>CM028129.1:696855000-698092500 GCA_016271365.2 Neoceratodus forsteri
ACTGCCCTCCCCTGATCCACCTCCCTAGTCACCCAGTCAAAAAATTCAATCGAGATTGGTCTGACATGACCTCCCCCTGGTGAAACCATGCTGCCTTGGGTCCTGTAGTCCACTGACAACCAGATGTTCCACCAATCTCTCCTTCAGTAGTTCTTCCATGATCTTCCCCACTACTGAGGTGAGGCTGACTGGTCTGTAGTTACCTGCTTCCTCTTATTCCCACTTCGTATAAGGGACTACATCTGCTGTCCTCCAGTCTTTGGGTACCTCCCTGTTTCCAGTGATCGGCTAAACAGGATAGCCAGAGGTTCAGCCACCACTCTCTTAGTTCTTTAAGGACCCTGGGGTGCACCCATCTGGCCCCATTGCTTTATCAACTCTTATTACTTCCAGTTCCTTCAGGACCCTTTCTCGTAAAGGGACTTGTGTCCACTTCTGCACCATTCTCACCCTTGTACTTCCTTCAGACCCATTACCCTCCTCTTCCTCAGTAAAGACTGAGCAGAAATACCTGTTCAATATGTCAGCTTTACAGTTGTCATCCTCCACGTGCCCCCATCCTCCCCTTCAGTCTCACTATCCCTCCTTTGTCTTTCTTTTTTCACTATGTACCTGTAAAGGTTTTGTCTCTCTGCCCACTGATTTTGCAATGTGTTCTCTGTCTGAGCTTTGGCTTCCCTACTGACCTCCTGCCTCCCTTGCTTCTCCTGGTACTCTCCTATCCCCTTCTGCCTGTGTCTTTTTGTATTGCCTGAATGCAATCTTTTTGGCTTTCACTTTCTTTGCTACCTCTTTGGAAAACCATAATGGTCTCCTCTTCCTTTTCCTCTTGCTAACCTGCTTAATACATAATTCTGTTGTTCTTGTAATCCCCATTTTAAATACTGCCCACTGTTCCTCAACCCCTGATTCCTGTCCCATTCCCCTTAACCTCCCCATCTTCCTCCCTCTGCATCTTCTTATTTCTTATAGATAGACAGACAGATGGATGGATGCATGCAGACCAGAAGTAGGGGTACAAATGATGAGATAAAAAAGATATGTTGGCTAGGGACATCAGTAACAGCAACATATCAAAATATGTTGTCATTGTTGTCACAATGGATATTTTTAAGGTTGCTGCCATCACAGTGGAATAATGAACCAATCAGACAGCAGCTTTCACAGTGCTTATGACATCACAATGGCTAGGCCCACACTAAAACCAGCTGTTAAAAATCAAAGAAAAGCAGCAAAATCTTCCAACAAACTACAGATTTAAAAGCTGTAACTTGTAAGTTAATGTTGCATATATGAAATATACAATAGCTTGAATCAAAAAAGGCAATTTATCATCACTTATCAGTGGGCAGGCCTTTCATAACTATTATAGCCCTGCTCCCTCACCCTTGAAGATCATTTGCATATTATGATTCAGCCCATTGCTTATCCCTGAGATATATATATATATATGATATGGTACTACCTGTATATGGTATTCTGTGACATAGGCAACCGCGATTGGATGCCTACAAAAACGGTGACTCAATTGCGGTGCATGTCAATGGGCTACCCACCGGGGAGGGTAACTGGATGGGAGGGTTTGTGGATATAGTGACAGGAGGGTTTGGGTCTGGGTGCAGGTACATTTTGTTGCACCCCCGCATAAAATACTAAAATCCAAGTCCCCAGTGCCATTTTGCTGTGTGACGGGGGGTACATCGCTGAAAAGTTTTTCAGCAATGTACAGTCATCCTAATGGCGATCACCTTTCAGCATGGAACCTCTGTATATTAGAGTTGAGTGAGCACTTTAATGTTAAACACTGATTTTTACACCTTAATTACTCTGCCTTGTTTAACTGATCTAAAGTTGCAGAGGTGCAAAAACAGTAAAAGTTACCAAAATTAAAACCTTGGCCCCTATATTCAGAGCAGATGTGCCACACACAGGAGGAAATGCATGACAGTGCGATATTAAGCAGACCGGAGTGTGCAGTGCAAATACAGAAGCACCATCACCCACCAATAATGGAAACACTGCAGGTAATGGAGGCGTGTACATGAATACGCCACGCAATCACATATTGAACTGGAATGCACCAACGGTGCATTGTGCAACACATGTGCATGATCGTGCAAAGCTAGGTTTACAAAAGGCAGCCCTAAATCGACTAGCTACCTAGTGTCAAGCACAAGAACTTCACTGGGAGAGGGGGAGACAGTGTGTGTGTGTGTGTGTGAGAAAGAGAGAGAGTGAGACAGAGATACAGCGACAGAGACCAAGAGTGAGAACACACACACACACACACACACACACACACACACACACACACACACACACACACACAGAGCCTGCAGTGCAGCACAAGGTGGGTGCTGCACTCCTGAGGTGCCGTCTTTCGAATGAGATGTTAAACCAAGGTCCTGTCTACCTATTCTGGTTGTTGTTTAGGTGAACGTTAAAGATCCCATGGCACTTCTCGAAAAGAGTAGGGAATGTTTATTGAAAAATAACAATACAAAAGTACAAGTTCATATTACAGCACACATATTTACAATAGGTTATATAGCTCTTTAACAAATGCTGTACACTAATTGTCAAACAATTTCTTATAATTTTCCAAAAAAAAAAAACTTCAATCATTATAGAAAATAAAATAAAACAATAACCTGTTTCATAGTATTATGTTTTTAGTAAAAATCAACTAAAGAAAAAAAACATGTAAGTTGACTATTTTATCTTTCAAAAATGGGACATTTTGCCATCCTCCAATCCATACATTAGCAGGTAATATTGTCTTTTCATGAAAACAAATTGTAGTTAATTCATGTTCTAAAGATCATAACAGTTGTCCTGGTTCTACATAGAGCTATTGCAGAACAAATTTACATCGGATTTGCCATAATAGAAATGTTATGCTAGTGAGTATCAACCGTACTGTTTCTTGTTCAGTCTGAAAAGACTGCAGAGCAAAGCCCCCGACTAATTCTTCATAGATTAATATACTCCACTTCTGGTTTTCCCATCTCTGTATGAGTAACTGCCAGAATGTTTGTACAAAAGGGCAAAACAATTTAAAATGTTCCATGGTTTCTTCAATTGCAGTACAAGATAGTCTGGGACAAATTTGTCCTGTCTGACTTTTATGTTTGGGATTTGCCTTAACATTTAATCTACCATGGCAGCTCAGCTAGGGGACGTCCCACATTCTTTGGGGAGTTCTGGGGTCTCATAAGGTGTGTAAAATATCCTCAAAATGGTCATCCGATACTCCTTTAAATATAGGGGTGACATGGAAAGCCATATCTTGGATAATAATATAAATCTATTTCCTGGATTTATTTATTATATGGGATGGCTCAAAACACCATTTCCACAGTTTATGTAGTACTGGTCTAAAAAAATGTTGCCCAAACTGAAAAGAAGGGGACAATCCAGTTGGTCTCATCCAAGTTTCAAAAATATGTTTTATCTAGCTGTTTGAAAAAAGACTCCAAAGTGATGAGCGTGGTGTCTGTGAATCTTTAAAATTATAATAAAAGAATATACTGTAAAACAGCACAATAGGATTAAAAAAATTTAGACCCCCTTGTTACACAGGGAGGTAAAGAACTTCTCTTTGTGGGGTTCAGGTGACTGCCTCATATGACCTAAAAGACCAAACTCAACAAAGTAGTCTCTAAAGTTAATGGAATAGGATAAACTACACATAAGTATGTGAAAATAGGATAGAGAAAAGTTTTGATTATTATTACTTTCTTTTTCTTGGTTTGCTGCCAGGTTTTCCAAATTTGCACTTTATATTTGGCACACTCTAATTTCTCTACTCAGTTTAGTGTACTCTTATCGCCTCTCTCGAAAGTGATGCCCAGGAGTTTGAAGGGTTCTCTTGATACTTTGATACCTTGTAAGTTCTCTAATAAAGGTGTTGAGGAACTGAGAGGATATGCAAAACTCTTTGATATTAATAGAGGCCCCTGTCACTTTAGAGTATTGATATACTCTGTCCAATACCTTTTCCTCTGAATCCTGGTTTAAGACAAACATACATCATCCGCATAAGCAGCATTTTTTTTTTCTATTCTACTATGTGGTGGCCTAATACAATTTATTAGATCATCTTGCTGTATAATGCATAGCAGAGGGTCCAAACAAAAAATATACAATAACGGACTAAAGGGGCATCCCTGCCTTACCCCTCTATGTATTTGGATATATGAACCAAGGTGTCCATTTACTAATGGAATAGCTGTGGCTACTCTGTATATTAAAGACGCCCAGCCACAAAAAAGCTGAGGAATACCATAGGGTACCAAAACTTGTTCTATGAATTTATGTGATATTTTATCAAAAGCTTTTTCCTGATCGAGTGATGTGAGATACCCTGAAATCTTATCCTCCTTTCCTTGCTCTATTAATTTCCTGAATAATAACAAATTATCATTTATGGAACTACCAGGAACTGAACAGGTTTGTGTTATAGAAATAAGATACGGGGCTAGCTTTATACGTCTCTTAACCAAAATCTTCATTAAGATTTTTAGGTCCATATTCAGGAGACTTAATGGTCTCCAGTTTTTCAAATTTCTCCTATCTTGTTTTTTTATGTAGAAAAATCTGTATCGCTGTAGATAGTAATCTATAGTTTGAGATGTTAAAATCCAGTTAAAGACTTCAAATAAAATCTCTACTAGCTGTATCATTTTTTAACTGTTTTATAGCTTGTTCTATTTCAAACTTTGTAATTGGTTGGGTTAAACCATTACTTTCTATGCCGGGGGTGGTAGTAATTGTATACTTTGTAATAAATCTATAATTTCACTGTCTGGTAGACCTGGAGTTGTTTACATATTTGTTAAATAGGTGTGTACCTCTTGTATGTCTATTGTTAAATAAACTTCTCTACCCTCACTTGTAAGAGTGAAAGTCATTGTTCTAGCATTAGCTCTCTTGGAGCAATCTTCAAAGGTATCTCCAAGCACTATTTTCCCCGGGGAACATATTTTGTGTTCCAGCAACATAGTGGATGCCCTGGAGTATTGAATTTTCTCCATTTCTTTTTTAATATTGTTTATTTGTGAAGTCAGGTTAATTCCCTGTGTATTTATTGCTGAGGATAACTTTCCTAGTTAGCCTCAAAGTGTTAGATATTTCTTATACTTTGAAGTACTGGTTTGTATTGTCCAAAAGATTAGAGAAAGTTTTAATTCATTTTTTGTTTCCATCCACCATGTACTAAGATTATCTGTTAGACCAGTCAGGGTCATACGTACTTTAAGTAGATCTTTTACCTGGGCAATAATGTGTGGTTCTTCTAATAGTGTTTTATTAAGTTTCCAGTAACCTTTCCCATATGGTATACTATTCTGCAGACCTAATTTCCCTGAAAGAATTACATGATCAGATGTTTCCATAGGGTAGGGTTGTGCTTCATATACATGAACAGCTCTGGAGTCAAAAAGAAAATAATTTGTGTAGCTAGTTTAACTTTAAAAAAAGGGGTGTACGTTCTGGGCATGTAAAACACGACAGACATCTCACAAAAAGGTTTTTTCTGTTCTGGCTCCCCTATCTTGTTTTGCTGTGACAGTTGAAATCCCCACCCCACAGAACATTCTTAGTTGTATAAAGAAAGGATTTTACTGCATTAAACAAATCCATCCTCTCTTTTTTTTGTTGAGGGAGCATAAATGTTTATAGCTCTCTGTGCTGTGTTATTCACAGAAAAATCAATCAAAAGTGCTGTCCCTTCCTGTATCTCCATAAGCCTTGAGACCTTATGCCCGTCCCCTTGGAATAAAATCTGTACCCCGTCGCAGGTATCATTTCCAAATGAAAAGAAAGATGGGCCCCAGTACCATATTCACTTGGCTGCTTGTACTAAAGAGGAGGTATTTAATAGTGTATCCTGAAGAAAACAAATGTCAAAATTATAATCCTTCTGGATGGACAGAGTTACCAGTATCCTTCTGGGATTTTTAATACTATTGACATTTAAAGTAGCCACTTTTAAAGTCAAGGTTAAGGCCATGCCTTTTTGTTAGGGAAGGGAAAAAACAAACAAAAAAAAAAACACAGGAATAACTTGTCTGGTTTCCCCCCTTCTGGTGCTTCTTCTAGGTTTCACCCCTAAGCATTGCTTTCTCCCTTTAATTCAGGGGCTGAGATATCACCCTCAGAATCGGTAGATACCAATGGCTGTGAAGAAGTTCTCCACCTTGCTCCGATTTCTGAGTTTCAAGTACCAGGATGTCATATTTATTACTAAATGTGAGTGCTTGGGGTGAAGAGACTTTAGCTATCTTAGATTTAGGCCTTGTTTGCCTCATGGCTCTTTTTTTTGAGACTGCAGTCATTTCCAGAGGTGGCATAGCCCTCTGTTCTGTGATAATCATTGATACCGGGGTATCTAAAGGTGGTTTGTATACCTCAAAGTAGGGTGTGAGAATGACTTCTTCAGCAACTGGAGAAGGGGCATGTTCTACCAGGGTTCCTTATTTGGTATCAACTCAGTATCAGGGATAGGGGTGGTAGTGGGGGTGTGGGTTGTCTGAGGTGGCTGCGGGGTAAAGGAGGGGCCTGAGGCATCCTCAGGAGCTCCCATGTTTGTATTCTTATAAAGCTCCTTGTGTGATGCCATGTCCTTTTTCTGGGCTGTTGTTAATAAGGAGTCTTGGTCAGGATGGTCCATTCTATTGTGGATAGCCCATGGACAGGTGCGATAAGCATGTCCAGATTCATCACATAAATTACACTTAAGGTCATTTTTATAAATCTGTGCTAGTATGTCCAAAAGAAAAACATAAGTTACATTTTACTCTATCGCAAACTGAGCTAAGGTGTAACAGTGAACCACATTTGAAACAAGTTTTCGGCTGTCCTACATAAAAGCAGTGACCTCTTTCTCTCCCCAGAAGTAAACTACTAGGTAAATGAACAGGGCCTAAATCATTATTTCATAATCTTACCCTGTATTTCCACCCCCGTCCACAAATGTTCCTCATCAAAAACTGGTTGAGGTAACCCCAAAATTTCACATCTTTGCTGTAACCAGTGTGTTATGTCATGAACAGAGACATTTTCATTTCAAAATAGAATAGTCACAGATTTTATAGACGGTTTGGTGAGAGGAATAGCTCTAAACGGTAACCTGAGAGCTGAGTAACGTTAGTTGTCATATTTTGACTAGAATCTGTCCAACGCCTGAGGGGTTTTGAAGCTTATATCATATAGTGTGTCTCCAGACACATGTATTAGTGCATATATTTCGCTTGTTAAAAAAAACAGATTCTTTAATTAGTCTACTCCCTACATATATTCTGTCTGGTGTTACATACAAGCCCTCCAAATATTGCAGTCTCACTGCATTCCTTCATTGCAGTGGAGGAGGTTGATGAAAAAAATCCCTTTTCCGAAATTCTTCCCATGTGTTTTTTGCCTCTTCATTCGGTGGAGGCCCTGTGGGTTTTGAGGCCTCCATCACTTCCATTTGATCACCCCATGACTTTGGCCATGACTAGGCCCCTCATCCCCTGAATCAGTACTGTCAGGCAAAAAAGTGTCTTGCAAACGTTCAGGATTTGGGGGTCAACCTGCATGTCATCTGCATGCAGGTCTAAGTCTGATTCAGTAATAAATTGTGGCATATTTGAAATATCAGGTGGAGATGCATGAATAGCCTCAGTAACAATTTGAGGGCGTCCTGGAATAGGGCTGTGGTCTGGATCAGGTACCCAATGACCTATGTCAGTTTTTTTTCCATCCTGCTTCTTTTAATGTGTGCCCAAGAATTTGTGGGGTTTTTAACTGTACCACTGTGTTTGAATCAGTGTCATTTGCTCTTCCCTTCTGTAAGCCCAAGTATTGTGTAGCATTTTGAGAAGTATGGGGAGAAGAATATAAAAATACTTACAATTGGAAGAGTAGAAGGCTGTATTGTGGTCTGGATCGTTAGTAGAACAATGTCCTGTTGACAGCTCTCACTTTGCAGCAGATGCTGACTCACAGGGTGGCAGCTGCAGCTTTGAAGCTGGTGCATCATTAGTGTGGGAAATCTCGACAGGAGTCATAATCCGAACTGACAAGACCACTGGGGAATTCAGAGTTTCAGTTCCACCATCTGGACCAGGAGTAATACTTTCATTTTGTTCAGTGGGTAATATCTTCGATAAATCCATTGGCACATTTATGGATTGTAATGTTTGTTCCATGTTTTCCTATGAGGGCATTTCCAATACTGCTAAAACCATAGCCTGGTCTTTTTCTAATTTCCTTAACCATTCTTCCTTGATAATCTCTGCTGTCTTCCATTGACAAATTTTCAGAATTTACCTGTTCCTCTATAACAGCGTTATTGATCTCCTTAGCTGGACCTGTAGGGAGGGAGATCTGCTTTCCTACAGGGTCACCAGCAGACTGAACATTGTCCTGGATCGCAGCCATAGGTGCAGCAGAACCCCCTACCACAAGAGTAGGAGAATTTCTCCGGTGTTCTGGCCAAATTTCCCCCATTTCCTACAAAATACTGCCAACAGCTTAAGCTGGTTCAATTTCAGTTGGTTACCATCTGTATCCCCTCCCCCCTGGTCACCCCTGAAAAAGGGACTTCTAGTCTCAGTGGGCCTACTGGTCAACAAAATTCAATAAATAAATAATAAATAAATACAACACACACACTGCAAGCAACAGAATAATGATAGGCCTGGTGTGTGGAATGGCTGCAGTCATGGCTGATGTGAGGAGACTGAGGGAACAACAGGCAGGCTGACAAATGGCCAGTAGGTGGTATGCCCAGCAGAGACGGTACTGTCCCTGCATCACATTCGAACAGCTGATGGACACAGAGACTGAGGGCCGGTACCGACTCAGAGCACTTCTGAGACAGCTCTGGGAGCTGCACCATGAGGAGCTGCAGGCACCCACACACAAAAGCCATACCATGGTGGTGGAGACAAAGGTCACCGAGGCCATGTGACTGCTTACCATGGGTACCATTCAAACACTGGTGGGGGACACCACCGGTATCACCCAGTAGGCTATGTCCAGGTTCTTCACGTAGTTCTTAAATGCCCTGCTGCTCCATGCTAGTGAGTACAAAGGATTCCTTAGCATGGCAGTGGAGCAGACAGAGGCAAAGCAGAACTTCTACAGGTTGGCACAGCTACCCAGTGTCCTTGATGCAATAGATTACACCCATGTGGCCCTCAGAGCACCACCTGGCAGTGACAGCGAGGTGTACCACAACAGGAAGGGCTTCCACTCAATAAACAGCCAGGTGGTGTGCAATGCCACAGGGAGAATCACCTATGTGTACGCCAACCACCCTGGGAGTGCACATGATGCCTACAGTTAGCACCAGGCCAACCATTGCTGCTGGTTCCAGTCCAGGAACTTGTTGGGGGCCCAACTCATGGGTGAGTGCAGCACAACAGCAGCACAGGTGTATACAGGGTACAAAGGGTGCAGACCTGAGGGATGTACAAGGGGCACAACAGGCCGACAGGCAGCAGGGAATGCAGACATGCAAGTGTGTATGGGGGGATGTGCAACATGGCCAGTGTGTCAGGAGACTGAAGGCCAGGGGCACAACCACAGCACAGAATGGGGCAGCTTGCCAAGGGATACCCATGGCAGGTAAATGCAGAGGTATGGCTTGCACACATACAGGTGGGGGTTCATCCCTAGTGAGGTTAGGTCACCTCTGCCTACCAGATGACATCACTGATACTGTAA
Source organism: Neoceratodus forsteri (assembly GCA_016271365.2). Classification (NCBI taxonomy): domain Eukaryota; kingdom Metazoa; phylum Chordata; order Ceratodontiformes; family Ceratodontidae; genus Neoceratodus; species Neoceratodus forsteri. The sequence goes on from CM028129.1 coordinate 696,864,715, forward strand.
GGACACAGTAACAGGCTAATGCGCTGTCAGCAAGGCTTTGAGCAGTATATGGCAGCTACAAAGCATACATAGTGACACTCACAAACAATGGGAGAAAAGCCTACCTTTCAGGATGCAGTTCCTGGTGTACACCACATTGTCCTGGTTGTGCATCCCTGCTGCTCTTCTACTCTGCATGCAAATGAGCTGAATACCTTCAGGTAATGAGATGCAAATATCCAGGATGGGCACAGACTGCGCAATGAGCCCATTTTCATATGTTGGCTGAATATTGCAGTGATTCGCGCCATGCAAACCACGACCCATCACGCTTTCAGTTTTGCCCTGTTGCTCTCTACATGTTTCTTTGTGCAATCATGCATCTGTGGTATTTTCAGCTGTGTTTGCATGATTACATGTACATGCGCCACTGCCGAATATTGCATTGTTTTTCAGCCACTCAGTTACTTGCGCTGTGCATCTTTTTTTGTCGTCTTTTTTAACCAGGAGAGACACACTGAGTTGAAAGCTTTTTTACATGTGAGACCTGGGAGCACAGGGAAGTTAAGTTTCTTGCTCAGGATCACACAGTATGCAAGTGGGGGCTGTGAGATTCAAACCCATGTCTACAGGTTTGCAGCTCAGAGCCTTAAACTACTGCACTATACTGCTTCCTTAATCTCATTGCATGGTGCATGTGTCTGGTTTTTAATATGTCCCCCTTATGTTTTTTTTGGTCATCTGTAACTAAAATATGGGTTTGATTTAAAAGTTGAAACATACAGGTTTGATAGAGTTTGGCCAAAAGGTAAACACTTTCACAACTCTAATGCTTTTAACATATACTTTTTGAAATATAAGTTAAAAACTGTCACACATGCTCATTTCAAAATTGATTGTTCTAAATAGAGCTGGCTTTTTTTCAAAAACAGTTTGATCAAAAGTGATTTCCTTGATACTGCTTTCGACAGCCGTGAATTCTGCACTGATTGGGGGGACTGGCATTCACAGAGGATGAAAGCAGTGTGAAGAAAATCACTTTTGATCACTCTGCTTTCAGCTATCCTTAGAGAATCAGTGGCTGGCGCTCACCTGCAGCTGGTATCCTCCTCCCTCCTGACCTACATTTATTTATATTTAAAACCAGATGCTGGTGCCTAATCCTTCCACCAGTGTCCTCCCTCGTGATCCTAGTTAGGTTAAATGACAGTCGGTGCCCAATCACACTGTGGTATGTATATAAGAAATCTTCCAGCACCAGGGTACCCAACCCCCAGTGCCGGCAAAATCCACCCCCCAAATAGTGAATGACACCAGGGCGTCCACCCCTGATGCCACTGTTCCCAAAAGAACCCTCAGTTTCATCCAAGCCCCCCATAATACCTAGCAACAGTGGGGTGCCCACCCCAGTGCCAAACAGCTCACTAACACTGGGGTGCCCAGTCCCCACTGTCAGTATACCAGAAAAAAATAAAACTGTCCCTCAAAAATCTTACTTTTTAAGTCTTAGCCTGCAAAGAAGAAAACAGTCCCTCAGCGATGTCTTTTCCCTCCATCTGACCCCCATTCTGCACCCATCACCTACACTGCCCACACCTCTCACTCACCTAAAACTGTCCTCTGCATAAATCCACTCTTTGCGATGAGACTGCCCTGCTGCTTCAATGGCAAGAGCGAACTGACTGAAACAAAGTAAGTGCCGTCAATGGCTTTTTAATGTGGTTTGAACTTTTACTAATAACTTTGTCATTTATAAATATTTTTTTACCAAATTTTCCAAATGGTCTTTACTGGACCCCAGCTTATGAATTAGGGAGGTTAAATTTCTCAGATCTGACTCAAAAGGTGATTTTGCAGTTCTTAAGCAAAATTACCTTTTGAGCCAGATTTAAAAAATTTCACCCACCTGGTTCATGAGGTTAGGTCAGAAAAATACTATGTTGAAGATTTGGAACAAAAATATCAAAAAAACTACAAAGTTATGAAGGAACATTGACAAACACCCATAACTTTTCTATTTTTCAATATTTTGATCCCAAACTTTCAGCATAGTCCTTTTTTACCCCACCTCATGAACACGACAGGTATAGTTTTTAAAATCCTACATATGATGGGTTTGGTTATCAAACAGCCCTAAGATTGACACAAGCTGCTGCCAAAGGCAGCTTGCATCGATGCCTGGTGCACCAGGGACCCTGCGACAATTCTCTGTTGGGCAGGGTCCCGGCAGCAAAGTCCTGTGGCTTGCGACAACCGTGGCCGGACACCAAACAGATGGTGCACCAGAAGGGTTTGCCACAAACTGCAGGGCAGCCATGCACCGCTCTAGACCCTGGTGTTCTAGTTGCCCCCCCGATTCCTGATGTTACCTGTATTAATACATATTTTTATTGCTCCTTACTATGGTGGTATAGTGGCCCCCCTTCCCAATCCCCGATGTTGCCCATAGTAATACTTATTGTTATTGCCCCCTGCCATGGCAGTATAGTGGCCCCCTCTCCCTGATCCCTGATGTTGCCCATAGTAATAACATAATTTTATCACACCCTGCCGTGGTGGTATTTTCCTCTTATTGTCCTCTTATTTCTTTCCATTTTAAACTTACAGTGTTGTTAATCATAGTTCAGATACCAGCAAAGTATAAAGCTTGAAGTACTGTTAAAATGATGTGATGAACACTAATGCTGATATCGCTTTTCTTTTCCATCGTGTTTATTTGCCTTATATGATGTTTAGTTAGCTTATAATAAATTGCTGTCTTGGTTCTTTTGTAGGTTCCTCTTCAGCCACCTATTTCCTTTGGAGATTTTGTGCATGTGAAAATGACCCAGGATGCCAGATCACAACACTTACTCGTTTCTATCTCTAACTTTTATTTCTGCTCCCCCCCCCCATATGTTGAGTACCATAGTATTTGGTTTAAACTGTAATGAATTCAGGTGAATAAAGTTAGAGAAACAATATTCTGGAAATTATAACAATCTGAATTAATTGTGGGTTACTATAGGGGCGTTGATATAAATGAAGCTAATTATCAGGTCTGGGTCTAATTCAGCAGAGTGCAACTTTTTTATGATATTTAAAAAAGAATCACCTGGTTTATAATTTTATTGTTTAAATCACTTATTAATCAGTTATGTACTTGATTGTATGCACTATAAAACTGACCATGTCATCTCCCATTTACCACGCCCCCTGAAGAAGGGTTGTTTTAACCCGACGCATCGGGGCTAGTGAGCACGTCTGGTAATATACCAGTAAATTGCAATTTTGATTTGAAAATCTTCTGTTGTCCTTGTTTGGAGTGCTGTGACAGAATCTGAATGAGTGTTTACCAATTGCTTTCATCCCGAAACAGAGTTTGAGATTTGCAGTGCCCTGCTCTCTCACTTCATCGGCCGTTGTCTTCTCAAATGTCACTGAGTGCACACACATTACAGTACACACTCTGACAGTTCAGTCAACGTCAACCACAGAGGTGAGAGGAGGGCTGTGCTGGCTCTGTTTCAGGATGGGGGGAGCGGAGTGGTGGACGCTACTTGCTGGGGTGGGGAACCACTATACCACTATGGCATGGGGCAATAAAAATATGTATTAATACAGGCAATATCAGGGATTGGGGAGGTCACTATACCACAACGGCAGGGGCCATAACAATAAGTATTACTATGGGCAACATCGAAGATCAGGGAGGGTGGCCACTATGCCACCACGGCAGGGGGCAATACAAATATGCATTAATATGGGCACGATTGGGTAGGGGGCAAGGCAAGTTTTATTTAAGCTCAGAGCGCTTCACATAAAACAATAAAAATAAGAGAATAAAATGACCAAGAATAAAACAACCCCCAGCATAAAATTAAAATCAAATCAAAAGCTTTTTCGAAAAGATACATTTTGACGGAGGCTTTAAAGGCCTCCACTGAGCTGGCAGCCTTGATGTATGGAAGAAAGGCATAGGCGCTGAGTTGTATGGGCCCGTTGGGCATGGGCCCCGTAATATTTTGTGACCAGGGCTGAGCCCCAGCAATATATTTGAAAGCACAAACATAATACATAATTTTTTTTGTTTGTTTTAACGGGACCGGGCACTGCTGACTGTGTGACTTGTGTGATGTGACAGCCCCCACGCCCCGTCATAATTTAATTGAGCTGGCACGGGCTGTTATTTAAAATTGGCACCTTGCCTTCTACCTTCGATCTTGAGATCCTGAGTCAAGTCGACCCACCCCCTCCCTCCCCATTCAAAACTTGCCACACTGTGATTGGCCACGAGAGGGGCAGTGCTTACTGGGTGCAAGATGCGTGCATCGGCCCGTCGAGGAAGGTGATTATGGGGTGGCAAGGACAGGGAGGTGAGTTAGGCAACAAGAGGGAGACGGGTTGAATTTTGAGGGAGAACTTGGAGAGCAGTTGCGCGGGTGGCAGGACATCAGCAGCAGCAGCCACTGCAGTACAAGACAAACAGAGTCAGTGAAGAGGGAGGGTGAGAGCCCGGGGAGTGGGACCATCAGTTCACCAGTGGTGGGCAGCAAACAGGTGGTGTGGCTGGGTGGACACAGCTTGCAGTGCACTATGCAGGTTGGTGTGTGGTGGAGGTCGTGAGCCAGCCAAGGGGCAGCTGCAGTGCCACTGCCACCAACAGAAGGAAGGAGCAGCGGGTCTGGAATCGTGTCAGGCAGACAGCAGAACAGTCTGGCAAGACTCAGAGTCCTTGGTGTGAAAAAGTGCAGCAGTGCTGTGGCTGAGCAGATCGGGGTTACAGACCGCGAGTACGCTGGGACTGGGATAGGACACGGCCAGGGTGAGTGGGTGATTGTTTGGGTCTTTAGATCCGGGCAGCACCAGAAGAGGACAATGAGGAGTCGAGCAGGTTGCCCAGCAAGTAGCAGGAGTGTATGACTGAGCGATGGTCACGGTGTTGCGCCTGCCAGCCCAGCAGTCGGCCCTAATGAGAAGGCCGCCGCTTAGCCAGCAAGTCCAGAGAAGCAGCACTGGTCCAGGTGGTAATGCACCCCCCCCCCGAGAGCCCTTCAGCTCAACCATAGTTTGTACAGGCCCAGGCAGCAGCAGTGAGCACACTACTACTAACCAGGTAAGGTGTGGTGGGAATGGGGAGGGATGCTGACTGCTGAGTCCATAGACTACTAGGACTAGTGACTATGTCAATGAGTACTGTCTGACTACTAACTGTACTGAGTTTCATCTGACTCATATCTGTCTCTGAACTGCGATACATGGGGACATGGGTGTAGAAACATATGACAAGTAAGCCACCATGGCTTACAAGTTGATTGGAGATAGGGTGGCAGGGCAGTCTGTGCCTGCAGTACCTTGGCCACTGCCTTCGGTAACTTATTGTCTGCTGTTCACCCCATACTGGAGTGATAAGAAGGGTATGCTCTATTTCACATAAAGATAAATACAGTGCATAAGGCAAAGTACTGAGGTACCTGTTGCTCCTATTATACAGTTCCTTCCTGACATATACTATTGGGCATATAAAGGTATGAGTAACAACTACAATCATGTCAACAATTTGTGGGGGATGGCAGATAGGTACCAGAGAGGTCTAGCTTACAAATTCTACTTTCCTAGCTACATGGGGGAAACTAAACTCTGTCTCTGCAGTGAGAGAAACAGGAGGAGCTAAATATCATTTCTCATTGCATTGCACTGCACAGGGACAGGGAAGCATGAAAAAACAACAGCTTGGTTACTAGGGTTCTACACTCTTGTATAGTGGCTACTTAAAATATTATAAGTAAGGTTGTATTGTATATGGCTCTTGGTTTGGTAGGACAGCACAGGTATTGTTGTTTGTGTTGTAATATTGTGGACTGTGGTGGTGGTGAACTTACCTTAATGTCATAATGTGCTGCTGCATCATGGGTTTTACAGTGCATCTTCCAGGGGTCTAAATTGGCACTGGGCCTCTAGCTGAATGGCGGTACTATCAGGCTACTCCCAAATTAGGCTTTTTGACTGTAATAAAAACAATTTCTCCCATCAGAAGTTACTTTACATTAGTTTGTAAAGGTCTGCGCTGTCCAAATATGACGGACACTGCGTGGAATCAAGATCCATTTCTTATGAAACTGCTATGTCGCACCACTCACCTGCTGCACTTTCGTAGGAAGTGGATCCACAACACGTCCACCATGTTTTGAGCTTGCAGACTTTTACAAAAGAAAGTAAAGTAAGTTCTGATGGGAGACATTTTTTTTATTACAGCTGAAAAGTCTAATTGGGTGATTAAGCTTTGTGGGTTGGGGGTTTCTACATAAGGACTGCTTTCCTTTAACTGGACCAGCGGGCTTGTACTGAGGAAGGCAACACTTCAGTTAAGAATGTACATCAGCTGGGCCACTGGAAATGTCTGCTGAGCTGATGTTTTTCCTAGTCACTAGCCCTGCTGGCTAGTGGCAAAATGTTAACCCTTGGTCTTCCATGTGCCCATGCCATTGCCATGTTCAAAAAAGTATATATAATAAAGTATCTCTCAGACTCTCTTCTCTATCTATAACCTACCTACCTGGCAATACTGGCATGGCATATGCTGCTGCAGTGAAATGCAGTACTGACACCATTTATGCCACACTGTCTCCTGACCTCTGCTAAACAGATAGGGCAGCCGTCAGCCAGGAAGCGGGTGTGCACTGTGCTCAGAAATGATGTATGAGTGACTTGATGTGAGGGACCTGGAATGTTGAGGGGGGCTTCTCTCATGTCTATTGCCTCCTCTACTAGCCTACAGATAACAAAACCTGGTGTTTCCTGCTATTTTGGACCTTGTTCACTGGTAACTGGTTAATGTGGTGCCAAGTCTCCAGCCAAAGGAAAGCAACTGAACTATCTGCTATTTTAAAGTCTGTAGGGGTGAGGCAGAACCTACTGGGGAGGAAATTAAAATTATTGTGGCCCTTATGGCCAAATGGGGGATGTCCCTGACCTGCAGCGTTACCTTTATCTGCAGTGTAGGTGTTTCAGCGGGCCTTGTGTGCTGTGTTATTATGGGAGCATGCCTGGTGAAATGTCACCTAGGCTTAGTAAGTTTGGGGGCTGGATCAGGACACTGCTGGGCGGCTGGACCACACAGTGCAGTTTTTCATGATCCTGAGGATATATCACAGGTTGTGCAATTACAACAGGGGAGCAGTAAATTATAGTATCTAGAGGGATTTTCTAGACTAATTTCATGTCCTCACATATGCATGTGCTTTTACATCTCTTAATTGGGACTTACCTGATGTGGGGGTTGAGTTAGGGGGCAGGGGAAGAGAAACACAGAAACACATCCTTTGATGGCAGATAAGGACTGCTTGGCCCACCCAGTCTGCACATTTCCCTACCTATTGGATAGCTGCAGAGCCTAGTTAACCAACAGCCTACTTCCTCCTACCCTTCACAAGAATTGCTTTATGTCTGTCCCATGCATTCTTGAATTCGCCCACTGTTTTTGACCCCACAACTTCTTCAGAAAGGCCATTCCATGCATTCACTACCCTTTCTAAGAAACAATACTTCCTTACATTGCCCCTGAGCCATCCCCCTTTATCTTCAAATTGTGCCCCTTGTTCTTGCATCTCTCTTTTTCTGAAAGATGCTACCTTTTTGGACTTTATTGATTCCCTTGAGGTACTTAAATGTTTCTATCATGCCCCCCACCTCCCTCCTTTCCTTGAGGGTATACATATTAAGCTCCTTTAGTCTCTTCATATGGCTTCTGGTGCAGACCCTGTACCATTTTAGTTGCCCTCCTCTGGACTGCCTCCATCCTGTCTATGTTCTTGCGGAGATGAGGTCTTCAGAACTGCACACAGTATTCCAGATGGGGTCTCACCAACTGTCTGTACCGAGGGATAACAACTTCCTGTTTTCTACTGGTGATACCTCTCCCTATGCATCCCAGCACCACCCCCCCGCCCCAGCCCTTCTTACTGCCTTCTTACATTGCTTGCCTACCTTTAAGTCATCTGATATAACTGCTCTCAGGTCCTTTTCCATTTTTGTTGTTGTTAGTACCTCCCCTTACATTGTGTACTCTTCCCCTTGGTTTTTGTTTCCCAGGTGCGTTACATTGCACATCTTTGCATTGAATCTAAGCTGCCAACTTTTGACCATTCCTCCAATCTTGCCAAGTCCCTTCTCATCCTTTCCACCCCCTCTTGTGTATCAACCCTGTTGCAGATCTTTGTGTCGTCTGCAAAGAGGAATACTTCAGCAGCTCAGATTGGGGACTGTTGCCGCGGCCCCACCCTCTGGAGGGGGTAAGCAGAGGGTAACTGGGGGATTAAGCAGCAATAGATTATAGTGGAAGTCCCGGGGGCTGTGACCAGGGCATAAGATTGACAGTGGCCCTGCCGAGGAAAGAAGAGGATAAAAAAAAAAAAAGCAATGCTTTCCCTTCCAGTCCCATTGCAGTGTCACCTATAAAGACATTAAAGAGGACCAGTCCCAGTACTGAACCCTGCGGTACCTCACTAGTAACCCCTCCTTTCTTTAGAGTGGACTCAATTTACTGTTACCCTCTGCATCCTGTTGTCCAGCCAATGTCTGACCCAGGCTACAACCCTGGGACTCACTCCAAGGCTGGCTAACTTGTTAATAAGAAAGCCTGGGTGATCACCTTCTCTTTTCTCCCGATTGTGCATGTGTTGTGGGTGCCTAACACTTGTTTTATTGTACAAGATATCATGGGGGCAGCAACAGATGTGGATAGTTTCTTTGGGGAGGAGGTTGTGTTTCACATTACCCTCCCATGGCATTTGCTGCTTGACGGTTCAACACTAAGGGGTTGGAGATGGGACGTTGGCTTACATGCATCCAGTGTTTCTGCTTAAGTGCTGCCTTGCTTTAAAGGATAACTGTGCTGAATATGTAACTCATCTCTCCTAGAGGCTGTTTTCAGATACTTGTTCAAATTCTGTTATTGCTTCAGCTAGCCAGGCTTTTCAGTTTTCCTTGTGGGTGTTTATGACTGTTAAGAGCTATTTTAGAACTGTATGATGTAGAAATATGTCCCTGTTCTACTCTTCTATTCTTGATTCACCTCTGACCCCTGGGCCAGGGGGCCGGGCCTGGGTCAGTGTTGGGGGCATGACCCATGACCCCTTGGCTCCACCAAAAATTTTACAAACCCGGCTCCTATGAAGAAGGGAGTTCCATTGGCGTGGATCAGCCACCCCAAAGGCCCCATCTCCTGATCTCCTTAAACGGGAAGGTGGAACAACTAATAAATCAGCATCGGTGGAGCGTAAGGGGTGGACTGGGGAGTACGGAATCAGGAGCTCTTTGAGGTAGCCAGGTTCCAAACTGCGTAGGGCCTTGTAAGTTAACAAGCCAATCTTGAAGGTGATAAGCGCAATCACAGGGAGCCAGTGCAGACAGCGTAGGACAGGAGTGACATGGCCCCTCATAGAGGTGCCAGTCAACATCCTGGCTGCAGCATTCTGCACTAGCTGCAGGCGACAAATCAAACCTCCAGATAACCCCAGGTATAGGGCATTACAGTCATCGTGTCGACTAGTAACAAAGGCATGGATGACTGTAGCCAGGTCAGAGGGAGTCAAGATTTGGCGGATCCTGGCAATATTCCGGAGATGGAAAAAGTGGCCCTGACAACCGATGCAACCTGTTTTTGAAGGTCCAGCCAGTCATGAAGAATAACGCCAAGGTCTTTCACCACCCCATTCACCAACAGAGGGCGACCATACACCATAAGGGGAGGCAACCTCTTGTCAGTGAAAATGCTCCCACGACCCGGCTTGATCACCATAACCTCTGTCTTTCCAGGATTGAGACACAGCCTGTTAGCAGATATCTCGGCTAAACAATGACTCAGCATATCCGAGGCAGACAAATCCTTGGGGGCACAAGACGGGTACAACTGGGTATCATCTACATAACAGTGAAAACCCAGATTGTACCATCTAATGATCTCTCCTAGCAGTAGCATATACACGGAGAACAACAGAGGTGCCAAGATAGACCCCTGCGGGACACCACACGGCAACGTGAAGGAACCCAAGGAAAAATTCCCTCGGACCACACGCTGTGATCTTCTGGTTAGAAATGGGCAAAACCAGTGCAATACAGTGCCAGTAGCATCCACATAGTCCTGCAGATGGTCCAACAGCTCCTCGTGATCAACCATTTCAAATGCTGATGAAAGGTCTAAGAGCACCAGAATAGTATAGTGCCCTCGGTCCCTCGCCATGGAGATAATGTGCTACGCAGACTAGAGCCATCTCAGTGCTGTGCTGATGCCAGAATCCAGACTGGAGAGGTTCATAGATGTTAAGTTACTCCAGGCGCTCCATGGGTTAGTCAACCACCACCTTCTTAATAAGCTTCCCCAAAAAGGGAAGATTAGAGATGGGCCTATAGTTTGCAAGAACATCAGGATCAAGAGATGGTTTCTTGAGGAGGGGTTTAACCACAGCTTCTTTCAGAGATGTAGGAAAATCTCTCTCCCTTAATGACCCCCTTGATCACAACAAACACTGGATCCAAACAATCCACACAGCTGATAAGCCATGTCAGACCAGGTCCAAGGTACAGGTGGTGGGACGCAAACTAGTGAGCACCCGAAGGACCAACTCTGCCGAAACTGGCTGAAACTCAGACCAACATGGCAGATGTTGTCTCCCAGTAAACCAATCACCCCCAGTTAGAACTGGGCTGGAGGAGGTAATACATGCTCTGATAGAGGCCACTTTGTCGACAAAAAATTGTCCAAACTGCTCGCACTTTTCTACGGAAAGAGCTGTTCCGGACTGGAGACAGCAGGGATTTAACCAACTGTCAACAGTGCAGATCAGCATAGCTGGATGATTTCTTGCCACGACAACTGAGCATGACAAAAATTCGGTCTTCCTATGATCTATTGCCTGCTGATACTCCAAATAATGGAGTCGCAGCGCCAACCTGTTCCCCTCAGAGTGCAACCGCCTCCAGGAGCGCTATAACCTATGCCCCTTAGTCTTCAACTGGCGCAACTTGGCACAATATCATGGTGAGTGATGCTGGGAGGTCAAGGGGCGAATTCGGTAAGGTGTGATCAGGTCCAGAGCCTTGGTCAAGACCGTATTATAAGCATTGACCCTGGCTTCTGGACCCTGAGCACGGGCTAACATCAAGCCCGAAACAACCAGTGACTCCTGGAGTTGGTGAGGCTCCAATTTATTTTTTGGATGACACCAGAATGTTTCCACAGGGGAGGTTAATTTACAGGGGGCCCCGCACTGGAACTCAACCATATGATGATCCAACCAAATGACCAGATCAACCTTGACCACTGAAATGTCAAGTCCAAGTGAGAAGACCAGATCCAGAGTGTGACCATGAACATGCTTCCTGGAGGCAACTGCCTGAGTCAATCCCAACTGAAACATCAACTGAAGGAGCTCTTGTCCAAAAAGGCAGGATTTATCATCTACCCAGACATTGAAGTCCCCCAGAACAAGGATCCCAGGGGACTCCAACAACTGCCCGGCAGCGAAGTCTCCCAACTCCTGCAGAAATAGACTCCCACCACCTGGAGGCTGGTAAATGAGAACTATTCTGCCATTGACTCCCAAGGCAGATTTAGTGACAACACGCTCAAAGGACACTGGTGTTCGCACTTGGAGTGTGGTGAGGCCCAGGGCAGGTCTAAAACAGGTGGCCACCAAGGACAGACACTATATGACATATTATTACACCAGGCCACATGGATGGGGCTGGGATGCTAGACTACTGGGAGATGTTCTGTTTATCGGTTTCTTATATGGCTACATTGGAATCGGGGAGGGGGGAACCACGGCACATTGCCTTAAGCAGGCAACTCTCCCAGAGGAGAATATTCTAAGTACGCTAAAGGGTACTTAGAATTTCTCACTCTGGGGGAGTTCTGGGAATCTCACATTCAGGAATGTGGCAGCTTGCATCTGCCACATGCCCCCTAGCACCATGTTGCAGCCCATTCTTGGGCACATGGTTAGTGCAAGTCCCCTTTGGGGCAGGCAGCCTGCAGTTGATGCAGACTGCCATTGAGAATCCCTCCTGGTGCATTGTTTGGCATAAGGGGCACTTTGTGCTATTCATTGTGGTGCAAGCCCCTTGCGCTGAGCAGGGAGTGTTAAGAATTGAGCCCAATATGTTTTCACACTCATGCTACAAAATGATGGGTCAAAATCTTCAAGAAAAATAGTGTTATGAAGAAAAGTGTTTAGGACAGCCGTAAGTACTGCTGGTAGTGTGTTGTGTTCCCATGCCAGTGACTCATCTTCAGGGACAAGACTGAGGAGCTAGGTGGGCAGCATCAGGATGGGGCCGAGGCTGTCCAGCCTGGCAAGGGATGGTGCAGTGTTCAGCTACACAGTCAGGGAGCCTTCCCTTACAAGGGGTTGACATACTTGTCGAGGGCTGACTGGGCCAGTTATTGTGTCAGGAGAAGTAGACTGACATGATAAAAGGGGAAAACAGCAGCTGTCTGGATACAGATCTGGTTGCTGCAGGACTTGCACCACCAACAGGCCCCCTACAGTACCAGCCACAGACACTGCCAGCGGTTTTCCAAAATTTCTGTACTTTCTGCATTTCCACAACAGGGGCAGAGATAAATTCTTCAGAAAGTTCGCGAAATATCTGGAAATAGCTGGCAATGTCTGTGGCTACCACTGTATTGCCACCACTCACCCAGCCCTGTCACTCCCCATCCCAGGAACTTACCTCGTATCACTGGTACCCACCACAGATTCCCCTCATGGCAGGGTTAGGAGGAGGAATGCCATCTGCCCCCCTTGACTTTCAGCCAGTTTGGCAGTCCGGGGCACTGTTGGTGTTGCAGGGCATGTGACAGCTGGTGGCTTCATCCTGCCCTGGTGGCAGTTGATGAACATGGTCCCACCCCCAGGAGAGGAGGTTGGTCCCAGGGACACTGAATCCTGACCACCTCCCCCCACTGGCCTCCACGAGCGACCAGAGTCCATTCCCAAATCTAGGTCACAGCCGTCGTATGGGTGTCTCCTCTCATGACCAACTCACTATAAAAAAAAAAAAAAACACTCTGCAAGCCCTTCCCAACCAACCCAGCTGATCAGTATTTTTATTACTTGTACTAACCCATTTTTCTCATTATGTCTAGAGGTCCGCTGGAACAATGACCACACTTTGGCAGGACACCACTAACTAGCATGTGTCAGGACATAACCACGTGTAGTAAATAAGTATTGCTTTATGTTTATACTATCTAGTTTGTTCTAGTTAGTTACTAAAGAGTTGCAGATCCTTTGTGACCCCATCGTTATTCTTATTTTACAAGTATGATTGGATGTTCCATCAAGATCCCTTCATCCCTGTATTCCCAGAACCTGGCGTTTGTGTGACACACTCTCTTCCGGCCAAAGTAAGCCAATAGGAGAAGAGGAGCCAGAGGGGACATGCAAACAAGCTACGTGCTTGGGGGCATGCTACTGTTTATTTACTGCTGTGTTTGTGCTGTAGAGGGCAGTGTTGTGAACAAGGACAGTGGGGGATGGGAGGAGGGCTGCAGAGGGAGTAACAAGGCCGGGAGAGAGTTGGGCTTGCCGGCCTCATTGGTGGTTGATGGGGGTTGCCAAGAGACAGACTTCCTATAGGGAGGTGGAATGTGATAGGTAAATTCAGTCGGCGTTTGTGTGACCCACTCTCTTCCAGCTGAAGCATGCTGATGGGAAGATTGGGGGAGCCAGAAGGTACACGCAAACAAGCTAAGTACTTGAGGCATGCAGCTGTTTATTGATTGCTGTTCATTTGTGCTGTAGTGTGTAATGTTGTGAATGGGGACAGTGGGGGATGGGAGGAGGGCTGCGGAGGGAGGGCAGAGGGTGGGAGTGAGCTTGGCTAGCTGGTCTCATTGGTGGTCGAAGGGGGTTGCCAAAAGACAGACCCTTCAATAGTGAGATGGAATACGATAGGTAAATTCAGCTGGCATTTGTGTGACTTGCTTGCTTCCAATCAAAGCACGTTAATGGGAGGATCAAAGCAGCCAGAGGGAACAAGCAAACAAGTTAAGTGCTTCGGGTCATACAGCTTTTTACTTATTGCTGTTCATTTGTTCTGTTGTACATAATATTGTGAACAGGGAAAGTGGGGAATGGGAGAAGGGCTGCAGAGGGAGGGCCGATGGTGGGAGTGAGCTGGGTTAGCTGGCCTCATTGGTGGTTGATGGGGGTTGCTAGGAAACAGACCTCCAAAAGAGAGGTGGAAACTCCTATTTAGTCCCAGAATTCCAAGCCACTCAGAAATGTGAGCTACCCAGAAGTGTGACTACCAAGAAGCAGGAGTGTGGGATTAAACTCAGTGGGGTCTGGGAACATCAGCAGTGCATCCATAGGGAGGACCACAGGCCACGCTGCTCAAAGGAGGGCAGGTAAGGCAAGAGGGGTAAGGGAGAATTAGGCAAGGGTTAGGTAAGAGTTGCAGCTGTCCCCTATCTAGGGTCAGTCTTTGAAGGAAGAAGCCGGTAGGGGCTGCAGTTAGTCCTTATCTAGGTTGGGCCTATAACTAATCTAGCAAGCAGGTTTCTCTGTAGAAGGGAAGCTCTCTCTAGCAACTAGGGGCTACAGCTAGCCCTCTTCTAGGGTAGGCCTTCCACGAGCCTAGCAGTAAGAGTACTCATAGGGGGGATCTATGTCTCAAAGAGGAGAGGAGAGGATGGATAGTAAGTGTTAATAGGGGATCTCAGCTACTCCCTATCTCGGGTCAGCCAACAGGGGAATTGGCAGGCAGAAAAGCAGTGTTATTAGGGGACCTCATCTATTCCATATCAAGGTCAGCCTAGAAGGGGAGTTAGCAGGCAGGAAATCCAGCAGGAAAGCATATAGTGCATTCCTAGAGCAGGCCTGCAAATAGTCCTAATTAAAGGCTTCATAAGGGTAATGGGGGTTAGCTAAATACAGTATTGGGAGGGCCTAGAAACTAAATATGGGGGGGGGGAATGCAGTGGGGGCAGAGCAAGACGATTAGAGTTGTGGGGTACAGGGGGCATGGATTGGCAGCGTTTCTGGTCATAAACTATCCTTTCCTATCCTTAGAAAGCAGTATAGTGCTGTGGTTTAGGGCACTGAGCTGCAAACATGGAAATCTGGGTTTGAATCCTACAGCCCCACTTGCATACTGTGTGACCCTGAGCAAGTCACTTAACTCCTTTGTGCTCCCAGGTCACACCTGGAAACAAGCTTCAGCTGAGTGCGCCTTTTCTGGTTAAACAATTTCCCTTTCTCTTTCTAATATCTTAGAGAGTGGAGCCTGTAAGGAAATGGGACAAAAATTGGAAACAACATCCTTTTGCCCAACTTGTGGATGGGTTTGATTATTGCAGTTTTCCATTAGTAAGGAAATACTCTATGACAGAGAGAATAATTGAAAAGGGAAGCTAATGTCTTAGCCAATTGCAGAATTGTGAATTTTAAGATTCTACAGGCAACATTATCCAAGCCAATAATTGGGCAACGATCATACTTCAAGACATAGTCACGAACCGCTTTAGAATAAAAATTGGGTGACTTGTCAACCCCATCTTTGGTTCTTGGAATGGATGCAGGAGCATTAAACCTTCCCCTAAACATTTCCATATTCCTGAATTAAGTATTAAAAATTTCAGCAACCTTCATAGGGTCACTAACTAGACGTGAGTCACCCAAATGGGAAAAGGGCTCAGTATGACACTTTGTCCCTAACAGAGTGCTTAGAGTTAGCCAGGTATTTCTGAGATCACCCAGGTCACTAAGCTATTTGGATCTGAAATAACTAATTTACTGTCCTCACTGCAGATTTACATTTATTTCTTATTTACCTAAACTCTTGCAGACATAAGATCACGGGAGGCCTTGTACTTTTTCCATTCTTTATCTCTTGGTTTCATAAATTTTAAAAGTTCCAGGGTTATCCAGTCATTTTTTGGGGCTCTTATTGTCATTTTCCTTTTAGGTATAACTGTCACAGATTTAATTGAAAAGGCAACAAAACTTGTCTAGTGCAACATCAAAAACTAGATTGGTCTCTAGAAAAGACTTTGAATGATGTACCTCTATAGAGACTCCTGAGTATACATGGTGCAGACAAAGTTCTTACACCAATGTCACTCTCCGACTGCTGCACTCAACTCCTTCAATATAAAACAGACCATCCCCTTTTAGTCCACATTTTATTCAAAGGAATGATAAAAAACAAATATTGTGCACAGTGGCAGAGTCCAGACCTCTCCCCAAACAGTCAATAGTTTCGTGCCTCCCACATGTTCTCAAGACTAGAAGAGATAGTTTGTTAGGTGTTTTTCATCATTCCTTTGAATAAAATATGGACTAAAATAGGATGGTCTGCAGCAGTTGGAGAGTGCTATTAGTTATTTTGAATGATCTTCTCAGGGCTTCAATGTTTAAGGACTTAGGATTCTTGGAGGCGATAAATACTTTGGGACTATTAATCCTTTTGGCTGTCCATTCACAGTAGACAGGACAGTGGTCACCAAAGGAGTCCTGTTGTACTCTGGAAGTGAACACCTTGGTTGAATGGGTGACCACTATCAATTCCACTGTAATTCCTGTGTCTGTCTTATAATTATGCTGGGTAACCTTGGAAATCAGCTGCTGTACTCCAAGCTCTAAACACAAATCTCTAGCTACTGAGGCAGAGTCCTAATCCCAATTAACACTGAAGTGTCCAACCAAGAAACATTCATGATTGGATGGAATATTACTCTTAAACCTGGGAATAATGTCAAACCGTAATTTGTTCTGTCTAGGAGGAATATTGATCAAACCGATGATGAGACATTTTTTAGAGCCCAGTATTATT
This sequence comes from Neoceratodus forsteri, assembly GCA_016271365.2. NCBI lineage: Eukaryota > Metazoa > Chordata > Ceratodontiformes > Ceratodontidae > Neoceratodus > Neoceratodus forsteri. Next base: position 696,881,515 of record CM028129.1, read on the forward strand.
TCCACAGAGGTCAAATTGCAAACACTGATTAGTTGGAGGGGGTACCTCCTGAGCCTGAAGATTGGAAGCAACATAGATCAACATCCCCACCCCCTTCCCACTCTATCCTGTCTGAAAACGGAATAGCCTTTCAATGTTATTTCAACATGACCTTATTGGGACTTTATCTCATGAACAATGCATGTGACAATTTTCAAATCCATGCCGAAAAGTGATTTTGCAGTTGCTCCGCAAAATCATATTTCAGGCAGGATTTGAACATTTTCACCCTCCGGGTTGAGATGGGGTCATTTATTTATTTTTATTTTATTTATTGAAATTTCAGAATTACAATCCTTTGAATCGAAGACTCCTTTGCAAAGGCTCCATGTCCATAAACAGAAACAACACATAGTGACAAATTGTACATTGCTAACCAGGCAAACAATACATTAAGGTAATTTAACATGGTTGAATCAGTACAGAGTAATTAGCTTGCTAGGTTAGTTTCACATGGTTTCACTAGGGTTGTATAGGAACCCAGGGTCGTTGCGGTGAGGGGGGTTTGGTTGCTAATTTCAGATGCTAGCATTTGGCTGATGAGTTGTGCTTAAGGTACCCAGAGCTATGATGGCCTAGTAGGGAGTCGAGGGAGGCGCTGGTTTTCTGACTTCAGCCTAGTGTGGGAGGACAGGTTGAAGCAGCCATAAGTCTCAGAGTCCAGGAGAAATCTATTGAGGCCTTTTTTATATAGGCTAAGGCTGTGGGCTTGGGAAATAGAGGAGTTGATTAAGCCAGAGTGGTGCTTGGTACCTGAATGACTTTTGACCTAGTGAAGTCCTACAGTGGGGGATTAGGAGTGTGGTGTTAGCCAGATTTTGAGGGGTGCTCCTATGGGGGTTTGGTTGGATGAGGGGGTGAAGACCCGAAGGTGAAAGTTTCATTAGGATCATTTTAGCTTGGAGGCAGGTGTGGTACATTAGTCTCCCTTCAAAGGTCAGCCAGTCTGCTTGATTATAGAGCTCACATATGTGGGTTAATCTTTCTGCATTAGTGACTAATCAGCAGGCTTTGTTAAGAGCTAATTTGATGTTATTTAGTGCTGTGTTATCTGCTGTGCCATAAATTGTAATCCCATAAATCGACAACAGATAGGACTGAGCAGGTAACAGCCAGTCTAAGCGCCGGGGAGGGAGGCAGTGCTTGTGCCTGTAAAGAATCCCTAGCAGTATGTTGGCAGAGGTGGAGAGGTGTTTAATATGTGAGTGGTAGGTGAGGGACGTGTCCAGTGTAATGCCCAGATACTTACAGTTTGTGACCTGTTCAATTTGGGTGTTCTGTGTATTGGAGATAGTTAGTTGGGCATTACTATTGGGGTTTTGGCTGTGAGCAAAGATCATAGATTTGGTCTTGTTATAGTTAAGTAATAACCTGTGATCAGTAAACTAGGATTCAAGTTCTCGAAAGCAGCCTTTAAGGATATTTTGAAGGGAGATTGGATTTGAGTATTTCCAGTATACAACGGCATCATGGGCGTAGAGTAATAGTTTACCACTGCAGGCTTGGGGGAGGGAGTTGAGAAAGAGAATGAAAGGTAAGGGGCCTAAGATTGACCCTCGGGGGACTCCAGAGTGAACAGGTAGCTTGGCAGATAGGGTGGTGTTGATTTTGACCTGTTGAGTCCTGTCAGAGAGATAGTTATTGAACCAAGGGATTGCTTCAGGGGCAAGATAGAGGGAGGGGAGCAAGTGGATAAGCAGTGCATGACTGACAGTGTCAAATGTTTTGGTCAGATCTACAAAGATTGCCCCTGCTAGTGACCCTTGATCCTATGCTTCATGTATGTAGGAGGTGAATTCGAGGAGGGTCGTGGTGGCACTGTGCCCTGATCTAAACGCATGCTGTTCTTGACACAACAGATTGTATTTGTTCAGGTACTCTGTGAGCTGGTCAGCCACAATTTTTTTTGAGCGCTTTAGAGAGGGGAGGAGGATTGTGATTGGCCTATAGTTACAAGGGTCAGTTGGATTACCCTTATTAGGAAAGGTGTGAAGATACCCCTTTTCCAGACAGTTGGAAATTGACCCAGTGTCAGAGAAAAGTTTAGTATTTTGGTGAGGTGAGGCAGGGCCTCGTCGAGTGTCATATGAAGACTATGCTGAAAATTTGGTGGAAAAATATGGTGAAATAACTAACTTACGCGTGAACATTGAAATATTTTTATGTTCACTCAGAACTTTGCTAATTTTTGGTCAGGCAAGCCTGTCCACAGGGCATATCACAAGCTAGCAGTGCCTAAGCTCTTAGGGAGACTTAAACTGCCACTGCCAAATCTTTATCTATATTATTTAGCCATTGATTGTAGTAAATACCTTCAATGGTTGTGTGACGTGCCACCACTTCAAGAGAGGGTATATGTCCCTCTCTGGCTCCAGGCTGAACACACCCAATGTTCTAAGGTACTGGCACACCCAATGGCACTTCTTTATACCACTGTCAAAAAGCTACCCAGATTCCTCAGACATACTCTCCTAAGTTCATTGGTCCAGGTACATGGCCAGCTATGTCAGTTTCTTAAATTACAGCTGACCAGGGACACCATACAGCCTCTTCTTAGAAATCCCAAGTTTCAGACTGAAGGAAAACTTATTATCTCACAGCTGTTGTGGGACTTGGGAATTTCTAGCTAGACAACTTACTTTTTACAACAAACTTATTAGCTTTGCTACTTTCCAACAACAGCATCAAGTACTTAACAGAGCTGTATTTTTCTACAGATCACACTCATTGTAGCCCAGCATTTCTGAGGCCAGTCATGGGTCTGCAACCATGGCAACAGTATCCTACCACTGACCAGCTGGGTAACCGTGCCACATCCTAGTTCACATCTCTACCAAGGGATCTATGATCTTACCACTAACAAGGTGGATGGTGCTGCCCTTTACTGGGCCCAAGCCATACCTAAAGCAGAAAGAGCATACAAGTGGGATAGAATCTGGAAGGATTTGTATAAATATATTACATTTGATACATATAGGTTAATGCAGTTGAAAATATTGCATAATATGTATTATACCCCTGTCAGGTTATGAAAAATACTTAAATACTGATGTGTGTTCTACTTGTGGGGAAGATACTGGTACGCTCCTTCATATGCTATGGACACGCCCCAAGGCCCAGCCTTTATGGCTGACAACTAAGTCTACACTTCAGCCACTGTTGGGCCTTGAGGAGGCATTTACCCCAGAAATATGTATTATTGGGAATTGTGAACATTGCCTTATAGTGGCGCAGAAATTTCACATAGCATTAATTGCTGCCTGTGCTAAAAAGGTTATCCTCTATTACTGGTTGGATCAAACTGTTTCCACCTATCAGGAATGGCATGCAGAACTATTGTTTGCTCTCAGAGCTAAGAAAATTATTGCTAGCTTAAACAATAGGCTGACAACGTATCAAAAGAACTGGCAAGGATTGCATGTTCTCTGGGTAGGGTAGTGCTCTCTTTGGAAGCACTCCTGCCAAGTACTGCAGCAAGACTCTGAGGCTATCATTACCTGGCAGCTATTGTAGAAGCAAGGGGCCCCTTGGGCTCTCTTTCTGGGATTGGCATGCATCAACCTGCTACATAAATATAACCTTGTATGACCCTTGCTTTACATGCTGTAACTGTAACTGCTGTATTTGTGATTACTTATTGAACTGAAGCTGCAAGTGTTCTGTTTGTAAGTTGAATGTTATTGTCACCTGTCTGTCTTGTGTAAAAAAAAAAAACACATTTCCAGTAAAGTATATTTGATTTAAAAAAAAGTTGATAATGTTCGATATTTTGACTCGTCTTTCAACATAGCTATCCCCCACCTCATGAAATGAGACAGGTGTCATTTTTCAAATCTTGGACCAGCCGTGTTTTTGCAGTACCTGTGAAATGTGAAATGATGCTTCACCACTGTGCTATGAATGCCACATTTTATGTTTATAATGTGGAGTCATGGAACAACTACCAAGGGAGTCAGAATGATTACCATGAAAATTTGGGGTTAAAATGTAAACCACATTTTCTTATGAAATGTTGTATTTAGTGCCAGCCTTTAGCCAGCTGGTAGTGTTTTATGATCCTGTACCGGTGAGCTAAGTTTGGCAGCAAGTTTAGTGAGCCAGCTGGATAGGGTGAGGCTGTAGGGATGGTGCTATCATACCACACCACCCCTAGCTTGGGAAGAGAAGGTGCAGGGTTGCTCACACAGGCCCAAGTACCATGTAGTGAAGAGAACTCTTCTCTTAGCATAGAGCTCTGAATGTCAGCACCCGTGGACACCAGAGGACCATGTGCTTCATCTGAGAGATTCATTTTGTTCCCTGTGCATTTGTATCTGTGGCCACATGAAAGTGCAGGGCCCAGATGACCCTCACACTTCCACAGCCCACTAGAAAGCCCAGTGAATTCTTGACATCCATTACCCCACAAAAATGCAGGACCCGCAGGGCCCTGCACTTCCATAGGTGGATGGAGTCTTCCCTTGGTGCAGGGCCCAGAGGGACCTGCACCTCTGCTTCTGTTCATGCAGGTCCCATGAATGAGGATCCAATTCCACTATCTCAAGCAGAAAGGAAATTCTTTGCAAAAAACTGCATTAATGCACCAGTTAGGGATCAACTGAAAACAAGAGATGGTAAATGAGGGGCTCCTACCTCAATGATTTCTCCCAGTCCAGTACTTTTGAGGCAGAGAAAAATGACTAGAAAAACAAGAGGAGAATAGCTAATCCCCAATCTGTAGCATCTGACCTAGTATGAACTACACAGTTAATCAAAACACAGCTTACCTTGCCAGTAAGAAAAGCTTGCTTTATTCAGGATGTGCAAAATGTGGTAAGAAAGTGCTCCAAATTACAGTTGTAAAGTGCAGAGCTCTGAGGAAGACCACACCGAAATGTCAGCTGATTGGTGCATGCACTTGACATGCAAGCATGCATGCATGTTGTCTGTCGGCTACTTTGTCTAAGTCGCCGGTTTGGGAAGCATGCTGCGTGAGTGCCTGCATGATTTTTGTTTAATATTTTATAAACTCAGATCCCACTGCCACTACAGCACTCTGCACTTTATTGCTGTTATTTGGAGCACTTTTTTTTTTTAGCATATTTTGTACAACCTGAATAAAGCAAGCTTTTCCTACCAGCAGGGTAAGTTCCATTGTGATTATTAATGTGCAGTTCATATTGAGTGAGGTGCTACAGGGTTGGGGATTAGCTAGTCACCTATTGTTTTTCATAGGGTTCAACTTAATGCCTCAAATGTAGGGAAACGTGGCATTAAGATTTCCAGCCCTAACTCCCTCACCCAAGCAGGAAAAGAAGACCACCACAGAAGCAACTACAGAGAGCCATCATCAGGTAAGACAAACATACAACTGTTTCCAGATTTGGTAAAATGGGCAGATTGGATGGGCCTTGCGGTCCTTTTCTGCCATCAACTTCTATGTTTCTATGTATGCATGACAAATGCAGTGGCACTAATGTGCTGCCTTCCTGAATTTGTATCTGCAGCAGCATAAGCACAGGCCTCAGAGACCTGTGTTTGTATGTCATACAAAGTACATGAGTATGTGTGGCTGCAGTAGCACAGGTCCCATGGGGGCCTGCACTTCTGAAGACAGAAGTACTGTTGCAGTGTGGGTATCATGGTTTCAGTGGCCGATCTATACATTTTTCAAGGGGTTAGCAGTTTTGTTTAATAGTAGCACTTTCCCTGAGAAAGTAAAATGTTGTGTATTCAATTGGTGTAGGTTGCCCTGTTTAGTAATCTATATGTCTGGACCATCTTACTGTTGGCAAAAATCTATAACGAAATCATAAATCAGTAAGACTGCATATTTCCACATGTTGTGGAAATATGAAGTAACAATAAAAGAACATTAAGTTATACGTTTTTAACTGGTAATGATACACACCTTACCAAAGTGAATATAAAATGTAAGAACAAGATTCTCCTGTTTGGTGATAGTGAGGTAGCTTTGAAACTGTATATTAATGAAGTATAAAAAATAAGAACATCGTTATTAAAAAAATGTTTTTGGTTTTATTATTGTTAATGTTTAGAACCAGCACTGCATTTTAAATCTGGCCTGAAGAAGTGGTGTGAAACTACAAAACTGTAGCCGGTTGAACATATTGGTGCAAATTTATAAGAAGAATAAAAGAGTATTGAAGATTTTTTGTGGACAATTGGACTGCAGTCTTACTTATTTATGATAAAGTAAAATGTTACCTTTGAAAGATCAGAGTAGGTTATAAAAGCTACTTTTTTCAGGCCTAAGTGGGTTGTGGGTGCAGAAACCATTGTTTGTTATTTTCTTACCTGATGAAGGCTGTCTGTGGTTGCTTATGTGGTCTTGTTCTTTTGCTGCTTTGGGGGGTGGGAGCTAGGGTTGGAAACTCTAATATCTACAGATATATATAGAACAAGAGAGAGAGAGAGAGAGAGAGACAGACAGACTGAGCTGGATAGATAGATATAGTATAAATATATTTATGTAATAGGAGTGGGCACCAAAGCAGTTAAATAAATTCATTTATTCTCACTGGTATTAAATATACTGTGGTTCTGAGATTTATTTAATACCCTAACATCAATAAACCACCATATCATTTTAGAGCAAGTTATTTAACATCCTGCCATCAATCATTCCCCTCTTGACGGCACTACTTACATTTACCCTTACTTTCAATGTACCTGTCAATCAACCCTCCACCCCCAGCCCGAGTCCAGCACTACTTTCCACCTTACAGCTCCACAAGCTCTCACCAACCACTACACTGCTAGCAAAAGTCACCCAGCTCAGGGATGAACAAAAAAAAAGTCTTCAACTGAAGGGGCATAAAACACACCTCTCCTCTTCATTGCTGCTCACTCCTCTTGTCACAATGGCTCCAGTCCCCCACCCCAACATGGAAAAACACCAGTCAGTCCAATTTCCCCTGGCACAACAACTCTCTCACTAAACTTTAAACAAAACAAAAAAAAAAGAGTTTCTTTTTTTGCCAGCATGTTTCTCTCAGTGTACTCCCCTACCATCACAGTAATGAGCCAGCCGTACTTGCGCTCTGTCATAAAATGTTCTCCCTTTTGTGGCTCACAAATGAATAGTAAACTCACCTTCTCTTCCCAGGTCCTCTGAACCATGGAAAACCAGGCACCGAAAGCAGGATCAACCAGATACCTTTCATTTATTTAGCCTTTGGTAACCAGGTAAGTGCACTGATCCAAGGGACTGTTTTCAGGCACAACCCGGGCCAATAGTGGCACTGCAATGTAGGTACAATACCAGTACAAGTGGTGATGGTTACAGAAGTCAGTTCTAGATACATGGAATTGTAACAGGTTGACAGCAAACAGGGAAATTGCTACAGTGAGAATGATACAAGACAATTAATTGAATACAATAATATGCCAGGGAAAATCAAGTAGTAGTAAAGAAAGAGCAACTGTTATAATACAATACATGATTTTGAGCAGCAGCAGTGGCAACAAGGACATACAAGCAAGGGGAGAGTACTATGGGTACAGGTACGTGGGGGAAGAGCCCTGAGGAGCAAGGGTAGTAGGAAATCAACACAACGAGGGTTCACAGCAGATTAGAAGTAAGGTGGGGGGGGGGGAGCACCAGAGGATAAAATGCACAGAAAGCTGGACATCCTTTGAAAGACTCAGGGAGGAGGGTAGGGGAGAGGGATATGCATGGCAATCGCCGTAGGGAGGATGCTACCGAGTAAAGCAGGAACACGTGCATTTGTCGGCTAACCAAGCTTTGAGGCTGTGCTTAAGGGTGTGATGGGACTCAGATGTGCAAAGAGTAGGGGGTTAGCCATTCCACAGGGAGGGGGTTGCAGTGGAGACAGCTTTGTCTCCCATGCTGGTAGCAGACTTAGGTACCTGGAGTGTGGGAGCAGAGGAGGAGCACAGGTTCCTTGAGGGGGCCTGAAAGTTAAAAAGGGTGGCGAGAGGGGAAACCGTGCCAATTCTGATGGAGGTATCCACAAGACAGGCCGGGGGTAGTCAAAACACCCTTGCAGGGATAGCCAACTCAGGGAGCTACAGAGGTCGCAATGGTGAGTGGAGAAAGGAGCAGCCAAGACAAGATGTCATGCATTATTGTTATTTATTTTTTTTGTGTTAACTAGTAGAAGGTTGGAGGAGAACCAGTTGGACACCGCTCAATAGTTCTTAGATAATGTGGAGGATAAGTGGGGTATGGATTTGTCACCGTGAAAAATGACAAGATCATCAGCATAGAGCAAGGAGCTACAGTTAAGGCCATCAGCGGGGAAGGAGTTTACAAATATAGTAAAGAGTAGGGGGCCCAGGATGGATCCCTGGGGCACTCCAGTGGTAACTGGTAATGGGTGGGGGATGTTATGGAGCAAATTCAGACAGACAGACAGATTGTGAGCATCTGGAGAAATAGCTACGGAACCAATTTGTGGTTTCCTTAGTGCAGTCCAGCACAGATAGCTTGGGGATGAGTAGGTAGTGATTGACCATATCAAAGGCCTTTGATAGGTTGACGAAGATGGTACCAGTGGCGTACCCGCGGGTCATATTGGAGAGGATATGATCTGGCAGAAGAGCAAGGGCTGTGGTTGTGCTGTGGTGCTTACGGAAGTCATGTTGTTGGCTGCATAAGAAGCTGTGGTTGGAGAGGTAATCCGTAAGTTGACTGTATGACCCTTTCTAGTAGTTTACTTAAGTGGGGAAGTATTGATATTGGCCGATAGCTGTCGTTTGAGTGGGGGTCACCAGACTTAAAGATGGGGACTACCCTGGCAGACTTACAAGCATCAGGTATGATGGATGATGTAGGTGCAAGGTTAAAGATAAAGGTAAGTGGCCTTGATATCGGGAGAGATGACATTTAGGAAGACTGGGGAGAGGCCATCAGAGCCCTGGCTACCCTGGGTGGGCAGCTGTTTTAGAAGTTTGTAGGTATCCTTGGGCAATATAGTCTTGAAATAGAAAGGGGGATGGGGGGGCCTGGAGGGAGGAGCTGTCAGTGTTCATGGAGGTAGACTCACCAGTGAGAGTGGGGGGTGTAGGGAGGCAGGAGGAAAGGGTTAGAGGGGGTGGCAAGTGGCTTGGGGGGGTTGGCTGGGAGCTTGCAAAGGAGGGCCGAGAGATCAGTAAATTTGGTGTGCAGGGCTTCGGCGACTGTTGCAGGATCAGTCAGTAGTCCCACAGGGGAGCTCAGGTGCAAGTTGGAGCTTTGTGTACATGGGTTCAGGAGTGATCCAATGGCATCCCAGAACTTTCTGGGGTTGCCCATACTTTCTTGCTGGAATCTTAGGGAGTATTCACGTTTTAATGATCTAATAGTGGCCTTGCATTTATTATTTAGGTACCTGTACTCATTCCATAGTGCCGGTGATGGGTCTTGTTTACAGGCAGCCTACTTTCTGTCCCTCTGTTTCATCAGGGAAAGGAGCTCCTTGGTCATCCAATGTGTAAGGCCATCTCTGACACGCCGCATGGTAAGAGGGAAGTGGTGATCCTGGATGGTAAGAAGAGCATTGGTGAAGTGATTAGTAGCTTCTGACACAGTGTAGAGGTCCTGCCACCTTATAGCTCTGATATCCTCAAAGAGGTGTGTGGTGTCCTGGTGGTTGAAATTACAGGTGGTTATATACTTGGGGGAGGATGGGAGGCCTTAGTGGACCATATGGCATAGGTGGGGGAGTGGTCATTCAGACAGTCAGACAGGGTACCGGTGAAAGTGATCCTATTGCTGCTGTTGGTGATCACCCAGTCAAGGAGGGAGTGGTTGGAAGTCAGAGTTTTGGCAGGTGGGGAGGTTAATTTGTGTCAGATTGTGCTGTTTTAGTGTATTTGCATAGTCAGATTCATGCTTGGTAAGCCAGTTCAGGTTGTAGTCACCGAGCAGGAGGGAATCCCTGGGTGGAGAGAGAGATCCATAGCCTGCAAATAGGTGTTGAAGGTCTTCCACCCCTCCATCAGGGAGGTTGAAGCAACAGCCCAAGTATATTTTTTTTGGTTGCACCCAGAGTGACTTCAGTGATAAGCCAGTCACAAGGGAAGGTGCTGTCTGAGCAAAGGGTGAGTGTTGTGGTGAGAAACTGTTGGATATAAATGGCAGCGCCACCGCTGCTTCTTTTTACCCAGTTGGTCTTTGCACATTAGGGAGTAACTGCCTAGCTGGAACATGGAGTCGAGATGCTGTGGCTTCAGCCAGGTTCAGTGAAGCAAAGGACCTGTGACCTGTAAAGGGATACCCAGGCTTCGATTTCTGCAGATTTGGCTGGGAGGCTACAGACATTCATGTGGGTAATTCTTAGCCCAGAAGGGTTGGCCCATATTGGGTCTGTGGTGGTGAGCGTAGCCTGCAGGGGGCCAGGGTTGAGCTCAATGTCACCTGCGAGTAGGAGTAGGAGGAGGAAATATGTACTCATTGGGTGAGTGAGGGGGTGGGAGAAGAAGGGTGACAGCAATAATGAGGCTAGCTGGCTATGCTCAGGGTTGGTGAGAAAAGCAGGTGTAAGGGTTCCTAGAGGGGTAGTTTCCAACTTGTGATGGAGAGGGAGAGGGCTAGGAAGGGGGCAGACCTCCATGAGGTAGAGTTGATCAGTCTGGTCAAGTGACAGTACGGAGGCAGAGATGTCAGTGAGGAGAAGCAGGCCAGCAAGAGAGGCTGCCAATAGGGGTAGGACAGTACATTTCATGATTAGGTTGGGGGGATTGCCCCGATTCTGATAAATATGCAGACTAATGTATATGTGTGCGTGAAAATGGGGACAAGACTAGGTAACAGCGACAGTGCAGCAGTAGGGTTGCCACTTCTAGTGCACAAGGTACAAGGTTTAAACTCAAGTAGGGAAGACAGGGAAAAGTAAAGGTAGCGAGCAGTCAGATAGAACAGGGAGGGAGGTGGAGCCTAGGGAATGGTACTGAGTGGGGAGACTACAGGTAGAAGTTAGTGTGTGGAGAGAGAGAAGTAGTAGCTCAGCACTGACCCCTGGTGGCCAAGTGAGATGAGCAGCAAATAGGAATGAGGGGACTTAGTACACAGAGTCAAGTGATCGGATATGACCGATATAAGAAGGGACGGTACTAGGTAGGTGGCTGGGGCAGGTGGGGCTGTCGACATGCAGCTTCGACGGGCTTATACCCCTTCAGCTAATGTCCATTCCATAGCCCTTTCTTGCATCCCATACCTTGCTAGTGCAGGCTCATCCACTGGGCAGGTGCTCCTGTCTGTGTCCGAGGCACGAAAGGGCTGCGCCAGTCTTTTAAGAGCACAATAGCAGCAGCAAGCTACAATACCAGATAGGCCCCTGTAAATTCGAATTAGTGCACTTGTACTCTACCAACAATAACCCGACTAGCAGTGGATCTGAAATCACCCCTTAAAGTACCTGCTGTATTCAAAACTCCCCACATCACACAGAAAGCCCGCCAATGTTCCTAGGCAGAGAGGGCTGGTAAAGGTTTTACAAACACCCCTTCAGCAAATGTCCGTTCCATAGCCCTTTCTTGCGTCCCATACTATGCTAGTGCAGGCTCATCCACTTGACGGGTGCTCCTGTCAGTGTCCGAGGAGCGAGTGGGGCAGGGGGGTTGCTGGTAGAGCCCAAGGAGAAAGGACACAAACAGAAATTAAGCACAGGTTTTTTTAATTACAATTTAAAAAAAAAGTACAAACAGGAAAAAAAAAAGGCATCCAAACACAAAAATATCACCATAGTTGCTCTCTCTACCTCTCGCTAAGCGAGGAGCAGAGCTGCCATGTTTTTAAAACTCTTCAGCCCTCCCACACAGTAAAAAACAACCAATGAAAACCTTACCCTTCCTCCGGACGTTAGATCCACAGCAACCATGCCAGATACAATAGAAATCTGCCCAATCTTGAGCAGGAATACAAAAAATAATCCCAATAACTATTAAAAATAAAACAAACTATAATAAAAACAAATCAAAAGCATTTCAAAACTGCATTCTTGTTAGATAATTGATATGCAATGGAATTAGAATACATGATTTATAGGATTTCAAGCAGTTTGACTTGGACACCTCACTCATGGCTTACGCCACTCGTGAGGTTATCAGAGGTCAAACTGCTCTTGTGCACATAAATCATGTATTCCACTCATTCCCATTGCACATCCCCTAGATAGATAGATAGATAGATAGATAGATAGATAGATAGATAGATAGATAGATAGATAGATCTGGATTGGGTGGGGACTCTGACCACCAATGTGGGGTGGTTTCATTACATTTTGTTATACCATTATTGATATACTAAACTTAGTGTCCATCACTGCATTTGTTTATACCATCCCTGACTTTCTCATCCCTGTGATCAGGAGGCACTGCACAGCTTTGCACAATGCCACCACACAGTCTTACGCAGCAGCGTGCTAATGAGCTTATAATGGGCATGCTAATGACCCTAAGTGTCTTACATGCCCTATGGGTTCATTAGCATGTCAGGAATGAATACGACTCGCAAGACCACTGCTGCTATCCCTTATGGGACATGCTAGTTCCATTTGGCTCCTGTACACCATATTCCGGTAAGGGCTGTATCATCATAGTACTATGCACTGCACAGACAACTCCATATTCAGCCCCAGTTGGAGCACACTAACTGTCAAAATATTGCCCATGAGAGGGCCATGCACCATCTCATGCGCAATGCTGAAGGCCTCTAAATATGTGACCCTCTGTATGCAAAATGTTTAACCGGAACAGAACAGTATAAAAGAGGAAAAGAAAAATGAATCACACTCACACTGCAGGCATTTCATTTTTAAAATGTTTAATATTTCATTATATATTAACTCCTGCACACTAAGGATCAGTAAATATAACTTTTATTTCAATACAAAAAAAAAGAACACACACACACACATATTACTAAAAAAGCACTACTTAGTTAAATGATTTTGCCCTTGTCTTGGCCGATGCCCTTGTACACCCAACTGATCAGGCCTCATCTGGAGTACAGGGTTCAGTTCTGGAGGCCTTACCAAAAAAATGATGTGGAAAGGGTGGAGTGGGTGCAGAGGAGGGCAGCCAAGATGGTGAAGGGACTTGGCCACTTGCCGTATGAGAAACGACTGGGAGCCCTAGAAATGTACTCCCTGGAACAGAGGAGGGAGATAGAAGACATGATAGAGACTTAAGTTCCTAAAAGGGATCAATAAAGTGCCTACAGAGAACCTATTCCAATTGAAGGGATGTCCCAGGAAAAGGGGGGAGTTTAGGGGTAACATCATGAAATACTTTTTTACCGAGAGGGTGGTGGACACCTGGAATGGGCTGCCTAGAACAGTGGTGGGTGAAAATACAGTGGGAGGGTTCAAGAGGGATTGTGACAGACAGAGGGCTGTTGAAGGGAGGGGGAGGGAAATCAGAGCAAGCCTGGGGGATGCTAGGCAAATGGGCAGACTAGGTGGGTCTGGCAATCCTTTTCTGCCGTTACTTTCCTATGTTCGTCTCTAAATCCTGTGTTAAAATGCTTTTGTAATTCAAAAAATGCTATGCTATGCTGTTATGCGCTTTACAGACAGAAAGTCACTATAGCTCTTTTATCAGAATTTATTTATTTAAAATTGGTAACCAGGAAAAGTACACTGAGCAGAGGTTCATGTCTAGGTGCAACCCAGAAGGGGAGAAGCACAATTTTAAACAAAATACAGCACAATCAGATGATGTGGTTACAATAAGGATCTATAAAGAGCACAAGCCAAGTGCAATACAGAAAATGTCAGAATATTGCATATGCAGGACAAACACACTAGCATACAAATCATCTGTGCAAATTGGGCAAGCTCAGTGCGCATAGTGCCAGATAATTAATTCAATAGCCCTTATAGTTATGAGTATATGTAGCCCAAACTGGCTGGCAGTGGTAGATTTTTGTTTGTTTATTCAATGTTGAAATCATTGAGTACAAAACTCATTCACAATGGTGACCTTACATAAAAACATGCATGACAAATAAATACATCATTTGTAGACACAGTTACACAATTAAGCATAATTTGCTCAGTTACTGAAAACAAATACAAGACTTTTGGGAAAGATATAAATATTTTCTCAGTTTAGAAATGGAAGGGGGCCTACTTGTTTGTTTTCTAAATTCTAAAGGCATACTATTCCAGCAATATGATACGTAATAACAAAAGGGGGATTGGGAGCGCTTGGTTTTTCTTTAACTTATGATTTTCTCAAAGAAGGTTCTAGGTTTCTGAAAGATATTCGTTCCCCTAGGTATGTTGGGACAAGTCCCAAACTCCCAAACCACATTTATATGCAAATAATCACTTGTGGACATCTCTTCCGTTACATAGAGACAACCACCCTAACTGCTTAAACAGGTCACAATGGTACGTAAGTTTGGGACATTTTAAGACTAGTCTAGCTAACCTATGCTAGAGAATGTCAAGCCTTGACAACCGTTCACATGTTGCACCATCATATAAGGTATCTCCATAGTCTATGAGAGGCAAGATTTGGACCTTATTAATAAGATTCAAGGTTTCAGGTACAAAACAATTCTTATTTCTATATATAGAAGCCAATATGATGACTGTTGCTGATTATCTTAGCTCCTTGCTATCTGTGCCCAACAACTACACAGCAAATACAAGCATGGAAACATTCAGCACTGACAAATGCTTGTTTCAGTAAGTTCCTGCTTCTGCCTGTATTTACAGCTGAAAGACCGATAGCACAGGGAAGTTAACTGACTTGCTCAAGGCCATACAATTAACTTATGGATGTAGTGAAATTTGAACCTGCAATTGAGTGGTGCATTTAGGTCCAGGTCAGACAGGGAAATTGGTAGTATACTCAACTGGTAAAGGTGATTATAAGAGCACCTTCTTACAGCACTCTGAGTCTCAACACATGGGGTATAAGTGCTCTTCTCATAGGCTGATGCACAAAAGGAATCCAAAAGTCCGATCCTTCTCCTCCCTTGTAGCTCCCAGAATCCCCAGTATGAACTCTTCCAGAGCTTATGCTACTCCTGAAAACATAATATAAAAAATCCAACCATACAGGACCCTCGCTGCCCCCGTAGGGAAGCTGGCGGGTAGAGAAACGCAACACAATTTGTTGTTATGCAAAGGACAATTATTTACTTTCCACTGTATTCCAATCAATGTGGCAATATGTTTCACTGTTACTGGCAGTGCAGGACTGAACATCCGCTACTCTGTTTACTGATCGGTACTGCTCATACATTCTTTAATATGCAATCCCTTATTTTATTATTCAATTTATTGCTTATGTTCCTCCTCAATGGGTGGGATATGGAGTGCTGTAAGAAGGTGTTCTTATAATCACCTTTACCAGGTGAGTAAATTACCATTATCTATCGCACCTTCTTACAGCACTCAGTCTCAACACATGGGTGATTATACAGCAGTATTTGGACTTGTCTTGGGAGGGAGGAGGAGTATCACTCAAAGCTGTCTGGAGAACCTTGCAACCAAACCGAGTTTCCTGTTAGTCCGGTATCCAACCGGTAATACACGCCAGTGTTGTTATAAGTTCTGTTAGTGAACTCCTTACTGGCTTGGATCAGTGTGTCCGTCACCTTACCGGATACCCTTAAGTTCAACGGTGTATCCTTCTGAATGGCCATGCTGGCAGTTTCAGTGGTCAGGGGTCTATGTGCCAGATCAGTCCCTAGAGGTCTTGATCGGTGTTGTCTACAGAAAGAGTATTGAACAGTGGTCGCTGGTGAGAGAGCTCTATATGACCAGTGCAGGCAATAGGGGCTGAACTGAGAAACTTACTGAACTGCACTGAAATGCATAGGACTAATGAACTGTTGCCTCTGGCCAAGTATGACTGTGTTAACAGTGTTTGCTATACTTGATCTGCATGTCATACCTGGATTTACTATTGCAAAAGTCCCCTGTCCCTTTCTCCATGATCTGGATTAATTAAGTGATGTGGAGGAGGAGGGTGTCACTGCCAGGAGCCACTGCAGTGGGGACTTCAGGAGGACACTGGCCATGGCTGACAGTGGGTTTCCCAGTGGATTGATCCCTTGTTTACACCTTTCTGAAAGTACTAAAGGCACATATTTAGCTTTTTGGTTGTCAGTGTGTGTGTGTATGTGCCGTCATATGGGACGCAATACTCAAACATCAAAGTTGGCCGGACATATTGCCCCTGGTCTGTCTGTGTGTTACCTAAATGACCTTCAACCAGCAGCATTTACACCCTGGTGTAAAGGGTGGGTGTGACGTACTTCCATAAATCTGGCTATATGTCTAGGCAGATAGAATTGATCGACCTATATATGGGTAGGTGTTTTTACCTATAAATACAGTATGTACGGATGCCTGGGTATGAGTCTATTTACCAGCACATATGGCAAATCAAAAGAAGTTGAGAACACCCCTCATTTCTTTCTTGAAAATGTCTGTGGGTCCATGAAATATAATTTCAGCACCTTCTACCTTAGGACACCTATATTGCATTAAAACACACCAGTTACCTGCTTTCTGTGACTGTTTGTGCAGCTGAGATGGCTGCAAAAGTACTGTTAATAGTTTCTGGGTCATGTGTTTTAGCTGACCTGAGCTAAAATATTGCTCTCATCTGGTTTTTCATCCCCTTATGTCTTCTGCACTGTGGCCTGCTTATTTGATGAGCGTAATTGAATTCATATGCTGCATGTGGCATGGTTGTATTGGGCAAGAGTTGCCGTGTAGGGATGTATCAAATGTGTGCCCCTTTAGTCTTCTTTTGTCATAACTGTGGCGGACCCCGTAGCATTAAATATGGGGAGGCATTGTGTCTCCCCTAATAGGGCTTTTAAGTTCTGTTTCTCTTGCCTCCTTCTGTTCTTCCTTGGTCTTCCACTGAATACCTGTTAGGCCTCTGATACAGGTGAGGAGGATGATGGGGGGGCAACCCGGATTGGAATTACCAGCCTCTGTCCCTAACTTCACTGGCTCTAAGTCATAACCAGTGATTTTAATGTGGTTTCTGCTTCGGAGAGTCCCCCTTGTCTGAGGGTGAGCTTAGGACCATGCCTCTATTTCTGTGGTCTGTAAGGGATGTCAGCTGCTAGGGCAGTCTTGGGGGGGAGGGGAAGTAGCACCCCTCAGTGAAAGATGGCTAGAATGAAATGGCCACGGATGTGTTGCGGGTATGCCCTGTTGAACAGAGTAGGGACAAGTATAGCCACATGGGGGAATGATGTAAAAACCAGCTACGGCACAACCCCACCAGCTGACAGAGTGACGGTGCTGACAGATAGTTATTGATTACCCTGGAGCTATGGTGAAGTCAGTGGTAGTTATCTGAGGGAGGCCAGCTGCACAGCATTAACATTTGGTGTTCACAGTGGAACCCATGTCAACGGAGTGGAATTGTCATAACCAGATCAAGCTGTTTCTTGGGGACCCTTGGTGAAAGTAAGCTTTGTGGCTCTCACCTTATGGAGAAACGTGACAGGATGGCCATTCGCCATGGAGCCTAGTATGCTAAGGAAAAATATGGTCTCCCCCCCCCCAACCGAGTGGATTTTTAAGCAGCCAACACTTCCTGCTTCAAAATGCCATTGTTATTTTCTGCAAAGATTTAAGCTGCCTTGGGCATTGAATGAGTCAGATTGTGAATTACTGGGTGGACATAGCACAGTGACAGTCATTATATCAAAAAGACTCCCTGAGGATGTCAGTCAGGCTTCAGTATTAGAACAAATTGGCCTATTGCTGTAGCGGGATTGGATGCAGTGAAAAATTAATAAGCTTGAGATGTATCACTACATAGCCAGCCTTTTCTTACTGAGGGTA
This sequence comes from Neoceratodus forsteri, assembly GCA_016271365.2. NCBI lineage: Eukaryota > Metazoa > Chordata > Ceratodontiformes > Ceratodontidae > Neoceratodus > Neoceratodus forsteri. The sequence goes on from CM028129.1 coordinate 696,899,331, forward strand.
CTATCTTCTTCAAAAACACTCTTTGTACGCTTAACTTGCCCCCCACCAGCATGGCTGTGGCCGAGTAGCACATGCACAACCTGCAATGCATTTGCCCTTCCTTAGCCCATTGTATGCCTTGCTCCTTAATTATGTACATTCCGATGATTGACTCTATAGCTTTGTACTAACTAAATGTAGTTCTGTACTTACAGTTCACAGAAACTATTTTCCCCTAAGTATGCAGGATGACCCACTATATCATTCTCAGAAAATCTGCCACAATGCTAGGAGCTGCTTAGCTCTGTACTTGAAATGACAAGATGGTTAAGCCCATAGAAGGTAGCCTCTCGAAGGGGGACTGAAGCTGGTGAACCACTCTGTCCAGACCACCAGTGTCGTAAGTTCTGCTGAGGCATACAGATGGTGTGCCAAGTATTTGGAGCAAATGAGCATTCTGTGAGGGCTCTGACTGCAGCTGTTAAGTGAGGGCTGCCTAGGCACTGACACTGCTTCCAGATTGAGTGGAGTATAACCGAAGTGTGAAAGAGTTGTGTGGGGTGCCAATATTGAGCAACATATCTTTGTTATTACTGTACTGCATGTGGGGATAGAGGACCCAGATTTGCCTCACTAAGAGATGGTACTCATTCCTGCTACACAAAGAGTTTAAGCCTGCACTGGCTGAGCCCTTGGAGTAATGCTTAAGCCACAAGTTTTTTTGAAACTAGGTACCTACAGTGAAATTGGGTTCGATAAACTCCTGAGTACAGACAAGGTCTGGTGGATATACATCTGGCTTCTATTCTTTTTTAAAAAAGCAGGCTTATAATTTGTTGCTCTTTACTGCGACATTTCATCCTATTAATTTATGGTTTATATCTGCTCCATTCCCCCTTTAAAGATTATGAGGAGTATGACCCCCTTTAAGGGGTGCCCTCTCGTGTCCAACATCTTAGGTGGGGCACTCATTGGCTGCCTCCATCATAGAGGTGGATTTGTATATAAAGAACACTATAGGTGCCTGGGAGGTCAAAAACATCACAAGAAGTGTGATATAGCTCCCAAGGATGGTGGCACAAAATGCAAATGTCAGGCATCCCACAGTGCATGGAGGCTCTAGTGCGCGGGTTAGGGATGTCCCTCTCAGTTGTGGGATACAGAGAGAACTCGCAGTCCCAGTTCCAGAATCCTGCTTGAAGGGGGTACATTGAAAGCTTACTTACAGGTACAGTCTGGGAGTACCGAGAAGTTAAGTGACTTGTTTAGTATCACACAGTATGCATGTATGGGCAGTGGGATTCAAAAAACTGTTATAAATTATCCCTCTCAACCTTTATGAAATATAGAGCAATGTAACTCCCAATATATATAGTTACACATTTTATTAGTCCATAAAATCACTTCACTGACTTTTTAATGTTACAATAATGTGTCCTTATTCAATAAATCATAACAACAATACACGTTCGCGAGTATACCTGTGTGGTCCAGACCCCTTTCTTCTTCAGTGAGCACCTGTGAAGCCAGTTGGCGTGGTGCAAGGTTAAACACGGCATTTGTACTTCATGGCGGTGGCTTGTAATTTGGTTCCCTTTTGAACACATTCTGTGAGTGCTGAAAGCCAAAACCATTGTTAAACTAGTAAGGACTAAGAGTACTGACTCAACATTTAATTTAAATTCATAGAACAACATTGTAAAAAGATATTTTTAACTCTCTTTCAGAGTTTAATGCTGATAGGAAGTGAGACATTAAAATTGGTCTACTTGAATACACGATTCATTAAAGGTACAATTTTCATTTAATGACATTTTTAAATTGGTTAAAGATGTAAAAACATCTGTTATAATGTTTTATTTTGTTTTATTTAAGCAGAGTCAGCTCAGCTTTGTATAAGCTTCATACGACGAGCACTTACAAACAAGGGCTTTTTCTAATAGCAAACACCTTTTTGTGCATTAACATTATTAAATTCATTAAGAAAACTGTTAAGATTTATGGAGATACTCTATTTTATTTATAAAAACAAGATTAGGAACTGTTTGCCATTGAAGTGAATGCATGGCGTCCCCCCCCATTTAAAGGAGAAAGCCGCGGACATTATCGCTATCGCTTTCAGGATATTCTTATATGTTAATAGGTTTGTTCTACCTATCAATGATAAAATCATCATCATTTTAGTGGCAAATATATTTACCAGCTCTGTTCTCTTAAAAAAAACGCCTAAAAAACAGTTTTTCCTTTTATATTTTCTGTTCATAGAATAAAAGCTCCAAGTCTGATGAAGGAACTTGAGTTCTGAAACGTTACAATAAGTTTATTTGGAGCATTGTCATAATGATTTCTTGAATAGGAACGATAAGTTTATTTGGAGTATTGTTATTATGATTTATTGAATAAGGAAACATTATAACATTAAAAAGTCAGTGAAGTGTTTTTATGGACTAATAAAATGTGTAATTATATATTTTGGGAGTTACATTGATCTGTATTATTTCATAAGGGTTGAGAGGGATAATTTATAACAGTTTGTTGATTCTCCTCTCTCTAACTCCCCTTTTCAAAAAAACTTTAAAGAGGAACCTTGGGAAACTCAAAATTTATGATTCAGTGGGATTCAAACCCAGGTCTCCAGATGTACAACTCAGAGCCTTAAACCACTGCACTGTACTGCCTGAGGCCTCCAAAGTAATGGGCATAAGAGGAAGGGAGAGATTGATCCCCAAAGGCAGGCTCACCTTGAACACTAAACCGTGAGGCAAATGGGGGATCGCCATGCTCCTCCCAGGGACATACATTGTACAGAGGTCATGACCTCTGGTTGAACAAGGTAAACCGGGAGGTTGAGCAAGGCACTGACAGTGAATTACAAACTGTTCAGGACCACTGATCCAGGCACCTGTTCCCCTCCATAGGCAGATTGAGATAGACTGAGGGGAGTTGTGAATGCCATAGGGAATGGCACAATAAACCAAAATAAGTACCTTAATATGCAGTTCTAGTTGGTTCTGACACCACGTTGGCTAGTTTATCTTAATACTGGCACTTGGGTTAATATCCCAGTACTGACACTGTAGTTCAGCATGAGAGGGGTGCTGCACTTCTGAGGTGCCGTCTTTGGATAAGATGTCAAACTGAGGTCCCATCTGCCTGAATTGGTGGTAGTTCAGGTGAATGTTAAAGATCCCATGGCACTTATCAAAAGAGTAGGGAATATCCCCTGGTGTCCTGGCCAAATTTCCCTCATTCACTAAAAATACCACCAACAGTTTCACCTGGTTCAAGGTCAGCTGGCATTCATCTGTATCCCCCTTCCCCAGGGTCATGCCTGAAAACAGGCAGGATTTGTCTAGTGCACTTACCCGGTCAAAAAAAAAAAATTCACAAAACTAGTTCATAGCCCCAGTCGAGGCTACCCTAGGTGTTTCAAATGTCAGCGAATTAGAGACAAAAGGAGACAATTCAAAACAAGAAAATAGCAGAATATTGGTGGGCATCTGAAAGCCATGAGTAACCTTCTCGGGCATGTTGAGACTTACTGGGCAATCGGCTGAGTTAAGTTACTGACTGGCAATGCAAGACACTGAGGATGCACATCAGGCTTTGTCTGTTTAAAGAGAAGCACCAGGCATTTTGCCTGACATACACAGGATAAAATCAACTATCTTCAAAAAAGCCCAAAATATATCCCTTTAACCACCTATGCTCACAATGGTGGTTCAGCTCATCGATAAGGTCCTCTTTCCTTTAAAAAGGGATTTAAGAAGGGCTGTGTCCCTTTAACATAGCCAGCCTGTTTACTAGCACCATTTTGGGAGAGGAGTACACAGCCTGTTGATGTCGCCAACTTAAAAAAGGGATCCCTAGTCAGATCTCCTAGGTAGGCCCTGCGAGATCTCGGCTGGTATCCTCTCGCGCTGAAGAGCACCAGACAAGATGGCGACTGCTACTCCCACAGGGCTCCTAGTGGCTGAGGGCCCTCCGTTGATTAATGGTCGTGGGGAACTTCAATATAGGAGTCGCTGCTTAGAGGAAGCTCCCTCTGTGCTGGCAGAATGAGGAAGTGATGGTGGGTTGCACCGATTGGTGCCCAGTGAGGAGTGTAGCCCTGCAGGTAGGCCCCATGGCAAGTGCTCTCTCCCCTGCAACTCTTTACTGCCTCCCCATGTAAAGCATTTGGTGGGTCGCTCCTGTGGTGATCACAGTTGAACAAAGTAAACCACCATCCCCAGGAGCAGAATCATGAAAGGACCAGAAAGGAGTTCAGCACTTCCCTATTAGAGTCACCTCCTTCTCGCCTGAATAAGATAAGCTGAGAGGGGACTCGGAAGGTCCAAAAATCGGTCTTGGGCGGCAGCCTACAACCCCTCCTCGGCTGAACAAGGTAAACTGAGAGGGGTTTAGTGAGCAGCAGCTGTGATACAGATAATTTCTTGTTACCAGTAAACCTAAGCTAAGCCCTGACACCAAGACGTAGACTAGGCTAGAACTAGGCATAGACAAAAAACAGTAGCGGTATAGAGCTGGACAATGCTAATTTCTAACTGTTAGTTTGAGGGGCTGTAACTCTTTAGTAAGCAAACATCTGTTGCTTAAATTAATGTAAGTTAGATTCCGAGGCTAATGCATAAATTCTTTGTGAATAGAGGGAGTATTAATCTTACCTTTGTTAGCTTGGCACAGAGCCAGAAAGAACCGCGACCAGCCTGGGAAGATGCACAAAAAGAACTGGGGATTCTGGGAGCTACAAGGGAGGAGAAGGATCGGATTTCGAATTTTGGATTCCTTTTGTGCATCAGCCTAGGAGAAGAGTGCTTATAACCCATGTGTCGAGACTCTGAGTGCTGTAAGAAGGTGCGATAGATAATGTCCTGATAAAAATCTACTTGCCTAAGCGATGATATGCAGCAGATATTTCACAGCTGAAAATTCTGTTAAACACTCACCACAAGACCTCTTTACTGTCTGTGCCTGCTCTTTCTAAATTCCTGGTTTCGTTGACCAGAGCACAGTAAATGGATGTTTACTCACCTGGTAAAGGTGATTGTGTTGGTTGGCATCCATGGCACTCCAGACATTACCTCATGGGTTTCAGCCCACCTGATAGGCTAGTGATGCACATGACCCAGATCAGATTTCCAGTATATCCAGGTCCCAGAAACCCCTGCTCTCCAGTTTGAATCTTCCATAGCTGAAATAAGGTTAATTAGTACAAGAGAAGAGAGAAAAACATACAGTACGGTTACAGTCAGGATACACAAAGGAGGCGTACCACGACGTAGTGTAAGAAAGGCCCTGGGGCCTGTATTTATTTCCCTATTATCTACAGTCTAGTCTCGAACCCAGAAGTTCGACTGATCATGTATTGTAGAAAACTTCACTTTCTCCACCCTCTAGGGTACTTGGTGAGGACCCCTTTTCTTGCCCCTGGGCCGGTCACTCCGATCACTCTGAGGGAGGGCCTTGGAGTGCCATGGATGCCAACCAACACAATCACCTTTACCAGGTGAGTAAACACCCATTGTGATTGGTTGGCATCCATGGCACTCCAGACATTACCTCATGGGTAGATAAGAAGCAGTTAGCACTCCGGGTGGGAGTCGAGTGAGCCCGGAGTGACCGGTCGCAGATGCTGCTGCCAGAACCTGAGTTGCGAAGGAGGGCCAGATGGCCTGGAGCTGTTCCAGCCTGTAGTGTCTGGCGAATGTGTGTAAGGAGCTCCACGTGGCCACCCTACAAATATCCTCCGAGGATACAGAGGCTCTCTCCGCCCATGAGGTGGCAACCGCTCTGGTGGAATGAGCCTTGATCCCTTGAGATGGAGTCATTAGGTTCACCGTGTAAGCGTTCTGGATGACCCGCCTTAGCCATCCGGCAATTGTGGTTTTGGAGGCAGCATAACCCTGCCTCTGCCCCTTTGAGATGACAAACAGCCTCTCTGTCTTGTGGATGTGGCGGGTTCTGGCTAAGTAGACCGAGAGGACTGATCCAACGTCCAGATGGTGAGGGGCCCCGCCGTGGCCCTGTGTGGGGTCGCTCAGGAAGGTGGGCAGCTCGATGGGCTGCTCTCTGTGAAAGTTGGTAGAGACCTTCGGTTGGAAGGCTGGGACTGTTCTCAGGCTGACCCTCTGCGGGGTGAATACTGTGTATGGCTCAGCGCAAGATAGGGTGCCAAGTTCCCCGATTCTTCTGGCCGAGCAGATGGCCACCAGGAAGGCAGTTTTGAGGCCAACCCAGAAAAGGTCTCCCTCTAGGAGTGGCTCATATGGAGCCGATTTGAGGGATCCAAGGACCAGTGGGAGGTCCCACGGGGCAATGGCTGGTCTGGTCCTCGGTCGGAGGAGCTCTATCGCCCGCAAGAAACGCAGTGGAGTCCGGTGTGCTCCCGGTGGATACCCTCCATGAGGCCTATGGCCTATGGCTGACAGCTGTACCCTGAGGATGAGTGTGCCAGTCCCTTGTCCACTCCTTGCTGGAGGAATAGTAGTATGGTGGCCAGGTCGGTCTGTTCGGCACCGACCCCTTTCTCGACACCACCGCGAAGATGGCCCATTGCCTCGTGAGGTGGACGTGGTGGAAGCCCGTCTGGATTGAAGTAGGGTACTGATGACCGACTCATGGTACCCCGTTGCCCTCAGCCTCCTCCTCTCAGGAGCCAAGCCGTGAGTTTCAGGGTCCGCGGGGACGGGTGGAGTACCGGCCCCTGTGTCAGCATGTCTGGGCGATAGGGTATCCGGAAGCTGGCTAGTGCCATCTCTCTGACTGCTGCGAACCAGGACCTGCATGGCCAATAGGGGGCCACCAGGATAATCCTGATGCCTGACTCCCAAAGCTTGGTCAGGACCTGAGGAATTAGGGGAAGTGGTGGGAAAACGTAAGCGTTCCCCCACCTCCAGGTCTGCGACAGGGCATCCGTTCCCTGGGAGAGGCCGTCCCTGAACCGTGAGTAGTACCTGCCGACTTGGGCATTCTCCCGGGATGCCATGAGGTCCATGGACACGGGCCCCCACGTCGCCTGGATCATCTGGAATAGAGTCGGGTGCAACTGCCATTCTCCTGGGTGTACTTGTTGCCTGCTGAGCCAATCTGCTCGGACATTCAGCTTCCCTGCAAGGTGGACTGCGCTCAGGTGGGTGAGGTGTGCCTGGGCCCAGCTGAGGACCATTGCTGTTTCCCTCATCATGGCTTTGCTTCTGGTCCCCCCTTGCTTTGCAATGTATGCCACCGTCACCCGGTTGTCGGATCGGATCAGGACCGATCGACCCAGTATTAGACGCCTGAAAGCCTTCAGGGCGTGGGACACGGCTCTCATCTCCAAGATGTTGATGGAGAGTTTTGTCTCCGCTGGTGACCATATGCCCTGTGCTGTTGTGTCCCCCAGGCAGGCTCCCCAACCTGAGAGACTGGCGTCCGTCTCTATGGAGACTGGGCGGGGAGGCTCCAGTGGGACTCCCCTGGATAGGTTCCCTTCTGTTGTCCACCATGCCAAGGAGGATCTTACCGCCTGAGGTAGTGGCACCACGCACTGGAGATTGTGTTCGCTCGGTGCCCCTCGTGACAGGACATAGTTCTGGAGTGGACGCATGCGCCACCTGGCCCAAGGCACGAGGTCTATGCAGGAGGCCATGCAGCCCAACAACTGGGCTATCTTCCCCATCGTGGTGTGGTGGCAGGCCTTCATTTCGCGTGCCAGCTCCCTTAAGTTGTGAACTTGCCCCGGAGACTGCTTTGCCCAGCCTTCGGCCGAGTTGATGAGGGCCCCCAGATGTTCGATCTGTTGAGTGGGGCTGAGGTGGCTCTTTTCTCGATTCACTACCCAGCCGTGGTCCTCGAGAGCCTGTATGGTGAGTTCCGTGTGTGCTCGCGCCTGGTCCTCGGAGCAGGCGTGAATGAGCCAGTCGTCTAGATACGGGATGATGTCTAATCCCTGTTCCCTGAGTCTGGCCACCAGGGTTATGGAAACCTTGGTGAAGACTCTCGGGGCTGATGACAGCCCGTAGGGAAGCACCTTGTACTAGAAGTGGTGGCCTAGAATGTGAAAACGAAGGAACTGCCTGTGTTTCCGGATAATGGGGATGTGAAGATAGGCGTCCTTCAGGTCGATGGACGCCATGAAGTCGCTACCCTGGATGCATTGGAGGGTGGATCGATGGTCTCCATTTTGAACCGGTGTGGAACCACGTGTCGGTTCAGCTGCTTCAGGTCTAGAATGGGTCTGAGCTCCCCCGATTTTTTGGGTACCAGGAAAAAAATGGAGTACATTCCCATTCCCTGCTCTGGTACCGGGACGGGCTGAATGGCCCTGTTCTGGATTAGCTCTGCTAGTATCCGCTGGACCCGATGAGGGGACGCTCTCCTCCTGGACATGGGGGAAGAAACAAATCTGTGAGGGATATGAGCGCGGGATAGCAATATGGCGTATCCCTTGGACACTACGTCTCGTACCCACCTGTCCGATGTGGTGGACGTCCAGCGGTGGGCCAAGAGGGTTAGCCTTTGCCCCACCTGTGGGTACGGGGCCTGACCGTGAGTCTCCGGCAGTGGGCAGTCACTGTTTTCCCCTGAAGCCTCTACTTCGACCTCCGGATCTTTGGCCCCGGGTTCTGAAAGGTGGGGGCTGGTAGTTCTGAAAGTATGGGCCACGGGAGCTGGAGGGGAACCTCTACCTCGGAAGGAGTGGCCCTGTTGAAGTGTGTCCATGGGGTGGCTAGCTTGTTCCCACCCCCGAAACCTCCGCCTTGAGGAGGGTAGATAGGAGAACTTGGCCTATTCCTGAGGAGGTCCCTGCCCTCCTCCTTTGCTTTAAATAGTCCTGTAGTCCCTCCCCAAAGACATGCTTTCCCTTGAGTGGTAAATTCTGTAACAAGGTCTTAACGCAGAGAGGGAGGGGAGGGAGAGAGGGAGGCCTCTGGCGGCCTCGCGGACCGTCGTGCACCCGAGGATGGGTGAAGACCAGGTCAGGCAGGCCTACATATCTGCTGCATCTCCCCTTCTCTGTGGGCCACTGGATGTGTGGGGGAAGCGAGAGGGGCCAAGGGCTGAGGCCTAGCCGGGGAGAAAACGTGGTCGCCGAGAGACTGCGTCCCCACGGAGAGCCAAGGAGCCAGAGTGGGGGACCAGGAATAGGAGCTCTTCTGCCCTGACCACAAGAGAAAACACCATACCGAGGCCATGTGGCCACCATAAGGCTCTGCCCCACAGCCATGCTGATCCTCAAGAAAAGCTGAAAGCTCAGCCTCCATTTGCCACACATTAAAACAGTTTAAACATTGATTCCAATATCAAACAGAGTAGGGAGCTCAGCCTCCATTTGCCACACATTAAAACAGTTTAAACATTGATTCCAATATCAAACAGAGTAGGCAGGGATATTTTAACAGAACAGAAACTAGTTCCTACCTTGCTAGAGCAGACAGGGATTCCTGGTGTGCTTCTTGCCTTTTCAGATGCATGATTCAAAACTGGAGAGCAGGGGTTTCTGGGACCTGGATATACTGGAAATCTGATCTGGGTCATGTGCATCACTAGCCTATCAGGTGGGCTGAAACCCATGAGGTAATGTCTGGAGTGCCATGGATGCCAACCAATCACAATCAAAGTATCCGTGGTACTGAGGGGCACTAAGGTGCCCTAAGCAGAAGGGAGACCTCAGTGGAAATTTAATGTGGCACCACAGCTAGGCTAGCTTGTGTAAATAAGTTGCTTGTAAGTTAGGAGTAGATACCATTGATGTCTTCCTCTTAATATTCACAAGTCAGAGCGATGAGATAAGCTGCAGCACTGTAACTCAGATGCAGATGTCTGACCTATGCTGTATACCTCTTGAGACAATATAGGGCTACACTACTTTTAGCATGCCTTCAGCTTCAAACAAGGGATGAAATCTGGCAATAGTAGGAGCAGTCACTATCTACAGTCAACACTTAGAATTCCAAGGTCAGTAAAAGCTGCATACTGTGAGGATAGACAGCAAGTGGTGCTTCAGGTTCTTGTAACCAGACATGTTTCACATCTTGTTATTGTAAAAGTGAGTGAAAATGGTGAAGTAATTTAAATGCTGATCAGAAAGAAGATGCACAATATGTAGGATTCAGAAATGGTACGAGGGCCAATACTTTCCATTTTGTATGGTTTCTGTAAACACACACATAATTGAAAGTCTCAAAGCTAGCAGCCATCAGTATTTCTCACAGCTTAGATTCAGGATTGCTATTTGCTCTACTCTGTGGTGTGTGATACTTACACTGTTGGCCTGTGATATCTATTTTCTTTGTTGGGACCACGCACAGCCACCATCTTGTCCCTCCCCTCCCTCCCCTCCCACCTTCCAGCCTTTCTTCTGGGCTCACCTCACCTCTCTTCTTCCTCCCCAGGACATGCAGCCAGCTGGTAGCAGGAGCCAGGTGTTCAGAGGTTCTTCCCCCTTACCCCTGTAATGGAGCACCACCGAGCTACCTGCCATGGAAGCAGGTACAGAAACAGTCACTCTGGGTGCTGTTTGTTGTCAGCAATACCTGCTGCCACTTTTGCAGTGGCTGCCCCACTGTGGGTCATCACTTCCTATGTAGTGAACCCTCAACACATGACTGTGTCACGTGACTGTCCCCCTTCTTACTCCTATCAACCCATTCTCCCACTAGGTGGTTATATTTTGCAACCACTAGTTGTCACTATTCCACCTATCTGAGGGTTGTAAAATTTTTTATTGTCTATCCCTTCACTTCTACCCATATTAGGTTAAAGATCCTCTCCTTTATCACCCGCCTCCTACTATTCTCTCCCCCCCTCGTATTTCTGACCTATGGCTTCTCTTCCCTCCAGAAGGCAGTTTTGAACATGAGACTCCCAGATCATAGTCAAGTCACAGCCTACTGCTCTAACCCATTAAACCACACAGCCTGTTAGATGTTTTCCCCCTCTCATTTTTCTAATATCCTCCTGCTATCTAGTGGTCACAGGTGGTATTACACCACTAGCAACTTGCTTAGTTGTGACAATAGCTCAGGTATAGCTCAGCCCCCTTCCATAATGCATCACATTACCCTTTTCTGTCTAGTCCTTACTCGTCTCTCTTCACTGCTCTCTCTACCCCTGTCTCTGAGCCCTCTATTCCCTGCCCCCACACCTACCCAACCCACTCCCATACTCACTCTACTGTTTCCGCACACCCTATTCCTACCAACTTCTCATGGTCTCCCCTCGCATCTATTTTAGTGACTGTTAATTACCCCATTCTCTTTTCCTGTCCCTCGAAACCTCCTCCATCATCCACCCATGTTTCTCACCTTAGATCTGCCAAACTAGTCTACACATTTTCTAAGCTGCTTATCACTCTTCTCCTGATCTCAGCAGGAGACATAGAATCAAATGGTATGAGCCCAGGACGGCAACACTATTACAGCGAAAACGTCGATGCAGACAACATCGACATTTTCACTGTAATAGAAATCCAGAGACCCAAGCACACTGTCTCTCTCTCGGTCCTACACCCCCTCCTCAATCCAAATCCAACTTGGAGTTATAATCCTAGAGGTCAGAGGTGTGGGGGGGGGTGATGCCCCCATTGAAAAATCTGGGGTCTGAAGTCGGATTTATGGCTACCACAAGTTGTGGTCAACATAAATCCATCACTGTGATGGTGGTCGACAACTTAGTTTTCCAACCAGCATCGTAGAGCTGAATCAAACCCTGGTCTGACCCCTCCTATTACCAGTCACCTTCCCAAGGGCTTAAAAATTGCCTGCCTCAATATTCGTAGCCTCGTCCCCAAACTCTCTTTACTCCAGCCAATTCTGCTAAAATTACAACTGGATATCATTTTGCTCTCGGAAGCCTGGTTGTCTAAGAAAATACCAGATGTCACTCTTGCTACTCCAGACTACTTTTTTTTTTTTTTTACTACTCTAACTGCAGCTAGGTTTTCACCTGTTAATTTGTTGTGGTGAGTTTTCTATGCTATTCACTTATCCTCTGTTAAATATTTAACTGTGCTTTCTTATTGTGTCACTATTTGTACGTTGCTCTGATATAGAACACACACACACACACACACACACACACACACACACACACACACACACACACACACACACACACCACTTTGTTTTCCATTTTATGTATATTTGTATGACTGTGAACCTTATTCGTCAATATTGTATTGCAAAAGGTCTTTTGTTTTCCCAGGACCATCTTGCAAATGAGCTTGCTCAAGGGTTTATTGTCTGGTTAAATAAAAATTGATTTGAATACTCCCTCATAAGACAAGACAGATCTACCAGGGGTGGAGGTATTGCAATGTTTATCTCATCTAACCTTCAATACTCTCCTGTCAATCTCACCCCCTTCCCAATATGTACTCCTCTTAATTAAGCTATCTCTCCATTTTACTACATATTTATTGCAGGCATTTATTGTTAACCTAGTCTCCCATCAGCAACCATAACAGATATCATTATGATCATCACCTCTCATGCCACATTGGGTGAGCTTTACATAGAAACCTAGAATTTGACAGCAGATAAGGACCGCTTGGCCCACCTAGTCTGCCCATTTCCCTACCTACTGGATAAGCTGCAGATCCTAGTTAACCAGCAGCCTACTTCTTCCTATCCCACCCCTCAAAATGGCCTTATGACTGTCCCATGCATGCATGAATTCCACCACTGTTTTTGACTTCACAACCTCCTCCGGAAGGCCATTCCATGCATCCACAACCCTCTCTGTGAAAAATACTTCCTTAAATTACCTCTGAGCCGCCTCTCTATCTTCAAATTGTGCCCCTTGTTCTTGCACACCTCTTTTTGAAAGATGCTACCCTCTTGATTTTGTTGATTCTCTTGAGGTACTTGAAAGTTTCTATCATGTCCCCCCTCTCCCTCCTTTCCTTGAGGCTATATATATTAAGCTCCTTTTGTCTCTCTTCATATGTCTTCTGGTGCAGACCCTGCACCATTTTAGTTGCCCTCCTCTGGACAGCTTCCATCCTGTCTATGTCTTTGCAGAGATTGGGTCTCCAGAACTGCACGCAGTACTCCAGATGGGGTCTCACCAGCTGTCTGTACAAAGGGATAATAGCTTCCTGTTTTCTACTGGTGATGCCTCTCCCTATGCATCTCAGCATCTCCCCAGCCCTCCTTGCTGCCCTCTCACATTGCTTGCCCACCTTTAGGTCATCTGATATGACTACCCCCAGGTCCCTTTCCATTTTTGTTGTTAGTATCTCACCCCCCATTGTGTACTCCTCCCCTGGGTTTTTGTTTCCCAGGTGCATTATCTTGCACTTCTTAGCATTGAATCTAAGCTGCCATACATTTGACCATTCCTCTAACCTTGCCAAGTCCCTGCTCATCCTTTCCACTCCACCCTGTGCATCAACTGTGTTGCAGATCTTATGTCATCTGCAAAGAGACACTTTTTCCTTCCAGTCCTCTGCAATGTAAACTTATAAAGATTATTGAAGAGGACCGATCCTCAATACTCCCAACTCATGTACCTCACTAGTAACCCCCCTTTCTTCTGAGTGGACTCCATTTACTATTACTCTGTGTCCTATTCTCCAGCCAATTCTTTACCCAGGCTGTCATCTTGGGACCCACTCCCAGGCTGGCTAACTTCCCCAGGACCATCTTGCAAATGAGCTTGCTCAAGGGTTTATTGTCTGGTTAAATAAAAATTGATTTGAATACTCCCTCATAAGACAAGACAGATCTACCAGGGGTGGAGGTATTGCAATGTTTATCTCATCTAACCTTCAATACTCTCCTGTCAATCTCACCCCCTTCCCAATATGTACTCCTCTTAATTAAGCCATCTCTCCATTTTACTACATATTTATTGCAGGCATTAATTGTTGCCCTAGTCTCCCATCAGCAGCCATAACAGATATCATTACAACCATCACCTCTCATGCCACCTTGGATGAGCTTTACCTGTTAGGTGACCTAAATGTGGACTGGACATCACCTACCAACTCTGCTATACCCTCCAAAGTAAAATCTCTAAATCTGGTTCAACTAATTACCTCTCCCACTCAGCTTAACCACAAATCCCAGATACACACTCTGATTGGGCTCTCACCTCCAAACTCCACCGTGTAATTGTCCTCGGAATTCTCCCTGACTCTCTCAGTGACCACCACATGATCTACTGTGTGCACAAAGTCAGTCAGTCTAAAAGCCCCCCTAAATTGATCCATCTACGATCCTTCCGCTCTCTAAACTTAGCATCCCTTCTAAATGATCTATGCCAATCTGACTGGTCCTCTCTGTCCTCTGAGACCTCCGTCGACACTGCCCTTAGTTATTTCCACTCTAAATTCATGGACATTTTGGATCGCCATGCTTCCCTCAAGCTGACCAGGGTCAAAGGCTCTCACCTTCCCTGGATTACTGTCAAACTGCTGGCATGTATGCATGCTAGAGACTAGGCTTGGAAAGCTTACACAGATTTCAGAACTCCCACTGTCCTACATCACAGATAACTCCACAATGCTTGTACTAAGGCCATTAGATATGTTAAGGCAGAATACTTCTCCACATCTTTCCACACCAATATAAACCACCCTTCAAAGTTCTGGAAGGTAGTCAAATCTCTATTCACGCCCCCCTCCAGTCCACCAATCCCAACTATTGCCCATGGTAATGCAACCAGCTCTGATTGCCCTACTGTCGCATCTACTTTCAATTCTTTCTTCCCATCTTGTGCCTCCTCTCTACTCTTCTCCCTCTCCACTTGCCCGCCTCCCAGTACCCCAGTCCCTCCAGATGCTTCCCCAACCCCTAAACATTTTTATTTCTCTCCTATAACACTGAATGATGCCCTCAATGCCCTCCTAGCATTAAACCCCTCTAAAGGTAAGAGCCCAGATGGCCTTGACCCTAATGTGCGCCACCCCTCTGCACCTGCTATAGCTGGTACCCTGGCCTCTCTGCTCAACCTTTCCTTTACCTTATCAGTTCCTGCCATGGGGAAGAGGAGGACCCTTGCTGAGCGCCCCCCGCACCGAGCGCCGAGGCCAGTCTTCGCCAGCGGGCGGGCGGCATCTCCAGCCGGCGCTCAGCTCCACAGAGCCGGGGAGACCCTCCAGGGAAGGTACGGCAAAGGCGCAACCAATCGGAAGGAGAGCGCCTTCCACGGCTTTGCATCCGATTGGTCCCCTGCTCCTGGTTTCTTGCTCGCTAGATTTGCTTTTTATGTAAGGGAAAAGTTTCACTTAGGGTATTGTGTGTACAAATTTCCACAAAAAGAGCTGAACACTGTAATTGTGGGGAGGGGGAAATTGTGAGAGGTGTTGTATAAAAAAAAAAAAAAAAAAAAAAAGTAATTACAGCCTTCCTGTGTTTATGTGCATAGCCAGACGCTTTGGCGTCTCTACCCCCATCCCTTAGCCTTTCTAATGTTAATTTTTGGCCCCCCTGCTGCTCTGCCTGTGCCTGAGCTGTAAAATCCTTTAAATTCTACCTACTCTTTCTTGTCTCCCCAGAGGAGGACCCTTGCTGAGCGCCCCCCCGCACCGAGCGCCGAGGCCAGTCTTCGCCGGCGGGCGGCATCTCCAGCCGGCGCTCAGCTCCACAGGCAGGAGAGCCTTCCAGGGAAGGTACGGCAAAGGCGCAATTTTTATGCCCACCCGCCCGTCCCCTTCTTCTAGACTTTCTTAAATAGACACTTTCCGCTAACGTTATTAAAACCACGCCCGCCGCGCTCTGTTAAACCTATAGCCTGCCTTATATCCCTCATTGATACTACACTTTCGATTACCAGAGTACTACCTATGCTATCTATTCTGACGCCACAACTAGACTGGGTTTCCACCTAGCATCTGATAAGGCACACTGCCCTTGCCATCTTATACTCCGCCTTTATTCGAGTCCAAACAATTCTTGTATCTCACTGTTTACCGAACCTCCTATCCCACTGCTAGACTAAACACCCTCCTCTAATATCTGATTAGCTCCCAGTATGGGCTAAGTATACCACCTTTATAATATATGACACAGGCAACTACTGTGAGCAAATCATAAGATATTACCTATAAAATCTCTGATCACCTTCATAATGAGGAACTTTCCTTGGAGCCTCCTTATACTACTACTATTACCTGAACTAAGTAAAAGATGCAGACATCCACAGGATGCCAAGCAGAGTTCAGATACCACATTCTCGTTCTGCTGCAATTCTACAGCAGTCCCAAGAGATTGGATATGTACCTATGACCTTCCATTGATACGATGCTACCCATTTATTCTTTTCTACGGAGGGACACAGTCGGCATTGCATTGTTTGGTGTCTGTCTCCAACTGTATACAGAACAAGATCCCACAACTATCTCTGTTAAAGTTTTAATCCTTTCCTTTACAAGAGGACGAAAAACTGAATCTGGATGGCAAATAAGAATTCCACAGAATAATAAAAAAAAGAAATAAAAAGGCATCTATAAGAACTTATACTCTATCTCTGGCGGCAACTATGAAACTACTGCTCCTACTACTAATATGCTCAGGGAATGTGGAACTTAACCCTGGGCCACCAGGGACTATCACTGCACCTTCAGAACTAGCAAAGATTAAAGGACTAAGCCTTCTACATATTAATGCATGTAGCCTTTTAAAAAATCACATTGCTCCAAGCTGGGTTAGCCACGACCACCCGACATCCTGGTAGTCTCTGAGACATGGCTTAGACCTGATACAGCCGACAGATATAAACTTACTTAACTACCAAACATTCAGAGCTGATAGACGGACAAGAGGAGGAGGGGTAGCAATATATGTAAAGGCCAACCTATCTGCAATTTCTCTTGCCTCTTACTCTATGGCAAAAGAATTTGAGTGCCTATCCCTTAAAATAACCCTTTCCAAAAATACCTCACTGCAGTTGATTGGCTGTTACAGACCTCCCTCTGCTGGCCTTAAGATACTGTCCTATTTGGGTGACTTGATTAAACAAGGGAATGGAGAAACCATAATTATAGGCGATTTAAACTCTAAACTGGCTTTCTAAGGCAGCTACACCTCTAATTTCATTCTAGACATGCATAGGCACACAGCTTATAAATGAACCTACTAGAATGAACAAAAGAACCAAAATAGCACTCTTTTGGATGTACTATTAGTGAGTAAACCTCACCTCTTTTCACATACTGGAGTTCTGTTCAACGACATTAGTGATCATTGTACTATTGCGGCAATTAGGTCAGCATGTAAGATTTCATCCCCCACAAAATTCTTGTTGAGGAGATCAAAAAAGAACCTCAACATTGAGGCATACCTAGACGATATTAAGTACTCCACAAGATGGCAAGAATTCTATCTAGCGAACACAATGGAGATTGCATATGGTGTTCTAAATGACATCATTCCAAATGCTCTAAACATTCATGCACCAGTCTCTAAACTACGTATTAAAAATAAAACCTGTCGTTGGTTTAAGTCTGACCTTAAATCCACCCTTCTCGAAAGGGACAGGCTTTGGAAAAAAGCCCGAAAAACTAAATTAGCCTCCAATTGGGAGCAATTCAGAAAAGCCAGGAATCTTTGCACCAAGAAAGCACGAGACACAAAAGCTGCATATTACATGACTGAATTAGACTCCTCATACTCCAGCCCTGCCAAGTTTTGGAACACTATAAAAGATATAACTGGCCATGTCCCAAGTAACTCACTCCCAACAAAACTACAATGTGGAAACAGAACCATCAGTGACAAAATTGAAGTATTGGAAGCTTTAATAATCATTTTACAACTGCTGGACTAGCATTCACTCCTCTCCAGCCAACCAAATGAGAGTACATCTAGGGATTAAGAATACTGAAGCAAGAGTGACTGACTCCATTTTCCTTCACTCCAGCCACGCTGAAGCAAGTCAAGAACTAATCTTACAATTGGACATAAAAAGAGTGCAGGCGCAGACTCCTTGACCCATACTTTTTAAAATTGCCATACATGTATTAGCAGTGCCATAACGCATCTGTTTAACCTTTCTCACAATCTGAGTCATCCCATCAATCTGGAAAACCGCTCAAGTGATTCCTCTTCTGAAAGCCGGGATCCCACAGACCTTAATAACTACAGACCAATTTCCATTCTTACTGTGCTGTCTAAACTACTTGAAAAATTGTGAGCACCCAGCTAAGAGAATATCTAGAAGCCAACAATCTTCTAAACCCAGCACAATCTGGTTTCAGAGCAAACCACAGCACCATAACAGCTTTTGCAAAAGTCACCAATGATTGGCAACTTGAATTGGATAAAAAAATTGTGTATGTGCTGTCTTCTAGACCTAAGTAAGGCCTTTGACACGGTTGACCATGACCTGCTCCTCTCCTCACTAAGGTCTATTGGACTTGACACCAATTCCATTAGTTGGTTTAACAACTATCTTACAGGAAGAACCCAGCAGGTAAAGGCCGAAGGAGATATATCCCCACTCAGACCACTACAAAGAGGAGTACCACAAGGATCTATTCTTGGCCTATTCTCTTCGCCATATATATCAATAGCATTGACACAAATCTTACCAAAGCCACTGTACACCTGTTTGCTGATGATACAGTACTGTATGTCAGTCACCCTTCTCCTACAACAGCCTGCAAAGAACTACAAGCAGAATTCGACCTACTGCAACTCCAGCTGCTGGAAAAAACTACTATTGAATGCAAAAAACTAAGGCAATGTTCTTTTCCCACAGGTGCAGGCAAAATACCTAATCCCAATCGATCTCCCTAAACTATCCACTGCACTTGGTGAAAATCTTGAATATGTCACAAAATTCAAATACCTGGGGGTATGGCTAGATAGTAGATTAGACTATCTAGAACATCTGGAAGAGCTACTAAAAAAGCTTAGACAAAGACTTGGACTTTACTATAGAATAAGGCACTTCCTTTCAAGTGATTCAAAAAAGAAGATGGTCCAGGCCACATTCCTCTCAGTTTTAGACTACGCTGACTTCCTATACAATCACTGCCCTCACGGTATGCTTGAACAAATTAGATACACTATACCATAGAGCTCTGAGGTTTATCACAGACTTACCATACAGCTCACCACTGCTTGCTATATCCAGTTGGTTGGTTGGCCCTCACTTCAATATAGAAGGGATAGGAATGCATTACTATGGACTTACAGAGCAATATCACAGCAGCTTCCAAAATATATCTCAGACTGTTTTCCACAAGCCTCATCAAGTAATTATGCATTAAGAAGCCTGAACTTCATTACTCTTAAAGTGCCTAAGTTCCACTCTCGACATGGCAGACATGCTGTTAGTTATGTGTTATCCACCCTATGGAACACAATGCAAAAGACACTGAAAGTGAACAAACTCATATCTATTACAGCCTTTAAATATCTATACAACAAAATATTCAAAGAAAATGTAACTGCTTCTGTCAACATTAGACTAACCCTCCATCTTTCCTACCAGCTGGACGACTATTCAAGGTAGCTCCTCAGCACCCTACGAGCAGTTGCTTCACATCTCATTAACCTTTAGTACAATCCTTCCTTCTTAAGCATTATATACTTAGTCTCCTTATACTTTCAGTTTTTTACTTCCCCAGTCCATCCCCCTCCCCCTTGACCTACTATTGATCCCTCTTTGACACGGCCCTTTCCACTCCTACCCTTTCACCACCCCTGGCCACAACACTCTGTATACACTCCTTTCATCCCCCCTGTCACTGCTTCAGCCAGTATTTGCCTCCTACAAATTATTTCCTGTAGATATATCTTCCAGATGTCCATACAGCTCATCACCCGAGCTCAAAAACTTTCTAATAATTCCCCTGACACATTTAACCTTCACCAAAAAGTGCAAGTTTCTAAAATATCCTCCACTAACAAGCTGGCTACTTAATGAATCATGTATATATCTTGGAGTTGTTTTGTATTCATTTGCTATCCTTTCAAAGTTGTGTATTCTTTTTATGTTATATGTCATACAAATTGTATCTTGACCCTACCAGGTCCATCTTGCAAATGAGCATTGCTCAATGATGTTCGCCTGGATAAATAAAGATTTGATTTGATTTGATTTGATTCCACAGTCATTCCCCTCCCTAAAGGCGGTGATCCCACCTCTCCTGGAAATTATCACCCTATCTCCCTTCTCCCAGTCCTAGCAAAGCTTCAGGAACACATTGTCCTTGCCCAAACTCACCTCCTACCTTGACTCCACCTCATTTTTCACTCCTTTCCAGTCTGGCTTACGCAAGTCCCACTCTACCACCACCTCCCTAATACACCTCACAGACTCCATAATCTCCAAGATGGATCTGGGTTACATAACCTTGGCCATATTTGTCGAGCTGGCAAAAGCCTTCAACACAGTATCCCACTTTCTTCTTATCCAAAGACTTGCTGGGGCTGGTTTAAACCATGCCGCCACAGCTTGGTTTTGTTCCTACCTGACAGGCAGAACCCAATCTGTCAAGACTGCCTCCTCCCTCTCTCCTCTCCCTATTACCACTGGTGGCCCTCAGGGCTCTGTACTAGGCCCTATATTTTTTTTCCATTTTTCTAAATGACCTCCCTTCTGCCTGTTCCACTTCCCAAATCCATATGTATGCAGACAATACTGTCCTATACACATCTAGCACATCTCACACTAATGCCTCGATTAAACTGCAACATGATTTCACTATGGTTCAGAAATGGTTCCAGTCAAATCAACTGTTCCTTAACACAAAAGACAATCTCCATATCCTTTGGCACCACACAGAGGTTATCTACCCTTAAAGCCCCCACAGCTTTCCACACACTGGATGGCACTCTGATAGAGAATGTCACTTCCTTCAGATACCTTGGGGTCTGGCTAGACCAACATCTGGTCTTTTCTGCACACGTGGTTGCAATTCTCAAAAACCTTCACCCCAAGCTCCATGCCTTATATAGAAACAAGGACAGCATTCCCCCAACAACCCAACACGTTATTGTGCAGAAAATGATCATTCCTACCTTTGACTATGCAGACATAGTCTACGGTGCTGCCCCCAAAACTACTCTATCCAGACTGGACATGTTTCAATTCCTTCTGCAGTTTCATACTATCCTGCTCCCCTCTCACTCACCCCTGTGATCTTTATACAGCCACATACCTCCCTTGACTGGAGTCCAGGCGGTTGGCACACTCTGCTACTTTCATAGCTAAATACTGGTCTGGGAAACTCCTCTCCTATCTTTCCTCCATCATCTCTGCTTCATTTCAGAGCGCCAATTCCCCATGGAATACTGACATTTGCTTGTTTGCCATCCCCTACCGCGTCACCACTGCTGGCCAATCTGCCTTCTCATACCACTGTCCTAAACTTTGGAACACCCTCCCCTCCAATATCCATCATGTGCCTTCTCCCAAAACTCTCTTCCTGCCTGCGTGTGCATACAACCCGCTCCTGTTAATACCAAATCTGCCATAGGTCTGTGCCACTCGAAGCCTTGGTCTATTCGCTAGTTGCAGCTCTGCCCAAACACAGCACATGACATTCTCCCCATTCTCCCCAATCTCTCCCTATGTCTTTTCTCCTTACTCTTCTCAAAATGCTGCTATGTTCAGATTCTTGGCTGTACTCTGTTATGGTAGTCTTTATTCACCTATACTCAGTTATTGCAAACACTTATCACTGCTTTGTATGTAACTGCATATGTTTCATTCTGTTTCTATTTTTTTTGGCCCTGTAATGCTGTCACTTGTATCCTGCTCTTACTGTACACCCACATGTTTCTTGTGTTATTACCCTTTTGTATACCACTTTGTCTAAAAACAATTGTATTTTGCGATGCTGTACTTGTATCTCCACTTCCCGTTTCCCCCAGGATGTATCTGGAAAATGAGCAATGCTGCTCAGTATACCTTCCTGGTGAAACGTTTGAATAAATAAACAATTATAAAAATATGTGTGTGTGTGTGTGTGTGTGTGTGTGTGTGTGTGTGTGTGTGTGTGTGTGGATACTACATTCTGTTTGGCAAATCACTATTCAAACCTCACAATGGACTCACACACATTAAATGAACAATTATCTTAAAAATCTGCACAAAAGAGTGCACATAATGACAATAGGTGGAAGCTACCACTTGCCTCCTATAAACAAATAAGATTCTAGTCAAAATAAATCTTTTGCATGTTGTACAGATTTTTTGTGATGACCTCAAACTGGTTGCATAAACAAAATGGGCTGTGCTCAGGCAACCATTAAAACAGGAATAGTTTATTCTCAAAGCATCTCTACGGTGTATCCAGTCCCAGCCCACGACTGACGTCAAAGAGGGGTGGGCATCTATACCGGACTCAATTCCTGATTCAAATGAAAGCAAAGCACAGAAATTAAACATTTGTAGAGATAGTTTATGTTCTGAACAGGCTAAAAAAAATTGTAAACTAAGAAGTGTGAACTACCCATTTCCCTAATCAACCACAATAGTCCGTGGGCTAGATAATGAAACCCTCCCCCTCCTAGGGAATTTTCAAGACTGATTTTTGAAAGTTTGTATCATAGCAATTTGGAATTTACTTGCCGTTTGCTGATGGTAGCTTCTGTTTGGTACAGGGTCGTATGTGTCATCAATTTCGTAGGAACTGAAGGGCAATGACAAAGGGGTAGGGACAGCTTTTCATGTAGTAACTCCAAGTATGTGACTAAAAATAATGGCAAATTCAGTATTAATAAAAAGGTTTTCAATTTTTCTATCATATGAATATAATCTAGATGTTCATGAAGTCAATAGCAACAATCATAAAGTCACAATTAGCACCAGTCAGGATCAGTGCAAAGACAAACAAATGTTGATTACATGGTACCAATCAGCTCTTCAGTTAGAGAACTCTACTGTTCAACATGTACTGCAGGTATCACAGAATGCTACCAGAGAGGTTGGCCAACAGTACACGACTGTTACTTTTGATCTTGCTGTTGCAAAGAAGGCATATGCTATCGTGTGGCAGAATGCACACCAGTTCAGTGATGTCATTGTGTGACTTGGTGTTTTCCACACAATTTGCTTATACTTGGGAGCTCTTGGAAAATTGCTACATGGTACTGGCTTTGCTGACATCATCACCGAGTCAGTCAGAGGTGTGTGCCAGTGGCTCCACTGAAAAAGTATTGAGTGGCAAACATGGCAACAGAGCCATGTGGGTGCATAAGCTTACCCTTGAGGCACTTGAATGCCTTCTTTTTCAATCATTCCAAAACACTGATGTACATTGGTAGAAGAGGCCAAAGAAGAGGTGAAAA
This sequence comes from Neoceratodus forsteri, assembly GCA_016271365.2. Classification (NCBI taxonomy): domain Eukaryota; kingdom Metazoa; phylum Chordata; order Ceratodontiformes; family Ceratodontidae; genus Neoceratodus; species Neoceratodus forsteri. The sequence continues at coordinate 696,922,541 of CM028129.1, forward strand.
GGCTAGTGGAAGGAGCAGGGTCTGGCACATTATGTGAGGCAATTGCCAATGACTCTCGTCACCAACTTTGCAAAAAGTACTTCAAGTTTAAAGAGAAAGTGAGGCATTGCAAATTTGGGAGACAGCACAGTTTTGGATTCAGTACATGGACAGAATCTGGTTGGTGCTTATGTTTCTGCATGCTATCAAGGAGAACAACTTTGATCCACATCTAGCATGCGTTGAACAGCTTTGCCCTCTGCTTTTTAGCCTGGATCACCAACACTATGCAAGGTATCTGTTTATTTTCTGACACTCCTGAACCTAGAGCATACTCATTCTGGAGCTGATGTCATGCTGTAGAATGGTGGGTTCAGTGTGTGTAGATCAGATGTACCAGCATCAAGAAGTGTTGTTGACCTGACCATTGAACAGACAATCAATCAACATGCCAAGTCCAGTGGAGGTACTGTTGGATTCAGCAGGAATTATCCAGCCTATTACTGGTGGTGTGTAACAAGGCCGGCCTGAGCAAGCTATGTGACTGCCACACTTGAAACTGCTGGAATGGTAGACTCACAGGAGTCCTTTCACAAAGATGCTAGGCCTACAGAGATGGTACGCAGTGAGAAGGATGTACAGAAGCTAATCAATGCATTCAGAAAATTCATCAATTCTTTTGAGATAGAAGTCAAAGAGGCACTATTCTCTCTCTTATCAGGTGCAAGAGCCCCAGGAGATGTTGAAAATGACTTGCTCAGTGCTGCAAAATGGGGAAAAAGAAGCCTTTCAACAATTTGTGGAGACAGGGCTGGTTGACAAAACAGTTCCCTTTCATACACTCTTGAAAAAGCAGTCTCTAAAGAAGTTTGCTTCCCTTTAGCAGTCAACGAAACTCAGATACTCAAAAAAGATTGTTCATGTGACTGCACAAAGAAACCTCTTTGGGCAACTGCTAATGCTTCCAGAACAGAACAACCTTAGCATGGAGAAGAATCTCGTATTCATTGAGTCTACTGCCATGGTCATTAGCAACTTCAGATGGCCTACCAGTGAAGACAGAGAAATCTGCCCTTCTTCACAAACTTTTGAAGATGAGACAGCACTCAGTACAATGAACTGGGATGAAAATAAAGTTTACATCTGTTATGGTGATGTACTTCTCCAGTCAAGGACTGGTCTACCACAGACATTTGGAGAGCTAGCTGAAAAGGTCTTCAGTACATTACCAAAGGCACAAAGGCTGGACTTTAACAGACACCTACAAATATAATTCCATAAAGTCGGCTGAATGCAGAAAACGAGGATCATCAGATTCTTACTTGGTGAAAGGTCAATCAACAAAGGTGCCAAGAGATTGGAAATCCTTTCTTACAAACAATGACAACATGACAAATTTGATCAAGATTCTTCTCAACGAGTGGCAAAAGGAGACATATGCGCCAAGACTAATGGGTTGTCAAATCTTTGTCTGGGAGGAAAACGTTATCTCTCTGACGAGCCTTGACAGAATCACAACACAGAGCCATCCTGTACCAGAGCTTTCTTCATCTCAGGAGGATGCAGATACGTGAATATTGCTTCACTGCTTTCTTGCAGCAGCATCAACATCCTCAACTGACATCATCAGATCAGACACAGATGTATTTCTGCTGCTGCTGTACTATGACAATCAAATGCAGAAGAACAACTACTCCTAAACAGGAGTGGCAAATAAACATCAGCTTTTGAACATCAAAACTCTTATCCAGATTCACGGTGCTGAGATGTATAGTGCACTGATTGCGCTGCATGCCTTTTCAGGGTGTGACAGCACAAGTGCATTTGTTAGGAAAGGAAAAATCAAACCCTACAACATCCTATGTAAACAAAAGGAGTATATGGCAACTTTCCAAGCACTTGGTGACAGAACCTGTATTGGATGCCATCCAGGCTGACCTTGAGAGATTTGCTCGCTGCTTGTCTGGGCAGTCATCATATACTCATATCAACAAACTTTGGTATGACATTGCAAGGCAGAAATTTCACACAGGAAGAAGCCAACTATTGTCAAATTATGATGGCATTGCTCTGAGTCTACTGCCTCCATGTAGGTCAACATTGAGAATGCATGTACTGAGAGTGAATTACCAAGTCCTTGTCTGGAAAAATGTCCATGTGTCACACCCTTACACCCTATTTCCTGAAACACATGGATGGAAACTTGATGAAACAGGAATCCTGGAGTATGACTGGTGTGATAGTGATATTATACCACAGGAACTGGTGGACATTTTGTCCCAGGAGGAGCTTCTGAACCAGTCAGATGAGGAAGATGACAATGCCGTTCTTTCTGCCAGCCTGGCAGATAAGATCTTTGATGCTGAGGATGAAAAAAGTGGGGATGAAGATGACAACTAAATTACAATGGCAAAGATATCAGTGTGTCAATTTAATCATACACTTATACAACAAGTATTGTTATAACTCTATATTCTGATACCACCAATTTTCATAGTTTCAATGACACTGCAAAGTACTCATGTATATGTCCATATGATGTAATTACTGATGTTACCATTGAGCTGAATCTTTTCTAATTATAATAAAGTCATAGATGAGGTGTGTAACCTTTTTTATTGATACCCATTTTGTCATTATTTGACTTGCATATATAGACTTAAATCAACAAAAACTACCTCTACCCCATCTTTCTTGTTTTTTTCCTTTCTGACATACAGTGGTCACACATGTTAGCCTGTAGCAAACAAAAGCTACCATTGTCAGATGGCAAACAAGTAAATTCTAAACTATTACAGTGTAAGCTTCTAAGAAAGCAATGTCTTGAAAATTCCCTACGGGGGGAGGGTAGTGATAGCCCACAGACTACAAGCAGTATTTCAGAGGGGAGAAATAACAGAGGCTTTGCTATGCTCATTTAAAAGATTAGGGCAGAAACATCTCACCGCTGCAAGCCTCTTTCTAGCAGAACAGATTTAATGTGAAGGCTGTTTTAAAATAAAGCTCCAGCAGTGTTTGTCTGCCGACACAGGAAGTGATAATACAAGCCACACTAATAAATCCACATTAATGCAACATTCTGAATATCATCTACCTCACTGACACAGAAAATGTAAGAATAAAACCGGATACTTCAGTTCTCTCCTGAACAGTGTTTAAACTGCATTGTGCATACTTAGTTTCACACACAAGCCAAATCGTCATGTTACACAAGTATCAGAACAGAAGTCAGATGAATTTTGGTATAAAATACTGTTTATTACTCACTGTATGTTACAAATGTACAGAACATAATAAAAAAACAAGGAAAATTAATACTACGCACTTCAAAAACAGTTTCATTTTAGATTAGTACACAAACTGTTGCAGTGAAAAGCACACACAGCAAATACAGTACTTCAAGTACAAACATGAAACATTTAAATCCCTACATACAGCATTGAGAGGTCAAGTGCTTAGAAAGTAAATGAAAAATTAAAAAGTACAGACATTCTTCAGGCTAGATTTGCAGAAGTGTGTTTGGAGACTGTAGGCTATTTTTTGCTCCTAAAACTTGCCACATAGTGTGGAATCTTCTGGGGCCTGATTTTCAAAGGGCATGGCCCAGAGAAAAAAAGTCACCAAACATAACTCACTGGTGCAGAGAAAAATCTTTGCAATGATGAAAAGGCTGTTTAAAATTTGCTGCACCTTGGCATTTTCCTTTCTTGTACAGGTGCGGAACAAATACCACACATGGCAATGCTCTGCATAGCATTCCACAGCTGCAAATAAAACTGTTCGCAGGGTGCCGTAAACTGTGGAAAGATCGTAAAAAGGAAACTTTTTTTTTTTTTAAATGGGCTACATATGAAAAACTATGGTTGTGCAGCGGTACCCTCCTTTGTGTACCCATTTGAGCACTTTTTCCACTTTTGAAAATCAGACCCTGGTCAAAGTATTTGATTTGCACCATCATTCAGCATCCCCAGATAGTCATTTGGTGAAGATCATATGTTGGGGCCAGCCATCTACATTTTTTAAATATTTGTACTTGAAACAGTCAAAAGATGTCTTATGCCTCAGCGAATGTAAAGACTAGTGTTCAAAGATTGTTGGGATAGATGCCATTTAAAAGAGAACTGCCATTTACCTATTAGCCTATTATGTTCTGTAAAAGTTGATTTTCAATACTGGTTCACATCCTGTTACTGTTTCATCTTTACTGACCTTTCTGCAAACGCAGTGGGTGTTTTTGATTTACACACTACTCATAAGAACCATTTTAGAACTGTATGATGTAGTCTGTGGCCTTGTTCAGCTGTCACATTGTTGTCATGATGTATCCATGTTGTGCCATAGAATTCAATGAATGAAGAGGACATAAACTACATCACAAAGTTCCAAAACAGTACTGACCACTGGTTTGTAAATCACAAACATCCACTGAGACTACCAAAAGGCCAGTAAAGATGAAATAATAAAGTGAGAACCAGTACTTTAAAAAAAAAAAAAAAAAGGTTCTACAGGAAGAAACATGAAGTACTGGTTCAATGCAGTTCTCCTTTAAGATGTCTGAGTCACAGCTACCATCTGCTATTACAAATGGGCAACATTACAACCGTTATGGGCTACAGAACTGTCTGCACTCTGGAAGTATGAGTGGAAGATGGCTCACAAGCACAAATGACACCCTGTGAGCCCATGATATGGTATGTAAAAAAATCCAGTCACTGTTGTACAATATTTTGTTTTGTAGTTTTCTGTCAAGGTGCATGCTGGGAAACTTACTGACACTACCCTAAATAACATCTGCATAAAGAAAAACAGTTCCCCATTCTTACAGCAGACACTTGCTAGATTTCCAGGAAAAAGTTCATGTTTTTGAAGGGTAATTTAAGACTGAAAATCACAGCTTTTTTTAAATGACCTTATACAGTCTCTTATAGAAGACAATTGAAATCCACATTAGTGATGGGGGACACAGTTAATTAGGGAATAATTCAAGGCCAATGATAGTTTCTCGGAGAAATTAAAGGTACTGCTCTTGTGCAGTTGCCAAATAAACTTGGACTTATAGTTTCAATATTCTATTATTTTCACACTACTTAATTTTGAAGCTGGCATTTTACAAAAAGTATAGTCAAGCCCTTTTAGGGAAAAAAAAAAAAACCACTGTAAAATAGAATGCGGATTAATATTAATCAGTTGTCTTTCATAGACATATTAGTCTGAAATTAATGTATTTAAAATTGAGGAGTGAGGGGGTTAAACAAATGCTGACCAAATAAGATTTATTACCAGCTCACAAATGAAGCATATGACAATACTTTTTTTCTTAACTGCAGAAAAACACTCTTGTGGTCAGTTGGTTTTCAGCTCTATATTTCAGCTAAGAATGTCTTTTAAACAGCTACTAGCACCAATAAACAGCTGACAGAAAATGTTAATTTTTAAAAGTACTCAGTTCTTGCTTTTTATTTATGAAGTATTTTTCTTTTACCATTTGCTTATTAGAAAGTGTACTACTTGATAGAATAGAACATTAATGCCTGCTTGAATTAGAACTAAACTACATTCTTTTGTGGTAATTTGCATATATGTCCCATGATGCTTTGCATTACTGGGGTATGTGTTTTGAATCTCTTTCAAACCAGGCTTTATTGTCAATACCATTCCCGGGTAATCCTTTCCTCAGTGCTTTTGTGTTGAGGTTCAATGTCTTTTTGGACTGCTTTCATATTTTGGACCCACCACAACCCAAATTCATAAGAGCTTCATAAGGCTGGTTCCTCACACTCTGGACCGAGATGCAGCAGAGGCATTCTGAGGAGTCCTGAGAGGGACTAAATGTGTCTGTGTGTTCTGTTTAAGTCTGTGAATAGTGTGAGACTCATTTCTGAATCTGAATTACCTGTGTTATGAGCAGTACCACTACTGCTGCAGCAATGGGATGCTGCATTACCCCTTTTAATTTCCATAGAAAGGTGCCCTTCTACTTTTCTACTGGTTAGGAAGGAGTGCAGATCTGTAGAAAGCTTTGTGAGTTTGATGTTACAATGGTGTAGATAGTTTTCTGGATTGCACTTATGACTGACTGTAAGTCATTAATTTAATTCTAGCCTAAGTTCTACTGGTCGATGAAGGCTTTAAGTTGTGTAAGGTTCAATGAGGTACACTGCCATTCTGAACTGCCACGGTTTGGAAAAAGTATGCAAACAGCAATGCTTTTTAACTGAAAATAATGCTTCCAATCAAACATCTAATAATACAGTTTAAATTTTTTATAAGTACACAAAAAACTTGTCAGAGTTATTAGCAAAAGAAAAAAAAACTACCATTGGCATGTGCAGAATTTAGTTACATTACACACTGTTCTGGACAAATTTGAATTTGGAGCCATATTTTTTATTAGTAAGGGTAGCAACATGAGGACAGAAGCCATGTCCCTTACTATTCCTCCATAGCTGTTTTTCCTCACAGCTGAAGTCTGTCACTTACTTGTTAGTTGTTTAACCAGGACTAGCACACTAAGCTGAAAGCTTTTTTTTTTTTTTTAACCCAGGTGCTACCTGGGAGCACAGGGACATTAAGTGACTTGTTCAGGGTCACACAGTCTGCAAGTGGAAGCTGTGCAACTCAAACCCAGGTCTGGTCTGCTGGATGTCACCAGGTTTGCAGCTCAGAGCCTTAAACCACTGTGCTAAACTGCCTCCCACTTATGACTACTGATGACATCACAATCTGTTGCTATGGAAATTGTGATGTCATAAGTAGGTGATTATGACTTTAGCTCCAGAAAAAATATAGGAAAGGAATTTGCTTTTATATAGCACCTTTTATACACACCGTGTCTCAAAGTGCATTACAATCCATGAACAGCTGGTAGCAGTCCTTGGGCATGATCGGGGAGAGGTTAATTACAGAACAAGAATTAGTAACAGGAAGATTAAGTGACTTGGGGGGTTAAATAGAGAGAAAGAGAGAATTAGTAACAGGAAGTTTAAATGACTTGCTCAGAGGCACACAATGAATGGGAATTGTGAGATTCAAACATGGGTCTGCCGAGTCTCCAGGTTCATAGCTCTGTGCTCTATCCTCTAGGCTATACTGCCTCCTATATAAGCTGCACCTGAGCAGTAGAGGCTATGCTCCTGCTTTCATATAAATATATTTGGTAAAAATGAACAGAATGGCTCGAAATGCAATAGCTTTGCCATGCTGTTTACAGGTTCTTGAGTTGTGCTGGTGGTGGCAACTGAGATTTAGTTTACAGATAGCTGGAGCCTACTACAATATCAAATGGAGACTACAGTGGTTTTAGAGTTCACTCATGAGAGTGTGAAATAGTACCACAGATTGTATCCATTTACATTTAAAGATAAACATATCAAAAAGGTTGCATTCCAGGAACAGTGATGTTAAACATAACTTATTTGACCGCTGAGTATTTTACACATTAATAAATAAAATGTGGTATTGAGAAAACTTTGGATAAGGGAGGGGCAGTTGCCCCTATTACTGGGTCCGTGATGCAGGTGGTTGACTAATGTACCAGTGGTTACAGCCTTCATGTATTTCCTGTAGAATATCTACTTGAGCTATTTTGGTTACACTGAGTCAAATTCTTTCATCTTTAGCTCAAATGGCAGACTCTTCTGCTCCTTCAGAACTGCCTTACTGCATTATTATGACCACAGCTATGACTGTATAGGGTTATAACAGGTGACATCTAGCAATTACAGATATGTATTACAAACAATTCTCTGCCACCTGTGAAATGGGCCTTGAGGGTCTTGCAAAGGGGTTTACCCTATCAAGAAGTGAAATAATTGTATTTCAGGGTCTGCTAGCCTGCCCATCCAAATAACTGTTTACCCTTCCATGTCTTTGCAACCACTCAAATTTGGGGTCCAGCAGTACAAGGGAAGCTCAGCTGCAATCTACCTACAAAGTAACTCAGCTTGTGTTCCAGTTTGTTTCTACTCTAACGTCCAGGCAAACGTGATGGTGTTTATTAAAAATGTCCTGCCATTTACAAAACAGACTGCAAAACTCTAAAGGCACCTTTTTTACACCCTTCATTGTAAACATCCTAAACAGTAGAAAGGTATTAGTTTTGAAATGTACATAAAGACTAAAATGGTTCCTCAATAAATTGTCTCGAATATCTAAATGCATGCAACTGTAGAGACAGCCACATTTTTTGTGTTTCTTGTAGCATGTCCACATTATGCTGTTTATTTGTAAACGTTAAATATGTGGTTACATTTCAGACTGACATTTTTGATGTCTACCATATGATGTGTACTGTGTATAATGTTAGGAACTTTCTGCGTTAGCTTGTACCAATGGTACTGTAATCAATTTATTTTTTCATTTAGTTTGAAATATTTTCCTGCATTAGTTACTCTGTTTTTTTTTTCTCTTATGGCTGCATGATTGTTTTGTTTTAAAGCAATTATGTAAGTAACCTCTCAATATTTATTTTAGGTTTGCAAATGTAATAAAGGAGTATTGTAAGATCAAATTAACAAAAGAAATGTAGCTATTTAAAACATAATACTAAATACTCGGCAATGGGGTCCATTGCGAATATACTGCATGTTCTTGAACTTTCTTGCTATTGTCATTGGTTTTATAAAGCAGCTTGTATCCTAATCTACGTATTCTCTACAACCTGTGATAAAATGTGGAGCTGCTGCAATCACCAATAAAGATTGATTGGAAAAGGGGATGGGAAGGTGAAGCAGGAGGGAGTTACAGATTCTTCATCACATGATCCCCTCTGCTGCTATCCAGAAAACTCTGTTAAGTCATGTAAGCCAAACATATGGTTGTGTAATGATGAGCTTGCCAAGGGCTGGAATATCATCATTCATACCCACCCTTAAAAAGGAGAGAAATCTTTTGGGCAGAAAGAAAAAAATGCTGAAAGCATGTCGGCCTATTCTGGGCCTCAAGCCCTTATTGGTACACCCAGATAAAAACACACACACACACACACACACACACACACACACACACACACACACACACACACATATATATATATTTAGAGTAGATAGGATTTAAATCTTCTCCAGCACTCATCCATTAGGACACCTCTGGAAACGAGCTGTCCTAAGCTCAGTGGGCCTTTCCTGGTGAAACATTTCTAAATAAAGAGCTTCTTATATCCAGTGAGTTGTGACTGAGGTACTGAAAGACGACTGTATGCATCCTGTACCATGTGGAAAATATCCACCATGGGCACAAAATACGTTGCTGATTGAAAGCCTGTTATTCCTATGCCCTCTTGATATGTGCATGACCTAATGCAAGTGCTTAATATATGGGGGGAATGGCACTTCAGATTTTCAAAATAATCATTGGCCCATAAGACATCATTTTTATTCCACTTCGCTGTTTGAGTGCATGGGCCATCTTCACCCATACTTAAAGAAATATGCTGTGGATCATTTTGTGGTCCAATGGAGGTCACAGACTCCTCCACTTTGCAATGGAAAATGGAAGTATCATTTGTAATTAAAGTGAAAATAAAATGTTACATTTGAAGACCTTCCCATACTTTTAACAATAAGATGCTCTCTCCCTTGTTTTATGTATTAAAAACTATATTTATGTTTTAAAATGTGACCCTCAGCATGACAGCCATATTTACAACCTTGTCTTGTGACTGTACCCCCCCCCCCAAACAAAGTTGACAGAATACCAAGATTTGGTGTTAATCACTTGACTATATGGCCACAAAATTCTCTGCTCAGAATACAGAGAAATTTAGAGCAATCAAGAGAGTGGAGCCCCCCCAACCCCAAGGAAATTATCAGGTTTTTATGCAGTACCCATGTATTGTCCCCTTTTACTAGACAGCAGCACAAGGAAATGTTCAACCCATAGCTAACAATGTCCTTGTTTGTTCCCTAATAAAACTGCTTCAGAAGCACTTCCCATCTGTTCATGTTGCGTCTCATTCGGCTGGCCGTCTGTGATGGATTTTGTCCAATGGGATCTTCAGGTTCCAGAAATCCTGTAAGAAGATATGATTTCAAGTGATGATCGTATAAGACTTCAGAATATTAACAATTAGAGCCACTAACTTCTCGAATGGCATCTACATCATAATCTTTTTTTAAATGTGCTAGTTCCTGCAGATTACATAGAAACATAGAATTTGACAACCAGATAAAGACTGCTTGGCCCACTCTGTCTGCCCATTTCTGGTCAAAATTCAGTTTAACAAATGTTCATTCCTCTGCACCATCGACCCCCAACAGGCTCCACAGGGGGATTCAGAGCTGCCATATCATTGGCCGAGTCCCGCATCAAACATTTTCATCTTTTATATTTCCCAGCCATATGCAAGTAGATTTTAAAGTGACTGTTCTGGAGAAAACTGAAAAGTCAACTTGCATCAGCAGGAGTCAAATTTCAAAACATTCCTCAAAAATCTGAATTTTTTTATGACGTTCCATTATTTGTTATTGATGATATTTTGCAGGAAACCCCTTTAGATTTCATCTGTTCCTGGTGCTTTTCCTGCCTTGGCTTGACATCATAATCCATCTCAACATGTTGCCATGGGAATAGTTCTGATGCCACAAAGCAGAGGACTGTGACCTCAAGGCATGAAAGCAACTGGAACAGATGAAGCCTGAAGTGCTAAGAGTGTCATGCAGGATGTTTATAGTAACTAGAAAAGAATGTTTTATTCTTGGACAGATCAACCACTTATACCTTCTGACCATTTCCAAAAATAATATTTTATGATATTTCATAATGCTTGAACTTATATTTTGAAAGTGGTAACATTTCAACTGTTAATTGTAGAAACATACATTTCTTTGGAGGCTGATCAATATGTATAGATCCTAATGATACAGTTCTCCTGTGTCGCTACATGCCAGTATCCTGCAATATGTGGTTAAAATAACAGGACTTTAAAAATGTAGTGCACCATTTTAGTTTTTTTATATTGCTATCAATCATTTCATATATTTATTTATTTGTTTTATTTATTGTTATTCAGAAAACACTTTTGAGCCAGTGGCTCGTTTACAGAGGTTCCATCTCAATAATTACAAAGCAAAGGATAACAGTTTACCAAATTAGGTGAAAGGTACATGGCAACATAATAGGAAGGCAAAAATCAGAGGGCAATACATAGGTTCAACAAATGTTACTAATAAAATAACAAAGAAGAGGAAAACAATAGCTAGAACATGTTTTCAGAAACAGTTATTTTGTCAAGTGTAACAGGAGTGTACAGGGAGAGGAGTAAATAAGTTAAAGAATAGACACACTGGAGCAAGAAGCAGCTGCAGGAGGGGTTAGGTCCCACAGTCACAAACACTGAAGGATGCTAGAAGAGTTCAAAGTTTTGACTTGAAAGGGCCTAGCTTGGTTTCCTTCACAAGGTTTATATTTTTTATATCATTATATGGTCACTATAGTTGTATCTTATCGATACATCAACTTGGATAACTTCAAGTCATTTAAAAAAAATTATTTTCTAGCCCAAACAGTTCCAGAGTTAACCCATTTTAAAGAAACTGGGCCGATTTTGAAAGCATTGGGAATGATGCAAAGTGCTTGTGTCAAAGAGAAATGATGCAAGGGGCTTACTGTGCTGTACCTCGCATCATTCACGATTTTCTAATGCAGCCTGCATCAGTTGGGGGACTGCCTGCACCAGCTGTGCTTGCGATAGATGCACAGGTGTCCCATAGTGGTGCTGTACCATACCCTACTTTGGGAGTCTCCAATCCCCCCAAATGACACAGCTCACAAGAATTTAGACCAGCCAGAGCTGGTCTAACAGCCCATGTGCTACCCCTGGAGCCACTGTTGTGTGGGTGGTGAACCTGTGCCCCCTGTTGCAGATGGTATCCCATGGTATCCCGTGCTAACACAGCATCCAGACACTTGGCAGACCACCGGCAGAGCAACTGGTGATATCCCACCATGCAAGTATGGGCCCTTGGGGGGGGACCTCCATGGCACCAGTCATGTGACTGTCCTCCCCCCACATGGATCTGCACAGTCACTGTGGCGGCCATGCACTGTATCCATCAGGGGTCTGTCACCACCCCTCCTGCCATCCTGACTCGTCCAGCCCTCCATGATCCCTGTCCTGCCCTTCACGACCCTGCCAGCCACCTGGGTGAGTGGCCAGTGGGTCTCTATCACTAGCCACTGATGCCGTATGACCATCCTGCAGCTTGCAGCAACCCCCTCCCATGCACCATGTGTTTGGCACACTGGTGTGGTTGCAGCAAATGAATGTTTGGCACTATGACCCATCCTGTTGCAAATTCAGGTGTAGGGTCCCTGGTGCACCTGACTTTGATGCAAGCTGTGGCAAACAGCAGCTTACATTGATCTACTGGGCTATTCAAAAATAAAGTCCATTATCTTTTGAGAGGTCTAACTTTGGAACTGCTGAGGCTAGAAATTAAAAAAAAATGGAGGCCTGGAATCCAGCAGGAGCTGTCAAGCTAGAAAACTGGTGAGCTTGGGATTGGATACATAGCATGTGAAAAACTCTAGTTCTGATTATATGATATACACATGTAAAGAAATGCAAGGAAATAAAGGAACTCAAACTGAAAGTAAAAACATTGGAACTAGAGATTATTACTTATAAGCAAAATCTGTTTTTATGAAATCAGTCAGCAATTCTGGAGGAGATTAGAAATAACCTGAATGATAACAACCCTGAGGGGCCTAAAAGAAAGAGTAACCGAACAGGAAATAGATGTGGCAGGTTCTCTTGGTCAACTGAGAAAAGGAAATTAAAGAAAGGGAGGAGAGCTATGGGTTTCAATATTGACTTATCAAATAAATATCAACCTGTAATTGATGTGGATAGTTCCAGACTGGTATCCCCCTTAACAAATAATCTTGGGAGTGAAACACACTTAGACCACTACAGGAGGAAATAAGCACTGAACCCCCGGCTGTATCAGCAAAGATCTTGGATCCCTTATGCCTGGAACAGAAGACAGAGCCTCTCACTAACGAGCCCTCATTTAGAAAAAAAAAATATTTATGTGTTAGGAGACTCAATTGTGAAATATACTGATGGGTACAATGCTGGTGATAAGGAAAATATCACCGCTAGCTATTTTCCTGGTGCTAAAGTCAAGGACTTAGAAAAAAATGGTACAGAACATTATAAAATATAGGGATAAAAGGCCAGCTGTAATACCACATATTGGGACAAACAATATAAATAAGCAGAATGAATCAGAAATTAAAGAAGATTTTATAAGTCTAAAGACATTACTGCAGGACATGAATTGTGAAATAGTATTTTCAGACATTTTGCCTGTCCCGAATGCTGGTGTTATGAAGAACAATCATTGGACAGACATATGATTGGACATCAAGAGCAAGATCAGTCTGTTTGCTGATACCAAGATGGGAGTGGTGGTGGACGACCTAGGGGGATGGCAAGGGTTGCAGGATGATCTGGCAAAGCTGGAAACCCGGTCAGACACCTGGCAACTGGGGTTTAATGCCAAAAAGTGCAAGGTGCTGCATTTTGGGGTGAAGAATCAAGGAAGAGTTACCAGCTGGGGGGAGTGCAGCTAGCCCAGACAAAGGAGGATAAAGATCTGGGGGTGCTCATTACAGGGTCAATGAACAACTTGGCACAATGTAGGAAGGCAGCTGCAAAGGCCAACAAAATGCTGGGTTGCATTGCAAGGGGTATATCTTCAAGGAGGGAGGAGGTGATTCTGCCATGTATAAGTCATTACTTAGACTGCACCTGGAGTACTGAGGGCAGTACTGGTGCCCGTATCTGAAGAGGAACATTAAGTTACTGGAGGGGGTGCAACACAGGGTGACAAAGATGATCAAGGGACTGGGGGACTTATATGAGAGGAGGCTGAGGGAGTTGAACATGTACTTGCTGGAGGAGAGGAGGGACGGGGGGACATGATTGAACCCTTTAAGTACATGAAAGGAACTAACAAGATTGGTACAGAGGGGCTGTTCAAATTAAGGGAGGGGAGGGACACCCGGGCCATGATATGAGAGTGGAGGGAGGAAGGTTCAGTGGGGAGATGAGGAGACACTTTTTTTACAGAGAGGGTGGTAGCTGGGTGGAATGCATTCCTGGCAGAAGTGGTATCCAGTAGAACAGTGGAGTGCTTCAAAAGGTGCTGGGACAGGGCAAGGGGAAGGTCAATGGTGGGGAAGGATGGAAGGGAGGGGCAGCTGCAGAATAAGGGGGTTCTAGCTGCACATTCAAGCAGACTTGACAGACCTATAGGCCTTTATCTGCTGGCAAATTTCTTAACAATAAAGTAAACTATCAATAATTGGTTAAGAAGATGGTCATTACAAGAAGGAATCATTTGTCTTTCCCATTGGGAGGAATACAGCTGTAGTCAGGGCCACTATAGTCACAATGGTTTCTATCTAAACAGAACAGGAAGCAGATTGCTTAAACTATTGAGGGAGAGGGAGAGTTATAGAAATAAAAACCAAGGAAACCGGGAAGGGGGAGCGCTGCTGAGCCTGAGCAAGATGACCGCATATTGCTAAGGCTTTGATCATCATGCTATAAAAACTTGAATTTTAGAGCGGTAACTACTGAGAAAATATATCCCCCGAACTCCAGAATTGTGTGTGATGGTTGGCTGGCAGAAATGGGAAATTCTAAAAAGGGAAAAGGAGCTAGACCTAAAAATGTAACTGGTGCACTGACCACGCTGGTGGCTCAGGCCCGGGAACATGAGCAAGATGGCGAGACCTCCGGGGGAACTTCTGAAGAGACCCTACAAACCTTGGGAGTTAAACTTAACTGCCAGATTGCTTCAGTCACTCGATTATCAAACATGTTCAATACTCTTACAGACAGAATGGCAACAGTGGAGTCTACAGTTGAATCCATCACCCTAGTGCCTGTGGAAATATCTAAGAAGGTGGATTCCACTATGGGAGTGGTTGCAGCAGTCCTAAAGGAAAATAACTACCTTAAGTCTAGATTAGAGACCTTGGAAAACCAAGCAAGGTCTCAGAACCTAAGATTGCTGGGTCTAGTGGAGGGGAGCAAAGGTGACCACCTCAAGTTTTTTTTCTCCTGGACTGGTTGGTTCAGCAGTTAGGTGAGGAGGTGGCTCATATTGTGCAATGTTTTCAGAAGGCCTACAGAGCAACTCCTCAGGACCAAACAGAAAATCTGGAGACACCCAGGACAGTGATGATGGTGACAGACAGCGCAGGCTCATGGGACTGTATTGGCTCAATCCACGCTGAAGAAAACCCTTCTATATTTATTTATTTAATTGCATTTATTTATTTATTTAAAATTTGATAACCGGGGAAAGGTACCATAAGTGAAGATTGTTTCCAGGTACAACCTAGGGAAGTGGGTACAGAGACACATACAACAGAGAGTAAACATAATTTGCCAACAGGTAACACAGATTTACATAGATTCACATCTAACATTCAGTAATTTAAAGTACGATACAATTGTATTTACAATATTAAAATATGATACCCAAACTCAAATAATAATAACTTTATTTGGCGCCTTTCAGAGTTATCATGGGGCTTTAACAAAAATTAGATAAAAACAAGATAAAATATATAACACAATATAAATACAAATGATCAGTAAAATCAATAAAAAATAGAGTATACATGCTTAAAGGAGCACTTCTACATGAGGGTCAACAAGTGCAAATGTTTCCAGATTTGGGGTACGCCATCAGGCAGAAATGTAAGAGGTTTGATGGGATCAGAGTACTACTACAGGAGGCTGGAATCCCGCATGTGGGTTGGTCTTTCCAGCCCGTTTATGTATTGTTCATCAAGAGTTGAGTATATTTTTTCTGACCCAGCTGATGCCATGAAATAGTGTGAGAAGAATACTCCTTCTAGGCATCGCGCATTGCAAGAAGAGGAGTCAGATTTGGAGGATGACTTACCTGGCAGCTGAACATTTTATTGTTCAAAAGGTACTGTCTGAATATGTTTGGGGAGGGGGAATCAGTTAAGCCCTAATGTAATACTTTGGGAAGAGGCGTTACTTCTTCAAGTGGACATACTAACTTTGTTTTATTCTGTGCTGATTTTATATCCCTGCTCCAGTTAATATTTTCTGAGCTTTGTAATAAAAGATGCAGTGATTCTTGTCCACTTGTGACTGTTAAGATATAAAAATGTTCCTTTTGAACAATGTGTTGCTGGTGGGGTAGATCATTTAAGTACCTTGTCGTACTTACCGGAAACTTACCTTTTTAGTTCAATATCGGTACTTGTTCTGGAAGCCTAACTCTGTAGATCTATGAGTGACTTATTAAATTATCTTTGCACTTTATGTGCATTTACTTTGGTTCAGCATGGTGGATAATGTTGACCCCTCGATGGAGGGGAGACATAATGGACTTCGAACATGGACAATATTTTTCTTATCCCCATGCAGCTCCTGGGCTCACTAAAACTGCTCCATTCAAAAAGACTAATTGATTTTATCATATGTTTGGTATGCCCCCTGATGTCATATCGTATAACATTTGATGGGATAACTGAGTCCATTTAGAGGAGTGGCGCCCTCCTGGTATTATCAAATGGACATTTGTTATATTGAATGTTAGTGACTACAACTATATGTTTGTGTATTTAAACAATAAACAATCTCACAGTGAATGCTAGAAGCCTCAACCTTATAAAGATATCAGAACTAGAACTGTTATTGAAAGAGGAAGGTATGGATATTTGTGCAATATGTGAGCCTTGGTGGGATGAGCAAAATGTGTGGAATAGAAACATACCAGGTTATATACAGTTCCATTAAGACAGGGTCCACAAAAGAAGAGAAAGGGTGGCATTTTACATCAGAAACAATATTGAAAGCTCAATATGTTGCACAGAAAACAATATCCAACCATGAATCTCTGTGGATTAATGTCCTTGAACGTAATAACAAAAAACTCATGCTAAGGGTATACTACAGACCTCTAAATTCACTTATTAGTGTGGATCATTACATAAACTCCTAAACTGAGGTAATAGCCAATAGAGGCAATACTGTTATATTGGGTGATTTTAACTACCCAAATATTGACTGGCCAAGTAGGACTCCAAAAACAATGTCAGATAATATTTTCATCAATATGTCAATAGAAGCAGGGTTACAGCAGTTAGTGAGTAAACCCACAAGAGGGGAAATATTTTGGACCTAATATACCAGAAACAAACATATTAATAAAAGATAGTTTGGGAGGTACAGATCATAGTATGATTGAGTTTAATATAAAATCTTTTAAAAAAAAGGATACCAGAAGGACTGTTATTAAAACTACAACAGAGCCAATTTTGCAAAAATAAGAGGAACTGAAGAAATTGGATTGGCATATGGATTTTCAACATAAAGGAGCGGAAGATGTGGACAATTCTCAAAAATAATGTTTGCACCTGGAGAATAATTATGTACCCAACAAGGCTTTATATAACAGGAAGAGCAAAACACTCATGTGGTGTGCATCGAAGATATTGCAACCTGTACAAAAAAAAAAAAAAGAGAGACAGCTGATAATTTAATGAAGAGGGAGCAAAACGAATCCTCCATTGCAAAGTACAAGTCAGAACTTAAAAAAAACAAATCAGATCTGAAAGACTAACTAGAATTTTGTATGGCTCATATTAAAGATAATAAAACCTTCTACGTATGTGTTAACAGTATGAGAAATAATGACTCATCTATAGGACCAATAATCAGGAATGGGGAAGAAATGAAGACACTGCTGGGAATGGGGAAGAAATAAAGACACTGCAGGAAATGGCTAATGCCTTCAATGAACACTTTTGTAGACTATTTAACAAGGGTACACCTATTAATATAAACATTATGTCCTATGAGGAATTGGAAATACAGCATACATTTTCATCAAAGGAAGTACTTAAAATGTTATTGTAGCTTAGTCCACATAAATCACTGGATCCAGATTTTTTGCATCCTAGACTACTAAGAGAAGTTGGGACATTCATTGCAGAACCATTAACTTATCTCTATAACTACTCATATGCAAAGGGTGAAATACCTTCAGACTATAAAAAGGGAACAGCTATACCCTTGTTCAAGAAGGGAATCTGATCATCAGTAGAGAATTATAGATCAATTAGCCTGATGGCAGTATTGTGCAAAATTGGAGAAAGGTTAATTAAAAAAATTAGAGGAAGATCTTATTAAAAATAGACTACAAGATAGAACACAGCATAGCTTTAAGAAAAACAGAGTAGGCATTACCAACATGCTAAGTTTCTATGAAAAGGTAAAACATATTCATGAGAATACACCTATGGATGTAATTTTGTTGGACTTCCAGAAGGCATTTAATAAGGTCCTGCATGATATATTGTTAGGTAAGCTGTATCTCTGCAAGGTAGATCAAAGAATTGTTAAATGGCTGCAGTACTGGCTAAGTAATAGGAAGCAATCAGTCAAGGTAAAAGGAGTTTACTCTAGAGAGACCGAGGTTACGAATGGAGTCCCACAGGGATCCGTTCTGGGCCCGTTGCTTTTTTCATTGTTTAGTGATATCCACATCAACATTAATAATTTTATAGTCAAATCTGCCGATGATATAAAGCTCGAGGGTACTGTGAAAATGGACCAGGAAAGAAAATTACTTGCAGATAATCTGTCCAAAGTAGAAAAATGGGCACACGACAACAAAATGACCTTTAGTGTACAGAAATGTTCTGTTTTACACCTGAGAAAGAATAATGGTCAACATGATTACTCAATAAATGCCATTCCCATAAAAATGGTCGACAATGAAAGGGATTTGGGAGTCATAGTTTTTTGTGTGTCACTACTTGTCTTTATGTGTCCATACTATTTGGACCTGATTTTTGAGTACATCATCAATACGTGTTTGTTATTTGTGACAAGCAAAAAAAAAAAAAAAAAAAAAACACACAGCAAATGCATAGTGTCAATATTTTTTTGTGTCAATAGACTATATCCATACTATGTTTTTGTATTGACACGTCTTATTTATTTTTTTTATTTATTCATAACTAGGATTACAGTACCTTTGAACCACAGGTTCTCTTACAAAGGTTCCACGTCAAGGAAAATACAAACAGATACAAAACTTAATCAAGATAAATGAGCAAATATAACTGTGAAATAAATAGAGTGGAAAAATTGGCAGACAGATTAATGCTGTGGCGATTACAATTGGTGAAACATACGAACACCTTTCAAAATGCAATAAAAGCAGCTGTTCAGAGAAAAACAATGGAAGATGCATGAGAAACAACATTGCAGTCCAAAATACAGCAGACTGTCATATTGATGGTGGGGTAGAAACATCAAAGTTAGCACGTGGGGGGGGGGGATGGAGAGGGTGTGGGGGTGTAGGGATGTCTTAAAAAATAAATATATTTTTCAATGTTTTATTAATTTTGGTATTACTACACACTATTTAATTGGCAACTGTGTAGTTTTCAGCTTAATTTACATTCATCTTAATTACTTGAATTGCTTTGTGAACATTTCAGTCTCCCCTTTAGCAATACCGATCCTTCCATGCTTTTGCAGGCTTCAATTGTGAAAGTGTCAGAAGATAAAAGAATGGAATATCCAGAAATTCAAATTTTGTGGGAATTTTTTGCAGCTAAGCTCTGCAGATGCCAACTGTGATTTCCTTTTTTTTTTTTTCAGTTGTTTTACCAGGAGTAACACACCAAGCTGAAAGCTTGTTTACAGGTGTGACCTGGGAGCACAGGGAAGTTAAGTGACTTGCTCAGGGTCACACAGTATGCAAGTGGGGGCTGTGGGATTCAAACCCAGGTCTCCAGATTTGCAACTCAGAGCCTTAAACCACTGCACTATACTGCCTCCTTTTTTTCTTCTTCCGGAAATCAGAAAATCACTTTAATTGTGACGAAAAAGCAGTACCTTAGAGTGCAGTAACAGGGATCCAATGCTGCTTGCACCAGTGAATATGGCTTTAAGTAATCAATTTTGGTGTGACATTTCTTATAGGTTGTATTTCATTAGTTTGTTTTTAGTTATTTTTTTTAGTATTATATTTTAATTTTTATGTTATTAATTTTACTGTGTTTTGCTTTTCCATTTTTTACTCTTATTGCTTCCATTGAGACTCGAAGAACTGTATCTTTAAATGCCTTCTATAAACTGAAGTTCTTACTGGCAGGACTGAATCCCTGAGGAAGCACCAGGCACTGGCATGAAAACAACTGTGTTCCTTTGTAGGAGCACCTTGGTACACGGCTTGCATTTTTTTGTAAAGCTGAATAAAGAGGCTTGTTTTACATATTAGCCAGTAGATTGTGTAGCTATGAGTGCTTAATGTTTTTCTGAGAAGAATGTATGTAGGTAGAAACAATATTTGTATAGGGTACAGTTTGAGAATTCTGTTCCTGGGCCACATATTCAGAGCCATATGGATGTGTGCACAAATCGATGCACCACACAAAAAAAATTGGGCTGGCTGGCTCTGATGCGATATTCGAACAGAATGCATGACCGGAACAGATTGCACATTCTGTTTGAATATCAGACCGTGGATACATGGTGCATAGCAGGCGGCCACTATGTATGGCATGATGCATCCAGGGTACAGGGCTAAAGACCACCAATGGGGGAATTTGTGATGCATACCTGGATGCACTGTGTCCCCCCAAGGGCAATATTCAGCCAAAATATGCAAATTAGCTCATTGGGCATGCATGGTGCAAAGGGGTCTCATGCATGTCAATTATGGGCTCATTAGCATGGCTGCATGGAGCTGAATGCACCAGGCCAGCCCTCCCTTTCCCCAGCCTTGATGCCTGTAAACAATGAATTCTGCCCAATCCCCCATTTCCATATTGTAGTTACCCTCCATCCCCAGCCCCAACCACTAAGTGAAAGAACAATAAAAACAATATTGCCTTTGACACAATGTAGGGACGCCCCGCCCGATCACTGAGTGACATAATAAAAATAAAATACAGATCCAATTTTCCATAGTGTAGTGGCCCCCCGGGCCCAGATGTCTGTGAAACAGAAATAGTGCCCAATCCCCTTTCCATAGTGAAGGGCCCCCCCCCTCGGCCCCGATGTCTGTATGAAATATATGTACAACGATTCCCTTTCTATAGTGTAGTGTCCCCCAACCCCCACCCTGGTCAGCAGTAACACTACTCTGCACCCCAACATCCTGACCCAAGCCAGCAACTGCCACCTCCTCGTCCTGCTATGGCTGGCAGCTGACTGATTGGTCCTGGAGCACATACAGTAAATAGTATCGCCCATTGGTTGTCGACAACCAATGGTAGGCATTCTTACTGTACATGCTCCAGGGCCGATCAGTCAGTGGTTGGCCATGGCAGGGTGGGAGGGTGCCAGTCGCCAGCACTGGTCAGGATGGGGGAGTTGCAGGTTGGTGTGATACTTCCAACTGGGGCGGGGGGTTGAGGGCATACTACATTATGGAAAGAGAATCATTGAACACACATTTCATACAGTGAGCGGGATCAGGGAGGGGAGTCCCTTTACTATGGAATGGGGATCAGGCACTATTTCTGTTTCACAGACATCGGGGCTGGGGAGGGAAGCCACTACACTGGAAAAGGGAATCGGGCGGTATTTCTTTTTCATGGACTTAGGGGCTGGGTGGCATTACACTGTGGATAAGGGGATCGGCACTATGTCTGTTTCATAGACATTGGGACTGGGGAGGGAGGCCACTACACTATGAAAAAGGGGATCTATATTTCATTTTTATTATGTCACTCAGTGATCAGGGAGGGGCGACCCAACATTATGGAACAGGGGCTTGGGGATAGCTTGCATTTTATGGTGATCATAGCCAGGGAAGTGAGTCCACTAGACTACCAGGAAGAAGCTTTTTTTTTTTTTTTAGACCTGACATGGATCAGGGCTCAAGGTGAGGGGATCACTAGACTACCAGGGAAACAATGGTTTTCATTTCAAACTGATGTGGATTGAGGCTGGGGGGAGAGATCGTGTGACCAGCCCTAGACTGTGTGTGGGGCACCACCCTGCCCCATGCGTAGTTAGGGTAGGGTTTTGAGAACTTATCTTTGTGCCAGCACATCCGGCTGTGTCTTTGCCAGGGGATGTTTGAATATTACAATGTGGGCATGAGGGACACCTCATTTGCATGCCTGCATTGCAATATAGGTTTGCGGGGCACTTCAGGGGCTTCTGAATAGTGCCAAGCCCCTGATAGCCCTCGCAAGTCTAGAGATGCAAGGGCACATCTAGGAATGCACCGTGCATCTCTTAATTTTTGGGGCCCGTGTTCGATAGAGGTGCAAAGAAGCTACTAACTGTACTTGAACTAAACTGCAAAATTGGATTAGGATGGTTAAAACGTCTGTACAGTATTGATATTCTTATGCTAAACTAATTTCAATTCGGTATGGTTTATGTCTTTTACCTGTGTAATGTGTTTTGTGTATATGAATACTGGGTGGGCCAAGCGGTCCTTATTTGCCGTCAAATTCTATTTTTGACTCGCTGTAAGGACACCATTGAAAATTAGCTGCTGTTCAATCGTCTATCCTTTTCAATTTGTGAATGAATAAAAATATTGAATGATTGATTGACTGACAGACTGAGGTTTAGAAACAGGATGCTGCTCAACTACCAATGGTCCACAAGTGTTTCTTTGTCACACATGCTGGATGCGCTAATAACCTCTGGCAATGGGTTCAAAAATGACTAGATTTTGATACTCCATTTTAACAGAGTACAAGTGTTGCATGCTTTTATGTGATACTTATGGTTTGTCATTTTATTGAAGACTCCCCACCCAAATAATAAAAATGGTACTCTTAGATTTATTCTTTTATAAGGCCTCTTAAATAAATGGAAATACATAATTACTGTACATTTCTGATGTTTGTTAATTTTTTGAATAGTTAATATTTGCAGACAGTGGTGAATTATATCTCTAAAAGTTATGTTTTCTAGACAGGTAACTAAAGAAGACCGCTATGTGATGAAAGGGCACTTTAATCTGCAAGAGGGGCTTTTCAACAAGGCTCTTCTTGCTCCTTCAAAACTACTGTATACTTCAACCCCCATCTTGGAGCATTTGTATTAGGTTAAACCAAACTTACAGTAGGTAACCCCTCTGTCAGGGTCTTACCAGTGAGCCCTCGAAAAGGCTGCTGTTTCCCTGAGGTTTTGGTCCACCCCCATTCCTTTTTTTCTGGGTCCTGGTTTTCTCCCCACTAGCCCTGTGGTCTCTGGATCTCCTGTCAGCCACCCGCATGGGTTTCTGGTGAGATCAGGGCTGAGGGAGCTGTAGTGTGGAGCTGCCGGGCTGTTCTGCACCTTTGTGTGCTGGGGTGAGCTCCGCGCATGCGCAGTAGTGCATTTTCAATTGACCATTCGGCGGCCTTTCAGTGTGCCCCTCTGGTGGTCTCGGTCCCTGGGCAATGTAAAAGAGGGACCAGAGCCGTGGGCAGAACTGGAGAGGCAGCAGGAGAGAAAGGAGCTCGATTTTGGTGAGCGCCAATCACACTCAAGATACTGAGACACCTCATGAATATTAATGAGGCAGCTTATGAAGAAGGATGAGCCAAATCCATCTACTGCCTGGGGGAAGCAGAAATCGGTGCTTGCAACAGGAAAAGGAGTTAATACAGTAAATGTTTTAATTAATGTAATGGGGTGAGAGGATAAAGGAATGACTACTCGTTGGTGGGATTAGAATTAAAATAAAATATTTGTACTGGCTACAGCAGGGAGTATAAAGTAGGAACTGGTACAGATTGCACTGTGGCTTGGAGTGAGCTGCCTGGGGACCATCTAAAGCGGCAGCAGTGACTTGCAGAGGGCTAAATAAATATATTAAAATGTACAGTCATTTAAGAGGGCACAGGGGTGGCTACACATGTATTGGGCTAATGTAAAATAAAAGTTTACAGTTTGGTTGTACAGGGACATTGGTAAACTGTGTGGGATTGTTTACTCCAGCTACCATGCTTCTGCAGCTACATGTCACCATCTGACCAATCCCAAAGCCAGGACTAGCCAAGATGATTTTCGGGCTTGTGAAAGGACTCTTGGGGGGGGGGGGGGAATTCCTGGGAAATTCTAGGTGCCTTGATGAACAGCCTATCAGGCCTCGAGGGAGCCTCCTACATATTACATTTTGCTCCAAGGACAGTGGCTCCAGGCAATGGGGAGTTGCCAAAAAGGCTTCCAAAAGCCAAGGTCTTTTGGGTTTGGAGTCAGTCTGGGGACAGCCCCTCCAGAGGGAGGAGGGCTGATGACCCTGGAGGAGAATGGGGCTGCAAGGCTAGGAATGGGCCTGCCTGGGGGCTGCCAGCAATCTGACACCCAGGGGAGGTAGTGCCTGCCCATCAAGAGAAGTAGAAGAGGAACGAGCAAGCAAGAGAAAGTTTATTAAAGAAGCAACTTTGTTGAGAAAGAGAGAAGCTACAGGTTTCAGGAAATCTGTATTGTTCTGAAATTGTACCACAGCAGTGAGATAGGCAGCTTTAATGGAAAAAGGAAAAAGCTGCAGGTTACAAGAATCTGCGTTGAGTTAAAGATGTACCAGAGTGGCAGGGTGGAAGGAAGGTTGTGTCCCGGGCCTGAAAAAAGGACAAAGGTTGCATCTAAGCATGGGAAAAGATGGGATATCGAGAAATGAGTACAAATGTGCTGAGAGAAAAAGGAAAATTGAGCCCCTTCATATTGGAGAATGACTATGCACCTGCACAGTGAGAAGAGAGACCTTCAAAGTTTTCTGAAACAGAGTTCTGGAATTGTATGTGAGCCAGAGAGAGAATGTAGCTGTGTTAAAGTTGAGAGACTGTGAAAGCAGAAGGATGGACATGTGCATATCGGGGCAGGGTGCCTGTTGTCTGCTCCTGAGATACAGCAAGAAATAGACTGTTGTGGTAACCCTAGGTTTTCAGACTCTCCATCCCCTGGAGTCTGGGAGACAGGAAAGGACAGATTGCTTTGGCTACACACCATGGCAGGAAACTTAAAGAAGGAGAAGAAAGGTAAATGTGCTGAATGTTCGTGCTGACACTAAGGCCAGGTGGGGAACTCGCTAACCCCCTTCAAGTGGGATCTGCCGCTGCTGGGGATCATGGGTCTTGTACCCAAGTGCTAGGGTGCTCTGACTGGAGGGAGCCAGGCTGAGGGGCCACTCTCAGGTCTGGGTCCCTTGTAGTTGGTAGTCCTTGCGTACATGTCCTACAACAGGCCTGTAATGGGCTGAAGGGGACAAGCTGCAAGGTCTGCAAGCAAGGAAAGAACAAGCCTGCAGCCTCTGTGCCCCTTTCTGATTCAAGCATCGAGCCTGGTTCTGCATGTAATTCCAGCAACCCCCAGAACTTCAGTAAACTGGGCCATCCAAGGACCGATTCTGAAGAGCCGTGAGTAAAAGCAGGAACTGCCCTGCAAAAAACCTGGGGACTGTATATAGTTTCAAGTAGGCCTACCCAGGCTGGAAAGTCAGGGCTTAGAGTAAACAAGAGAAAGGATTGTAAAAAGTTTAAAGTTAAATTCATCAAATGCGCCAATGCCGGCTACCAGCTGCACCTCAGCCAGCAGCTTTAAAATCTGGGTACCCAAGGACAGAACTTTGGCATCATTCTGGACTGGGACCTGTGGGTCTGGGTTTGGGTACACCTGTGGCAGTTAGCTAGCTAGATAGATCTGGTGGCTGTATATATGTATATATGTATATTATATATATATATATATATATATATATATGTAGGGTTTCGAATCAAAAAGGGAAATGTGATTTTGGGAAATGTAAATCTTTAAAATACAATTTCTAAAAGGAGGGACTTGGCAAGGTTGGAGGAATGGTCAGACATATGGCAGCTAGGATTCAATGCAAAAAAGTGCAAAATAATGCACCTGGGAAACAAGAACCCAGGGGAAGAATACACAATGGATGGGAAGGTAGTAACAACAACAAAACAGGAAAGGGACCTGGGGGTAATCATATCAGATGACCTTAAGGTTAGCAAGCAATGTGAGAAGGCAGTAGGGAGGGCTCGGGGTATACTGGGATGTATAGGGAGAGGCATCAGCAGCAGAAAACAGGAAGTTGTTATCCCTCTGTACAGACAGTTGGTGAGACCCCATCTGGAGTACTGTGTCCAGTTCTGGAGACCCCATCTCTGCAAGGACATAGACAGGATAGAGGCAGTCCAGAGGAGGGCAACTAAAATGGTGCAGGGTCTGCAAGAGAAGCGGTATGAGGAGAGACTAAAGGAGCTTAATATGTATACCCTTGAGGAAAGAAGGGAGAGGGGGGACATGATAGAAACTTTCAAGTTCCTCAAGGGAATCAACAAAGTCCAAGAGAGTAGCATCTTTCAGAAAAAGAGACTTACAAGAACAAGGGGACACAATTTAAAGATAGGAGGGTGGTTCAGGGGCAATGTGAGGAAGTATTATTTCACAGAGAGGGTAGTGGATGCATGGAACAGCCTTCCTGAGGAAGTTGTGGGGTCTAAAACTGCGGGAGAATTCAAGAATGCATGGGACAGACATAAGGCAATTCTTGTGGGGGGGCAGGAAGATATAGGCTGTTGGTTAACAGGATCTGTGGCCTATCCTGTAGGTAGGGAAATGGGCAGACTAGATGGGCCTAGCGGTCCTTATCTGCCGTCAAAGTCTATGTTTCTATGTTTCTATGTTAAAAGAGTGCTTAACCTTTATTTCACATTCCCTTTTCCATCCCTTCTCATATAAATAAACTCTTTTTTTTTTTTTTTTTTTTATCAGAACTGACTCCAGAGTCTTATTTTAGTGAACAGGTTATTGTCTGAAATATGAAATGCCAAGTGTCTGAACGTGGGGAGGTTCGAATCCTGGTAAGTCCATGTCTGGGGTAACTGTTGGGGAGGTGGGTGGTATGGCATCCCAGGGGGTCATACTGCAGGTAATCAGACCCACTAATTATGCACTCTGGGTGGAGGCAAAGCCATTTTAATTTAGCTTTTGGGAAAGGACCCCCATATGTCAGCTATGGTAACCCAGGCCCCTTAACTGTGGTCAGGCCTGCACGGCAGAGGTAGTGGCCCTCTCTAGGACGGCGCCGGAGAGGGGCTACAAGAATATCACAAATATTTCCAGTAAAGTGACTTTGGGATATCATTCTGGTAAAACAATTTTATATGTGAACATACTCCTATATAAATACCTGCACTGTAGCCATTGTGTCCAGATGGTTACATTTGTTCGTTCACAGACACGTCATGTGAGTAACCGCCTTTAGATTTCATCTGGCTCTCCACTGTCCCAACCTGAAAAGAAGAAAAAGCATTCATGGCAAAACCTAGTGATCATCACTGTTACTTGCGTTACTAGTATGTTATCATTGCTGTTGGCCTATAGAATGCATAATAGTGACTGTAATTAAAAGTAGCTCACTAGACAAATGCGAATGTAAAGAGTACCCCTGTTAGCCAGATTTCTATCTGGGGTACAGCTACAGCCACACTGCACCTCCACTGCCAATATATTTGTCAGTGTCAGTGGCTTTATTATTGTCAGTGGCTCACTGGTTTGCACACTTGCCTTTGTGACCTAAAGATTGGAAAGTCATGGGTTCTAGTCCAATATCAGGAATTTGGGCTATTACCCAATACTGACACTATAGGCCAGCACTAGAGGGTTCTGTACTTCTGAGGTGCTGTCCTTCAGATGAGACTTTAAACCAAGGTCCCTTCTGCCCATCTCTGGTCACTGTCCAGGTGGGAGTTAGTGATCCCATGGCAGTTATCCTAAGAGATGGAAATTTTCACCAGTGTCCTGGCTAACACTCCCCGTCAGTTACACAGGTCCATGTAATGTAACCCACTCCTAGGATGCACATGGAAATGAGCTGTCATGGTTTAGTCTGTTCAAAATGTTACAAACAGTTGTTGAATTTTGTTTACCCGGTAAGCTCACTGGGCCTTTAAGTCCCTTTTTCAGGGGTGACCGGGGGGAGGGGGGATACAGATGACAAGCAACTGAAATTGAACCAGATTAAGCTGTTGGTGGTATTTTTAATGAATGAGGGAAATTTGGCCAGGACACCAGGGAAATTCCCCTACTCTTTTCGATAAGTGCCTTGGGATCTTTAACATCCACCTGAACTACCACCAATCCAGGCAGATGGGACCTCGGTTTAACGTCTCATCTGAAAGATGGAGATAACTAAAATTCCATTAGCTACCATGACAGGCTCACCTGCCAAGTGACTATTCATCTCCTTACCAGTGGCTGAGAGTACCACATTCCAAATGCGGTTTAACCCATTCACCTGAATCAGCCACCCACAAGTCCACACAGAGCACAGCTGGCAACTATTAAACTATCTGGCAGGCCTCCAGAATACTTTTAGCACCCATATGAAATAACCCCACAACAGGCATAGTAGTTACAATACGTTTTTAAGAAGTAATTTCCTTTGGGACTCCACAAAGTAATTACAGTTCAGCTACTGCATATATAGAAGTAAATTTGTTCAGTCTCCCGTCTATCTCTAGGACTAGTTACCAAATTATAAATGTAAAATGATCTTTAAGTTAGGTGCAACTAAACCAGAATTCCTCAGCTGGGATGCTATTTGTT
This sequence comes from Neoceratodus forsteri, assembly GCA_016271365.2. Lineage (NCBI taxonomy): Eukaryota > Metazoa > Chordata > Ceratodontiformes > Ceratodontidae > Neoceratodus > Neoceratodus forsteri. Next base: position 696,951,111 of record CM028129.1, read on the forward strand.
GTTTGGCACAATGGGGTTCGGTTTCTATTTAGTTTGACAGCTGAAAGGTCTGAGGTATAAAGAAGAAGCAGCAGAAACTGTTCCATTTATTTATTTATTCATTCATTCAATTTTGGTGACTGGGTAGGCCCACTGAGCCCTGAAGGTCCCTTTTTCAGGGGCGACCCAGGATAACAATACATGTTTTGATGCAGAGGAAAGACATCAAGTTACAAATATATTCAGGTTTGCATGGAGGTTCAGGTTTGCATGGAGGTTTGAGGTTTGCATGGAGGTTCAGTGCATTTCATACACATTGTACTGTATTAACGCTCTTTACAAGCATTAAGATGGACTGCTAGTGAAGTGACTGTAAACCCACTAGGACAGCCCCAGATATGGGAGACACTGTTAGCTGGGGGAATTGTACAATTCCTAAGAAAAACTGTAGTTCTGACTCTATATCCCCACTTCCTGTCGCACCAGTGTAAAAACCCAGATAATATTTCCTAAACACTTCAGCTGTCTCCCAGGAGTTGATAACTGGTTTGTGTTTCTCTGGAGCTTTTATACTTTCCATTGCCTGCTTGGCCTCCTGCTACTGGAGTCTTAAAACCATCAGGAATCCTTTTTCTCCCTGGCTGAAATATGTCACCCTAGTCCTGAAGATAGACTTCTGCCTTCTCCTACAGTGTATCAGTGTATTTGGCCCTCAGACTATACAATCTTAGCCAGCTGGCTTCAGATCTTTCTCTATTTCTCAGACATCCCTTAAAAGCTAATTCACTCTTTGTAGATGACACCAAACTCTGTGGGAGAGTGGATACCAAGGAGGGGTTACAGGACCTGAGGAAGGACCTCACCAGACTAGAGAGTCAGGAATCTGGCAACTTTTCATTGTTCACTTGGGAGCTTAAGCAGCAGCCAGGTAGGAAAGAGGGCTGAAGTTATATTCTGTTTTAACTGAAATATTTGAATAGTTTGTAAGTGAAATTAGTTTTATGTGTTAAAAATTATTACCTTGAATTAGAACTGTTACATTGTAACTTTGGTGGCTTGGGGATAGTTGTTTGGCAGGGATACTTAGAGGGAAATTTAAATGTGTTGTTTGCCTGGTGTTAAATACTGAAAAGCCACTGGGGGTTGGGATTGAAGGGCTGAGTATTTCTGTTTGGGACTGAAATTCGAAGCAACAGGAGCTGGTGGGCCTGTGACATCGTATGGTACCTGATGTCTGCTTACATACACTGTTAATGGGACCGAACACACACTGGACTGTATGTGTTTGTGAGACTTGGGAACGTTATTGGTGGGGTTGAAATTGGGTTTGTAAATAACTACAGTCAGTATAGAGAGAAACTGTACTCCAGGGGAAAGGGACTGAGAAAAGGGGGTGTGCTATTATAAACAGAGGGGGAAAATCAGGGTGGCCATATTCCACCATGGCAGGCATCTTTGGAAGGGTTGTAGGCTGCACAGGCTGTGGGGTGGCAATAATTCTAAATTGGGCCTGGAGAGAGGGAGGTTGCCCACCTGTAGACAGCTATCTTGTATCAGGAGTGAGGTATATTGGTTAAGGAGTAAGCTGTGGGAGCTAGAGGGGTGTCCAAGGATAAGGGGTGTGGATATGGGCAGCAGAAGGGTGGGGCTGAGGGGAGGCTGGGGCAACGCTCTGAAATTACAGGACGTTATGTTACAGCAAGCAGGAGGGGGGATATTAGGGACAGAGGACCCTTGGATAGGGAAGTTGATGCTAAGGGGAAAGTGTACGGGGTGAACATTCTGAATACAAAGAGACTGGAGGGGGAAGAGTCAGGAGGGGCTGTTGTGCAGAAGCCTAAAACAGCAGACTGTGGGAAGGGAGCTCCTAAGGTGAACAGTGCAAGAGAGGAAGAAGAGGGTCAGTTTAGAGATGCAGTCAGGGGAAACTCGGGTTACTTGATGGAGGCTGATATAGAGTGTCACAATAAATTTGAGCTACTAAGCAACCTAGAGGGGGAGGAAGGGGTTGGTGGAAATGAGGAAACTTATACAGAGGCCGAGGGGAGGGAGTCGGATACCCATAGGGCATCACAGACCAGCTATGGAAAGGATAGACATAGTCCCAGAGGGAGAAGGGGAAACATATATGTTAAGCAAATGGGGGAGATGCAACATATTCCAGACATGAGGGAGGAGAGCATGATTGGAGAGAAACTGGGAGACAAGGAGGTGGAGAGGAGCCCCTTCAGCTGGGAGGTCAGTACCAAGGATGGGGCCCTAGCTAGGGGACCACAGAGAACCTCTGGAAGCAGGGGTACTATTACAAGGGGGGAGGATGGTGGTGTGGGGAAGGGAAACCATCAGGGCCAGGATAAATGGTTCAGATAAGAGAGGTTAAAGGGACACCTATTCAGAGGGGTTTGAGTTAAGTGGGCAAACAGCAAGGGAGGCAGAAAGGGAGGTGACAAGGGGTCTCTAATAAGGCAGGAAGACTCCCATGAAATTGAGATCATGAATAAAGGGGGATGGGGGCATGAGAGGGCATAGTGGAGGTAACCATAAGGATGATGGTGGTGTTAAGGTTCTGTTACTGGGAGACTCAATGATTAGGGGTATCCATTGGGAGGGACAGGGGGGTGGATGCCATAGCCAGGTGAAGGTAGTGAGTATCTCTGGGCTGACAGTGCACAGAGCAAAGTTCATGGTGTATGAAATGGTTAGGGATTGTGGAGGGAAACCGGATTTCCTGGTGCATTTGGGAACTAATGATCTAGAGGGAAATAGCATTTTGGAAATCCAAGCAAGGTTCCAAGAACTTGCCAGAATCTGTCGGGATAATGGATGCAACATTTCCTTTTCGAGATATTGCCAGTACCAAAGGCCTCAGTGGAGTAAAAAAAAAGCTCCACAAGAGGGTTAATGACTGGCTCAGGAAGTGGGGTGAAGAGAATGGGTTGGGGGTGTTAGGGAACTGGAATGGAGTTTGGGAGGATAAGGGACTATATGCCAAGGACAGGTTTCATCTTGCCCCATTAGGGAAGGAAGTCCTTAAACAGGGGATGGCTGACTACATACAAGAAAGGTGGGGTTTAAACTTGTAAGGGGGGAAGGGATGAGGGAGGGGCTGACCAGAAGCCCTCTCCTCCAGATGAGGGGAGTAGCCGTCAAGCCCAAGAGGGGAGGGGGAAACAGACTGGAGGTGGAGGTTTCAGGAGGAGCAGGGGGAGGATGGAAGTATAAGGAATCTGGGTGGGGTTCGACAAAGAGGATCAGGGATAAGGGGTGGGGGTTGGTGTTAGTAAATGCCAGGAGCTTGGGAAACAAGTTGCCGGAGTTCCAGGCCATGCTGTTCGGGGTGGATGGCGGCGGTCATGAGAGACGTGCAACAACAAAACCACGACTGGGACCTAAATGTACAGGGTACACTATGCTTAGGAAGGATAGAAAGGAGGTCAGAGGGGTGGAGGCTATGTTCATTAGAGATGATATAGAAATTGCTATGGTAGAAGAGGCAGAGGGAAACGTGGAGGCCTTATGGGTCACCTTACGATCCCCAGCAGGAGATAAGGTCAAGCTGGGAGTAGCATATAGGCCCCCCGGGATGAGTGATGTTCTAGAGGATGGTTTGCTGGACAACATCATTGCACAGTGTGGTCCAAAAGGGGAAGGAGTGGTGTTGATGGGGGACCTTAATATGCCAGGTACAAACTGGGAACCATGTCCTCTAAGGTGGCCAAGGAGCAGAGGCTGCTGGATGGCTCAGGATGTGTTCTTAACACAGCATGTGATGGAGCCCACAAGGGAGGGCATGTCCTGGATGTGGTTCTGGCAGATGGGGATCTGGTAAGGACATAGCTGTACAGGACACCCTGACTGGGAGTGACCACAATACTGTCTGGTTTCAAATAAGCATGGGGGGGGTGAGATCTAGGACACTGGCAGTGGACTTCAGGGGGCAGCTTTATGGGCATGGGAAATATTCTCAAGGATCACTTGAAGGGATTACCTCAATGACAAGTGTGGAAAGGAGATGGGAGGTCATAAGCGGGGACTTCATGAGGCAGTCAGGATCTGCGCTAAGTTGAACGCAGTGAGCAAGGTCACGTAAACCATGCTGGTGGTCCAGTGAGGTACAGGTAGCAGTCAGAGAAAAGAAGGCGCCTACAAAAATATAAAACAACAAGAGGGATAGGGATAAGGAAATGTACCAGCTGCATCTAGAAAAGTCACCCAGATGGTGAGGGAGCAAAGTCCAGTAAAGAGCAGCGGCTGGCACAGGGGATACATGGAGGGGAAAGGGGTTCTTCCGTACATTGGGGAGGAGAAAAACTAGGGCTATCTCAGCAGATTGAGATCAGAAGGAGGGTGGGTGGAAGAGGCGAGGGACCAGGCAGAGGTATTTAATCTAGTACTTTGCCTCTGTGTTCACTAGGGAGGGGATGGGATATCTACAAAACAAGGCATGAAGGGAGAAGGCAGGAAGTGGGATCAGGGGAGCAACAGAAATGGAGCAAGAGGGAGGGAAAGGTACCCCAAGGGGGTCACATCTGGATAAGGATAAAAAGACCAGTAAGGGGAGGGACGGATGATGCTATCTCCACCAAAAGGGTGTGGTTAGCCCTCAAGGCCCTAAAGAAAAAAATCTCCTGGGCCGGATGGCATTCATCCGAGAGTACTATGGGAATTGGCGGACATACTGGCTGCACCCCTGGTGGAGCTTTTCAGCAGGTCACTTGAGACAGGGAGGGTACCTAGGGATTGGCGAGAGGCACATGTGGTACCAATCCATAAAGGGGGGACGAGGGAAGTACCAGGTAATTATAGACCCATCAGTTTGACCTCAGTGGTGGGAAAATTAATGGAGAGTATACTAAAGGAACGATTGGGGGTGTACTTGGAGGAGGTGGGAGGTCTGGATAGTCGGCAACATGGGTTTGTGCCAGGTAGATCATGTCAAACCAACCTTGTGGAGTTCTATGAATGGGTAACATCAGAACTGGACAGGGGTAAGCCTGTGGATGTATTATTCTTGGACTTCAGCATATGCTTGACTGTGTCCCACAATGGTCTGGTGGAGAAACTGATGGGGTTAGGAGTAGGCCTTTGATGATCAGATGGATTGAAAACTGGCTAGCTGGACGCACTCAGAGAGTAGTGGTCTGTGGGGAGCTCTCGAACCCTAGAGAGGTTGGTAGTGGGGTACCACAGGGCTTCGGTCCTGGGTCCGATCCTGTTTAATGCATACATATCGGACATCAGGAGGGTATAGGGTGTGAAATGAGTCTCTTCTGGATGACTCCAAGATGGGAGCAGTAGTTGAGGGAGAGGAGGGAGGTGGCCCTGCAAGGACCTGGATACCCTGGAAAGCTGGGCTCACACATGGAAATTAAATTTCAATATCACCAAGTGCAAGGTGTTGCATCTTGGTCGGGGAAACCCTAAACACAGGTACACCCTGGGAGGAGAGGCGCTGGAGGCCTCAATAGGGGAAAAAGACCTAGGGGTCATGGTGGATACATGTATGAATAACTCTGAGCAGTGCAGGAGAGCAGCTAGCAAGGCAAACAGGATGTTGGGATGCATCGTAAGGGGGATCACCTCTAGGAGCAGGGAAGTGATTCTGCTGCTGTACAATGGACTGGTTAGACCACACCTTGAGTACTGTGTACAGTACTGGAGACCACATTTGAAGAGGGACATACAGCTCCTGGAGAGGGTACAGAGGAGGGCAACAAAGATGATACGAGGGCTAGGGGATTTGACTTATGAGGACAGACTTGAGGAGCTCTGCCTGTTTTCATTGGAGGAGAGGAGAGACAGGGGACATGACTGAGGTCCCCAAGTACCTCTTGGGAATAAATAGGGTAAACATGGAGGGATCTTAGACTAAAGCAGGGAGGTATCACCAGAGGGCATGGTTTGAAGTTGGAAGGTGGAAGGGTGAGGGGGAAAAGAGGAGGAGGTTTTCACCGAGAGTGGTGGACCCTGGAATGCACTGCCTGGTGAGCTGGTTCAGAGATCCACAGTGGAGGGCTTCAAGAGAGGGTGGGACAGACACAGAAAGTGGCTGTATCAGATGATGGCCTGTCCCGGGGGGGGTGGGGATGGATGATAGGGGTTTCTAGAGAACAAGGGATGGGAGGGTCTCGGCACCCAACTAAGGATCTAGGTTCGAGCAGACTCGATAGACCGTAAGGCCTAATCTGCTGGCAAATAGTATGTTAGTATGTAACTTAGTTTCAATGCCAAAAAGTGCAAAGTGATGCACATAGGGGCCAAGAACCCTAGGACAGAGTATTACATAGGAGGGGCTCAGGTAACTGCTTCTGAAGTGGAAAAGGATCTAGCGGTAGTGACTACGAGTGACCTGAAATACACCTCTCAGTGTAAAAAGGCAGTAATAAAGGCTAACAGGATGCTGGGGTGTATGGCAAGGGGATTCATTAGGAGGCAGAGCGAGGTTATTTAACCATTGTACAGGTCATTGGTGAGACCACATTTAGAATAAGGGGTGAGGTACTGATATCCTTACCTTAAGAAGGACATCAGCATGCTGGAGGGGGTCCAGAGAAGAGCAACCAAGATAACTGAGGGGTTACAGGATAGGTCTTATGAGGAGAGGCTGAGAGCCCTGGGGATGTACTCGCTGGAGGAGAGGAGGCAGAGGAGTGATAGGATAGAGACCTTTAAGTACATGAAGGGAATTAACAGAGTGAAAAGGGAGGGTCTCTTTAAAATGAGTGACAGCAGCACCATTAGGGGGCACAGTCTAAAACTGATTGGGGGGGGATTCAGAAGGGATGTAAGAAAGCATTCTATATGGAGAGGGTGGTGTCCACCTGGAATGAGCTGCCAGAGGAAGTGGTATCAACAAGGATGGTGGGAGCATTGAAGAGAACCTGGGACAAGCACAAAGGGAACCCTTGGGACCAAGGAAGGAAGGAAGGAAGAATTCACTGCCAATCCTCCCTAACTCATCAGGTCTTGCACTTATCCTCTACTACACTACTTCATTAGCGCTTCTTGCTCTAGCCCCCTTACTCAGCCCCTCCTTATGTCTACATACACTCCCCTCCCTCATCTGTTTCTGCCCATCCACTCTCCTCCCGTGTCTATCCACTCACCACACCTCACTCCTCACCACCCTTCCTTGTACTCACCCTAACCCCCGTCCTGCCCATCCACCCTCCTCCTGTTCTTTCTACCCACCACTCCTCACTCCTCCCATTCCTCCTTGTTCCCCCCCCCCCACACTGCCTATCACCTCTCATCCCTTGCCACACTCTGCTACCTTCTGACAATAGCCTCTGGCTGACTCTACTTTATCCTCACTTCCCTTCCCTTCCCTATTCCTCCCTCCATCTCCTGTCTACCACTCGACAAGGCGCTCAGCTGATTTAACAGACTCATATCAGTGTTTTGCTTCTCTCGCATTGTATGTATTGGCCTGACATACACTGTACAATGCCAGTATGGTTACTGGTTTTCATAAATTCCTGTACCCCATTACTTTGTACACCTCTGCTGTATGTGTCTCTCGCTTGATGTGGAGCCAGTAAAAGAGCTCCTGCTCATAGGTGTTAATCCAAGATCTTAATAAAAAATAAATAAAGGAAGGGGAGAAGAGGGGGAGAGGGAAGGACAGGGTCATTGTCATAAATTGTAAAGCCAGACCCTGCATCACTTACCAAGCAGACATGACAGACCGGCTGGTCTTCTGTTGGCTCTTTTTGTATATTCATATGTTTCCTCTCTTTTTTTCCTCAATGTGGCCAACCTGATTATTTCATAGAAACAGACAACGATGGCAGAAAAAGACCCATGGTCCATCTGGTCTGCCCAGGTTCTCTAAATCACTGAAAACATTCTTGGAATCTAATGTTCCCCCCGGGTACTACCCTCCTGTACCTTACTCTAGTTAACTTCCCAGGTTGTGTCGGCTGTGGTAATCACTGTTCCCTTCATTCTATCCCAGGCCTGTTTGAATCCCCTCACTGTGCTTGCTCCCATCACTTCAAGCTGGCAGACTGTTTCAGGGCCTCACCACCCTTTCTATAAAGAAGTACTTCCTCACATCTCTCCTGAACCTCCAACCTGCCAACTTCCACTCGTGACCCCATGACCTCGAATTGTCTAATTCCCTTTATTAATTCCTTTGAGTAATTTGAAGGTCTCAATCACATCGTCCTTCTCCCTTCTGGTTTCCAATGGGTACAAATTTAGTGCCCTGAGGTCAAGGGTATGGCAGCTAAATTTCAATGCAAAGAAGTGCAAAATCATGCACTTACATAGAAACATAGACTTTGATGGCAGATAAGGACCACTTGGCCCACCCATTCTGCCCGTTTCCCTACCTACTGGATAAGCTGCAGATTCTAGTTAATCAACAGCCTACTTCCTGCAATCCCCAACTATAATTGCCTTGTATCTGTCCCATGCATGTTTGAATTCCCCCACTGTTTTAGACCCAACGACCTCCTCAGAAAAGCTGTTCCATGTATCCACCACTCTCTCCGTGAAAAAGATTTCCTCACATTACCCCTGAGCCATCCCCCCTCTATCTTTAAATTGTGCCCCCTTGTTCTTACACATCTCTTTTTCTGAAAGATGCTACCCTCCTGGACTTTGTTGATTCCCTTGAGGTACTTGAACGTTTCTATCATGTCCCCCGGTCCCTCCTTTCATCAGGTATACATATTAAGCTCTCAGTCTCTCTTCATATGGCTCTGCTGCAGACCCTGCACCATTTTTAGTTGCCCTCCTCTGGACTCGCTTCCATCCTGTCTATGTGCTTTCATGAGATGAGGTCTCCAAAACTGCACACAGTACTCCAGATGGGGTCTCGCAACTGTCTGTACAGAGGATAACCACTTCCCTTTTTCTACTTGTGATGCCCTTCCTATGCATCCCAGTATCCCCTAGCTCTCCTTACTGACTTTTCACATTGCTTACCCACCTTAAGGTCATCTGATATGACTACCCCCAGGTCCCTTTCCATTTTGTTGTTGTTAGTACCTCCCCTGCTATTGTGTACTCTTCTCCTGGGTTTTGTTTCACAGGTGCATTACTTTGCACTTTGTATTGAATCTAAGTTGCCACATGTCTGACCATTCCTCCAACCTTGCCAAGTCCCTTCTCATCTTTTCTACCCCCCTTGTGTATCAACTCTGTTACAGATCTTTGTGTCATCTGCAAAGAAGCATACCTTTCCCTCCAGACCCTCTGCAATGTCACCTATAAAGATGTTAAAGAGGACTGGACCTAGTACTGAGCCCTGAGGTACTCCACTAGTAACCCCCCTTTCTTCGGAATGTGTTCCATTCACTGTTACTTTCTGTGTTCTGTTGTGCAGCCAGTTTGCTACCCAGACTACCACCCTGGGACCCACTCCCAAGCTGGCTAACTTGATTATTAATCTTTTGTGTGGGACTGTGTCAAATGCCTTGCTAAAGTCTAGGTAGGCCATATCCACAGCCCCTCCCTGGTCTATTACTTTGGTCACCCAGTCGAAGAAATCAATTAGATTCGTCTGACATGACCTTCCTGCTGTAAATCCATGCTGCTTTGGGTCCTGTGCCCCACTGGCCTCTAGGTACTCAACAATTCTTTCTTTCACAAGTGATTCCATCATTTTCCCTGCCACTGAGGTCAAACTTACAGGTCTGTAGTTTCCTGCTTCTGCCTTGCTCCCACTTTTGTGAAGGGGAATCACATCTGCCCTCCTCCAGTCCCGCCCCATCCTGCCATGATCTGTTAAAAAGCGTGGTCAGTGGTGTCACTAGGTCCTCCCTTAGTTCTTTTAGGATTCTGGGGTGAATCCAGTCAGGCCCCATTGCTTTGTCCACCTTGAGTTTTAGGAGTTCTTTCAGGACTCTCTTCTGTGAATGGACTGGTGTCAACCCCCCTACCCAGAGTGCTTCTATTGTCCGGTTTAGGTAACTCCTCATCTTCTTTTGTGAATACTGAGCAAAAGTATTCATTCAGTATCTCTGCCTTTCACTGTCTCCTCTGCCCACCTCCCTCTCTCTTTATTAATCTTCACTATCCTCGCTTAACCTTTCTATGCTCCCTAATGTACCTATAAAAGGTTTTATCCCCCTTCTTAACAGAGTTGGCTATTTTTACTTCGGTTTGGGCCTTTGCTAGTCTGACTGCCTTCCCCACTTCTTTCTTCTTTAATTGATACAGTTCCCTGTCATGCTCCTTCTGTGATTCCTTATACTTTTTGAATGCAGTCTTTTTCTCCTTAACCTTCCCTGCCACCTCATTTGAAAACCATAGTGGTTTTGTACTCCGCTTTGTTTTCTTTGTTTCACACAAAGGCTTGTTGCCTCTATGATGGCAGTTTTGATTTTTCTCCATTGTTTTTCCACCCCTCCTTTTTGGTCATTTGCTAGTGCATTTTTCAGGTATTCACCCATTTTGCCAAAGTCAGCTCTTCTAAAGTCCAGTATCCTTGTTTTTGTATGGCTTATCTCCATGGTTGTGCTCATTGTGAAGCACACTGTGCAGTGGTTGCTTGTTCCCAGATGTCTACCGACCTCTAAATTTGTGATCCTCTCTCCATTTGAGAGTACCAGGTCTAATATTGCTCCCTCCCTCCCACTTGGGGCACAGAAACCAGTGGTGGAGTATGAAATGGGGGGGGAGTACTACATAAATGACCAAACAGGAAAGAGACTTGGGGGTAATCATATCTGATGACCTAAAGGTGGCTAGGCAGTGTGACAAGGCAGTGGGGAGAGCTAGTGGGATGCTAGGGTACATAGTGAGGTGTATTACCAGCAGAAAAAGAGAGATGGTTTTACCACTGTATAAATCACTGGTGAGACCTCACCTGGAGTACTGTGTCCAGTTCTGGAGACCACATCTCTGGAAGGACATAGACAGAGTAGAGGCAGTCCCGAGGAGGGCAGCTAAAATGGTGCAGGGCCTGCATCAAAAGCCCTATGAGGAGATACTAAAGGACCTCAATATGTACATCCTGGAGGAAAGGAGGGGGGGGAGGCTATGATAGAGACTTTCAAACACCTCACAGGTATAAATAAGGTTCAAGAGGGAAGCATTTTTCAGAAAAAAAGATTTCCAATAACAAGTGGATATACTATGAAGCTGGAGGGGGGTATTCTCAGGGGAGACGCGAGGAAGCACTTCTTCACATCAAATCAGATTCTATGTTTCTATGAATTTACCCTGTTGACCCTGAATAATTTTGGTCACTCTGTATTGCACTGTCTCTAGCCTATACTTGCCTTTTCTGAGATAAGAGGCCCTGTTCAAGAAGGTGAGATGCGGGGCTTGCACCAAGCTCTGCATCATCTGCATTGTTTGGCGCAGCTGTGTGAAAGCCCTTTGGCGCAATGCAACCCAATTCTACAAGGGCCGGTGTAGCTGCAACATTTTCCTCACTTTACGGCAGCTTGTGCAAAAGCTTTGGTGCAAACCCCATACTATAGGTCTCCCAACTGCGTAAACTTAGACCAGGGGAGCTCATCTAACTTGTTGCATTTGGAGCAAGGGACATGCAGCTTGGGGTTTGTGGCAAACATCCTTGCTGAATTGCAGTTGTGGCACAGTTTGACACAAGTCACCCCTTGTATCAAACCCTCTGCCACAAGTCCCTTGCCGATCCAACGTGCTTTGTGAATTGGGCCCAAGGACTCTAGAACTGGGCACAGTACTCCAGGTGAGACTTCACCAGGGCTCTGTAGAGTGGTAGTGTCACCTGTTTTCTCCTACTGTCAGTCCCCCTCCCAATGCATCCCAGCAACCTGTTGGCCTCATTATAGGCCTTGTTGCACTGACTAGTTTCTTTAAGGGAGTTACTGATAATGCCTAGATCCCATTCCTTGTTTTTAGTACTAAGTCTCCCCCCTCCCATCCTGTACTCCATCATGGGGTTTTTCTTCCCCAGGTGCATTACCTTGCACTTTTTTGTACTGAATTATTTTAACTGCCACACCTTGGACCACCCCTCTAATCTTAACAGGTCCTTTTGCATATTCCTTATTCCTTCCTCACAATCTACCCTCCCACATAGTTTTCTGTCGTCCGCAAATGGACACAACGTGCCCTGGATTTCTTCTCCAATGTCACTAATGACCATATGGAAGAGAATTGGTCCCAGGACAGATACTTGCAGAACCCCACTTGTTACCTCCTTCTCTTCTGATGTAACCCGTTAACTACCATCCTCTGTCACCTATCCGTTAGCCAGTTTCCCACCCATCTCACAAGAGCTTTAGCTGCCCCCAAGTCCTCCATTTTCTTAAGCAACCGCTTATGTGGTACTGAATCAAAGACCTTATTAAAGTCAAAGTACAGCAAGTCTACCACGTGGCCCTTGTCAATCTTCCTTGTCATCCAGTCAAAGAAGACCGTCAGGTTGGTCTGACAAGACCTTCCTGCAACAAAACTGTGTGTTGTCTATTGTCCTGGAGTCTGTTGCTCTCTAGGTATTCTATGAAGTCCTCTTTAATCAGGCACTCCATCAGCAACTCCATCATTCCCTTTTCAAACTATACTTAGTGACCCAACCCTCCGATTATGCCAAAGAAAGGCCACCGTTCAACTAACAAGGACATTGTTAGTTGAGCAATGGCCTTTCTTTGGCATAACTAGCACGGAAAAGTATAAAAAAAAAAGACTTTTAAAAATGGTCCCCATTGAAGTCTATGGAGCATGTCCCCATACTGTTCATGTAGTGAAGTCACTAAATGTGCTTGCTTGGGGGCATGTCGGCAAACCAGGAACTCAGTCCATTTTAGAAGAAGATGGTAGATGTGAAAATTATGAGCATTTTTGCAAGAAATATGCACAGAAATAAATGAAACTTCTTGGGGCACTTAATTTCAGGGCAATAGTGAGGTCAGGAGAACAAAAGCACCAGATTCAAACTGCGGCTGGCCTTTCAATAGCCCAGCCACAGTTCACAATTCCCAGAGAAGCTGTCTGTGGTCAGAGTTGTAATTTTCTAAATACACTGGCTAACCACTCCCAGTAGTGCATAGCCAGCCAGGATGAGGATCATGCCTAGGAGATGGTAGGAGAGTTCTCAGTTACAGGAAGGGGCCCTAAGGCTGGAAGGCCACTGACACAAAAGGTATTGTTCTGTGGGACTAGGACTCATTGAGAGTACTGGGACAGCATTGACATTATGGGCACTGTGCTATGAGAAGCTGAGGAGGGAGGGATTGGGACTCAGGACTGTCATTTCACTTTGGGGCTTCAAAGTTAGTGGTTTACAGTGATACAGGTTCAAAGATCTTAAAAGTAATACTTATGCAAATGTATAGATTGCTGTGACAGTAATGAAAAGAAAGGCAGATCTCACTTCTCTGTTTCAGGTGCAAAAGTGCTTTTTAATCAAAAATAGGTGCCTGTTGGAACAAAGCCCTGTGCTTCAACCCTTTAGTGGGCCTTTCTCAGGGGCATGTCAAAGGAATGATGACAAACTTCCTCCTTTTGTACAGAAAATCTCTTAAAGTGACAATTACAAAAAAGTGCATAGTGATATAAGGAAAGAATCTAAATAACAAACAATGCTATTTATCAAAGCAGAAATGAATATGAGGTAAAAACTTGCTAAATTAGAAACATAGAAGTTGACAGCAGATAAGGACCGCATGGCCCATCCAGTCTGCCCATTTCTTTTTCTACCTTATAAATGTGCCATGGGCCTTTGCTCTGTCAGTGGCCTATCTATTCATACTCATTTGTATTGCTCCCTTATGCCTATCCCATGCCTGTTTGAAGCCCTGCACTGTATTCATAGCCACCACTTCTTGAGGTAGGCCATTCCATGCATCCACCACCCATACCTCTCAACTGTCCCCGATTTTCAGGGACGACTCTGATTTTGCCTCAAAATTTTACTCTGTCCCTCCTAAAGATTGTGTGTCCGTGACCAAACAGCAGGGGGTATAAGCACAAACTTGTGTCAGACACTAAAGTTACAGACTTGTTCTTCTTTAGAAAATGTATTTTACACTAAGCCTTTTATTCTACCAGCTTCCCGAGTGGATATCTCCAATTTTGAAGAAGTGTCCCTGATTTTGGTCCATTGTCACTGATTTTTTTTAAGCCTTGTCCCTGATTTATGAGGCAGGAGGTTGAGAGGTATGCCACCACCCTTTCTGTGAAAAAGAATTTCCTCACATTCCCCCTTAATCGGCTCCCCTCTAATCTCATGCTGTGTCCTCTTGTCCTGCTGTTTTTCTTATATTTAAGCAAATTAGACTCTTTCACCTTGTTAATGCCCTTAAGGTGTTTGAATGCCTCGATCATATCACCTCTCTCCCTCCTTTGCTCAAGGGTATACATATTGAGCTCTGTTAATCTGTCTTCATATGTCTTCTGATGCAGGCCCTGCACCATTTTGGTTGCCCTTCTCTGGACTGCCTCAATTTGGTTAATGTCCTTGTGAAGGTGTGGCCTCCAATACTGTACGCAGTACTCCAGATGGGGCCTAACCAGTGTCTTGTAAAGAGGGATTATTACCTCCCTCTTATGACTTGTGATACCCCTACTAATACACCCTAACACCCCTAGCCTTACCTACTGCTTTAGAGGTCTGCTTGGTTGATTTCAGGTCATCAGTGATGATGATGCCAAAGTCTTTTCTTCCTTTGTGACTGCTAGCAACTCCTCCCAGCCTATAGGTGGCTTCAGGGTTTCTCTTCCCTATGTGCATGATCTTGCACTTCTTTGCATTAAATCCCAGTTGCCACTCTTCTGACCATTTTGCTAGTTTATCCAGATCTCTTCTCTTTCTGCCCACCCCATCTGGATCATCTACTCTGTTGCAGATCTTGGTGTCATCTGCAAACAGACAAGTCTTACCCTCTAGTCCATCTGCAAGGTCACTAATGAAGATGTTGAGGACTGGCCCCAGGACTGATCCCTGAGGTACCCCACTTGTGACTTGCATCTCTTCTGACTGTATACCATTTACCACCACTCTCCATTTTCTGCCTGTCAACCAGTTGGTCAACTGGGTGGCAAACTTCTGACCCCCGAGCCTACCCAGCTTATTTATCAATCTATGTGGAACAGTGTTAAAAGCTTTGCTGAAGTCAAGGTAGGTGACATCAACTGCTCCCCCTTGGTCCACCACTCTGGTTACCCAGTCAAAGAAATGAGATTAGTTTGACAGGACCTTCTTTTTGTAAACCCATGCTGTCTTGGATCATGTGCCCCTATGGATTCCAGGTGTTGCACTATCCTTTCCTTAAGGAGTGCCTCCATAATCTTGCCCACTACTGAGGTAAGACTGACTGGTCTGTAGTTCTCTGCCTCCTCCCTGCTACCACTCTTGTGGAACGGGATCACATGAGCCCTTCTCCAGTCTTCTGGGACCTCTCCTGTGCTCAGAGACTCACTAAACAGTTCTGCTAATGGCTCTGCTAGTTCCACCTTTAGCTCCTTAAGTACCCTGGGATGTATGCCATCAGGTCCCATTGCCTTATCCACCCTGAGCTTAGCAAGCTCTTGTAGGACCCTTTCTTTTGTGAAGGAGTAGTGCTCACCTCCCTCCCCTGTGTCCATGGTGTGGAGCTGTGGCCCTGCCCTACCTCTCTTCAGTAAATACTGAGCAAAAGTATCTATTTAGGATAGATGCTTTTACATGGTCCTCCTCCTCACATGCTCCCTTTCTCCATTAAGCTTAGCAATACCCCCTCTGGACTTTCTCCTTTCGCTAATGTATCTATAGAAAGTCTTGTCACCTTCTTTTACTGTTCGTGCTAGTGTTTCCTCAGTTTGGGACTTTGCCTGCCTTACTGCCTTCCCTGCTTCCCTTAGGGCAGTTTGGTATGCCTCCCTATCTTCATCCCGCTGTGTTCCCTATATTTCCTGAAGGCCAGCCTTTTGGCTCTGACCTTTTCTGCTACTGTATTTGAGAACCAAAGTGGTTTTCTTCTTCTTTGCACTTCCTTTTCTGTCTAACACAATGGGATGTTGCTTCAAGTATTGCATCCTTAATGCTTGCCCACTTTGCCTGTACCCCCTCACCTGTGTTTCTTTTTGCCAGCGCTAGTTTAACTCTGTTGGCCATCTTATCAAAGTCAGCTCCTCTGAAGTCCCATATTTTTGCCTTGGAATGGGATGATTTAGATGTAGTAGCCAAATTGAACTATACCATG
Organism: Neoceratodus forsteri; assembly: GCA_016271365.2. Lineage (NCBI taxonomy): Eukaryota > Metazoa > Chordata > Ceratodontiformes > Ceratodontidae > Neoceratodus > Neoceratodus forsteri. The sequence continues at coordinate 696,967,214 of CM028129.1, forward strand.
TGATGGTCACTGGCCCCCAGGTGACCTACCTGGATATCTGTGATCCCTTCCCTGTTAGTCAGTTAGCAGTTCATTGTTAACTGGCTACCATGTGGTGTTCACAATATTTAACATTTCATAGTGAAAACGGCAAAAAAAATTCCTGTTATGTGAAGACACATATATAACGTAACCCCCCTGCAAATGGGGGTTCCCAAAAGTCTTCCAGGAGCTTGCCCGAATGCTCCAAGTCTGGGCGGTGTTCGGCGTCTGAGCTGCTTAACTGTGATTTCAAGTGAGTGCTATTTGAACCTCCACGTACTGTCTCTTTAAGAGCTGTCTGCTTGCAGACTTAGTTTGTCTTGGGGGGGGGGGGGACTATGTATATAATGCTTGAATCCTGCCCGAGCTGCGGAGTCATCGCTCCATTTTGCGGTTGCTGAAGGTGCAAAGGGAGCCCATCTGAAAGCTGTAACTGTTTGCCTGTAATCATTTAAAGCATTAGCAAAATTGTAGTTTGTCTAACCTGCCCTTATTGCAGCTGGGACCGTGTGTGTGTTACCGTTCCATTTTGGACCTAAACCGCTGTGCTGGGCCAATTGGGTTAAGGGAGCCCTAAAATGGAGCCTGTGGACGAATCAGAACTTGGACACTTAATTTGAGCCAACCACAAGAGGATTGTATGGGCAGTGACTCTGGGAAATGTAGTTTTGACCTTGGCACCTTTTTTTTTTTTTTTTTTTTTTTAACCAACAGAGGAAGTCTTATTGTGAGTGACAGCTGAATCAGCCAGCAGAATAGTGTGGAGCTAAAGGAAATGCCCTGCTCTGTGACTGGAAAGATGAGATCAGTTGTGGCAGTGAAGAGAGAAAGAGCTGTGTGCTTCTGCAGTGTATAGTTTCACGTGTGAAGTGCGTGTGAGGCCCAGAGTTTTGGTCTGCAGCCTTTGTGAGTGCCAGTTTGGACTGAATCCGAGTTGTGAGGAGAAAGAAGCACAAGAAGTGTGGAAACCAGGCTCACCCTGTAGAAGACTGGAGAAATTGCTGAATCGTGCTCGGTCTGTCAGGAACTGAAGCTGCTGTGTGTGCTCCCGGGTATCTTGCAGTAATTGCGATCGGGACTGAGGAGCAGCCTGCCTGGTATAGTACTTTCCTTTTACATATGAATGTGCGTAGTGCTTGTGGGGAATCGCTATTTCCAATCCCCTGTGCTGTGTGCTGTATGTTGAAGCTGGAAGCAAACCACAGCTTGTCTCGAACTAAATCCGTTTGCTATAAACTGCAGTGGGGTCCAGTCACAACGACCTTGTCTCCATGCCCTGCTGTTTCTGACAATCCAGAAGAACATCCACCATCCGGTTCTCAGCTTGGGTATTGGGAGTACAAATCAGGGTATTCCCCATGCAGCCTGTTTTCAATCACAAGTGTGTCATCTAATTTTTGTTGTTTCTTTGCTTCATGGACTGAGCCATCCGGCTCCGGGTTACAATTGGGTGTTGTGCATATATTTTCTTCTACAGGGCCCTATCCATCTGCACCTGCCAGCCAACCCAGAGCAACGGACCTGTCAAGCCCCCCCTTCCCCAACCTGGGTACCCAGAGTGCGACTTTTCAGACCCTGTATGTGTGCACAGTACTGTGATTTAATGCCACTAATTAAACTGATTTCCCCCTTCCTTGTTACTGTTCCCTAAATAAATCAGATTTGTTGTTGTTAAACTTTAAACTGCACGAAGTGTCAGTACCTTCATGCCAAGCACTGTATTGGGTTGTGTATACTGCTTAACCTTATTTTTTAAGGGATCCTCAGACACGAACCTGCAAATCAGTCTCGAGGGTAAGTGGTACCTTATGAATGAACAGTGTGTACATGTGGGGTATTGGTACTGTAACTCCTGTACATCGTGTGGGCTATTAGAGGGAATAGAAGGGGGTCTCAGTGTGCCAGAGGGCTGTGTCCAAACTAGACAAACCATTACAAACCCTGACCTCTAGGTGGAGGCACCTGCCATAGAACCTAGGCCCCCAACCTGTCAGTAGTCAAGCAGGCAGGGGTAGTAGCCCTTGGGATAGCGCCACGTGGGGGGGTTACAATAACATTAAATATACCCTAAATGGTATTTGGAAGTAAAGAAGAAATAGATTTATCTGTCAACAGGTCAAAAATCATAACAGGACCATTTTTGCTACCTCTTGTTCATTTTTATAAAGGAGGTCAAACTCATTGCAAAAGGTCAATTTTCCAAAATACATATAAACACCAAATCCAACTTCTAAGTGCTTTAACAACATCCTAAGCATAACATATCACTATTGGGACCTCTCAGAGTTAACTACTTGTTTGTCTCTCCCCCCCCCCACTGTCCATCTTGTTCTACCATAACATTTGAAATGTATTTTTCTTCTAGTATGTGCTCAGCAACACAGCTAAAAATAAAGTGAAATTAAGGGACAATTAACTCTCCGTAGTGTTACATGTTAGAGGTAGGAAAAATGGTCCTGTTATGATTTTTTGACCTGTTGACAGATAAATCTATTTCTCCTTTATTTTTTAAATACCATTTAGGGTATTTTTAATTTTATATGCAAGTATGTCTTCACATAACAGGAATATTTTATGCAGTTTTCACTATGAAATGTTAAATACTGTGTATACCACGTGGTAGCCAGTTAACAATGAACTGCTAATTGAGCACGTTTTTACTACAGATTTCTTTCTGCTTTGATAAATAGCATTGTTTATTAGAATTTTTCCTTATATCACTATGCACTTTTTTGTAATTGTCACTTTAAGAGATTTTCTGTACAAAGGGAGGAAGTTTGTCATTATTCCTTTGACACGCCCCTAAGAAAGGCCCACTAAAGGGTTGAAGCGCAGGGCTTTGTTCCACGAGGCACCTATTTTTGATTAATAAGCACTTTTGCACTTGAAACCGAGAAGTGAGTGCTGCCTTTCTTTTAAGTTCTACATTTCAAAAGCTGGCTGCTTTTCTGACAGCACCATCTTTCCTGTGCGCACAATCCTTTTTGAAAAGCTGTGACAGTAATGTGTTTTCTCATGCCCACCCTCCTCGCACCTCCTTCATTATTAAATAGGCTTGAACCACTCCCAGTCGTAGTCTCACCAATTAGGAGCAGGCAGGAGGTGGAGTACAGCTAGGAGGTGGACACCAGAGAAGCTGGGCGTCAGGGGCATCTTTGGCTGGTGGAAGGATCTTACTCAGTTGGAGGGACATTGATGCTGGGAACAAAGTACTGAGTCTGTGGGGGTAGTGTGGAAAGCACTGAATGTATTGTAACTGCTAATGTACTGTGGCGTTAGGGGGTAAATCACTAAATATAATCCTACTGCAAATGTACTGCTAATGTAAGGTAAAATGACTGAAGGTACTGTTAATGCTAATGTAGTGTGACTCTAGGGGCTAACTCACAGTAGTACTGTGGGTGCAGGGTAAAATATGTCATACTACTTCAAATATCAGGTCTTCATACCACCTCATTAGTCTCTCCTTGCCCCATTATAGCACTTATTTCCACCCCCCACCCTGCCCCTTTCTTTTCTTCTATCACTCCTTCACATTTATTTTTCGACAAATGCCTCTGGCTGCATCTTCATCCTCCCCCTCTCCTCTCATCCCTATTTCTCTGCCACCCCCGAGTGCCTGACCCGACCCATTCCTTGTGGGCACGTGTCCTAGCTGTGCTCACCATTTTACTATAGCTGCCTCTATTAACTACCTACATTTCTCCTCCTCTGCACCTTACTCTTCCTATAATTGACCCCTTTCAATAGCACTGTTGTACATGAATTATTTACTGTTATTTCACGGTTGCTTCCTTGTTGTTTGTTATTTCTGACATGGAACCTTTGTAAAAGAGCCTTGGCTCAAAGGTACTTGTAATCCTAGAATTATGGTAGCATGGTAGTGCTACCATAGTTAGGGTTGAGGAGCCATTTCTATGTTAAACCCCAAAACTTTGCACCTTAATAACTTTGCAACCGTTTGACAGATTTGGCTGAAATTTGGAATACATGATCAAGAACCATAGGCATTGGCATCTGCCAAGTTTCGTACCAGTCAGATACACAGCTGCGGAGTTATTAAGCGTGATTTGCGCACGCATTTACGCTTTTTCTGGAATTCTACGGTCGCACGTACAGGTTGCACGGTTTAGAAGATCGCCCAAAATCTTCAGGGAACATGCCAGAGTCCCCAATGTGCCTTTTGAAGATTTGGTGAAAAAATATTAAACGGTTCAAAAGTTATTCAAAAAACAATTTCCCATTATAAGTCAATGAGAAAAGTTAACAAAAAGTTCAACACTTTCGCAAATGCATTTTTACTTTCTCAAATCGGTCATTTTGTTTTCAGTTGGTGATTAGAAAAATGCTTGGCATTTAAATTTGGGACCCTCTAGCAACCTAATTCTTTTTGTATTCACCTAGTCGGACCTTGAGGATGCTAGCCATGTCTTTATTTTGGGGTAAAACACCCCAGAAATATGTTTTTCAGATTTCTGGAAAAAGTACTTTCGCAGTACTTTTGTGTTTCACGAAGTGTCGCAAATGTTTGGCGGAAGCTTTCTCGCAGTCTCAAGTACAGTAATTTTCTAGTCTGTGGAAAATGACAGCAATTCTTTGGCACTGCACTGCAAAAGAACGGTTGGGAGTTTTGGGCTGAAATTTTGAAGGAACGCAGCCGACATCTCACAGATGTGCCTTTCAGTGTTGTATTGAAAAAATATTACATGGCAGCAAAGTTACGGCACTCCAAAGTTGACGTTTTTTCCCATAGGATAACATTACGGCGCCCGATGCATTACAGGAATCCTTTGGCACCCTGCTGCAAAATAACGGTTTGGTCTTTTTTCCTGAAATTTGGAAGGAAGACAGCCAACAGCCCACAGATGTGCCTTTCAGTGGTTTGGTGAAAAAATATTACAGGGAGGCAAAATTATGGCTCTCCGAACTTCTCTTTTTTCCCCATAGGATAACATTACAGTGTTCGCCGCGCCTTTCAGGGCCCGTATCTCAGAAACGGTGCGAGATATGGACTTTTCCTCGGAAAAACTCTTAGTATAAAACTAGCCAGGACAGTCATAAATCATATGACTTAAATTTTTTTTCCACGTCGTACGGTTCCTGAGATATAACCTATTTAGTATTCCAAGTCCTCATTTTCTGCTCCAAAACTCATTATTATGCATACATTCTTTGTACTCACTGTCATTCTCTATTCAGCTTTTGGGGAAAACCAGCCTGTGTGCTTACATTACTGTTACCATTGCCCTTTCTGCATGCGGTTCCATGCCCGTTTCACTTACCATTGACGTCTACGCCACCACGTGCGTCATCCTTTGCGTTTTCATTTGCGCTTATGTTTGTTATTTTTTGCCATTTGTGTCTACTGTACTGTTTCTCTTTCTGTTTCACTTTGCATCACCATGCCCATTGACATTTCTGTTTGCAGGCACCATGTTACTATGTGACAAGACATCACGGGCACACCGCTCCGCTTCACGCCACCGTGTTCGCTACCCTTTTGTTCTCATTCGCTGTGTTACCTTGTGCGCCACTGTTAGTGCTTCTGTTTGCATTGCTGTTCCTGTTACTATGCCACAAGACATCATGTGGTGGAGCAGGGTTTAGCCCCTACGCCCTGCTGGCCGCATTACGCGCCGGAGCGTAGCCTATGTGCTTATCCTTGTGTTTTCATTTGTGCTTGCATTTGTTATTTTTTGCCATTTGTGTCTACAGTACTGTTTCACTTTGCGTCACCATGCCCATTGACATTTCCGTTTGCAGGCACCATGTTACTATGTGACAACACATCATGTGGCAGACTGTTCCCGTCTATGCCACCGTGTGCATTGCCCTTTCTGTTGTCATTTGCGCTTGCATTACCATGTGCGCCACTGTTAGCGCTTCTGTTTGCGTTGCTCTTCCTGTTACTATGCCACAAGACATGTGAGTGGGCCCTTTGGGCCCGCCTCCCACTGCCGCATTACATTCACTATTTCTCGTTATTCTCAAAAAGAAGGGAAATTAGAGGCAAAAAACTCTGTTTAATGCATTAGTTAGGGTTGTTCCACAGTGACAAAAGTGAGGAAATTCGCTGTTAGGGTTGAAAACCTTAACTCCGAATTCACACCCCCAGCACCACACACACACACACACACACACACACACACACACACACACACACACACACGCAAGTATGGGGGAGGACCAAGTCAACACAACCAATGACAGACATCCAGCAGCAGGTGACAGAAATAAACAATTGTCTAAATGTACTATGAGACATCCCCACCCACCTGACCAGGTACTGAATGCTCAGTGGAGATCAACAGCAAAACTGAGGCCATGTACACCAAACGTACACATTCCTGATTGCAGCTGCACACAATGTACCACACTTAGTAGTTGCATGGCCTTATCTACCGATGCCCCACACCACACCACATCACAACTGGTACTGTGCCGTTAGTCAATATAAATGCTGAAGGTGCATGATGACAGTTGTAGAAAGGTTTTAACACTAGTGAGTATACATAAATTAAGAGAAGTACATAAATTAACTACAAGACACTAGCATGCTCAAGATAAAAGTAGTGTTACATTTAGTATGTGATTTACATAGTAGTACATTTACTGCAACGGTTTACTCAAGGTAGAGAGGCTGATGTAAACGTATGGAAAAGCATTGCCTGTTCAACGCTGTGAAGTTCGTACTGCCAGTATCAGATGCATTCTTACTGATGAAGGTGTACTGCTGAGGTACATACATAGACCTTCAGTGTGTTTCAATACTAAAGATGCAGTAAGTATTCTTTGTAAGAAACAGTGTAATTGCATGGATCAGGCCAAGCAACTTCTAAATATCATAGCACTACTGAGCCAACAATGACGTACCTGTATCGGAGATGTATATAGGACAGATTTTCCTGTAGGCAATCACTGAGTATGTTGTACCTGATAAAGACAATCTCATTGCATCTGTGATGACTAATTTATTCAAATAGTAATACATTTACTATTGTTGCAATGAATGATCTATGCCACTTATGGACACAGTGTGTAATTTTTTAACAGTTGTTTCATACTCAGGCTATATGCCTAGTGTTTGCTTCTACACTTCTGTCACTGATGCTATCAAAGTGATAACAATGTTAATTGTGGTACAACAGGAATCAAGTAGGTATGGTGTAGATATAAACAGAATGTCTTAGTATTGATTTAACTCACAATGGGGTAAGTGTACTAGGACAGCAGGGGTTATTCTCTATCACTGACTGTCAGTTATAATCACACTAAGGTTTCGATGACTGTAATGATCAAGTTACACTGTTCATCTTCATGAGTTCATATTCACAGCCATTCTCCAGTAACTAGACAGTGTTGATGTAACTGGGTGGACACTGTGTTGCAAAGCTGCTGCAGTGCCTAGCAGAGGGAGAGTATCTACTATAAAGACAATTAAGCAATGAGCATGACAACAGTTATGTTAAATGGTCTGTTAATCACCCTGTAGGAGTTTAATGTTGAATGAGGCATAGCCGAAGTGCCACATATCGCTAGACAGTGATAAACTGACCATTAACATAATACCTGGGAGTGGCTTATTGCTATCATAATAAAACTGTTTTTTAAACATTAAACCATGTTCATCATATGGTTAGGCTCTACATGTATGTTAATAAAAACTAAACATAAGGCTGTTACAATGTTTACAGTCAATTAGAAAGCTAAATTTCTCAAACCCTTGTTATAATCAGAGATATTATACCTGTACAACTCCTTGGTTTTGCTGAACTCTATTGCTCAGGTGGCCCACCACATGTGGTGTGGTCTGGTGTGGGCATCGGTAGGTAAGGCCATGCAACTACTAAGTGTGGTGACGCTGTGTGCAGCTGCGATCAGGGATGTGTACGCTTGGTGTACATGGCCTCAGTTTTGCTGTTGATCTCCACTGAGCATGCAGTACCTGGTCAGGTGGGTGGGGATGTCTCGTAGTACATTTAGACAATTGTTTGTTATTTCTGTCACCTGCTGCTGGATGTCTGTCATTGGTTGTGTTGACTTGGTCCTCCCCATACTTGCATATGTGTGTGTGTGTGTGTGTGTGTGTGTGTGTGTGTGTGTGTGTGTGTGTGTGTGTGCTGGGGGTGAATTGGAGTTAGGTTTCAACCTAACAGCGAATTTCCTCACTTTTGTAGCTGTGGAACAACCCTAACTAATGCATTAAACTGAGTTTTTTGCCTCTCTCTCTCTCTCTCTGTCTCTCTACATACACATACACATACACATACACATACACATACACACACTACTACTGCTAATTTACTGCCAATTTTGGATATACCTCTATGAGGTCCTATTGGGTGCAGGGTGAATTCACTGAATGGGTGGTACAGTTTTGTTTTTCAGGAAATCTCTGTCTGAAATCTAAAGCTCAAGTACTGTGTTTTTAGGGTACTATTTTATAAGGTACTGTGGTGTCGGGTACGTAGAACTCGGAAGCTGCTTTGAGGCCAGAAATCCTAAGCTGCAGGGGTTACAGGGTCTGGAATCTAAAAGACAGGGGCTGGACACTGATATTTATGAATGGAGGGAATTTCACCCTGGGGTCTGGAATCTAAAGCTTGTGATAGGCCATAGGGAAAATGAAGGGGTGAACAAATTGGAGGGTCCAATGGAACAGGGTGAGGGTGGGTACGAGGCACGGTCCCCAGGCTACAAGGGCTGAGGGCATCTTTGCGAGGGTGGTGGGGTGCATTGGTTGTGGGTTGGCTATGGTGCTGGATATAGTTTGGAAAATGGGGGTTGCATGGTATGTAGGCAGCTTGCACAGCTAAAGGAGGTGAAGTGGCTGAGATGGACAGTAAGCTGGGAAAGGGAGATGAGTAGAAGAGAGGACAGGAGGGGTTCCGCTGATGAAGAAATAGTGACTAGAGGAGGAACTGTGGGGAGACAGAGCGGATAATGGGGGAGCTGTAGGGGGACAAGGTGCAAATGCAGCAACAGGTGGGGAAGATGAGATAGGAACTGGAGGAAAACAAAGGAAGCAAGGATGGAGGGGTAGAGGATGGCTTTAGTGAGGCTACAGGAATCCCAGACAGAGGCAGAAAGGGACTCAAGGGAAACCAGAAGGAATGGCAGGAGATAAAGTATAAAGGTCCAAAGCCAGCACAGAGGGCAAGGAAAGAGAACAAAGGGGAGAAGCCCTAGCCAGAGGGATACAGGCAGTGGGTTTAGAGCAGAGAAACAGATATGCTCTACTAGAGGTACTAAATGGAGGAGAAAAATCAGGAAAATGGAGTTGTGGAGTAACCTGGCGAAATAGAAGGAAGGCAAAGGAAAATTGGAAAGGGGGACACCCTTTTGGGAAAGAACACAGAGGATAGTAAACAGCGATATTGGTGCAGGGGTGGACACACCCCAGAAAGGGCAAACCCTAAAGGTAGGGGAGACAGCTTCCTCGGGTTCAGAAAGTTCTCTGGGGAAATCAGTCAGAGCAATGTTAGGGGCAGATCAATGGGGAAGGAAAAAACTTGCGGATGGTGAGGCAGAGGCAGGCTGCCCAGCAGAAAACACCTGTGGGGAGCATGAAGCTAGGGGAGTGTAGGGGGAAGGCAGTACTCTGGGAGATGAAATGGGCAAAGAGGATAGTGAGAATAGGGTAGAGCATGGGAAACAAGGGGTTGGGAGAAGGGAAGAAGGAAAATGTAAGCAGAAGGTGACAGTGGGCAGGGTCCTACTTGTTCGGGACTCTATAATAAAAGGAATTAGATGGGGGCCGGGGGACAAGAGTAGCGCAGTATGGGTTAAGTGCCTGACAGGCATGACAACAGTGAAGGTCGTTCACTATATCCCCTCTAGGGAGGAAAGAGCAGGATGAGAACACACACCTGATGTTCCACCTGTGAACAAATAACCTGGTGGGAAATAGCCTGTTTGGAGGTGCAGGCAAGATTCAGAGTGCTCGCTAGATACCGCAGCAGTCTGGGGTTCAAAGCTCTGGCTTTTTCTGAGGGGTTGCCAGTACCAAAGGCAAGCACTGATAGGAGGCAGAGGATTAAGGAGTTCAATGACTGGCTGGCGGGGTGATAAGAGCAAATGGGGTATGGGTTAGTAGGGGACTGGGGATCCACGTGGGGCGATGAGAGCCTATTTGCACCAGATAGACTGTACCTGAATAGGGAGGGTGTGGCAGTACTAAAGAGCAAAGTAGGAGCGTTCATCGAAGAAATCTACAATTTAAACTAGACTGGGGGGAGGGATCCGCACCACAAGGCAGGACAAATGGGAGCAACCAGCCTTCCCCTCAGGATAGTGCTAAAACGTTGAGCATGAGGGTGATGAGTGAAAAGGGGGATGGAGGGGGAACCTGGTGGAAGTGCTTAACAGACAACACCAGAAGCTTAGGAAATAAGATTGTGGACTTGGAGGCCATCATGGGGAGTGAAGGACTAGATATAGTAGCAATAAACGAGACCTGGTGGACAGAGCAACACACCTGGGAAATGACCATTCCAGGTTACAGACTGTTCAGAAGGGACAGGGAAGGTAAAGGGAAGGGGGAGTTGCCTTGTACGTCAGTAAAGACAAATGTAACTGAAGGATAAGAGAAGGATGGGGATACTGAGGTATTGTGGGTAATGCTAGGCAGGAGGATGGGAGAATCCTTGCGACTGGGAGTGGTATACAGGCCACCTACGCAAGGTGAGGAGGGTGATTTACAATTAATTCAGGCTGTCACAAGGCTGGCCCTAAAAGGAGAACTACTACTGGTAGGGGACCTAAACCTCCCAGATGTAGACTGAGAAATCCTGGAAGCAGCATTGACAAGGAGCAGGGAGATACTAGTTGCGCTGCAGGGGGTATTCCTTCAACAGCTAGTCAGGGTACCAACAAGGGGCAACAACCTACTGGATGTGGCCCTGACAAATGGAGAGAATGTGGAGGAGGTGCAGGTGGTAGAAGCCTTGGTTACCCGCGACCACAGCACAGTAAGGTTCAGGGTCAGGGCAGGGAGGAAGACAAGTAAAACCAGCACCACAGTCATGGACTTCAGATGCACAGACTTTGACAAGATGAGAAGGATAGTAAGGGTGACAATGGAGGGTACGGTGAATATAGGGGCAGTGGAGGAGTTATGGGAAGCTATCAAGGGAGGGGTACTGGATGCTGCAGAAATGTGCATAAAAAAGGTTAGGAAGAGCAAAAGGGGGAGGAGACTGCTTTGGTTTACAAAAAGGTGGCGGGGCAGTCAGGAAAAGGAGGAGGGCTTTCAGAACATTTAAGAGGACACTCAGAGAGGAAGATAAAAAAAAAAAAAGTATAGGGAGAAGAGGAGTCTGGCAGGGAAGAAGAGCAAAAACAGAAATGGAGGAGAAAATAGCCAATAAGGCCAAAAGAGGGGATAAGACTTTTCAGATATGTAAGGGAGAGGAGGCGGGCAAAACAGGAGATTGTTAGGCTGAGGGGGGAGGGAGGGATAATATTGGAAAGGACTGTGAAAAAGCAGCGGTATAAATAAGTACTTTAGCTCGGTATTCATGGAGGAGGATGGTAGGGGACCAGAGTTAAAGTCAAAGGGGAAGGAGAGCAAATGGGTGGATCAGAGCCCATTCACTGTGTATAAGGTTAGGGCAGAGCTGGATAGATCGAGGGTGGACAAGACAATGGGGGCAGATGGGTTACACCCCAGAGTGATCAGAGAATTGAAGGAGGAGTTGGCAGCACCCTTGACAAGACTTTTCAACTTGTCCCTTGATACTGGGAGAGTGCTGGAGGACTGGAAGAGGGCGGACGTGGTGTTTTTACACAAGGGAGGTAGTAAGGAGGTGAAGGAAAACTACTGACCTGTCGGTCTCACATCAGTGGTGGGGAAGGTAATGGAGGCATTAATCACAGAGAGGGTGGTGGAATACCTGGAGGAGAGTGGCTTGTAGAACAGTAGACAGCATGACTTCACAAAGTCATGCCAGATGAACCTAATTGAGTTTTTTGATTGGGTGACTCAGGTGATTGATTGGGGGGGGGGTGGATGTGGATTATCTGGACTTCAGTAAGGCCTTCGACATCGTCCCCCATAGGATGCTAGTGAACAAGATGGAAAGCCTAGCATTGGGTGGGAAAATAAGATGGGTGGAGGCTGGGCTGGCAGGAAGAACTCAGAGGGTGGTGCTAAACAGGGTGAACTCTGGGACAGCGAGGGTGAAGAGTGGAGTGCCACAGGGATCAGTTTTGGGTCCACTCCTCTTCAATATCTACATTGGAGATATTGTGGAGGGTTTGAAGGGGAGGGTGTGCCTATTTGCTGATACAAAAATCTGCAATAGGGTGGACCCCCAAGGGGGGTGGAGGACATGAGGGATGACCTAAAGATGCTCGAGGAGTGGTCTGGGACATGGCAGCTGAAATGTAATGCCAAAAAGTGCGCTATGATGCACTTGGGGAGTAGAAACACATGAGTAGGGTACACCATAAGTGGGGAGGAAATCAAAGAAACAGAACAGGAGAGGGATCTGGGGATCATAGTCTCCTCAAACCTTAAGGTAGGAATCCAATGCAGCAGGGCGGTGGGAAAGGTCAAAAGAATGTTGGCTTGCATAGGCAAGGGTATTACTAGCAGAAGGTGGGAGGTAATGCCCATTTACAAAGCTGTGGTGAGGCCACAACTGGAGCACGGGGTTCAGTTCTGGAGACCACACCTCCACATGGATATAGATGTGTTGGAGAGGGTTCAGAGAAGGGCAACCAAGATGGTGCAGGGTATGCAGGGGAAGACATACGAGCAGAGGTGTAAGGAGCTGGATCTGAACACACTGGAGACAAGGAGGGAAAGGGGGAACATGATTAAAACTGTTAAATACGTAAAGGAGCTCAGTATAGTAGGAGAAGGGGGGTTACTTAAGAGGAAGGAGGGGGACCAGAACTAGAGAGCACAGCCTCAGACTGCAAGGAAAAAGATACAGGGGCAATGTGAGAGGGTATTTCTTCACAGAGACGGTGGTAGAGCCCTGGAACAGACTGCCAGACAGAGGGGTGGAGACTAAATTGGTGGAAGAATTCAAGAGGACATGGGACAGGCATATGGGGCTTGGCATTGGGGGAGGGCAGGGCTGGAAGGAAGGGGAAAAATGGGGCAGACTAGATGGGCCATATGGTCCTTTTCTGCCATCAAGCTTCTATGATTATATGATTTAAGCTGCCGTATATGTCTGGGGGGGAAGGAGCACTTCATAACTGCAAACCTGCTTTTTACATTTCGATAAGCCCACAGCAAACTGACATTCAACTAAAGAATGTTTCTTAATTGTAGGAGCAGTACTGAGCTGATCAAGCCTACTATGTTTCTAGACCTATCAAACGAGAGGTGACCCCCATCTATCCACCTGTTCAAAGCCCCACACAGTCATGGCCATCTTAGGTTCACTGGAGGGCTCTCTCCTCTATGCATCTCCCCCTGCATCCTCCATTCCTGCTCATCAGCTTGGCCTTGCTACCCCAAATATAAAACTCATCCTTGTTCCCCATGAACTAGGGGTTAAAAAGAGCACACCCTCTTATACTGTAAAAACTATAACCATAAATGCATTGGCCATAGCAGGCCTTGACCTAGCTTTAAACAGGTTGTCAACCTTTCATGGTGAAGCTTCATGTAATCAGTCATCAGCTTTACAAGGCTCCTACTGTCACAGACACTCTGTACTGGGTGACGTACAGGTCACTAGTATGCAGCATAATCTATGCCTACAATCACTGTCTAGTGTTCAGTCAGCCCACCCATTAATGCACAGCATTTCTGTGTCCAGTGCAGTTCTCTCTTCGCAGACTCTAGGAGGAGAAGGGAATCCCTTCTGTGGCAGGGAGCGGCCACACTCATATGTGCAATCGCTCTCCCTGGTCTCATCATCAGGTCAAACCATATTCCTCATATTAGGCATGCAGTCCGAACTCTTGCTAGAGTGAAAACAAGTTATAAGGGTTGTGCCTAGGCAAGAAAGGCATGTACGCTATGACCGGTGCACTTTTACTTTCTCCCTGCTGCCATGCCAGTCTATCTTGGGGAACCTCCTTGGTACGAAAAATCTGTACAAAAGTGTTAGTTACTCACCCCCTTTAGTTTTTCCTATGATTAACCAGTAAAGATCCAACCAGTTTGGCACCATGTGGGGTAATCACCCCTAAAATTCAACAGTAACTCAAACTACAGCACTTTATCACCTCCCTTCTCCAGCATGCCTGCTTTTTGCACTGGTTGGCTCCTCTGATCTCATGGACCAGGTCCTACACCTCGTTTTGCTGCTGGGAATAGGCAAGGAGAGAATTCAGGCAATTCTTGCTGGCTTACTCAGCTGATGCAAACTGTTTTGTCCCAACTCAATGTTCACTACCAATTTAGCTTGATACAAGACTTTACATTTTAGTTGTGTTGCACATAGCTTTGCCTTTATGTCCCTGCAAGCCACTTGCTTTGCTCTGACTTGTGGTCCTGGAACATGAACAGCTTGTGACCTCCCATTGCATTTCTTTTAGCTCTCTGATCTTGCCCAGAATATGGACTTTGTCCAGGTAGTTCAGCGGTCTAAAACTAATTGGTTTGGGTCAACCACCTGAGAGAGACACAGAGAGACACAGAGAGAGAGACAGAGAGAGAGACAGAGAGAGAGACAGAGAAAGAGAGAGAGAGAGAGAGAGAGACTGGAGTGCCCTATGTGCCCTTTCTATGATGTAATTAGGGCTATGTGGTGAGGGGTTCACAATCTTCTGGCTAACTTCTATACAAACTGGATGGTGTTGGGACCCTCTGAGCATTTCAGTAGGTCAACCAAGAACAAATTATTTCTTTGGCTGTGCCCTCTTGATCCTTCAGCCATTCATTTAGTTTAGACAATTTGCATCATAAGGCCACAACTTCTGATTCTAGCTGCTCCTACCCATCTTCTACAGAGCTCACGCTCACGTCTGAGTCCCCGACTTGTCAAATGAGCTCTTTGAGCACTGGCTGGATGGTCTTGAGGTCACTTGAAAGCTTCAGGATCACTTCTTTGATATTGACAAGTTCTCTAAAAAAGTACTCCAGAGTCAGTGCTTCTGTCGGTTGGGCCTCTGGGGAGACTAGGGACTTGTTCGGCTTCAGGCGTTTTGAGCCTTACCGTCTCTTGGGCAATGTTAATTGTGTGGTAAAAGGTCCTCCCAATTCCCCTTCCAGCTCAATAGCTGAGGATGGGGGTGTGAAGCTAGCTCTACATAATATAGAGACATAGACTTTGATGGCAGATAAAGACCGCCTGGCCCACCCAGTCTGCCCATTTCCCTACCTATTGGATAAGCTGCAGATCCTAGTTAACCAACAGCCTACTTCCTCCTACCCACCACAAGAATTGATTTATGTCTGTCCCATACATTTTTGAATTCCCCCACTGTTTTTGACCCCACGACCTCCTCAGGAAGGCCGTTTCATGCATCCACCACCCTCTGTGAAAAAATACTTCCTTACATTGCCCCTGAGCCATCCCCCTCTATCTTCAAATTGTGCCCCCTTGTTCTTGCACATCTCTTTTTCTGAAAGATACTACCCTCTTGGACATTGTTGATTCCCTTGAGGTAATTTAAAGTTTCTATCATGTCCCCCCTCTCCCTCCTTTCCTCAAGGGTATACACATTAAGCTCCTTTAGTCTCTTCGTATGGCTTCTGGTGCAGACCCTGCACCATTTTAGTTGCCCTCTTGTGGACTGCCTCTATCCTGTCTATGTCCTTGCGAAGATGAGGTCTCCAGAACTGCATGCAGTATTCCAGATGGAGTCTCACCAACTGTCTGCACAAAGGTATAATACCTTCCTGTTTTCTACTGGTGATGCCTCTTCCTATCCATCCCAGTATTCCCTCATCCCTCCTTACTGCCTTCTCACCTTGTCTGCCTACCTATAGGTCATCTGATATGCCTACCCCCAGGTCCCTTTCCATTTATGTTGTTAGTACCTCCTTCCACATTGTGTACTCTTCCCCTGGGTTTTTGTTTCCCGGTGCATTACTTTGCACTTCTTTGCACTGAATCGAAGCTGCCATATTTTTGACCATTCCTCCAATCTTGCCAAGTCCTTTCTCATCCTTTCCACCCCACCTTGTGTATCAACCCTGTTGCAGATCTTTCTGTCATCTGCAAAGAAGCATACTTTCCCTTCCAGTCTCTTTGCAATGTCACCTATAAAGACGTTAAAGGGGACTGGTCCCAGTACTGAACCCTGTGGTACCCCATTAGTAACCCCCCTTTCTTCAGAGTGGACTCCATTTATTATAACCCTCTGCTTTCTGTTGTCCAGCTGTCATGGGTAGATAAAATCAGATCACATGAGTCAGCAGTGAAGGTACAAATCAGGTAAAGGTTTTATTAAAACAGAACAAAACAAAAATAAAAATAAATAAGATTTGAACTTCAAGCTTACATCAGCGTACTTCGGAAAACAACAAACTAGAAATGAAAATACAGAAGGAGAACGACACAGCTTAACTGCCAAGAAACTAGCAGGAAAAATGCTCTATGCTCTCCTTCAGACCAGAGATAAGCTGGGAGATCCATACAGGACCTCTCCCTAACTACATCTGCTGCCATAACATTGCAAAACAGTTCATTTTATAGGCTGTAACTCCTCGTTTGACTTGTAACCCCACCCCCTTATTAAACAAAAATATAACAAGTCTTCTCTATAAAACATTTTCTAAAAAAGTGAATATGTGGTTTACACCATACAGGATAAATATGCCAGTCACAGTGAAGCATAATCAAGCAAGCTAAGCTCATACTTTTATGATTATACAAAAATTGGCTACATTAAAGCCAAACTCCACCCCTTTTGACATTGATGGACATCCATCACCCAGATAAAAGGAGCAGCCAGGGTGCCGCTGATTCCTAAAAAATTAAATGAGCAGGAAATTAACTGCCTCTGCATAAAAACGGAGGCCTGTGAAGATGCGCATAAACAGGGGCCAACCATGTCCTTGTACGGGGAAATTCAGAAACTAAAGTGGCACTTCAACACGTTAAGTAGTACACGAGTGGAACATGCTATTCTGTTGCTTCAAGCGGGCGCTTACTTTTTATTTATTGAGAGATCGTGGATTAATACGTTTGAGAACAAGCTCATTACTTAGGTTCCATGTCATGGGTAATACAACAGGTGGTACAAAGGATTGAATGCGGGCATAAGAATACACTTATACATATAGGAGTACACCAAAAGCATTTGTATAAGTTATATTACAAAAAATAACAGTGGTGCTGGTACCTAAAGATGAGGCCTGGGACATTATGAAGTCACATGAGTCTTCTGCACATTAAGACAGACAGTACTACAGGGTTGAGGGACAGCAGGGGACAGATGGACAGTAAAGGGGAGGCATCAGCCCAAAGGCTTCATCACACAGGCAGTTGGATGAGGATGGGAGGCAAGAGGCTGAGGCGTAGGTAGGCAAGGGAGAGCCCAGGCAGGGTATACTTGGGGGGTGATCGAGGGGAGTCCGGGGATCAAGATGATGGGGTGAGAGGAGGGCAAGCATTGTTAAGTTCTTACAAAAGTGTGAGCATTTCAATCAGGAGTGCTATGTGAGGTAGGGACTGTCGCAAGCTGAGATTTAAGGAAAGCAGTCACAACTGGATCTCTTAGTGAACTGCTGTTTCAGTTTTCTTTTATAGAAACCCAACGAGGTAACCATGGAGATGTCGGAGTAATGAGTTAAGCCAGCAAGGTGCTCGATGTGCAAAAGAACGTTGTCCCATCGATGTCCTACAATGAGGGATTTTGAAAATTTGACATTCCAAGCTGCGAGTGCAGTGTTTGTCACTTGGTGAGAGTAAATTTTGTACCCCGGGAGGCAACAGGCCAAGACTGATTTTCACCAGGAGACTGGATTGGTACAAGAGTTTGAGAACTGTAGCCAGTTCACCTGTGCAAAAAGATCGCAGGTGAGTATCAGTCGATCGGCTCCTGTAGTGAGTCAGCAGGCTCTGTTTAAGGCTACTTTTAAGCAATGAAGGGTAGTATCAGTGGCTGACCCATAAATTACCAGCCCATAATCAATGAGATACACTAGTGAACTGTGGACAGCTAGATTGAGTGCCTCAGGTATCAGGCTGTGCTTGTGCCTGTGTAGAAAACCAGTGTGTGTATTGACAGCCTTAGCAACATTGTCGATGTGCTGGTCAAATGACATTGTGCTGTCGACCATTATCTCTAAGTATTTAAAGTGTTGCCCATGTTCCAGGGGAGAGCCTACCTCATTGGTGATGAGAAGGGGGTGAGATTGGTGCCAATTGTGGGCAGAGGAGAACACCATCATTTTTATCTTTTTGTAGTTCATCACCAATTTGTGATCTTTGAACCAGCTTTTGACATTCGTAAAGTTACACTGCAGATTGCGCTGAAGTGCAATGAGGTCTGAATCATTAGTGAATAGTACAGCATCATCTGCATATAGTAGTAAACACTGGCAGGTATTTGGAAGCTGGTTTAGGAATATACTAAAAAGTGGACCCAGGATGGACCCCTGTGGAACACCTCAGTGGATAGATCAACTGTTGGACACTATTACTAATCTAAACTTGTTGCAAACGGTTTGACAGGTAACTGTTGAACTAAGCCACTGACTCAGTGGAGAGGCCAATGTCTGCAAGCTGCATGATCAGTAAGGCATGGTTTACCATATCAAATGCTTTTGTTAAGTCAATGTAGACTGCGTTGACAAGGAGACCTTGGTCAAGGGACTTGTGGATGTAACCACTGAATTCAAGCAGTGCTGTAGTAATGCTGTGCCCAAGTCTGAACAGGTGTTGCTGCGGGCATTGTAGTTGGTACTTTTCCATATAGTCTACCAATTGATTAGCCACTATTCTCTCCAAAGCTTTCGAAAGGGGCGGAAGAATAGAAATTGATCAGTAATTTCCAGCAAGAAACTGGTCGCCACTCTTGAAGATCAGTGTCACAGTGGCACACTCTGCTTGCCAAGGAAATGTGAGAACCATAGAGATGAGTTGACAATATAGGTGAGAGGAGCCAGAATCTCGTCCAGTGTCAACTCAACAAATTTCAGGTTGAGTGCATCTCTGCTGTACATAGAGTTGCCTAGAACCTTTAAGAGATAGCTTTTTTCTTCCTTAGCCATGAGATCTTTGAAATGGAATGGTGGGTGGGAGAGGGTTGAGCCTGTATTTACACTAGGGACATCGGAGTTAGTCTGGACAAGGAAGTCCGAGGGAATTACTCCACTTAAGTCTGTGAAGGCCATGTTAAATTCGTTTGCTATTGTTCTTAGGTCCATAGTAGGTTGAGCATGGCAGGAGCAGGCTTGATATTTTTACCAGTCACTTTGAGATTGTTCCAAAACGTTGTGCCATCACTCCATGATCAGGAGAGGGCTTCCTTAAAGTATTGATTTTTGCTGCTCGTATAGACTTGATGCAGTCATTCAGAGTTTTCTTATAGTTCTGTGTGTCAACCTGAGTTCCTGAGGCCCAGGCCAGTTGCCATAGGCAGTCCCTAGTTTTCAGCATATTGAGCAGGTCCAGAAGAACCAAGGATTGCATGGGCCTTTGGTTTTCCTTGTTTTAAGTGGGGCATGCCTATCACAGACAGCGTTGAAGTTGTTGATGAAGTGATCTAGGGCCGTATCAACATTGCAGCTGCTATAGACTAGAGACCAATCTTGTTGTCGAAGATCTGCTTTTAGTAGTTCGAAGTGGCCCTGTTCAAGGACCCTATTAGTGATTGTTCTAGCAGGGTTTTGAGGAATTTGTTTGACCACTGAAACAGGACTGACGAGTGGTCGCTGAGGGCATCCGGGAGTATGGTCGTCCCAGATATATGGCCTGGGTGGTTGGACAGTACTCAGTCTAGTAAGGACCTGGAACCTGTCTTGTAATTTACTCTGGTGGGTGAATCGACTGACTGCATGAGGTAGATGGCAGAAGCTGCATCCTTTTTTGGGCTGGCCTGTTGGGAGAGCCAATTGGCATTGAAATCCCCAAGAAGTAGCAGTTCTAAAGTAAGATTCAGGGCTCCTATGCATTCCATTAGAGCATCGAAGCCTGCCATTGTCTGTCTGGGTGGAATATAAACAGACATAACCATAAGAGATTTATTGTGAACCCCGAGGAGAACTTTTAATGCTATTGCTTGCCAGTGGTCGCCAGTATTAGCCAGTGGTAGGACTAGCCCCTGGAGCGTGTCTTAGGTATATCACACAACTGCCTCCATGCTTGGACAGGCAGTCATATCTGTAAACCATATATCCTGGAATGGAAATGAAGGTGTCCGGTATCTCTGGGGAGAGCTACGTCTCAGCAACTGAAAGTATGTCAGGTTGTGTTGCAGTATCCAGGCATTCAGGGTGTCCATTTTGGGGAGGAGACTGTATATATTAATTGAAGTGATAGTGAGAGACCCTGAGGTTTTCTTTGTAATTATAGTATCTTGAGGGGGGCCCAGGTTAGGGTGAATATTGCCCGAGAGCAGTAGTAGTAACAGAGTTAGCCTGCTGAAGTATTCTAATAGTTGTTTATAACAACACTAAGCTAGTCTTCCCCGTGGCTGGTAAGGGTTATATTTTTTATTAATATTGAAGAACTCGGGCAAGAGAGCCAGTGGCAGAAGCCAGACAAGGACGGGTAGGAGGCAAGGCCCTGTTAGGTGGAGTCTGCAAGATCCAGGGTCTAGTGGGAAAATCAAATTGTTGGACTGAGGAAACGGTGCTGTAGACACTGATGCAGTGGATTGCCAAGGTGGGTTCATCATTATTGGTCTCAGAAGCGAGTAGAATATCAGGGAAGGTTAGGAGGGCCAGCAGTAAAACACCATAAAATATTATCTCAGTTTGCGGGGCCATTCTGAGTGGTTGGTGCTTTGTGGCAAGAGAGTGAAGGTAAAGAAAGAATTGCCCAAAGAACTTGGAGAGCAGTCCTGAAGAGAGAGACAGACATGAGGAGTATGAGAAGAAATAAGAGGAATATGAGAAGAAGATTGTACCATAGCCCAGCAAGACATTGCACATCAAAAGTACAATTACTTCAGCTACTGAGCAGTGAGGGAGTAACTTCTTAACAAAAGGGTGAAGGAGGAGAGCAGTTTGGGGTGGTATAGCAAACAAGATACAAGGTACAGGTGCCGAATTTCGGCTGTAAACAGCAACAGTAATACTGCCACATGGGGTTTAGGTGTGCTGCTAAGTGAGGTCCCTTTAAGGCGAAGGGAAAGAGAAGTGGGTATTAGTCAGAGTTTACCAGTTGTGCAATAAGGGCGGTGAAAAGGGTGGTGACCTCAGCTAGCAATGAGCATTTAATAGCAGTCAGGGGCCAGGGAGAGTGAGTGGGACAAAATACAGGTATGCTAGGCATTTCTTTAAATTCAAAAGAGAGCAGTGACAGGCTTCAACACTGCCGAGTGAGAGTCCTGGACTGAAAAGCCCAATCCCGGTGCAGTTACTGAGCAGTGCAGCCAATCAGGGCCAGCCTCAGAGAAGCCCGGGCCAACTGGAGTAGCAGCTTAGAAGCTGGGGGTAGCTGGAAGCCGGGTCCCTGGTACAGCGAGCAATCCTACCTTATCTGCAGCTTCAGCAGGCGATCTGGAGCTGGAAGGAGCAGCCACCTGGGAGAGGGGCCGTGTCTGTAGGGAACCACCGTTGAGCCCGCTTGGGGCTATCTGTGGAGGAAGGAGGAGATTGAGACAATTAAGACAGGGAAGGACAAAGGAGGGTAATTGGGGGGTGGTAAGGGGGAATGAGAAAGAGGGTTAGATCAAGGGATGGGCAGGAGGGGACACAAAGAGTAGGAAAGAATTAGCAAAATTTGACTAAGATAAAAGGTGTAAGCCAAAGCAAACAAAAGAGTGTTAAATCGGGGAGAAGGGGGGGCGGACAGGGACATAAGAGGTAGAAGTGAAGAAATAAAGTGAGAATTGCGAGGTGGTGGGGTAGAGAGTTCACTGGCACCTAGGCCGTCTAGCCCACTCCGACAGAGCTAGCCCTGCTGTCAGAAACTGCAGTGAAATATGGGTGAGTGAATGTTTCAGAGGTTTGGGCATGAAAGGAAGGTCACACAGGCGCAGGCAGGAGATTAAGGGTCACTTTGGAAATCCCTGCAGTTTACAGGTTGAGAGGAATTAGAGCAAAGTAGGAAAGATCAAGAGGGATCTTGGTGAGGCAGGGTAGAGAGGTGAAATAAAACATTAGGTACAGGCATTGATGTAAACAAGTGTCCAGGTGGAACAGAAAATACAATAAAACCTTCATCCCAGCCCTTTGGCTAGGGCAAAGGGCACTAGCTAGGTAGCGTAGGACAGCCAGGAGTTAGCTACTGTACATGGTCAGACTAGTAGTAGTGGGTTAAGTGTAGAAATTAAACTGCACAAGTGCCTGCATTAAGTATAAAATGGACATTTGAAAGATAACAGCTTTGATAAAATTACAGAGTTACAATTCGCTATCCACAGAGTTGGGATTCAGTTTAGCATTAGAGAATTTTACAATAAAAATTACGGAACCACAGTTCAACTAGTAATACAGCAGATGATTCAGCAGTAATTATAATAAATTAATGCTCAGACATTTCTCTACAAAATACAGGTATGCTAGGTATTTTGTTTCTTTAAATTCATAAGAGAGCAGTGCCGGGCTTCAAAACCATCACACAAGAGTCCTGGGTGCAAAAGCCCAATCCTGCTGCAGTCACTGGGTAGTGCAGCCAATCAGGGCCAGCCTCAAAGAAGCACAAACCATTCAGAGTAGCAGCTTAGAAGCCGGGGATAGCTAGAATCCGGGTCCTTGGTACAGCGAGCAATCTTACCTTATCTGAGGTTTGGGCGGGCTGTCTGGAGCTGGAAGGAGCAGCCACCTGGGAGCAGGGCCATGTCCGTAGGGAGATGCCATTAAGCAAGCTTGGGGCAATCTTATCTGCGGCTTGGGTGGGCGGTCTGGAGTTGGAAGGAGGGGCCACCTGGGAGCAGGGCCATATCCGTAGGGAGCTGCCGTTGATCCTGCTCGAGGCTATCTTATCTGGGGCTTGGGCAGGCAGTCTAGAGCTGGAAGGAGCAGCCACCTGAGAGTGGGACCATGTCAGTAGGGAGGTGCCATTGAGTCCACTTGTGGCCATCTTATCTGCAGCTTGGGTGGGAGGTCTGGAGCTGGAAGAAGCGGCCACCTGGGAGCAGGGCCGTGTCTGTAGGGATCTGCCATTGAGCCTGCTCGGGGCTATCTTATCTGTGGCTGGGCAGTGTGGTCTGGAGCTGGAAGGAGCAGCCACCTGGCAGCAGGGCCGTGTCCGTAGAGAGCCGTTGTTGAGCCTACTCCGGGCTATCTTATCTGTGGATTGGGTGGGTGGTCTGGAACTGGAAGGAGTGTCCACCTGGGAGTGGGGCTGTGTCTGTAGGGAGCTGCCATATAGCCCACTTGGGGCTACTTTGAAGGGGACAGGGTGGCAAATTACTGGCTTGGCAGTTACAGAGGGAAGGGGTGCACCTGGTTGGTCAGATCCATGACAAATCCAGGCAAATGGTGCAGGACCTGGTGGCAATTGGGGGATCATTTGGTGCCTTTTACAGTTCGCTCTACACCATGGAGGTAGCTCCTACGCCTCAGAGATGGACATTTTCTTCAGAAAAGCCCCCTTACCAGTGCTAGGTGGAGAGGTGGCAAAAAAACTAGATGCCCCAGTTTCCAGATTGGAGGTACAGGCCACCATCAAGGTGCTTAAAGGGGCAAGGTCCCAAGCCTGGATGGTTTCTGAATTAACTTTTTTAAAGCTTTTATCAATGTACTGATAGACCCCTTATACAACATGCTATGGGAGAGTCTAGACAAGGGTGAGCTGCCCCCCTAAATGAAAGTCAGCCACTATCACAGTATTGCTCAGATCTGGCATGGATCCCACAAAGTGTGCATCCTATAGGTCAATCTCCTTGCTTACAGCTGACTATAAGATCCTGGTGAAGGTCCTGGCCTCCCAGCTAGATCATATGCTTCCAGGCCGGACTCACCCTGACCAGTTGGGTTTTGTTAAAGGACACCAGGGTAAGCACAATGGGCCCTATGCACTATTGTGCAGAGTGGCTATGTGTATCTGTGGCGTGTAGCCACTCTGCACCCTTTGCGCCCCTGTACCGAATCCATCAATCAGGGCATGCAGCCCCTAGCACCCGGGATCCCCACAGCCACATGGACAGCAATGTGCCATGGGTGGAGGCATGTTAGAGTGTGCCACTGCTCCTGTTACAAAGGTGCAGAGTGCTGGGCATGGGGGGTCATCTTATGCTGGTAACACCCGCCTAAAGGATACTCACCCCCCATGATGCCGCTGCCGGTAGTGGCGCTGATGTGGGGGCACAGCAGACCCCCCCCCACATGCCGCTCCAACCCATGGATCATCAAGAAGGGCAGGGGGACTGCCGAACAGGCACCCACCTGTCCTGAGCTGGTGGCGCACATCGCGCCCATTAGTTTTCCACACCCTGTGGGTGCAAGGGTTCCATTCATGGACTGGGTCCGGGCATCCCATTGAATGCATGCCTGGTCCACAGAAATGTCCTCTGTGCATCTGTGCACCGGGGGTGGGGGCTGTGGACAGGTGGTGGCCGGTAGTGAATACTGGCTGGTGCGCACATGTCCACAGGTGCGGAATTCCACAGGCATGTAACATGCCTCTGGCTCATATTACCCGCCCATTTGTGAATAGGGCCCATTGTCCATAGAACTTTAAATGTGATCCACCGTTGAGGAAAGAATGCTGCAAAACATGGGACGGCAGTTCTGGCATTAGACACTGAAAAGGCCTTCGACCACATGGAGTGGGGGGGATCTCCGAGACCCTGAAAAGGGCGAGATTTGGACTCTCCTTTAGCTCCCGGGTGAGGGTGCTCTATACTAATCCACAGGCCCAAATAGCAGTAAATGGTTTGGTAACTCCTCCCTTTAATCTTAATCAAGGGTATAAGCAGAGCTGCCCGCTGTCCCCCTTCCTGTATGTGATCTCATTAGAGCCACTGGCAGCTGCCATCAGAGAGCAAAAGGGATGAGAGGGTTGATAGGGGGCAGTATGGAGCATAGAATAGCACTGTATGCGGGTGACCTGCTCTTGCATCTCCAACATCCTGCACAGGATTTTCCTGGGGTACATCAGTTGATGAGGGAGTATGGGATGTTGTCAGGTCACAAAGTAAAATGGACAAAATGTGAACTGTTGCCCATAGGGAAACTGGAGAAATCAAACCTAGCAGCTAATTTGAGGGGACTTCAGTTAGTTGCAGGTGTAACCCCCTTACAAATGGGGGTTCCTGAAAAGTCTTCCTTGAGCTTGCTTAAATGCTCATTGCCAGGCTGGTGTCCTGCGTTTTAGCAATTTAAATGTATTGCCAGAGAGTGCCTGCATAGCCTCTGTGTACTGTCTCCTTAAGAGCTGCCTGGATTGCAGTCAATTAATTTGAGAGGGAGCTCTGTTAGAAGGTGTACTTGTTTGCTATCATTTGTTAGAGTAGTAATAATATTGCAGTTTGTTCTAACCTGCCTTCTTTGCAGCATGGACAGTTCTGTTTGTTTCCATCATCATGGTCCTGGATGGTCAGAATGGGCCAATCAGTACATTTGGGACTCTAAAATGGAGCCTGCCTACAGGGGCTTGGTGGGGCCAAAACTTGTAGGAATTGTAGTTTGGGGCTTTTGGCACCCAAAATAACCTGGATGGAGAGCCCTTGTTGTGACTGACAGATCAGCCAACTGAACCCTTTGGATCTAGGGGAAAGTCCCACACTGCTTGCAGTTTCAGTTAGATCGGAGTTGGGAAGTGAAGAAGTAACAGCTCGAGATAGTTCGAGCAGTAATCCATAGTGGATTCGCGTGGGAGAATTGTGGAAAGGCCCGAGTTTGGCCTGCATGCTGTTCCTGAGAGGGAACTTGTGCTTTTTTCCGACTGAATCCAAACTTGGAGAGTGAATTAAGCCACTGAATTGTGACCAGGCTTTAACTTGAAGAAGACTGAAGATTAGCTGAATGTGATTTGCCTGTCAGGACTTCCAGCTACCTCTGAACTCCCGGATTGTGCGGAGACTCTAATTGCAACTGGAGAGCCATTTGCCTGGCACAGTGGAATTTCCTTACACGTGAATGTGCTGTGTGCTTATAGTGGGTCGTGATATGGTTCTCCACTGTGTGTCTGAACTGTGTTTTGCTAGCTGGAGGCTGTATCCAGCTCCACGGACTGAATCCATATCCATTTCCATTTGCCTGGGCCCTGCTACACTGGCCGAGCCAGAACATCTGCTACACAGAGAAAGTCAATGACGAGAGACCGGCCTGGGGATCGGCCCCCTGCTCAATGCCTTGAACAGGAATGACGCCTCGGTGATTCATGCAGGCCCTGCTTCTCCAGGCACTCCAGCTCAACAGCCTGCAGTCTCAATTTTGTCCTGCCTATGTCCAGTATTGGGTATCATGAGTAAATATCAGGATAGCTCCCTGCAACAGCTAAATCTAAAAGTGTTGTCATCTGATTGTCTTGTTGCCTTTTTCTTTCATGAACTGAGCCCTCCAGCATCGGATTACAAATAGTGTGTGTGTTGTGCATGTTGCTTCCTTCCATCACAGGGCCCCAGCCAGCTGCAACGTTCCTGGCTAGACCACCATTTTCCTACCTGGGTATCCAGAGTGTGTGACTGTGTAGGGACTCTGAGCTGCATGCATAACTGTCTGATTAATATAGTTTTTAAGCAAATCAACCTGATTACACCCCTCCCTTGTTCAAGTCCCCTGAATAAATCAGATTTAACTTTGTTTGCATTTAACCTGACTGTGGTCCCAGTTTGTGCCAAAAGTATTGTACTGTTGCTATTTGCTGTGCTTAACCTTGTTTTACAGGGGGTTCCCAGGGTCAAGCTAGAGGAACCAGCCCTGGTGGTAAGTGCAAACAGTGCGAGTAATTGCCTGGTGAATAAGGGTCATTGTGAAAGTAATTATTGTACATTGTTCAGGCCACTAGAAGGGAAAGAGGGGCATTAGTGTGTCTCTGAGAGCTGTGCCCAGGTTAGCTTGACCACTAAAAACCCTAACCTCCAGGTGGAGGCACCGGTTTCATTACCCAGGCCCCTTAACCTGCTACTAGCCAAACAGGCAGGGGTAGTAGCCCTTGGGATAGCGCCACCTAGGGGTTACACAAAAATTAAATATCTAGGCATATCAATTTCTGATAAAACCAGTTCATTGTATGCTTTAAACTATAAACCCCTATTGTCAAAACTATCTAAAGATTGTGACAGATGGTCAGTCCTTCCACTATCTCTGCTGGGATGGGCCGGGGTGGTAAAGATGACAATTTTGCCGAAATGCCTATACCTCTATCAATCCTTGCCCATCAAGATCCTGAAAGCACACTTTAATCACCTGAATGCTATCCTACACAAATTCATTTGGTGCAGCAAGGTAGTCAGGATTAGGAGAACTATCCTGCAGCTGCCATCAAAGCTGGGAGGGGTCAGACTTTCAATGGTATTATTGGGCCTCCCAGTTGGTGTTTCTGCCAGTTGGAAACTCAAATGTGGGGAATAGTTAGATCAAATTAGAAGAGTACTCGTTGGACAGCTCATTGAAGGGTAATGTACTAGCAGCGACACTTTAGCTTTACCCCAGAGGTCACTAATCCCTTCACAGCCACTGGGTAGATGCCCATAATCAAATTAAGCATGTATACCATCCCTCTCCCCACACTGGGCTGATTACAGCAATCCATGCCAGGGGAGCCAGTACTGTCCCACTGGTACAGAGGTTTCTAGACTGGAAGCATAGGGGGTTGACTACCATACACCAGCTGTATGTGGGGGGCACAATACTGGACTTTGCATCTGTTTGTGACAAGTAAGGCATACCTGTAGGTGATTTCTGTGTATACCTTATAATTAAACACCACCTTGGGGACTCTTTGGACCTGGTAAACAACTGGGCCCACTCCTCCCCCTTTGAGGAAGAATTATATAGACCCCAATCAGTTAGGAAACCACTAACTACATATTATCAAACAATACAAGGTAAAGATTGTCAGGAGGCTGCAGGTGTGCAGACAGCTTGGAGCAAGGATTTGCTCACTCCAGTCGATGCAGAGACCTGGAGACTGGCGAGTAAGCATCTCCAAACCTGCTCTAGGAGTAATAAACTTAGGCAAGTTCAATGAAACTTTATGTATAGGGCATATATCACCCCTAAAAGGCTACACAAGAGATACACAGAAGCCCGGTGAATGCCCTAAATGTGTTAGTGGGGTGGGAGACTTACACATGGCCCTAACTTGCCCAAAAGTAACCCCCTTCTGGTATGGTGTATACCAGGTCATGTGTGGTGTCCTGGGATACTGTCCCTCTAGATCTCCACTTGAGCTGCTGCTGAGGGCAGACCCTCAACATCCGGGAGGTAGGACCTTTAACCCCTTGTGGTCTGTGGCCTTGGTTAATGCCCGAAAAACGGTGGCACAGTCTTGGATGTCACCCTCCCCCCACCATTCATCAATGGGCTAGCAACCTTAGGCAGTGTATGTCCTTGGAGAGGGTTCAGCTCTCTGCCCATGGGAGGAAGTGGGTCTTTCTTGATACATTGAGCCCTCTTCTAGAAGCTATTGAGCAAGGTGCTTTCCCTACATAAGGAGGAACTCTGTTTGGGAAGCTAAACGCTGCTAATGCCCCCTTTACATGGCTGCCGAAGTGTTATTAACCACCTAATATACCAGTTACCTCCATGTGGTCTCCCTTTTGTTGCACATGTAACAAACTAGTGCCTATTTAGTCGGTATCTGTGATCTGATTAAGTATTATGTATAAGTGTATGATGTGATTGTTCACCTTTTGTGCATTTGGAATGGATGATGAAATCTGTCTAATTTCATTCTGCAATATGTTTTCAACAAAATATTTTGAAAAAAATCTGAGGATATCGCTCTGCAGATCAGTGGAACACTTAAATACGGCATATTTTACTTTTCAGAAATAAAAAAAGTGAGGATTGTTAGGATTTTAAGTTTAATTTGTCTCAGTCCTGGTGAAGCTGATCTTTATGCTGTGACTTGCTTAGCTGCATCACCTTTCTGTTATATTTAAAATAACTTTTATTACTAATTTTATAATTAATGACTCAGGTCATTAAAGATGGCCACCATTAGCAATGTCTAAAAATCTCTTCCCTCTAGGTTGCTTTTTGTTCACTTGCTTTTTGACTTTACATGCTGGATTCAAACTGTGCATGTATTTGGAGGGTGCAAGCATATATTTGTGAAGGTAAATCGCTAGAGTAGCTTAGAATCATGGAATGGGAATCAGATTCCTTGGATTTCAAGCTTTTTTTTGACTTTGGAATTTCAGTACTGAGGCAAATAAATCCAAATACCAAAAACCTCTTAATGGGTGCAGACTCCAAATCAGAATCTGATTCCTATTCTGCATCCTAAGCCCTCCACCCCATCCAGCACTATTGAAAAAAAAAGTCCTCTCCATCCCTTTACCTTACTGCTGCAGGTTCTGGAGGCACAGGCTGGTGGGTCAGGCCCTAGTGAGTTTATCACAGCACCAAGTTGGCAGGCAATGGTATGGCATCTGTATTGTGGATCCCGTCATGACTCATCTCCTTGACCTGTCCTCTACCCCCCAATACACTGGCTTAACCAAACAGATTAGTGCTTGAGCCCTGATTCGAGACCCTTCCATCCCAATGAGTTACCAAGCCCTGATGCCACTGGTGGCACTGTGGCAACTTAGTTTAACAAGTGGCAGCAGGCAATGGTGGCATTTTACTAGCATGTAGTCGCACGCACATACTTCAGTGAGCAACTGTCTGGTAAAATGCACACCTAGTTTGATTCAATTACTAGGACCCCCAACCCTGTCTTTTCTAAAGCTCTACCCATCCAGCCCAAAGCAAACCTCCTCCCAGAAGCCCCTGGTTGTGTTTGAGTGACCTGGAAAGTGGCCAACTAAACAAGCCCTGTGGTTAGCAGCCAATACCAGTCCAGTATGGTGTCTGGAATTGGCTGCTAACCCCAGGGCTTTTTTGTGGTCCCCCCCCCATGTCACTCAGGCACAGCCAGGAGCTTCTGGGAGATGGTTTGCTTTGGGCTGGGCAGGGAGAACTTTAGAAAAGACGGGGACTGGGGTCCTTGTATTTGAATCAGACTAAGAGTGCATTTTACCAGATGGTTGTTTGCTGAGCTATTACGTGCATGCCACTGCATGCTAGCATAATGCCACTGTTGCCTGCTGCCACTTGCAAAAACGAAGATGCAACAGTGCCATCAGTGACTTCAGGGGTTGGGGACTCATTGGGATGGGAGGGACCCAAATTGGGATTCTAGGGCTAATCTATGTGGTTAACTGGGTTACTTGAGGAGGGGTAGTGGCCAGTTCAAGAGGACTTGAAGAATGCTGTCATACTGTCACTTGTAAGGGACAACATGGATTCATAGAAACATAGAATTTGACAGCAGATAAGGACCGCTTGGCCCACCCAGTCTGCCCATTTCCCTACCTAATGGATAAACTGCAGATCCTAGTTAACCAGCAGCCTACTTCTTTCTACCCCCAACCCCTAGAATTGCCTTATGACTGTCCCATGCATGCTGGAATTCAACCACTGTTTTTGACTCCACAACCTCCTCCAGAAGGTGGTTCCATGCATCCACAACCCTCTCTGTGAAAAAATACTTCCTTACATTACCTCTGAGCCACCCCCATCTTTCAGATTGTGCCCCCTTGTTCTTGCACACCTCTTTTTTTGAAAGATGCTACCCTCTTGGACTTTGATTCCCTTGAGGTACTTGAAAGTTTCTATCATGTCCCCCCTCTCCCTCCTATCCTCGAGGCTATACGTATTAAGCTCCTTTAGTCTTTCTTCATATGTCTTCTGGTGCAGACCCTGCACCATTTTAGTTGCCCTCCTCTGGACAGCTTCCATCTTGTCTATGTCCTTGCAGAGACTGGGTCTCCAGAACTGCACACAGTACTCCAGATGGGGTCTCACCAGCAGGAGTACAGAAGTATAACAACTTCCTGTTTTCTACTGGTGATGCCTCTCCCTATGCATCCCAGCATCACCCCTGCCCTCTTACATTGCTTGCCCACCTTTAAGTCATCTGATATGACTACCCCCAGGATTCCTGCCTGTGGAATGGATGCAGCAGGCAGGGGAAGGGAAAGCCAACACCACAGTTTGGCAACCAAGAAGACACCAGAGTCTGGACCACCACAGCCAACAGCTTCCAGCAGGGACCCCAGCACAGCTGTGAATAAAGGTAAGTGGGAAGGAGGCAAGGGTGGGAGAGTGCTTTTTTTATGATCCTATTAGACAGAAGAAGAGTTGGATGCAGAACTGGAACTGTTAGCCCCGTTTACACGGTGGCATTTGCACCACAGCAACCAGAGTGCTCAGGTTGCTACGGCACAAATGTGCCATGTGGATACTTATCAGAATGCAGTAAACTGGTCGTTACTCCACTCCTGCAATTGCAGCAAGTCTAGGAACGTGTTTGGGAGCAAGCGGTTTAAGTGGCCATGTGGACAGGCTGCAAAGCTCACTTCCATGCACCAGACCCTGCGGGCATCTTTTGCCTTTTTATTAGCTGAGCACCCCTTGACTCACGACCCCTCTCCAGTGTATCTTGCATAGGCACTGAGAGGGGCTGTGTAGATGCAGAAGCCAATCATTTTTTTTGGACGGGGCAGTGTTTCAGTGCTCCACAGAAGGAGCGAAGTCAGGTGTGTAAAAAAAAAGCTTTTGATTCCACCTCCGATTCCATTTCTAATTGATTTAAATCGGGTGTGGAACAAAATCGGAGTCTGAATCAGAAATTCTGAAAAATCTGACTAGGTACTGATGGAGTGGATTCCACAGAATGCTCACAACCCTATAAATAGCTCAACATCAGATCAAGGTGTTTCATTTGTGCAAAACAAGAAACCAGTGCTGCTCACAACACAAAGCACTGAAATGAACAGAACTACTAGAGGGTTCTGCTGATAGAGTGCTAAAATAACTCAATGTTTCACTTAAACACTTTAGACTTTATCAAGAGTCTTGATTGCCTGATCAGGCTAAAGTGTTTAGGCAAAACATTGAGTTTCTTTAGTGCACCTCATCACCTGTGCTGAATAAATCTGCATTATCATCAGAACACTCTTGCACTCATTTCACTGCTTTGTGTTGTCTGCTACACCGGTTTCTTATTTTGCATCTGTTGTCCCTGCTCACCTTGGTGCACAGTGCTCACTCTGCTTTTTATGATTTATTAATAGTGGGTGTGGCCAGAGAAAAGTTATTTTAAAAGGTTCAAAACTCCATATCTCAGTACAGGAATGAAATACAATGAAAAGAAAAATGAATATATTTATGTTTTTACCAGAAATTCATTACTACTAAAAAAAAAAAAAAAAAAAAAAAAAATGATTTTTTCCCTTAACAAATATTTTTTTAAATTAGTACCCGATTTTTATCGTCGGAGTGTCTAGGATAAAAAGCTGGAGCATTTTAGAGGACACTTGCCTTTCCTGGGGTGGGAGGCATGCTTGCTCTGCTGCACTACCACCACCTATGAGGCCACAGGTGGTGGTGCACCTGGAGCAGCATTGGGAAGGCAGATGCATGCTCCACTCAGCTTCCATTTGTGCCAGCGTCCAGCAGGAGTAGGTGAAAGGAAAACAAATTACTGCAGACATTAGGATGACACACCAGCACATGTGGGCCCTGTACTGCCAACTGGGGTCTCATAGTTATTTTTGGTCTTTTGAGGGGATCACCCTGCCCTGAAGGCCTCACCATGGAGTACAAGCCATGGGTGCACTTTGGGAGATTCCCCAGAGATGGCAAGATGATGGGGGTGAGAGATAACTGGAGGCTGAATGGAGCAGTCTACCAGGTGGGAGCATAACTAGTATACAACATTAACTATCAAGGCGAGGCAAAGTTTTTTCTAGGGCATCCAATCCCAGAGGCTCTGGGTGCCTTACACTTAAAACAAACAAGAGAAGTAAGAAATGACAGCAAACATAATAAAACAATAAAATACAGCAATACGTTGTAGTAAACAATAAAAACAAGTATCACTAAAGCAAGTTATTAAAACAGGGTCAGAACTCCTGGCCCTGGAAGGCCAAAGAAAATAAATGGACAAACGGGGCCTCTGACAGATGGTGGCAACATGTTCCACAAGACTGGGCTAGCAACACTGAATGCCCTGTCGCCGGCAGTTCTAAGTCCAGTCCTGGGAACTTCAAGAAGGCCCCTGGATGAGGAACAGAGGGACCAGACTGAGGGGACTGGTGTCAGAAGATCAGTCAGGTAGCCAGGGCCGAGCCATGGGGGACCTTATAGGTGAGTAGACACCTCAAAGATAACCCTCCACCCGACCCCATTTGTGTTTACTAGGACAGCTGGTAGCCATTCCCAACCACAGACGTTTGAAAGGAATGTAGTAAAGAATAATATACAGTAACATTCTACAAGGGAGGGCCTCTCCACAGAACCCAGTGGTGGTACAGGGTAAAAAAAAAAAACATGCTTCATCCATGACAGAGTGCCCATTTGTGGATATGAATTGTAGGCTTGTTTGGTGGGGTCATATTGCTTCTTTGTGAAGTTCCCAGTGCTGAGCTGCCTTTTGAAAGTGCATTTTTTTGCTCATGATATTGCATAAAATAAACTCTGTGTTCTCAGTAGATGTGGTTTGAATGGGAGCGAGGTCTGGTTTGTCTTTTCTTGTCAGACTCACTGTAGTCCATAATGTGCCTTGTAGAATTGTACATCCTTAATCAATTGAGTAATTATGACTTTAAACAAAGGCGTGTCATGCAAGTACACTGAAGAACTAACAACATTTTTTTTTAAATCTTCCAAACAAATGTAATGATTATAAAAAATAAAGTGCAAAAATGCTTACTGCTGAAAGTCCACTGTTCATATCCCCTGAGCCTACATGTGCTGTGTGAACAAAGTTCATTGGTTCTCCTATCATACTTCTGTCTATTCGCCGTCTTCTTTTCTGCAAGGAAAAAAATCAGAACACTTTTTCACTGTTGAAGGTTTCTGAATATTGGCCTATGAACATGAAATAAGTACACCATACAGTTGCCATACCCTGATCTTATTAAGCATTAAGTTGCAGTCAAATGGTAACAGAAAATCAGTGCCTATATAGTGTAAATATTCTCCTACATAAATCCTACATATAGTAATTCATACCTGAACTAATATATAAATATACATTGCAGCATTTAAGAAGAAAGCCCATTTGGTTATTATTTTGAGGATTAGCACCAAATACATTTCCATACGTGTAGCACTTTCTCGTAGGAACATTCAGTAGGAGATGCAAGGCAGAATCAGACCACATGGTCAAACTCCCTGCTCTCATGACCTTCACATCGCAGCATTAGTTCACGTATTCTTGTTATGCATAAAGTGGTATAACAGTACTGTCTTATGGGCCTTGAGTCTCTTCTCCGTGGCTTTTCTACTTCCATCTACAACTGTCCATGACCCCTTTCATTAACTGATCACCCTCCCCTACACATATTGCCCTGGTCATATTGTCCCCCCATTATGTCTGGTTGGGGGTTATTTCCCCTAACCTATCCTAACTCAAACTGTTTACCGTTTTGTTTGCAATGTTTATGATTATGATCCTTTTGATACATTGCACCATATTGCTTGTATAGACTATTATTTTTGTAGATATGTTAATTACTGTTTTTTTTTTCCATTTGTACTATCTTCCATACCCCTCTCCCCAGGAAACATCTAGAAATGAGTTATCAGCTCAGTGCGACTTCCTAGTAAAATGTTTGAACTCAATCGGTCCTAGCTCCGATGAAACACCTCTGGAAATCGTTGAAAACAGACCAAACTACAAGGACAAACTCTAGAGTGCAAATGCAGAATCAGAGATGGAAAAATAAAGGCAGAAGAACAGATAGAGATAAATCAAACCCAGTAATATAAGCATTTGTCAGTGCCAAATGTTTGCTTGCTTTTATTTCCAGTGTAGGTGTTTGGCATTGATTCTGCAGAGGCGATAATTAACAAATTAATAAAATGAAGGTTCCCAAAGTTAACTCTAGCTTTGGCAGGGCTGCTATAAGCTTTACACTGTCCTCCTTGTAGAACAAACTGCAAAAAAAGCTGAGATCACCCATCAACATCTCATCCTTCAAGCTCTTCTATTCTCGTCTCAGAAATGATCAGTGCAATTGTTTTCCATGACCCTGGTTTGTCATCATGCTAACCTGTACCATTGTACCAGAAATGAATAGTGCAATTGTTTTCTTGTTTTCCTTGACCCTGGTCTGTCATTATACTAACCTATAACACTGTGATGACTCTTTCCTCCTTCTTGATGCTGGCCTACCTTCCCGCTTTTTCCAGCTGTTTTTTTTTCACAACTTTACAGGATATTTCCACCATTTACACGCAATCAAACTATAATATTCCTACCGCCCGTTCCCCCTCCCTGTAGGCCCCCACCGCCACCACTTATTTTATTCTCCTATCCATGGGACTACACATCTCACCATGTTATCCTTTATTTATACATTACATACCCTTCCTGGTACCCCCATCTGCCATTGGTTGGTGGTTCCCTCATGCCATCTTCATGGCTGGTCCCTGTGATTGCCCCTGGTAATTGGTCTATCTGGTATTTATTTACAGTGAACTTGGATTATATGAAGTTTTATTTATGTAATTAATTTTTCAATGGTGGACCTGACCCCTTGTAATTGGATCCTCCTCTGTTATGATTCTTCTTGTCTCCCTTCCTTTATCTTTGAATCATCTATATTGCATCAATGTGAATGTGTTTACATACTTATATACACATGTATTTATATTTTTTTTTATGTTGAATGATACCCTGACCTTGTTCTAACCAGGTCCATCTTGTAAAAGAGCTCTGCTCAATGATGTTCGCCTGGATAAATAAAGATTTTGATTGATTGAGTTATAATAGTAAAATTGTCATGATTGAGAAATGAAGAGGTTCATGCATAACGTTGTCATTTTCATAGCCTGTGACCTTGAATTTTCAAATACTAGTTATCTCTTTCCCCAGCATATGAACATGACAGGTGTCATTCATGAAATGTGACCCAAAACGTTTTGTGGAGCGACCATAAAAACGGGTTTTGGAGTGGGAATTCATAATGACACCTGCCATGTTCATTCAAAGGGGTATAAAACAAGAGTATGTTGAAAATGTGGGTAAAAAAGCAAAAATGTTGCAATGTTATGCGTAATCATTGAAAATGTCAACGCTTGTTCACAATTTTGTTGTGTTTTTTCAATTTTTACCTCAAATGTTCAACATACTCTTTTTATTACACCACCTCATGAACATGACTCATTCATGAAATCCTGTCCAAATTGTCATTTTGCAGAATAAGTGTGAAAAGATGTTTTGAGCAGGATTTGAAAAATGACACGTCATTGCCATTCAAGGTATCCATTAATAAGATTTGTTACCCTGTTTATTTCTCACACAAGAGTCTATGCATGAAAATGTGGATTTAGTATGCACTGTAGGTAACCCTAAGACGGAATGCCGTGAATCAGGGGCTCAGCAGACCCCCAGCAGCATTCATGGAGGGAGCTTGTGCCCTTTGCATGCACAATTCCCCCGGTCATGTGGCCAGTCCAGGGATGTGTCTGGGGGCGTGCCCACACTCCACACCATTCATGAAGGCACTGAGTGCCAGGCATGAGGGATGCAGGATACAGCAGTGGAGACCATGCTGTATCATTTGTGCACCCCCTAGAGAAACCCTGCAGGCTGAGGGACAACACATCCCCCCTACAGTGCTGCCTCAGCCCTCTAGTTAGCAAAGGGGGGCTAGGGGGTAACCATTGGGGCATTCACCCATCTTTTTAAGGCTGTAGTCTCCTGTACCCTCTCAGAATCCGCTGCTTCCATGGAGCATGGGATCCACTTCAGGACCCAGGACAGGCATCCGACTGAATGCCTGCCTGTGTCCCTCAATCCACTCCTATGCAGCTGCGCACTGGGGGGGGGGGGCAGGGCCTGAGACAGGCTCCCTGCAAAGGCATGTGGTAGTGCATACCATGCACAGTGTGCCTGTCTGCAGGTGCAGAGCTATGTGGGTTGGGTACTCATGAATGGCATGCACCCTGCCCCTCAATAATGCATAGCCCCCATTATTCTTCCCACACCTCTCACTCCCACCATTTGTTGTCTTGTATTTTTCTGTGCTTATTAATTTAGTTTGGTAAGTTTTTATATTGGTTATATATATATTTTTATCCACTGTATTTATGCTTGAAAATAAATTGACACTGATGCTTTGGAGAGTGCTCTTCTGCTCAGTGTAAATGTTTGCATCTTATTCATTTATTGGATTTTGTTGACCAGGTAGACCCACTGACACCCGGCCTGGGGAAAGGATACAGATGATAACCAATTGAAATTGAACCAGATTACGCTGTTGGTGATATTTATAGTGAATGGGGAAATTTTGGCAAGGACACCGGGAAAATTCCCCCACTGACCTGTAGAGGAACCTCTAGCCACCAGGATGGCCACTTCTCTGGAGCCTGTGGAGAGGATGGATGTGCAGAGGGTGGAGGAGGAGGTGGTCTCCTCTTCTGCCTCCTTAATGCAAGAGAGAGTTTTTTCAATGCTGAGATGGTCATTGAGGATGTGCAGGATAAAACACTTACAAGAGAAAGAAACAAAGTGGAAACAATTTCAGTTTCCCCATCCTCAGCAGAAAATCAAGAGGAAGGGACACACAGGTGCGAGCATAAGGCTGAACAGGTGCCAAAATGGAGTTTACATGCTGATTGAAATCTGAGAAGCAATTGCAGGTAAAAACAATTGATATGTAACTAACAGATGCAGTTGCCAAATAATTAAATAGAAAAAAAGTTATCTGAAAAATTATTTGTATGGCTTTGCTACAGGTAGTTGAATAAGATGGAAACACAGCCCAAGTGAAATATTCAGAAGCTTAAAGCGCTGATAGGATAACTTTACACAGCTCACAAGGTATGTGACTCTCAGGCAAGGGGAATCAGGTTAAATAACAGAAGTCACTTTTGCTGTATACAGAGTGCAATTGGTGAAAGGTGAAGGTTGAATTAGAAATAGGAAGCTGCTTGGTAAAATACAAACTAAGGATGTTTTATTAACTTTTGAGGCAGCAAGTGAATGAAGGATTGGTCTAAAGGGACCGTTTTTTTATCAGAAGACTACAGTTCAAGTGATAAAAATTCAATTCATTATAAATGATGAACAAAAAATACGTAAGTGTAAAGAAGTACGATAAAAACTAGCATTATATAAATGTATGTTTAACAGATTAAGGAACCTCGTGAATAAGCTCATAAAGTGAACGAAACGTAGGGTGTGTGAAATAAAAGAATCTTAGAACTACAAAGAAGTCTATTTCTGTCTACATGTTGGAAGAGGCTCCACAATCATAAAAAATCCCTTTACTATGGTAAAATAGACCCTGCCACCTATGGACGATCAACAACCACCAGCAGCAACATTACAAGAGCTCCTTCAAGAAGAAGAAAGATGTTTTCTTTACTGGCAAAATGAGTTGCGACAGGCAATTCTTTGACAAGAGCAGCAACAGGCATGTAATGTGCAGAACCCTCCTCCAATGCAGGCCCGGCTGGAAACCTCTGATGCAGCTGTATCTACTCCGCCAACCGCAATGCTGGAAAAAGCAAATGTTCAGCAGCAAACCCAGCAGGACCTTGCAGAGATACAGCCGTCCACAGAACACAATGCAAACTTTACATTTAAGGCAAGTGAAAGCAGTTTACTGCTTTTTGTATTTAGGGGCAACACTGCACAGCCTGCAACAAAGGTCATGCCGGGAATGGCACATACGGATGCTCCAGCATCTGGCCCAAGACATGACTGGGACAGTACGAAAGTAGCCTCCTCAACGCCTGGTTGGGCTGTCGATTCGGCTCAGTTTGAGGGCAGCGGGATGGGAAAAAAATCGGTGGAAACTGAACAGTGGGTTATGGGCCCCATCTCCTTTTAAAATGCCTGGGAGTGAAGCTTGGCCCAAAATAAATATGACAGGGCAAACCTCTGATGTATCGGACATAGAACTGGAAGGGGTAGATGGTAAAAGAATTACGATCGACCTCTCCCCTTTGCATTTATCTGATGAATTGTTACTGACACAACATCCAGAACTAATGTTATCTGAGGGCATAGTTCCCTCGCCACACCAAGAAAACAACAAATGAGAACACTTTGCCTTCTGGGCATGAGTCTAATGTAGGACTTGTGCACGACAGGCCTCCCTTACATGATGCCTCCAGAGAAAAGGTCTCCCACCCTAGAAATTGGGAAGCACCTAACACAGAAAATAATAAGTCCAGATCATATGCCTCTTTTTTTCGTATGCAAGTTTATCCAGCAAAAAGGCATAATGTTGTGAGGCTCATCTATAAAGGGGGCCTAGACATCTTCCCAGATAGACGATTCATAGCTCAAGCCCCGTTGAAAGGCTCAATGCACTTTCCAGCAGCAGAAATATATACACACTGATTTATGTCTCTGGTGAAGCCACTTCAATATCAATTTCAGATTGGGTAGTGGATTACAAAAATCCAGCCAACAGGACTATTACTGTTTTATTCCGAAATGAAGGGGTCAGCATGACTGACATTATATATTGGTCGAAGCAGAGATGCACAGTGCTGGGGAACCCTGAAGCTATCTACGATGATGAGCAAAGCTGGACAGGGGGATGGAGAATTTGTGTGGTATTGAATACAAACAATGCAGGACTACAACGTCTGCCAAATTTTTTTTTTTTTTTTTTTAGGAAAGGACAAGGGGGTTTTGTTTTATGCAGGACAACCAAAGGCATGCTACAGATGCAGTACTACAGAGCACATTAGTAGTCTGTGACAGGCTAAAATGCACCCTTTGTAATGAGCTGCGCCATACTAACAGTCAATGTAGGAGTGACCAGGTGTACAATCTACGTGAGATTAAAGAGCATTCATATCATGCATGTCTCTGGGCAGCGCATATCAGCCTAACCAAGATGATAGTGAAGAACAACGTCTGCTTGTAGAAATAGTCCAGAGAAAGCATCGTAACATTACTGTCCCTACCCCTCCCATGAATAGAGCTGAGGAGAGACAGCAGACTAATGAGGAAGGTCCCTCTAACTGCAAAACATCAATCCAGTAAAGTGGTCATATTCCCCCTTCTGACGTAGAAATGA
Organism: Neoceratodus forsteri; assembly: GCA_016271365.2. NCBI lineage: Eukaryota > Metazoa > Chordata > Ceratodontiformes > Ceratodontidae > Neoceratodus > Neoceratodus forsteri. Next base: position 697,007,480 of record CM028129.1, read on the forward strand.
GGGAATCCCCAGAGAACACGGAGCCTACCACCTCTGACCCTAGGGACATGCCTCCCCCTTCCTCTAAACCATCCACAGACTTAACTCATTCAGGCCTAGAGACGTCTGTAGGCGGTGTCTGAAAGCACAGCCCCTCAGGACAATAACGCCTGTAGACGTACTCAACTGACTTTCACTCAGGCCCAGAAACGTCTGAGGAAGTCAGCAGTTTTTACCTAACTATTAAACAAACCAAATTGCTTAGAATTTAATGCATAGCACCATTAGAAAGGTAATTTTGCTCTGAACAATTTTGCTGCAGATACTTTGTGTCTATCATGTATACTTTAGGAGTTATTCATATTTGTTTAGGTATGGTGTGCATGGCTAACATTTGTCTGTCAAGCCTCACCTAAGCACCTTGAATAAATCTGAAAAAAAAAAAACAGTCGTTTGGTATTTCAGCTACTATAAAATAAAAACTAAATGGATTACAATTGATTGCATAGCACCATTAAAAAGGATATTTTGTGCTGAATAATTTTGCCACTGATACTTTGTGTCTACCACATATACTTTAGGAGTTATTTGCATTTGTTTAAGGTATGGTGTGCATGGCTGACATTTGTCTCTCATGCATCACCTAAGCACCTTGAAAAAAATCAGAAAAGAATCAGTTGTTTGGTATTTCAGCTAGTATAAAATAAAAACTAAATTGATTACAACTGATTGCATAGCACCATTCAAAAGATAACGTTGTGCTGAACAACTTTGCCACTCATACTTTGTGTGTAGCACTTACGGTTCAAGAGGTAGTCACATTTGTTTGTGGCATGCTGATTATGGCTTGATTTTGCTTAGAAAGGCCCAGGATGCAGTGCTAAGAGTATACAGGGCACAAGTGGCAGAAGTCTCAAAGAGCTCTTGTGGTGTGAATGAGTTAAAGACTAGGCTAGCTACCAGACAAAGATAGTCCTGGGCACAACCTTCACCTGAAGTTCCTAAACCCCGAGAGCTGCCACTGGCAAATAGATTTGATGCTTTGACAGGACCCGCTGAAGCTTCAGGGAATGAAGACAGATTACTTCTATTTGGTCCTCCTCACACCCTGGGAAGTAGAATGGCGGTCATGCTGGGCTGCTGTCTACTTATGCTCCAGTATCTTTGTCTAAGCTGCCTTTTCTTTCATTAGTTATGCTCCTTTGAGTAAATTTTCAAGAGAGCTTTATAGCTGAACAGTTGTGGGAGAGTTAACCTTTTATTTGTTGTTTTATTTATTTTTGTTTGTTTAGTATAGGGAAATAACGTTAGGCAGGGCATAAGAAGTGAGGAAGGATAGGAGTTTAGGTTTTTCTTTTAAAATAAGGGTGGATTCTGAAAGTTTTATTTGCTGCAATCATCTTTTAGATTGCTCATTTTAAGTAACGAAGGAACCAAGTTGAAGTTTTTCTGGCACTCGCCTGGCTTGGTTGCAGATCTAGGAAGAGAGGGCGCAGCTGGAGGTTTGGAAAGCCAGCCCGGCATTGGCTACTGTGAAGTGGTTTTCATCAAAGAAGTGTTCCCAGAGAGAAGGAAAGTCTGTGACCTTGTTTCCTTGGTGGCTGCTTCAAAGGCTTAGGAGGGATCTTCTGTGCAGGGGTGGCAGTTGAGCGGTGGAGGTAACTGGTGTGGCAGGAGGTGGGAGCTCCACTGCCTCCTGGGAAAACCTCACCAGTCTCCTGTTGTCCCAAGTGAGCTGTAAATTAGATCCTTGGGCCCGAGAGAGCTGTCCTGTTTACACCTTCTATCCATAAGAGTAAGTAATGTCTGTCTGGTGGTCTTTCTGCATCCATTTGAATCTCGTCCTTCTGACACCTGCGAGTTGCCTACATTTGTGGACTTTGCTGAGGTAGATTTGTTTCTTCTTCAGAACTCCAGATAGAGAGTCCATATTTTGGTGAGAGCATTTTTTCCCTCTGATTGCAGTTTCCCCTGCTCTCTGGGGGTAAGTGCCTATCACTAAAACCTTTTGCGGTCAAAGCAACACTTGTGAGAGGAGTGCTGCATTTGAACTGCACTCCTTAAAGGGCTCCTTGGAGCTCTAAAAACTTTCAAACTTGCTTTGACTTTGCAATTATTTTATAGTGTATGGTGGAATGCAATTGTGTATGTAAATCCATACACCGCAAAAAGTTGTTCTGCGCGTAGTGGCGTCCTCACTAGCATAACGACTTTTAGTTTCGTTAGTGAGGACATCATAATACAAGGGGCTACTCAGACGTCCTGATTAGGCCCTTGCTGTGTGAGAGGGGTGTGCGTGAGTGTGCTGGGCAGCAGCAGTTGTGAATTGACGGCCTCGGCAGAACAGAGTGAAAATATGGAAAAGTGAGTCTCTTTTTGTCTTTTTTTCGGGCACCATACACTATACAGAATAGTGTGTGGTTACCCAAACACTTCTCAGCTATTCTTTCACCTCGTAGATACAATGCCAACTTGGAGACCTCTCGAGCTTTGCTCTCGAGGTCATCAGTTGGCATTGTATCCACTCAGTGGAAGAATAGCCTTGTAGTGTATGGGTAACCATACACTATTGTATATATCTCTGACTGTGGTGGTGTGAGTACCTCTGTCTGTTTGCACTGAAAAGTGAGTTGCCAGCCTTGGAGAGGCTTTGAATTACTAGACTGGGTAGTTGATTTCTGCTCGTTTCTGACATTTGCAATGCATCAGAGTGACTGTTCCTATTTTTGCATTAAATCTGGAACTTTTACTGCAGCACACTATTTTTGATCTCTTCCTTATGGTTATTTTATTATTTTACTAAAGTGATTTTGGGCATGGGGTGGATTGTTTTGTGGGTTTTTTTTCAGCTTGATTTGTGTGTGGGGAGGTGATTGGTAGTGTGTGGAAGTTTAGCTAGAAATCTTGTATAGTGGAGTGAGTGGTTGTGTGAGTGGGTTTGAGGGTTGTTTTTAACATCTAGTGTTAATCTATGGGTTTGCTGTGTGTTTGGTGGTGTGGGTGGTGAGTGTGACTGTTAATACAAGTGTTTCCTTTTGTCACTGCACTGTTGTGGTAACATCTAGTGCTTTCTTGGGATTTGTCTAGCCAGGCAAGAAATGTGTTGGTGCCATGGCCTCCCCTGTATTACCTATGCTGCCTCTCGGCTCCACGACCTTCACCCCTTACCAACCTCCTAGTTTCTGATATTGCAGTGAGATGCTGCAGGGAGGCCAGTATTACTAGGAGGTGACAGATTCATTAAGTGCCGAGTAGCATTGAGGTTGTCCGGTGCAGGAGATGCCCTGGGTGTAAACAGAGCCTAGGGAGAGGCCTGATGTGTTTGGTTTCTGTACCCAGGGCTCCCACCTGACCAATTGGGCAGGTAGCTAGAGGACTGGCTGCATCCTCTAATCCTCTTCGAACAGTGCTTTACAATGCCAGGTTGATGAGGAACAAGACTGCTATTTTGCGGACTTGATTTCTTCTGTCAACCTGGCTTGCATCATGAAGACCTGGCTGGGTGATGATGCAGGCCCAGTTTTTGAGGCCTCCGTCCCTGCTAGATACATCATGGTGCACCGTCAGAGGAATGATCACAGGGGTGGGGGAGTGGCCATCGTTTTTCAATCCAGCCTAGGCTTCTTGGTGCAGCCACAGTTTGTAACACCTGATTCTTTAGTGCGTCACCATGTGTGGGGGTGCAGGTGCAGGCTGCAGGATTCTCCTCATTTACCACCCCCTGGGGTGGTGGTGGGGAATCCTGCAGGAGGTAGCAGACTTCATCATTAACCAGGTGTTGGAGTTTCCCAGGGGTTTAATCCTGGGGATTTTCAATGCTTGGGTCGATGATGAATCCTCATGTTTCGACTACAGCCTCCTCCAGTTGATGCAATCACTGGGCCTGTCACAAGCGATTGCTGCTGCCACCCATCAACATGGCCACACACTCGATATGGTGTTCCAGCTGGGTCTTGAGATTGATAACCTCAAGACTGATCAAGTCATTTGGTCTGATCACTGCACCATGGAGTTCAGCCTTGGACCCCCCCGAAAGTCCCTCCCCTTTGGAGATGGTCAGCTATCGCCCCTTAAGGAGTATTGACCCAGAGGGACTGTTGGCATTAGCTGAACTATCTAGAGTTGATGCAGCATGTGCAATTGGCGCTGGAGAGATGGTGGCCACCTATAACAGGGTGGTTGCTGGAGCTCTAGATACCATTGCACCAGTCTGTATATGACCCAGATCCTCTCATTTGAGATCCCCCTGGTTTGATGTAGATCTCAAGGTGATGAAGATCAGGGGTCAGAAGTTGGAGCTTTGCTTCTGGAAGACCCGGCTGGAGACCAACAGGCTGGCCCTATGTTTTCACTATGCTGAGTACCAGGGGAAAATATCCCATAAGAAGGCAGAATTTCTGTCAAGGAAAACTGCTACGGGGGAAAACGGACTACTTCAGCTTTTTCAGACCATGGATAGGCTTTTACATCCTGCCTGTCTTCAGCTGAAAAGTTTTTTCAACCACTTTATGTGAAGAGTTTGCTCTGTTTCTCTGAAAGAGTGTCAGCCATCCAGCTGGGGATTCCGCCAGGGAGGCTCTTGCCTCACGGTGATTGGGTTGGGAGTTTCAGAGGCACTCAGTCTGCCTGGAGGGAGCTTAGGTCAGTGGAGGTGTCTGAAGTGACTAAGGTGATCTTAGAGCTGAAGCACACCTTTTGTGAACTGGACCTGGCACCAATGCATTTCTTAATGGGATGTGTCGATGCTGTTGGCCTGGTGTTCACCAGGATTGCCAAGTACTCAATGGCAGAGGTGGTCTTCCCAGTTTTGAAAGAAGCACTGGTGACGCCCCTCCTAAAGAAATCTTGCCTCAACCCAGATGTCCTGGTGAATTACAGCCCAATCTCCACCTGCCTTTTTTGAGCAAGGTTGAGAAATTGGTGGCACAATAGCTTGAGGATTGCCTGGTGTCCTCGGATATCTACGAGCATTTCCAGTCAGGTTTTCAGGCCAGACATAGCACTGAAACTGCTCTAGTGAGACTGCATAATCTGTTTAGGGCTAGAGATGGAGGAGACAGGTCAGTTCTTATGCTCCTCAATCTCTCCTCAGCTTTTGATGACTGTGGATCATGTCATGCTTCTCGATCAGTTCTGTGAGTTTTGTGGACTCACCGGTACTGTCATCAAATGGTTTGAGTCATATTTCTTGGACAGAGTGCAGTGGGTGGTGATGGGGAATTTCTCTTCTTCCCTGATGCCTCTGATGTGTTTAACAGCTGTCTGGCTAAAATCAACTACTGGATGGATTCCAGATGGCTGAGATGCAACCCAGCTAAGACTTAGGTGCTGGTGATCGAGCCTAGTTGCGGTCGGGATGGGTTGCCACCGGGGACCAACTCTGGACTTGTTCTGGGGTCTGCGCCATTGGTGGTTTCTCCAAGGGTGCAAAATCTGGGCGTGATCCTTGATAGCAGATTGGTCTTTGAAGATCAGGTATCATCTGTAGTCAGCAGTGGTTTTTGCCACTTGTGGAACATTGCCTTGATTAAGCCCCTCATTCCGCCTGAGGACCAGCTGACACTGGTGCATGCCTTTGTGACTTCTAGGCTTGACTACTGTAATGCTCTGTACTTCAGGGTCATGGGAAGGACCCTCTTCAGACTGCAGCTGGTGCAGAATGCAGTGGCCTAGTTGCTGATGGGCCTTTCAAGGTCCAGTAATGTGACTCCGGTCCTGCATGCCCTGCACTGGCTGCCAGTCCGGTGGAGGGTCCTTTTCAAGGTGGGTCTCCTCACCTTTAAGGCCCTATATGGGCTGGGTCCTGGTTACCTGTCTGAGCTCCTGACACCAGTGTCCTCCGATTGCTCCCTCTGCTCCTCCTCGAGGGGCCTCCTGGACATTCTCTGGGTTTGACATACGACCTTGGGAGAGTGTGCTTTTAGTGTCTCTGAGCCAACCATGTGGAACTCTCTTCCACCTGCAGTCTGGGAGGCTTCCTCGATTGAGGTGTTTAAGGGGAGGCTGAAGGCCCACCTCTTCAGTCTGGCCTTTGACTGCTGATGCCATCCTTTGTTTCAGTCAGTCCCTTGAATATTGACCTCTGGAAACCTTTCGATATTGCCGAATATTAATTCTGATATGGTTTTAATGAGACTTTATGTTTTAATTTACCACTGTGTGTTATGTATGATGCCCAGAGCCTCCAAGATTGGGTGCCTTATAAATAAAATTGCCTTGCCTCCTTACCGGATTCCACTTCAGATAGGGAAGATAAGGCCCCATCAGATACTGCAATGCAATTGGAAGAAAAACAGTCTGTAAAAGCCAAATCTAAGCAGAAGCACACTAGGGTAACAAGAAATGCTAAAAAGAAACCATCCTGAAGCCTAAAAATTGGATAGCAAGCATCAACTAATTTTTTAGAATGACACCCACCATCCCTCTATACACTATCAATGTAAATAGTATTAAAAATCCCAGAAGGAAAATGGTTGTATATTCTCATTTAAAATCATTTTAGAGTGGTATATTTTTTCTTCAGGATGTTAGGTTGCATACTATTACAGAATTATGTCAAGCTATAAAACAATGGCATGTAGGCCCATCATATTGGTCCAAAGGTACTGATACTTATTCAGGAGTTGCTATTTTGTTTTATAATATACCTATACAGCTGGTAAAACTGGTGGATTTAGTCCCAGAAAGAGCTATAATCCTGGATGTTAAAATTCAAAATGTTCTATTCCGCCTGATAAATATATATGTGGCCCAAACAAAGGTTGAAAGAATGGAACTCTTTCAGAGAGTACAGCCATTTCTACATTCTGCTCAAAATGTGGTTTTGGGGGGGATATTTTAACTGTGGGCTTTCCCTGTCAGACAGAAGGAAGAAAGCTAGAACCACAAAAGTTTATTGTGACATGACCTTTTTAAAACGCATGATACAAAATACAAATCTGATTGATGCATACTTAGAGACAGTAGGGAAATCAAACCCCACCTTTCATAAAGGACCTCTAGTCACCAGATTAGTTTTTTGTAACTCCCACACTCAACATACTAAAAGCTCAAATCATGGCAGCAGAGTACACATAATTCACTTGCATCTTGGTGACATGGTAACCTCACCTCATGGTCCTGGATACTGAAAATGTAATTATTCACTATTAGCTCAGTCTGAGACTATATAAACAATATTTCTTAGCAGCAAGAAAACCAGTATGTTATGTATAAGGATCTGAGTTTATTGCGGGAAGACACTATTGTAGACTTTACACATCTTTTAAAAACATAGCAAAACAAACAGGCAGACTGAATACTTTCAATATTTGCAGCAAAGACAACACCTACAGAAACTCAACCCTCTGCTACTACATAGCAGGATTTTTCAACACAAATACATAACATAAAACAGATGTTCAATTTCCATGCACGTCAGGAACAAATCTTACAGCATCAACACAAATATGGTACTAAAGGAAGAAGAGAGAAAGTATCTGCCCATTTGAAAGTTGTAATTATAGAAACCAACATAAAAATATAGAAGGATTATGGGAGGAATTTCACACATTATTTACTAATTTTATTATTTTATTGTATTCTATTGACCCAGTAAGCCCACTGAGCTTAGAAGTCCCTTTTTCAGGGGCGACTGGGGGGAAGGGAGGATACAGATGGTAAGCAACTGAAATTGAACCAGATTAAGCTGTTGGTGGTATTTTTTTTAGTGAATGGGAGAAATTTGGGCAGGACACCGGGGAAATTCCCCTACTCTTTTTTCTATAAGTGCCATGGTATCTTTAGCATCCACCTGAACTACCACCAATCCAGGCAGATAAGACCTCGGTTTAACGTCTCATCCGAAAGACAGCACCTCAGAAGTGCGGCACCCAGCTCATGCTGCACTACAGTGTCAGTACTGGGATATTAACCCAAGTGCCAGATGTGGGAACTGAACCCACAGCCCTCTGATCTCCCGGCCTCAGAGGCGAGTGCGCTACCTACTGAGCCACTGACACTGCTGATATACACTAATATTCGGGAGGTACAAAAGATTGTTAAACACATTTATTTACTATTTCAGTCAAGACAGACATTACCTATAACCACAGAAGACCTTTTTCTTAAATCAGAGCACCCATCATGTCCACCAACAGAGGCAACAGAGCCAATAAAAGAGATATCAGAGGCAGAAGTAACATTTGCTATACATTCCCCACACATAGATAAAGTACCAGGAGGAGATGGGTTGACTACAGCATTATACAAAGCTATTGGTAAAGAGTTTGCAGTAGAATTAGCAATGGTTTTTACTAGTGTATTAAATATCCATTCCTCCAACCTATTAGGATCACTAATGGACAACTAATCTAATTATATAAAAAGGGTGATGAGCACAATATTAATAACTGGAGGTCTATATGTCTTCTTAACACAGATTTCAAAATATTAATGAAAATATTAAACAGATTGTTAAAAGTAGCACAACAATTAATCTCACCAGCGCAGACCTACGCTGTGCCTGGCAGGAAAATATCAGATCATTTAATACTGTTTAGGGAAATCTTCGAATAAGGAAACAGAGGTAATTTCACAGGATATGTTTTATCCTTAGATCAATAGAAGGCTTTTGACTCCGTAAGTCATAACTTTCTTTGGGAGGTACTACAACTATACAGTATACCCAACCAATTTATCAGCTGGATCCAGGGCCTATATACGGTTGCCATAGTTACGCCCATTATTAATGGGTGGCAAGGATCAATGTTTCCATTAAAGAGAGGGGTGAGACAGGGGTACCCCCTCAGCCCATTACTCTATGCTTTTTGTGTAGACCCTCTTAAGGCTAATGAACACTGCCACAGAGATACGTCTTATTGATAATGGTGAAATCACTGTGCCATATGCAGCAATAGGATATGCGGATGATCTTTGTATCCTTGTATGGGACAAATCCTCAGCAGAAGTGGCAATAGAAATCTAATACCTAAGGTTCTTACTCAGGGGTTAAGTTAAATCTAGCAAAATACTCAGGTAGACAGATTGGACATCTTGCCATTATGTTAACTAATATTGCAGGTATCTAAATTTTACAGGAACCTATACAAATCCTAGGAATTACCTACGGTCCAGCCAATCTAGATATTTTAAACTGGGAGCCTAAACTACAACACAGTAAGCAAATAGTCGCCCAATGGAACAAATGAAGGCCTTGCTGAAGTCCAAGTAAAGAACATCCACCGCATGACCCATATCCACCTCACCTGTCACAAAGTCATAATATTTTATCAGGTTGGTTTGAAAAGATTTCCCTGAAATGAACCCATGCTGCCTCACATCCTGGAGGCCATTGTCCTCCAGGTATGGCACCAGTCTTTCCTTTAGTATCATTTCCATGAGTTTGCACACTATGAAGGTGAGACTTGCCGGATGGTTACCCGGTTCATCCCTTGTTCCGCTCTTGTGTAATGGTACTACATGTGCCATCCTCCAGTCCAGTGGCACACATCCTGACTCCAGTGAGGTGCTGTACAGATCTACTAGTGGCTCCGGCAACACCTCCACCATCTCCCTTAACATCCTGGGGTGGATACCATCTGGCTCAGGTGCCTTGTTTACCTTCAGTGCCCTCAGTCCCTCAGGACTCTACTTGCCTCAATGTTTCTATCTGTTGCCTCCTCTCCCTCCGTCCCCACCCTCCAAGCCCATGGTGGTAGCAGTCCCCCCCCTTTTCTTCCATGAATACTGAGCAAAAGTACTTATTTAGTGCTTCTGCCTGCTCCTCCCCCTTTTCTGTCCACTCCCACCCCTTTGTATCCTCACTACCGTCTCCTTGCACTTCCTTTTCTCCCTGATATATCTGAAAAAGTCTCTCTCACCCCCCTTAATTCCCTGCACTAATCTCAGTTCCCTCTGGGCCTTGGCTTCTCTCACTTTTCTGGTCACCTCCCTGGACCATCTTGCATACTCCTTCCTGTCCACTTCCTTCCCAGTCCTCCTATACCTCTGGTGCACCTCTCATTTTGCCCTCCCCTCCTCCACTACTTCGCTGTTCAACCAGCATGGTTCTCTTACTCTGCTCCTCTTACTCTGTGTCTTGGTGCAGGCTTCTGTCGTTTCTGTAATCCCGTTTAATAATATCCCATTTTTGCTCCACATCCATCTCCTGCCTTATGCTCTCCAGTTTCCCTTTCAGTACTTTCTGCATCCTCCCAATGTTTGCCCCGAGGTTTACCACGGAGTAACTGATTTCTCTGGCTGTTCACACACGTGATATTAAACCACACCATTTGGTGATCACTGTTGTCTAGATAGGACTTTTAAGATTCATGAACACTCCTGAATATATCAGAATCGTTTTTCTAAAGCTAAAAACCTGGAAAATCACAAGTCAGATGGTATTAATGAAACATAGAAAAGAAATGTATCTATGGCTTCAGTCACAGTATTTTCCAGAAAAACAGGTGTTCCCACTATGTCCTGTACAATTTCAGGCATCATTATTACATCTCCTTGAAGAAAAAAGAATCCCTGAAAAAACGTGGGATGTACGTTGGCTTAGCTGCCGTGCCAAAATTAACAAAAGCAAACCAAAGCATAAAGCAATAGAAGAAAGGATGTGTAGGATGGGCATTTTTTTTTTTTTTTTTTTATAGTTGTTTAACCAGGTATAGCACACTAAGCTGAAGCTTTTTACAGGAGCACCTGGGAGCACAAGGAGGTTAAATGACTTAAGTAGGCCTAAGTGCAAACAGGAGTTAGAAACCATTAGTCACCTATTTTTCACGTGTTCCTACATACAAGAGTTTTGGACCTCGCTTGCCAAGGAATGGAAAGAGCTCTGATATACAAATGTAACATACAGTACAAAGCATTCCTGTTTGGTTATTATGCACAATCTTTTAGTAAATGACAGAAAAGTACATTGCATCTAGTTCTCTTGGCCATCAAATGGTACATATGGAAAATTAGAAGTCTTTTCACACTGCAGCAGAAACAAATTACACATAGAGCTGACAAAGAAAATTACTTCAGAATTGCAAAATATTTTTTGGAGTCAAAACACATGACTTACAGAAATCTACAGGCAGCATGGAGAAATATGCCATGGTTAACAACTTTGGATGTCCCAATTACATGAGCCACTGGATAGAAATCCTGGGTAATTCTGCATCTAGAGTTTTTGTTTTCCTTTTAATGGTTGCTTTGTATAATTCTCATCCCTTTTTTGCATTAAGGTTGCTTTATTGCAGTTTTTGAAAAAAGGAGGGGGAAGCGTTAAGAGGACTGTGATGATTTAACATGTCTTTCCCTTTTACGGCTGATGGAAGTGATTTAATTTCATTTATGTTAATACTTACATATAGTTATAGAATTTAAGTTTTCTTTTGAGGTTTTCCTTTTCTTTTTAACGTCTGATTTCACTGTATATTCGCACTATACTTGTATTATGGTTTGTTGAAATTATTTGGTGATGAATAATATTGTTTGAATTTTCTTCCCTAATAAACACCCCTACTCTTGGTAGGGGGCGCTACTCACTTAGTTTTCAAGATGGTGGCGTTGGTGGTAGAGAGGATGGAGGTGGAGGGTGGGGGAATGCCCCACTCTCCATATCAGAGGCCATTCTCATTGAGCACATTGCTTGTGCTGTTCAGGATTTGAGTGCTGCAGATATGGAAGCGATAGTAAGAACAGAAGTGGATGAGGACGACGACCTCTTCCTTGAGCTGAAAAGACAGATGTCAGCTACAGGAGGTCATCACTAAACAGAAAGTCCTGACCGAAAGAAAGTGCACTGCACAGTGCAGTCTGGGGAGTGTTCTGCTCCAATGGAGAAAATTGTTAATTTTCAGAAGACGGAACAAGCCAGCAGTGCCGAGCCTGCTGCTGAACGAGTCTTGAGTGGACAAAGTGTTGTACTTACTACTGCATCAATGGATTTTATTGCATCACACTCTGGTGACCCCTTGGCATTCACTGCTTCGATCCTGGATGACTGGGAGGGCAAGACAGGTATGTCTCATGTTTCTGAACAGCATGGAGCAGATAGTGTTTCTGCTTCTATTTGCTTGGCCCCTGTCTCTGGGTTAATCTCTGGATCGGAATCCCTGATCCCTCTGGACTTCTTGTGGCCTGTACCATGAAATGCTGCATCTCTGTTATCAGTACTACCCAATAGTAACACTACTGAGACTGTTTCTATGGGCTCTCTCACTTCGGCAAATTTGTTGCTTGACAGATCGCTCTTGAATGCTGGCTAGGTTCAAAATGCTAGGGAGGGAGGTTGGGAACCTGACTGTCCAGTGCTATCACTCTGCCACTACTGAGACCTTGGCAAACAAATGCACTGTTCCGATTTCTTCTTCAATAATTGAGCCCCAAATTGAATTTAACCAGAATGGCTCACAGTTGCCCATTTTGTCAGCCCCCCAACTACCGAAACTGGCATGAGAGACTTATCTGCTCCACATTCTGACCATGCAGGGGAGGCCCCCCCCAAAGAAATATTCAGAGCTTTTTGCTCCTAGGGGGAACCTGCCCCACAGAAGAATGCAGTGTGCCTTATTTATAAAGAAGGGCTGGAAAAAGGCCCTGATGGAGTTTATGTTGCCAGGACACTACTAAAAGACTCTATGAAGTTTTTTTCATCCAAAATTTATGCTTTGATGCATACTGGTGACACTAATTTCAACATAAGTTTCAAACTGATTGCTGGTTTAGATAGGTTCTGGCCTAGCATCCTCACTGTGTTCACCAATCTCACGTGCTGTGTCACATGTATGCTCATTTTGTATGTTCAAACTGTCTTCTCCCGGGTCGTGTCTGAAAATAGGCATTGCTATGCCTAGCACACTCACCCAGTTACCAAAAGCAAATAAATAAATAAATAAATAGATATAATGCATTGTATAGAACTCAGCTGTGGAGCCCTTTCTTGGCTGTGGCTCTGACAAAACCTTTGATCCCCACAGTCACTATCTTATTTAAAACTGAGGGGGGCAGTATCGTTGTGAGGTCTTGGATACACCAATCCCCATTACTGATTCAGAACAAAACTGGACGGTTGGGTGGAAAGTAAAGATAAAACTCAAGAATACTGACAGGGGTGTGTTGCATCTTCCGAGAGTTTTTTTTTTTTTTTTTATTGGGTAGGGACAGGGGTACTCTGTTTTATTATGGCCAACATAATTCATGTTTTAAACATGGATCTAAAGGCCATTTGAGTAATGCTTGAGACAGTATCAAATGTACACACTGCTTAGGATATGATCATTCTTTAAATGACTGTCAGGATGCATTCAAGTACAACCTCTGTGAACGACGTGGTCACTCCTTTGTGAGGTACCCTTGGGCTTCGCATAATAAAAGTGAGTGCTTCTCCCTGAAACATTTGGTGACCCAAGCCCAGCAAAAATGAGCAGCTCATGCTTCAGAGCAGGGGTTCCTCTCTGAAACACAGGAGATAGTTCCTACTACTAGTCCCCTAGTAGCCCCTGATGCTGATTTGATGGATTTTGATGGCAATTCTAATTTAGAGATTCCTGTAGAACCCCCTTTGCCTGACACTCCTGCTTCAGGAATTGTTACACCAGAGTCTGACCTGCCTCTGCCTGCAGGTCCTGAAACTGTAGAACTTATTTTGATGCCCCCCCTTTGCCCACACCCTCCTGCAGATGACTTCCAACCGGTCCCTTCTCTAGGGAAGAAGAGGATGCTACGATCTGAAGCGAAGCCTCCCTGAAAAGGGGAAAAAAACAAGGCTCCTTCTCTCATTCCATTCAAGAATAGATTTAATGCTCTTAGTAAAATGACAAATGACAATAAAACAGTCGGAAGATGAAGATTCTAAGGTATCTTTATCTTCCTCCCAAGTAGACCTCCTCTCTGATCAAGAGGACCCTCTACCCATGGAATAGACACCCTCTAGGAGACTGACCCGGTCTCACAATAAAAGCACATCCTGAACAGTCCTCCCTCTGTTTTCTGTTTTTTCATGGCTGTTACTATTTCCACCCTAAATATAAATAGCATCAAGGGTTACAAGAAGTGTATGACTGCCCTTAACGTTCTGTCAGCCATATTATTCTCCTCCAGGACACCAGGCTTAAGACCACTTACAAAACTGCACAGTCCACTATCTTTTGGAGTAAAGGTCCCTCCTTCTGGTCTATAGGCCTTGAGAGGTGTGATGGTGTGGGGATCCTATTTAATGATGCTAAACTACAAGCGACTAAATGCATGGAAGTCCAGCCTAAGAGTGCCCTGGCTCTGTATGTAAACTCTGCATCTGAGCAGATGAGCATTATAGTCACTTCGCTACTCAGACCAAAACCCTAAGGACTGACCTGTTTTCTGTTATACAGTACAGCCATGTTTGCATATGGCCCGAATAGTGATTTGGGGGGGGGGGAATTTAATTGCAGTCTTGCACTGACTGACAGAGGTTTAAAACAGTGATTCCAACAGATTGAAGGCAGTATTATCCATGGCCAAGCTTAAAGATGCCTATTGGGCTAAGTATTGTATGGGAGGCAACACCTTTTTCACGAGAGTTCTCTCAATGAGAACAGAAACAGAATTTGACAGCAGAAAAGGGCCGCTTGGTCCACCAAGTTTGCCCATTTCCCTACCTAATGGGTAAGCTGCAGATCCTAGTTAACCAAACGCCTACTTCCTCCTTCCTCCACCTAGAATTGCCTTATGTCTGTCCCAGGCATTCTTGAATTCCCCCACAGTTTTTGACTCCATGACCTCCTCAGGAAGGCCGTTCCATGCATCCACAACCCTCTCCAGGAAAAGATACTTCCTCACATTACCTCTGAGTCATCCCCCCTCTATCTTCAAATTGTGCTCCCTTGTTCTTGCATATCTCTTTTTCTTGGACTTTGTTGATTCCCTTGAGGTATCTGAAAGTTTCTATTACATTCCCCCTCTTCCTCCTTTCCTCGAGGGTATACATATTAAGCTTCTTTAGTCTCTTCATATGTCTTCTGATGCAGACCCTGCACCATTTTAGTTGCCCTCCTCTGGACAGCCTCCATCCTGTTTATGTCCTTGCAGAGATGGGATCTCCAAAATTGTACACAGTATTCCAGATAGGGTCGCACCAACTGTCTGTACAGAAGGACAACTTCCTGTTTTTGCTACTGGTTATGTTTCTCCCTATGCATCCCAGTATCCCCCCTCCCAGTCAGATTTAGATATTCCAGCTCTGTCAGAAAGTGAACTGCAAATTTTAACAAACCTGATGGGCCCAGAAGTTGTCTGGAATGCAATAAAATTGTTAAAATAATATGGCCCCTGGTGATGATGGTCTTAGCACTGAGTTTTCTAAAATGTTCAAAGATCAACTGGTTCCTGTCCTAATGGAACCTTTAAATTATTGTTTAGAGGTTCTTCTGATTTTTATCCATAAACGTGGTGACAAAGCCACCCTAAAGAACTGGAGGCTGCTCAGTTTACTCAACACTGACTACAAAATTCTGGCTAAGATTTTGGTACATCGGTTGGGAGTGGTAGCTAAAAAAATTAGTTTACACCAAATGTGTTCTATTACGCCTAGAGCATTCATGATGCTCTGTTATGGCTTAGCGAACTTTTTTTGAGGGGAAATCAGAATTTACTCACTGGCTATCTCTTGAGTATAGACCAAGAGAAAGCATTTGACAAACTATCTCATGAGTTTTTGTTTAGGGTTTTACGTACTTACCACATACCAGAAAATGTTATTTTCTGGATACAGGCTTTGTACAACCATGCCACATTATGGTCTTATGTGAATGGATGGCTTGGATGTACCCATTTGTTTCATACAGAGGTTTGGCAGGGTTGCCC
This sequence comes from Neoceratodus forsteri, assembly GCA_016271365.2. Classification (NCBI taxonomy): domain Eukaryota; kingdom Metazoa; phylum Chordata; order Ceratodontiformes; family Ceratodontidae; genus Neoceratodus; species Neoceratodus forsteri. Next base: position 697,023,278 of record CM028129.1, read on the forward strand.
CAAAGCCCCTTGCTATATATTTTTAGTATAGAGCCTTTAATTTGAAAATTTCAGCAGGCCCAAACTCTATCCTGACTAAAGCTTTGGCATATGCAGATGATGTCATTTTGACTTTCACCTCTGACGTAGACGACCGACTGGTTGGCCAAATACTACACAGTTTTGAGAAGGCCTCTGGGTCTCTCAATTATGATAAAAGTGTTGACTGTTAGTTAGGGGAACCAGTTCCTCCTTTATTACAGAGCATTGCAGGATTCCTGATTTTGGATCAAGACATTAAATTGGTAGGAGTTACTTTGGGGAAGCATGACATGGCAGCGAGGAACTGGGGCGCTTACCTCCAGATGGTACAGTCCAAAGTAAACAACTGGAAAAACAAGAGAATTACAAAATGAAAAAGAGTTTACATGATTAAAACTTTAATTTTTCCACTGTTTATTAGTTATGTATTTCTACTCCTGCATGCTATGGACACTAGACTTTTGAGTTTATTTTTTCAAGCCTTCTGGGGCAGTCGGTTGAACCCACTCAAAAGGGAAATTATATATAAACCTAAAAAGGAGGGTGGAGTCGGCATGATTAATCCCCTTGCCTTTTATTACAGCATTTTTATTTCTACTATTATTAGTATGACCTTAAAGCCCAATGGGAAAATTTGGACTGCAGCGGTCTTAGAATGGCTGCAACCTCATATGACTGCATGACATGCTGAAAAGCTGAAAGTGTTTAGAAAACCTGGCCATCACCCAGAGTATATTACTGACATTTTTCTTAAAACAAAATTTGGAAATTGGGTTTAGATGATGTCGTAACGGTTCACAGAAAATTGCTGTATGCAGAAATAATAGAGACTCACTTCCCAACTCCCCTAATGATCCTGCATTATGTGGAACAAGATCAGATTAAGGTATTACACTACCTCAGTAATGGCAGGTCACCCCCCTTTGTGTGGGATGTGCAGTGGCTGAGTATGCATGGGAAACTGGGTGTATGGAACTCCCATAAACACAAGCCCATATCAGAAAGGTATTGCCCCCAAGATAGTTCTGTGGCAATACTGGAAACCCAGGACCATTTGTTTTTCACTTGTCGCTATGTACAGGGATTTTGGGGATATTTGGCTGTACAATGGAAAGATCCATCGTTTGCTGTAATATCACATGCAGAACTAATTTTGGGTCTCTGACAGTAGATGGGGAAAGTATGTTATAAAAACTTTGCTGGTGGTTGGTACCATCTTGCAATATTATATCTGCCAATCCAGGTGTGCCTGGGTGCTACAGCAAAAACATATTGGGTATGTGGAAAGTTATGAATGTACGGTTAGAACTGCGTAAGATTCATGACTTGGAAGAAGAACACAGTACTTTACTGCAGCAAATGAGGCAGTTAGAGAAATTGACCTTTTATATATTGTTTCTAATTTTATTTGTAAAACCCGATCTTTTATTAAAGTTGTGTTAATAGGTAGGTTTTAGACCTATGTTTTGAATGTATTAGAATACAACATTATATTATGTTCCTTTCTTTATGATGTCTGTTTTTTTTTTTTGTTTTGCTCCTTCCTCGTTTCCTTTCTTAGTGAAGTTTTTAACTATGACTGTTTGTTATTCTTTGTGATTTTTGCTTTGCTTGGTTTCTTGTTATAATAAAAAATTCCCCTACTCTTTGAGAAGTGCCATGGGATCTTTAATGTCCACCTGAACAGGCAGATGGGACCTCAGTTTAATGTCTCATCCAAAAGACAGCACCTCAGGAGTGCGGCATCCCCCTCATGATGGACTATAGTGTCAGTATTGGGATTTATCCCAAGTGGCTGGTCTGGGGCTACAACCCACAGCCTTTCGATCTTCCTGCCTCAGAGGCAAGTGTGCAACCTGCTGAGCCACTGACACTACATCTTGTGCATTTGTTGCACTTTATGAATGAGATGTTGTCTCTTTACCCGTTTGTGTTATGAGCAGGGCCAATAGCAGCCTCTGTTAGCTCTTGAGGAAGTGCCAGCTTTTGGCACAAACACATTTGTCCTGTTGGTGGAGGGGAGCCGTCTGTCTGGTCTGCTGAACAAAATAAAGATAATCCCTCAACATATCTGCAGTGTCCCCCAAGTCTGTACTGTGAGGCAAAGTTATGAGGCAACATTGAAATTCTTTAACTTTTATGCACAATGTTAATATTGTAAGTGGGAGGGAGCTGTTTTCTGCATCTCCTCTCTAAATAGCAATGGGAAAAGAGCTTGGAGCTGACCATGACACTGCTCAACTGCTTGTTGGGCAGTGTCATGCAGATGAAAGGATTTTTCAAGCTGCTCTGACAGGAACAGCTCACTCCTTTCAACTACGCAAAGTTTCCACCCGGCACGCAGAAAACTGCCATGATCAGCTTCACTAATCATTAAGCTATCACTGTCGAGCCCCCTACAGCCTAGGTTGCATTGTACCTGACAGTAACACAGCTCTGAAACCCCTTTATTGTAAAAATATGTTATGTGCGGTGTATGCACAAGCAAACATACACATGGATATGAAACTGACTTCTGTTGGACCACTAAAAGAACAGGGAAGTGGTGGCCGAACAAAAGAAGAACAGATGGCTAAATACTTAAGAGTATTTTGCAACAGTAATCCCAGAGGAGATGGAATGATATTAGCTTGTGAAACATTGCTCACAAGAGAGCAGCAGGACACAATACAGGACATATGTGGCACCTGAAGGGACTGAAAGAATATTGAAGATGGTAAACATAAAACAGGCAATAGGGCCTGGTGGAATGCACCTAAAAGTCCTGAGGGAACTAGCCAAAGAACTATCTGTCCTCTGGCAATGATATTCAGTGAGCCATTAACAGCTGCAAACTTGCCTGATGATTGCATGGGGTGCCATGTGGTACAAATGTTCCAAAAAAGGCTCTAGGATTGTGGATTGTGCCTGGGAACTTGGTCAGCTTAATGCAAATACAAAGAAAATTGATTGAGACAATTATAACAAACAGGACTGTCGAACAGTTGCAAAAAAATAAAAAAATAAATAAAAAAAAAGAACTTGTTTCTCAGTCGTTAAATTGTCATTATGACCCAGAGAACACTTCCAACCAGTCAGAGTCCTCCTTTCCTCTGTGCGTGAGACACACTTATTCTGTGAAGAGTGTCTCATGTGCAGCTGCCTAGAAATGGACACATTTGGGTAAGGTTTTCATAAAATGTTACAGATAATTGATTGAGCTGGTTCAATAATATGTTAATACAGCCACTGAGATCATTGTAAGAGTGGTCTCACTTACATTCTTAGGGTTTCAGAACCACTTACCTTCAGTTCACGGTTCTCCTACCCTAAGAATACAACCATAAGAATGGTCTTGGCTGCCATATTAATGTACAGTCAATGGCCTTATATGGATTCTGAAGTGGGATATCATACCAGACCAAACCAATCTATTTAATTTCTTATAAACAATATTGGCTTAATTAAAGGAAACCTGTGGCTGTTCTGTATCCAGACTTCAGCAAAGTTTTCAACACCGTACCACACAGTAGATCAGTTCATAAACTGGAGAACCTAGATATAACCGGTTATGTAATGCTGTGGATTAGAAAACTGGTTGCAGAACATCAAGCAAACAAGTAAACAGCTGACAGAGCACTGGGTCATAATGTTGGAAGCAATAACAGCGCGGCAAACAATGCTGCAAGCAAAACACTGTAGGCTGCAATAAAGTTGGGTAAAACAGTGACTGCCCCAAACACAGCACACACCATAGAAAATAATGGACCCTTTTTGTTTTGGAGGGGGGCTCTTCCTCCCCACACCCTTAGACTTAAAATACCAAATACGGGGGTTGTGGACTTTGAGGATGGAGAGAAAATTGGGAGGGGGAAAAGTCCTTTTTTGAAATAAAAAAGTAGCAACACCAGGAGACCTGGGGGCAACTGAACCATGATCCCAGATCTCCAGCCCTACCATGTGCTAGTGCCTTAACCACTCCACTACAGGAGTGGCTCAACCAGGCACCATATACAAGGCAGCTTCATCCCTTCCAAGCGACAGCACAGAGCGATAGGGGTAGCAGTAATTCCCTATCGCTATTATACCCCTATCGCTCTAAATGCTTTCCCACTTTGCACAGCACAGTTCTTGCAGCACTCTTTTTGGAGCGCTGCATTGACCCGGTCCCCTGATTGAGCATCTGAGTTTGCAAAATCTGCTCTGTCCTATGCAATCTGGCTTATCTGCATTGCTTAAAGTCACCATTGATCTCCACATAGCCATGGATAATGGTCTCCTTACCAGGGCCATATTCATGGACCTCTCCAGGGCATTTGACATAGTGAAACATGCAATACTCCTGCTCAAGCTAAGGATACTAGGTCTCAGTCAACCAACCCCTAAATAGTTTGAAAACTACCTGAGTATTCGAACCCAGCTAGTGGCCATAGAAGACATTACTTTAGACATTGCTGTCTTAAATCTTGAGGTTAATCAAGGCTCAGTTCTTGGCCCTCTGTTCTCCAGTTTTTATAACTGACCTCCCGAATCACAGCAGGAAGTGTCATCTACATATGTATGCTACTGACTCCATACTCTACAGTTCAATGATAATGTCCAAGGTTAATTCAGTACTCCAAGCTGATTTCAACACCATGAACACCTGGTTCAACAACCACCACCCAATCCTTAATACAACTAAAACAAACTATGACGTTTGGATCCCAGAACTGCTAACTCTTTCAGCAGGTCCACCTGCAATCATAACATCAGATGGCAACACTATTGAATAAGTCAGTCTAATTAACTATCTAGCACTTTGTCTTCATGTATCACTTACACACAGCAGACACACTGATCACATCATAACAAGTGTTGGGCCCAAGCTCAACTTTTTCTACAGATCTAACCACTGCCTCAGTGCTAATGTGAGGAAGCAGGTAGTCTCCCACTTCCTGCTCCCTTCCACTGACTACAGTAACATCATATACCACTGCGCAAACAAAACCACTCTGCTGCCCCTTGATCATTTGTACAAGCTGTGCAGGTTCCTCTTCTAATGTGGATGGTCTACCCATCATTGCCTGCAGTATGACCAGCTTAGCTGGTCAAGCCCCTCAAGCAGGCATGACTATCACTGGCCTTCTGTGTTGTACAACTGTGCCCAGGGAAAGCCCAGGATTATCTCCTAGCCCATGTCACAGTCAAGGAATGTCTACTCACTCCATTCAGTAGCAGCACATACCTTCCCAATTCCCAGGCTGAAGCATGAATTTGGTAGAAAGGCTCTTGCATTTGCAGCATCAGACCCATGGAGCAAACTCCATCTCAAACTAAAGAATGCTTCAAGCTTACAGGTATTCAGGTCAAGCCACCACAGAACTCCTTGTATCTGTTTTGGTCCAGAATCCCCCTCTCCCTGCCATGTTGCATAACAATGCTAATACTCTTGTTTGCTGTAACCCAGCTTTATTAGCCTGCTTTGATTACTGTGTGGGTGTACTGTACTTACCTTTACAGGTTTTCTTTCCTGTATATATTTTAGCCTGAAAGTAACCATTTCTGCTGGAGTATGTATACCTCTTGACTGGTGCTATCCTCCCTGGAACACCTGTCAAAATGAGATACTGCATCTAATGGGGTTATCCTAGTTGGAGTAATTACAAATAAATATGTAAATCTTAGCTGGCGCTATCCCTAGAGTTACAACCCCTGCCTGTATCTCTAGTCATAGGTTGAGGGTCCTGGATTCAATATTAAGATGCCTCTACCCAGAGTAACAATAGTGGGGTAGCTACCTAACCTGGTATAGCCCTCTGGAAAGCTATAACCACCCACAAGCCCACCTAGTGGCCTTGTACTTCTGGCAACAGTTAACACAGTCAGCAAGTAACAATATGCACACACCCTTTACGCTTACCACCAGGGTCTGGCCTTCAGCAATTTCTCTGGAACCTCCTATAAAAGCAAGGTTAGCAAAGCAGGTATACACTTGTATCACAAAAAACCAATTAATAGTATGTTCATGAGCCAGGTTAAATGTGGAACAACAATTAGATTTATTAAGGGTGTCGTGAACAAGGAAGGGGCATGATTCTAGTTGAATGATTACTATTCAGATTAAATTCAGACTACTTTGCATGCACTTTTAGTCCCAAATAATCAGTTTTACAACACTGGGTACCCAGGATGTTATACTGGCTATCCAGAGGCACTGCCCAGCGGTGGTCAGCATTTCAGCTGTTGCTGAGGCCCCTGATAGAAAGAAAAAACACAGTTAGCACGCACAACAGAGCTTTGATTACTTGTAATCCTGGCCGGTTGACCCTGTCTCTTCTAATCCAAAAAATTACAGAAGCAATTAAATGGTACCACAGATAATTGAATGATTTGTTGCAGGGAGCTACCCTGGATGCACTCATGCTACCAGTTGGCTGTGATAAGTCTGGTGATATGTAGACCTCATGTAGTTCCCCAAAGAGCACAGGTAAGCAGGGCCAACACGACACACCTCCACTTCACAGCCTTTCACTCCAGGTGGCCGCAACCTGCAAGATGTCTTTGTGCAGGGGCTGGATCCCCAAAGTTGGTCTCTCGCTGAAGAACAGTCTCTGGTGCAGCAATGGCCAGCTTGGGCTGAGATTGGCATAGGCCCAAGGCTAAATAAACAATTCAGGCAAAGTTCAGTTTGTTTGCTGGTGAATGCTTCCAGTAGGCAACACAGTTCAGTCACTGGCAACACAGGCAACAATCCATGATAAATATTCAGCAGGAAAACATTAACTTCTCTAACTCTCAATTCAGTAATCAGGCTGGCTGCTATTGCAGTAGATTCCCTGAGCAAACCTCTCGATCATTAAATCAGTCTCAAACAACCTCTGGGCCAAATGCTTCCAGGAGCTTTCTCTCAGTCCAAATCTCAGGCTGTACCTTCAAATGTTTTGGAGCTTTCTGCCGCTAGTAAAGGTTTCTTTTCAGATTAGTCTGATCACTGCAATCAGGTAGTCCAAATGCAGGAGAACAGTAGCAGGGAGGCAAGTCAGGCCTCCTCTGACGGTTTCCTAAAGCTCATCCAGTGAGCAGCTCCTTGAAAGCTCGAGCTGCTCACTCTTCAAGCTCTAACTCCAACTGACCTACTGTCTAACAGTCCTGGGAATTTCCCTTGGTTTCCTGAGTTCTGGTTGGCTGGGAGAGCTGTTGGTCACAGTTTGGATGCCCCCTTCAGTTCAGTTTAGGTGGCAACCTAAAATCTACAGATTTTCCTTCCCACAAGGCACTTGAGTTAAAGACCCTTAAAGCCCCCCCAAGTACCATTGGTCCAAGTGCTGGCAGTCCCTGACCAAATATGGTGGCTTGCATTCAGATAAACCACCCCCTCCCCCCGGGAGACCGGAGGTCATGAGGGCCAGCCGAGAAGCCCTCCCTGCCAAAAGACAAGCACAGCATCCTAAGCCAGACCACCACCCCTCCCCCATGGAGACCAGAGGTCGTGAGGGCCAGCCAAGAAGCCCTCCCTGCCAAAAGACAAGCACAGCACGCTGAGCCAGGTAATTTGCTGCTCACCTAATGGAATCTGTTGCTGTGTGGCACCTTTTTCAAATGGCCGCCAGCCCCCAGCCTTGCTCCATTCACCCCAGCAGAAAAGCAGCTGCCTTGCCCTGCGAGTTTCAGATTAGGCTTAGCCCGCCCAGGCAGCATGGCGGGTCGGCTCCCCCCGCCCCACCACCACCTTGGTGCGTCTCCTGAACTTATACCCTGTTCAAGTCAGGCGACAGGGCGAAATAACCTATCAGCCCACTTTTCCAGCTGCAGGTTATACAATTCCATCCCTAGAGGTCGCTGTCGTACATTTTCTCTTGACATAAAGTCACTATGCATCTCCTATTAATCACAACGTTGCTGACCAGCAGGCTCACTCTCCTTGCTCTGCAACCCCACCCTGTGGTTCCTCCACCTCATGACTTCACCAACTTCCCTATCCCTTCGCCTACCCCAGACATTGGCTAGCAGAGACACTCCTACGCCGCACACCAATATCAATTTGTTCTAATTTACCTTCTCTCTCTCATACTCCTGCACTTACACCCGCTTTACAGATGGGTCAACACTGTCCCTCTGCCCTACTCCAGCCTAGACCTCAGCCCCCCTCCACCCAGGAAGACGTGATGTCGCCCCACCCCGCGACCTCCCTACTTCCCTGCATCATCTCTAGTCTACCAGTACCCACCCACAACAAAAAAAATAAAACAGTCACCCTATCATTCTCAGCTTGGGTCCCACAAGCATTGCAGGCTCTCTCTACTAAGGCACACATTACTCCTACTCCTGCTATCCGGAAATATTCACCCCAACCCTGGACCCCCATCACAACCCCCCCCCAATCAAACCTCAGGGAAGACTGCTGCTGGCATCAATTAATATTGGTCTTCCTAAAAACACACGCTACTTCAAGGTTGGATTACCCAACATGCTCCTGACATTCTAGCCCTCTCAGAAACCTGGCTATCCAAAAATCCCCAATGAAGCAGTCTCCGTAAGTAACTATAACCTTTTGGGGTAGATAGACCTGATGCGTGGGGGTGGCTGTCACCAATATTCGTTAAATCTACATAAGATTGCCACAGTCGTTAGACACACCCCCCAAGAACATAGGGGTACAGACACTTACAGTCAAAATTAGTCTGGGCACCAAACTATCCACGCCATTGCTGCCTATATCCCCCAAGAAACCAGAAACTTGCATTTGAATCAATACTACACATTATCGCTCACCTCCCAAATGCTAATGAATCCATATTAATGGGCGATTTTAACATTGATTGGCTATCCCCATCCTTCTCCACCTACAAAGACGCAGCACAGGCTATGGACCTCACCCAAATTGTTACCTCCCCAACAAGGTGTGACACAAGAACCGGGACCTCCACACTATTAGACCTTATTTTTACAAACAGAACACGCAACATCAACCAGGCCTCAGTGCTTCCTGATGCTATCAGTGACCACTCCCCGGTTATCTGCTGGTGCTCAGGTAAACTCTCGCTAGCATCACCAACCACCACATGGCATCATAAGCTCAAAAAAGGAGGCCTTGACCACCTCAAAGAATACCTTGTAAATAGCAACTGGCTACCCATATATAATGCACAGACAGTGGATACCGCCCTTACCCACTTTATAACTACATTTAACAAAGCCTGCGATATATTTGCCCCCTTCACAAAGCAGGTGGTGAAAACCAGGACTACCCCCTGGATCACTCCTTCCCTTATAAACCTTATGCAACATAGGGACAACCTTTGCACAAGGCCATAGAAACACAACGCACTAGGGACCGACAACTATTTAGGGAGGCTGTAATAAATGCACCCAAGTACCAGTAGGGCAAAAGCTGAATACTACCAGCATACCATCTCCACCTCCTGGGGAGATGGGAAAAATTCTGGAGAAACATTCTAGGAAATCAGTGGCAAACTCGCTTCCCACCCCCGACCCAACTCAGGTGAACGGGACATTACTCAAGACCCAGCTAAAATTGCTGAAGCCCTCAACGACTCATTCTCTGACCCATCCATATCCTCCCCCAAATTTCTTCCACCTCCCAACCCCCCAACAACACCTTGTCCTGCGAATATAGACCTCCCACCCCCATTCTGGCTCCGAACCATTCCCGACAACCAGGCCAAACGCTATATCTCCAGAGCTATCCCTAACACTCGCTACAGCAATGACTCCCTGGACCTAAAACTTATTAGGCTTACCCTCGATGTCACACTACCCAATCTCACAAAAATTCTTAACCTCTCACTCTGCCTCGGCCAATTCCCCTCTAACTGGAAAAAAGCCTTGATCACTCTTATCTTAAAGAATGGCAACCCCACCTGCACCGGTAATTATAGACCAATCTCAATACCCCCTCCTCTCTCCAAAGCCCTAGAAAAAATAGTCTCAGATCAGCTAACTGAGCACCTTATGAAACACAACCTCCTAAGTAAGGAACAACATGGGTTCCATGCTGGCCACAGCACCATCACGGCCCTCACTGAACTAACCACGTTCATCCATGGGGCCCTGGATCAAGGATCTATTGCCGGGGCCATCTAAGTAGACTTAAAGGCTTTCGACACGGTCAATCACGATCTTCTCATCCAAGTCCTGCCACAACTAAATGTGGCCTCTGAGGTCTCGGCTTGGTTCTAGGACTACCTCTCGGGTTGCTCTCAGCAAGTAAGAATCAACCCCTCCATCTCCACCCCCAAACCTGTGTGCTCAGGTGCTCCACAGGGGTCTATTCTGAGCCCACTGCTTTTTACACTCTTCCTTAACTCACTCCCCAAAGCTTGCAGTGGTCATCTCCTACTTTATGCTGATGATGCTGTTCTTTACTGGCAACACCCACAGCCAGACACCCTCCAACTCTCCCTTCAGGGGTTTTTCAGGGAGCTGGAAAACTGGTTTACTGTACACCGCCTGATCATTAACTATTCCAAAACTAAGTCCATGACCTTTGCACATCGCCAAAGCCCACACAGCCAGATGACGCTCCAAATCACAAACTTGGATGGTACCCATCTGGAACATGTTACTCATTTTAAATATCTATGTGTCACCTTAGATACCTCCCTCTCCTACCACAGACATGTACGCCTCCTCTCGTCAACGATTAACTCCAGAATTGGTACCCTCTACAGGATCAAGAACAGCCTGCCTGCCCATGCCATGCAGATAGCTGTCACCTCCTCCATCCTCTCACTTCTCGATTATGGGATTGTTATCTACGGCACTGCTGACAACTCCACCCCAAGTAGCATAATCACAGCGCTTAATAAAGCCTGCCACCTCGCTACTGGCTGTGACAGACTCACCCACACCTGCAATCTGTACACACTAACTGGTTGGCTTAATTTCCATCAAAGACTCAAATATCAAACCTACATCTTAGCAAAAAAGATCCACCTCCAGCTTGCTCCAGCCGGTCTACTCCCCATCGTCAGCTCGGCCCCTCACAGACGGACTACCAGACTGTCAGCTACCTCATCCTTCACGGTCCCCCCATGTCGAACGTCTCTAGGGCAGAGATCCTTCCACTACCGTGCCCCCAAATGGCTCAACACCCCCCCCACTCTCCCAGACCCACAGCATCTCACTTTTTCAAAACCGGCCTTTAGACACACCTCTTTGAAAATTCTAAATGTGAATGCCATTAAGGCCTGCTCTCTCCTCCCTCATCCCCATAACTGATTCAGGGACTTCCTAGACCCTACGTACCACTCTCCGCATTAGCACTGTCTTGGGCTCACATGTATGCCTCCCAAAAGCTTTTAAAACACCTCACAACTGCCATGTCAATTCTGTAACCAGTAAAAATCAAAGTATATAAAAAATGTTTCTTTTAATGCTTTATATTGTCTTGTGTCTCTCCACCCCCTGTAACCACCGTGGAGCCATTGTATAAATGCTGTCTGTACTGAAACCTGTATATAATTGCTCATTCCGTCTGTCTTCCTTGTACTTTGTTTCTCCTTCCACCCCCTGTAAATGACGTGGAGCCTTTGCAAAAGAGTCTATGACTCCAAGGATTGTAATTCCGATTATACAGTAAATAAATAAAATAAATAAAGCTGTAAGAAGGCAGGTTAGAACAAACTATTTCAGATGTAACAGCAGGTTAGCAGCAAATAATTACAGTACTAGTTCAGGCTACCTCAGCTCTTCTATTGACAGCAGAGTGGAGCAAATTAAAGCAGTATCTGGCTAGTCATGAGCTTTGATGCACTCAGACCCAGCCCAAAACCATTTATTATACACATACTAGCTAAAGTCTTAAAGTGACAGGCATGGAGGCGTAGCTTGGTACTCTCACGTAAAACAGGATCAAACAAATAACCATGGATTTACTACCTCTGCAGGATGTCTGCCTGGCAGTGGGTATTGATGGAGCCCTGGGAGACACCTGAGATAAGCCCTCCAAATTGGGGAGGGCTACACTGTCCACTACCTAGGAAAACTTGGTATCTGCGTCAAATCTATACTTCATAACCATTTTTATTTAGGAAAATACTACTCGTGAATATATACAAGCTGCATCCATAGACTAAAATACACATACTATGTAGTTTCATAGTCTCTAACACGCTCGGGTCTTGCATCTTCTCCTTACAACCTATCACTCAAACTGAAGCCCTGGAGGCCCTGCTATCACGAAGCCCCACTAAAGGCAATGCCCCTGATGGGTTGGATTCCAAACTCCTCCACCCCTCTGTGCCAGCTACAGCTTCTCCTCTGGCGAGCCTCCTAAACCTCTCATTTACCAAGGCAGCTGTCCCACATGCCTGGAAACGTGCCATTGTCATTCCACTTCTGAAAGAGGGCCCCCCCCTCCTCCGCCTCCAACTACCACCTTATCTCCCTCTTCCCAGTCCTTGCAAAGCTGCAAGAGCACCTGGTATTTGCCCAACTTACCTCATTTTTCTCAGATAACTTCTTCATGCTGTATCAGTCCGGCTTCAAGAAGGGCCATACCACCGCATCCTCCCTGTTAAGACTCACAGACACTATCCTCTCCGGCATGGATAGAGGAATGATCTCCTTAGCTATATTTGTCGAGCTTGTTAAAGCTTTCGACATGGTCTCCCACCCACTGCTGTTAACAAGCCTCACAGAGGCAGGCCCCTCTATCTCTTCCACAAACTGGTTCAGCACCTACCTCTCTGGAAGAACTCAATCAGTAAAAATTGTTGATGCTTTATCCTCTCCCCTCCCTGTGACCACCTGTGTCCCCCAAGGGTCAATACTCGGTCCCATCCTATTCTCCATTTTCCTCAACAACCTGCCACAAGTCTGCACAAACTTATCTATACATTTGTACGTGGACGGCACCGTCCTATTCTCCATAGGCTCCTCCCCAGCAGAAGTAGCATCAAATCTCCAGACAGACTTCAAAAAAGTTCAACTCTGGTTCAGCTCCCTCAATGCAAAAAGAAATGTAACAATGTCCTTCAGTACGAGATAGCAGCTAGCCCGGCTTCCCTCCTTCCGCACATTGGACAGGACAACTCTGGAGGACGTCACTTCCTTCTGGTATTTAGGGGTATGGCTTGACCATCACCCAACCTTCTCTGACCACATTGATGCAATTATCAAAAAACTACACCCCAAGCTTGGTGCCCTCTACAGGAACCACTCTAGTCTCTCTTCCTCGGTTAGACGGGAACTAGTTCACAAAATGATCCTCCCCTCCTTAGACTACTGCAACATAGTCTATAGTGTGGCACCACCTTCCACCCTGTCTAAACTAGATACCATCTTCAATGCATTCTGCTGCTTCGCTTTTGATGCCACACCTCGTTTCCACCACTGACGTCTACTGCTCTCACCTTCCCTTCCCTAGAGAATCACCGAAAACTGCACTGCTCCAAGTTTGTCTCAAAATTCTGGCTTGATGCTCCTCCCCCCACCTTTCCTCAATGCAGTTGTCGGCTCCCGCCCCTCCTCACGCTCTCCAGTCCTTTGACCCCCAACTTCTAAATATTCCCAGCCAAAAGACAGCTGCTGGACAAACTGCCATCTCGCACAGATTCCCAAAACTATGGAATGCCCTCCCCCCTCAAATTCGCCACTCTTCTTGCTATTACTAGGTATGAAAGAACAGAAGAAGGCCAGAGCCAATCAAGACTGTTCCTCACAGTATGTGGGACATTATCTATTATCCCTCAACCAAACATCTAATTTGTTTTTAGAGACAGTGACACTAGTTGCCTCTACCAATTCTTGTGGCAAGGTGTTCCATACAATGGATGCTCTTATTGGAAAAACGTTTCCTCTTTTGCTGGTTTTGTAAGTTTTTACTTCAAGCTGTTTATTATGCAGTCTCGGAACATGTCTCCTTTTGGAGAGTGTTAGACCACATTTTTCCATTAGATCTGGTGAATTTATTAAATCAAAAACCATAAGCATATGACCTCAATCTTCTAGTTTGAAGAGAGAAGAGACCAGTAGCTTTTAATCTGTTCTGATAATCCAGGTTTGTTAATCTTGGAATCATTTTAGTTACTCTCCTTTGAACCTGTTCAAGAATTGCGATGCCTTTTTTTTGGTTTGGATTCCAGAAAGGGGATCCATAGTCTAGATATGGTCTAATGTATGCCCTATACAATGGAATAAGACATTGTTCAGTGCGATTAACAAAAGTGCATTGTATTTGCCTCAAAAGTCTGTTGGTAATGCAAGCAGTTCTAACACAGTGATCATTTGATATAAGTTTATTATTAACATACATCCCTAAATCTTTTTCACAATTTGATGAGTGAAGTGGTAGTCCATTTATAGGATATATCGTTTTTGGATTATTTACTCCGAAATGCACTACTAAACATTTGTCTTGATTAAACTGCATATGCTTTTCATTTGGCCAAAGTGTTAATTTTTCCAAATCCTTCTTTAATGCAGAAATATTTTCTTGATTATTAACCTTGCCCCCCAATTTAGTATATCTGCAAATTTAACCATGAAGTTATTTGGCCCTGTTTGTAAATCACTGATAAAGAGGTTAAATAATGTTGGTCCCAAGACCGACCCCTGGGTACACCACTTGTCACACTACCCGAATCAGACAAGATATCAATAATTCGGACTCTCTGAGAATGATTTGTCAACCAGTTTAAAGTCCAGTTGACAATATCAGGTGACAAACCTAGATTGTGCATTTTAGTAATGAGTTTTTCATGTGAGACTTTATCGAAAGCTCTATTAAAGTCCAAAAGAATTACATCAGTAGAGATACCCACATCTATTAGAGTACTTATATTATAAAAATATATCAGATTGGTGGTGCAGGAATACTTGGGAGTAAACCAATGCCGATTTGAATAATAAATTCCTATTTTTTTACAATCTTGATCAATTAGAGACTTCATTACTTGTTCCATTAATTTACCAGCCACTGAGGTCAGGCTAATTGGACGATAATTTTGCACAGAACCTCTATTGCCTTTTTTAAATATGGGAGTAACTATTGCTGAATGCCAATCATTTGGTACAAGGCTTTCTTTTTAAGGATTTATTGAAAATAATTGACAAAGGTATAGAAATCTTTATAGAAGTTTTGATCATAAACCATGGATGAATACTGTCTGGGCTTGGACTAGTATTTTTTTTTTAGTTTTTTGATAGCCTGTATAATGTCAGTTGGATAGAACTTATGATAATCTACATGGTGAACTTTAAATGTACTAATAGGTGATTTGAGAGAAGACAGAACAAAAGTACTTAAAGAATTTTGAGGTTTCTATGCCCATTCCCTGGCAACTGCACTGTCAAACTACTTCACTGTAAACTGCGTCTCCGCATAGCAATAAAATCCCCCCCTTTTTTCCCCAAAATTCTCCTGCCAGACCAGCGGCACCAACCTCCCTTGGTAGCTGGCCTATATATACACAATATATTAAAAAATAAATAAATTACACTTACTTGCCCACACCCTGGACTCTCTCTGACCAGTCTAGTTTTAGTTTAGCCCTAGTTTTTTTTAGTTTTTAGCCCTTGGGATATTCTACAGCACCAACTTGTACTCCATAAATGTATGCAAACATTGTATGTATGTATGTATGTATGTATGTATGTATGTATGTATGTATGTATGTATGTATGTTTGTTTAGCTGCTACCTGTTAGTCCTGAGCACTTGCTTTCAGTTGTCTGCTACAAATTGTTAACCAAGTAATTCCTTCTTTACCGTGTAAACTGCCAACTGTTAATATGTTATGATAACCTGCGTGTTATCCTCCCCTTGTACCCCCCCCCCAGGTCGCACCGGGAGACTAGCATCGCTTTTGCTTAGTGTGCCTTCCTGGTGAACCAATTCAATAAAGAAATAAAATAAACAAAAAAAAGCATGCTTTGTTCCCAACCAATATAGGTTTATATGCAATAATACTGCTTAAACATTCTTCATTTGCATTTATAAAACATTCTATTTGTTCATTGGTATGCTAATTCAGGTAACTAAACACATTACCTTGTCTGTACCACTCTTTGCACACTAACCCACATAGATGAGTACCTGACCTAGTCAGCTATCTTTGGGCTATTTGTAGGATGACTGCTAGAGTACTGACTAGAGGGTTTTATTACTAGCTTAGAGGTTGCAGTGTAACCTATTTTGGGAAGGGAATTAGATGTGATGTATACCCCTTTATGAACCTCATTCATGGGAAGGTCTACAGGTGTTTCTGGAGTATCATACATGAGGCATACTACCGGTTTGACATCTCTTCCAGATCTTCTAGGTGGAAGGGGCACAGGCGAAGTCCTTTCGACAGCTGCATCTGGGTTAGCTATTTCTAGTTTATTATCCAGCAACAAACCAGCCTTTGCATTAAGTGGCACCTCTGCACTGTCTGTTTGTTCAGAGTTTAAAGGAGCACTTGCTTTTATAATGGTGCTTACATTTGGTTGCTCTGTAGACCCTGGTTCATCATTGAGGGGGAAAGCCATAGAATTTAACTCATGTAATACATTGCTGATACTTTCAGAATTAACAATACTTTCTCAGTTGTGGGCAGATTCGCAAGGCCCAGATATCTCAGCTTCAGGTAAGGACTCATTGATTGGGACTTAATTTTCTTGTTCGGAACTTGCCGCTTCAATCTCTGACAGCTCCACCAGACACAAGAAGTCAGCTACTTTGGAAGTTACACTTTATCTCTCTGCCAGGAGGCATTGGGGCAGTTGACTGTGCAAGATTATCCAATACTTCATGATGATCAGCACTGTCTCCCATATTACACAAAGGGTTGCCTTGGAACAGTTGGGCTAGTTTGAAAGAGGGGCAATATATAATTCCATATTCACTGTCATTGGACTCAGAAGGATTGTCATCATTACCTACAGCAGGACGTGACAGAGGATCTGGCTGGACCACAACAGGAGGCTGATTTGATTGTCTCTTTCTAGTAGCAGATCGGCTAACAGGCCAGAGGGGGTGCTAGCTTGAGGCGCAGAGCCTAGGATAATTTGTCCAATGGGTAAAAGGTGATTTTGGCCTATTGTTTTTACAGTTTTTGGATCATTTTCTGGATGCACTTTGTAGACTGACAGGTCATCCAGCTTGCTGATGACAATGTAAGGGGTGTGACTACCCCGATCAGCTATTTTGTGTTTTCCTTGTGTATTAATGAGAAATTTGTGTTTGCAATCTCCAGATGGTAACTCTTGGGCTTTAACATCTTTGTCATGTGTCTGTTTGCTGGTCAAGTTTTCTTAGCAGCCATTGCGTGCGTAAGTTGATAGGCGTGATTGAGCTGGGCTTTCAGTTTTTGCACATACTGTAAATAGGTATCCATTTGAATTCCATCTGATGACACTCCAAAACAAATATCAACAGGTAAACATGCATCTCAGCCAAACATTAGCTTACATGGTGAAAAAAACAGTTGCATCATTATGAGTGGGGTTGTGGATCTCCTTGTGGGTGATATGGAGTAGTCCTTTATTTTCTTATACCACAAAGCAAGAGCATTTCTTTAATCAAATGGTTTTCAAAGCCCCTTCCCTGGTCAGAATGGATCCACTGTGGGGCACCATAATGGACAAAATATTGTTCAACAAGCACTTTGGCTACGGTGGCTGCTTTCTAGTCCTTAGTTGGATAGGTTTGCGCATAACTAGTGAAGTTGTCTGTCACGATAAGTATATTACTAATGTTTTTGGAATCAGGTTCTAAACTTAAAGTCAATGCATACAAGCTCCATCATAGGTATGCTAGTGGTGATGTTAACCAAGGGTGCTGCTCTCTGTGGCCAGGCCTTCCTTTGGAGGCATCTGCTACACTTTTTTTATTTCGTCTTTATTGAGAGACATTTCAGCTACATCAAAATTCCGTTTAAAAGGTCATTTTTACATTCATCAGGCTTAGAGGGTTGTCTTATTTTTAGAATCAATTACATAAAATGAAGAGATAATATTTTCTTAGGTCCCACTTTGAAAATCTCAATGAGTAGACAGTTCCACAAAATTCCATACATACAGGGAAAATAGAGCAAACAACATTATCACAGAGTTCTTTCATAGTGTATTATTCTCCCCATATCGCCATCCCCTCTGACAGGAGAGGTCCTCTCCCCCAGACACACACATACCCCTCATGGGACAAACGAGTCCCCTACATTAGCCATGTACCATACCCACTGCTGCCATCGAGTGGTGAATATCGGAACTTTGTTCGGTAAACCTGCAGATAACCTCTCAAGCAGATAGATGGAGAGTACAATCTATCGCCAATCAGGCACCATAGGGACTATTATTTTTATCCATCTTTCTGTCACAGCTTTCTTCACTGCTACCAATAAAACTGGCAACAATGTTTTACGCCAAGGAGGGGAATGATGGTGCAGAATCATTAATAGGACCATGTCTTCAGTGAGTTCCCCATTTTCTTCCAAGCAATCACTTAGCTCCCACTGTGTGGAACACCAAAATGGGGTTAAATAAGGACATGACCAAAATACATTTGACAAACCAGCATATCTACATCCACAGTTCCTCCAGTAATGGCCATATTGTGGTGGCAAATACTTGGTAACAGCTGCTGGTGCCTTAAAAATAAACTATAGCATTTCCAAGTGAACTCCCACCAGGGGGTTAAAGATGCAACTTTAACTGTGAGGAGTGCCAAATCTAGCCATTCCTCTTGGAAGACTTGGGATCCCATGTCTATTCTGGCCATCTAAAATTGAAATGGTAGACTCCCCCAAATTATCATGCAATATCCTATACATTTGCCCTATTAAATGTGTGCCTCTATATCCATCACTATGTTGAGATAGTAACTCAAAAAGTGGGGGTTTTCGAGCTGGAAGTTTAGTGTTTCTCTCTGGTTATGGTTGAATATATCATTTCACCAGGTGATATCGGTAATGCTTTCTAGAGGTCAACCCATAATTTTTTTGCAAGATCTCAAAGGGAATTACTCCTTCCTTGTTCATAATTTGATAGAGAAAATGCAACCCTATGCCATTGTTTAAAGGTTGCATCCAATTGGTTTGGTAAGCAAGTTGAATCTGCATTAAGTAACTGCATGTAAAAAAAAACCAAAAACTGTAAATTTAGCATGTTTCTTAAATTTACACCAGACCACCATAATTTGGGAGGTTATGTCTGTAAAATTCCTAAGAGGGGGTTCCTCCTAGGTAAGTAACACCCGGGAGATATACAAATAGTTTAGCAAAAATTCTATTTCCTTCCAGGGTGCTCTGAAGTTTTCAGCTAGCCACTGGAATGCTATCTTAAGGAAGGCTGCCATAGCATACCATTCCAAGTTTGGAAAGTTCGCCCCCACTTGAGTCTGGGACAACTGAAGACTGGGTAAATTAATTCTTGGTCTTTGCCCCCCCCATATAAAATTAGATATTGTGTTCCAAGATTTGAAATAAAATCGTGCTGGAAAGTACAGGATGGATTGAAAAAGATATAGTCGAGGAAGTATATTCATTCATATTACTTCTATTTTTTGATAAAATGAAAGACGCCGGTTACCCCATTTCTAGAGATCAATTGAATGGCACGATTTATGGGTTCATAATTGAATAACTAAGTTATGTATATTTTTAGATATATGTATCCACAAGTATTTCATTGATAATCTGTGCCATCGTGATGGGAGAGCTTTCTTTAATGTATACGAAGGGTTCCCAGATGTCGTACCTCCATGGGTCAGCGGTTCTTTATCTATAGAGCCGCTCAACGGTTCAATTCCCTCAATAAAGAAACATTTTCCTCTACTACACTTGGACCCTTCAAAAGGAATCTCAAACTTTACCTCACCTCTACCACTCAATGTGACTGCTTCTCTGAAGAGAGATCTCTCTAAACACCTCCCAGCTCACTCATGTCTCAAAGCCCACCCTTTCCCAGTCTCATTCCCTCTGGCACCAGGCCTTCCTTGTGACTCCTTTCCTGCTTCGTATCTCCACTGGTACAAGACAAGACATTGTCTACCACCATCGGACAGTGGCCCATTAGCCTGCCATCTTCCTCTCCCGGTCGCATGCCTGCAATACTAACTGCCTATGGTGCCCTCTATCTCTTATTGTTACCGCAGCCAGCTGCCTACCCAAGCTGCTCGTTATATGAATATTATCTCAAAGTATGTTATAATGGAGTATCTTTATTTTTTCTTTTAGTTGTTTTGGTTGTTTATTGCGCATTCTTTTACTACCTCTGTATGTATATTGACCCTCATCCTTTGATGTGGAACCTTTGTAAACGAGCAGTTTCTGCTCAAAGGTATTTGTAATCGGAGAATTTAATAAATAAAAAATATTAAATGTCAAAATCTCTGTTTTGACATTGTTTAGTTTAAATCCCACCACCCTTTCATATTGGTCAAAGATGGACCAGGCTGCTGGGATAGACTCCTCGGAAGAGGTCACTGTAAGGGGAATATCATCCGCAAACAGTCCCACATTATAGTCTACTTTTCCTAATGATATTCCTTCTATCGTTTGATCTCCTCATATTGCTATGGCTAAGGGTTCAATATACAGTGCAGATAGTAATGGGGATAACGGACAACCATGTCTGGCCCCCCCGTTGTAAGCGTATTGGTGAAGTCATCACTCCATTAACTCTAATGTAAGCATGTTGGTCTGAATATATATTCTTGAGCCATTTTATAAATGCTGCCGGGAAATGAAGGGTCAACAGGGTGTCCCACTAAAACTGACAGGACACCCTGTTGAACGCCTTCTCTGTGTCAATATTCAAAAAGGCGGCTGGGATTTGTCTAGTCTATATGAATTCTGCCAAAAGTAGGTTCTTTGAATGTTGTCCAAGGTACTTTGATTTTCAATGAAGTCCGATTGATCGGGATGAACCAGGGATTGTACTGTTCTCTCAAGTCTTGTTGCCCACACTGCCATAAACATGTTATAGTCTGTATTTAGGATTGATATAGGTCTATAAAAGAGACCAGATCTATAACATCTTTCTCTGGTTTTGGAATAGGGGCTATAACAGCATAATTCCATGATGGTGGGGGACCCAACCCTTTGCCATCCATCTGAAAGTTGACAGCATCGTGGGCAAAAGAAGATGAGAAAATTTTTTTACCATTCTGATCCAAACCCCTTCAGGGCCTGGGCACTTTTGTGACTTTGATGACTGGATATGTAAAATAACCTAGTCTATTCCTATAGGTCTCTCTAATTCGTGTCTGTTTCTGTTAGCTGCTGTAGTGCTAATTTAGATAGAAAATCTTTCCCAGCCTCTATGGAGATAGTTCCCCTTCCACCCCATAAAATGTTTGGTAATAGGATGCAAAAGTTGCTGTTATTTCCTCTTCTCTGTGTGTAATCAAGTGAGATTTATTTTGTTTTATTTTAACTATGGTGGCCTTTCTTTTCTGCTGGCATAACTTGTGGGCTAGGGTATAAAATCCATGAGCACCCCCCTTGTAGTTAGTCAAATTCAAGTATTGCAGAGACTGTTGGACCTTCCAGTCCATCAGTTTTTGGATGGCGCTTTGGGTATCCCCAATTTTTTGCTGCAGCTCCCTGTCACCTTCTCTGTATAGCAACTGGTATTGCCAGAGCGCTTGCATTAAATTCCTGATATTGCTGCTCAGCCTGGTGCTATTTTTTTTGGTTGAACAGGTCATAATCTCTCCCTGCAATACTACCTTAATGGTGTTTCATAGTATTCCCTTAGATTCTACCGTACCTGTATTTGCCCTTATTATTTGGTTGCTACACGTTTTGATATATTGGTCAATTCTGCACCCATCTTGGGCCAGTAGAAATGGGCACAGGCTAATTTCAAGGTTCTCTTACTACCCAAATGTCCTATCTGATCGTGGAGAGCTTTCAGGACTGCATTGGTAAACCTTGATGGTAAGTACAGTTGTTACCTTATGACGGTTCCCTGGCTATTGGTTAGTTATCAATATAACAGTTTTTCTCACAGCTTGAGTTTGGGACCCTCTCTAAACAGTAAGACAGTTTGCTGATCATTGATTGTAGCTTGGAGACATCTTCCCCTCTCTACAAAGCATCTAAGACTGGTCTAATCATGGGGTCCCAATACTGTTCCTGTTGAATGTCAGCTGGGGTGAGCTGCAGTAAGGCACTTAGGTCTAGTGTTGTGAAATTACAGCAGGCTACAGGCACACAGGTTTCTGGAGGTCCCAGACAATCGACTAGATAATCTACAGTTTCAGAAGATGGGTGTTTCTCCTTGTCAGACTTGTGGCACAAGGCCTTTATGGATTGCTCGGACATTGTCACCCACTCAGAACTTGGTACAGGCCTCCTGAATAGAGCATCTGCACCAATGTGATTCGGGCCTGGATGGTACTCCAAATAATCATATGTGGAAAGTGCTGATAGTCAGCAGTTTCCAGTTGCATCTAATCTGGCTGAAGTTTGGACATACATGAGAGGGTTACTGTCGGTATTTACTAGAATTTTGGCATCAAAGAGGTATTCGTGAAATTGGTCTACTATTGCCCACTTTAATGTGAGAAATTAAAGTTTATGCACATGGAAATTTTATTCAGATGCTGTCAGGCTTCTACTAGCAAATGCCACAGGGCATAATCCTTTCTTGTACTCATGATAAAGCATGCCCCAAGTCCTTTAAAGCTGGCATCTGTATGCAACACATATGGCTTAGTTGGATCTGCGTAAGCGAGTACAGGGGCCATGTGTGAGCTGATGAATAATATCGTAAAAAGCTGCATCACATTCCTTGGTCCATCTGGCCCCAAACGGTTCACTGATCTTGAAACAGTCTTTATCCTCTTTTACAGCACTTTTATACTCCTGATTGGTTGGTAGATACCCTTGGGTAAAGTTCAGCAGGGAGTGAGTGAATTACTTTGGTGTAATCGTCTACAAAACGGCAATAGTACCCGCAGAAATCCAGGAATCTTTTCAGCTCTTTGAGATTATTGGGTTGTGGCAAAGTAGTTAAGGCTACCACTTTGCTTGGATTAGTTTGAATGCCCTCAGAGGGTACCATGTGTCCCACATATCTTACAGATTGCTGGAAAAATTGGCATTTGGCGATGGACAATTTTAATCAGAATTCTTCTAACCAGTCCTGGACCTTGAACAAGTGAATCTTGTGCTGTTCCAGTGTCTTGCCAAACACAATGATGACGTTCAGATAAATTAAGCATTCAAGCAGGTTCATGACTCCTACAGTTCACTCCATCAATCTTTGGAAGGTGGCAAGTACTTCGGAGATGCCTTGGGGCATGTGCAAGAATTTGTAGAAGCCCAGAGGACAGATAAATGCAGTTTTCTCTCTATCCTCTGACGCCATCGGGATTTGGTAGTACCCACTTCTAAGATCTAAGACAGAAAACCACTGGCTTCCAGTAAGACAATCAAGGGCATTCTGGATACGGGGCATTGTATACTAGTCTGGTATGGTCCTTCCATTAAAGGTCCTGTAGTCCACACTCATTCTCACAGAACCATTTTTCTTGTGGACTACCACAATGGGGGATGCATAAGGGCTATGCGACTCCTGGATGATTCCAGCTGCTAACATCTCTTGGAGGTGGCGAACACTGTCAATGTCCACTGGTGCCAATCTGCATGACCTTTTGCAAAATGTCCTCTCGTCATGAAGCCTAATATGGTGTTTCTCACTGGTGATGCATCCGATATCCCATTCCTTTAATGAAAACACTTTACTTCGTTGTACCAGCTGGCAACTGATTCTGTCTTTCCATTTCACTGGGAATAGACTATCCAAAGTAGAATACGTCTGAGGATACTTCATTGTTTTCCTCTCTGTTGCACTTGTATCTGTGCAGTACACCTGGGCCAGGGTACAGCAGCGGGGAACTTCAATGTCTCCGTCAGTCACATTGCAGAATTGCACTACTACTCTCTTAGCATAAGCATGGGCTTGAACAGGTAGCACACCGTGTTTCACTAAAAGTCCATTAGGCAGTTTCCCCTCTTCTGGGGCATCCAGCATAAGAATCTTGTTTGTGACATCTTTTTTGATATGCATCTCTCCATTGACGTGAAACTGTGAATTAGGTGGCAAGACAAGAGGTGATGGGTCCTTTTTTCAGACATACCCCACTGGATCATCCTTGTCTTTCACTTTTCTCTGCAGCTGCATCTCGTAAGCTTTTTACACCATTGTGTGACTAGGTAAGGCTTGTCCGGTTTTCTGAGTTCACTTGTCTTGCCACATTTCTGCTAGGCGGCAAAACATGTGGGCATTAGTGCTGATCAGTACGGGAATTCCATCATATTGTCCAGTGGAAGGGCAGTCCAAGGCCAGAGTCTCCACGGGCTCATCCACGCCAGCAACAGTAGAAGGAAAAGATAGACATATTCATAAGTAACCAAGGTAAGGGTAGGATTTATCGCTCAAACCCCATACATGCAGTCCTTCTAAGGGTTGTAAAGGACAATCAGACAAGTGCTGGTCATACCAATCTTTGAATATTATAGTGACCTGGGACCCGCTGTCTAACATGGCTTGGGTCGAGATACCATCAATACGCATGTTAGTCTCCATGGAGGGTCCCACCATTTTCTCCCAATCCAGTGGAGCATCTCCTCTGGCACTACCTTGCCTTGGGTACCTTTCTGCAAGCAGTCTGTCTCACTTTAGCTGTATCCTCTTGGGATCAGCATTCCCTCTTGTGGTGACCATCCTTTTCACAACTGAAGCAAAATGTACCATCTCTGGTCTGCCTTGGCTGCGACGTTACAGTAGGGGGTCTTGGTTCAGCTTCTCTTTCTCTTTACAAGGCTGGAGACTGCACACAATGTTCCAGTAATTCTCTTACCATAGCAGTTAATTCACTTAGTTCAGTCCTGGGGCTGCCACCTACAGGGGTGCCTGAGCGTGCACCCCCACTCCCATAGCAAATGCACTGAGGGGTATCTGGGTCTTTATCAGCGATTACCTTAGTGGTGGCACTAGTTTTCAACTCTGATCTCCTTAAGTAGCTCTGCCCATGGTGGAGTGTACTTAGTCTCTCTTTCGCAAAGTTTCTTAGTAGTGGTACCAGTTTTTAGTTTCATGATCTCTTTAAGTAGCTCGTAGAACTCGGGACCATCAGTGGCTGACCCCCTGACAAGGGCAGGGGCTGCAGTAGCTATGGTCATGCAGGGATCCTGGGAGTCTTACTCCTTTTCTGCTTCACGTACTTCTTGCATTAAGGGGGTATAACAGGGAGGTTCTGCTTTACAGTCTCGCAGTCTTAATTTGAGCAACAGGAAACTGGAACACTTGGCAACCTTAGAATCTGGTCCAACCTGACTTGATTCAGCTCATTTGAGGCCATGCCTCCCTTCTTAAACACTCTTTGCAGGGCCTTCTCTAATCTGGTTAGATAAGCAGACAAGGTCTCCCCTCTTTGTTGCCGGATGCTTCTGAACTTCCACATAAGGTCTTCACCTTCCTCCGGGGCACCAAAAATAGTTTTTGAGGCATCCAAATACTCTGGTGCAAAGGTATCGGTATTGGGAAAGGGAACATTGTTTTAACCAGGAGTAGCACACTAAGCCAAAGCTTGTTTCCAGATGTGACCTGGGAGCACAAGGAAGTTAAGTGACTTGCTCAGGATCACACAGTATGCACTTAGGTGGCTGTGGGATTCAAACCCAGGTCTCCCGATCTGCAGCTCAGAGCCTTAACCCACTGTGCTATACTGCCTGGTGGACCTCAATGCTTGGATGACGTCCAGTGCAGGTTCTTAGAGGCTTTCACTCAACCTTTGCCACTTCGCCACCTCGGGACATCCCTAGTCTCGCACTAGCAGTGCAACATAGTCTATCCATGTTTCCCAATCATCCTCCCCATTAGGGGTGGGTAATAATCATGTCTGACTGAAATTACCACAGTAGGTGCCAATACTGGTGTAGGCACAGGAACTGAGGTGGGTGCCAGAGTGGGGGCAGGTGCTGGAACTGGTGTAGGTGCCAGGGGCCGTGTATCCCAGGAGGCAGACAATTTTTTTTTTTTTCAAGTCCTCAAGGGTTTGACCCTCTTCCAGTAACAATTTGGATAGCTTTTTCTCCAAACTCTCAGATGCTGGTGGGTGTTTTGGTTCTGAGGGATCCTCACTATCCTTAGTTACCACCCTCCAGGTGGCCGGGGACCCATCAATGGTAGTAGTCTTGGGCACCTTAGTACTGTCCACTGGGTTGCTACACTCCACTAAAGCCATTAAAGTTTGGGCAGTCGGGTCAACTTGTCGAATTACCACTGCAACCTTCCCCAGACATTCAATTTTTGAAAGTGCTCCCTCCATAACGTCTTTACTAGTGCCCGAGGGTATAGCTAGTAATAATGTATTCTGGAGGTCAATTTCATTCCTCATACGCCAACTAACTGCTGCACAGCCATTTCTTTAGAAAGGGAGTCAGAATCAGCACTAGCAATATTGTCCATACTGGTGATGGTGGACCACAGCTAGTTACCCATAAAAAACAGGGGGTTCCGGGTACAGCCTTACTACAATTTTGTGACGTGGCCACTAGGGGGCGCTAACATAACACTTAACTGAAATTTTGTATTTTGGCCACAGGAGGCTGCTAATCCCAGCATTGCCTCCAAGATGTAACCCCTAGGTGGCATTATCCCTAGAGTTATTACAACCACTGCCTGTATCTCTAGCCACAGATTGAGGGACCTGGATTCAATATTAGGGTGCCTCCACCTAGAGTAACACTAGTGGGGGTATCTACCTAACCTGGTATAGCCCTCTGGGAAGCTATAACTACCCACAAACCCACCTAGTGATCTTGTTCTTCTGGCAACAGTTAACACACAGTCAGCAATTAACATTAATAATATGCACACACCCTTTACACTTACCACCAGGGTCTGGCCTTCAGTAAATTCCCTGGTACCTCCTGTAAAAGCAAGATTAGCAAAGCAGGTATAAATTTGTCTCACAGTAACCCAACTAAATAGGTTTGTGAGCCAGGATAAATGTGAAACAACAATCATATTTATTAAGGGTGTTGTGAACAAAGAAGGGGCGTGAATCTAGATGAAGGATTACTATTCGGATTAAATTCAGACTACTTTGCATGCACTTTTAGTCCCGAGTAATCAGTCTTACTACACTGGATACCCAGGATGTCATACTGACTACCAGAGGTGTTGCAGCTGTTGTTGGGACCCTTGGTGGAAAGAAAAAGGCATTTAGCATGCACAACAGAGCTTTGATTATTCGTAATCCTGGCTGGCTGGCCCAGTCTCTTGTACCCCAGAAAATTACAGAAGCAATTAGATGATACCACAGATAAGTGATTTGTTGCAGGGAGCTACCCTGGTTTTACTCATGCTACTAGTTGGCTGTGATGAGTCTGGTGGAAACCTCATTTAGTTCCCCAAAGAGCATAGGGAAGCAGGGCCAACACGACACCTCCACTTCACAGCCTTTCCCTTCAGGTGACCACAAACTGCAAGTTGTCTCTACGCAGGGGCTGGATCCCCAAAGCTGGTCTTTCCCTGAAGAACAGTCTCTGGTGCAGGAATGGTAGGCTTGGGCCAAGACTGGCATAGAACCAAGGCTGAATAAACAGTTCAGGCAAAGTTCAGTTTGTTGCTGGTGAATACCTTCAGCTGGCAACTCCGTTCAGTCACTGGCAAAACAGACCACAATCCATGATAAACATTCAGCACATTTAGCAGGAAAACATTAACTTCTCTAACTCTCAATTCAGTAATCAGGCTGGTTGCTATTGCAGTAGATTCACTGAGCAAACCTCTCGATCATTAAATCAGTCTCAAACAACCTCTGGGCCAAACGCATCAATCTCAGGCTGTACACTTTCAAACATTTTGGAGCTTTCTACTGCAAGTAAAAGATCCTTTTTCGGATTAGTCCAGTTACTGCAATCAGGCAGTCCAAATGCAGGAAAACAGTAGCAGGGAGGCAAGTCAGGCCTCCCCTGCCTATTTCCTTCAGCTCCTTCCAGAGAGCAGCCGCTCAAAAGCTTGAACTGCTCACTCTTCAAGCTCTAGCACCAACTGAACTACTGTCTCTAACAGTCCTGGGGATTTCCCTTGGTTTCCTGAGTTCTGGTTGGCGGGGGGAGCTGTCAGTCACAGTTTGGATGCCCCCTTCAGTTCAGTTTAGGCGCCAACCTAAAAACTACAAAAACTACAGATTTTCCTTCCCACAAGGCACTTGAGCCAAGGACCCCCAAAGGCCCCCTGAGTCCCATTGGTCCAAATGCTGGAAGTTCTGGACCAGATATCGTGGCTTCCATTCAGATAAACAAAGCTGCAAGAAGGCAGCTTAGAACAAATTCTCTATTTTAGATATAACAGCAGGTTAGTAGTAAATAATTACAGTAGTCTTCCCTCGATATAATGAACGTTTTGGGAGTAAATATCAGCATTCGTTATATCAAGGGAAGCCGAAATGAAAACGGACATTTACTGTTTAGTTCATTCATGTTCTTTCCTTCTTTCTCTTTCTTTCATCATTAAGATGATCACAAAATTGAAGAGAAAATGAACCACAAATTATACAGTATAGGTGCTGGTCACCTGTGTCACACTACGTTAATTCATGCCGCATATACGGTCAGTGACAGTCAGTGCTTTTAACCAATCTAAACTTAGAGGAGTAACACAGGAGTAAGCACATTAAATGAAACAACAAAAATAGTCACTGCTCTTTACCATCCTGAAGTAACTAACCTAAACTTACAGGATACACATTAACTGAAAGAACATAGTCACTACATCGGTTTAAAAAAAAAAAAATCAGTAACTTTAAGCTGTGTTGCGGCTTTCTTAGCATGCAAATCTCTGGCATTGGACAGACTTTGCCTCATCTGTATCACTTTCATCGGGTCTGCATCCTCGCATTCAAGCCAGGCAAAAGCAGTTTCCAAACCACAAACTGCCTCCCCTGTTGATGGCTTCTGCACGGTATCTTCCTCTTCGGATTCTTCTGGATCAGGCATTTTTTCGTCGGCTTAAACACAGGACACAATGTCAATGTCAGACATTTGATTGACCGTAGGTAGCATTTTTTTTGTAATCCAAGCATCTAAGATGTCAGATGTTTCGTTTTTGCTTTCTATCAGGTTGAGATGGGTT
Source organism: Neoceratodus forsteri (assembly GCA_016271365.2). NCBI lineage: Eukaryota > Metazoa > Chordata > Ceratodontiformes > Ceratodontidae > Neoceratodus > Neoceratodus forsteri. Next base: position 697,052,359 of record CM028129.1, read on the forward strand.
GCCAGCTGCGCTATTTCTGAGGTGTCATCAACATTGTCATCCATGTCTGTAGCGGCCCATTGAATTCGGGGTTAGGGGTGGGTGGGAGGGTCCCAGTGTTGCACCAGCAGTGTTGTATAGTGGTAGCAGAGACTTTTTCCCAGGCTTCACCTGCAAGGTGTATACTGTCCTGGACATTCTTTTTTTTAGCACCTCCTGCGCCGTTATTTGAGAACCAGATAGTCCATCACCAGCTGAGACAAGCTCACTTAGGAGTCGTTTCCAATAATGTTTTTTAAAAGTTGTGATTATTCCACCATCCAGGGGCTGAATCTTAGATGTGGTGTTTTTAGGTAGGAAAACAGTATGAATTTTATCTCTGGAATTTAACTCTGCCTCGGGGAGGGTGGGCACGGCACTGATCTAGTAACAAGATTGCCTTTGGTGGCAACTCAATCTTCCTAAATTGTTGCCTCATGGATGGTACACAGAAATAAAAAAAAAACACTTGAAAAATTTCACAAGTCATCCAGGCATTCTTGCTGCTCTCATAAATGACCGGCAGTGTACTCCTGTTAGCATGGTGCAGACAACAGGGGGTTTTAAATTTACCTGTGCACACTGGGTGAAGTTTATGGCTGCCAGTTGCATTGGTACAAAAGAGGAATGTCAACTCATCTTTGCTTCTTTGAAAACCTTTGCTGGAATTAACTTCGGACTTTGCAGCCACGTGACATCAGGGAAGCAGCGCCAAAAAGGACCTCTCTCATCCCTGTTGTAAACTTGCTCGGGGAGTACCCAGACAACATGTCTCAGTTTAGGCAGAAATGCTTCTGCCACTGTATTATCACAGGATCGAGCCTCACCTGTGATTGCAATATGCAATGATACCATGGCATTGCTGAAACCTCCAAAGACAGCCTGTGGAGGACTTAAAGCAAGTTTCATCCTCGTGAATCTCATGGGCAAATTGACAGGCTTTCTCATGGAGGATAGAACTTGATAGGAACTTCACTTGCACGTCGCTGTGTAAACCACAGCTGGGTGGCACGATCTATTTCAAGCTCATCAGTTTTCTGAAGCTTCTTGCGCTGAAACCCCTCAATATACATGCACTCAACAACAAAGTCATGGAAAGACGCTTTTTGCTTGCCCCCAGGTACATATGGTAGACTTCGGAGAAGATGGTCTCCTGCAGTAGTTTAGCCAGACTCTCTCCAGCCTTCAGCCAGTCCAAGATCTTCAGTTTGGTGTCCACAGAGTATCCAGAGCATTTCATGGTGATGCTGCGGGAACACAGGTACACAAGGGATAAGGATTGTATATAGGTAAGGGGTCTTATGCTACTCGGTGCACCTGATTGAAATTAACTAATTAACCAATGACAGGATGCAACGTGAGCATTCATTATACCTGAGCATTTGTAGTACTGGGGTTCATTGTAGCAAGGGAAGACTGTACTAGTTCAAGCTTCCTCTGCTCTTCTGTCAACAGCAATTTAAAGCAGTTTCTGGCTGGTCATGAACTTTGATGCACTTGGACCCAGCCCAGACCATTTGCTATACACATACTGGCTAAAGTATAGGAGGCAGTATAGCGCAGTGGTCTAAGGCTCTGAGTTGCAAATCTGGTGACATCCAGCAGACCAGACCTGGGTTTGAATCCCACAGCTTCCACTTGCATACTGTGTGACCCTGAGCAAGTCACTTAGCCTCCTTGTGCTCCCAGGTCGCTCCTGTAAAAAAGCTTTCAGCTTAGTGTGCTACACCTGGTTAAACAACTAAATAAAAAAAAAAATAAAGTCTTAAGGTGACAGGCGCAGAGGCACAGCTTGGCACTCACTTAAAACAGGATCAAACAAATAACCATAGATTTACTACCTCTGCAGGACGTCCGCCTGGCAGTGGGCATCGATGGAGCCCTGGGAGACACCTGAGGCAAGTCCCTACCAAACTGGGGGGGGGCTACAAATAAAGGGAATAACAAATGGTAATCTATTCACACAGAAAGAAATGACCAGTTAAGTCTCACACAGCATTCTGTTCCAGGATTATGCTGTTCCAGGATTAGGGTTGCCACCTTTGGATGAGGCAGTAATCTACTCACAAACTCTGCTGCCAGTCCCACCCCTTTTCTGCTGCAATAAAACTATACATCCTCCAATACCATTTGCTGTGTCACAGAACACAGTCAATGATCAGTAAATGACAGTGCTTATTGCGGGATGGAAAAGATTGAACTAACATACTGTTAAGGAAGGAGCAGCTGACAATTCTTTTATCCCAAGGCAGGCAACTCATGTCAATGAGCTGTCAGCACAAGGGACAAAATCATGTAAGGAATAAGACACAAGGTGTGGTTTATGGGCTGATAAGAGCACACATAAGGTGTGTAATGAGGCATGAGGAGCTTGTGCCGAGTGCCTTTAGCACATGGGAAGTGCTCTTATCAGCTCATAAACCACACCTAGGCGTGTCCTATTCCTCTTATAAAATGGGTCCCACAGCCAAGAAATGTAAACATTAAGTTCTTGTAATGACATTAAAAAAGAAAGATTTGTAAAATTGTGTTTTTTAAAAATGTAGTACCCTTGGTTCTGCCAGCAGAGGGCTCTTGTTAGTAAGACATGCAGTTTTTCCCATATTCCCTTCACTTTGCAACCCCCCAACAACACAAAGAGTTTACCCCCCCCATGCACACACACATTTGCAATAGGTGTCATACTTTGTGTTGCCAATACATTTAATTTTCTTTCTTTTGCTGGCTGCAATGTAATGGAACCAAAAGCCATCAGGGCCGGGCGCAGGTCACTTTCTCTTACTGAAAGCTGCTGGCTCTGTGACAGTGGGACCATGGATGATGGAAGTAGTGGGAAGTACTTTTTTTTATTTCAAAAAAAAAAAAAAAATAATAATAATTTTGCCTATTTAAATAAATCTGCTATTTTGGTGCTTACTCCCGCTTCTGGGTAAAGGCTAGTAGTGGTTCCATCACAGCACAAGTAAGTCTCTGTTACTGTTACCAACGGAAAGCCCTCTGCTCCATGAGAACAGAGGGTGAGTGTCGAAGCAGCTCGAATAATTTTTTTTTTTTTAACTCTTAGGCATAGTCAATGAAACTGCTGGCTACTCCTGCTTCTGGGCAGATGCTGTCACCAACTGTTGAGACAGAGCTTACCGCATGGGCACTTGCATCGCTCTTCATCGCTCTCCATATTGCAGATGGCGGTTGTAATAGTTTAACCGGAGCAGCATAGGTGACAGTTTAATTTAAAAATGTCTCTTTCCAAAACTGAACTGGATCAGAAAATGCAGGTGTGCACTGACTTGGCTGTGTGCGTGTATGTGGTGGGGGGGGGGAATATGTTCTGCAGGTTGGCAATGGAGAGCCAGCTCCAGGGTGCATGTCAGTGATCATAGGAATCATAGGAAGATACTGAGCTGAATGGACTTACGTCCTATATGCTCGCCACTATCGTCTAGTTTCTAATCTGATACATATTCCTATCCCACTTGGATTTGAACTCAGCAATAGATTGACTGGCTACAACCTCCAACGGCAACGCATTCCAAGCATGCACCACCTTTTGGTTAAACCACCATGTAGTTCTCACTTTATTACATTTAGGTGCTGTTAGTTGCATTGGGTGGGACCTAGTTTTGTACATACAGCTATTAAATTTTAGCCCCATAACATCTCACAAGTCATCATTTTGCCAAGCGCTGTACAAGCACGTCTCCTCACTTTCTACGTTCCTCCAAGGAGTACATGTTCAATTCCCTCAATCTAGTCCCATAGTTCTTTCCTGTCATACCACAAATGACTCGTGTTGCTCTCCTCTGCACCCTCTCCAACAGGACAATATCCTGTTTTTTAAAAGGTGACCACACCTGTGCTCCGTATTCCATGATAGGCCTCACCAAGGATACATACAAGGGCAAAACAACCTCCCTGCTTCTAGATGATATGTCTCAATATGCAATTCAGGATTTTGTTTCCTTTCTGGGCTATATTCTGACAATGAGATGAGAACGTCACATTACTAGAAACTGTTATACCCAAATCTCCTCGTATGTTATTTTGAGTGGTATATTTCCTAATTTATGTGGTAGTTTAGGATTCCTATTACCCAAATGCATAATGAAGCATTTATCTAGGTTCAATGCCAATTTGAATTTGTTAGACCATGTAGCTATGTCATCTATTACATTTTGTAAGTTTGAGGTGTTTAATCCAATATTTACTTCTGCTCCAACCCTATAATCATCGGCAAACTTTTGCAACCAAACAGATTTTTGTTTTATTTGAAGTGCTGATACATAGAGATTGAAGAGACAGGGGCCCAAGACTGAACCCTGGGGCACCCCACATGTGATGGAAGGGCAGCTCAGTTTTAAAATCCACATGTTGGCATGATAGAATAATATTTGATGGTATTCATGAACTAGTAGTATTTCCGTTACAAGAGCGGTCTGATTTCCTGTGACCTAAACAGCAAAGCTCAAGAGGTTCTTGGGAATCAGACCCCAAAGTGACAGAGTACACTGGTTCTGCATAGTGTTACCCATCCAGTACTTTTTTTTTTTTTTTATATAGTGCATGTTGCCCCTCGAATTATTTTGCTAGTATTTGTTTAGCTTTTCAAATGCATTTTATACATAGAAAAGAAATTGTTGTCTTTGGGGTTGTCTCCCATTTTTTCTTGGTGAGCTGTGTGGTTACTAGGGACTGAGCATCCCTACATTAGCAGTGCACACTCCCACTGGTTGCTGCTCTACTGTGGTAAGGATTTGTAAAAAAAAAAAAAAAAAACATGGCAGCCAGACATCTCACTTAGTGAGAAATGAAACGGACAATATGCCAAAAATTGTAAGTAAACTTAGCATATCTGTTTGATAATGGAGTTTGCGTTATTTTGCAAATGACCTGCTCCCGGTTCTGAAAACTGCCATGGCAATTTTCAGTGTAGTTTTAAATATTGCCACACAGTGGTTTTCAGTTGAACAGCGTTTCAGTATGGTGGAATTTTGAGTGAGAATAACATGTCACCATACATTATAATGATATCTACTGTTGTAAAATATCCTGAGTGGCTGATGAGGTGCCAATTGACACAATATGCCCTGATAAGGACACAGCCAAGAGCACACCTCAGCCAATCAGGACGCAGAAAACGTCAGACCCATTTTATCAACAGTTTTCACACACTCCCCCCCTCCCCAATGGTTTTAATGAAACAATTACCTTAATAGGAGGTGTTTGTAACTTCCTATTTTGCACTGCGCTGCTGCTAACTGCTGCAGCCCACCAAAAATAACAGCATTTTGATAAGTGGGGACAGAGCTGCAGTGCACTTAATTAGGCTCGAGTGGGATCAAAGTTGGGGGCTTTATAAATGTTTAATTATTAAACAACAGCATTAAAAGGGCCATTACAGTGAGCGCAGTGCACCACAGTAAGCAGGCTGCGTAATTGAAAAACAAAAAAAGGGTGCAACACACCCACAGTGTTGTAAAGTAAAATGAACACACCGACACAGTGTTAAATATGATAGTGCCATTTATCATCGGCTTAGATGAGCAGAGGTACACTAAATGAATGACTCAATGTTTTTGACAAAGCCACAAGGTGAAACATTGAGTCGTTCTTTTAGCGCACTTCTGCTCATCTAAGCTGACAATAACTGGCACATTCATATGAACACTGCTTCGGCGTATTCATTTCAGTTTACAACATAGTGTGCATGTTTCATCATTTTTTTATACAATTATTAAACTTTGCAGGCCACTGTACATTTGGGGATAGTACTGTATATAAACATAATAACACCCTCAAACTTGTAGAGGCTTATAAAATGTAATAATCTCAATGCCAAGAAAACTGTCTCTAACCTTTGGCACTAGACAGACTTTCCAGGCTCCCCTCTCCAATCACATTCCACACCCTGGAAGGGACACCACTGGAAGCCTACTGTATATCTCCTTCAGATACCTCCGAGTATGGCTGGACCAGCGCCTAAACTTTTCCGCACACATCAACTCCTTACACAAAAAGCTACACCCCAGGCTTGGCGTACTTTACTGGAATTGTGACTGCATCCCTGCACCTGCTCGGAGGGCCATTATGCAGAAAATGGTTCTCCCAGTCTTCGACTATGGGGGCATAGTCTCTACAGTGCCGGCCCTAAGTCGACCTTTTCGTCAGGCTGGACCCTCTTCCATTCCTTCTGCCACTTTGCACTGAACTGCCCCTACTCCACACACCATTGTGCTCTTTACCAATCTGTGAACCTCCCCTCTCTACATAATCGCAGACAATCCCACTGCACAAAAATCCCTGCCAAGATTTGGTCCTAGCATCTCCCCTCCTACCTCACCACTGCCCTGGCAAATTCCTGCACCCTAGCTTACTGCCTCCAGAACTTGGACTCTCATTCCCTTGCTGTCCCACATAGGTCTACTACTACCAGTCAGACTGCATTCAGTTACTGCATACCAACATTGTGGAACTCCCGCCCAGCAAACATTCATCACTTCTCCTCCTCTCGGCACCTGAACTCCTTGATCCAAGCTCACTCTGCCCCTACCTGCACATGTGACTAGGCAGATCTGCTCTGTGTGAAATGACAGTATTTTGTCTGCACTTAGTACTGCAATTAATCTATGACTAACTACTGTTCTCCCATCTCACTCTGTCTGCACTATGCTGTCAAGCTATTGTATATTCTGCTGTTTTTCTGACCTCTATACCTAGACACTGAGACCAAATGTTGGAGAACTCACACTATGTATTTTCACCTGTATATATGCTGTTCAACTATTGTCTATGTTTCCCCCTTCCCCAGGACGCATCTGGAATAGAGCATTTAGCATGCGCTGTATGTCTTCCTGGTTAAACACTTGAATAAATAATCTTATGATTAGACAGTCCCCCATCCCACCTGGACTCCATTAAGTGCAGCCTCGTTCCCTACTTAGTACTGCCAAAATGTCGTTTTTGAGGCTGGTGCCGAAGCTATCATTAGCAGCACAAAATAGGAAGTTAGAGCTCTTGCTACCAGGTATATATATTCTACCAAATTCTTGGGGGAAATGTCAAAAATTGGTTAATTTAGTTCTTCAGTCAAGCAACTCCTTGGTGTGCCTTGCCTGTTGGGGGTTATCAGCATCTCTTTATTGCTTATATGTTGTATCTTTTGAATAGCTGTTTTTTAAGCAGATGTCCTTCTGACATCAGAAACTTGTGTGCAACTCATATGCAACTAAATCACAGAATGATTTAAAATAATACATGTTAAGGGTATGTGACCACTCAGTTCAAAGGCCAGAGTATCTCTGTGGACAACCATATATTTATTTATTTACCAGATTTACCAGATAGGCATACAGAGCGGTAAACCACTCGTTTCTGGATGCGACCTGGGATTACATACATAGGTACATAGATCACACATACAATGCAATATAATGGATGCTAATGATACATAAAGCATATAGACAACACATACAAATGAAGTATAACAGATGCAAAAGCAAAGGGGCAAGAGACAGGTAATAACCGAGTACATAAGGGAGAAGACGACAGTGATAAAACAGCAGAACCGGAGAGGAACAGTCTGGGCCAGGCTTTTGTTAGGAAGTCCTAGTTGAATAGCAGTGCAGCATGGATTGGGTAGCTGGGCAGGGTGGGGGTTATGCCCTCAGTACAATATCAGACAGAGACATTGGAGAAACAACGTTGCAGATAGCAGAAATTAAATTTAGAAAAGTGGACCTGTTTTAAGGTACATTACAGTGCCTTGTGATAACCGATCTGGGCTGCAGGTTGCAGTTACATGTCTCAGAGAAGTGATCCTGTAGGAGAGTTTTTTGGGACCTTTGGGAAGAAGACAGCCTAATTTCTGCTGGGAGGTCATTCCAGAGTTTGGGCAGTCTGTATTTGAAAGCAGATTGCCCCTTTGTGGTGTGCATAAAAGGGATTTGTAAGAGTTTGGAATTGGCACCGCACAGGGAGTAGGCCGGGGGGGTTGGGTTGCCAGGGCAGAGCTGAGATAGGGAGGGAGAGAGTTAGACCAGTACTTTGCTATGAGATTGGCGCAGTGAAGCTGATGCCTAGAATGCAGCAAGGGGAGAGCAAGTGCGCTATACAGGTCGCAGTGGTGGGTGGAGGGTGGGCATTCCAGGATGAGCCGACAGAAGGAATGAAAAAGGGGGTCGAGGTTGGCCAGGGTGGATGGAGGGGCTCCGCTGTAGACCACATCTCCGTAGTCGAAAACTGGGAGAATCGTTTTGTGTGCTATTACTCTGTTACTTGCTGAGTTTAGATACAAGTAGGCTTGTGCCCATCTAGAATGTCTCCCAGACCCTGGTGGGAACATCAGGTGGCCCAAGCAGACCATCCAAGGTGGGTATCTAGCCTAGATTAAAAAAAAAAAACACATCTAAGGTCTCTGCTATTCCACCACATGCTGTGGGAGTCTATTCCAAGCCTTTGTTACCCTTACCATATAATAATTAATCACATCTATTGGTGTTTGCCTTGGGAACTAGTAGTTGATGATTGTTACTTCTTAAGCTAGGTGTTTATTGAACTGGAATCTGCACTGAGCTTTCAGCTTGGGGCACTGCAGGAACTTAATTGCAGTAAATCCCTCGGTTTACTTCCGTCCTCAAGGTTGACCAAATCTGTACTACTCAGTCTTTCAGGGTAACTTAGATTTTTTTTTAAAGTAGGCATGATTTTAGTTGTTCATTATTGGACCCTTTCCAATACCTCAATGTCCTTTTCCAAGAAGGGACTCAAACGGTGAACCGTAATCGAAATGGGGCGAATATAAATCCTGAATACGGGCAAGATGAACTGCTTGGTCCTATTTATGAATGTTCTTTTGATAAACTTAAGTATCCTATTAGCTGTTGTGGAACTTTTTTTTTTTTTTTTTTTTTTTAACACAATGGTCAGTGGCGGTTAATTTATTGTCAACTACTATGCCAAAAATCATTTTCTTTTTCGACCACGTTCAGGATTTTGCTGTTCATGGTATACTGATATAGGGGGTTGTTTTTCCTAAAATGCAGTAGAACACATTTATCCTGATTAAATTACATTTTGTTAGATGTTGCCCAGGATTCTAAGTTGTTTAGATCTTTAACCATAGTCATATATTTATCATAACTGTCAACCTCACCCCCCCCCCAGTTTGGTATAATCGGAGAACTTGATGAGGGAGTTACTAATGTTATGGTTAATATCTGTAATAAACAGATTAAATAATGTCAGTCCGAGGATTGAACCCTGCAGAATTCTATTGCTGACTGGGCAAGGATTTGATAAGTCCCCATTATAGGTGGTAATCCATCTGCGCCCGGAAACTACCGCCTTATCTCCCTTCTACCAGTTCTGGCCAAGCTACAAGAACACCTAGCCCTTTCCCAACTCACACATTTCCTCGAATCTACCTCCTTCTTCACCTCGTATCAGTCAGGATTTCGTAAATCGCACTCCACCATCACAGCGCTACTAAGACTCACAAACGACATTTCCTCAGGTATGGACAAGGGGCATATCACCTCGGCCATATTCATAGACCTGGCCAAAGCATTCGATACCATATCCCACCCTAAGCTAATCACACAACTGCATGATGCAGGCCTTTCTTATCTAGCCACCAGCTGGTTCCAAGCCTACCTGACAGGTAGAAAGCAGGCAGTAAACACTGGCCCTCATGTATCCACCTCGCTCCCAGTCACCATGGGGATCCCCCAAGGCTCTGTCCTGGGCCCCCTACTCTTCTCCATATTTTTAAATTATCTACCACTGGCCTGCTCCAACTCAGCTATACAAATGTACACAGACGATACCATACTGTATGCCTCCGGCCCCTCCATCGGGGTCACAAACTCAACCCTTCAACAGGATTTTAATGCTGTTCAAGCATGGCTCAGGTCCAACCAACTTGTCCTAAACGCAAAGAAAACCATCTCCCTAACCTTCAGCACGCAGCCTAGACTCTCCCATCTAGCTGCTCCGCCCGTTTTCCATACTCTGGACGGATCCACCCTGGAATCCTGCATCTCCTTTAGGTACCTGGGTGTATGGCTTGATCGACACCTAGACTTCTACGTCCACATTGACACTCTACAGAAAAAACTACACTCCAAACTATGCGCACTATACCGCAATAAAGGCTGCCTACCAACCACGGTCAGGAGGGAATTAGTGCACATAATGATTCCCCCTTATATCTGACTATGGCGACATGGTCTACAGTGTAGCCCTCTCGTCCACCCTGGCCAGCTTGGACTCCCTCTCATTCTTTCTGTCAGTTCATCCTGGAATGTTCCCCCACCACCCATCATTGCGACCTATACAGCGCCCTTGCCCTTCCCTCGCTGGAGTCTCGATGTCAACTCCATTGCACTAATCTCATAGCTAAATACTGGACCAATTTCCCTCCCCCCCCATCTCAGCTCTGTCCTGTCAACACAACCCCCGCATACTCTCTCAGAGGCTCAGACTCAAAGCAACTCCAAGTCCCTTTCATGCACACATCAGAGGACCAATAGGCCTTCAAACATTGGCTGCCCAAACTCTGGAATGACCTCCCTTTAGATATTAGGCTCTCCCCCACCCCAAGGCTCCTTAAACCGCTCCTGCATGCCCACTTCTCAGATATATGCAACTGCAACCTACAACCCAGACCTGCCACCAAGAGGATTCTAAACTGGCCTTAAATTGCATAAATGCCCAGAATTCCTACTGAATTTACTGCGTAACTACTGCTCTGCTTGTTTTTACCCTGCAGTCTAGGCCTAACTTTGGCATAACAAACCATGTACTCTGTGGTCTTAGGACTGGACTTTGTATGTCACTAAATAATGGTTAGTCTAGCCTGTACCTATTCTGGACCTGTTGTAATTCACCTTGTATGTATCCACTCTGAACCTGTTGTCATACCATTGTATTGTATTGTATTTGAACCTGTTGGATTCTATGTAACCCCCCAGGTCGCATCTGGAAACGAGCTATCCCCGCTCAGTATGCTTATCTGGTAAATCTCTTAAATAAATAAAATCGAAACATAGAAGTTGATGGCAGACAAGGACCGCAAGGCCCATCCAGTCTGCCCATTTCTTTTTCTACCTTATAAATGTGCCATCAGCCTTTGCTCTGTCAATGGCCTATCTATTCATACTCATCTGTATTGCTCCCTTATACCTATCCCATGCCTGTCTGAAGCCATGCACTGTGTGCATATCCACAACTTCCTGAGGTAGGGCGTTCTATGCATCTACCACCCTTTCTGTGAAAAAACTTCCTCACATTACCCCTTAATCGGCCTCCCTCTAATCTCATGCTGTGTCCTCTTGTCCTGCTATTTTTATTATATTGAAACATGTTAGACTCTTTCACCTTGTTAATGCCCTTAAGGTGTTTGAATGTTTCAATCATATCACCTCTCTCCCCCCTTTGCTCTAGGGTATACATATTGAGCTCCATTAATCTGTCCTCATATGTTTTCTGATGCAATCCCTGCACCATTTTAGTTGCCCTTCTCTGGACTGCCTCAATTTGCTTAATGTTCTTGTGAAGGTGTGGCCTCCAGTACTGCGCACAGTATTCCAGATGGGGCCTAACCAGTGTCTTGTAAAGAGGGATTATTACCTCCCTCTTCCGACTTGTGATACCCCTACTAATACACTCTAACATCCCCCTAGCCTTACCTACTACTTTAGTGGTCTGCTTGGATGATTTCAGGTCATCAGTGATGAACCTATGAACCGATGATGATGCCCAAGTCTCTTTCTTCCCTTGTGACTTCCAGCAACTCACCTCCCAGCCTATAGGTGGCTTCAGGGTTTCTCTTCCCTATGTGCATGATCTTGCACTTCTTTGCATTAAACCCCAGTTGCCACTCTTCAGACCATTTTGCTAGTTTATCCAGATCTCTTCTCATTCTGCCCACCCCATCTGGATCATCTACTCTATTGCAGATCTTGGTGCCATCTGCAAACAGAGAAACCTTATCTTCCAGTCCATCTGCAATGTCACTAATGAAGATATTGAAGAGGACTGGCCCCAGGACTGATTCCTAAGGTACCCCACTTGTGACTTGCATCTCTTCTGACTGTATACCATTTACCACCACTCTGTTTTCTGCCAGTCAACCAGTTTGCCACCCAGTTGACCAACTTCTGACCCACCCCGAGCCTACCCAGCTTATTAATCAATCTTCTATGTGGGACAGTATCGAAAGCTTTGCTGAAGTCAAGGTAGGCGACATCAACTGCTCCCCCTTGGTCCACCACTCTGGTTACCCAGTCAAAGGAATCTATGAGATTAGTTTGACAGGACCTTCCTTTTGTAAACCCATGCTGTCTTGGATCCTGTGCTTCTATGGATTCCAGGTGTTGCACTATCCTTTCCTTAAGGAGTGCCTCTATAATCTTTCCCACTACTGAGGCAAAATTGACTGGTCTATAGTTCCCTGCATCCTCCCTGCTACCACTCTTGTGGAGTGGGATCACATTAGCCCTTCTCCAGTCTTCTGGGACCTCGCCTGTGCTCAGAGATTCACTAAACAGTTCTGATAATGGCTATGCTAGTACCACCCTTAGCTCCCTTAGTACCCTGGGGTGTATGCCATCAGGTCCCATTACCTTGTCCACCCAGAGCTTATCGAGCTCTTATGGAACCCTTTCTTTTTTGAAGGGACTAGTGCTCACCTCCCTCCCCCTGTGTACATAGTGCTGAGCTATGGGCCCTGCCCTACATTCTCGTCAGTAAATACTGAGCAGAAGTATCTATTTAAGACAAATGCTTTTACATGGCCCCCCTCCTCACATGCCCCCTTATCTCCTTTGATCTTAGCAATACCCCCTCTGGACTTTCTCCTTTCACTAAAGTATCTATAGAAAGTCTTGTCACCTTCTTTTATTGTTTGTACTAGTGTTTCCTTGGTTTGGGCCTTTGCCTGCCTTACTGCCTTCCCTACTTCCCTTAGGGAAGTTTGGTATGCCTCCCTATCTTCATCCCGTTCCCTTATATTTCCTGAAGGCCAGCCTTATGGCTCTGACCTTTTCTGCTCTGGTATTTGAGAACCAAAGTGGTTTCCTTCTTCTTTTGCACTTTTTCTCTCTAACACAGTGGGATGTTGCTTTCAGTATTGCATCCTTAATGCTTGCCCATTTTACCTGTACCACCTCACCTGTATTTCTTTTTGCCAGGGCTAGCTTAACTCTGCTGGCCATCTTATCAAAGTCAGCTCCTCTGAAGTCCTATATTTTTGCCTTGGAATCAGATGATTTAGTTGTAGTGGCCAAATTGAACCGTACCATGTGATGGTCACTAGCCCCCAGGTGACCTACCTGGAGCTCTGTGATCTTTTCCCTGTTAGTCAGTACTAGATCTAGGATAGCCCTGTCTCTTGTGTGTTGTTGTACATGTTGTTTGAGGCCCTCCCCCGCAAGGCATCCACCATCTGTCTAGTTCTGGCAGATGTTCCTGCTGGTATCGATCAATTTGTATCTGGCATGTTGAAGTCTCCCATTATCAGAACCTCCCCTTTAGCTGTTATGTTTTGTATATCTTCTAACAGTAATGGGCCTATGTCCCCCCCGGTCTGGGGGCCTGCAGACCACCCCAGTTCTTATGGCTGTCCAATTTCCTGTTTCCAGGGTGACCCACAGTTCTTCTGGCTCCTTATGTATATTCTGAATTTCTGTAGCTTTGATATTTTCATTGACATACAGGGCCACTCCACACCCTCTTTTTGCACCTCAGTTTCTTCTGAACAGTACATAGCCGGTACTGAAGTCTCCCGAGTGTGGTTATTGGTAAACCACGTCTTGCTAATTGCTACTATGTCCAGTTTAGCTTCGGTCATTATTGCCTGTAGGTCTGGGATCTTGTGTCCCAGACTGCGAGCATTTGTGTACATGATTTTCCATTGGCTAGATTTCAGTGCGTTAGTTGTTGGGTGAGGTCTGGTGTTTCCCCTATGCGTCGTATGGGGAGCTGGACTTTTTTCCTTACCTGGTGATGCAAATGAACTGCAAACATGCTGAACTCCTGTTTGACCACTAGCTGAGGGGTGAGGGGTGTTCCTCCCATTCAACGTATGGGGTGCTGCACTCCTCTCCCCATTTGATGTACCTTCTGTGTCCTGTCTTTTAACCAATTATCTATCCCTCTGGTCAAATTACGATTTAGTCCCAAAGTTATTAATTTCAATACCAGCTCATTATGAGGGACCCTATCGAAGGCCTTTGCAAGGTCTAACAGGATAACATCAACAACTGGGACACTGTTATCAAGGCAAGTACTAACTTTATTATTGAAGGTGACCAATGTTTGTATTGCAGGAGCTTCTAGTTTCAAACCCATGTTGTTTATCATCACTTAACCCTTTCAAATGATAGCTAGCCCAGTGGCACTGAGGGTTGAGGCACTGGATGCCACTCCTCATGCCATGCCCAGGTTCAGGAACAAGCTCGGGCTGTCCGGAGTCAGCAAGGGAGGGAAGGGAATCAAGCATCTGGAGGACTGCTCTCCCTTCCAAGGGAGGGATCCAGGGAATACACCACTCCTGGGCAGCCCCCGACGGTGGTCAGGGACAGTGTAAGGAGCAAAGCGGTGTTGCAGCTGCAAGGGGCGGAGTTTCAGTGGACATCGCCACACAGTGCCACTGGATGTCATTGAATGTTCAGGACTCTGGGGGCAAAACACGCAAGGAAAAAACCCTGGGTGACAAGCAGAGATGAAGGAGACCCTGAGACCCGCCCACATCCTGCTGTTGGACCCGCCCACATCGTGATCTTTCACAGGCAACCCAATCTCATGATAAGTCCCTCTAATTTCAGACAGGCTGCCAAGGGTTGGTGGGCCCTGTCTTGGGGGGTGATCCGGGGGGGGGCTGGAATTGCTGTGGATCAAGAGGGAGACCGATGTGTGTGGGGTTTCAGACTAGGAGTAGAGGCAGAGTTGAGTGGGTACTCTGGAAGGATGCTCTGGCATCCGGAGTGAAAAATAGTCTACAAAAATAATGAAAACCTTTCAAATAGATATCTAATTCTATTCTATTTTTGATTAGCCTTTCCATCACCTTGCAGCAGAAGGAAGTATGAACCCTATAATGGCTAAAACCTAAATGGGTTGGTCCGGTCTTCTACACCTTCCTCCTGGTCTCTTCTAGCATCATTTCTAATATTTTGGTTAATACCTCAGTTTATAGGACAACAGAAGGCCAAGGCCTATGCTCAATTGTGATAACTGTAGTCATCTTATTTGAAACATTGATCAAGCCTAGATTTAAACAGTGCAAAATATTCTGCCTCAACAACCTTATCAGGAAGGTGGTCCCATCATCTTACTGCTCTATGTACATAAGCATGCTTGCGTAGCTCATCGTTTGGCTTTGTTTCAGTCAACTGGTGTTTCTGCCCCCTTAAATTGTATATGCGTTCCTTGAGAACTAGCCCCAGTTCTGCCATAAGGATGGGGTCCCTAATCAGTCTGTGTAGTAGTAGTAGGATGTCACCTCTTTTCCTTCCGAGTGCTAGGTTCCATAATCCTAGGTCCCTTAACCTATCATGATATGATTTGTTTTTACAGCATGATATAAGCTTGGTGAACCTCCTCTGACTTCTTTCAATAACATCTATATCTTTTTTAGATGGGGGCTCCAGTGCTGGGAACAGTAGTCCAAGTGTGGTCTGATATATGATTTATAGAAGGACAAGAGAATGGCTTTGGATCTGGAGTGGAAAGATCTTCGAACACAGTTGACCAGATGCCCAGTTTTATTAGCCATCTACTTCCAATGTTGGACACTTTTGAGATTGTTACTAATACATACGCCTAGATCTCTCACTACCAACTTTCCTTAGCTTAACCCCATAAATAAAGTAATTCTGCTGGACATTATTCCTGCTGAAATGCATCACTGCATATTTATCAAGACTGAATTTAATTTTAGTTTTGTTTGTCCAACTGACAGTACCTTCAAGTTCACTGATGATTTTCACTCTATTACTTTCAGTGTTACCTACGCATCCCAATTTCATGTCATCAGCAAATGTAACTACTTTAACTCTGTTCGTATATGTCACATCACTGATAAAGATATTGAACAGTAAGGGGCCCAGTACGGAACCCTGGGGCACCCCACTTGAGACTCCTAACTTGTGTGATAGGAAACCATTAATTCTAACAGTCTGTGTACTGTTGGTTAACCAATTCTGTATCCACTTAATCAAGAATAAGTGTCTGTCCAGCTTTATTAATTTACATATTAAGATATTGTGAGATAGGGTATCAAATGCTTTCCTAAAGTCCAACATTAATACATCGACTGCCTTACCCTCATCCAGATGTTGCCCCACAAAATTGTAAATGCTTATTAGATTAGTCGTGCAGGATCTGTTCATAAAACCATGCTGTGTAAGGGCACTGTATCCCCTAGCAATGAGAGTCCTGCTCAGTTCTTCCATGACTATGTCCTCAATTACCTTGCCCACTATAGCGGTCAGGCTTATCAGATGGTAGTTGGCAGGACTCTTCTCTCCCCTTTTTATAAATTGGTATCACCATGACTTTTTGCCAATCTGTGGCTATACATGCTTCTAGAAGTGATTTTTACCCTATGTCAGATATAATAGGTGCAAGTTCGGTGGCTAGTTCCTTCAAGAGTATTTGAATTATTCCATCTGGGCCTGGAGATTTATTTGTTTTAAGTGATTGAAGTTTTTTTATTTTAATACTATCAGCTGTAATAATGTTACATAGGTCTAACACTGGTGTAGTTAATGGTGGTAATTCTATATTCTGCTCAGGTGGATTGAATACTGACCCCAAATATCTATTAAATTCACCTGCCATACCTTCCGGTTTGCTGTAAATTGTGTTTATTTCTAATGGTCCAATCATCCTATCTACACCCCTTTTATCATCTACATAGGAATAAAAACTTTTGATGTTGACTTTACTATTTGCTAGTCTGAACTCAGTGGAGGCTCTGGATTTTTTAATCCCAAACTGTTTAAGGACAAGTTTGTAGTTAGTGGTATTAGTAGCTGATGGGTTATTTTTCATTTTGCTAGATCTATTTTTTTTTTTTTTTTTTATTCATGAGCTTTCTGATCTTGTTACTGAACCACAAGGACTTCTTACCACGTTTGTTGTAAGTTTTTTAACTGGTGCATGCATAGATTCCAGATTAGAAATAGATGCAACAAGTAGTTCCCAGGACTGTTCAACATTAAGATTTGCAGTTGCTGTCTTCCAGTCTATACTGAGTATTTCTCTCTTCATCTCATTGAAATTAGCCTTAGCGTAATTTTTATATTCTGTTATTCCTGAAGTAAATTTATGTACTTTGTTAATTTTAAATAATATTTGTGCTGTGGTCACTATTACCTATGGGGTTGATGTGGTGATATTTATATTGGATCCAATATTAGTTAGGAGAATATCAAGAATGTTGTTACCGCGGATACGTGTGTTCACACATTGTCCAATGCCCACTGATACTATTGCTGACTGTACTCTAATACCTAGGGAGCTGTTTGATCCCTCGTCCTTCCCGTTGATTTCTGGTAAATTCAAGTCTTCTAACATGATTACATCTTCCTCTGCTACTACTGTTAGGTGATCAATGAAGGTTTCTGTATCACTTGTGTTGCAGTCAGGCGGTCTATAGAAAATAGCTAATTTAAATTTCCTGCCCTTCATTCCCATAATGTCTACCCAATTAGCTTACAGTTGAACATTTGATTTCATTTCTTTTTGTACCAGGCAATACCTCCCCCTCGACCGCTAGCCCTGTCCCGGCTGAATAACTGACAATCTGTCTCCTTACACCAACTACTATTGCTATTTCACCAGGTTTCTGTGACTCCTATGATGTCTATGTCTGCATTAGTAACTATGTGCTGTTGTTCTGCCATCTTATCCTTGTTAAGGCTCCTGGCATTGAAGTACAGGACCTTAACTCCCTTGATTATCCTTTTGTGCTGTTTGTTAACTACATAGGGTACATTCATGTGGTTAATCAACCCCCCCCCCGGTTAGTTTAAATGAATCTCATTTTTCAAATGCATACCCAAAACTCTGCTCCCCTTAAAACTTAAATGCAATCCATCTCTACAATAAAGATCCTTCCTGTTACAGAAGGTGTTCCAGTGCCTTGCAAAGTGCATATTCTTTTCCATTGTCCGGGTGCACAGACATGCATTTATTAGGCAAATCATCTTTTGTACATAGGTGGAAGCCCTTGGGACTGGTAAGATTTCTGACACTACAATTTTGCATCCTTTACTGGATAATTTATCTACAAGGTCATTGTAGCCCTTTTTGAATGCCAATAGTGAATTATTCTTAATGTCATTAACCCCTATGTGAATGATGGCCAACGGTTTTTCCCCAGCCCCTTCAAAAATGTTATGCGACATATTGATAAGATCTTTTGCCCCTACTGTTATGCCTGGGTTATATACCACCAACTGACCCACATGTAACCATAACCTTATACACCTACATGTATTAGTGCCTTACCATAGTTTCATAATGTTTTATCTTGTTGATATGTTTCTGCCATATATACCATTTCTAGTTTCCACATATATTCTGTTATAATCATATAATCATTCACATTCTGTATTTTACACCACTGTATGCTTTTCTGATTACTCTGCAAGGATTCCCAGTCTCACTGTCACCAGTGAGAACTGATAAGTTATTCCATTTATTGCTGACTATGAATTTCCTCTGTTTTAAGTTTTATGCTAGCTATGCATTCTTGTTTCCTGGTGTTTTCACTCAGATATTACACTCTGCATATTATATCCAATTGTATTCATCTGCTTTATCCAAATGTTGCACCGTTATCAGCAGTATAACTAACTGCCAGTCAGCCCTTCCCCAGTCTCTGAGATTTTGGTGTTCTTCCCATACGTTTGTTCATGTCTGTTTCGCTTTCTAGATCTAGATTTATATAGTACGTAACCCGGGAAGACTGATGGAAATCATCCTCTGTAACTCCTTGTTACAAGCTTTTTGTGAGTATTTTAGTAATAAAATTTCTATTACTTACTTGCCCTGTGTTTTCTTTACTCAGTCACTTGCATACAAGAATCTGAATTATGAGCAGGACTCGTTTTTAACCATTGGCGACCATGGAAAATGCAGTGGCTAGTAAAGAATGAATCACTCTCTTTGGAATTGAGTGCTGGGAAAATAATTTCTCATATGACAGGCAAGATGTTGCTTAATCAAGTAACCCCTAGCTGTGCCCCAACAGTGGCATCAGCACCAAATATGTTAAAGATGTTAACACCTGATCACAAATGGTTCACTGCATTGGACATTTCTGATGGATTTTGGTCTTTACCATTGGCTAAGGACAATCAATATAAATTTGCCTTCACTTTTAAAGGGCATCAGTACAGATGGATGTGCCTTCCCCAAGGGTACCATAGTAGCACCTCCCTCTTTCATTTACACATAAAAGATGCATTATGGGGATTTTTCAGCCCCTGAATGCCTTCTGCAGTATCTAATGGACACCTTTGACCTATTGCCTATGCATCACAAATGCTTTCTCCAGTAAAGAGAAAGTATAACCTCTGTAAATGAATGTCCTTGCTACTTACTGGGCTGTAAACACTTTTTCTACATCATTTGACAAGGTATCACATGATTTATTGCTAGTTAAATTAAGTAAAATAGGGCTAGATAAGAGATTGGTAGTATGGATTAGGAACTGGTTGACCAACAGGAAACAGAGGGTTAGGATCAGGGGATGTAGTTCAGACAGTGGTGAAGTGACCAGTGGGGTTCTCCAGGGTTCTGTTCTGGGACCTATATTATTTTCCCTGTATATCAATGATTTGCACACAGATATAAATCGCTGGATTGTCAAGTTGGCGGATGACGTGAAATTAAGGGGCCCAGTAAATACAGTGGAAGAGATAGAACAACTAACACGCGACTTGAAAAGGGTGGATGAGTGGGCAAGGGTGAATGATGTATTTTAGTGTAGATAAGTGTTCGGTTTTGCACATGGGCAAACTTAACAGCAAACAGGAACACACTTTGAATGCTGCAAAAATTAAGAAGGTAGAAACAGAACGGGACTGTGGCATTATTATTGATCAGCACTTAAACTTTACAGCTCATCATAGAAACATAGAAACATAGAAGTTGACAGCAGATAAGGACCGCAAGGCCCATCCAGTCTGCCCATTTCTTTTTCTACCTTATAAATGTGCCATCGGCCTTTGCTCTGTCAGTGGCCTATCTATTCATAGTCATTTGTATTGCTCCCTTATGCCTATCCCACGCCTGTTTGAAGCCCTGCACTGTATTCATAGCCACCACTTCTTGTGGTAAGCCATTCCATGCATCCACCACAATTTCTGTGAAAAAGAATTTCCTCACATTCCCCTTAATCGGGCCTCCTCTAATCTCATGCTGTGTCCTCTTGTCCTGCTATTTTTCTTATATTTAAACATGTTAGACTCTTTCACCTTGTTTATGCCCTTAAGGTGTTTGAATGCCTCGATCATATCACCTCTCTCCCTTCTTTGCTCAAGGGTATACATATTGAGTCTGCTAATCTGTCCTCATATGTCTTCTGATGCAGTCCCTGCACCATTTTGTTGCTCTTCTCTGACTGCCTCAATTTGGTTAATGTCCTTGTGAAGGTGTGGCTCCAATACTGCACGCAGTACTCAGATGGGACCTAACCAGTGTCTTGTACAGAGGATTATTACCTCCTCTTACGACTTGTGATACCCCTACTAATACACCCCTAACACCCCCTAGCCTTACCTACTGCTTTAGAGGTCTGCTTGATGATTTTAGGTCATCAGTGATGATGATGCCCAAGTCTCTCTTCCTTTGTGACTGCTAGCAACTCCTCCCAGCCTATAGGTGGCGCGAGGTTTCTCTTCCCTATGTGCATGATTTTGCACTTCTTTGCATTAAATCCCAGTTGCCACTCTTCTGACCATTCTGCTAGTTTATCCAGATCTCTTCTCATTCTACCCACCCCATCTGGATCATCTACTCTGTTGCAGATCTTGGTGTCATCTGCAAACAGACAAGCCTTACCCTCTAGTCCATCTGCGAGGTCACTAATGAAGATGTTGAATAGGACTGGCCCAGGACTGATCCCTGAGGTACCCCACTATGACTTGCATCTCTTCTGACTGTATACCATTTACCACCACTCTGTTTTCTCGTCTGTCAACCAGTTTGCCACCCAGTTGACCAACTTCTGACCCACCCCCGAGCCTACCCAGCTTATTTATCAATCTTTATGTGGAACAGTGTCAAAAGCTTTGCTGAAGTCAAGGTAGGCGACATCAACTGCTCCCCTTGGTCCACCACTCTGGTTACCCAGTCAAAGAAATCTATGAGATTAGTTTGACAGGACCTTCCTTTGTAAACCCATGCTGTCTTGGATCCTGTGCCTCTATGGATTCCAGGTGTTGCACTATCCTTTCCTTAAGAAGTGCCTCCATAATCTTGCCCACTACTGAGGTAAGACTGACCGGTCTGTAGTTCCCTCGCCCTCCTGCTACCACTCTTGTGGAGCTGGATCACATGAGCCCTTCTCCAGTCTTCTGGGACCTCTCCTGTGCTCAGAGACTCACTAAACAATTCTGCTAATGGCTCTGCTAGTTCCTCCTTTAGCCCTTAAGTACCCTGGGATGTATGCCATCAGGTCCCATTGCCTTATCCACCCTGGGCGCTTAGCAAGCTCTTGTAGGACCCTTTCTTTGTGAAGGAGTAGTGCTCACCTCCTCCCCTGTGTCCATGATGCTGAGCTGTGGCCCTGCCCTACCTTCTTTCAGTAAATACTGCTAAAAGTATCTATTTAGAATAGATGCCTTTACAGGGTCCTCCTCCTCACATGCTCCCTTTTCTCCATTAAGCTTAGCACTCCTCTGGACTTTCTCCTTTCACTAATGTATCTATAGAAAGTCTTGTCACCTGCTTTTACTGTTTGTGCTAGTGTTTCTCAGTTTGGGACTTTGCCTGCCTTACTGCCTTACCTGCTTCCCTTAGGGCAGTTTGGTATGCCTCCCTATCTTCATCCGCTGTGTTCCCTTATATTTCCTGAAGGCCAGCCTTTTGACTCTGACCTTTCTGCTACTGTATTTGAGAACCAAAGTGGTTTCCTTCTTCTTTGCACTTCCTTTTCTGTCTGACACAATGGGATGTTGCTTCAAGTATTGCATCCTAATGCTTGCCCACTTTGCCTGTACCCCTCACTTGTGTTTCTTTTGCCAGGGCTATCTTAACTCTGTTGGCCATCTTATCAAAGTCAGCTCCTCTGAAGTCCCATATTTTGCCTTGGAATGGGATGATTTGATGTAGTAGCCAAATTGAACCATACCATGTGATGGTCACTGGCCCCTAGGTGACCTACCTGGAGATCTGTGATCCCTTCTTTGTTAGTCAGTACTAGATCTAGGATAGCCCTGTCTCTTGTGGGTTGCTGTACCAGTTGTTTGAGGCCCTCCTGCAGGAATCCACTATGAGTCTAGTTCTGGCAGATGTTCCTGCTGGTATTGACCAATCTGTATCCGGCATGTTGAAGTCTCCCATTATCAGAACCTCCCTTTAGCTGTCATGTTTTGTATATCTTCTAACAGTAATGTGTCTATGTCCTCCTCTGGTCTGGGGCCTGTAGACAACCCCAGTTCTTATGGCTGTCCCATTTCCTGTTTCCAGGGTGACCCACAGTTCTTCTGGCTCCTTATGTATATTCTGAATTTCTGTAGCTTTGATATTTTCATTAACATACAGGGCCACTCCTCCCCCTTTTGCACCTCGGTCTCTTCTGAACAATACATAGCCAGGTACTGAAGTCTCCCAAGTGTGGTTACTGGTAAACCACGTCTCACTAATTGCTACTATGTCCAGTTTAGCCTCTGACATTATTGCCTGCAGGTCTGGGATCTTATTTCCCAGGCTGTGAGCATTTGTGTACATGATTTTCCATTGGCCAGATTTTGGTGTGTTAGTTGTTGGGTGAAGTTTGGCATTACCCCCAAAGGCCGATGGGGAGACAAACCTTTTTCTTACCTGGTGATGCAAATGAACGCAAACATGCTGAATTCCTGTTTGACCACTAGCTGAGGGGAGGGGTGTTCTTCCCATTCGATGTATGGGGTGCTGCACCCTCTCCCATTTGCTAGTTTAAATATTCTGCAAAGACGCCAAACTTCTGCCCCAATGCACTGACTCCTCTTTAGTCAGATGCAGTCCATCAAATTTAAAGAACTTTCGCCCCAGAACTGTTGCCAGTTCCCTACAAATCTGTGTCCTTTTTCCTGGCACCAGCCCTTGAGCCACGTGTTTAGCTCCCCTATCTCCCTTCTCTGACCTTCGTCCATCTGCACCCTCTCCCAGACTGGCAGGATCTCAGAGAAGGAGATGCCGACAAAATAGATGATAGTTTGTCACCCAGCCTAGTCAGGTGTTCCTTGGTCTCCACAACTGACCGGGTTGGCTGAGATCATTAGTCCCTATGTGTACTAGGACATCAATGTTTTCTCCTGCTTTGTGAACAATTTAGTAATGCGGTCAGTGTCTCTCCATGCTGATGTACCTGGGAGACATCTGACCATCACCCTGGTTGAAGATGGGTATCAACTCCCGAATCATGGAGTCTCCTATGATCAGAAGTTTTTGATTTCCTTGTGCTTGTTTTGTTTTTGGTTCCTGATTTGGGTGAGTTTTGTTGTGCTAGCTCCTGTGCCACAGTGTCCTGTCTGCAGTGTCTTCTGCCTCTTTATTTGATTTCAGAGATAGAGGCAGATATCTGTTTGTAGTGTTTATATGGTTTTGGAGGTAATGTGTTGGAGAGCAGAGAGTGATGGGGCACCTGATTTGCTCCTCCTAACCACCTGCCAACCTCCTGAACCAACTACCCTCTGGTCGAGGTTTTTCTGTTGGATGCTGGGAAATGGTGGGTGGTTCTTATAATGTATTTCCTCTTCAATACGAAATTTGGGAGTGCAATCTCTGCCATGCCTGCCCAGAGCTGAGCCTAAGATCTCAAAGGCCCAGCATGTAGGACAGTGTCCTAAATCCTGTAAGACTGTCCTTCTGAAAATTGTTCCACAGTACCTGCAGTTAATGAAATCCATTCCAAATAAGTTGCTGGGTTTGTAACCTACTCAGAGTAATTAGAAGGAAAAAAAAAAATGAAAAAAAATGCAAGTAATGGTTTAATTGTGCTTTGTTTAACTTGTTATAACAAGCTAAATAACTAGTGCCCCTGTAAATGAGATCACCTTGTGGAGGCCCCACTGATCCGCCCCTTCCTGCTCTGCCACAGGAAATGTCACAACTGTGGTACCCTATAAAAGGAGTGTAGCGTGGGGTGGTTGGGGATGGGGTGGTGGCTGGGCCCTTCCCTCGCTCTAAAAGAAGAACCACGGACGAAATAACAAGGAGGTAAGAGCAGAAACAATCAGTCAACAACAAATGCAGTAACCCTGAAAGCTTATCCTAATGTTAGATAAAACTGTAAAACCTGTAAAGCACCACCTGTAATAATTTCAGAGAAGATATACGCTGTAAGAAACACTTTGCTCCAGAGAAAAATAAAGCAGTAACAGAAGATATACCTGTAAAAGACAATTTGAATCAGAAGATTACAGCAGTAATCTGTTAGCACACACCTGTAGGCACACCTTGTAATAATGCAGAAGAAGGTATACCAGCAACAACAATTTGAATCAGAGAAAAATAAAGCAATGAAATGTTAGCAACAAACAGTAGCAATCCCTGTGAGTAAAAAATAAAACACCACCACATAGTAAATCTGCTTAGCCAAACTAAGTCTTAATCTTTTCCCTTGCTCTGGTAAGTTCTCTACTCTGCCTTTCAAGCAGTCTTACAAGGAAAGAGCTCAGGTGAAGCTAGGTGCCTGGCCAGCAAACCAAGTCTTCTACCTCTACCATCGTGACTGATTTGATCAGGAAAGCAAATTATATGTTCAGGAATATTAAAAGATCCTTTGTTAGCAAATCAGCATCATTCATATTACCCTTGTATAGGACATATATAAGACCCTATCTGGATTATGGGTCCCTGTTGTGGAGCCCTCAGTCAAGGGGGGAGGGACAACAATTGAAAGGTTACAACGTTGAGTAACTAAGTTAGTGGGTGGCTGGAAAAACCTAGATTACAAAACTAGATCGCAAAAATCAAATCTTTTTAACCTGAAAAACAGGAGAATGAGGGGTGATTTATTGTTAATGTCTAAGATTTTGAAAGATAAAGATTTAATGCAAGATTTACAAATTAAGCCAGAGCAATAACCAGATGGACATAGGACTCACAAACAATATAAAGCTTGATTGAGCAACTAAAAAGGAAGATTCAGCTTTTTTTTTTTTTTTTTTTTTTTTTTTTTTTTTTTTTTTTTTACACACACAAAAGAGACTGGGCTGTGGAACAAACTACCACGTACCCTAGTTGAATATAATACCTTCATATTATTTAAGAAACAGTTAGACCATTACCTTTTGGATGCGATTGGATGGTTAATATGAGCAGAAGTGGCTTTTTCCATCCACAACCCAGTATGATTGGTTATGCTCCCATTGTTCTGCATACCAATCATACACCCCCTAATTTCATGTTGTCAAATGAAATCAAAGATGGCTCTGTCTCTAACACCAGACTTACACACTGATCTCTTTTACAGGATTGTAACATTACTGTACACTCTATAAAAGTGACATCCCTGTTGGTCCATGGCCTATTATGTACAAGTGACACACATAAATGCTCCCTCTAACCACCTAACCTGTCTGACCCAGGACCCTTTCTTCCAAGCAACACCAAAAGTACTAAATGACATCAACTTGTGCCATGTTTTCACTGATGACTCAGCCTCATATAACAATGGGGATCAGGTAGTGGGATTTGGGATACTCACTGTGCATCCCGACAACACAGTCAGCATTGCCCAAAACTGTACTGTCATTTCCTCACAGTATGTCAAATTGGCAACTGTGGCCTGCTCTGGAATTGCTAAAACAAGGCACTACAGACAGTCATCTTTACAGACTCTAGCTGGTCTGTTCCTCCTGTCTAAATTCCTACCATTTGGGAGAAAACAAACTTTGCATTCTCTGATGGTACACTTGTAAAGTACAGACTTCTTGTGTACATAACAACACTAGCACAACAGTTTAAGCATAACATGTACATCCACAAAGTTTGTGCCCACTCTTAGAGTGATCCCTACCATTCTTTCAATAACCATGCTGACTCTCTTGCGAAAGCCAGCGCTCGAGGAGGGGACAAATGGGAACTAAAAAAAACCCTGTACTAGAGATACTGTATGCGTTGCTGCTGTAAAAACAGCAAAGACCTGTTGTGCCACTAGATCTAGCATCTGCTCAAAATACAGGACCCTCAACTGAGGGCAGTATTCAAATTCTTTAACAAAGGTATGAGGAACACCTTCCACCGTACAGTCCCAACAAGAAGGGAATGGATCACCTTCACCTCTCAAGTGATAACCTACTCATATGGTATAACAACCCCAACAATTCTGAAAAATTGTGGGTAATTCCAGGACAAATGAGGATGGATTTTATTCATCAAGTGCATGACACTCCTACTGGAGGGTACCAAGGAGTGGAAAAAACCTGGATAGACTAATTTCTTTTAAATAGTAGCCACACATGAAACATGATGTGGAACACTACATCAATAATTGTTTGATCTGCACACAGAATAACTCAACTTGGGCCAAGAAAAATACCAAATTGTTACCCCAGAGGCACTCAGTCCCTTGGAATTCCATCCAAATCAATTACATTGGGCCACTCCCAATAACCAAAAACAACAAGTTTGCTTTGGTGGTTACGGATATGTTCTCTAAATGGGTAGAGGTATTCCCAATGAAAAACAACACTGCAAAAATAACTGCCAGGGTTCTGGTAGAACAACTTTTCACCAAGTGGGGTTTCCCCTTAAAGGCAGGCTTAGATCAAGGTTCTAGTTTCACAGGCAAGTTATTGCAGGAAACTCTGAAACTCCTAGGAGTCAGTCAGAAGTTTCACATCCCTTACCACCCACAATCATCAGGTCAAGTGGAAAGGGCAAACAGACAAATCAAGCTTATACTATCCAAATTTGCTAAAAAAAAAAAAAACAAGAGATCCTTATTGCCTTTGTTCCTTATGGCAATAAGAGCTGCACCCTCATCAGTACAAAATGTACCCTGTTTAAGGCTATGACCGGAAGGTCAATGAGATTACCAAAACATCTACTTCTGGATTTGTGTGCTCCTACTACTAATAGAGTATTAGTAAACAAATATGTCCATAAACTAAAACAAGACATCCAACAGATGCACTTGTTTGCTGCAAAATGCTAGGGGAAGGCCCAACAGTCAAGAATACAATTTGACAAGACAGACCATGATGTGGACTGGCAGATTCAAAAGCAAGTGATGTTTCTCAGATTTGCTGCTCTTACTTATGCATTCAAACACAAATGGGAAGGTCCCTATCCTATTGTACATCCTACCGGGTCATAATGTTGCATGCTTAATAACGTACGACATTATGGCTAAACCTGCACGGCGCTGTAGGTTACAGCGAGTGGTAGAATACTGCTGTACGCGGTATTGCACCACTCAAAACATCCCATGCAGAAGACAAGACCTCTGCTGAGATGGGTTTCCATCGAGCAGCTGCTGTGGCTCAATGGACTGAGCCACTGCAGCCAGGAAACCAGGTGCTGCGTCTGGGACTGGGTTGATTCCCAGTCCCAGTAACTTATTTTTTTTTAAACTTTGTGCGCTCCCTGAGTTGAACCAACCTGGAGTTGAGGAACTTTATTAGGGGGTTCGGGACAGCCCTGTAATAGGAGCCGCTATCGGAGCCCCCAAAAACAAAGAGTTATGCTGCATGGCAGAAATTGTGCTTTATTTATTTTGTTTTTTGTTGACTGGGTAAGTGCACTAGGCAGATTCTGCCTATTTTCAGGTATGACCCGAGGGATATAGATGAAATGCCAACTGACCTTGAACCAGAGTAAGCTGTTGGTGGTATTTTTAGTGAATACTTGTGAGTATTGGCAGCGCAGTCTTGCCATGTGGCATAATGTCTTGCGACATTGTGACCCTGTGCCTTGTAAATAAGCTCAGTCCATCAGTCTACCAAGTTAGACTGCCACAAAATAAGAAGTTCACTGACAAATGGCTACATGCCAATCAAATGAAGTTATATAAAGGAGATTAAATTACTTTTTCTCACCCCACAGTGTGGAATAGTACTAAACTAATCATGTTTTTCTTTTTTCTTTTCTTCTAGGTACCCAACTAAAATGGTGACCCAACACCTACTCCTTTATGGAGTTCCGTTTATAACCTCACATTGTGTGGTTTATCATAAATCTCCCCATGACCCTGATTCTGGGGTATCCAACATCAATGTCAAAACCAATGAGGTGCTGCCTCATAAAACCCAAACTGTTGTCACAAGTACAAAGATCATTGTTCAGGTGGGTGAGGAAGCATTACTAAATGTTATGGTTACCACCTCAGATCAAACCAGCCTTAATATTGTATGGCATACAGATCACAATGGAGAAAAAGTGCAAGTAGCCCACTTAGTTAATAACACTTTTCAAGGATGGCCCAACACCAAAATGGCACCTAACGGTACCCTTTTCATCCTTCATGTAAACTTCTCATCCTGGTCTGTATAACATTACAGCTTGGTTCAATCCTAGCTAATGCAATAATTTTAATAATTATGCTGATCAAAAGTACCGTATCTTACATTTCCTGGCAGATTCTAGTATTTGATTAGAAGTTATACCTAAAATTGAATGTCTTAGAGATCAAGATTGGTTTATCAAGGCAACTGAATGTCCCAAACAAACACCAGGTCCACCCAATGTCTTAGTTGCCAATTTTTTGGCAGGTGCATTGATTCATGATGTGCAATTCATGCACTTCCCTATTCTTTTGAACCTCTCCTTGTGGGACATACAATTGTTTGGTTTATGTTCTGAAACAAATGTTTCAAGTTTTTTTTACATTTTACTTACTGATATTATTGCTGTGCATCAAACACACATTAGTGACCTCTTAACTGGGATCCTTAGCACTAAACTTAGGGGAGTCCTTAAACCCCAGCCCAAATCTTCTGTAAAAAAGGTAAACCAAAACGCTATGAACATTTTGATATGACCTCTGCAGGTGCAGCTACCGGCACTGTCACAGACCTCTTTGGTTCTGGTATGTCTATTTAAAATAGGGCTGATATAGCCAGTTTAAAATCCCAAATGTCTAAAACTAACAAAGCATTTAAATATAACATTTTTCCACCACTGTTACATGGTGTAGATGGTCGAAGCCAGAAAGAGCGCTTCACAATTTATAATATAAAAAAATAAATATTTGAAGGGTTTGAAGACACAAGATTAAAATCAATCAACTGATTTCTGCTCACAATAAAAAGCAGAAAAGCATTCAATAAGAAGGAAAATGTTATGCACTGCATATGGTTCCCATAGAAACAATGATTAAAGGATTGTTACTTAATCTGAAGTCTGGACGTTTTCAGATCTCATCTATAATAAACATCTTGACGATGGTATTGCCCTCAATGTTCCTCAGCATCATGTGTGGCAATATGTTTGAAACAAACTTTATCTATGCAGTTATCAACAGCAAAAATATGGGATATATAACCCCACACCTGAACATTTCTCCTTGCTTTGCATCTCAGTCATGCTCAATCTAGGATGCACTGTATGTAACATTTACCATCTCCTTACCTCAATTTAATTGATCAGTGATTTTCAGCCATCTGGTAACCATCCATTCTATTGGTCATCTTAATGGTAACATTTATCGTGAACGTCTAAATCTTCCTCCATTGTTGATGTTCCATCCTAAACTCAGTGTTTGGGCTGCTCCCCATACTAATTACTGTGCCTGGAAAGGGTATCATCTTCTCTGCAGATGTAATGTCTTTAATGTCATCTGCCCTGTTTGTGAATATTCACCTATAAAACTTAAATTGGTCATATACATCTAATTTGGGTCTTCTAAACAATGGAATTTTAAACGTCTCTTAATGAAACTTTGGAGTTAACACTAATGGATTAACTCCTGTTAATTCTTCTTTTGACACTGGAAAAAACGTGGATATATCCCTAAAACTAATTCTGGAGCATGGATTGTGGACAGAAACATTGACCTTGTTTGTCCTGTTCGCCTTAGCAAATAAACTGTATCGTCTGCTAAAGTGACTTATTTTTCCAATAAAGAGTTTTGTGTTGTGTCTAACCTGAAAACATTCCACTATGGTAATAAACAATGTGACATTCTTCAACCAAATGTTTGTCTCACACCCCATCAACAAACTATTATTGGTCACACAGTGATCACACTTATCTGCTCTTTGGAAATTGACATCACTGAGTCTACTCCAGACTACTTGGATGCTTTATATCAATATTTACCTATCTTCAATGTCCATATTGGACCTCAATCTGTCTCTCCAATCCCTTCTCGATCGTACTAATACTCAATTAATTTACATTAGTATTGATATTGTAAATGCAAATAAATCTTTGAATGACTTGATTAACAATGATACTGGTTTCTTTTAAAAAAAAAAATCCTATAGCATGGCTGGCCTAGTGGCATGGAGGGCTGAGGCATTACTGCCTTACCTTCTGCCATGCTGGCTACCCATGTTCATGGTGTGAGCAGGTTGCCGTAGGTCGGCTGGGGAGGTAGAGTGTCAAGCATCTGGAGGATAGCTCTCCTCTCCCAGGGGAGAGTGGGGACACAGACTGGCACTTGCCTAACCCCTAGTGGTAGCTGGGGCTGGCAGGCCATGTCCCACAATGTGGGGGTGGAGGTGGAGCAGTCGCCTGATGTACGGCATGTGGACACGCATGTGGCGTATCACTGGCAGCATTGCATGCTCCCCGCTGTATCAAGAAAAACTGGAAAAGTGGAATTATCCACATAGAATGACGATGGTCCCCGTGAGCTGCCCTGAGAAGACACCTCCCAAGCTGGATCCATGCCAGTGGTTGAGTCGCTCTCCACCCCCTGCCATGAAGGGTAAGTCGTGGGGGCAATGGGGAAGGGGTCCAATCCTTGGGGATGGTGAGGGAGGACATCAGAGGTGGTCGGCGGGACCCAGGGGAGAAAGAGGAGCAACAACAACAACAACAACAACAACAACAACAACAACAACAACAACAACCACAACAACAACAACCACAACAACCACCACCACAACCACCCTATAGTTAAATTTATATTCAAAATGTTTGTTATAATTCAATCCTTTTTAACATTCTTCATAATACTTACTCTTTGCTGTCTTTGTCGAACCCTACAACAACACAGACAGCAACTAGATTTCCTTTACAAGTCCAGTGCCTTGGGCTTTTCAACAAAATATCACATACCATTACTATACCTAACCATCTTTTTGTTGTATGTTGCCTTTTAAGCAAGGCAACAAGGTGGGACTATTATGCCTGGGTTATATACCACCAACTGACCACGTGTAATCATAACCTTGCACTTACATGTATTCATGCCTTACCATAGTCTCATAATGTTTTATCTTGTTTTTTTCTTTTATTTCTTTTTATTATGTGGCAATGACAAATATTATACAACTTAATCCAGTCACAAACAATATTCATGTATAACATTAGAAATTGCATAACTCTTCAGTCCTAATGCATAAACTGAGTATATTTCTATGCATCATGATCTAGCCATCTGTTTATGACTGCTATTCGGCCTTCATGTCATGGTGTTCCCCTTTATTTCTAGATCAAATAGTTCCCTCAACCATTGGCCAATAATCTAAATTCTACCCACATCCCTTATCCCCCCTTTTTATTCATTTTCCCTTAATATTGCAACTCCCAGTCTATTGTGCAGTTCATGAGACAAAATCTGTATCATGCATAGAAATACACATTACCCACGGTCTCCAAAAAAGTTCAGACTGCTTCTGTTTATTACGGATTTTTGCTGTTAGGGATTCCATTTGGTAAATGTCTGTCACGAGATCCCTCCAGTTGTGTATTGTAGGAATTACAGTGGAATGCCACCTCCTTGTTATTGCCTTCTTAGCTGCCAAAATAAGTATAGAAAGCAAAGTTTGGTGCCAGTTAGGATTGTGCTGGGGATAAATGGTGATCAGAACCAGTTCTACTGTTAGTTCAATTGGTTCTCCCAAACAGTCTGAAATTTCTTGTTGTAGACAGCACCAAAATGGGTTAATAGAGGGCAAGACCAGAAAATATGGCCATGGTTAGCGATTCTACTAGAGCAATTTCTCCAACAAGCCCCATAAGAGGCTGGGAGGTACTTAATTAAAATTGTGGGTGGGAAATAAGGCTTCTACATTTCCATGGAATTCGTGCCATCTAGTGGCATGAGTGATTTTGTATGCCTGTTTTGAGGCCTGAAGCCATTCCTGTTCCTGTTTCTCTATCCCTAGGTCCCTATTCCAGCTTTCCATGATTGATTTGGTGGAATCTCCCAGTGCCTCTCGCAGTATTCTGTAGAGATAACCTTCCTGGTGTGGCCATACATTTCCCTGAATAACATCCTCCAGATATTTCCAGGCCAGAGGCGAAGGGTTTGGTAATTTAGTAACTGTCTTTTTGTCGTAGTATATAATTTGTGACCTGGTTATACCTGAAATAGTCATTACTTGATAGGCCGAAGGTAGTTTGTAGACATTCGAATGGGAGAATCCCTGAGGGGGAAAGGAACTGTTTAAAAAATTGAAAGCCCACTTGTCTCCATCTTGAGAAAGTGTTTTCTAAAGATGCTGGAAGAACCGAACATCCTCTGAAATTAGCGTATGGTAAAAAGAGATACCTGCAGACTTTATATCTTTTTAGTTTATACCACAGCTTCAGTACTTGGGCTGTGAACAGCGAGAAATCACTAAGGGGGGCAACCTAGTTTCAGGGACCAGTGTCACTTTTATAGTATCGTAAAGGTCATTAATGGCAAATTCCAAATCTTTCGATGGAGAGTGATATTCCGGTGATAACCAGAGTGTTAGGATTTTAAAGAAAGATGCCATTGAATAAAGTTTGAAGTTTGGTAGATTAGCCCCTCCCTGAAAAGTTGGAAGTTGAAGAAGGGACATTCTAATTCTGGGCTTATAACCATTCCAGATAAAATCTGAGGTCAGTTTTTCCCATGATTTAAAATAAAAGTTAGAGGGAAAATGGGAATATTCTGGAAAAGATACAGCAGTTTTGGAAGAATTATCATATGGATAGTCTCAACTTTCTGAAAGAAAGACAATGGCAACCGAGCCCATTCCCCCAAGTCTTTTTGAATCTGGATGGACAAGGGTTCATAATTTAATAGCTCTAATAATTCTAAATTATTAGGGATTGTACTGCCCAGGTACTTAGTTTTAGTTTTGTACCACTTAATCTGATATTTACTTTTAAGATTTTGGGAAGGAATAAAGAATAAGGGGAGCACATCTGTTTTGGCTATATTTAACTGAAAGCCCGAGATTGTTTTATAGTACTCTAGTGTCTGCCATAATGCTGGAAGACAGGTTTCAGGGGAAAGGGCTGTTATCATAATATTGTCCGCAAACAGCGCTATTTTATATTCCCTTTGACCCACCAGAATTCCTTCCACCTCAGCATTCCCCCAATGGCCTCGGCCAGTGGTTCTATGTATAATGCAAATAGGGGAGACAGTGGGCACCCCCGTCTTGTACCCCTTTGAATTTGAATTGGTTGGGTAAGGGAACCATTAACCCATATATATGCACAAGATTGGGTGTAAAAGTTCTGCATACAAGTAATGAATGATTGTGGGAAAGAACTCCGACAAGACAGCCCATAAGTACTCCCAACTCACCTTGTCAAATGCCTTCTCCACGTCTAGGCTAATTATGGTTGATGGATCTTCCTGGTCTGGATATATTCTAGAAGAAGAATTATTCTATAAATATTGTTGAATGTACTTCTTTGTTGAATAAACCCGATTGATCTCGATTGATTAAAGTAATAAGAATGGGTTCTAATCTTTTAGTCCAGATGGCCATACATATTTTGTAGTCCACATTTAATATCGAAATTGGGCGATATGAAGATGGAAGGGTAGGGTCTTTATCCGGTTTAAGTAAAGGGGTCAGCATTACATAGTTCCAAGAGGGAGGCAGGGTTTCTCCCTCCTTTACTGCTCAACAGGCCAACAACAAACCCGGGAGAAGCTGTGGAATGAAGGCCTTGCACCATTCTGGAGTAAATCCATCTGGATCCGGGCACTTCTGAGGCTTTAACTGTTTTACCTGAAAAAGAATCCCTTCAGGTCTAATTAGTCTCTCTAATATTTCTTTTTGAGTGTCAGTTAGAATGGGTAATGACATTTTTTTAAAGGAGGCTGCTATGTATTTTCTCTGCTTATGAGGTGGAGAAGAAGCCACATATAACACCTCATAGAATTGGAAGAACACCTGTTTTATACTGTTCTTGATAGGAGAAGGTGTTTCAAAGGCATAGATTTTATCTTTAGTATTGTAGAGGCCCGTCTGTTGGCTCGAAGTTTCCGAGCTAGTACTCTGGCTCCTCTGGATCCACCCTCATAACTGTGTTGCCATAGATAATTTAAGTTCTGCAATGTTCTATAATCTATTATTTTTTGTATTTCCTGTTTTATTTTCTTTATGCGGCAGAATAGTGTTTTATCGCCGTCTCTCTATATAGCATTTGATAGGATACCAGCTGGTCTAATAGTTTAATCTTGCTTGTATTTCTTTATTTTTATAGGATGAATAGGAGATCATCTCCCCATGAAGTAGTGCCTTTAAAGTATCCCACTGTATTGGATTTGAAACCTCAGAGGATGAATTATCTTGAATTATTTGAGGAGTGCGTTCTCTGAAATGCTCTAGCAATGTCTGATCTTTTAATAAAGAATTGTTTAATCACCAGAGTTTAAGCTTCTTTTGTTTGCCAAGGTTAATTTTAAGGATTAAAGCATTATGGTCTGACAAAATTCTAGGCTCTATTGAGATATCCTGAACTAAGGAGGGTGTTCCCCTGTGTGAAAAAAGTAATCTGGATGCAGTACATATTGCATCTCCCAGAAAAGTAGGTATAGCCTGGGAGGAGGGAAAAATCCTTCACCATGTATCTTCTATGCCCAGGTATGACAGGTTCCCCTTTAAATATTTAGTCGCTTTAGACAGCCTCTGTGATTTGGGGTTTGTGGAATCAAGATGGGGATGTAAGGAGACATTAAAGTCGCCACCCATTATCAATATGCCCCTAAGCTTTTCCATTACTCTTTGTATGAAAGTTCTAATTATGGGAAGTGAAGTCTGTGGGGGTAAATGTGTTTACCAGGGTCACAGTTTGTGAATGTAGCTTTCCTGTCAAGATTACATAGCGACCTTGAGAATCAGAATATGAATCTTGAATTTCAAAAGGAGTTGAGGTGGGAATTAAAATTACAGCTCCCCTTTTACGGCTGCTTGAATGAGAAGAAGCTACAATTTGTAGCGACACCCCAGTGTAGCTTTGCATGATCTGTAGCAGATAAGTGTGATTCTTGCAAAAATATAAATCTGTCTCTGTTTGCTTAAATATTGCATTATTTTGTATCATTTACTAGGGAATGCAGGCCATTCACATTATAGGAAAAAATATTTACTGGTATATAAGTCATAGTCTCGGGGAACATCCTCACTCCTAAAAATCTGGTCAGTCCACTCTGGTACAACAGGATTTCTATAAAATCAGGAGAAAAGTATCCCATTTGCCACCCAAGGGTCTACAAAGACCTTTTACAGCAACTTGAATGGTGGCAGAGCTCCTTCCCGGTCCCATGGTCCCCAGAAGGCCTAGACCAGATAGGGTGCACCAATCTATATGTGGAGAAAATGCCACCATCCTTTTTCCTAACAATAATACTAAAAAACCAACACACACAACATTATATTATTGAACCTAACACAGTTTTTAACCTGAACCCTTCCCGAAG
Source organism: Neoceratodus forsteri (assembly GCA_016271365.2). Taxonomy (NCBI): domain Eukaryota; kingdom Metazoa; phylum Chordata; order Ceratodontiformes; family Ceratodontidae; genus Neoceratodus; species Neoceratodus forsteri. The sequence continues at coordinate 697,088,402 of CM028129.1, forward strand.
AGAGAACTTTATACATAATAACTTCCATTGTGGGGGGAGATATTTCCATCTCTGACCCTGATCCCAGGAAAAGAAAGCTTTCTCCTAGGTAAGTGGAGGAGTCATCCACAGATGTGGATATAGCCCACTTGAGAGGGAACTCCCTCTCTAGGAACCAGCTCTTTATGAAGCTAGTCCTGTAGTGGTGGGACTGGGGGTGTAACCCAGTATCAAACCATTAAGAGGCTCTCCTAGTTGTCGGGAAGAACTCCTCAATCAATAAGGGCATTTAGAACTTAATCCCTGTGTTACCGCCTTCTGTTAACTATTTTGTTTAATTTTTTTTTTTTTTTAATATTTTTATTTAAGATATTAGGATATTTTACTTCAAAGGAGGTAATCGAGCACTACCCGCTTTATCATAATTGTAAAATAAATGTAGTCTCATCACTGTACCCTGACCCTTAAAGTCCGATCTGATAACCTTAACATTACAACATTTCAAAAAGAAGTTTTCTTATTGTACTTTCAAATTGTTTTAAACCCAATCCATATTTATATAAAGAGGAGTGTGACCGCACTGCCCTCTAGTGTTGTATTCATGGTATGGGGTGAAATTAATAAAATTAGAATCCTGGTATTTTATAGCATCCTCCGAAGATGTTCAAGCTATTGTCATTCAATGCAGAAGGGTTTATATCTGTTTTGGTGGGCCCTTTTTTGTTAGTTTCATTTCTGGGGCTAACAAAGGATGGCTGAGTTTAAGAAGTCCCAGATGTTACCCCTGCAGTTGTTATTCTGGTAGTCCAGCCAAATGAAAGAACATCGCCAGTTAAGTTATGCCCTTCTTGGTTTATCTTGGGGCCAGACTGAGTTTTTTCCCCAAAGCATGATCTCAGTTTCTCCCTCGTTTATGTTTCCTTCCTGGCTGAGATTTTCCTTCTGAGAAAAGTTGTACTGGGGAGGGTAATTGGTGTGGGGACAGATTCAGGGGAGGTAAGAGGGGACCCCCAGCACATCTCGTGCACCTAAGAAGGGGAGACTAGCATCCCAAGTGGCTTCATATTGGGCTAAATCTGAATTCTGCCCTGGTTTAGACAGTTTTGTAATTGCCTATAGAGGGGCTATAGCTCGCGCTCTACCCTCCTGGCGCTCAAGCAGCTGGTGGTCACCCTCCCCCCCCCGCCTCCCCATCTCTCTGTCGAGAAAGAAAAGAGGCTGAAGCCTTGTTTTATACTTATCTTTTCATATTGGTTGAATGGTGGGGTTTCTGAGGGATTTTGTTCTGTCCAATAGTTTCTGTAGTCTCTATTCGTCTGTAGTGTCTGTGCCCTGAATGGCTGAATTTGAGGAAGTTTGCTCCGAACTGGAAGTCAGTTTAGCATCTTTATTTGATATTATTCCATGCTTCAGAAGATCTGCTCTGGCCTCCAGAGCAGAGTTATAGGTTATTGGACCGTTGGGTAAGGCGACCACCAACTTAGCGGGATAGGGGGTCCGAAATTTCAAATTGTTAGCCCTCAGGACGGGAAATAAAGGTGAATACTCCCTCCATTGACATTGAGTTGCCAGTGTGTAATCATTGTCAGAGAGGATGCGCCTTTCTCCAAACATTACTTTTTGTCTACATCAAGCTTTGGACAGATTTGTTCTTTTTGGTAGAAGCTGTTGAAACGTACTACAAAGGATCGTGGTCTGGAGTCTGGTTTCGGGGGACGGGGTCCCAACACCTGATGGGCCCTCTCCACATCTATTTGAAAGTCAGGGCCTAGACCTAGCGTGAGACAGAGGAAGCAATCAGCGAAAGCGTTAGGATCATTACCCTCCTCGCCCTCAGGGATCCCGTATAGCCTGATGTTTTTTCGGCACCCCCTATTCTCACTATCCTCCTGTCACAAGGCAAGGTGTAATTGTTCTTCAGCTAGGGATCAAAATGTTTGCTTGAGCTGGGATATTTTAGTGGTTTTCTCTGAGATTTGGGTGTCTACTGCCATAACTCATGTTTGCAGGTCCCCCAGGTCCGTTCTTATCTCCCGTAGAGCGTTTCTCATTTCGGACCTGAATTCTGAGATTGCCTGAAGAATGGCTTCAGAGGGCGAGTTCTCCATCATAAACTTTTCTTTTTTTTCTCTCCCCTTTTCCCCTCTTTTAGCATCCAGTTGAGAGGTTGTCTGGCTGGGTGTGCCAGTGTCCGATAGGCCACTTTCGTCAGTCTCTGGGAGGTTGTGGAGGAGTTGGAAGCGGTTTCTTTCGGGGCACGTCATTCCTGTTTAAATGAGGTTTTGGTAGAGCAGGTGCCTCTCCCGCAGGGTCCGGAGGTAATTGGTCCGGTTTTGCAAATAATTTTTCAGCTCTTAGATAAGTTTGTTGGGAGAGGTATGCAGTTTTGAAACGGTGAAATAGAGGAGCTCAAATCCAAGCGTGATCACTCCGCCATGTCTCCACCGGAACATAATGTTTTATCTTGTTGATATGCTTCTGCTATATATTCTGTTTCTAGTTTCCACATATGTTCTGCTATAATCATATCATTCACATTCTGTATTTTACACCACTGTAACATGCTGTATGCTTTTCTTATTACTCTGCAAGTATTGCCAGTCTCACTGTCTTCAGTGAGAACTGATAAGTTATTCCATTTATTGTTGACTATGAATTTCCTTTGTTCTAAGTTTTATGCTAGCTATGCATTCTTGTTTCCTGGTGTTTCCATCCAGATATTATACTCTGCATATTATATCCAATTGTAATCATCTGCCTTATCCAAATGTTGCACTTATGTTGCACCAAATGTTGCACCGTTATTAGCAGCATAACTGTAACTGCCAGTCAGCCCCTCCCCAGTCTCAGATTTTGGTGTTCTTCCCATACATTTGTTTATGTCAGTTTCATTTCTAGATTTAGAATTATGTAGTACATGTAACACCGGGGCTGTTTGGTGAGAATCATCCTCTTTGTAACTCCTTGTTACATGCTTTGGCGTGAGTACTTCAGTAAACTTTTCTTTATTACTTACTTGCCCTGTGTTTTCTTCACTCAGTCACTTGCATACAAGAATCTGAATTATGAGCAGGACTCGTATGTAACACTGCTCCCAAGAAACTGCTCAACATGATGTTCGCCGCTTCTCATTACAAATGTACTCGTCTGTACTTGATAATTGAGTCCCAATAACAATAATTTGTCTTTACTGCTGCTAGATAGAGTCTGCGCTACGTGGCCAGTCCCATCATTATTGAGTAGGGGATTATCTCGATTTATTGCAATATCTGCCAGGGAGAATATCTATTGTTTAGTGGGTAGTGTCAAGATAGATGCCCTGCTAGTCCCTTCCTCTGGCTGCTCAGTTTCCATGTTAATAGGGGATACTGTATGCCCTGCTTCTCCTTGCCTAGTAAGTGTGATCCCTAGGCTATCATGGGCTCCAGGTTTCAGTGGGCTTCTGCCCCATTTTTTCCTCTTAACTGAGGTTACATACATCAGTCGTTATCCTCCCCAGACTCTGTTCTATCCACTATAGTCAGTTTGAGTATACTACCTTTTTCTATAGTTTCAGGTAAATTTGTGTTTGTTTTATTTAGGTAAGTTAAAGCCCGAATTTAAAAGCCATGGTAATCTGACTTTTCTCTAGGATCTCCAACTTGGTGCAGAAGAGGTGTAGTGCATGAATCTATTCTTTATTTTGCATAGTTTTTTCACATACATAATCCTTGTCAGTATTAGTATCCACCATACTATTACAACTACTGCATTTAATACATAAGTCCCATCAGTGGTTAAAACAGAGGATACCATCTTCCTGTATACAATATATACTTTCTAGCATTTAGGAGTTTATGGCTACTCTCTACTAAAAAGTTTACTTACTCATCGATATTTAGGGTCTACTGCTTGCTTCCTCACTATACTCAGTGGACACAGCAGGCACACAGACATGTGTCTCCACATGCAGCGACCATGCACTTGACCCACCTGACCAGAGCTTGCCCTGCTCACTGGGGCAGCTGACTCATGCATGAGACCTGGAAACAGCCCAGGATCACATGACAAGTGCTGCTATGAGTGTAAGCTCCAAAGTGTTAAAAACAGTTTAAAAATAATACTGCATCTCCTGTAAGGGCAGCTAGCACTGCCAAGAGTAAGACTGCCCAATTTAAATGTGCAACATGGGTCTGCAAGTGTAGTTCCTCTACATCCTCCACAGAACTACAACTCCCAGCTTCTTCCTGCAGAGTGCTCCCTGCATACCCTTAAATTAGAATTCTATTGTTAAATTTAGTGCACACAGCGCTTAAGCACTGCCAGACCTGTCTCACAACTGTAGCACAGTGGTTCCACAGTATGTGGACAGTGATTCAAAACTGAGATACACTTCAAGCAGAAACTGAAAATTGGTTCCTTAATGTAGCATACCCATGCCTCATCACATGGCCTTCAACAGATGGGGAAGGAATTTTGCTAGCAATAACGTACAACAAGGGTGTGCATTATGCTAGATTGCCACATGCCCCTGCTGCATTGTGAGGCATGGGCTGTAGGCCAAGTGCCTTCAACCATCTGGTGAGTGTGGCAGTCTAGTATAATATACATCCTTGTTGTGTGCTATTGCACTTATGCACTATTAAATAAGTAACCTAACTCAAGAACTGAACTGTCCTGTCTAAAACAGGATGGGGCAAACCCTAATTCTTTGGCTAACATCACTTAATACATTTATAATAAATGCAAGGTTTTATTTAACTCTAAAAATTGATTAGCGTTTGCTCATAAAAAGTACTAAAACATTATGAAAATGCACAGCACTTGCCTCACTGTGTTTAACAAACATAACACTTCTAGAAAGCCTATATAAATGCTTTCAGTAAAGTTAGTATTGGCCCAAGGAAAAAAAAAAAAAAAAAAACTGCTAATCAATTATTTAAAACCCTGAAATAAAGGGTAGAAATTAACAAAATAATCCAATGTGGAAGGCAGTAAATGAAAACACCACATGTGGTATTCTGTTTCAGTATCTGGTATTCCATCTATGTAAGAGGGAGGGAGCAGAGATGCTGGGGCAAAGATCCAAATACTGGAGAAAAGGGTGTTGGAAAAGCTAGCAGGGCTGAAAGTAAATAAATCTGTGGGACCTGATGGCTTACACCAGAGGATGCCACGTGAGATAGCAGGCGTTATAGTAGGGCCATTAGCAGGCATTTTCAATAGCTTGCTAGCCACGGGTTGGTGGTCCCTAGGGACAGGAGGACAGCAGATAAGGTTCCTCTATACAAGAGTGGGAAGAGGAGTGAGCCAGGAAACTATAGGCTAGTCAACTTTTATTTATTTACTTATTTCTTGGATTGTTATACCTTTAAGCTAAATGCACATTTACAAAGGGTCAAAATCTTAAATACAGTAGTCAGACAGACAATATAAATGAGAAAGTTGAAATAATTTGGCATACAAGAGCAACAAAACAGGTAAGGTATATTTTACAGAATATAACAAGCAGAGTAAATCAGTCTGAATTGTCATTGTCAGGTTACAAAAGAAAAAGAAAATAGAACAGAAACATCAGATAAAGTGGTGCACAGAGTGTCAAACAAAGTAAGCAGCATTTTCACATTACTATAGCATTGTACAAATCAGAAGTGAATCAATCATTGCAGGGTTTTATTTAACTCCAAAAACTGATTAGCGTTTTACTCATAAAAGTGCTAAAACATTGTGAAAATGCATTGCACTTGCCTCACTGTGTTTAACATAACACTTCTAGAAAACCTATATAAATACAATATTTTCTGTACAGTTAGCATTGTCAAAAGAAAAAACTGCTAATCGATTTAAAACCCTGCAGTGTTGACCTTGATGGGTGACAAGGGGTGAGAAGGTAGGATAGGAGGCACAAAGGGGGTAGGGAAGCAGAGGAGGAGTGATTATGACAGGGGTGTGGGTAGGAAATGGAGTCAGGAGGGGTAGGGAGATGGGGTGGGGACAGGAAATTAGGAGTAGGGCAGGATGAGATTAAGGGGAATATGAGGGGTAAGGGGTAGGCGGGATGATGATGTTAGAGGAGGCATGGGTAATGCTAATTAGGGTTGGCAGTCACAGCTGCAAAGTGCGGTAAGGTGTTGACAAAGTTCTCTTAGAGGGTCCTAGTTTAGGTTCAGACATAATGTCAGAGGGGATGTCATTTAACCAACAAGGCATGCAGGTAGGCAAGGTCCGCTGAGCTTGTGAAGTTCGGCAGAAGGGACTTGGAGAGACTGTCTGGTCATGTCACACCTGATGTGGATTGGTCGCTGGAGTGAGGAGTTGCTGGATTGTCGGGGGGGGGGGGGGTTAAGCCTAGACAGGTTTTCTTCCCGAGGAGACATACCTGGTACTTCATCCTGCCTTTCAGGTTCAGCCAGTTTGTCTGGGAATATAATTCACAGGGATGTGTAAGCCTTTGGGCACTGCTAATTAACCTACAAGACTTGTTTTGTGCTGTGTTGATCCTTTTAAGAGGTGTATCAGAGGCAGTGCCATACACCACCAGTCCATAATCGATGATGGAAATGATTGAGCTGGTCACTATGAGTCAGAGTGCATCTGAGGTCATATAGTGTCTATGCCTATATAAAGCCAATCCTAGTGTTATTGATGTCTGTAGTGGGAAGATCATGGAGGCTTTACTGAGGGAGGACCTGGTGGACTTCCTGGAATGTACCTAGCTGCAGGACCACAGACAGCATAGGTTCACAAGGGGAAGGTCTTGGCATATGAATCTGGTCAAGTTCTTCAATTGGGTAACCACAGCAGCAGACAAGGGTCAGACAGTTGACATAGTATACCTAAACTTCAGGAAGGCCTTTGACTCAGTTCACCATAGGAAGCTAGTCAAAAAGATTAGGGATATTGCAGTAGAGGAAAAAATGGCAAATTGGTTAGAGAGCTGGTGGAGGGGTAAAATACAGGGGATGGTATTCAATGGGGAGTTTTCAGAGGTGAGAAAGGTGACAAGCAGGGTACCTCAGGGGTCAGTCCTCTTCAGTTATTCAACTGTGACACAGGTGACAGTACAGTATCAAGGATAAGAGCCGTCCCTCTGCAGATGACACAAAAATCTGCACAAGGGCAGACACGCAGGAAGGGAGAAGGGAACTAAGGGAGGACCCAGGCAGATTGGTGAGCTGGTGAAAGATCTGACAGCTGAACTTTAATGCTGAAAATCGTAAAGTAATGCACAGTGAAAGTAGGAATCCAAGAGTGCAACATGAACTAGGTGGGGTGGTACTGAAGCACTACAGAAGAAAAGGATTTAGGGGTGATGGTACTGGAGACCCTAAAAATATCTGCACACTGCAAAAGGGTGGTGAGCAAAGCAAATAGAGAGCTGGAATGCACAGGGCTGGGGATAAGTAGTAGAAGTCGGGAGGAGATCCTCTCACTGTACAGGTCATTGGTACGGCTGCATCTGGAATACTGTGCAAGGTACTGGAGCCCACACCTGAGGAAAGCCTGGAGCAAGGCAGAGGCAGTACAGCCCACAGCAACTAAGATGGTCCATGACCTAGGGGAAGTGATGTATGAAGAGAGGCTGCAGAACTTAAAGAGCAGGTGCTTAGTAAAGGTGCATATCTTAAAGAACAAAGGTTTGGGGCCTTTAGATGCCTCTGCAATCATTCAGTTTGCTTTTATTTATTTATTTACTTTTCCATTTTTTATTTGTATTTTGCCAAGTGCTAGTGAAAAAATAAGTCCAATGGAGTCCCGTGTGATGATGTTAGTCTTTCTAGTCTGTCCCAATTTAAGCGTATGCTTTGTCAGCATCTCCTATCCAAGCACTTGTGATTGTTACACCTAGTTTCTCACTTCTGCAGACACCGTTATACCACTTTTTTCACTCTCTGAGGCCCTTACTTGGCTTCCTGTTTTAGTTCACCTCTCCTGACAGAACAGTTTCCCTTTCCCTGCCACCTCCTCCTTACCCCACCCCTCCTTGCTCTTATCCCACAACACCCCTCTTCTTGGACCTGTCCAGGCCCCCTGGTCCCCACTCCCCTTTTCTTCTTTCCCGTCATCCGCCCTCCTTTTCCCCTCTTTTACCCCTTCTCCTACCTTAGCCTCCCCTTCCTCTAACCCAACGACAAGGCCTCTGGCTGCCATATTTTCTTTTGCTTCTCTATCTGGACTCTGCCCTCTCATCTCTCCTACCCCTTCCTTACTCTTCCCCTCCCCCCCACCTCTGATTAGCAATGTTGCTTCAAATGTACCTTATTGTTTTCTATGCTTGCTTGTAATCTTGAGTGTGTAGCACTGTTCCCGCTTATTTACCAGTTGACTTGCTGTGCTCCGATGATACCAAGAATGTTGTCATTACCTCCCTACCTTATTGTAACCCTTTCCTTTGACGTGGAACCTTTTTAAATGAGCTGCTTCAAGCTTAAAGGTATTTGTAATCTGAGATGCAAGTAAATAAATAAATGTAACCCCCACAAATGGGGTTCCCAAAAGTCTTCCTTGAGCTTGCCTAAATGCTCACTGCCAGGCTGGTGAGCTGCGTTTTAGCAGTTTAAATGTGATTACCAGAGCCTGTATAGCCTCTGTGTACTGCCTCTTTAAGAGCTGCCTGATTGCAGCATAAGTAATCTGAGAAGGAGTTCTGTTGAAAGATGTAACTATTTATTGAAAATCATTTAGAGTGATAATGATAATGTAGTTTGTCTAACCTGCTTTCTTTGTAGCAAGGACTGTTTTGTTTGTCTCCACTATCTTGGTCCTGGACTGCAAATTGGACCAAACAGTACTGGTGGGACCTAAAATGTAGCCGGACTACAGGGGCTGTCTGAATTCAAATCTGTAGGAACTGTAGTTTGAACTTTTTGCATCTTTTTTGCAACTGAAGAGGAAGCTCTTGCTTTGACAGACAGCCAAATCAGCCAACCAAATCTTTTGGACCTTTGGGGAAGTCTGGGCTGCTTGCAGTTTTCAGTTAGTTCTGAGCTGGAAGCTCAAGAAGAAGGAGCTGAAGTAATTCTGAGCAGCAATCCTGAGTGGATTCGCATGGGAGAAAAGGGAAAAGGCTGAGTGTTTGGCTTGTATGTCTGCCTGCTGCTCCTGAGAGGGAGAGAGAGAAGTTATTTTGGACTAAATCCAAGTTTGTGTGACTAAAGTAAGCTACTGAAGTGGGCCAGGCTATTCCTGAAGAGCAGAGATTTTGCTGAATTGATCGGCCTGTCAGGGAGTTCCAGCTACCCCTAAGCTCCCAGTGTGTGCAGAGACTTTGCAATTATGACCAGGGATCGCTTTACCTGGTACAGTAGAATTCCGTAACATGTAAATGTGCTATGAGCTGCTAGTGGGTTGTGAGTTAGTTCCCCACTGTGTGAACTTTGTTCTGCTTGCTGGAAGCTGTATCCAGCCCAAAACGGACTGCACCTGAATTTGTCTCCATGCGGTCTGGGCCTTGCCAGACTGGTCCTGCCAGACTACCCACTGCACACAGAAGCCATCGATGAGACCTGCCTGGGGACCAGCCCCCTGCTCCACGCATGAACAGAAAAGACTCCTCTGCGACTTGTGTGGGTCCTGCTTCTCCTGGCATTCCAGATCAACCACCTGCAGTCTCGATTTTCATCCAGCCTGTGTCCAGTCTTGGGTATCATGAGTAAATACAAGGGTAGCTCTGCAACAACAGCATAATCAGAGTGTGTCATCTGATTGTCTTCTTGTTTCGCTTCTTTACTTAACTGAGCCCTCTGGCCGGATTACAAATATTGTGTACTGTGCATGTTGTGTTTTCCATCACAGGACCCCAACCTGCTGCAACCCTGGGCAACAGGCCTGGCTAGCCCATTTCTTCTCCACCTGGGTACCCAGAGGTGGACTGTGTGGGGGGACTCAAAGTGCATGCATAACTGCTTGACTGATGTAACCTTTAAGTTAATTAACCTGATTTTGCCCCTCCCTTGTTCAAGTCTCCTGAATAAATCAGATCTAACTTTTTCTGCATGTAATCTGGCTGTGGTTCCAGTTTGTGCTCAAAGTACTGTACTGTTGCTATTTGCTGTGCATAACCTTGTTTTACGGGGGGTTCCCAGTGTCTAGCCATGGGAACTAGCCTTGGTGGTAAGTGCAAACAGTGTGGGCAGTTGTGTGGTGTACCAGAGGTATTGTGAAAGTGATTATTGTACAGTGTTCAGGCCACTAGAGGGGAAAGAGGGGGGTTACACATCCCAGAGGACTGTGCCCGGGTTAGTTTGACCATTACCAACCCTGACCTCCAGGAGGAGGAACCCATTTCAGAACTCAGGCCCCTTAACCTGCTACTAGCCAAGCAGGCAGGGGTAGTAGCCCTTGGGATAGCGCCACATAGGGGTTACATCTTGGAGGCACCACTAGGATTAGCATCCCCTAGTGGCCAAATTTGTGAATTGCTGTTAAAAATAAATGTCTACCCTGACAGAAGTGGCTGTACACCAGTTGGTGGGGTGCTGTACTAGGCAGGAGCTTGACCCCCAAAATACTATACATATCCTGGATATTCCCCTGGATACCAATAAGGACACTGTAGAGGAGCACTTTCCAAGGTTGAATGTTTACAAAACCCTGTGATGGTGGGTTGACAGGCTAATCTGCTCCTAACGCTTTCATGGTGTTAGTAGAGTGTAAGAACCCAGTAGACAGTTCCAAAGTGCCATGGACTATCACCCCAAGGAGCCCTCACTGCCTGGAGAGTAATAACTAAAGACAGTAAAGACCCTGGGAGACTGAGCCCCCACTAACAGACTTTGATGAGAAATTTGCTAAGTTGTTGCTGGAAGAAGGGAAAACTGTGGAGGACTTAAAGAAACTATTCCTGCCACCTGGGGTGTTCCTCCCTAAACACTCCCTCCCGGTCCAGCACCTGTTATTGCCCCTCCTGTGCCCATGCCAATGCTGGCTCCTATGTCTGTATCTGCCATTAGCCACGACTCTTACCAAAGGCTGAGAATCTTCTCTGGACCTACCCACCCCAAGGGAGGATGATTGGGAGACCTGGATAGATTGTGTTGCCCTTTGGTACCTGAATGGCAGTGTGTGGAGGCTGAGAAATGGAAAAGGATCATAGAAAGTTTGAAGGGTCCTGCCCTAGAGGCCATTAAATTTCTGAGGTCCACAAACCCTGATGCATCTGCCCAGAAGTACCTATCTGCACTCAAAGGCAATTTTGGGAACATTGAGTCAGGAGAACTTGATGTGGAAATTTTGAGGTACAAAACAATGAACAAGGAAAGTTTTCTGCATATGTTACTCGTCTGGAAAGAGTACTACAGAAGGCTTACCAAAAGGTGGGGTAGCCGCCAGTGACTAAACCGTGTGAGGTTGGGGCACATACTGCAACATGCAAAGCATTCTAAATTGCAGCTCCTTCAATTAAGGCTCCCAGATAGAAGGGGTAACCCACCAGACTATTGTGACTTGATAAAAGAGCTCCGGGAGGTTGAAGATGAAGAGGGGGATTGTAATTCTAGGGTGAGCGCAGCCCAAGTGATCATGGAATCAGAAGGCCCTTCCAAAGTGGGGACCAATGAGGATGTGCCACCATGGGATGAACTTCTGAGGGAGTTCAGGGAAACAAAAAAACAGTCTCTTTATGAAGGCCACTCCTGCAAGTACAGGCACCAACCCTTATCCAACTGCATCTGCTATGGGGGTGTCCACCCAGGCATCTCCTGCTGACAGCAGCTCAAAACTCAATGTCTTGACTATGGAAGTAAGAGAATTGATGAGATGTCTCCAAATGCTCACCATACAGCAGACAGAGATGGCACCAAGGTTTTCAGTTGGTAGTACCACCGCCCCAGCTCCCAGTGTGATGCCTCAGCCACCCCAAATCCCAGAAAGCATATTTTGCCATAATTGTGGGAAGGATGGGCACATGGGCCCCAACCAGCTGCAACCCCGGGCAATGGGCCTGGCTAGCCCATTTCTTCTCCACCTGGGTACCCAGAGGTGGACTGTGTGGGGGGGACTCAAAGCACATGCATAACTGCTTGATTGATATAACCTTTAAGCTAATTAACCTGATTTTGCCCTCCTTTTTCAAGTCCCTTAATAAATCAGATCTAACTTTTCTGCATGTAATCTGACTGTGGTTCCAATTTGTACTCAAAGTACTGTACTGTTGCTGTTTGCTGTGCATAACCTTGTTTTACAGGGGGTCCCCAGGGTTGAGCCAGAGGAACCAGCCCTGGTGGTAAGTGCACCTAGTGTGGGCACTTGTGTGGTGTACCAGGGGTATTGTGAAAGTGATTATTGTACAGTGTTCAGGCCACTAGAAGGGAAAGAGGGGGGTTAGTGTCCCGGAGGGCTGTGCCCAGGTTAGCTTAACCATTACCAACCCTGACCTCCGGGTGGAGGCACCCATTTCAGAACTCGGGGCCCCTAACCTGCTACTAGTCAAGCAGGCAGAGGTAGTAGCCCTTGGGATAGCGCCACCTAGGGGTTACATAAATAAATAAAAAACCATTACTAGAAAGCCTGCCAGTGTATTTCAAAGGGAAACAAACTTTTCTACATTTCAGATTTTCTTTCAGACTGACCTACAGGTGGAGCTGTGAGATCCTGTAATTGCACTGCGCAATCTACATGTAAATCACGTCATAATGAGATGCTAATATGGATGTTTTCCCGACTGCCTAAGTAGACGCATTTGTATAACAGTTTTGAATACTGCGGGGTGAATGTGTTAGCCCTGCGCAACCACTGCACAAATGTATTTGTGCCGTGCAAACTTGTCTTGGACCATAACACAGTTCTGCAGTATTTGGCCTGCACTGTTAGCAGCTTTAGTGCATCCACTGCTTTGCTAGCACACACATTGGCCTGCTTGCAGGCTTGCTAGCAAGGGTTTTCTGACATCATCACATGGGGACTCCACTGGACTCTTTTCTAGCACTTAGCAAAATACAAATAAAAGATGGAAATGTAAGTAAAAGGAAGTAGATAAACAAATAAAAGCAAACTGAATGATTGCAGATGCATCTAAAGGCCCCAAACCTTTGTTCTTTAAGATATGCACCTTTACTAAGCACCTGCTCTTTAAACATGTACCCTTATGAGAAGAGGAGGGAAAGGGGGGACATGACTGAGATACACAAGTACCTGCACAGGGTAAATAGAGTGGATGTGAAGGAACTCTTCTCCTTGAGTTTAATCATTCACATGGATGAGAAGGAATTCACCAGAACTGGCAGGGGGAGATTTAGAAAGTACGCTCGTAAGCACTTATCCATGAAAGGGTTGTGGATAAGTTGAGAAGCTACTAGATGAAGCAGTAGAGGACAAGTCAATTAGTTGCTTGGAGTAGGGATGAGATAGGCATGTGGGTTTAGTTAGAAAAAGGGGGCTCAGTAACAAAGGGGAGGATTGCCACTAGGGCAAGTCAGAATAGGTAGGTAGAATAGACAGTCCAGATGGGCCAAGAAGCTTTTTCTGCTGTCAGCGTCAGTATCAGTTTTACTGCTGTTCTTCCAGTCCTCTGTGACTGTACTTAGCCTCATGAGGACAGTGGGTATAGCAAACAAAGCATCACAACTTATAAAATCTCTGACATGCAACTGCAGGCTATTGAATCTCTCACTGCTGCAGCCCTGTTCTGATGTCCACTGCAGGGGATTTTAAGATTGCTAGTTCCATAAAATGCAAATTGGCAGTCAGCAGAATTGGCCTGATAAAATCTACTATACTGCAATAAACAGTAAGTGAAAAGAAAAAAATTATTTTACACAAAGTACAAATTTGACTAGCCCTACACTTTAGTGTGGGTTTCTTACTAGAGCTTACTGTTCCATTTAACCTTCTCTGGTCAGCTATTTAATAATGTGTGTTTAGTGCTAATGATATTACGATTGTACTATTTATCATAGTTGTTTAGTCTTGTAATGGCTAATAGATATTTAATATATTTATTATAATACTTGTTTTAGTTTGTATGTAGTTTATATAATTGAAGCCATTGTAAATGAGTTTTGACTCAATGGTGAGAAAAGCAGACACAGAAAACATCTGATCAGAGATTATGAAAGCTCTAGCACACAAATAAGCCTATTACTGCTGCATTTAAAGAAATCAATATATCAGACAGTGCATCAGGTACTGCAAGAGTGTTACACCACATGGATAATGTCATTTGTAGAGTGAAGACTTCAACAGTAAACCTGTGGTATGCTGGTAAATATTATTGGAGACTTAAAAAGTACAGTCACAGTACTAGTTCACCACCAGAGTTCTGTACTGCCTGGTAGTTTACAAATTCCGATGTGTGAGGCTCCATAGGAAATTGGGCAACACCCATGGCAGTTCTTGTTTCGTTACCCTTTGTTGACATCGCTTGCTCCTATGAACACTCAGCTAATAAAGGAAAGGGTGCTGCAAGCCATTAACAGATAAACTAACCAGTGGCAGAATGATACAGCCCTGTTATGTAGAGGCAGCAGTTCTAACCATTCAGCTATCGGAAAGGAAAGAACTTCTGGAGTTGACCACTGCTGCAGTTGTAGTGTATGTAATCTATATTCTGCAGCCCATTCTGGGCACACATGCTATAGTTTAAAGGGGAACAGTCACCACCAAGGGCCCTCACACTCAACTATGGGGCTGGCCCCAAGATGCATTTATATGAAAAACATTTTGGTTTATTTACTGTTTAGTATAGTATAGTAGATATTAGACCAATTTTGCTTAATTCTAGGCTGACATCTTCTATCTCCACAAATCCCAGAATCCCCTGCAGATGACATCAGAGCAATAGGCAGCAGTGAAAAGGTTCAATAACCAGAAAACATCTAATCAATTATAAAAGCTCTAACAGCACTACAGCCTATTAATTCTCTCACTTTTGCCTACTGCTCTGATGTCAGCTGCAGGGGATTCTGGGATTTGTAATAAAAGATGTCAACCTAGAACTAAAGTTTAGTGTCTACTATACTACAGTGAGCAGTAAGTAAACCAAAATGTTTTTGCCCACTAAGTGCACATTGGGACCGACTCCACATTAGAGTGTGGGACCCACTGTGCCGACTGCTTCCCTTTAACAATTTGCTGGGGGGAGGGGGGTTCTGGCTGGGAAGGGAGAGAGTATCAGGGCTTGTGTAAGACAAAAGGAAAAGGCTTTGTGTGTGTGTGCGTGTGTGTGTGTGAAGGTTTAGAACATGTGACTGCAAGCAGTCAATAGGTCACTTGCTGTTAGTACTTATTTCTAGGTGAACCAATCAATCCCAGAGTGTGCAATCCCCACAGTGTAAAGACCACACAGCAGGATGAAGGCATATGCAGGGGGCGGCTGTAAGGTTGGCTGCATTTCCACAGGGAACTCTGACTGGGAAAGGTGATAGGCCAACAGAAAACAGCAGAAAGGGCAGGCAGAATTACCAGGTCTGCCTACTTACACTCAGTTGTCAACCTAAGTCCAGCTAACTTCTTTGCTTCCATCGGATTGAACTTGAATAACTGTACTGTCAATATGAACAACTGTACTGTCTCCCTACTGGGCTGTATCTCAACCTTACTGATTGTTTAATCATTTTTGACAGCTCATCTTGCCTGTACTTATGTACACTCTGTATTTGTACCTCTACCCAAGGGTGTTACACTCTTCTTATGCAGCTGTTGCCTACTTGTGCCTACTAGGCCCGGGTCGTGCCCATAAACGGTCCCCTGGACCACCTTCTTATTACCTTGTCTAGCAGGCTATTTGCTGTTAAATACCACGGGCATCATTTATTATTTTTAGATCCACTGTCAAATGAATAGCTTTTAACAGTGTGCTAGACCTCGGGGTAATTTGTTAAAGGGTCTGCTTCTTTAAGCGGCTGACAAGTTTTGGGTGGGTAGAATCCCATCAATTTGCTGGACATCATTCACACCTTGTGGGGATTCAAAGGTTGGGCCTTATGTATGACAGAAAGAAGAGCGAGAGACAGAGAGACATGCAGGAGTGAGGGTTGCTGGGTAAGAAGCCTGTTTGGGGCTAAAATGTGGGTGATGGAGGGGGTACAGAGAGCATGAGTGAGACTTGGAAGAAGGGACCCAACTTAGAGCATCTCAGGTGGGAAGTGATGCTGTAGGGAGGGACTGCAGCTTGGATAAGTCCCCTTTTAGAGAGAGAGAGAAGGGAAATGTCCAAGTAGTTAGTGTGTGTGTGTGTGTGTGTGTGTGCATGCAAGCACACGTTCAGAGGATGGCGTGGGGGGCTGTAAGAACCAGGTACCTGTAGGACAGCAGCAGGAAGGCCCCAATCTGTGAATCAACCTCAAAGGAAGCCATCATTCAAGCTAAGCCGGATGTGCTTGGGAGGAGTGCACTACCAGGTCCATAAAGGTGTAACTTGTCAGTACAGACTATAGTTAAAACAAAAAGAGCATTGCATACAACTGGCACAGAAGCGGACAAATTTATTGCCAACAAATCTTCAGAGGTGCTGTAGCTAGCTTGGTAATTCTGCTGGCATGTGGCAATACATTTATTATGAGTCTGAGTGTGCTGCTTTTTCTTTTGTTTTTAATGCTATTCGGTCTAAGCCCCAGCCAGACTGGAGAGAGAGAGAGAGAGATTGGGGGGGACTTAATGACAGCCAGGCTATGTGTAACTGAAAGATATGGGCGATGCATCACTGGGACATGAATAGGACCCTTGGGTTAGTGCGCTTCTTACCCAAACAAACCGGACAGCTAGTGTACTACAGTGTGGGTATTGCCTATTTGGGAAGAGGCTCTGTAAGACAGGACATTGGGAAACTGAAGGAGCAGAGCTCTCAGGAACATGCAACATGATCAAGTCTTCCATGTCCACCGAAATTTCTGACTCAGTGGTGTAGGAACACATATTCCCAGTAAGTCACAGCTTACAAGTTTATTAGAGAGGGAGCAGCACTATGGGACCTGTCCATTGATTTTGGTTACTCCTGTTGTCTCATATCCTCCCCTACTGGTGTTATATGCATTGTGTGCTCTGTTCTAATTAAACATAATGGTAAATGCATAGGACTACGTTCTGCTGTATGTATTGCTCCTCTTCCATAGAGAAACAAAAACCTAGACAATGACAGCAGAAAAAGACCAAAGGTCCATCTCATCTTATACCATTCCTGGAGTAAAGCATGGCGTGTACAAGGAGGCTGGGTAACAAATATGGTCGTGTCTACAGTGGACAGGGGTGGCAAAGAGGTACCCAAGGGTTTTGCTTTACAAATGTTATTTTCCATACTACACCACTGTTTTGACTACATTAGCAGACACCCTTGTGTCACACCCCAAACTGTAAGTACCTTGGGCCTGAGTAACTTTGGGAGGCAGATGGGTGTAGCCTGGGAGGAGGTTCGGCTGTGGCAGATGGAATCTATGGACTCTGCCTCTCTGGCCCTGTTACCATTTTGTCAGGTTATGCCAATATTTACTTGCATTATTAACTGATTACCAATTGCATTATAAAATTAGGATTTTTGTACAAAAATCCTGTCTCTGCATCATATTTTTACAAAATCCACAGAGTGCATAGGCCCTTGTTGCTTGATTACTTGGAGTGCCCACAGCAGTCACCTTCAGAGCTCAGTACACTGGACCTAATCAATTCCTCAAAATGGTAGCAGCTGCACTGTGGGTGACATGCAAGGAGACCAGAAGAGTCCTTTACAAATAGTGGCAGCTGTTGGATCTAGTACAATAAAGTTTGTTTTGTGGGAAATAGCTGTAATTGTATATGTAAATCTCCATATTGTCTTTGGTCAAGAGCAGCTAGGAAACATGTCCCAAGAGAACAGAGATGGGGCTCTAGGAGTCCCACAAGGACCTACAGGTAGTAAGAGGATAACACGGCATACCTTTATGCCTGAATACTTCAGTGGTGAGGACCCTGAATGGAGTGATTTGTTGAATCAGTCTAAGCCTGCAGCAGAGCTGAATGACTGGGATGCAGCCACCAAGCTGAAATCCTTGTGACTCTTACTGCAGGGCAATGTCCATGAGGCATATCAGATTATAAAGCCCAAAGTCAAAGGAGGTTACTATGAGCTGATCGTACCCATGAGACAGTCTTTTGAGCCTGCCGATTGTGATGACCAAGAAAACAAGTTCTAGCCAGAGCAGGTATGACTGTAGCCAGGGTCACAGGGGAACATGGTACTGTCCACCATGTTCAAGATGGCTGCCGGAGTTCTCTGCACATGCATGCGCACTGGGCACCAGTGGTCATCTTGGACATGACAGACTGTGCCAGCATGCCACCGAGTTCAGTGCGCATGCACGAGTCATCATGCATGCAGAGAACTCCAGCAGCCATCTTGGGACAAGGTGGCTAGTGCCATGTTCCACCAGTGGACAAAATAGTGCAGTGGACACACAGTGATTGCTGTTCACCTCCACTATTAAAAAGTCCATTTGGTATCCAGTAAGCTCCCTTTTCTTTACTGATCGCAACAGGTCTGCAGGGCTATGACCACTGCAGCCGTAAGAAGGATATAAGGAGGGGAGTCCACCCACAACTTTGGAAGAGCATTGCGGCATCTAGTAGCCAAGGTTTTTCCAGATGCTGGCTTCACCACCCAAGAACTATTGACTCACAACCATTCCACTGTCAACATGGAGAGTGGTGGTCTTTGTTTCAAACTGAACCTGAGGAAACTTCAGGGCTACAATAGGCCATTAATTATGCCACTAAACTGGATGTAGTATAGTCAGATTTTCCCAGAGGACCATAGTGCAAAGGTATGGACCCACAAGATGGTAAAGAAGACCTAGCCTTCACTGAACTGAAGAGAGCCATTGCTAAGGTGCATAACAAGATTGCATATGCCATCCCAGATCTGTTTGGAGAGGTAAATCTAAAGAGAAGCTAGAACCAGGGACATATAGAACTTGTCTAGGGCTCCTAACACACACATCCAGAGGTACTGACCAGGCCAAGAAGCTGGGAGAGAAGACCTTAGATGGACACATGCCTTGAGCTGAAAGAATCTTGGAGTTAGAGGCAAGACTATCAAGTGTATTGATGTGTGGTGGACCACACTACTATACATGGCAGTGTCCCCAGCAACAAAGCATGGCTTGACTGTGAAACTAATGAAGGCAGCAGTTGAAGACCAAACCTCTGCCCACGAACAGAAGGAACTCAAGCTTTAATCACTAGCACCTTTGGCTGGGCTACTGTCTCCTGGGAGAAATTGAGGTTATCTGATGCAAGTTGTCACTGGACTCTGGTCTTTTACAACTGTGTTCATAGGTAGAGAGCATAACAAGCAATATAATATGAAACTTTGCAAGTTAATGGGCGATTCTGAATCTACAGTATGCTCATTTTAAACTAAGTAGTGAAACATTTAGATGCACTGGAGCATTTATTTATCCTTTAAAGTGATCTGAATGGATGAATTTCTGCCTTTTATAGGGAATAAGTGTGTTTTGACTTTTGATTCAGGACTACCATGAGCGGGTAGGACCACATGGTTATTGATTTTATCCTTCAATTGCTTATGATATATTCTGCTATAGAGAACTGTGAAACACAAGGTACAGTAAGTAGTTACTGTACCTGATTATGTACATTATTTGATGTACAGTTAAACTCTTTTTGCGGACTGTATTTGACCACCTAGGAGCTGATGAAAAGGAACCCGCTGGGAACAGGTATGAATGTGAAAGAATTTGCACTAGTGTGAAAATATATGATATGCCATAGTATGTTAATTTGACTAAGGTTATATTAAAAGGGAATTGTTAGTAGTGTTTTAGTGATATTCACCTTTTATGCTACAATGGTACAACATTTTAAACAGAACTCTGATATAGAGGATTATGTGGTGTATTGATTTGTTTTAGAGACACCTGTCCACACTGAAGGGGAAATTTGGGCCCCAAAACATTACTGGGTTAGCAGGTTCTCTTGTAATAAAACAGCACATTAGTAACTACTCTTCTGGGTGAGTGGACATGTATTCCAGTTTCTCTGGGGTGGCATATCCTTGTGGTAACCAGCTATTTCACCAAGTGAGCTGAAGCTTACCCATTGACAAAGTAAGAATCTGAAAGTGCAGGGCCAGCCAGGGGGAGTAGGACTGAACATCCGCTGGATTGCTCTCCTACTCTGGGGGGAAGTGGGGTTGAGTATCCGATGCAATGTGGACCCCTAGCTGAGGCCAGGGATACCGCAGTGATCGGTGCCAGCACGTACAGGGAGCGGGGTGGGTGTGGGCCGTCATTGCATGTCCCCACCCCAAGGGAATCACAGCACCAAAAATGCTGGCCCCCTAAGGGGGGGGGGAGCCTGGAGTATGAGGGGGCAGGTTGCCGGTGCCTGGTGAGCCTGTTCATAGGGCTTGGGGATGCCCGGCAGCAAAAAAAAATTACAATAAAAAAGAAGCTGAAAGTGCTGCTAGTGTCTTTGTGGAGCAGTTTGTTTACAGGTAAGAGGCCCCTGTTCTTTTCCTACAGATCAAGGATGGAATTTCAAGTTTAGGTTGTTCAGGGAAGCATGTACACTATTGAAGTGGCACAAAATCTGGACCATGCAGTATCACCTGCAGTTGGCTGGGCTGCTGGTTGAGTGGATAAACTGCACACTCTTAGTCATGCCATCCTCTTTTGTGCAGGATAACCAGTCTGAGCAGGACAGTCTGTTGCCGTATGTGATGTTGACCTACATCCATAGTACAGTAGTCCCTTGCTATAATGAATGCCTCAGGGCCCATTCCATTAGTTTGCTATAATGAAGGTTCATTATAAGGAGGCAGTATGTCTATTAAACTACTGTTTAAGTGCTACAGCAACTTTTGGGATGCAGACTACAGTATGAAATGCGTCTTTACCAAACCACTCCCATCAGCAAATTCTCCTGTAGCCCATCCAGCTTGCTATTCAGTACAAGCTTTTTCACTGCACAGAAGGAGTTCTGTACTAAGACCTGCAAGCCCATGATCGGACCTTGTGCGTAAACCGTGCAATGCTAAGCTCTGTTAGCATCCAAGTGTCCAAAATCCAGAAGGGGTCAGCTAATTAGGAGAGGCGCATTTCCCCGATTCTTCAGGTCAGTTTGGCACAAATCCACAAGATTGTAACTCTCGGGAGGAATAACAGGGACAATGAAAAGACCGATCTGCTTCCTGATTTCTGAGATACCAATTGGGTGATGGCCAACAAAAACCAGGAGCCAAAAAAGTGTAAATTTATATTAAAAGTAGTACGCTCAAGTGCAGGTTTGTTTTAAAAGTAAAGAGCAGAGACAAGATGGCAATAAGTAGGGCTGTCCATGGGAAACGGCTGTACTAGTGCCACTGCCCATTGTTTTCAGTTTAACCTTTTAATACCCATTAGTGGCTGTTGATGGATTAATTGGAAAACAATGGGACCCATCACAGCTTTTCG
This sequence comes from Neoceratodus forsteri, assembly GCA_016271365.2. Lineage (NCBI taxonomy): Eukaryota > Metazoa > Chordata > Ceratodontiformes > Ceratodontidae > Neoceratodus > Neoceratodus forsteri. Next base: position 697,109,740 of record CM028129.1, read on the forward strand.
CTATATCCGGGATTTGTTATAACGAGATTCATTTTAACGAGGGACTACAATATTCAGTCCTCTGTGGGGTATAGACCATTCATGGGAATGTTTGGTTATGAGATTACTATCCCAGTAGATCTGCTGGATGAGAGAGGTATACAGAAAAAAATAAAGTGACCTCACTGACAATTCTATGTAATAAAACTGGCAGGGTATACCAGAATGGTGGGTGCATCAGTAAAAAGGCAACAGGAGAGAGCCACTGGCAAAGAAAAAGAGTAGAATGACCATAACGTTACACCCCAAGTCAATATATCGGGTGATTTTGTATTGTACCAGACCTGAAAACAGTGTAGGTCAAAAGCTGCAAGCAGGGTTCAACGGCCCATGTGAAGTTGTGGATAAAATGTCTGACATACTGTACAAGTTGGCATCTCTTAAGGATGAGCAAAGGTTTGTTATGCATTACAACAGCTTGAAGCCTTATCAAGGCTTTTCTGGTATTGTCCAGGATGTCTGAAAGATTGTCCAGGTTACCCCCATTTTTACAAAGGTGACCCCAAACTCATTAAGAACTATCACTCCATAACCATACTCAGTCCTTTCAAAGATTCTTCAGAGACTCAGAATCCCAGCTCACTGACTGCATTTCCATATATAATCTCATATCCCATTGTCTAACATGAGTTCAGGAAAACCACAGCACCTCCATGGCCTTGACCAAACTAACCAATGACATCAGCCTAGCTGTAGATACTGGACTACTAACAGATGCAGTGTTTATTGACCTCACAAGGCTTTTGACCTAGTCAATCACTTGCTACTCTGCCATAAGCTAGCCTCCTGGGTGTCTCCCTGCCACTTTCTGGTCTGTCAACTATCCAACTGGTGAAAACAACAAGTTAGACTACACTGGCTACCTCCAACCATGCTGACATAACTGTTGGTGTTCCCAAGGATCAGTCCTGGGCCCACATCCCTTTTCTGTCTATATAGTCTCCCAGATGTTGCCACCGCTGCCACCCCTGCTATATCTATTTATTTTATTTTAATTTTGGTAACCGGGTAAGACCACTGAAACAATTAGTCCCTTTTTCACGTCAACTCGGGACAGACAGGATTACAAGAAAATTCGTTTAACAACAAATAATAGACAGGTTACAGAGTTCACAGTTGCTATTACAGAAAGATGTCACTACAGATTAGATAAGTAGTAAGGAGCTGTAGCTAAACACTATACAGGAGAGGAAAAGAAATTATGTAACAAAGGCTATATACAGTGTAAGAAAAGATCACGATTCACAGCACATTGGATATGTGCATGGTAAGATAACAGCAGGTAGGGTAGGGCTATCAAAACCTACACAGATGCAAGAAAAGTAACAAGGAAAGAATAGGATATAGGGGGGTAGGGGGTGGGGAAGGAGTAAAGGGGAGAGTTCAAAAAGGTGGCGAGTGTAGAAAATTCAAAAAGGGAGGGATAGGATAAGGAGGGGAAGGGAGGAATAAGGAGGGGAGAGAGCAAGAGGAGGAGTGTCAATGGAAGCAGTTACAATTAGTGGTGGAGGAGAGGGAGACAAGTAGGGAGGTTTGGAAAGAAGGGAGGGTAGTGCAAGACAGGACATGGGGGGAGAGTTCCAATCAGATACTGCCTGATCGAGGAAGAATTTATAGGCACCAGTAAGCTTAAAGTTAGGTCTCAAGAGAAGGGAGGAGGCGGATGTAAGGGCCCGTGGTGCAGACCTTGGACATATGTCAATGAGATATGGGGGAGGGTTAATTTGTGAACTAGTTTGAGCATGAAGTTCAGGGTAGAGCATCTCAATTTCGATTCATAAGTCAACCATTCTAAGGAGGCAAAGACGCTCACAGTGATGAGCACAGGCCTCTAATGCAAACCTTCCCACTCGTGGTAAGCCTGAGTAAGGAGAGACATGTCACCGACATTGGTTGACAAAAGTAGAGGAGCACCATAAGTAAGGAGTGGGAAGAGAGACGAGGAAGCAATCTTGAGGCAGGAGGCAGAGGAAAGAAAAGGGCGGATTTGGTAGAGGGGACTCAATTTTTGATTTAGTGCCTTAGTCAGGGCAGAGACATGGGCATTAAGGGAGAGAGATGTATCTAAGATAATGGCCAGGTATTTGAACGTTTGGACAGCCTCAAGGGCATCACTATCATATGAGGTAATATGAAGAGGGGAGGGGACTGACTGAGGGTGACTGAGAAAAAAAAAACATACTTTTTGGTCTTTTGGTTTTGAGGATTAGATGGTTTCATTTGAACCAATCTTCAAGGTCAGTGAAGTCAGCTGCAAGTTCTTTGTTAATCCAGGCTACATCGGAGAGAAGTAAATGATTGCGTCGTCTGCATAGAGGCATCATGACAATACAAAAGTAACTTGTTATTGAAAGGAAAACAACATGGGGCCAGAAATGGAACCCGGGGAACCCATGTGTTCTATGATTGAAGCCTAACAATGAACCAGCCCACCTGACCCTTTGGGAGTGGCAGGGAGATAGCTGGACCCAACTTAGTGCACTAGTATCAAATTCGATATTATAAAGCTGCTTTAGCAGAAGACCATGGTTCACCAGATCAAACTCTTTGGTGAGATTGACAAATACTGCACCAGTGGCAGCACCTTGGTCCATGGCATGGAAGATGTCAGAGGTTACTTTTAATAAGGCAGTGAGGGTGCTATGGTTCCTTCTGAAACAATGCTGAAAGGGAGATGAAAGATTGTGGTGCTCTAAGTAGTTTTGGAGGTTATTATAGACAATTCGTATTTTGGCCAGAGGGCATAGAATGGAAATAGGTTGGAAATTCTCGACAATGGTGTTAGGGCGCCCTTTGTGAACTAGAACAACAGCCACTTTCCATTGATCAGGCATGGTGTGTGACAGAAATGAGTGGTTGAACAAGTCATGAAACGGGGCGAGTAAGGGCAGGTGCACAGAGCTTTAGAAATTTAGGTTTCAGTGTATCATGGCCAAGGCAGCTTTCTGCTTTCAGGTTGACAAGAAGCCTTTGGACCTCTTTGCAGGTGGTCAGCTTAAGGTAAAAGGAGGGATGAGAACCAGTGTTGATTGAAGAGGCTGGGATGATCAGAGCGGTTGGGGAATTGTGGAATAGCGAGGTGCATCTATTAAGGTCAGTGAAAAATTTGTTGAACTCAGTAGCAATAGACAAAGGGCCAGTATGGAGGCAGCGCTGAGCAGTGATGGAGCTAGGGAGTTCAGCGGCTTTTCCTTTTATCAAGGAATTTACCCGTCTCCAGAATTCTTTGGAGTTACTAAGGTGTTGCATTTGAAGCTGTATAACGTGGTGGTGTTTGGCTTTATGGAGGGAGCTCTTACACTGGTTTCTAAGCTGCCTGTGTTTTGCAATACAAGATCAACCTACTTGTTTTTAAGAGCATGAGCCCTGTCATGGGAGGACATAAGGATCATTAGTTCTTTACTGAGCCATGGGTCTGGATTCCTTAGACCGACATTTTTTAGGGGGCGTGCGATGATGATAAGGGTGAAGGTAGAGATAAGGGCTGTATATTCAAACTGCACCATTCTGTGGCGCAAACCCGCCGCTGCTCAAAAGGATGCGCTGGGGTGTGGCAGGCGATATTCAACGAGTTGCACTATTGAGCAACTCCTTTGAATATCGCCCCCAGCTCAGCCACTGTGCATGGCACAGTGGAACTTGCACCACCGCAAGTGGTCAGAGTATAGCATTCAAGATGCGGTGGCTCAAGTTCTATTGCGCCATCGCAAATTTCGATATTCAAAAGGTGACATGCAAATGGGGCCATAATTCATGCAAGGTGCGGGGGCCATTTGCATCTATGACCCCATTTGCATGCCATTAGCATGCAGGTGTCCGATCCCGGCGACTTCGCCTGGCGCCCTGCCAGTGGACCGGCGCCCCTGCAGCCCGATCGCGGGCATGAGTAAATCCCCGACTGGCCGATCACAGGCATAACATGATAGACCCCGACTGGCCGATCGATGGGCATAATGAAACCTCCCCCCCACTGGCCGATCGCAGCCAGAACGGAGTTCACCCCCAAAGAGCAATATCCCTGGTGGTCCAGTGGACAGCAGCCTGATCGCGAGCATAAGAGTCAAACCCTCCCCCAAAGTCCAATTTCCCTGGTGGTCCAGTGGCCCCAACCCCACCCACCCACGGAACCCCACTCACCCGCTCCCCGTCAGCCGCGGGCAGCAGCACCACCCACCTGCCGCCCGCCGCCCACTGACTGACTGTTCGGTAGGGCTGCCGCCCATTGGTTCAGAGCAAGAGCCAATACCGTGCAAAGGCAGTCCAGATATGGGAATGAATTCCATTCATATATCTGGACTGCCTTGTCAGCGGTAGACCACATGGCTCTTGCTCAGACCAATGGGCTGCAACTCTACCAGCAGTCAGTTGACGGCGGCGGCAGGCGGGTGGGGTGCTACCGCCCGCCAGCTGGCGGGTGGTGAGCTCGATAATTGGAGGTGTGAAAGCTTCACTGGACCTGAAAGTGAGCTGAGAGAGAGACATGCCCGTGATTAATTCTCGGATCACTGGACCTGAATATACTGAGAGGGTGAACGTTACAACGAATCGGAGCCAGTGAGAATCACGTGCTCTACGATCGAGCCAGTCGGAAGGGATCTTCATGGTATATGCTCGCGATCGACGATGGGGGTTATCTATGTTATGCCTGCGATCGGGCCCACTGCAGGGGGGTTCATTATGTTATGCCCGCGATCAGGCCAGTGGGGGTTGTCATTTATGTTATGCCCGTGATCGGCCAGTGGGGAGGGGTTGTCATTTATGTTATGCCCACGATCGGGCCAGTCGGGGGGGGGGGGAAGATTTCACATTATGCCCGCGATCCGGCTGCAGTGGGGGCACAGGGAACAAGTGGAGGGCCACCCACAGGTGGCAGCTGCTGTGTTGCACCCTGCAATGCAGCAGCTCACCTGTGGGTGGCCCTCAACGTAATCCTATTTTTGGGGGCTCAAAGTTGTGCAGGTGCAGGTAGGGGGTTGCGTATGCACAACTCTGCACAGCCCGGTTGAATATCAGGCTGTGCAGTTTATGCATGGTTCCTCCTCCTCTGGTTGAGCATTCCTTCATTAGCATTGCGCTGTTGCTCCAGCATGACTTGGGCACAACTGCCTCCTGCTGAATATCAAAGAATGGTGCAATTTTGGACTTGCACAGGCGTAACCCTTTTGAATATCCAGCCCAAAGTCTAGGGCTTGATTAATAAGTGGGAGAGTCAAGATGGGGCTCCAGTCAGTATTGTTGATGGAAGAAATTAAATTGTTGGGATCCAGTTTGGACATATCAAGGACCAATGAAATTTTAGGTGGAGGGTTAGAGTGATTGTTTCTCCATACACAGAATGTGGGGGAATGATCACTTATGCAGTCTGACAGAACACCTACAGCTCTGATCTTAAGGGGGGCAGTTAGTGACAGCCCAATCCAGCAAGGTGTGTTTACCAGACTTGTTGATCAGGCGGGATCATGAATGAGTTGGGTTAGATTAGAATCTGCTAGAGATGCTCATACTTTATCAGTAGAGGGTTAAGCCAGTCTGTATTGAAACCACACACAGTATTAGATCATGACAAGGAAGATTAGCAAGTGAAGGGGAACGGGTGAGGCCAACAAGGGCTTTATTGGGGCTCTTACAAGATCCCTCCCTTGATGACCTTGTCCTTTAGTACAGTGCAGCAGCCAGCTCTGAAACCCAAACCTCTCTGATACTTTTGCTTTCATTCAGTCCTGCTACCAACCAACAAATTAATTCTGAATAGCAAAAAGACAAAAGTCATGCTTTTGGCGAAAGTCGAAACTTTGTGTGAACTCTCCAAACTCTCCCTTACCTGTATGGACGGGTCCCTACTAGAAGAGGTGAGTATTTTAAGTACCTCGGTGTCTTACAAGATCCCTCCCTTGACTTCTTCCCTGTATCTCCTTCTGCAAATCTGTTAATACTAAGCTGGTCTTGGCCTATAGATTCAAACACTGTTTATCCCTTGCAGCCTGAACATCCATAGCTCACGGAGCACTTCTGCCTAGTCTTATCTATGGTCTCTGAGCATTGCTGGGAACTAGTACAAATGCCCTTTCTTTTCCATATACATTTTGTCTCCTGTTTCACACTGGCAGCGCTCATCTAACTGAACCCCCAGGTCCCCAGGACTTACCTTCACCTCCGTTGTCTGCCACAGAACTTGCGTTGTTCGGCCACCAGTGCGATGCCTGTGGGAGGTCAGTCATCATTCTGCTGCCTTGGGTGGCGGTTTCCTCTTTTCTCCCAGGGCCCATGGACATGCAATGGATGTAATGGCCAAGCTCTGCTTCTGCAGAGATGGCCCTGGCATTCTGACGTGAAGTCCTTCCTGTGCATGGTGGCATGCATGCATGTGCTGGCAACCAGCCACTGCTGGGTGTCAAGCAGCGTGCCACATAACCTCCCTCCCCAAGGAATGCTTCTAGAAGTGATTTTTACCCTATGTCAGATATATAATAGGTGCAAGTCTCGGTGGCTAGTTCCTTCAAGAGTATTTGAATTATTCCATCTGGGCCTGAGATTTATTTGTTTTGTGATTGAAGTTTTTATTTTAATACTATCAGCTGTAATAATGTTACATAGGTCTAACACTGGTGTAGTTAATGGTGGTAATTCTATATTCTGCTCAGGTGGATTGAATACTGACCCCAAATATCTATTAAATTCACCTGCCACTCCTTCCGTTTGCTGTAAATTGTGTTTATTTCTAATGGTCCAATCATCCTATCTACACCCCTTTTATCATCTACATAGGAATAAAACTTTGATGTTGACTTTACTATTTGCTAGTCTGAACTCAGTGGAGGCTCTGGATTTTTAATCCCAAACTGTTTAAGGACAAGTTTGTAGTTAGTGGTATTAGTAGCTGATGGGTTATTTTTCATTTTGCTAGATCTATTTTTTTTTTTTTTTTTATTCATGAGCTTTCTGATCTTGTTACTGAACCACAAGGACTTCTTACCACGTTTGTTGTAAGCTTTTTTAACTGGTGCATGCATAGATTCCAGATTAGAAATAGATGCAACAAGTAGTTCCCAGGACTGTTCAACATTAAGATTTGCAGTTGCTGTTTTCCAGTCTATACTGAGTATTTCTCTCTTCATCTCATTGAAATTAGCCTTAGCGTAATTTTTATATTCTGTTATTCCTGAAGTAAATTTATGTACTTTGTTAATTTTAAATAATATTTGTGCTGTAGGTCACTATTACCTATGGGGTTGATGTGGTGATATTTATATTGGATCCAATATTAGTTAGAGAATATCAAGAATGTTGTTACCGCGGATACGTGTGTTCACACATTGTCCAATGCCCACTGATACTATTGCTGACTGTACTCTAATACCTAGGGAGCTGTTTGATCCCTCGTCCTTCCCGTTGATTTCTGGTAAATTCAAGTCTTCTAACATGATTACATCTTCCCCCTCTGCTACTACTGCTAGGTGATCAATGAAGGTTTCTGTATCACTCGTGTTGCAGTCAGGCGGTCTATAGAAAATAGCTAATTTAAATTTCTTGCCCTTCATTCCCATGATGTCTACCCAAAGAGTTTCTATTATTCCAAGATTAGCGTCTATATCAGCAATTGAACATTCAATTTCATTCTTTATGTATAAGGCAATACCTCCCCCTCGACCGCTAGCCCTGTCCCGGCTGAATAACTGACAATCTGTCTCCTTACACCAACTACTATTGCTATTTCACCAGGTTTCTGTGACTCCTATGATGTCTATGTCTGCATTAGTAACTATGTGCTGTTGTTCTGCCATCTTATCCTTGTTAAGGCTCCTGGCATTGAAGTACAGCACACTTAACCCTTGATTATCCTTTTGTGCTGTTTGTTAACTACATAGGGTACATTCATGTGGTTAATCAACCTCTCGGTTAGTTTAAATGAATCTCATTTTCAAATGCATACCCAAAACTCTGCTCCCCTTAAAACTTAAATGCAATCCATCTCTACAATAAAGATCCTTCCTGTTACAGAAGGTGTTCCAGTGCCTTGCAAAGTGCATATTCTTTCCATTGTCCGGTGCACAGACATGCATTTATTAGGCAAATCATCTTTGTACATAGGTGAAGCCTCCTGGGACTGGTAAGATTTCTGACACTACAATTTTGCATCCTTTACTGGATAATTTATCTACAAGGTCATTGTAGCCCTTTTGAATGCCAATAGTGAATTATTCTTAATGTCATTAACCCTATGTGAATGATGGCACAACGGTTTTTCCCAGCCCTTCAAAAATGTTATGACATATTGATAAGATCTTTTGCCCTACTGTTATGCCTGATTATATACCACCAACTGACCCACATGTAACCATAACCTTATACACCTACATGTATTAGTGCTCACCATAGTTTCATAATGTTTTATCTTGTTGATATGTTTCTGCCATATATACCATTTCTAGTTTCACATATATTCTGTTATAATCATATAATCATTCACATTCTGTATTTTACACCACTGTATGCTTTTCTGATTACTCTGCAGATCTCTAGTCTCACTGTCACCAGTGAGAACTGATAAGTTATTCCATTTATTGCTGACTATGAATTTCCTCTGTTTTAAGTTTTATGCTAGCTATGCATTCTTGTTTCCTGGTGTTTTCACTCAGATATTACACTCTGCATATTATATCCAATTGTATTCATCTGCTTTATCCAAATGTTGCACCGTTATCAGCAGTATAACTAACTGCCAGTCAGCCCTTCCCCAGTCTCTGAGATTTTGGTGTTCTTCCCATACGTTTGTTCATGTCTGTTTCGTTTCTAGATCTAGATTTATATAGTACGTGTAACCCCGGGGAAGACTGATGGAAATCATCCTCTCTGTAACTCCTTGTTACAAGCTTTGGTGTGAGTATTTTAGTAATAAAATTCTCTATTACTTACTTGCCCTGTGTTTTCTTTACTCAGTCACTTGCATACAAGAATCTGAATTATGAGCAGGACTCGTTTTTAACCATTGGCGACCATGGAAAATGCAGTGGCTAGTAAAGAATGAATCACTCTCTTTGGAATTGAGTGCTGGGAAAATAATTTCTCATATGACAGGCAAGATGTTGCTTAATCAAGTAACCCCTAGCTGTGCCCCAACAGTGGCATCAGCACCAAATATGTTAAAGATGTTAACACCTGATCACAAATGGTTCACTGCATTGACATTTGATGGATTTTGGTCTTTACCATTGGCTAAGGACAATCAATATAAATTTGCCTTCACTTTTAAAGGGCATCAGTACAGATGGATGTGCCTTCCCAAGGGGTACCATAGTAGCACCTCCCTCTTTCATTTACACATAAAAGATGCATTATGGGGATTTTTCAGCCCCTGAATGCCTTCTGCAGTATCTAATGGACACCTTTGACCTATTGCCTATGCATCACAAATGCTTTCTCCAGTAAAGAGAAAGTATAACCTCTGTAAAATGAATGTCCTTGCTACTTACTGGGCTGTAAAACACTTTTCGTACATCATTTGACAAGGTATCACATGATTTATTGCTAGTTAAATTAAGTAAAATAGGGCTAGATAAGAGATTGGTAGTATGGATTAGGAACTGGTTGACCAACAGGAAACAGAGGGTTAGGATCAGGGGATGTAGTTCAGACAGTGGTGAAGTGACCAGTGGGGTTCTCCAGGGTTCTGTTCTGGGACCTATATTATTTTCCCTGTATATCAATGATTTGCACACAGATATAAATCGCTGGATTGTCAAGTTGGCGGATGACGTGAAATTAAGGGGCCCAGTAAATACAGTGGAAGAGATAGAACAACTAACACGCGACTTGAAAAGGGTGGATGAGTGGGCAAGGGTGAATGATGTATTTTAGTGTAGATAAGTGTTCGGTTTTGCACATGGGCAAACTTAACAGCAAACAGGAACACACTTTGAATGCTGCAAAAATTAAGAAGGTAGAAACAGAACGGGACTGTGGCATTATTATTGATCAGCACTTAAACTTTACAGCTCATCATAGAAACATAGAAACATAGAAGTTGACAGCAGATAAGGACCGCAAGGCCCATCCAGTCTGCCCATTTCTTTTTCTACCTTATAAATGTGCCATCGGCCTTTGCTCTGTCAGTGGCCTATCTATTCATAGTCATTTGTATTGCCCTTATGCCTATCCCACGCCTGTTTGAAGCCCTGCACTGTATTCATAGCCACCACTTTGTGGTAAGCCATTCCATGCATCCACCACAATTTCTGTGAAAAGAATTCCTCACATTCCCCTTAATCGGGCCTCCTCTAATCTCATGCTGTGTCCTCTTGTCCTGCTATTTTTCTTATATTTAAACATGTTAGACTCTTTCACCTTGTTTATGCCCTTAAGGTGTTTGAATGCCTCGATCATATCACCTCTCTCCCTTCTTTGCTCAAGGGTATACATATTGAGCTCGCTAATCTGTCCTCATATGTCTTCTGATGCAGTCCCTGCACCATTTTGGTTGCTCTTCTCTGGACTGCCTCAATTTGGTTAATGTCCTTGTGAAGGTGTGGCCTCCAATACTGCACGCAGTACTCAGATGGGACCTAACCAGTGTCTTGTACAGAGGATTATTACCTCCTCTTACGACTTGTGATACCCCTACTAATACACCCCTAACACCCCCTAGCCTTACCTACTGCTTTAGAGGTCTGCTTGGATGATTTTAGGTCATCAGTGATGATGATGCCCAAGTCTCTCTTCCTTTGTGACTGCTAGCAACTCCCTCCCAGCCTATAGGTGCGTCAGGTTTCTCTTCCTATGTGCATGATTTTGCACTTCTTTGCATTAAATCCCAGTTGCCACTCTTCTGACCATTCTGCTAGTTTATCCAGATCTCTTCATTCTACCCACCCCATCTGGATCATCTACTCTGTTGCAGATCTTGGTGTCATCTGCAAACAGACAAGCCTTACCCTCTAGTCCATCTGCAAGGTCACTAATGAAGATGTTGAAGAGGACTGGCCCCAGGACTGATCCCTGAGGTACCCCACTTGTGACTTGCATCTCTTCTGACTGTATACCATTTACCACCACTCTGTTTTCCGTCTGTCAACCAGTTTGCCACCCAGTTGACCAACTTCTGACCCACCCCGAGCCTACCCAGCTTATTTATCAATCTTTATGTGGAACAGTGTCAAAAGCTTTGCTGAAGTCAAGGTAGGCGACATCAACTGCTCCCCTTGGTCCACCACTCTGGTTACCCAGTCAAAGAAATCTATGAGATTAGTTTGACAGGACCTTCCTTTGTAAACCCATGTCTTGGATCCTGTGCCTCTATGGATTCCAGGTGTTGCACTATCCTTTCCTTAAGAAGTGCCTCCATAATCTTGCCCACTACTGAGGTAAGACTGACCGTCTGTAGTCTCCCTCCTCCCTGCTACCACTCTTGTGGAGCGGGATCACATGAGCCCTCTCCAGTCTTCTGGGACCTCTCCTGTGCTCAGAGACTCACTAAACAATTCTGCTAATGGCTCTGCTAGTTCCTCCTTTAGCTCTTAAGTACCCTGGGATGTATGCCATCAGGTCCCATTGCCTTATCCACCCTGGGCGCTTAGCAAGCTCTTGTAGGACCCTTCTTTTGTGAAGGAGTAGTGCTCACCTCCCTCCCCTGTGTCCATGATGCTGAGCTGTGGGCCCTGCCCTACCTCTCTTCAGTAAATACTGCTAAAAGTATCTATTTAGAATAGATGCCTTTACAGGGTCCTCCTCCTCACATGCTCCCTTTTCTCCATTAAGCTTAGCAACCCTCTGGACTTTCTCCTTTCACTAATGTATCTATAGAAAGTCTTGTCACCTGCTTTACTGTTTGTGCTAGTGTTTCCTCAGTTTGGGACTTTGCCTGCCTTACTGCCTTACCTGCTTCCCTTAGGGCAGTTTGGTATGCCTCCCTATCTTCATCCCGCTGTGTTCCCTTATATTTCCTGAAGGCCAGCCTTTGACTCTGACCTTTCTGCTACTGTATTTGAGAACCAAAGTGGTTTCTCTTCTTTTGCACTTCCTTTTCTGTCTGACACAATGGGATGTTGCTTCAAGTATTGCATCCTAATGCTTGCCCACTTTGCCTGTACCCCTCACTTGTGTTTCTTTTGCCAGGGCTATCTTAACTCTGTTGGCCATCTTATCAAAGTCAGCTCCTCTGAAGTCCCATATTTTGCCTTGGAATGGGATGATTTAGATGTAGTAGCCAAATTGAACCATACCATGTGATGGTCACTGGCCCCAGGTGACCTACCTGGAGATCTGTGATCCCTTCTTTGTTAGTCAGTACTAGATCTAGGATAGCCCTGTCTCTTGTGGGTTGCTGTACCAGTTGTTTGAGGCCCTCCTGCAGGAATCCACTATGAGTCTAGTTCTGGCAGATGTTCCTGCTGGTATTGACCAATCTGTATCCGCATGTTGAAGTCTCCCATTATCAGAACCTCCCTTTAGCTGTCATGTTTTGTATATCTTCTAACAGTAATGTGTCTATGTCCTCCTCTGGTCTGGGGCCTGTAGACAACCCCAGTTCTTATGGCTGTCCCATTTCCTGTTTCCAGGGTGACCCACAGTTCTTCTGGCTCCTTATGTATATTCTGAATTTCTGTAGCTTTGATATTTTCATTAACATACAGGGCCACTCCTCCCCCCTTTTGCACCTCGGTCTCTTCTGAACAATACATAGCCAGGTACTGAAGTCTCCCATGTGGTTACTGGTAAACCACGTCTCACTAATTGCTACTATGTCCAGTTTAGCCTCTGACATTATTGCCTGCAGGTCTGGGATCTTATTTCCCAGGCTGTGAGCATTTGTGTACATGATTTTCCATTGGCCAGATTTTGGTGTGTTAGTTGTTGGGTGAAGTTTGGCATTACCCCCAGTGGCGTATGGGAGACAAACCTTTTTCTTACCTGGTGATGCAAATGAACGGCAAACATGCTGAATTCCTGTTTGACCACTAGCTGAGGGGAGGGGTGTTCTTCCCATTCGACGTATGGGGTGCTGCACCCCTCTCCCCATTTGCTAGTTTAAATATTCTGCAAAGACGTCAAACTTCTGCCCCAATGCACTGACTCCCTCTTTAGTCAGATGCAGTCCATCAAATTTAAAGAACTTTCGCTCCCAGAACTGTTGCCAGTTCCCTACAAATCTGTGTCCTTTTTCCTGGCACCAGCCCTTGAGCCACGTGTTTAGCTCCCCTATCTCCCCTTCTCTGACCTTCCGTCCATCTGCACCCCTCTCCCAGACTGGCAGGATCTCAGAGAAGGAGATGCCGGACGAAATAGATGATAGTTTGTCACCCAGCCTAGTCAGGTGTTCCTTGGTCTCCACAACTGACCGGGTTGGCGAGATCATTAGTCCCTATGTGTACTAGGACATCAATGTTTTCTCCTGCTTTGTGAACAATTTAGTAATGCGGTCAGTGTCTCTCCATGCTGATGTACCTGGGAGACATCTGACCATCACCCTGGCTTGAAGATGGGTATCAACTCCCGAATCATGGAGTCTCCTATGATCTGAAGTTTTTGGATCCTTTGTGCTTGTTTTGTTTTGGTTCCTGATTTGGGTGAGTTTTGTTGTGCTAGCTCCTGTGCCACAGTGTCCTGCTTTGCAGTGTCTTCTGCCTCTTTATTTGATTTCAGAGATAGAGGCAGATATCTGTTTGTAGTGTTTATATGGTTTTGGAGGTAATGTGTTGGAGAGCAGAGAGTGATGGGGCACCTGATTTGCTTCTCCTAACCACCTGCCAACCTCCTGAACCAACTACCCTCTGCGGTCGAGGTTTTTCTGTTGGATGCTGGGGAAATGGCGGTGGTTCTTATAATGTATTTCCTCTTCAATACGAAATTTGAGGCGTGAATCTCCTGCCCATGCTGCCCAGAGCTGAGCCCTAAGATCTCCAAGGCCCAGCATGTAGGACAGTGTCCTAAATCCTGTAAGACTGTCCTTCTGAAAATTGTTCCACAGTACCTGCAGTTAATGAAATCCATTCCAAATAAGTTGCTGGGTTTGTAACCTACTCAGAGTAATTAGAAGGAAAAAAAAATGAAAAAAAAAATGCAAGTAATGGTTTAATTGTGCTTTGTTTAACTTGTTATAACAAGCTAAATTACTAGTGCCCCTGTAAATGAGATCACCTTGTGGAGGCCCCACTGATCCGCCCCTTCCTGCTCTGCCACAGGAAATGTCACAACTGTGGTACCCTATAAAAGGAGTGTAGCGTGGGTGGTTGGGGATGGGGTTGGGTGGCTGGGCCCTTCCCCTGCCTAAAAAGAAGAACCACGGACGAAATAACAAGGAGGTAAGAGCAGAAACAATCAGTCAACAACAAATGCAGTAACCCTGAAAGCTTATCCTAATGTTAGATAAAACTGTAAAACCTGTAAAGCACCACCTGTAATAATTTCAGAGAAGATATACGCTGTAAGAAACACTTTGCTCCAGAGAAAAATAAAGCAGTAACAGAAGATATACCTTGCAAAAGACAATTTGAATCAGAAGATTACAGCAGTAATCTGTTAGCACACACCTGTAGGCACACCTTGTAATAATGCAGAAGAAGGTATACCAGCAACAACAATTTGAATCAGAGAAAAAATAAAGCAATGAAATGTTAGCAACAAACAGTAGCAATCCCTGTGAGTAAAAAATAAAAACACCACCACATAGTAAATCTGCTTAGCCAAACTAAGTCTTAATCTTTTTCCCTTGCTCTGGTAAGTTTCTCTACTCTGCCTTTCAAGCAGTCTTACAAGGAAAGAGCTCAGGTGAAGCTAGGTGCCTTGGCCAGCAAACCAAGTCTTCTACCTCTACCATCGTACTGATTTGATCAGGAAAGCAAATTATATGTTCAGGAATATTAAAAGATCCTTTGTTAGCAAATCAGCATCATTCATATTACCCTTGTATAGGACATATATAAGACCCTATCTGGATTATGGGTCCCTGTTGTGGAGCCCTCAGTCAAGGGGGGAGGGACAACAATTGAAAGGTTACAACGTTGAGTAACTAAGTTAGTGGGTGGCTGGAAAAACCTAGATTACAAAACTAGATCGCAAAAATCAAATCTTTTTAACCTGAAAAACAGGAGAATGAGGGGTGATTTATTGTTAATGTCTAAGATTTTGAAAGATAAAGATTTAATGCAAGATTTACAAATTAAGCCAGAGCAATAACCAGATGGACATAGGACTACAAACAAATATAAAGCTTAGCATTGAGCAACTAAAAGGAAGATTCAGCTTTTTTTTTTTTTTTTTTTTTTTTTTTTTTTTTTTTTTTTTACACACACACAAAGAAGCAGGCTGTGGAACAAACTACCACGTTACCCTAGTTGAATATAATACCTTCATATTATTTAAGAAACAGTTAGACCATTACCTTTTGGATGCGATTGGATGGTTAATATGAGCAGAAGTGGCTTTTTCCATCCACAACCCAGTATGATTGGTTATGCTCCCATTGTTCTGCATACCAATCATACACCCCCTAATTTCATGTTGTCAAATGAAATCAAAGATGGCTCTGTCTCTAACACCAGACTTACACACTGATCTCTTTTACAGGATTGTAACATTACTGTACACTCTATAAAAGTGACATCCCTGTTGGTCCATGGCCTATTATGTACAAGTGACACACATAAATGCTCCCTCTAACCACCTAACCTGTCTGACCCAGGACCCTTTCTTCCAGCAACACCAAAAGTACTAAATGACATCAACTTGTGCCATGTTTTCACTGATGACTCAGCCTCATATAACAATGGGGATCAGGTAGTGGGATTTGGGATACTCACTGTGCATCCTGACAACACAGTCAGCATTGCCCAAAACTGTACTGTCATTTCCTCACAGTATGTCAAATTGGCAACTGTGGCCTGTGCTCTGGAATTGCTAAAACAAGGCACTACAGACAGTCATCTTTACAGACTCTAGCTGGGTCTGTTCCTCCCTGTCTAAATTCCTACCATTTGGGGAGAAAACAAACTTTGCATTCTCTGATGGTACACTTGTAAAGTACAGACTTCTTGGTGTACATAACAACACTAGCACAACAGTTTAAGCATAACATGTACATCCACAAAGTTTGTGCCCACTCTTAGAGTGATCCCTACCATTCTTTCAATAACCATGCTGACTCTCTTGCGAAAGCCAGCGCTCGAGGAGGGGACAAATGGGAACTAAAAACCCTGTACTAGAGATACTGTATGCTTGCTGCTGTAAAACAGCAAAGACCTGTTGTGCCACTAGATCTAGCATCTGCTCAAAATACAGGACCCTCAACTGAGGGCAGTATTCAAATTCTTTAACAAAGGTATGAGGAACACCTTCCACCGTACAGTCCCAACAAGAAGGGAATGGATCACCTTCACCTCTCAAGTGATAACCTACTCATATGGTATAACAACCCCAACAATTCTGAAAAATTGTGGGTAATTCCAGGACAAATGAGGATGGATTTTATTCATCAAGTGCATGACACTCCTACTGGAGGGTACCAAGGAGTGGAAAAACTGGATAGACTAATTTCTTTTAAATAGTAGCCACACATGAAACATGATGTGGAACACTACATCAATAATTGTTTGATCTGCACACAGAATAACTCAACTTGGGCCAAGAAAAATACCAAATTGTTACCCCAGAGGCACTCAGTCCCTTGAATTCCATCCAAATCAATTACATTAGACACTCCCAATAACCAAAAACAACAAGTTTGCTTTGGTGGTACTGGATATGTTCTAAATGGGTAGAGGTATTCCCAATGAAAACAACACTGCAAAAATAACTGCCAGGGTTCTGGTAGAACAACTTTTCACCAAGTGGGGTTTCCCCTTAAAGGCAGGCTTAGATCAAGGTTCTAGTTTCACAGGCAAGTTATTGCAGGAAACTCTGAAACTCCTAGGAGTCAGTCAGAAGTTTCACATCCCTTACCACCCACAATCATCAGGTCAAGTGGAAAGGGCAAACAGACAAATCAAGCTTATACTATCCAAATTTGCTAAAAAAAAAAAACAAGAACTGGGATTCCTTATTGCCTTTGTTCCTTATGGCAATAAGAGCTGCACCCTCATCAAGTACAAAATGTACCCTGTTTAAGGCTATGACCGGAAGGTCAATGAGATTACCAAAACATCTACTTCTGGATTTGTGTGCTCCTACTACTAATAGAGTATTAGTAAACAAATATGTCCATAAACTAAAACAAGACATCCAACAGATGCACTTGTTTGCTGCAAAATGCTAGGGGAAGGCCCAACAGTCAAGAATACAATTTGACAAGACAGACCATGATGTGGACTGGCAGATTCAAAAGCAAGTGATGTTTCTCAGATTTGCTGCTCTTACTTATGCATTCAAACACAAATGGGAAGGTCCCTATCCTATTGTACATCCTACCGGGTCATAATGTTGCATGCTTAATAACGACGACATTATGGCTAAACCTGCATCGGCCAGGTGGGTTACAGCGAGTGGTAGAATACTGTTGCACGCTGTATTGCACCACTCAAAACATCCCATGCAGAAGACAAGACCTCTGCTGAGATGGGTTTCCATCGAGCAGCTGCTGTGGCTCAATGGACTGAGCCACTGCAGCCAGGAAACCAGGCTGCGCCTGGGACTGAGCTGATTCCAGTCCCAGTAACTTATTTTTTTTTAAACTTTGTGCGCTCCCTGAGTTGAACCAACCTGGAGTTGAGGAACTTTATTGGGGGGGTTCGGGGGACACAGCCCCCTGTAACAGGGAGCGCTGGGTCGGAGCCCCCGCAAAACAAAGAGTTATGCTGCATGGCAGAAATTGTGCTTTATTTATTTTGTTTTTGTTGACTGGGTAAGTGCACTAGGCAGATTCTGCCTATTTTCAGGTATGACCCGGCGGGATATAGATGAAATGCCAACTGACCTTGAACCAGAGTAAGCTGTTGGTGGTATTTTTAGTGAATACTTGTGAGTATTGGCAGCAGTCTTGCTATGTGGCATAATGTCTTGCGACATTGTGACCCTGTGCCTTGTAACAGTTTAGTCCATCAGTCTACCAAGTTAGACTGCCACAAAATAAGAAGTTCACTGACAAATGGCTACATGCCAATCAAATGAAGTTATATAAAGGAGATTAAATTATTTTCTCACCCACAGTGTGGAATAGTACTAAACTAATCATGTTTTTCTTTTTTTTCTTCTAGGTACCCAACTAAAATGGTGACCCAACACCTACCTTTATGGAGTTCGCTTATAACCTCACATTGTGTGGTTTATCATAAATCTCCCATGACCCTGATTCTGGGGTATCCAACATCAATGTCAAAACCAATGAGGTGCTGCCTCATAAAACCCAAACTGTTGTCACAAGTACAAAGATCATTGTTCAGGTGGGTGAGGAAGCATTACTAAATGTTATGGTTACCACCTCAGATCAAACCAGCCTTAATATTGTATGGCATACAGATCACAATGGAGAAAAAGTGCAAGTAGCCCACTTAGTTAATAACACTTTTCAAGGATGGCCCTAACACCAAATGGCACCTAACGTACCCTTTTCATCCTTCATGTAAACTTCTCATCCTGGTCTGTATAACATTACAGCTTGGTTCAATCCTAGCTAATGCAATAATTTTAATAATTATGCTGATCAAAAGTACA
Organism: Neoceratodus forsteri; assembly: GCA_016271365.2. Lineage (NCBI taxonomy): Eukaryota > Metazoa > Chordata > Ceratodontiformes > Ceratodontidae > Neoceratodus > Neoceratodus forsteri. Next base: position 697,128,415 of record CM028129.1, read on the forward strand.
CGATCTTACATTTCCTGGCAGATTCTAGTATTTGATTAGAAGTTATACCTAAAATTGAATGTCTTAGAGATCAAGATTGGTTTATCAAGGCAACTGAATGTCCCAAACAAACACCAGGTCCACCCAATGTCTTAGTTGCCAATTTTTTGGCAGGTGCATTGATTCATGATGTGCAATTCATGCACTTCCCTATTCTTTTGAACCTCTCCTTGTGGGACATACAATTGTTTGGTTTATGTTCTGAAACAAATGTTTCAAGTTTTTTTTACATTTTACTTACTGATATTATTGCTGTGCATCAAACACACATTAGTGACCTCTTAACTGGGATCCTTAGCACTAAACTTAGGGGAGTCCTTAAACCCCAGCCCAAATCTTCTGTAAAAAAGGTAAACCAAAACGCTATGAACATTTTGATATGACCTCTGCAGGTGCAGCTACCGCACTGTCACAGACCTCTTTGGTTCTGGTATGTCTATTTAAAATAGGCTGATATAGCCAGTTTAAAATCCCAAATGTCTAAAACTAACAAAGCATTTAAATATAACATTTTTCCACCACTGTTACATGGTGTAGATGGTCGAAGCCAGAAAGAGCGCTTCACAATTTATAATATAAAAAAATAAATATTTGAAGGGTTTGAAGACACAAGATTAAAAATCAATCAACTGATTTCTGCTCACAATAAAAAAGCAGAAAAGCATTCAATAAGAAGGAAAATGTTATGCACTGCATATGGTTCCCACATAGAAACAATGATTAAAGGATTGTTACTTAATCTGAAGTCTGGACGTTTTTCAGATCTCATCTATAATAAACATCTTGGACGATGGTATTGCCCTCAATGTTCCTCAGCATCATGTGTGGCAATATGTTTGAAACAAACTTTATCTATGCAGTTATCAACAGCAAAAAATATGGGATATATAACCCCACACCTGAACATTTCTCCTTGCTTTGCATCTCAGTCATGCTCAATCTAGGATGCACTGTATGTAACATTTACCATCTCCTTACCTCAATTTAATTGATCAGTGATTTTCAGCCATCTGGTAACCATCCATTCTATTGGTCATCTTAATGGTAACATTTATCGTGAACGTCTAAATCTTCCTCCATTGTTGATGTTCCATCCTAAACTCAGTGTTTGGGCTGCTCCCCATACTAATTACTGTGCCTGGAAAGGGTATCATCTTCTCTGCAGATGTAATGTCTTTAATGTCATCTGCCCTGTTTGTGAATATTCACCTATAAAACTTAAATTGGTCATATACATCTAATTTGGGTCTTCTAAACAATGGAATTTTAAACGCCTCTTAATGAAACTTTGGAGTTAACACTAATGGATTAACTCCTGTTAATTCTTCTTTTGACACTGGAAAAAACGTGGATATATCCCTAAAACTAATTCTGGAGCATGGATTGTGGACAGAAACATTGACCTTGTTTGTCCTGTTCGCCTTCGCAAATAAACTGTATCGTCTGCTAAAGTGACTTATTTTTCCAATAAAGAGTTTTGTGTTGTGTCTAACCTGAAAACATTCCACTATGGTAATAAACAATGTGACATTCTTCAACCAAATGTTTGTCTCACACCCCATCAACAAACTATTATTGGTCACACAGTGATCACACTTATCTGCTCTTTGGAAATTGACATCACTGAGTCTACTCCAGACTACTTGGATGCTTTATATCAATATTTACCTATCTTCAATGTCCATATTGGACCTCAATCTGTCTCTCCAATCCCTTCTCGATCGTACTAATACTCAATTAATTTACATTAGTATTGATATTGTAAATGCAAATAAATCTTTGAATGACTTGATTAACAATGATACTGGTTTCTTTTAAAAAAAAAAATCCTATAGCATGGCTGGCCTAGTGGCATGGAGGGCTGAGGCATTACTGCCTTACCTTCTGCCATGCTGGCTACCATGTTCATGGTGTGAGCAGGTTGTCGAGGTCGGCTGGGGAGGTAGAGTGTCAAGCATCTGGAGGATAGCTCTCCTCTCCCAGGGGAGAGTGGGGACACAGACTGGCACTTGCCTAACCCCTAGTGGTAGCTGGGGCTGGCAGGCCATGTCCCACAATGTGGGGGTGGAGGTGGAGCAGTCGCCTGATGTACGGCATGTGGACACGCATGTGGCGTATCACTGGCAGCATTGCATGCTCCCCGCTGTATCAAGAAAAACTGGAAAAGTGGAATTATCCACATAGAATGACGATGGTCCCCGAGCTGCCCTGAGAAGACACCTCCCAAGCTGGATCCATGCCAGTGGTTGAGTCGCCTCCACCCCTGCCAATGAAGGGTAAGTCGTGGGGGCAATGGGGAAGGGGTCCAATCCTTTGGGGATGGTGAGGGAGGACATCAGAGGTGGTCGGCGTGGACCTAGGGAGAAAGAGGAGCAACAACAACAACAACAACAACAACAACAACAACAACAACAACAACCACAACAACAACCACAACAACCACCACCACAACCACCCTATAGTTAAATTTATATTCAAAATGTTTGTTATAATTCAATCCTTTTTAACATTCTTCATAATACTTACTCTTTGCTGTCTTTGTCGAACCCTACAACAACACAGACAGCAACTAGATTTCCTTTACAAGTCCAGTGCCTTGGGCTTTTCAACAAAATATCACATACCATTACTATACCTAACCATCTTTTTGTTGTGTTGCCTTTTAAGCAAGGCAACAAGGTGGGACTGTTATGCCTGGGTTATATACCACCAACTGACCCACGTGTAATCATAACCTTGTACACTTACATGTATTCATGCCTTACCATAGTCTCATAATGTTTTATCTTGTTTTTTTCTTTTATTTCTTTTTATTATGTGGCAATGACAAATATTATACAACTTAATCCAGTCACAAACAATATTCATGTATAACATTAGAAATTGCATAACTCTTCAGTCCTAATGCATAAACTGAGTATATTTCTATGCATCATGATCTAGCCATCTGTTTATGACTGCTATTCGGCCTTCATGTCATGGTGTTCCCCTTTATTTCTAGATCAAATAGTTCCCCTCAACCATTGGCCAATAATCTAAATTCTACCCACATCCCCTTATCCCCCCCCCCTTTTTTTTATTCATTTTTCCCTTAATATTGCAACTCCCAGTCTATTGTGCAGTTCATGAGACAAAATCTGTATCATGCATAGAAATACACATTACCCACGGTCTCCAAAAAGTTCAGACTGCTTCTGTTTATTACGGATTTTTGCTGTTAGGATTCCATTTGGTAAATGTCTGTCACGATCCTCCAGTTGTGTATTGTAGGAATTACAGTGGAATGCCACCTCCTTGTTATTGCCTTCTTAGCTGCCAAAATAAGTATAGAAAGCAAAGTTTGGTGCCAGTTAGGATTGTGCTGGGGATAAATGGTGATCAGAACCAGTTCTACTGTTAGTTCAATTGGTTCTCCCAAACAGTCTGAAATTTCTTGTTGTAGACAGCACCAAAATGGGTTAATAGAGGGCAAGACCAGAAAATATGGCCATGGTTAGCGATTCTACTAGAGCAATTTCTCCAACAAGCCCCATAAGAGGCTGGGAGGTACTTAATTAAAATTGTGGGTGAGCGGAAATAACGGCTTCTACATTTCCATGGAAATTCGTGCCATCTAGTGGCATGAGTGATTTTGTATGCCTGTTTTGAGGCCTGAAGCCATTCCTGTTCCTGTTTCTCTATCCCTAGGTCCCTATTCCAGCTTTCCATGATTGATTTGGTGGAATCTCCCAGTGCCTCTCGCAGTATTCTGTAGAGATAACCTTCCTGGTGTGGCCATACATTTCCCTGAATAACATCCTCCAGATATTTCCAGGCCAGAGGCTAAGGGTTTGGTAATTTAGTAACTGTCTTTTTGTCGTAGTATATAATTTGTGACCTGGTTATACCTGAAATAGTCATTACTTGATAGGCCGAAGGTAGTTTGTAGACATTCGAATGGGAGAATCCCTGAGGGGGAAAGGAACTGTTTAAAAAATTGAAAGCCCACTTGTCTCCATCTTGAGAAAGTGTTTTCTAAAGATGCTGGAAGGAACCGAACATCCTCTGAAATTAGCGTATGGTAAAAAAAAGAGATACCTGCAGACTTTATATCTTTTAGTTTATACCACAGCTTCAGTACTTGGGCTGTGAACAGCGAGAAATCACTAAGGGGGCAACCTAGTTTCAGGGACCAGTGTCACTTTTATAGTATCGTAAAGGTCATTAATGGCAAATTCCAAATCTTTCGATGGAGAGTGATATTCGGTGATAACCAGAGTGTTAGGATTTTAAAGAAAGATGCCATTGAATAAAGTTTGAAGTTTGGTAGATTAGCCCCTCCCTGAAAAGTTGGAAGTTGAAGAAGGGACATTCTAATTCTGGGCTTATAACCATTCCAGATAAAATCTGAGGTCAGTTTTTCCCATGATTTAAAATAAAAGTTAGAGGGAAAATGGGAATATTCTGGAAAAGATACAGCAGTTTTGGAAGAATTATCATATGGATAGTCTCAACTTTCTGAAAGAAAGACAATGGCAACCGAGCCTATTCCCCCAAGTCTTTTGAATCTGGATGGACAAGGGTTCATAATTTAATAGCTCTAATAATTCTAAATTATTAGGGATTGTACTGCCCAGGTACTTAGTTTTAGTTTTGTACCACTTAATCTGATATTTACTTTTTAAGATTTTGGAAGGAATAAAGAATAAGGGAGCACATCTGTTTTGGCTATATTTAACTGAAAGCCGAGATTGTTTTATAGTACTCTAGTGTCTGCCATAATGCTGGAAGACAGGTTTCAGGGAAAGGGCTGTTATCATAATATTGTCCATAAACAGCTATTTTATATTCCCTTTGACCCACCAGAATTCCTTCCACCTCAGCATTCCCCCAATGGCCTCGGCCAGTGGTTCTATGTATAATGCAAATAGGGGAGACAGTGGGCACCCCCGTCTTGTACCCCTTTGAATTTGAATTGGTTGGGTAAGGGAACCATTAACCCATATATATGCACAAGATTGGGTGTAAAAGTTCTGCATACAAGTAATGAATGATTGTGGGAAAGAACTCCGACAAGACAGCCCATAAGTACTCCCAACTCACCTTGTCAAATGCCTTCTCCACGTCTAGGCTAATTATGGTTGATGGGATCTTCCTGGTCTGGATATATTCTAGAAGAAGAATTATTCTATAAATATTGTTGAATGTACTTCTTTGTTGAATAAAACCCGATTGATCTCGATTGATTAAAGTAATAAGAATGGGTTCTAATCTTTTAGTCCAGATGGCCATACATATTTTGTAGTCCACATTTAATATCGAAATTGGGCGATATGAAGATGGAAGGGTAGGGTCTTTATCCGGTTTAAGTAAAGGGGTCAGCATTACATAGTTCCAAGAGGGAGGCAGGGTTTCTCCCTCCTTTACTGCTCAACAGGCCAACAACAAACCCGGGAGAAGCTGTGGAATGAAGGCCTTGCACCATTCTGGAGTAAATCCATCTGGATCCGGGCACTTCTGAGGCTTTAACTGTTTTACCTGAAAAGAATCCCTTCAGGTCTAATTAGTCTCTAATATTTCTTTTGAGTGTCAGTTAGAATGGGTAATGACATTTTTTTAAAGGAGGCTGCTATGTATTTTCTCTGCTTATGAGGTGGAGAAGAAGCCACATATAACACCTCATAGAATTGGAAGAACACCTGTTTTATACTGTTCTTGATAGGAGAAGGTGTTTCAAAGGCATAGATTTTATCTTTAGTATTGTAGAGGCCCGTCTGTTGGCTCGAAGTTTCCGAGCTAGTACTCTGGCTCCTCTGGATCCACCCTCATAACTGTGTTGCCATAGATAATTTAAGTTCTGCAATGTTCTATAATCTATTATTTTGTATTTCCTGTTTTATTTTCTTTATGCGCAGAATAGTGTTTTATCGCCTTCTCTATAGCATTTGATAGGATACCAGCTGGTCTAATAGTTTAATCTTGCTTGTATTTCTTTATTTTTATAGGATGAATAGGAATCATCTCCCATGAAGTAGTGCCTTTAAAGTATCCCACTGTATTGGATTTGAAACCTCAGAGGATGAATTATCTTGAATTATTTGAGGAGTGCGTTCTCTGAAATGCTCTAGCAATGTCTGATCTTTTAATAAAGAATTGTTTAATCACCAGAGTTTAAGCTTCTTTTGTTTGCCAAGGTTAATTTTAAGGATTAAAGCATTATGGTCTGACAAAATTCTAGGCTCTATTGAGATATCCTGAACTAAGGAGAGGTGTTCCCCTGTGACGAAAAAGTAATCTAGGTGCGAGTACATATTGCATCTCCCAGAAAAGTAGGTATAGCCTGGGGAGGAGGGAAAAATCCTTCACCATGTATCTTCTATGCCCAGGTATGACAGGTTCCCCTTTAAATATTTAGTCGCTTTAGACAGCCTCTGTGATTTGGGGTTTGTGGAATCAAGATGGGGATGTAAGGAGACATTAAAGTCGCCACCCATTATCAATATGCCCCTAAGCTTTTCCATTACTCTTTGTATGAAAGTTCTAATTATGGGAAGTGAAGTCTGTGGGGGTAAATGTGTTTACCAGGGTCACAGTTTGTGAATGTAGCTTTCCTGTCAAGATTACATAGCGACCTTGAGAATCAGAATATGAATCTTGAATTTCAAAAGGAGTTGAGGTGGGAATTAAAATTACAGCTCCCCTTTTACGGCTGCTTGAATGAGAAGAAGCTACAATTTGGTAGCGACACCCCCAGTGTAGCTTTGCATGATCTGTAGCAGATAAGTGTGATTCTTGCAAAAAATATAAATCTGCTCTCTGTTTGCTTAAATATTGCATTATTTTGTATCATTTACTAGGGGAATGCAGGCCATTCACATTATAGGAAAAAATATTTACTGGTATATAAGTCATAGTCTCGGGGGAACATCCTCACTCCTAAAAATCTGGTCAGTCCACTCTGGTACAACAGGATTTCTATAAAATCAGGAGAAAAGTATCCCATTTGCCACCCAAGGGTCTACAAAGACCTTTTACAGCAACTTGAATGGTGGCAGAGCTCCTTCCCGGGTCCCATTGGTCCCAGAAGGCCTAGACCAGATAGGGGTGCACCAATCTATATGTGGAGAAAATGCCACCATCCTTTTTTCCTAACAATAATACTAAAAAAACCAACACACACAACATTATATTATTGAACCTAACACAGTTTTTAACCTGAACCTTCCCCGAAGAGAGAACTTTATACATAATAACTTCCATTGTGGGGGGAGATATTTCCATCTCTGACCCTGATCCCAGGAAAAGAAAGCTTTCCTAGGTAAGTGGAGGAGTCATCCACAGATGTGGATATAGCCCACTTGAGAGGAACTCCTCTCTAGGAACCAGCTCTTTATGAAGCTAGTCCTGTAGTGGTGGGACTGGGGGTGTAACCCAGTATCAAACCATTAAGAGGCTCTCCTAGTTGTCGGGAAGAACTCCTCAATCAATAAGGGCATTTAGAACTTAATCCCCTGTGTTACCGCTCTTCTGTTAACTATTTTTGTTTAATTTTTTTTTTTTTTTTTTTTAATATTTTTATTTAAGATATTAGGATATTTTACTTCAAAGGAGGTAATCGAGCACTACCCGCTTTATCATAATTGTAAAATAAATGTAGTCTCATCACTGTACCCTGACCCTTAAAAGTCCGATCTGATAACCTTAACATTACAACATTTCAAAAAGAAGTTTTCTTATTGTACTTTCAAATTGTTTTAAACCCAATCCATATTTATATAAAGAGGAGTGTGACCGCACTGCCCTCTAGTGTTGTATTCATGGTATGGGGTGAAATTAAGTAAAATTAGAATCCCTGGTATTTTATAGCATCCTCCGAAGATGTTCAAGCTATTGTCATTCAATGCAGAAGGGTTTATATCTGTTTTGGTGGGCCCTTTTTTGTTAGTTTCATTTCTGGGGCTAACAAAGGATGGCTTGGTTTAAGAAGTCCCAGATGTTACCCCTGCAGTTGTTATTCTGGTAGTCCAGCCAAATGAAAGAACATCGCCAGTTAAGTTATGCCCTTCTTGGTTTATCTTGGGGCCAGACTGAGTTTTTTCCCCAAAGCATGATCTCAGTTTCTCCCTCGTTTATGTTTCCTTCCTGGCTGAGATTTTCCTTCTGAGAAAAGTTGTACTGGGGAGGGTAATTGGTGTGGGGACAGATTCAGGGGAGGTAAGAGGGGACCCCAGCACATCTCGTGCACCTAAGAAGGGAGACTAGCATCCCAAGTGGCTTCATATTGGGCTAAATCTGAATTCTGCCCTGGTTTAGACAGTTTTGTAATTGCCTATAGAGGGGCTATAGCTTCGCTCTACCTCCTGGCGCCAAGCAGCTGGTGGTCACCTCCCCGCCTCCCCATCTCTCTGTCGAGAAAGAAAAGAGGCTGAAGCCTTGTTTTATACTTATCTTTTCATATTGGTTGAATGGTGGGGTTTCTGAGGGATTTTGTTCTGTCCAATAGTTTCTGTAGTCTCTATTCGCCTGTAGTGTCTGTGCCCTGAATGGCTGAATTTGAGGAAGTTTGCTCGAACTGGAAGTCAGTTTAGCATCTTTATTTGATATTATTCCATGCTTTAGAAGATCTGCTCTGGCCTCCAGAGCAGAGTTATAGGTTATTGGACCGTTGGGTAGGCGACCACCAACTTAGCGGGATAGGGGTCCAAATTTCAAATTGTTAGCCCTCAGGACGGGAAATAAAGGTGAATACTCCTCCATTGACATTGAGTTGCCAGTGTGTAATCATTGTCAGAGAGGATGCGCCTTTCTCCAAACATTACTTTTTGTCTACATCAAGCTTTGGACAGATTTGTTCTTTTTGGTAGAAGCTGTTGAAACGTACTACAAAGGATCGTGGTCTGGAGTCTGGTTTCGGGGGACGGGGTCCCAACACCTGATGGGCCCTCTCCACATCTATTTGAAAGTCAGGGCCTAGACCTAGCGTGAGACAGAGGAAGCAATCAGCGAAAGCGTTAGGATCATTACCCTCCTGGCCCTCAGGGATCCCGTATAGCCTGATGTTTTTTCGGCACCCCCTATTCTCACTATCCTCCTGTCACAAGGCAAGGTGTAATTGTTCTTCAGCTAGGGATCAAAATGTTTGCTTGAGCTGGGATATTTTAGTGGTTTTCTCTGAGATTTGGGTGTCTACTGCCATAACTCATGTTTGCAGGTCCCCCAGGTCCGTTCTTATCTCCCTCAGAGCGTTTCTCATTTCGGACCTGAATTCTGAGATTGCCTGAAGAATGGCTTCAGAGGGCGAGTTCTCCATCATAAACTTTTCTTTTTTTTCTCCTTTTCCCCTCTTTTAGCATCCAGTTGAGAGGTTGTCTGGCTGGTGTGCCAGTGTCCGATAGGCCACTTTCGCCAGTCTCTGGGAGGTTGTGGAGGAGTTGGAAGCGGTTTCTTTCTGGGCACGCTATTCCTGTTTAAATGAGGTTTTGTAGAGCAGGTGCCTCTCCCGCAGGGTCCGGAGGTAATTGGTCCGGTTTTGCAAATAATTTTTCAGCTCTTAGATAAGTTTGTTGGGAGAGGTATGCAGTTTTGAAACGGTGAAATAGAGGAGCTCAAATCCAAGCGTGATCACTCCGCCATGTCTCCACCGGAACATAATGTTTTATCTTGTTGATATGCTTCTGCTATATATTCTGTTTCTAGTTTCCACATATGTTCTGCTATAATCATATCATTCACATTCTGTATTTTACACCACTGTAACATGCTGTATGCTTTTCTTATTACTCTGCAAGTATTGCCAGTCTCACTGTCTTCAGTGAGAACTGATAAGTTATTCCATTTATTGTTGACTATGAATTTCCTTTGTTCTAAGTTTTATGCTAGCTATGCATTCTTGTTTCCTGGTGTTTCCATCCAGATATTATACTCTGCATATTATATCCAATTGTAATCATCTGCCTTATCCAAATGTTGCACTTATGTTGCACCAAATGTTGCACCGTTATTAGCAGCATAACTGTAACTGCCAGTCAGCCCTCCCTAGTCTCAGATTTTGGTGTTCTTCCCATACATTTGTTTATGCTGCTTCATTTCTAGATTTAGAATTATGTAGTACATGTAACACCGGGGCTGTTTGGTGAGAATCATCCTCTTTGTAACTCCTTGTTACATGCTTTGGCGTGAGTACTTCAGTAAACTTTTCTTTATTACTTACTTGCCCTGTGTTTTCTTCACTCAGTCACTTGCATACAAGAATCTGAATTATGAGCAGGACTCGTATGTAACACTGCTCCCAAGAAACTGCTCAACATGATGTTCGCCGTTTCCTCATTACAAATGTACTCGTCCGTGTACTTGATAATTGAGTCCCCAATAACAATAATTTGTCTTTTACTGCTGCTAGATAGAGTCTGCGCTACGTGGCCAGTCCCATCATTATTGAGTAGGGGATTATCTCGATTTATTGCAATATCTGCCAGGGGAGAATATCTATTGTTTAGTGGGTAGTGTCAAGATAGATGCCCTGCTAGTCCCTTCCTCTGGCTGCTCAGTTTCCATGTTAATAGGGGATACTGTATGCCCTGCTTCTCCTTGCCTAGTAAGTGTGATCCCTAGGCTATCATGGGCTCCAGGTTTCAGTGGGCTTCTGCCCCATTTTTTCCTCTTAACTGAGGTTACATACATCAGTCGTTATCCTCCCAGACTCTGTTCTATCCACTATAGTCAGTTTATGTATACTACCTTTTTCTATAGTTTCAGGTAAATTTGTGTTTGTTTTATTTAGGTAAGTTAAAGCCCGAATTTAAAAGCCATGGTAATCTGACTTTTCTCTAGGATCTCCAACTTGGTGCAGAAGAGGTGTAGTGCATGAATCTATTCTTTATTTTGCATAGTTTTTTTCACATACATAATCCTTGTCAGTATTAGTATCCACCATGCTATACATATTACAACTACTGCATTTAATACATAAGTCCCCATCAGTGGTTAAAACAGAGGATACCATCTTCCTGTATACAATATATACTTTCTAGCATTTAGGAGTTTATGGCTACTCTCTACTAAAAAAGTTTACTTACTCATCGATATTTAGGGTCTACTGCTTGCTTCCTCACTATACTCAGTGGACACAGCAGGCACACAGACATGTGTCTCCACATGCAGCGACCATGCACTTGACCCACCTGACCAGAGCTTGCCCCGCTCACTTGGGGCAGCTGACTTATGCATGAGACCTGGAAACAGCCCAGGATCACATGACAAGTGCTGCTATGAGTGTAAGCTCCAAAGTGTTAAAAAACAGTTTAAAAATAATACTGCATCTCCTGTAAGGGCAGCTAGCACTGCCAAGAGTAAAAGACGGACTCCCAATTTAAATGTGCAACATGGGTCTGCAAGTGTAGTTCCTCTACATCCTCCACAGAACTACAACTCCCAGCTTCTTCCTGCAGAGTGCTCCCTGCATACCCTTAAATTAGAATTCTATTGTTAAATTTAGTGCACACAGCGCTTAAGCACTGCCAGACCTGTCTCACAACTGTAGCACAGTGGTTCCACAGTATGTGGACAGTGATTCAAAACTGAGATACACTTCAAGCAGAAACTGAAAATTGGTTCCTTAATGTAGCATACCCATGCCTCATCACATGGCCTTCAACAGATGGGGAAGGAATTTTGTTAGCATAACGCACAACAAGGGTGTGCATTATGCAGATTGCCACATGCCCCTGCTGCATTGTGAGGCATGGGTGTAGGCCAAGTGCCTTCAACCATCTGGTGAGTGTGGCAGTCTAGTATAATATACATCCTTGTTGTGTGCTATTGCACTTATGCACTATTAAATAAGTAACCTAACTCAAGAACTGAACTGTCCTGTCTAAAACAGGATGGGGCAAACCCTAATTCTTTGGCTAACATCACTTAATACATTTATAATAAATGCAAGGTTTTATTTAACTCTAAAAATTGATTAGCGTTTGCTCATAAAAAGTACTAAAACATTATGAAAATGCACAGCACTTGCCTCACTGTGTTTAACAAACATAACACTTCTAGAAAGCCTATATAAATGCTTTCAGTAAAGTTAGTATTGGCCCAAGGAAAAAAAAAAAAAAACTGCTAATCAATTATTTAAAACCCTGAAATAAAGGGTAGAAATTAACAAAATAATCCAATGTGGAAGGCAGTAAATGAAAACACCACATGTGGTATTCTGTTTCAGTATCTGGTATTCCATCTATGTAAGAGGGAGGGAGCAGAGATGCTGGGGCAAAGATCCAAATACTGGAGAAAAGGGTGTTGGAAAAGCTAGCAGGGCTGAAAGTAAATAAATCTGTAGGGACCTGATGGCTTACACCAGAGGATGCCACGGAGATAGCAGGCGTTATAGTAGGGCCATTAGCAGGCATTTTCAATAGCTTGCTAGCCACGGGGTTGGTGGTCCTAGGGACAGGAGGACAGCAGATAAGGTTCCTCTATACAAGAGTGGGAAGAGGAGTGAGCCAGGAACTATAGGCTAGTCAACTTTTATTTATTTACTTATTTCTTGGATTGTTATACCTTTAAGCTAAATGCACATTTACAAAGGGTCAAAATCTTAAATACAGTAGTCAGACAGACAATATAAATGAGAAAGTTGAAATAATTTGGCATACAAGAGCAACAAAACAGGTAAGGTATATTTTACAGAATATAACAAGCAGAGGTAAATCAGTCTGAATTGTCATTGTCAGGTTACAAAAGGAAAAAGAAAAATAGAACAGAAACATCAGATAAAGTGGTGCACAGAGTGTCAAACAAAGTAAGCAGCATTTTCACATTACTATAGCATTGTACAAATCAGAAGTGAATCAATCATTGCAGGGTTTTATTTAACTCCAAAAACTGATTAGCGTTTTACTCATAAAAGTGCTAAAACATTGTGAAAATGCATTGCACTTGCCTCACTGTGTTTAACATAACACTTCTAGAAAACCTATATAAATACAATATTTTCTGTACAGTTAGCATTGTCAAAAGAAAAAAACTGCTAATCGATTTAAAACCCTGCAGTGTTGACCTTGATGGGTGACAAGGGGTGAGAAGGTAGGATAGGAGGCACAAGGGGGTAGGGAAGCAGAGGAGGAGTGATTATGACAGGGGTGTGGGTAGGAAATGGAGTCAGGAGGGGTAGGGAGATGGGGTGGGGACAGGGAAATTAGGGTAGGGGCAGGATGAGATTAAGGGGGGGGAATATGAGGGGGTAAGGGGTAGGCGGGATGATGATGTTAGGAGGAGGCATGGGTAATGCTAATTAGGGTTGGCAGTCACAGCTGCAAAGTGCGGTAAGGTGTTGACAAAGTTCTCTTAGAGGGTCCTAGTTTAGGTTCAGACATAATGTCAGAGGGGATGTCATTTAACCAACAAGGCATGCAGGTAGGCAAAGGTCCGCTGAGCTTGTGAAGTTCGGCAGAAGGGACTTGGAGAGACTGTCTGGTCATGTCACACCTGATGTGGATTGGTCGCTGGAGTGAGGAGTTGCTGGATTGTCGGGGGTTGCTTAGACAGGTTTTCTTCCGAGGAGACATACCTGGTACTTCATCCTGCCTTTCAGGTTCAGCCAGTTTGTCTGGGAATATAATTCACAGGGATGTGTAAGCCTTTGGGCACTGCTAATTAACCTACAAGACTTGTTTTGTGCTGTGTTGATCCTTTTAAGAGGTGTATCAGAGGCAGTGCCATACACCACCAGTCCATAATCGATGATGGAAATGATTGAGCTGGTCACTATGAGTCAGAGTGCATCTGAGGTCATATAGTGTCTATGCCTATATAAGAAGCCAATCCTAGTGTTATTGATGTCTGTAGTGGGAAGATCATGGAGGCTTTACTGAGGGAGGACCTGGTGGACTTCCTGGAATGTACCTAGCTGCAGGACCACAGACAGCATAGGTTCACAAGGGGAAGGTCTTGGCATATGAATCTGGTCAAGTTCTTCAATTGGGTAACCACAGCAGCAGACAAGGGTCAGACAGTTGACATAGTATACCTAAACTTCAGGAAGGCCTTTGACTCAGTTCACCATAGGAAGCTAGTCAAAAAGATTAGGGATATTGCAGTAGAGGAAAAAATGGCAAATTGGTTAGAGAGCTGGTGGAGGGGTAAAATACAGGGGATGGTATTCAATGGGGAGTTTTCAGAGGTGAGAAAGGTGACAAGCAGGGTACCTCAGGGGTCAGTCCTCTTCAGTTATTCAACTGTGACACAGGTGACAGTACAGTATCAAGGATAAGAGCCGTCTCTCTGCAGATGACACAAAAATCTGCACAAGGGCAGACACGCAGGAAGGGAGAAGGGAACTAAGGGAGGACCCAGGCAGATTGGTTAGAGAGCTGGTGAAAGATCTGACAGCTGAACTTTAATGCTGAAAATCGTAAGTAATGCACAGAAAGTAGGAATCCAAGAGTGCAACATGAACTAGGTGGGGTGGTACTGAAGCACTACAGAAGAAAAGGATTTAGGGGTGATGGTACTGGAGACCCTAAAAATATCTGCACACTGCAAAAGGGTGGTGAGCAAAGCAAATAGAGAGCTGGAATGCACAGGGCTGGGGATAAGTAGTAGAAGTCGGGAGGAGATCCTCTCACTGTACAGGTCATTGGTACGGCTGCATCTGGAATACTGTGCAAGGTACTGGAGCCCACACCTGAGGAAAGCCTGGAGCAAGGCAGAGGCAGTACAGCCCACAGCAACTAAGATGGTCCATGACCTAGGGGAAGTGATGTATGAAGAGAGGCTGCAGAACTTAAAGAGCAGGTGCTTAGTAAAGGTGCATATCTTAAAGAACAAAGGTTTGGGGCCTTTAGATGCCTCTGCAATCATTCAGTTTGCTTTTATTTATTTATTTACTTTTCCATTTTTTTATTTGTATTTTGCCAAGTGCTAGTGAAAAAAATAAGTCCAATGGAGTCCCCGTGTGATGATGTTAGTCTTTCTAGTCTGTCCCAATTTAAACGTATGCTTTGTCAGCATCTCCTATCCGAAAGCACTTGTGATTGTTACACCTAGTTTCTCACTTCTGCAGACACCGTTATACCACTTTTTTCACTCTCTGAGGCCCTTACTTGGCTTCCTGTTTTAGTTCACCTCTCCTGACAGAACAGTTTCCCCTTTCCCCTGCCACCTCCTCCCTTACCCCACCCCCTCCTTGCTCTTATCCCACAACCCCCCTCTTCTTGGACCTGTCCAGGCCCCCTGGTCCCCACTCCCCTTTTCTTCTTTCCCGTCATCCGCCCTCCTTTTCCCCTCTTTTACCCCTTCTCCTACCTTAGCCCCTTCCTCTAACCCAACGACAAGGCCTCTGGCTGCCATATTTTCTTTTGCTTCTATCTGGACTCTCCTCTCATCTCCTACCCCTTCCTTACTCTTCCCTCCCCCACCTCTGATTAGCAATGTTGCTTCAAATGTACCTTATTGTTTTCTATGCTTGCTTGTAATCTTGAGTGTGTAGCACTGTTCCCGCTTATTTACCAGTTGACTTGCTGTGCTCCGATGATACCAAGAATGTTGTCATTACCTCCCTACCTTATTGTAACCCTTTCCTTTGACGTGGAACCTTTTTAAATGAGCTGCTTCAAGCTTAAAGGTATTTGTAATCTGAGATGCAAGTAAATAAATAAATGTAACCCCCCTACAAATGGGGGTTCCCAAAAAGTCTTCCTTGAGCTTGCCTAAATGCTCACTGCCAGGCTGGTGAGCTGCGTTTTAGCAGTTTAAATGTGATTACCAGAGCCTGTATAGCCTCTGTGTACTGCCTCTTTAAGAGCTGCCTGATTGCAGCATAAGTAATCTGAGAAGGAGTTCTGTTGAAAGATGTAACTATTTATTGAAAATCATTTAGAGTGATAATGATAATGTAGTTTGTCTAACCTGCTTTCTTTGTAGCAAGGACTGTTTTGTTTGTCTCCACTATCTTGGTCCTGGACTGCAAATTGGACCAAACAGTACTGGTGGGACCTAAAATGTAGCCGGACTACAGGGGCTGTCTGAATTCAAATCTGTAGGAACTGTAGTTTGAACTTTTGCATCTTTTGCAACTGAAGAGGAAGCTCTTGCTTTGACAGACAGCCAAATCAGCCAACCAAATCTTTTGGACCTTTGGGGAAGTCTGGGCTGCTTGCAGTTTTCAGTTAGTTCTGAGCTGGAAGCTCAAGAAGAAGGAGCTGAAGTAATTCTGAGCAGCAATCCTGAGTGGATTCGCATGGGAGAAAAGGGAAAAGGCTGAGTGTTTGGCTTGTATGTCTGCCTGCTGCTCCTGAGAGGGAGAGAAGAGAATTATTTTGGACTAAATCCAAGTTTGTGTGACTAAAGTAAGCTACTGAAGTGGGCCAGGCTATTCCTGAAGAACGAAGATTTTGCTGAATTCGATCGGCCTGTCAGGAGTTCCAGCTACCCCTAAGCTCCCGGTGTGTGCAGAGACTTTGCAATTGTGACCAGGGATCGCTTTACCTGGTACAGTAGAATTCCCGTACATGTAAATGTGCTATGAGCTGCTAGTGGGTTGTGAGTTAGTTCCCCACTGTGTGAACTTTGTTCTGCTTGCTGGAAGCTGTATCCAGCCCAAAACGGACTGCACCTGAATTTGTCTCCATGCGGTCTGGGCCTTGCCAGACTGGTCCTGCCAGACTACCCACTGCACACAGAAGCCATCGATGAGACCTGCCTGGGGACCAGCCCCCTGCTCCACGCATGAACAGAAAAGACTCCTCTGCGACTTGTGTGGGTCCTGCTTCTCCTGGCATTCCAGATCAACCACCTGCAGTCTCGATTTTCATCCAGCCTGTGTCCAGTCTTGGGTATCATGAGTAAATACAAGGGTAGCTCTCTGCAACAACAGCATAATCAGAGTGTGTCATCTGATTGTCTTCTTGTTTCGTTTCCTTTACGAACTGAGCCCTCTGGCTCCGGATTACAAATATTGTGTACTGTGCATGTTGTGTTTTCCATCACAGGACCCCAACCTGCTGCAACCCTGGGCAACAGGCCTGGCTAGCCCATTTCTTCTCCACCTGGGTACCCAGAGGTGGACTGTGTGGGGGGACTCAAAGTGCATGCATAACTGCTTGACTGATGTAACCTTTAAGTTAATTAACCTGATTTTGCCCCTCCCTTGTTCAAGTCTCCTGAATAAATCAGATCTAACTTTTCTGCATGTAATCTGGCTGTGGTTCCAGTTTGTGCTCAAAGTACTGTACTGTTGCTATTTGCTGTGCATAACCTTGTTTCTACGGGGGTCCCAGTGTCTAGCCATGGGAACTAGCCTTGGTGGTAAGTGCAAACAGTGTGGGCAGTTGTGTGGTGTACCAGAGGTATTGTGAAAGTGATTATTGTACAGTGTTCAGGCCACTAGAGGGAAAGAGGGGTTACACATCCCAGAGGACTGTGCCGGGTTAGTTTGACCATTACCAACCCTGACCTCCAGGAGGAGGAACCCATTTCAGAACTCAGGCCCTTAACCTGCTACTAGCCAAGCAGGCAGGGTAGTAGCCCCTTGGGATAAGCGCCACAAGGGGTTACATCTGGAGGCACCACTAGGATTAGCATCCCTAGTGGCCAAATTTGTGAATTGCTGTTAAAAATAAATGTCTACCCTGACAGAAGTGGCTGTACACCAGTTGGTGGGGGTGCTGTACTAGGCAGGAGCTTGACCCCCAAAATACTATACATATCCTGGATATTCCCCTGGATACCAATAAGGACACTGTAGAGGGAGCACTTTCCAAGGTTGAATGTTTACAAAACCCTGTGATGGTGGGTTGACAGGCTAATCTGCTCGCCCAACGTTTCATGGTGTTAGTAGAGTGTAAGAACCCAGTAGACAGTTCCAAAGTGCCATGGACTATCACCCCCGAAGGAGCCCTCACTGCCTGGAGAGTAATAACTAAAGACAGTAAAGACCCCTGGGAGACTGAGCCCCCCCCCACTAACAGACTTTTGATGAGAAATTTGCTAAGTTGTTGCTGGAAGAAGGGAAAACTGTGGAGGACTTAAAGAAACTATTCCTGCCACCTGGGGGTGTTCCTCCCCCTAAACACTCCCTCCCGGTCCAGCACCTGTTATTGCCCCTCCTGTGCCCATGCCAATGCTGGCTCCTATGTCTGTATCTGCCATTAGCCACGACTCTTACCAAAGGCTGAGAATCTTCTCTGGCACCCTACCCACCCCCCAAGGGGAGGATGATTGGGAGACCTGGATAGATTGTGTTGCCCCTTTGGTACCTGAATGGCAGTGTGTGGAGGCTGAGAAATGGAAAAGGATCATAGAAAGTTTGAAGGGTCCTGCCCTAGAGGCCATTAAATTTCTGAGGTCCACAAACCCTGATGCATCTGCCCAGAAGTACCTATCTGCACTCAAAGGCAATTTTGGGAACATTGAGTCAGGGGAGAACTTGATGTGGAAATTTTGAGGTACAAAACAATGAACAAGGGAAAGTTTTTCTGCATATGTTACTCGTCTGGAAAGAGTACTACAGAAGGCTTACCAAAAAGGTGGGGTAGCCGCCAGTGACTTAAACCGTGTGAGGTTGGGGCACATACTGCAACATGCAAAGCATTCTAAATTGCAGCTCCTTCAATTAAGGCTCCCAGATAGAAGGGGTAACCCACCAGACTATTGTGACTTGATAAAAGAGCTCCGGGAGGTTGAAGATGAAGAGGGGGATTGTAATTCTAGGGTGAGCGCAGCCCAAGTGATCATGGAATCAGAAGGCCCTTCCAAAGTGGGGACCAATGAGGATGTGCCACCATGGATGAACTTCTGAGGAGTTCAGGAAACAAAAACAGTCTCTTTATGAAGGCCACTCCTGCAAGTACAGGCACCAACCCTTATCCAACTGCATCTGCTATGGGGTGTCCACCCAGGCATCTCCTGCTGACAGCAGCTCAAAACTCAATGTCTTGACTATGGAAGTAAGAGAATTGATGAGATGTCTCCAAATGCTCACCATACAGCAGACAGAGATGGCACCAAGGTTTTCAGTTGGTAGTACCACCGCCCCAGCTCCCAGTGTGATGCCTCAGCCACCCCAAATCCCAGAAAGCATATTTTGCCATAATTGTGGGAAGGATGGGCACATGGCCCCAACCAGCTGCAACCCGGCAATGGGCCTGGCTAGCCCATTTCTTCTCCACCTGGGTACCCAGAGGTGGACTGTGTGGGGGGGACTCAAAGCACATGCATAACTGCTTGATTGATATAACCTTTAAGCTAATTAACCTGATTTTGCCCCTCCCTTTTTCAAGTCCCCTTAATAAATCAGATCTAACTTTTTCTGCATGTAATCTGACTGTGGTTCCAATTTGTACTCAAAGTACTGTACTGTTGCTGTTTGCTGTGCATAACCTTGTTTTACAGGGGGTCCCCAGGGTTGAGCCAGAGGAACCAGCCCTGGTGGTAAGTGCACCTAGTGTGGGCACTTGTGTGGTGTACCAGGGGTATTGTGAAAGTGATTATTGTACAGTGTTCAGGCCACTAGAAGGGAAAGAGGGGGGTTAGTGTCCCGGAGGGCTGTGCCCAGGTTAGCTTAACCATTACCAACCTGACCTCCGGGTGGAGGCACCATTTCAGAACTGGGCCCCTAACCTGCTACTAGTCAAGCAGGCAGAGGTAGTAGCCCTTGGATAGCGCCACCTAGGGGTTACATAAATAAATAAAAACCATTACTAGAAAGCCTGCCAGTGTATTTCAAAGGGAAACAAACTTTCTACATTTCAGATTTTCTTTCAGACTGACCTACAGGTGGAGCTGTGAGATCCTGTAATTGCACTGCGAATCTACATGTAAATCACGTCATAATGAGATGCTAATATGGATGTTTTCCCGACTGCCTAAGTAGACGCATTTGTATAACAGTTTTGAATACTGCGTGGGTGAATGTGTTAGTTCTACAACCACTGCAAAATGTATTTGTTGCCGTGCAAACTTGTCTTGGACCATAACACAGTTCTGCAGTATTTGGCCTGCACTGTTAGCAGCTTTAGTGCATCCACTGCTTTGCTAGCACACACATTGGCCTGCTTGCAGGCTTGCTAGCAAGGGTTTTCTGACATCATCACATGGGGACTCCACTGGACTCTTTTCTCTAGCACTTAGCAAAATACAAATAAAAAGATGGAAATGTAAGTAAAAGGAAGTAGATAAACAAATAAAAGCAAACTGAATGATTGCAGATGCATCTAAAGGCCCCAAACCTTTGTTCTTTAAGATATGCACCTTTACTAAGCACCTGCTCTTTAAACATGTACCCTTATGAGAAGAGGAGGGAAAGGGGGGACATGACTGAGATACACAAGTACCTGCACAGGGTAAATAGAGTGGATGTGAAGGAACTCTTCTCCTTGAGTTTAATCATTCACATGGATGAGAAGGAATTCACCAGAACTGGCAGGGGGAGATTTAGAAAGTACGCTCGTAAGCACTTCTTCGCAGAAAGGGTTGTGGATAAGTTGAGAAGCTACTAGATGAAGCAGTAGAGGACAAGTCAATTAGTTGCTTGGAGTAGGGATGAGATAGGCATGTGGGTTTAGTTAGAAAAAGGGGGCTCAGTAACAAAGGGGAGGATTGCCACTAGGGCAAGTCAGAATAGGTAGGTAGAATAGACAGTCCAGATGGGCCAAGAAGCTTTTTCTGCTGTCAGCGTCAGTATCAGTTTTACTGCTGTTCTTCCAGTCCTCTGTGACTGTACTTAGCCTCATGAGGACAGTGGGTATAGCAAACAAAGCATCACAACTTATAAAATCTCTGACATGCAACTGCAGGCTATTGAATCTCTCACTGCTGCAGCCCTGTTCTGATGTCCACTGCAGGGGATTTTAAGATTGCTAGTTCCATAAAATGCAAATTGGCAGTCAGCAGAATTGGCCTGATAAAATCTACTATACTGCAATAAACAGTAAGTGAAAAGAAAAAAATTATTTTACACAAAGTACAAATTGTGACCAGCCCCACACTTTAGTGTGGGTTTCTTACTTAGAGCTTACTGTTCCCATTTAACCTTCTCTGGTCAGCTATTTAATAATGTGTGTTTAGTGCTAATGATATTACGATTGTACTATTTATCATAGTTGTTTAGTGCGCAATGGCTAATAGATATTTAATATATTTATTATAATACTTGTTTTAGTTTGTATGTAGTTTATATAATTGGAAGCCATTGTAAATGAGTTTTGACTCAATGGTGAGAAAAGCAGACACAGAAAACATCTGATCAGAGATTATGAAAGCTCTAGCACACAAATAAGCCTATTACTGCTGCATTTAAAGAAATCAATATATCAGACAGTGCATCGGTACTGCAAGAGTGTTACACCACATGGATAATGTCATTTGTAGAGTGAAGACTTCAACAGTAAACCTGTGGTATGCTGGTAAATATTATTGGAGACTTAAAAAGTACAGTCACAGTACTAGTTCACCACCAGAGTTCTGTACTGCCTGGTAGTTTACAAATTCCGATGTGTGAGGCTCCATAGGAAATTGGGCAACACCCATGGCAGTTCTTGTTTCACTTCTTGTTGACATCGCTTGCACCTATGAACACTCAGCTAATAAAGGAAAGGGTGCTGCAAGCCATTAACAGATAAACTAACCAGTGGCAGAATGATACAGCCCTGTTATGTAGAGGCAGCAGTTCTAACCATTCAGCTATCGGAAAGGAAAGAACTTCTGGAGTTGACCACTGCTGCAGTTGTAGTGTATGTAATCTATATTCTGCAGCCCATTCTGGGCACACATGCTATAGTTTAAAGGGGAACAGTCACCACCAAGGGCCCCCACACTCAACTATGGGGCTGGCCCCAAGATGCATTTTGTATATGGAAAAACATTTTGGTTTATTTACTGTTTAGTATAGTATAGTAGATATTAGACCAATTTTGCTTAATTCTAGGCTGACATCTTCTATCTCCACAAATCCCAGAATCCCCTGCAGATGACATCAGAGCAATAGGCAGCAGTGAAAAGGTTCAATAACCAGAAAACATCTAATCAATTATAAAAGCTCTAACAGCACTACAGCCTATTAATTCTCTCACTTTTGCCTACTGCTCTGATGTCAGCTGCAGGATTCTGGGATTTGTAATAAAGATGTCAACCTAGAACTAAAGTTTAGTGTCTACTATACTACAGTGAGCAGTAAGTAAACCAAAATGTTTTTGCCTACTAAGTGCACATTGGGACCGACTCCACATTAGAGTGTGGGACCCACTGTGCCGACTGCTTCCCTTTAACAATTTGCTGGGGGAAGGGGGGTTCTGGCTGGGAAGGGAGAGAGTATCAGGGCTTGTGTAAGACAAAAGGAAAAGGCTTTGTGTGTGTGTGCGTGTGTGTGTGTGAAGGTTTAGAACATGTGACTGCAAGCAGTCAATAGGTCACTTGCTGTTAGTACTTATTTCTAGGTGAACCAATCAATCCCAGAGTGTGCAATCCCCACAGTGTAAAGACCACACAGCAGGATGAAGGCATATGCAGGGGGCGGCTGTAAGGTTGGCTGCATTTCCACAGGGAACTCTGACTGGGAAAGGTGATAGGCCAACAGAAAACAGCAGAAAGGGCAGGCAGAATTACCAGGTCTGCCTACTTACACTCAGTTGTCAACCTAAGTCCAGCTAACTTCTTTGCTTCCATCGGATTGAACTTGAATAACTGTACTGTCAATATGAACAACTGTACTGTCTCCCCTACTGGGCTGTATCTCAACCTTACTGATTGTTTAATCATTTTTGACAGCTCATCTTGCCTGTACTTATGTACACTCTGTATTTGTACCTCTACCCAAGGGTGTTACACTCTTCTTATGCAGCTGTTGCCTACTTGTGCCTACTAGGCCCGGGTCGTGCCCATAAACGGTCCCCTGGACCACCTTCTTATTACCTTGTCTAGCAGGCTATTTGCTGTTAAATACCACGGGCATCATTTATTATTTTAGATCCACTGTCAAATGAATAGCTTTTAACAGTGTGCTAGACCTCGGGGGTAATTTGTTAAAGGGGTCTGCTTCTTTAAGTCGGCTGACAAGTTTTGGGTGGGTAGAATCCCATCAATTTGCTGGACATCATTCACACCTTGTGGGGGATTCAAAGGTTGGGCCTTATGTATGACAGAAAGAGAGAGAGCGAGAGACAGAGAGAGACATGCAGGGAGTGAGGGTTGCTGGGTAAGAAGCCTGTTTGGGGCTAAAATGTGGGTGATGGAGGGGGTACAGAGAGCATGAGTGAGACTTGGAAGAAGGGACCCAACTTAGAGCATCTCAGGTGGGAAGTGATGCTGTAGGGAGGGACTGCAGCTTGGATAAGTCCCCTTTTAGAGAGAGAGAGAAGGAAATGTCCAAGTAGTTAGTGTGTGTGTGTGTGTGTGTGTGTGCATGCAAGCACACGTTCAGAGGATGGCGTGGGGGGCTGTAAGAACCAGGTACCTGTAGGACAGCAGCAGGAAGGCCCCAATCTGTGAATCAACCTCAAAGGAAGCCATCATTCAAGCTAAGCCGGATGTGCTTGGGAGGAGTGCACTACCAGGTCCATAAAGGTGTAACTTGTCAGTACAGACTATAGTTAAAACAAAAAAAGAGCATTGCATACAACTGGCACAGAAGCGGACAAATTTATTGCTGCAACCAAATCTTCAGAGGTGCTGTAGCTAGCTTGGTGAATTCTGCTGGCATGTGGCAATACATTTATTATGAGTCTGAGTGTGCTGCTTTTTCTTTTTGTTTTAATGCTATTCGGTCTAAGCCCCAGCCAGACTGGAGAGAGAGAGAGAGTGAGAGATTGGGGGGAGACTTAATGACAGCCAGGCTATGTGTAACTGAAAGATATGGGCGATGCATCACTGGGACATGAATAGGACCCTTGGGTTAGTGCGCTTCTTACCCAAACAAACCGGACAGCTAGTGTACTACAGTGTGGGTATTGCCTATTTGGGAAGAGGCTCTGTAAGACAGGACATTGGGAAACTGAAGGAGCAGAGCTCTCAGGAACATGCAACATGATCAAGTCTTCCATGTCCACCGAAATTTCTGACTCAGTGGTGTAGGAACACATATTCCCAGTAAGTCACAGCTTACAAGTTTATTAGAGAGGGAGCAGCACTATGGGACCTGTCCATTGATTTTGGTTACTCCTGTTGTCTCATATCCTCCCCTACTGGTGTTATATGCATTGTGTGCTCTGTTCTAATTAAACATAATGGTAAATGCATAGGACTACGTTCTGCTGTATGTATTGCTCCTCTTCCATAGAGAAACAAAAACCTAGACAATGACAGCAGAAAAAGACCAAAGGTCCATCTCATCTTATACCATTCCTGGAGTAAAGCATGGCGTGTACAAGGAGGCTGGGTAACAAATATGGTCGTGTCTACAGTGGACAGGGGTGGCAAAGAGGTACCCAAGGGTTTTGCTTTACAAATGTTATTTTCCATACTACACCACTGTTTTGACTACATTAGCAGACACCCTTGTGTCACACCCCAAACTGTAAGTACCTTGGGCCTGAGTAACTTTGGGAGGCAGATGGTGTAGCCTGGGAGGAGGTTCGGCTGTGGCAGATGGAATCTATGGACTCTGCCTCTCTGGCCCTGTTACCATTTTGTCAGGTTATGCCAATATTTACTTGCATTATTAACTGATTACCAATTGCATTATAAAATTAGGATTTTTGTACAAAAATCCTGTCTCTGCATCATATTTTTACAAAATCCACAGAGTGCATAGGCCCTTGTTGCTTGATTACTTGGAGTGCCCACAGCAGTCACCTTCAGAGCTCAGGTACACTGGACCTAATCAATTCCTCAAAAATGGTAGCAGCTGCACTGTGGGTGACATGCAAGGAGACCAGAAGAGTCCTTTACAAATAGTGGCAGCTGTTGGATCTAGTACAATAAAGTTTGTTTTGTGGGAAATAGCTGTAATTGTATATGTAAATCTCCATATTGTCTTTGGTCAAGAGCAGCTAGGAAACATGTCCCAAGAGAACAGAGATGGGGCTCTAGGAGTCCCACAAGGACCACAGGTAGTAAGAGGGATAACACGGCATACCTTTATGCCTGAATACTTCAGTGGTGAGGACCCTGAATGGAGTGATTTGTTGAATCAGTCTAAGCCTGCAGCAGAGCTGAATGACTGGGATGCAGCCACCAAGCTGAAATCCTTGTGACTCTTACTGCAGGGCAATGTCCATGAGGCATATCAGATTATAAAGCCCAAAGTCAAAGGAGGTTACTATGAGCTGATCGTACCCATGAGACAGTCTTTGAGCCTGCCGATTGTGATGACCAAGAAAACAAGTTCTAGCCAGAGCAGGTATGACTGTAGCCAGGGTCACAGGGGACATGGTACTGTCCACCATGTTCAAGATGGCTGCCGGAGTTCTCTGCACATGCATGCGCACTGGGCACCAGTGGTCATCTTGGACATGACAGACTGTGCCAGCATGCCACCGGAGTTCAGTGCGCATGCACGAGTCATCATGCATGCGCAGAGAACTCCAGCAGCCATCTTGGACAAGGTGGCTAGTGCCATGTTCCACCAGTGGACAAAATAGTGCAGTGGACACACAGTGATTGCTGTTCACCTCCACTATTAAAAAGTCCATTTGGTATCCAGTAAGCTCCCTTTTCTTTACTGATCGCAACAGGTCTGCAGGGCTATGACCACTGCAGCCGTAAGAAGGATATAAGGAGGGGAGTCCACCCACAACTTTGGAAGAGCATTGCGGCATCTAGTAGCCAAGGTTTTTCCAGATGCTGGCTTCGCCACCCAAGAACTATTGACTCACAACCATTCCACTGTCAACATGGAGAGTGGTGGTCTTTGTTTCAAACTGAACCTGAGGAAACTTCAGGGCTACAATAGGCCATTAATTATGCCACTAAACTGGATGTAGTATAGTCAGATTTTCCCAGAGGACCATAGTGCAAAGGTATGGACCCACAAGATGGTAAAAGAAGACCTAGCCTTCACTGAACTGAAGAGAGCCATTGCTAAGGTGCATAACAAGATTGCATATGCCATCCCAGATCTGTTTGGAGAGGTAAATCTAAAAGAGAAGCTAGAACCAGGGACATATAGAACTTGTCTAGGGCTCCCTAACACACACATCCAGAGGTACTGACCAGGCCAAGAAGCTGGGAGAGAAGACCTTAGATGGACACATGCCTTGAGCTGAAAGAATCTTGGAGTTAGAGGCAAGACTATCAAGTGTATTGATGTGTGGTGGACCACACTACTATACATGGCAGTGTCCCCAGCAACAAAGCATGGCTTGACTGTGAAACTAATGAAGGCAGCAGTTGAAGACCAAACCCTCTGCCCACGAACAGAAGGAACTCAAGCTTTAATCACTAGCACCTTTGGGCTGGGCTACTGTCTCCTGGGAGAAATTGAGGTTATCTGATGCAAGTTGTCACTGGACTCTGGTCTTTTACAACTGTGTTCATAGGTAGAGAGCATAACAAGCAATATAATATGAAACTTTGCAAGTTAATGGGCGATTCTGAATCTACAGTATGCTCATTTTAAACTAAGTAGTGAAACATTTAGATGCACTGGAGCATTTATTTATCCTTTAAAGTGATCTGAATGGATGAATTTCTGCCTTTTTATAGGGAATAAGTGTGTTTTGACTTTTGATTCAGGACTACCATGAGCCGGGTAGGACCACATGGTTGTTGATTTTATCCTTCAATTGCTTATGATATATTCTGCTATAGAGAGAACTGTGAAACACAAGGTACAGTAAGTAGTTACTGTACCTGATTATGTACATTATTTGATGTACAGTTAAACTCTTTTTTCGGACTGTATTTGACCACCTAGGAGCTGATGAAAAGGAACCCGCTGGGAACAGGTATGAATGTGAAAGAATTTGCACTAGTGTGAAAATATATGATATGCCATAGTATGTTAATTTGACTAAGGTTATATTAAAAGGAATTGTTAGTAGTGTTTTAGTGATATTCACCTTTTATGCTACAATGGTACAACATTTTAAACAGAACTCTGATATAGAGGATTATGTGGTGTATTGATTTGTTTTAGAGACACCTGTCCACACTGAAGGGAAATTTGGGCCCCAAAACATTACTGGGTTAGCAGGTTCTCTTGTAATAAAACAGCACATTAGTAACTACTCTTCTGGGTGAGTGGACATGTATTCCAGTTTCTCTGGGGTGGCATATCCTTGTGGTAACCAGCTATTTCACCAAGTGAGCTGAAGCTACCCATTGACAAAGTAAGAATCTGAAAGTGCAGGGCTAGCCAGGGGAGTAGGACTGAACATCCGCTGGATTGCTCTCCTACTCTGGGGAAGTGGGGTTGAGTATCCGATGCAATGTGGACCCCTAGCTGAGGCCAGGGATACGCGGTGATCGGTGCCAGCACGTACAGGGAGCGGGGTGGGTGTGGGCCGTCATTGCATGTCCCCACCCCAAGGGAATCACAGCACCAAAAATGCTGGCCCCCTAAGGGGGGGGGGAGCCTGGAGTATGAGGGGGCAGGTTGCCGGTGCCTGGTGAGCCTGTTCATAGGGCTTGGGGATGCCCGGCAGCAAAAAAAGAAATTACAATAAAAAAAGAAGCTGAAAGTGCTGCTAGTGTCTTTGTGGAGCAGTTTGTTTACAGGTAAGAGGCCCCTGTTCTTTTCCTACAGATCAAGGATGGAATTTCAAGTTTAGGTTGTTCAGGGAAGCATGTACACTATTGAAGTGGCACAAAATCTGGACCATGCAGTATCACCTGCAGTTGGCTGGGCTGCTGGTTGAGTGGATAAACTGCACACTCTTAGTCATGCCATCCTCTTTTGTGCAGGATAACCAGTCTGAGCAGGACAGTCTGTTGTCAGATGTGATGTTGACCTACATCCATAGTACAGTAGTCCTTGCTATAATGAATGCCTCAGGGCCCATTCCATTAGTTTGCTATAATGAAGGTTCATTATAAGGAGGCAGTATGTCTATTAAACTACTGTTTAAGTGCTACAGCAACTTTTGGGATGCAGACTACAGTATGAAATGCGTCTTTACCAAACCACTCCCATCAGCAAATTCTCCTGTAGCCCATCCAGCTTGCTATTCAGTACAAGCTTTTTCACTGCACAGAAGGAGTTCTGTACTAAGACCTGCAAGCCCATGATCGAACCTTGTGCTAAACCGTGCTGTGCTAAGCTCTGTTCGCATCCAAGTGTCCAAAATCCAGAAGGGGTCAGCTAATTAGGAGAGGCGCATTTCCCCGATTCTTCAGGTCAGTTTGGCACAAATCCACAAGATTGTAACTCTCGGGAGGAATAACAGGGACAATGAAAAGACCGATCTGCTTCCTGATTTCTGAGATACCAATTGGGTGATGGCCAACAAAAACCAGGAGCCAAAAAAGTGTAAATTTATATTAAAAGTAGTACGCTCAAGTGCAGGTTTGTTTTAAAAGTAAAGAGCAGAGACAAGATGGCAATAAGTAGGGCTGTCCATGGGAAACGGCTGTACTAGTGCCACTGCCCATTGTTTTCAGTTTAACCTTTTAATACCCATTAGTGGCTGTTGATGGATTAATTGGAAAACAATGGGACCCATCACAGCTTTTCGCTATATCCGGGATTTGTTATAACGAGATTCATTTTAACGAGGGACTACAATATTCAGTCCTCTGTGGGGTATAGACCGTTCATGGGAATGTTTGGTTATGAGATTACTATCCCAGTAGATCTGCTGGATGAGAGAGGTATACAGAAAAATAAAGTGACCTCACTGACAATTCTATGTAATAAAACTGGCAGGGTATACCAGAATGGTGGGTGCATCAGTAAAAGGCAACAGGAGAGAGCCACTGGCAAAGAAAAGAGTAGAATGACCATAACGTTACACCCCAAGTCAATATATCGGTGATTTTGTATTGTACCAGACCTGAAAACAGTGTAGGTCAAAAGCTGCAAGCAGGGTTCAACGCCCATGTGAAGTTGTGGATAAAATGTCTGACATACTGTACAAGTTGGCATCTCTTAAGGATGAGCAAAGGTTTGTTATGCATTACAACAGCTTGAAGCCTTATCAAGGCTTTTCTGGTATTGTCCAGGATGTCTGAAAGATTGTCCAGGTTACCCCCATTTTTACAAAGGTGACCCCAAACTCATTAAGAACTATCACTCCATAACCATACTCAGTCCTTTCAAAGATTCTTCAGAGACTCAGAATCCCAGCTCACTGACTGCATTTCCATATATAATCTCATATCCCATTGTCTAACATGAGTTCAGGAAAAACCACAGCACCTCCATGGCCTTGACCAAACTAACCAATGACATCAGCCTAGCTGTAGATACTGGACTACTAACAGATGCAGTGTTTATTGACCTCACAAAGGCTTTTGACCTAGTCAATCACTTGCTACTCTGCCATAAGCTAGCCTCCCTGGTGTCTCCCCCCTGCCACTTTCTGGTCTGTCAACTATCTAACTGGTAGAAAACAACAAGTTAGACTACACTTGGCTACCTCCAACCATGCTGACATAACTGTTGGTGTTCCCCAAGGATCAGTCCTGGGCCCACATCCCTTTTCTGTCTATATAGTCTCCCAGATGTTGCCACCCGCTGCCACCCCCTGCTATATCTATTTATTTTATTTTAATTTTGGTAACCGGGTAAGACCACTGAAACAATTAGTCCCTTTTTCATGGCCGACCCGGGACAGACAGGATTACAAGAAAATTCGGTACAACAAAATAATAGACAGGTTACAGAGTTCACAGTTGCTATTACAGAAAGATGTCACTACAGATTAGATAAGTAGTAAGGAGCTGTAGCTAAACACTATACAGGAGAGGAAAAGAAATTATGTAACAAAGGCTATATACAGTGTAAGAAAAGATCACCGATTCACAGCACATTGGATATGTGCATGGTAAGATAACAGCAGGTAGGGTAGGGCTATCAAAACCTACACAGATGCAAGAAAAGTAACAAGGAAAGAATAGGATATAGGGGGTAGGGGGTGGGAAGGAGTAAAGGAGAGTTCAAAAGGTGGCAGTGTAGAAAATTCAAAGGAGGGAAGGATAAGGAGGGAAGGGGAGGAATAAGGAGGGGAGAGAGCAAGAGGAGGAGTGTCAATGGAAGCAGTTACAATTAGTGGTGGAGGAGAGGGAGACAAGTAGGGAGGTTTGGAAAGAAGGGAGGGTAGTGCAAGACAGGACATGGGGGGGAGAGAGTTCCAATCAGATACTGCCGCATACGAGAAGAATTTATGGGCACCAGTAAGCTTAAAGTTAGGTCTCAAGAGAAGGGGGAGGGAGGCGGATGTAAGGGCCCGTGGTGCAGACCTTGGACATATGTCAATGAGATATGGGGGGAGGGGGTTAATTTGTGAACTAGTTTGAGCATGAAGTTCAGGGTAGAGCATCTCAATTTCGATTCATAAGTCAACCATTCTAAGGAGGCAAAGACGTCACAGTGATGAGCACAGGCCTCTAATGCAAACCTTCCCACTCGTGGTAAGCCTGAGTAAGGAGAGACATGTCACCGACATTGGTTGACAAAAGTAGAGGAGCACCATAAGTAAGGAGTGGGAAGAGAGACGAGGAAGCAATCTTGAGGCAGGAGGCAGAGGAAAGAAAAGGGCGGATTTGGTAGAGGGGACTCAATTTTTGATTTAGTGCCTTAGTCAGGGCAGAGACATGGGCATTAAGGGAGAGAGATGTATCTAAGATAATGGCCAGGTATTTGAACGTTTGGACAGCCTCAAGGGCATCACTATCATATGAGGTAATATGAAGAGGGGAGAGGGGACTGACTGAGGGGTGACTGAGAAAAAAAAAAAACATACTTTTGGTCTTTTTGGTTTTGAGGATTAGATGGTTTCATTTGAACCAATCTTCAAGGTCAGTGAAGTCAGCTGCAAGTTCTTTGTTAATCCAGGCTACATCGGGAGAAGAGAAGTAAATGATTGCGTCGTCTGCATAGAGGCATCATGACAATACAAAAGTAACTTGTTATTGAAAAGGGAAAACAACATGGGGCCAGAAATGGAACCCTGGGGAACCCCATGTGTTCTATGATTGAAGCCTAACAATGAACCAGCCCACCTGACCCTTTGGGAGTGGCAGGGGAGATAGCTTTGGACCCAACTTAGTGCACTAGTATCAAATTCGATATTATAAAGCTGCTTTAGCAGAAGACCATGGTTCACCAGATCAAACTCTTTGGTGAGATTGACAAATACTGCACCAGTGGCAGCACCTTGGTCCATGGCATGGAAGATGTCAGAGGTTACTTTTAATAAGGCAGTGAGGGTGCTATGGTTCCTTCTGAAACAATGCTGAAAGGGAGATGAAAGATTGTGGTGCTCTAAGTAGTTTGGAGGTTATTATAGACAATTAGTATTTTGGCCAGAGGGCATAGAATGGAAATAGGTTGGAAATTCTCGACAATGGTGTTAGGGCGCCCTTTGGAACTAGAACAACAGCCACTTTCCATTGATCAGGCATGGTGTGTGACAGAAATGAGTGGTTGAACAAGTCATGAAGCAGAGGCGGTAAGGCAGGTGCTGGGCTTTAGAAATTTAGGTTTCAGTGTATCATGGCCAAGGCAGCTTCTGCTTTCAGGTTGACAAGAAGCCTTTGGACCTCTTTGCAGGTGGTCAGCTTAAGGTAAAAGGAGGATGAGAACCAGTGTTGATTGAAGAGGCTGGGATGATCAGGCGGTTGGGGATTATGGAATAGCGGTGCATCTATTAAGGTCAGTGAAAAATTTGTTGAACTCAGTAGCAATAGACAAAGGGCCAGTATGGAGGCAGCGCTGAGCAGTGATGGAGCTAGGGAGTTCAGCGGCTTTTCCTTTTATCAAGGAATTTACCCGTCTCCAGAATTCTTTGGAGTTACTAAGGTGTTGCATTTGAAGCTGTATAACGTGGTGGTGTTTGGCTTTATGGAGGGAGCTCTTACACTGGTTTCTAAGCTGCCTGTGTTTTAGCCAATACAAGATCAACCTACTTGTTTTGTAAGAACGCCAGGCCCTGTCATGGGAGGACATAAGGATCATTAGTTCTTTACTGAGCCATGGGTCTGGATTCCCTTAGACCGACATTTTTTAAGGGGGGGCGTGCGTATTGATGATAAGGGTGAAGGTAGAGATAAAGGGCTGTATATTCAAACTGCACCATTCTGTGGCGCAAGCCCTTGCGCTGCTCAAAAAAGTTGCGCTGGGGTGTGGCCGGGGCGATATTCAACGGAGTTGCACTATTGAGCAACTCCTTTGAATATCGCCCCCCGGCCACAGCCACTGTGCATGGCACAGTGGAACTTGCACCACCGCAAGTGGTCAGAGTATAGCATTCAAGATGCGGTGGCTCAAGTTCTATTGCGCCATGCGCAAATTTCCGATATTCAAAAGGTGACATGCAAATGGGGCCATAATTCATGCAAGGTGCACGGGGGGCCATTTGCATCTACTTACGGCCCCATTTGCATGCCATTAGCATGCAGGTGTGCCGATCCCGGCGACTTCGCCTGGCGCCTGCCAGTGGACCGGCGCCCCTGCAGCCCGATCGCGGGCATGAGTAAATCCCCGACTGGCCGATCACAGGCATAACATGATGACCCCCCGACTGGCCGATCATGGGCATAAGTGAAACCTCCCGCCCCACTGGCCCGATCGCAGCCAGAACGGAGTTCACCCCCAAAGAGCAATATCCTGGTGGTCCAGTGGACCGCAGCCTGATCGCGAGCATAAGAGTCAAACCTCTCCCCAAAGTCCAATTTCCCTGGTGGTCCAGTGCCCCAACCCCACCCACCCACGGAACCCCACACCCCGCCTCCCCGTCAGCGGCGGGCAGCAGCACCCACCCACCTGCCGCCCGCCGCCCACTGACTGACTGTTCGGTAGGGCTGCGCCCATTGGTTCAGAGCAGAGCCAATACGTGTAAAGGCAGTCCAGATATGGGAATGAATTCATTCATATATCTGGACTGCCTTAGATGGAGGGCTGCACGCCGATTGGCTCTTGCTCTGAACCAATGGGCTTGCAGCCCTACCGAGAAGTCAGTTGGCAGGCGGCAGGCAGGTGGGTGCTGCCGCCCGCCAGCTGACGGGGAGCGGGGTGGTGGGCTCGTGGGTGGGTGGGGTGGGGGGCACTGGACCACCAGGAAATTGGACTGGGGAGGGGGTTTGACTCTTGTGCCGCGATTGGGTTTCGGTCCACTGACCACCAGGATATTGCTGTTTGGGGGTGAACTCCGCTCTACGCCGATCGGGCCAGTGGGGGTCAGCATTATGCCCACGATCGGGCCAGTCGGGAGGGGGGTTTATCGGTTATGCTCCCGCGCATCGGGCCAGTGGGGGGTTGTCACTTATGTTATGCCTGCGATCGGGCCTGTTGGGGGTTCATTTATGTTATGCCCGCGATCAGGCCAGTGGGGGTGTCATTTATGTTATGCCCGTGATCGGGCCAGTGGGGGAGGTTGTCATTTATGTTATGCCCACGATCGCGTTCAGTCGGGGAAGATTTCACACATGCCCGATCCGCTGCAGTGGGGCACAGGGAACAGGAGGGCCACCCACAGGTGGTGGCAGCTGCTGTGTTGCACCCTGCAATGCAGCAGCTCACCTGTGGGTGGCCCTCAACGTAATCCTATTTTTGGGGGCTCAAAGTTGTGCAGGTGCAGGTAGGGGGTTGCGTATGCACAACTCTGCACAGCCCGGTTGAATATCAGGCTGTGCAGTTTATGCATGGTTCCTCCTCCTCTGGTTGAGCATTCCTTCATTAGCATTGCGCTGTTGCTCAGCATGACTTGGGGGCACAACTGCCTCCTGCTGAATATCAAAGAATGGTGCAATTTTGGACTTGCACAGGCGTAACCCTTTTGAATATCCAGCCCAAAGTCTAGGGCTTGATTAATAAGTGGGAGAGTCAAGATGGGGCTCCAGTCAGTATTGTTGATGGAAGAAATTAAATTGTTGGGATCCAGTTTGGACATATCAAGGACCAATGAAATTTTAGGTGGAGGGTTAGAGTGATTGTTTCTCCATACACAGAATGTGGGGGAATGATCACTTATGCAGTCTGACAGAACACCTACAGCTCTGATCTTAAGGGGGGCAGTTAGTGACAGCCCAATCCAGCAAGGTGTGTTTACCAGACTTGTTGATACGAGCGGGATCATGAATGAGTTGGGTTAGATTAGAATCTGCTAGAGATGCTCATACTTTATCAGTAGAGGGGTTAAGCCAGTCTGTATTGAAACCACCACACAGTATTAGATCATGACAAGGAAGATTAGCAAGTGAAGAGGGGAACCGGGTGAGGCCAACAAGGGCTTTATTGGGGGGCTCTTACAAGATCCCTCCCTTGATGACCTTGTCCTTTAGTACAGTGCAGCAGCCAGCTCTGAAACCCAAACCCTCTCTGATACTTTTGCTTTCATTCAGTCCTGGCTACCAACCAACAAATTAATTCTGAATAGCAAAAAAGACAAAAGTCATGCTTTTTGGCCGAAAGCCGAAACTTTGTGTGAACTCTCCCAAACTCTCCCTTACCTGTATGGACGGGTCCCTACTAGAAGAGGTGAGTAATTTTAAGTACCTCGGTGTCTTACAAGATCCCTCCCTTGACTTCTTCCCTGTATCTCCTCCTTCTGCAAATCTGTTAATACTAAGCTGGTCTTGGCCTATAGATTCAAACACTGTTTATCCCTTGCAGCCTGAACATCCATAGCTCACGGAGCACTTCTGCCTAGTCTTATCTATGGTCTCTGAGCATTGCTGGGAACTAGTACAAATGCCCTTTCTTTTTCCATATACATTTTGTCTCCTGTTTCACACTGGCAGCGCTCATCTAACTGAACCCCCCCAGGTCCCCCAGGACTTACCTTCACCTCCGTTGTCTGCCACAGAACTTGCGGTTGTTCCCGGCCACCAGTGCGATGCCTGTGGGAGGTCAGTCATCATTCTGCTGCCTTGGGGTGGCGGTTTCCTCTTTTCTCCCAGGGCCCATGGACATGCAATGGATGTAATGGCCAAGCTCTGCTTCTGCAGAGATGGCCCTGGCATTCTGAACGTGAAGTCCCTTCCTGTGCATGGTGGCATGCATGCATGTGCTGGCAACCAGCCACTGCTGGGTGTCAAGCAGCGTGCCACACTAACCTCCCTCCCCAAGGAAGGAGAGCTGTCTAGGGACACTCGATCCTTCTTTACTCTGCCAGCCCCAGAGCGACCCGAGTTTATTCCCGGCCCTGGGTCCCTGGTGTGGCAGGAGGTAGGCGCCCAGTACTCAGCCCTACCATGCCACTGGGCCAGCTACAAATGTCCTTTCTAAATGTAATGTTACGTACAACAATGTATGCTGCTTCACCTTGGCCACCCAGACTCATACATCACTGTTTCCTTTACATTGGCTTGGATTGGCCCTCCCCTGCAAGCCAGCATTCCATGCTTTGGACCATTTGACTGAAACACCTGAGGTCAGGCTCTCTACCTTCCCTACTACTTGCTGTGCCCATCTCCAATCTACTCATTGAGATCGATGGACTCTCAACCATTCATGGAATGCAAATATTCCACAAGCCTTGGCAAATGGCCTTTGCAGTCTGTTCCTTCCCCCGAATTTATGCTCCTCTCCCAGTCACTATTTTCTTCAAGGCACTAAAGGACACTTTGCCTGGCAGATTCTTGCCTTTTCCCATCGTATTGCTAGTCAAGTTTCAGCCTAGTTTGACCTAGCACTTCACACTTTCCCCTTTATAATTCTGTTAATGTCACTGCTAACTTATTCCTGATCACCTGCCTACATAGGTTGTATAAACTATTTTTTGTAAATTCTATCATGTTTGTATGGCAACCAACAGTCACTGACTGATTTTTGTCTCAAACTATGCATTTTTTGTGTTTTATCATTGATGGCTATTGCACTTTGCTGTTTATTATAATCACCAATGATATTCCTGCTGCTATCTTTTATGAATTATTCCATTTTTCCACATGCAGTTTGCTTTTACTTATTGTGACCTCCTAATGTTTTAATCTGTTACCATTGTTGATAATGTAAGTCTAATTCTCCCACATGCCTGAAAATAGACATCTGTATGCCTAGTATATCTTACCTGGTATCAAAAACAAATAAAATAAAAGGGTCAAAGCTAGCTGATGAGGTGGTTTCTGGATCAGAGCTTTGGAAAAAATATCTACAGTGAGAATGAAGTCAACCATCCAAGGAACAGAGACCATGAAGGCCTCAACAGGACAGATGAGTAGTAGCCTATGACTGGTAGGCGGGTCCTTGTCTAGAGAAAAGGGAGGATTGGAAGGCTGAAGTGCAGTGGGGGGGGGGTGGCAGTCAGAGAGAGTATTTGTTTTGAGAAGGAATGACAGATTCACAGAGCCTAAGCCAGAAGCAGGCTTGTCTTCTGAGCCCAATCCAGCAGAACTAGGGAAAAGGCGATAGACCCCACAGTAGGTGCAAGTTGGTTGGACCCTGGTGAGGGCTTCAGTAGTGGTGAGAAGATAAATGAACCCATGCAAAAGCCAGTCAAGATTTAGCTCAGACTGAGAAGGAGGATGGAGAAGTTTTCCTAGTAGCATATCTCATCACTACATTGCTACCTGGCAAACAGTGGTTTCTGATGCCAGTGAGTGCACTGGACCCTGGTTGGCATCAAGATTATTTTATGGACTTTGACTTTTAAAGTTACCTCAATCGGTTGCAGTCACAGCCTCTTTATAAAAAGGGGTAGTGTAATGGCACATCTGATCTGGAAGCTAATTGTTATACCAGGCACTGTTTACACTGTGGGTGTGTGTGTGTGTGTGTGTGTGTGTGTGTGTGTGTGTGTGTGTGCGCAAATGTTGGCCTATCATACCACAGGGATAGAGAGCTTGAGGTGCAGGGAGTGACAGTGTGATGGACATGCAACCACAGCAATGTATTAATTTCTTTTTGTTAATTTTCTTTGTAAATATAGTCATGCCTGTGTTGTAAGTTGTGCTATTTGCAAAATGGACACAAAACATGGCTCCTGATATCACATGACCAAACAGGTCTTATAGGAAACATTGGCTAGAGTTGATCAAGAGAAATGTTCTCATGGGAACATTCAGCCACAGATTCTGTAAGGCAGTCCGAATGCCTCAGTCAGCTTAAAAGGCAAGAAGTGTGGGGCTACACACCTTGAGCATTCTTCAAAACTGAATCATAAAAGTGGACAGAGCAGCCGGACCACTGGCGCGGCAGCAGCACTACTGCTTGTGATGCTGGTGACCCTGATTCGGTAGTGAGCCTGGGTCATTGGAAGGCCAGCAGGGGGGAGAAGAATTGAGCACCTGATGGGCTGCTCTCCTTCTCTGGGAGGGGAGGGCTGCAGACCTGGCTGCTTTACCACAACCTGCACCACCACTGGGGTGGTGGTGCAGCAGAGGGAGCAGATTAGCAGGGAGGGGCGAACATCGGCAGAGGACCAGAGCAAAGGCACATCTCAGTGTATCTCCATCTCACTGGTCCTCCCCGAGTGCTGATGTCTGCAGGGGCTGGGACCAGAACAGAGGAAAAATCCTACATCTGGGCCAGTTGATGGGCTCATGAACCAGTGACCAGGAGGAACTGAGGGGTACAGTTTTGGGGTGCATGCTTCCCTGATGGTTCGGGGGGAAAGGGGGGTCCTCCCTCCCCGAGGGGTCATCCAGATCTCTAGAATTAGAGCTGGGCACTAAGTGGAGCAAGCCCCTCGGTCCATATGGCACAGCTGTGTGGTGCATTGGGAGACCCTGAGAGAGGGTCCAACCATGGAGATGAAGGGGGCATAAACAGTAAGTAAAAAAAAGTGGACAGAGCAGGGGAAGGGGTGTGGTGTGAGCCAGCTGGCCTGAATGAGGTCACACACCACACACACACACACACACACACACACACACACACACACACACACACCCATTTGGTTGGGGGGCAGTGGAGGACTGTTATTCAAAGGGGTTGAGACTCCGCCCCCACAAGAGTAAGGAATAAATTGAGGTGTTGTGAAAAAGTACTTTCTCTTGGGCTTGAAACATCTGAAGACCAGGGGCCCTACCACACAAAGACTATCTGACTGGTAAAATAGCACAGTAAGGGGCAGTGCAATTCTGCAGCTATTAGGTAAAAATAGCTCAGAATTCTGTGTACACCAGCTGTTTATTCAACTGGTTTTAGTTTCTGCTTTTTAGTAAATGTGAACTCTTGTTTTCCTGTTCCTACAGTACATCCTGTTAATATTTGTAGTGTTTCAGTAAAGAATCATGTTTTCATAGAATTAGTGACTGCTTGTTTTGTCTAAAAATGTAATTCTATTTCTGCTGGCCTCCGTTTGCAATCTGTCTCTGAAAGACACTATACCCACAGTTATTGTGTTTGGCCTTCCTAACCTTGAGTAAGGAGGAGGTTAAAAAAAAAAAAAAAAAAAAAGGTTTCCTGGCTGGGTCCTGTTGGTAAAAACCCATGGTGGTGGTAATGAACTTGAAGTCCCTGGTGAGGAATTTTTCATCACACTGGTGGCAGTGTAGTGGGATCCGTGTAGCAACTGGTGCCAGTGCAGTGCAGAGCAGTTGACAGTGTGCCTTCTTGTGAGGCAGGAACTCAGAGAGACAGTACACTGGTGACAGAGTGCCAGCAGAAATATACCTTAACAGTCATGAAACAGGATTTCAGAAGGTTGTTACTGTTTTTTTTTTGTTTGTTTTTTTTATTTCTAGACAGCTTTGTGCAGCGTAGCTAGAAAATAGGTGTTCCTCAGGATATGTCAAATTTCATGTATAGCGGCTTTGTGAGCTGTGCACAGAGAGGGGGTTGGTCTCTGAGGGCATGACAAAGAGTGTATACATGGAAGCCCTGTTGGCACATGACCAACTGGTGGAGGGGCAGATGGTCTCAAATAGACATGGCCCAATACCTGGTCAGCAGGCAGTTGCTGAGAACAGTGACCCAGGTAGCGAGACTGAGGTCACAGCAGCTGAGCATGGGGGGGCACCTTGTGGTACAAGCTAAGGGAGCTGTGCAGTCCAGTCAACCTCAGCTTGAGATCCTGAAGGCAGAGCTTGAGCTGCAAAATGCTGAACTGCAGAGGGCAAGGCTGGAGGCTGAAATGGAGAAAATAAGGCTGGAGGTAGAGGGGAGAGAGAGACAGAGAGAGACAGAGAGAGACAGAGAGAGACAGAGAGAGACAGAGAGAGACAGAGAGAGACAGAGAGAGACAGAGAGAGACAGAGAGAGACAGAGAGAGACAGAGAGAGACAGAGAGAGACAGAGAGAGACAGAGACAACATTTGCCAGCATGAGATCCTTATGTGAGAGGAAAGGGTGAAGATTTGCCAGCATGAGATCCTTATGCAAGAGGAAAGAGAAGAAAAAAGCATATCGAGAGACAGAATGATCAGAGCAAGAGAAAGAATGACAGCACGAGACTGAGGTGGAGAAACTGCACCAGCAAACAGCATGGCAAACCACAAGTAATGGCAAAGGTGGTTCAAGCCACAAAGCCACGAGTAATTCTAAAATGTTCCAGCAATACCAGGAGGGAGATGATCTGGATTTATTTTCAAAATCATTTGAGAGTTTGTGGGCAGTTTAAATTAGACAAGGCTGCTTGGATGATCTACCTGACCCCACTGCTTACTGGCTGTGCCTTGCCTTGCATGCATTTGTTCAAATGGAAGATAATGATTGCATAGACCGTGATAAAGTTAAAATAATGTTATTAAAACATTTTGAACAGACTCCCTAAGCTTATAGACAGAAATTTAGAGCTAAGAAAAGGCCCAGAAGACAACTATGTAGAACTGCATGTTCAAATGTGTGTTTACTGAGACCATTGGGTAGATGGGGCTAAGACAAGGACTGTAGAGCAAATTAAAGATTTAATTGTAAAGGAACAGTTTCTTAAAATTGTACCTCATGACCTGCACATTTGGCTACTGGACCGGGTATGCAACTCCACAAAGGAGGCAGCAGAAAGCACTGATTTGTAGCACTGATTTGTACTGTATGTGGCCAGCAGATGACATGCCACCTGAATAGCGACATTTCTATGGCAACATGTGTCTATATCAACAACAGCATCATGTCACCATAGAAGTGTGGCTGGGACTGGGCAACCCTTCCCCTGACCTGCATCCCTTCCCCGAACTAACTCTAACCAGAAGTTAGAATTCTAAAGTATGGGGGGTGCAGGGGGAATCCCCCGAAGAAAAAACACACACCGATGTGTGCAGCTCCATGCTGACTGCAAATCACTGTTGACATGGAGCCTGGGACTGTGATGCCAGTTGAAGCTTTTCTTGTCAAACTGACATCTTAGAGCCCCAGCAGACCACAATTGCAGTGTAAGAACTATGGGGTTGGGGAAACACATGGTTTCAAGGAGACCCAGGGAGGGCAGTTTAAAGGAAACCAGCCTGCACCCAAGCCCAAAACAGAACCCACTTGTTCTAAGGGGAACAAGGAGCCAGGGGCAAAGGAATACTGGATTTGCCAGAAAGTGGGGCACCTATCCTATGACTGCCCTAAAAACAGGAGTAAAGGGCAAAAGTCAGTGGGAGAGGGTGACCAAGACAGTACACTGTAGCTGGTAAACTGAGCACACACTGTAGTGCCACCAAACTCCACTGAGCATATGCACTGTGTTCTAGTCAATGGGACAGTAACACAGGGATTTAGGGAAACTGGTGCCTCCATCTCCATGGTAAGGCAAGATCTGATCCAGGCAGAGTAGATTCTATTGGGGTAGTTCTCCAAGACTCAAGGAGTCACTGGTCCAGTGGTCCAAGTGCCAATGGCTCGAGTCTTCCTGAGCTGGGAGGGTGGCCATGGGGTACAGGAGGCAGGAGTTGTACCTGATCTCCCTGTGGATGTGATCATGGGGAATGGTTTTGACAACAGGGAAAACCTAGTATGTGTTACTTCCTGTAGCCAGGCAAAAGGGCAAGCTTCTGAGGGTGAGGAGGGGGTGACGCAGCCTGTGCAGACCCATCCCTCAGCAGCTGAGGAAGTGACTAGTATGGGTGAGGGACTAGTTAGGAATAGCAGCCCTGAGCCCCAGCTGCAAGCAGAGGAGGTCGCCACCAAGGGCAGCTTTCCTCCCGAAGGGGAACTGGGGAGGGTCAGATGGGAGGAGCTGGGCAGGGCACAGCAAGATCCTACCCTCCAAAAACAGAGAGATAGCAGGTAGTGCTGAGGTCTCTCGAGGGAGTAAAAAGTCAGTTTATTTGGAAAATGGACTGTTGTACAGGGAATGTACACCACAGAGGGAGCTAGAGAGAGAGGTACTCCAGCAGCTGGTAGTCCCAAGGGACTACTGAAAGCAGCTTCTGGCCCTGGCCCATGATATTCCTTTTTCAGGCCGCCTGAGTATTAACCACAAAAAAAAAGTGGCTTGCTATTGACTTCTTTTAGCCAAGCATGTACACAGACATGGCAAATTACTGTTGGACTTGTCCACAGTGCCAGTGGGTTGGAAAGGTTGGGGACAATGCTAAGGCAGCTTTAGTGCCCCTACCTATTATCGATGAACCCTTTAAGAGGGTAGCCATGGACATAGTGGGTCCCCTGAGTAGCCCATGTCGCATGGGCAAATGATACATACTGGTTGTTGTGGAATACACAACCAGGTACCCCGAGACAGTGGCAATGTCCTCCAGTGAGGCAGAAAAAGTGGCTGATGAGCTCCTGGGAATCTTTAGCCGAGTAGGAGTTTGTCAGACCAGGGGATGAATTTCATGTCATCATTAATAACCAGTTTGTGGGAAAGTGCTGGGTGAAACAGCTCCGTGCTTCACCCTATCACACTGAGACAAATGGCCTGGATGAGTGCTTCGGTGGGATACTTAAAACTATGCTCAGGGCATTTGCTGACCAGCACAAAAGGGAGTGGGACAAATATCTGCCCCACCTCCTGTTTGCATACAGGGAAGTCCCACAGGAGCCCTTTGAGCTCCTGTTTGATCACAGGATGAGGGGGCCCCTGGATTTAGTCAGGGATGAATGGGAAGGTTACCATGCCTCCCAAAGGGAGTCTGTTGTGGAGTATGTCCAAACTTTCAGGGCCAGGTTTAAGGAGCTCATGGGGCTTGCCCAGGAGCACTTAGCCAGTCCGCAACAGAGAACAGAAAGCCTGGTATGAACATGGAGCTAGAGACCGGGAGTACGAAGTTGAACAGCAAGTGATGGTACTTGTCCCAGATTGACACAATAAACTGCAGGCAGCATGGAAGGGCCCATTCTTCATAATCAGGAAGCTGAGTGATGTTAACTATATAGTAGGGCTGCCTGACAGAATGCTCAGGCAGAAGGTATATCATGTGAACATGATGAAGCCCTACTATGATAGGGAGGAAATGATCCTCACCATGTACAGTGTGCCAGAGGAGAGGAATGAGGCTGATTCCCTGGTGGACCTCCTTGGGGAAGCCAGGGAGGGATCCCCAGTGAATAATGAGGAAATGAAGGGGGTACTGCGAGAATTTGGGGACATGTTCATGGGGAATCTGGGGTACACCACAATGGCTGAACACAACATGGACACTGGGGCCCAAGTTCTGCTGAGACAGTCTCCCCACAGGGTACCCGAGGAGGTTAAGAAGACCATGCTGGAGGAACATAGGGAGATGCTGGCCCTTGGAGTGATCCAGTAGTCCAATAGCCCTTGGGCCTTGCACGTGGTCCTGATCCCCAAGAAGGATGGTACCACGCTATTCTGTGTTGACTACCGGAGGCTCAACAGCTGTACAGAGTCTGAAGCCTACCCTATGCTCAGAATGGATGAGACCTTGGAACAGACAGGGGGGAAATCCCAGTTCCTGACCATGACAGACCTGACAAAGGGCTACTGGCAGGTGCCATTAACCCCCGCAGCCAGAGAGAGGTCTGCTTTTGTTATGCCATATGACTTATTCAAATTCAGAGTAATGCTATTTGGGATGAAGAATGTGCCTGTAACCTTCCAGAGGCTTGTGGATCACACCCTGGCTGGGGCAGGTGAATATGTACTGGCTTACATAGATGACATTGCCATTTAATGCCAGACATGGGAGGATCACATCAGGCACATGAGGAAGGTGATCTGCAAACTAAAGGCTGCAGGGCTGACAGTTAAGGTGGATAAATGCCAAGTAGGCATGGCAGAAGTGTCCTACCTTGGGCACCGGGTAGGTAGTGGATGCATCCATCCAGAGCCAGTGAAGGTTGATGCCATCCAGGCCTGGCCCACCCATGCCACAAAGAAACAGGTAAGGGCATTTCTGGGAACAGCCGGTACTACAGGAGGTTTGTCCCTCATTACAGTGATGTGGGCAAGCCTCTGATGGACCTGGCAAAAAGAGAATGCCTGAAAAGTTCTCTGGACAGAGGACTGTGAGTCTGCCTTCCAATGGTTAAAGACGGCATTATGTGAGTCACCCTTGCTTGCTAGCCCCAATTATGACTTACAGTTCATAGTACATGTGGATGCCTCAGACCATGGGCTGGGCGCAATCCTGATCCAGGCTACATGCAGGGGGAAGAGCACCACATAGTATCTGTGCTGGAAGTTTCTGCCAGGGAAGAAATATATGCCACAGTGGAAAGGGAATATCTGGAGATAGTGCGGGCCCTTCAGAAGCTGCAGCCATATCTGTACAGGAGGGAGTTCACTGTGGTCACAGATCATAACGCCTTGGCATGGCTCCATAGGACTAGTGGGCAAAATACCAAGTTATTGCACTGGAGTTTGGTGCTACAGTCATATAATATGATCATTCAGTGTCAAAGTGGAGTGCAGATTGCC
Organism: Neoceratodus forsteri; assembly: GCA_016271365.2. Taxonomy (NCBI): domain Eukaryota; kingdom Metazoa; phylum Chordata; order Ceratodontiformes; family Ceratodontidae; genus Neoceratodus; species Neoceratodus forsteri. The sequence goes on from CM028129.1 coordinate 697,172,211, forward strand.
AATGCAGATGGACTTTTGAGGCAGGGCTGAGTACATGACATGTTCCTTTAGGTGTTTCCTAGGCCCTACATGAATGGCAGTGTCTCTTGGGGTTGCCCAAAACAGAGACACCTTCATTTCTGGGGGGAGAGATGTGATAACATGTGACCAGAGTAATGTATTCATTTATTTTTTTGTTAATTTTCTTTTCAAATAGTCATGCCTGTGTTGTAAGTTGTGCTATTTGCAAAATGGGCACAAAACATGGCTCCTGATATCATATGACCAAACAAGGTCTTATGGGAAACATTGGCTAGAGCTGATCAGGGGAAATGTTCCCATGGGAACATTATTCAGCCACATATTCTGTAAGGCAGATGGGAGAATGCCTCAGTCAGCTTAAAAGGCAAGAAGCATGGGGTTACACAACTTGGACATTCTTCCAAACAGAATCATAAAAGAGGGCAGAGCAGGGGGCAGGGTGGAGTGAGCCAGCTGGCCTGAATTATGTCACACACCACACGCACACACCCATAAAGAGGCCCACCCATTTTGGGGGGGTGGGCAGTGGAGGACTGTTATCCAAAGGGGTTGAGATCCCTCCCCACAGGAGTAAGGAATAAACTGAGGTGCTGTAAAAAAGCACAATCTCTTGGGTTTGGAACATCCGAAGACCAGGGACCCTGCCACACAAAGACTAACATACTGGTAAAATAGCACAGCAAGGGATAGTACAGTTCTGTAGCTAGGGCAGATCACAGATTGCAGGTGAGAATAGATCATATTTCTGCTGTACACCAACTGTCTGTTCAAGAGGTTTTATTTTCTGTTTCTTAGTAAATGTGCAACCCTTTTGTTTTCCCGTAAATACATCCTGTTGTAAATACTTGTCTTTTAGTAAAGAATCATTTTTATAGGATCAGTGACTGCTTGTTTTGTTTAAAAAAGTAAAAGTAATGCTACCATTTCTGCTGGACTCTGTTTGCAGTCCATCTCTGAAAGACACTATCCACAGTTATTTTGTTTGACCTTCCTGACCTTGAGCAAGGAGGAGGGAATAAAAGCAGGTTTCCTGGGTCTTGTTGGTAAGAACACATGGTGGTGGCAGTGAACTTGAAGTTCCTGATGAGGGATTTTCATAGAGACGATCATCAGGAGAAAAGCCTGTTTAGGGCAGAAGTAAGAGTACTACAAGGGATAATGCAGAAGGAGAAAGAGCTGAGGTTGAGCTAGACCAGGAAAAAGGATCCCAGTTTAGAGAACCTCAGGTGGGCAGTGCTGCTTCAGGGAGGGACTGCAGATGTGGGATAGGCTTCAGTTAGTGAGAGAGAAAACCAGCCATGAGATGTGTGAGAGGGTGTGTGTGTGTGTGTGTGTGTGTGTGTGTGTGTGTGTGTGTGTGTATGTATGTATACGTGCACAGAGGACAGGGAGGACTGCAGGAAGACCCAGAGCAGTGTCAGTTTCAGCAGGAAGGGTCCCAACCTAGCTAGCAACCTCAGAGGAAGCAGTTCAAGTCAGCTTTCAGGCTGAGCCTCAGCTAGGCTGAGAGAGAGAGAGAGAGAGAGAGAGAATGTGAGTGAGAGAGAGAGGCCGACTTAAGGGACAGCCACACAATATGTGTAACCAGGGTATTTAGGTGGTGCATCACTGGGACATAAATAGAACCCTTGGGTTAGTGCAGTGTCTTGCCTAAGCAAGCTGGATTGCACATTGAGTGCACTGTAGTAATTGCCTATTTGTGTAATTCTCAAGAGACTCAGTGGGATGGCCTATCCATTTGAACAAGTAACAATCTGAAGGACCCACAACATGATCAAGCCTTCCATTTCCATTGACAGACTTTTGACTACATCAGCAGAAATTGTTGCATCACTGCCTCAATCTGAGTGCCATGGTCCCAAGGGTAACTTTGCAGGCTGACCGGCCAAACCTGGGAAGGGATCCTGCAATAGCAGGCAGATTCTATGGACCCTGGTCCTCTGAAGCCATTAAGGTTTTGACAGATTATGCCAATGTTTAACTGTCATCTGCTCTTGCTAATCACATTATAAACGTTGGACTGCTATACAACACTATCCTGTGTCTGTGCACTGTTTTCATGCAGAACCCAGCAAGTGCCAAGAACCTTGTGGTTTGGTCACTTGGAGTGCCCACAGCACTTGCCTTCAGTACGAAAGGTACATCGAAACTTACCAGTTCACTAGAGGTGGTGGCAGCACCACTGTGGTGGCTGGGGCATAGAGGGAGACCCAAGGAGTTCATCATGAAAGAAGCATTTCACTTCTTCTGATACAGCCTTGCCTAGTCCCACTCCCAAGTAGTGACCCACAGTCTGGACACTGACATCAGGTGAGTGAATCACTCACTCAGTCTTGAACACTGAGTTATGATTTTGTGGACAAAGCTTTTAAAATAGGAAAAATATATGAAAATGTAATGCATAGCAAAGTGATTTAACTTTTTTGACCATTTTTGGGGTGGGTCAGAGTTGAACCAAACCTGTGAAACTTCTCATGGATTGATGGTTGAAAAGTCCTTAACTTGAATAGATTTATTGAAGTCTGGTTCAAAACTGTTTTCAGGGTCACAGCGTGGCACCCTAACAAAAGCCTGAACTGCTGGATGAGAAACTGCAGAAGCAATAGTCTGTACTGAAAGAAGGAAAAGGCTTGCTTTCTTAATGCCAATGACAGAAATTAATCCTCTGCTTGCAGATGTTAAGACATACAAAGATTAGTAACCAACTACTATATGTTGCTGAATTACAGAAAAATACAGGCAATTCTGTGAAGGAAACAGCTTAAGCATCATTCAAGGTTATTGTCAAAAGTAACTATTTTGCCATATATATAGTGTTAGAATTGCTAGTTCCTTATACTGATAAGCCCAATAAAGTTCTTGATTAGAAAAAAAAAAACATCCAAACACTTATTTATAAAGTTAAAATCGCTACTTACAGGCTGTGGATGTTCTGCGATGCAGCAACTGAAACAAACCCAAAACTCCGTCATTTTGTATCTGCAGCTTCTGCTAAAACTACCTCCTCCTCACTGTGGAAAGTGGTCTCTCTTCTTCCTGTTAGCTTGTTGATCGTCACCACTAAGACATGCAGGAAGCCACTTGCACGCATAAGCAAATAGTTATATTCTTCTAAGGCGATGCACTGTATATCGGCTTTTCTGAATTATTTTTACCACCATAAATCACATCAGCAGTTTCTTCCCATAAACCTGTTGAAGAAATGAAGACAGTTCTAATAGGCACTGATCAAAAAATTTGTTCATTTGTTTTGTTTGTTTTATTGGAAAACTGAAACTGAAAAGAACCTTGCGGTTGAAATTAATACAGGTAGACAGAGGAAGATGCATGAAAAACAAAGTGCACTGCCAGTAAACATAAAATCAAGCTCACGACTATGTTAATCAAAGTCCTTGAAGTAACGCCCTTTCTAGGCAGTTCACACATGATTCAAACATGTTGGAGTTAAGCCTGTCTTGATAGATACGAAACAGGTTTACTCAGACTTTTAGTCCAGAAATACTGTCCTACATTTTGAGGTCATTCCATGGCAGGAAGCAAAGATCAAAAACACTACTGCTGGGAAGACCACACTCCCAGATCAGCTGACTACTGGACTATTCATACTGTAAAGTGCTACTAGGAAGACACAGCTCCCAAGTTGGCCAGCTAGCCAAAGATCTTCATCCTCCAACACTACAGGAAACCTCAGCAAATACAGCCAAGGGTGCACCACAGTCACTGGGAACCACCTCCATTGGGGAAAACAGCCCTGGAATTGTCCAGCAACTGCCAAACAGGCAGCTCACAGCAGATCGAAAGTGGGGCACCGACTCTCTGATACACTGAACCAGCTTCTCAAGGAAAGCACAAGTCCAGGGCCGAGCGCTGTTGACAAAGGCAGTGTCAGAATTGTCTATACATCACCAAACAAGCTCACAGCAGTTTGTATACTTCAATCCAGTCTCCGAAGAGAAAAATAAGCCCTTGGAAGATCCCTCATCAACAAAACTAAAAGCTGGGATTCCACCTCTAAAGCTGGGTATCGTGATTTGAGGCACAATTCCACCAACCCAAATCAAAGACCAATCGAAACAACAAAAATAGGACATACAAATCAAGATAAACTGCCTTAATATATGATAGGCAGCAGCAGCAGGAAACAGAGGAGTTGTACTGGGCCAGCGTTTTGGCACAGTGGTAGAACTACTGCTTATGACACTGGTGACCTGAGTTTGGAAACAAGATTGGATTGTCAGGGGACAATCGGAAAGGAAGAGGAGGATTGAGCATCCTAGGGGATGCTCTCCTCCTCTGGGGTGGCTGGGTTGTCACTCTTGCCACAATACTGCCACCTAGGTGACAGTGTAGCCAAGGGCACCATGGGAAGGATGGACTTAAGCTGGGAATCCAGCCCAGCAGAACGCTTCAGCATGCACAGATGCCTTAGTCTGCCCATGCATGCCTGTGTCCCTGGGGTTGGGGAGAAAACCAGAAACGACCCCACTGCCTGATAGATGGTGGCCCTGGTGAACCAAAGAGAGACTGGCTAAGAACCCCCTGGCTGTCAGCCTGACAAGGATCATTCAGGTAGGGGGACCCTCCCCTATTCTCTGCTGGGGGGGGACAGAAACCATGGCAGAATGGAGGTGGGTGTCTGTAGGGGCTCAGAGAATGGAAGAGTCAGGCATCTAGGGGACCCTGAGGGAGACCAAGGCAGTGGTGCAGAAGGGGGGCTACAAACAGTGAATGGAAAAAAAAAAAAGTTGTTTTGGATGACAGCTAAACATGATCAGCTCTGGTACCATCTTGACCCAGAAAATTGTCCTTTCAAGTTCCAACCAATAATTGGGTTATCTTCTAGAGCAGTTAGTACAACATTGCAATCAACATTTATGATAAGCAACAAAAAAAACAACAACAAATAAACAAAAAACTGCTATGCAATTTTTAATCTTCCTTAAAAGATTTGGAACTGTTGCCCCCCAACCCCCTCCCCACCGGTACCTTTGAAAATATTAGTCTCAAACGTTTTACTTCCTAACTGTCAAGCATCATATTGTCCTTTATTCAATAGCCATTTGTTCTTTCTTTTTCTTCCTTTCCCGCCCATCTTACTTTTTCTCCTGCTGCATATTGTCCTGCTGTGTCAGGCCACTGCACCTGTGACCACCCAGCTCCATCATCTGGTCCTTTCACCATATAAACCAGCAGAGATCAACCTATAATGTCCAGGGAATGGTCAGTCCAATCAAGAGAAAACGTGTTAAATGAGCTTAAGCAGAAAGGAGTGGAACTGGTCCTCTTACAAGAGACACATTTAGACCTCAAGGAGAGTGCAAAATTGAAAAGTGCATGGGTGGGTCAGGTTTTTTCTGCTTCGTATCTGGCACACTCCCATAGAAGGGGGGTAGCTATCCTAGTATATAAAGACTGCCCTTTTTGTATGGAGGGTCTTGAAGCAGACAAGGACAGCAGGTTCCTGATAGTAAGAGGCAGGTACAGAGCTCAACCCTGCATGATACTAAATATATATGCCCCCAACTCAGGCTCAGAGAATCAAGCTTTTTTAAAGAAACTACTGCTTAGGGTGGTACCCTTCCCAGGGGAGCTACTGATAGTAGGGGGAGACTAACTTGGTGTTAAACCCTCGCACATGACCAATCTGGCTGTCACCAGGGACCACCTTAGAGCAGCAAGAACCCTGACCAGACTTATGAAGGACCTTGGCCTTCTGGATATATGGCGCTACCTGCACCCGAGCGTAAGGCAATACACCTGTTGGTCTCCCCCCAACAGGGCCTATTCCAGGATTGATTTGGTACTTGTACCCAAGGAGTGGGCATATAGGGTGGAGAGTGCCAAAATCCAGGCTCGGATGCTTTTGAATCATGGTATGGTCTGGTTAAGGCTCTTCATGACACCGGAAGGGAAGAATTCAGCTTGGAGACTAAATGTTTCATTATTAAATAAAACTGAATTTGAGGAGAAGGTGCAGGAGGTAGTAGAGGAATATTCCTTTCATAACCCAAGGCTTGAAACCTCAGTCATTTGGTGGGATGATCTAAAGGCCTACCTGACAGGTAAAATCATACAATACGCCTCTCAAGTAAAGAAGAGACAACTAGAAGAGATATCGGGGTTAGAAGCTAAATTATGGGACCTGGAAGTAGAGCATAAGATAGCCCTGAACCCAGAGATCAAGCAAGAGTTAGATAATATAATAATAATTAGCTTTACTTCTTTTGCGCCTTTCTAAAATCAAGGCGCATTACAATAAAATGACAATAATAAAAACATCATAAAACATATCAAAATCCAGGTTAAAATACACAGCATTAATTAATATTCATATCACCTCCAAATGCCTTTATCCATAAGGATTTTAAGCCTTTTTTAAAACCCTCCACTGTCATGCATTCTCTAATCCAACGCGGTAGAGAATGCTAGAGGGTCAGCACAACGAAACTAAAAGCTTGGGCGCCGGAAGATTTTAAGACAACCCTCGTAATCTCTAGCAACCCCTCGTTGGCCGAGCAGAGTGGTTGCATCGGAAGGTAAGGTACCAGAAGATCTTTCAGGTAATCAGGGCCCAGGCCATGTAGGGCTTTATATGTCAGTAATCAGACTTTAAAGGTGATCCGCCACTGAACCGGCAGCCAGTGCAGATCCCGCAGCACCGGTGTAATATGGGAAGAATGTTAAGTCCCCATTAACAACCGGGCCGCTGAGTTCTGCACTAGCTGCAAGTGGTGGATATCAACCCCAGGAAGCCCAAAGTAAAGGGAATTGCAGTAGTCCAAACGAGAGGTCACAAAGGCGTGGATCAGCGAGGGCAGGTTGCCAAATGGAACAAGGTGCTTGATCCTAGCAATGTTCCCCAGATGGTAAAAGGATAAAGGTAACAACCGCCGACACTTGCGCACACGTCAGCTGATCAAGGATCACCCCCAGGTCTCGCACCCGTTCAGAGGCAGGGAGCTCCACATCCCCCAGGAATAAACCTGAGGCATGATTTGCCCCCGGCCCCTCAGTCCGATGGCCAGGATCCACAACCATCACCGCCGTCTTCCCAGAATTCAACTTCTAGTGCTTATAGTGCTAGGCAAAAACTAAACAAAATATGGGATGAAAAAATAGAAGGGCAGATCAGAGGTTCTACGAATCCGGGGGAAGAGCAGGTAAATTACTGGCCTGGCAGATCTAAAAGGAAGCCACCTCAAGGAATATTCTTAAGGTAAAAACCACGGTTGGAAGCTGGGTATCCAACTCCGAAGGGATAGCTAACCAATTAAAAAAGTTCTATAAAATGTTATACTCCTAGGAAGTGGTAGATTTTAGACACCTAGACGAATTCTTTGAGGGAACCGGGCTACAAAGGCTGTCATGGGAGGAAAGAGATTCTCTGGATTCCCCATTGGGGAATGAGGAGGTCCTGGCTGGCCTTCAGGCACCAAGGACAAACAAGGCCCCCGGTCCTGATGGCATGCCAGCTGAGCTTTATAAAACATTTAAAGAATTATTGGGCCCCCTGCTGGGAGAGGTGTGCAGGGAAGTTCAACAGACAGGTATAACCCTACCAAGCTGGCAATATGCATAGATTACAGTAATACATAAAGAGGGTAAAGATCCAAGGGAATGTGAGTATTATAGACCGGTTTCCTTATTAAAAGTTGATCAGAAGGTATACACTTCAGTTTTGGCCATGCAGCTACAAAGGGTGGTGGGGCATCTGCTACATCCAGACCAAACAGGTTTCATTAATGGGAGACTTGCATGATAACATCTGGTGTTTGCTGAACCTGATTACCCATCAACAAGATGCTAATGAGTGCACCCTGGCCATTTTTATGGATGCAGAGAAGGCCTTTGACAGGGTCAACTGTTTTTTTTGTTTTTTTTTTTTATACACTGGACCCTGTTAGAGATGGGATTTGGTCCAAAGTTCAGAGGGAGTGTGAAAGCCCTGTATGCTGCCCCCCAGGCCATGGTTTAAGTTAATGGATTCACGACAGACAGGTTCTTCCTCACGAGGGGGAATAAGGCAGGGATGCCCCCTGTCACCACTATTTGCCATGTGTATGGAACCATTGGCAGTAAGAATTAGAGCAGCACACGATATTAGGGGACAGAGAGCATAAGATCTCTCTCTATGCCAATGATTCCCTGTTTTACATCACCTCACCTGAAACATCCCTATCTGCATTAAACAGAGAATTAGAAGGGTATGGACGGGTATCAGGATATAAAATTATGATAAATTGGAGGCCTTACGGTTCAGTGGGACGGTACCTAGGAAGGTGTTGGAAAACTTCCCTTACAAGTGGGCCAGGGCTAAAACAGCAAGATACCTAGGGATCAGGATCTCCCCTCCCCAGTTGTTGGACCTGTTTGAACTAAACTATGGGAAGCTCTGGAGGGAGATCTCTACTGATACCACGAAGTGGAGGCTCCTCCCTCTCTCTTTGGGGGGGGATTTATGTATTGGGCAGCTAAATTGGCTGGTCAGAGGAAAATAATATCTGGGGGTTACAGGACTCTCCAAGGGGAAAGAAATTAATATTTCTGGACCCTGAGGGATAGGTGGGAGAGTGAAATTGGACACCAAATCTCAGACCAATGATGGAAAGAGGCTTGGATAAAAGGATGGCACATCACAGCATCCCCGACATGGAGAGTTTAGTTGAAAATGTCTCCAGATTTTTTCACACACCTTCAGTTACAAAATATTTTCAGACTGGGAATTTAAACTTATGTTGGAGAGGGTGTGGGCAGGTGGGTACACATGCTCATACCTTCTGGTTTTGTCCAGAGGTAAAGTTTTGTCAGGAGCTATCTCGGACCCTTGGTCAGCTCTGGGGAGTGGTTGTTTCCTGCTCTTTTGATTCCCTCTTTTTGGGATTGAACCTTGGAGGCCTTGGGAGGGAGGGGCAAAGGTCTCTATTCAGGCTGCTCTGCTTTGCTGCGCTTAAGGAGATTACATCCAGATGGCACACCGCTGTCCTGCCAAATCTCGACTCCTGGCACCACAGGGTGGAGTAGCTCAAGCGGATGGAGGGCCTGACAGCCAAACTGAGATTGATAGAGGAGAAATACAGGGAGCGCTGGGGAACATGGGAAAGAGGGGAAACGGGAAGAATGCAGATCAGAGGCAGCGGCTCCTATCTAGCTCTGGCTCACAGCTTTTGGTTCCGTGTGGGTCTGGGCATTTCGAGGGGGGTGGAGTGCCTGAAATAGGTGCAGAGAGATGAGCGGACCATGATCTAGTCCTTGGGTCATTGTAGAAGTTGAGGAAACTAGAACTGGACTGACCCTCCCCCCCCCAAAACTGTCAGAAGGTTTAGCATTCCTATTCGCCATGCGAGTTTCCTCTTATAGTTAAAGGACTCCTGTTGAGCCCTTAGTTGACAGAAGTGTTGCCTCAAGTCCAGAGCATAATCTTTTTATTCTGCTTTCCTTTCTAAACTAATTTGCCAAGGAATAATATTAGCAGTTTTCTGCAAAAAGGTTTAGTACTTAACTTGTAACAGCTTTGACATAATATTATAATGGCCTAGCAGTTGAGACATGCAGTTTTTATTGATTCTTGGAAGATTTATGGTTACCTCAAAGGAAGGTCTAGCTCATAATTATCAGACTAGTAATATCAAGAAAATATAACCTTTAAGATTGATATCCTGTAAAATATGATAATTATGCACAACTTTGATGGAAACTGATGTATCGCATGTGACAAAATGCATATATGAGCTGTACATCTGAATCTGGAATAAACTGAGTTTAAAAAAAAAAAACAGCAGGGATCCACAGAGGTCAACTCTGGTGTGTTGGCAACCATCATTCTGATAACAGAGGCTCTTGATTTTTGTTCCATTTTTACCCATTGTTTCTTCCGACCACCCTGTGGTGGCACAAAACATACAACAATCAAATTCTAATGCATGCCAGACACATACCCTAGTAGGACTAAATAAATACCAAATGCCACCAGTCAGCTATCATTTTTTTTTTTAACAGCAAAAAGTGCTAAGTGAATACATGGAGGGCAAACAAGTGATGACTTACAATGCCAGCAGTATATCGAAAACGCAGTGAGTTCTCAGTTCACAACTTGCCACTCAAAGTCCATTAAAGTGCAAAAAAAAGTCCAAAGGGTAAAAAGCTCACTTGGAATGGGGATTATAATATCCACAGGTCCACCTGCCACACTGTCTTGGTGCTTTGCTCCACCAGAGCTTCCAAAGGGGACATGGCTAGTGCAGAGACAACAGCCTGCCATTTTTATTCCTGTCATTAGTGACCTCATAATGACATCACTCCTTAAGGAAGTGTTATGTGCTGTATAAAGCTGCAGTAAAGTACTATGGAAAAAACCCTAAACTATTATATATTATTATTATTATATAATATTATAATATTCTTTTTCTTCTAAAACAAAACAGATGTTATAAAAATGCCAGGATATTGTCTCTGTAGGATATTTAATTCCTTTTCAATATGAACTCACTCCAGAGAATCTCTGACTGTATGAACAATGCATGAAATAATATATGCTTGAAACATATAACACCAGCAATTCTGGGCTAACTGAGCAATATATGAACATGAACCAAAAGCCAAGCTGTAGAATACTCTATGAGGTAAAACAATTTAGGGTAGGTCCCAGTAACATACTTGGAACTAACAGAAAAGAAATTATGATGTTTGATAAAATTTCTGTGCTGTTCCACATTGTCACTTAGCATTCATTTACTGCTGGGATTTAATTGAGCAATAATTCAGGACAGGGTGTGGGTTATGCTTGGATTTACTCATGCCTGGTGTGGTTTGGTCACCAGGCCGAGCGACCAAATCTGCACCAGGCATGAGTAAATACCAGCATAACCCACATCCTGGAGTTGATTATTGCAATTATACAATGTTCCCCTATATTTTTTGTAACAAAAAAATAAACATTTTTCTTGCTGGTTTCAATATTTTTTCTTTAATTTATTCTTATTCCCTCTTGCTAGGTAGAATATTGAGGCAGTCACTGGTATTGCAGTTGCCCTTACACTGAGAGCAGGCTTTTTTTTTTTTTTTAATGGAACAGAGACAACTGGGTGGGAGAGGAATATGCAGCCTGACTCAGCACCCTTCAGTCCCATTCACTGGTATTGCAGAGGTGTCGTACAATTGAGAACTGATGCGCTTTTTTTTTTGTTTACTTTTCTATGCCGTTAGCATGAGAGCAGTCCTGAAGTGCACGTGGGAGTTCGTTGGGTCATTTGAGGGGTTTCCAGCAGCATGTTAAAAAGACAGAGAGAGTAACCATTTAGGAAAGCAGTAGTTCCACTGACTTCTATAGTCTTATTTGCCTTTTTTTTGGGGGTGGGGGTTTAAAGTGATCATGAGTGCGGCGAGTGACAGTTTAACATGTGGGCCACTGAGAAGGAGCATGAATGGAGGAGGTGGCAGGCGAGTGCTAAAAGTTGTGAATGGCCGCTGGAGCTCCAAGTGACCATGTGGTATGGGGGTGCACAGGAGTGGAGTGCGGTTGGGGGGTTGCTGATACTGGGGACAGACTGCAGAGAGCCGCTGTGCGACTTTTGCCCGCTTTCTGCATTAACCACTATGGCAGCATTTTGTTTACATTTGGGCAGCGCATACTTGGAAGCCGTATTTAAATTGGACTCATTTCTCTTTTACTAAGAGATGTATTTGTGACAGTCTGAAGTGTTGCCTGCCTCTGGTACTTCTCAGGAGTCAGTGTCAGTTTCAAATATTGCAGGGCTTTGTTTAGGTTTTCAAGGTGGGCAAATTGACTGGAGCAGTCACTTACTGATGTGGCTAACTTGATCTTTATCCATGAGTTATACTGGGATTTACTCACGGATAAAAGACCCAGTCAGCCAATCAGGTTTCTAGATTTAAAAGTGCCATTGTACAATAAGCAATAGATAACAAATCTGTTTGGAAGGGATAGAATATTCTTACAGATCTGTTATTTCACTGCTACTTGAAGAACTTATCGCCTGAGGGCCCCATCAGTGGAACTGTGAATGTCCAATCTGTAATGCCTTGTGAAAGTGTACAAGGAGGACCAGATACCTGCCTTGCACAAGTCAGTCACTGATGCCTCTACTCCTTCTGTCCAAGAGGCTTCCAAAGCACTGGTCGGATGCACTTTGATCAAAGCTGCCAGCTACAGTTTTGTTGCTGTATAGGCCTTTGCTGTACATGTTCCAACTCATCTAGCCAGGATCATCTTGGGTGCTTTCTGGCCCTTTCTAGCTGCTCCAAACAGTACAAAAAGGCTATCCAACTTCCATAAAGACTATTTGTATAAGGTATGTCAACCATTCTATGAATGGCTACCTGTGCAACTGTTTTTTTCACAGTGTTCCTGAGCTTTGGGCAAAAGAAAAGGAGGCTTACTTCTTGGTTAACATGAATCTGTAGGAGTCTTTAGAAGTAAAGAGGGCACTGCACATAACTCTACCGTATCCTGATTACAAAACAGGCATGGTTCCTTGCATGAGAGGACTGTAACTCTCCTATTCGCATAGCAAAGCAAATTGCTACTAGAAAACATGTCTCAACAGAAAGGATGACTCTTATAATTGTGATAGAGGCTACACACACCTCTCTGGATTGAGGGAGGAGGTCACTAGACTCCAGGCCAAGTTGGCTAGGATTCAGGAGACCTCTTTGCCCATGCAGGGGCCACAAAGTTTCCTGCTGCTGCTTCAGAGGATGCCTGGGAGGAGAACGCTTGGACTATGATGGGTTTAGGAAGGGTGTGGGTAGTGGGACAGAGGTACATTCCTCAACAGGTACCACTATGTAATTCCTATGCTGCTCTGGCATGGCTGGCCTGCCAGGAGGAGGCACCTGTGGTAGTGACCAGAGAGGATGTGGGGACCCTCTGTTGTGGAGAGCTCAAGAAAGGTGGTAGAGGACCCCTGGAGAGGAGGCAGCAACTTCTGGCAGGGGACTGGTTTGTGAGGTGGATAGTTTGAGGAATAGGAAGGGGGGGGAGAGAGAGAGGCATGTTAGTTGCCTATGCAGTGCCGTGGCCTGGAGGGATAGGAAGCGGATCTTGAGGATTGCTAGGGCAGCAGGATGTGAGGGAGACCTGGATGTCATTGTTCAGATGGGGACTAATGTTCTATCTAGGGACAGGGCTGGGATAGTGCAAGGGGAGTTTAGAGAGCTGTGGAGAAGTCTTAGACAGATAGCTCACTCAGTGGCATTCACCGAGGTGCTGCCAGTCTACGACAGGGGAAAGAGAGGGAGCTCCGCACCAGGAACTTCAACTCATGGCTGAAGGCATCATGCAGAAAGGAGGGATCCTGCTACAGTGGGGACTGGGAACCCATCTAGGAGGATAAGGGCCTATACAGGGTTGATGGCACGCATCCATCCTGGAGAAGAACCGCAATCCTCAGTGTATGGTTTAAATGTTACATCAATGAATATTTATCTATGATCTATGACGTGGAAACTTTGTAAAAGAGCTTGCCCTCAAAGGTCTTTTCTGAATCACTAAATAAGTAAAAATAAATAAAATATTTAAACTAGCTGAGTGGGTTGGCAGAAGGAATCAGAGGCGCACAAACTGCCCCTCAGGCTGAAGTACAGTAAAGATAACCCAAGGGAAGAGGAATCCCCCTGGGTGAAAATATTCTGGACCTAGAGGCCACCATTGCAGAGGCCAGCCTGGATACTGTAGCCATTACCAAGTAATGGTGCACTGAAAACCATGACTGGGGCATGGCCATACCAGGCTATAATCTGTTCAAGAAGGACTGGGTGAGAAGGAAAGAAGAGTGTGTTGTGCTTAGATACAGGGAACACAGGGGGAGGCAGTTGTACTGTGGGTCACACTGGAGACAGAAAATGGAGCTACTGTTTGCACTGGAGTGATCTACAGACCTCTAGCCCAAGGGAAGCAATTAGATAAGGTACTGGTGAAAGCCATTGGCAAAATAGCAGAAAAGGGGGGCATTCATCCTGCCTGATGTAGATTGGAGCCTTCCATTAGTGGCTTCAGCTAGACGCAGGGACATCCTGGACACTCTGCAGGGGGCATTCCTCAGGCAACTAGTCAGTGAAACTACTCGTGATGGGGCAGTACTGGACTTGGTACTCACTAACAGGGACAGTGTTACAGACATCAAGGTGGGATGCCACCTGGGGACCAGTGATCACTGCTTGGCGTGGTTCAATACAAGTACAGCTGCAGGAAAAACCACACAAGGTGAGGTTCCTGGACTTCAGGAGGGCAGATTTTATAAAGATGGGCTAATGACTCAGGGATGGCCTGGGTGGGGTAGAGGAACAGTGGGTGAAGCTAAAAGAGAGCATAGTAAAGGCAACAAACCTCTGCATCAAACAAGCGAGCAAGAGGAAGAAAAAACTGCTATGGTTCTGAAAAGAGGTGGCTGTAAAGGTAAAGGCTAAAAGGGTAGAAATTCAGAATGTATAAGGAGATGCAGATGGAGGCGGATAGGGAGGCATATCTGGGGAAACAGAGGGAAGCAGCACAAGTAATAAGGAGCGTAAAGGTGCAAACTGAAGCGAGAATTTCCCAAGAGATAACAAAAGGGGACAAGACATGTTTTAGGTATGTAAGCAAAAAGAGGAAGACCAGGAGTGAGATTGTAAGATTAACAAGCATTTGTCAATGAGGAATGTTGTCTCGCTGGCATTGGCATTGGTAGTGTAGGAGTTAGAGACGCATAATAGGAGTGGCAGTGAAGTATTGAACTGATGTCAACCACACACCCACCCAGCAGAGGCTGACTGGCATTGGGGTGTGCCTTTGGGTCGTCTGCTATAATGCTCATGCCATTTTACCTCACCCTACCCTGTAGACACTGACAAGTGTTGTGGTGTGCTTTGGGGTCCTCAGGTGTTATACTTACCCCATTCCATAAGGAAATACACTGAGATGGGTGCAGTATAGGAGAATGGGGTGACCTTTGTGGCTGAACACTCCAAGGCACACCTCGATGCCTGTCAGTGGCTGCAGGGTGGGGGTGGAATGGCAGGAGCATTACTGCTGATGATCCCAAGTCACACCCCTGAAGCCTGTCAGTCTCTACAGGGTGTGGTGTAACAGTTGGAAACCCTAACGCCGTAGGCGTTGTGTTGGTATTTTCACTCCAAATTATCAACATGGACTTTTTGTGACCCCACCTCATGAAGAGCAGCAGTATCAGTTTGTTAGCCGAAAGGTGATTTTGCACAGTGACTGCCATTTAGCGTCACAAGTACGTAAACACATTTTGGGCAGGATGTGAAAAATGACAACTGTATTGTTCATCAGGTGTAAAAAAATGGCAACGTTGAAAATCTGGAGCGAAAATATGAAAAACTGGTGAAGTCATGAGCATGCGTAGAAACTGCGCAATGCACGTCCATAACCCAATTTATTTATTTTTTTAAACCACATTTTCAACATAGGCATTTTGGGACCTCCCCTCGTGAACAGTGGCACTGTAATTTTCTTAATCTGTCCCAAAAGTTGCTCTCCCACAGTAACCATGCCATTATATGCCGCAGGTGTGAAAACACATTTTGGGCAGTATGTGAAAAATGACAGCTATGCTGTTCATAAGGTGTGAAAAAATTCCAGTGTTGAAAATCTGGTATGAAAATATTGCAAATTTACGAAGTTACAAGGGTGTGTGTAAACTGCACAACACATGCTCGTAACAGTCATTTTATGGACTTTCATCACCAAATTTTCAACTTAGGCATTTTAGGACCTCTGCTCATGAACAGTGTCAATGTCATTTTGTCAAACTGTCCCAAAAACTGATTTCGCACAGCGACCGCACTATTCTATGCCAGACATGTGAAAACACATTTTGGCCAGGATATGTAAAATGACAGCTGTATTGTTCATAAGGAGGTGTGGGAAAATGACAATGTTGAAAATCTGGAGTGAAAATATTACAAATTCACGCAGTTACGAGCATGTGTGGAAACTGTGCAATGTACGTTCTTAAAACAGCCATTTTTTGTCACCAAATTTGCAACATAGGCTTTTTGAGAGCACCCCTCCTGAACGGTGGCATTGTCATTTCGTTAATTGGTCCAGAAAGGTGATTCTGTGCAGTGACTGCGAAATCACCTTTCAGGACCGAATAACACCATGACAATGACTGAATTCATGGGGAGGACCCCCCCAAGAACCCATGTTGAAAATTTGGTGCCAAAAAATTCTCCAAAATGGCAGAGATATGCACCAAAGTTGAAAAAAAGCCAATTTATGCCATTATACAGCTTACCAGCATTTCGTCAGTTTGCGGTCGGCTTGGCAGAGTGCAATGTGTTCCCGGTCAATCGAAGATCATCACGCCAGGCTCCAGAGGCAAGTATGGGGTGAGAGGGGAAGTGGGGTATGCAGAGGGTGGGTGCGGGTTGAGGGAGGGAGCAGGACCGACTGCGAGGGATCGTTTTCTGATTTACAGGTTAAAAAAAAAAACATTGCGGGACTTTTTTTTGTTTGTTTTAAACAGGTGGATTTGGCATGTTGGGGTGGGCTCCCAGTGTGCCACCTGAGTGTTTGGGCGGGTGCTATAGCCAACAGGGGATTGGGCACCCCCATCAGCACACAACAAATGGGGGGGACATTATGCCAATGGGGAGTGGGCTCCCCCATCAGCAAATTAAACTGGGAAGGGGAGACTAAAGCAGATGGGGATTCGGCCCCCCGTCGGCAAAGAAAGACTGTTGAGGGGCGCATGATACTGAGGGGGGATTGGGCACCCCCTCAGCACAAAAAAGAAATGGGAGGGAGGGGGCATTATGTTGAAGGGGAGTGGGCTCCCCCACTGGCAAATGAAGTGGGTTGGGGCATGCTGACAGGGGGATTGGGCACCCCTGAAGTCGGCGTTCTGCATGGTGGCAGTCAATGCCACCATGTTTATTAAACTGCTTCACCAGGAAAGGCACGCCGCTGCATGACGAGCTTGGCTCTCATTGCAGCGGACCTTTTCTTTGATCTGGTGGCCAGTTTATGTGTTGCTGGTGTCAGTGCCTGCAGCGGCCTTATTGGGGAATGAGGGATGCACCTACTGATGCATGCCCTGCATTCGCCCACAGTGAAAGCACCTCCAAATCTGCTACTACTGTAACATGTTGGCTGATGCACACGCGTGAGCCAACATAAAAAGTAAAGGGGGGGGACTATACAGAGGGGGACCAGGAAAAGGCAGACATCCTGAGCAAATACTTTGTTCAGTGTTTACAGAGGAAGTAGAAAGGAAGGGGCCACAAAAACGTACCAGAAGCTTTGGAGGGAGGCGAACACCAGTCCTTTTTCAAAGGAAAGAGTCCTAAAGGGACATTCTAATCTGAAGGTGGAAGGGACTTCCAGTGACATAGTAGGTGGGAATGGCCGCTTAACTCTTTGCTCTGGCTCTCCAACAACAAAAAAAGAGAATCCAGTGCTTTACGGTGGCATCCTGTGTTTTTATACTGTGTTACAGGCAGAAGAAGTGACCCGCAATGGTCCGCACGAAGAAAAGAGGCTCTTTGATTGCCAAAATTGCTTCAGTAAATTTGCAAGACAGACAGATGGCAGGCCTCAGTCCAGCTCCTCGCACTCATCTGTGCTCTCAGCATCTGGGGCCAAGGACTCATGCTCCGATTCCAGTTCAACTAGCACCAGGGCAGAATCGAGGAGAATAATTAAGCTCCTACACAAGATAGACAAAGGTCTCAGACATCCAGAGGGACTTTAAAAAAATTGGAGTCTAGAACTACCGCAGTGGAACAGCACCTAGAGGGGCTGCAGGCCGAGCATATGGCCTATGGAAGATCGTTGGCATTCCTATACGGCAGGGAGAAAGTTCTAATTGCAAAGGCTGAAGATGCAGAGGCGCGCTCCAGGCACAACATCATAAGGGTGGTCAGCATACCAGAGGGGGATGAGCAGGCTAATATGGTGGCCTTTATGGACTGTTGGTTAAAAACTGAGCTGCAGATAGAGGAAGACACTCCACTGGAGATTGAAAGGGCGCACAGGGCCCTTGCCCCAAAGCCCAAGCAGGGCACCCCTCCCAGAGCCATTATAATTCAATTTCTGAGGTACCCCACTAAGGACAGGGTACTGCATTTGGCATGGGCTAAGAGGGATCTGAATTTTGATGGAACAAAGGTGTTTGTAGATCAAGATCCCCCGCCCCCGCCTTGGCCCAACGTCAGAGAAAGGTGCTTGGAGTGGTGAAACAGCTAAGAGAGAAGGGTATAAGAGCCCAGATGTATTACCCTGCAAGATTGTAGATAGAATTGCCTGAGGGTCCCAAAACCTACAATTCCTTGCTAATGGCCCACGATTTCCTGGTTTCGAAGGAAATTCAGGTCCCAGATATAAAAGAAGAGACCGTGAAGGAGATTGAGCAGCTTCTCTGGGCAGTGGCTCCAGGCTCGAGGAATATTAATCGGCCCCACTTCAGAGTGGACTCAGTTTTGCCCAGACGTGCTGATCTATCTAAATGGATTACCAAGGGGAAGCATCCAGAGGAGATTACTTGAACTTTAGTAACTGAATGCTTATTGTTTTTCTCTTTTTACCAGGAGATCAATTGTTAAACCTGCACTCATTTTGATTATTAGTACCCTTAAGTGTTACAATTGCTATTCAAATAAAGCGCCTTTAATATTTAGAAATAAGGCGGTTAAGATGTTTACCTTGTTGCTTTTGGTTTTTTCCCCCAAGCGGTTGCCCTGGTCTTGGGTGGTGTGGAGTTGGGGGTGGGGGTCCCTCTCCTCCTGATGGGAGGCTGGTTCGTGTCTGCGCCACGGAGGGGTTGGAGGGCGGTCCCTTTGTTTCGAATTCCATGGCTGGTGGGACCCTTTTTCAGGGTGGTGCCTTCCTGGAGTCCGGTTCTGGTTCTGGTCCCCCTGACCTCATGGGGCTTTTTCTGTTCCTTCTCCTTTCCCCTCTTCGCAGGGGATGCTGACCTAATGTGGAGTTTCGCAGAGGAGGGGGCTATCTCAATGGCTATAATCCAAACACCCACAAGAAGGGCAGCTCATATAACTTAAAGACAAATATATTGACTCTAGTGGGTTGTGGGAATTTTGATCACCCATCACCTTGATATAAATAGTAATAGATGGTCCTACTCATTACTAGCTTTGGGGGTTGGAAGGGGAAAAGAAGGGGGAAGGGAAGATTCTGCTTCTTTGATTTTTCTTTGTTCTCCCTTCATAGAATGAGTGGAGAGAGGGTTACTCTCTCGCGATTTAGATAGCTGCACTAGACTACTAGTTGGTGTGGACTTTAAGAGGCCTACCTGGTTGCATGTCGCGTTAGGCCCCCGCTAGATGGTCAGTGCTATTAAGGGGGTATGAGTACCTAATTTATTCTTTTCATTTTTGTCTTTCCTGGGCGAGGCCTCACAGGGTTCTTTCTGACCAAGGATGACATAATCCACTCAAGTGCCCTTTCTTTTTACTCGAATGTGAATACAAATTAGTGTGCCCCCCCCATCCACGTGATGGTTTGCCTGTTTCCTTTTTGTGCCATTTTAGAATGAGGGCTAATCAATTATCAACCTTGTTGTTTCTCCCCTGCCCCTCCCCTTTTTTTTCTCTCTGTCTTCTTGCAGTCTGAGCTGCACTGGATTCATCATCAAGGACGTTTTCAGTTAATGGGTGAATGTCAGAGACCCGAAGGGTTCTTTTTCCCAGCCCTTCCTGGAAGCTTTTCCTTAAGGAAACCAACAGAGGGCACAGGCTGGTGACTCTCCAGGTTTCTGGGGAGCCGCCAACCCTTTCACTCCTAGTGGTGTGTTGTTCCCCTCTAGGGGTGTAGTTCTTTTCTTCCACTACTTCACATCGAAGCACCTGCCGAGCTGAGTATCGTCAGCACGGATGGACGCTTTGGCTTTTAAGCCATGTATGAGCAATGACCCTTTGTCGTTGCGCTCCCTTTGTGGAGGCAGGTCCAGCGCTCTTAGTGCAGGGCTTGCAACTTTTTCAAACTTATTGTGTGTTACGGTGGTTGTATTATTTGTTGCTCTGTTTCTTCTCTATCCTTTCTCTCTTTTCTGCCTTTACTTGCTTTTGAGAGAGTGCCTTTTTGTACAACAAGGTGTTATGATTGTACAATTGGATACAGGGTGTATAATTAGTCTCGGAGTTCTCTTGGATATATAACATGGCTGACTTGACAATTTGTTCGCTTAATGTTAAGGAATTAATGTTGTTAAACGTGTGAAGATATTAGCTAAATTTAAAAGGGAAACGTGTGACATTGCCTGTTTACAGGAGACCAGGTTGACCCTGGGAGAGTACATGAAATTGCGCAGGGATTGGGTGAATATGGTATGCTCCAATGAGCACCCACAATCTAAAAAGGGGGGAGTAGCTATCCTGTTTCACAGGGGCATTCCCTTTCAGATTCAGTCGTAATTAAATCAGGCTTGGGACACCAACTGACGGTTTCCGGCATTTACAAGGGTCGGACAATACATTTGGTTGGAATTTATGCCCCCACCCCACCTTCTGGAGGGTTTTTTCGCTCCCTTTTTAACTCGGTAGCTAGATTACCTTCTGGACAAGTCATTCTAATGGGGGATTGGAACTGTGTTGAGGACGTCAGTATGGATAGAAGCTCTACCAAAATCCCAGGTTCCATGTCCTGCTCCCGGTTACTTTGTAACTTGCTTGTAGAAGCTGGACTAATAGATCCATAGAGGCAGTTTAATCCCTCTGTGAAAAACTTCACCTTGTTTCCTCCGGCTTCCAATATGTATTCCAGATTGGACAGATTTTACACCCAGAGAAATGCTTTGCATTCATTTAGAGACATTTCCATCCTCCCGATCACGATCTCAGACTATGCTATGGTCAAGGCACAACTTCTTTGGGACACAGTGGAGGGGGGTGGATTCTGGAGATTTGATCCGGGACTACTCAATGATAAACAGTACAAAGAATCTACCAAAAGGGTTATTCAGTGTTATCTAAAAGAAAATACAGAGGCGCTTTCCAGGCTCAAGTACTTGTGGGATGCCTTAAAGGCGGTGACGAGAGGGCACACGATAGCATTTTCCTCCCATAAGCATAAACTGCACCAGGCTCGTATGCAGGAAACTCTCACATCTATTGCTGACCTGGAAGCATCACACAAATGTACGGGGTCTAATTATACACTCAAAGTTGAGGGAGGCCAGGGATTCCTTTAATTCCTTATTACACCAATGGGTAGAGAACTCCCTTAGATATGCTGGGTAGCGTTGAGAGGGGAGAGAGGGCAGGAAAATTGCTTGCCCTAAGGCTCCACAAGCAAGCAGCTGATAGGTATGTGGTTAAGGTTAGTTCAGACCCGCCTAATCTCCCTTATAAGAGTCTTCCTGGTGAAATTGCACAAGAGTTTGCAGAATTTTATAGACAACTCTATACTAAGGAAGAAACACAAGAGCATGGCGAGAAAATTTCAAATTTTCTACATGGTCTGGAGCTCCCTGCCTTGTCTTGAACTCAGAGGAACTCCCTGGATGCTCCCTTCACTGAGGGAGAGGTGGGGCTGGCTATCAAGGCTCTCAGCTCTGGCAAGGCTCTGGGCCCTGATGGGTTCATCTCGGAATTTTATAAAGGGTTCCAGGAGGTGTTAACCCCGCTACTCACTAGAGCCTGCAATGTGGCGCAGGGGCCAGGGACCTTGCCAGATGCATGGGGAGAGACCCTTATTTCAGTATTGCCCAAACCGGGGAAGGATCACACCTCATGCGCTGGGTACCGACCTATTTTACTGCTCAACCAAGATGCAAAAATCTTGGCTAAGATCATCAGCGAACATTTACAGAAAGTGGTCCCCATCTTAGTTCACCCAGATCAAACTGGGTTTATACCCAGGAGGCACATTCAAGACATTAGATTGCTGTTAAATATTATTTCCACGTCCCAGCTCCCTATAGACTCCCCACTTTCAGCAATACAATCTTTAGATGCTGAGAAAGCATTTAATCGTCTAAATTGGCAGTATTTGGACTTGGTCCTGGGGGGCTTTGGGTTCGGTGAGAAATTTCGGACTTGGATATCTAATTTATACTCTAAACCTAGAG
Organism: Neoceratodus forsteri; assembly: GCA_016271365.2. Taxonomy (NCBI): domain Eukaryota; kingdom Metazoa; phylum Chordata; order Ceratodontiformes; family Ceratodontidae; genus Neoceratodus; species Neoceratodus forsteri. Next base: position 697,194,281 of record CM028129.1, read on the forward strand.
CAAAGGTCCGGGTGAATGGGACGATTTCCACTCAATTTACAAACATACGAACATACGAAATTTGCCAGCAGATAAAGGCCTAGAGGTCTATCAAGTCTGCTCAAATGTGCAGCTAGCACTCCTATTCTGCAGCTGCCCTCCCTCCCACCCTTCCTTCATTAACCTTCCCTTGTCCTGTCCCATCCTCGTTTGAAGCAGTCCACTGTTCTACTGCATACCAGTTCAGCAGGTAACGCATTCCACCCAGCCACCACCCTCTCTGTAAAAAAGTGTCTCCTCATCTCCCTCCTGAACCTTCCTCGCTCCAGTCTCATATCATAGCCCCTGGTGGCCCTCCCCTCTCTTACTTTGAACAGCCCCTCTGTACCCGTCTTGTTTATTCCTTTCATGTATTTAAAGGTTTTAATCATATTGCCCAGTCTCTCCTCCAGTGAGTACATGTTCAACTCCTTCAACCTCCTCTCATATGATAAGTCCCCCAGCCCCTTGATCATCTTTGTCGCTCTGCACTGCATCCCCTCCAGTAACTTAATGTCCCTCTTCAGATACAGACGCCAGTACTCCAGGTGTGGTCCAACTAATGACCTATACAGTGGCAGAATCACCTCCTCCCTCCTCGAGGATATACCCCTTGCAATACAACCCAGCATTTTGTTGGCCTTTGCAGCTGCCTTCCTACATTGTGCAGAGTTGTTCATTGACCCTGTAATGAGCACACCCAGATCCTTCTCCTCCTCTGTCTGGGCTAGCTGCGCTCCCCCTAGCTGGTAACTCCTCCTTGGGTTCTTCATTCCAAAATGCAGCACCTTGCACTTTTGGCATTAAAGCCCAGTTGCCAGGTGTCTGACCAGGTTTCAAGCTTTGCCAGATCATCCTGCAACCCTGTCATCCCCTAGGTCATCCACCACCGCTCCTACCTTGGTATCATCAGCAAACAGACTGATCTTGCTCTTGATGTCCCATGATATGTCTGCAATGAATATCCCAAACAACACTGGTCCCAACACTGAGCCCTGTGGAACACCGCTCATCACTGCCTTTGGGTGAGAGCTCCCCCCCTCCACCACCCTCTGTTGCCTTCCCTGCAGCCAGTTTCCTACCCATCTCACCAGCTTTGCACCTGCCCCTGTGCCTACTAACTTCCTTCCCAGCCTTCCATGTGGCACTGAGTCGAATGCCTTACTGAAGTCCAGATACAGGACATCCACTGCATGGCCCCTGTCCAGTTGCCTAGTTACCCAGTCATAGAACTCCGACCAGGTTGGTTTGGCAGGATCTGCCACGTGATGAAGCCATGCTGTCTGCTGTCCTGTAGTCCTTTTGGCCTCTAGGAGGCCACCAGCCTCTCCTTCAGGATAGTCTCCATTAGCTTACCCACGATGGATGTGAGGCTCACTGGTCTGTAGTTTCCCGGTTCATCCTTGGGGCCACTCTTGTGGAGGGCACCATGAGCCATCCTCCAGTCCTGAGGTACACACCCTGAATGTAGTGAGGCATTAAATAGGTCTTCCAAAGGTCCTGCAAGGACCTCTGCCAGCTCCTTCAGTACCCTGGGGTGGATGCCATCTGGGCATGGCGCCTTGTCCACCCTCAGTGCCTTCAAACCCTCTTGAACTCTGCTCTCCATGATTTCCCCATCTGTCACTACTTCCCCCCCAGCTTTTGCCATTTCTCCCACCTTGGGTGTCACCCCCCTCTTCTCTTGAGTACTTCTGCTCAGTATTTACTAATTTAGTGCTTCCGCCTTATCGCACCCTGCTTCCACCGAACCCCCCTCCTTCCTAATCCTTACTATGTGGTCCTTACAGCTCATTTTCTCCTGATGTGCTAAAAGTCCTTCTCCCCTTCTTAATGCCTTGTGCCAGCCTGAGTTCCGAAGATGCTTTGGCTCCCCTACTGCCATATCACCTCCTTCCAGTTCTGTCAAGTACTCCTCCCTGTCCCCCCCCTCCCTGTTTTCTTGTACTTCCTAAAGGCAGCTCTTTTCCTCCTTACCTTTTCCATGACCTCCTTGCTCAACCAGATCGGTTTCTTAGCCCTAGCCTTCTTGCTCTGGGCTTTGCAGCAGGTTTCTGTTGCCTCCAATATCCCCAGCTTTATGAGCTCCCACCTCTGGTCAGTGTCCATACTAGATTGAATTCTGGCCAGGTACCCTTTTACCACTTCTCTCATCCTCCCAAAGTCAGCCCTCCTGAAGTCCAGCACTCTTGTGCCAGATTCCACTCCTTCCTTGCCCATATCCAATGTGAGCCATACTGAGTGGTGGTCACTCCCTGACAGCGGTTCCTCCACTGTAAGTTCTCTCACAAAGTCCCCATTTGCCAGCACAAGGTCAAGGGTATTCCCTAACCTGGTTGGTTCACTGACCATTTGCAGCAGGAAGCTGTCCTGGAAAGCATCCAGCAGTACCTGCTCCCTTCTGTTTCTGGTTGTTGGGGTGCTCTAGTCCACTCCTGGCATGTTGAAGTCCCCCACAAATGACCACACTACCCTTCTCACAGGTCCTCCTGATCTGTCCCGCTAGTTCCCTGTCTAACTCCTCCGTCTGAGATGGTGGCCTGTACACCACTCCCATTCTAAGAATCCTATTCTTGGAATCCTGGATTTGCATCCAAAGTGACTCCGTACTACCCTCCTCCCCTTCTTCCCTTACACACTTCAGTCCTTCCTTCACATATAGTGCCACCTCCCCTCCTTTCCCAATCACTCTGTCCCTACGAAATAATCTGTATCCTGGTACAGACAGGTGCCAGTCATTGTATTGGGTGGCCCATGTTTCTGTGATGGCAGCAATGTCCACCTCTCCCTCTGCCATGAGCACTTCTAACTCTGCAGTTTTCCTCCCATGGCTCCTAGCATTAAGGGTAACCACCTTCCACCCTCCCCCCCATCCTGCCCTCCTTTCCTAGCATCACCAACGGTACTTGCCATTTGTCCTTTGTCACTGTTATGGGGGGTAAGCTCATATGGTTTCCCAACCTGTGGTCTCTGCATATATCTCTTCCCCAACTGCCAACCCCCACTCCTAGTTTAAATTCCCAACTTCCTCTATGTACTCCTCCATCCTCTGTTTCAACACTTTCTTTCCCTCCTCACTCAAGTGTAGTCTGTCCTTGGCATAGAGACTACTGTCCTCCCAGGTCCCTCCCCACCCCCCAACAGCCTATACCCTTTAGCACAACACCAGGTTCTTAGCCATCCGTTAAATTCCTCTATTCTCAGCTTTCTTGTTGTGCTTGCCTTTGGCACAGGAAGTATCTCTGAAAAAAAGTTACTGATCTTCCTGCCCCCTCACATAATTGTGCTAGTTCCTCAAACCTCCTCTGGACTGTATCTACTGTCTTGTCAGCCAGGTCGTTTGTCCCAAGATGTATAATTAAATGAGGCTTGTCCCTACCCCTTCTAGCATATTTGGGACTGAGCGAGGCACCAGGCAGGGCTGCCCTCTCTCACCTCTCTTATTTGCCCTTAGTTTGGAACCCCTGGCAGCATATATTTGGCAAACGGATATTTTGCAAGGTCTCCAGGTTAGGGGGGTGGAGGTCAAGATCTCATTATATGCGGATGACATCTTGTTATATACATCAGATCCAGTAAATGCAGTTCCCAGGATTTTCAGCTTTCTCTCCGAATTCGGCACTTTCTGGTTATAAGGTTAACCCAGACAAATCTGAGCTATTCCCTCTGGGGGGTTTCCTGGATCAGCCCTTATCAAAGGTGCAGCAAATTAAGTGGTGTAAGTCAGGGTTCAGATATTTAGGGATATGGGTCCCTAGGGATTTTAAGGCCTTATATTCTACAAACCATTTAAGGGTACTTCAGGAGATTCGGGAGGACTGCAACAGATGGAGGGAGCTCCCCCTTTCCATCTCGGGCAGGGGTGAATCCATCCGCATGAATATTCTCCCTCACCTGTTTATAACGGGTGCCATTCCTTTCAGACTCCAGAGGAATTTTTGGTGAGATCTGAACTCTACCCTCTCTAAATTTCTTTGGTCTGGGAGGAGGCCCTGTGTTAGATGGAAGACCATGTTGGCCCCCAAAGATAAGTGGGGCGGCTTTGGGATACCTGATATCCAGAAATATGTTTGGGCATCTCAGCTGCAACCGTTGGTGACTATGGCTCAGGGGACCCCACCGAAGTGGGTTCAGATTGAGGGGACTGATTCTCCTCTGGGAAACGTTTCAAACCTTATTTTCTTGGATATTCCTAGGCTGCACCAGTTGATTTTAGGAATCCTTTCACTAGGGCGATTTCCCAGGTTTGGAGGGACATGAACTCAAAACTAGGTATTTCCTTAAAGCTTAACCAATACACGACTATATTGAGCTGCTTAGATTTTGGCCCACTCAGGTGGGATATGGGTTTTCATCGATGGGCGAGAGCTGGTCTGATTAGTCTGGGCCAGCTTTTCGATCAGAATCTAGTAAAACCATTCCAGCAGTTAAAGGCTGAATTCAATCTCCAACGTACGGACTTTTTCCATTACCTCCAGTTAAGACACTATGTCCACTTAAATGAAAAGGAGCTTGAGTTGAGCACGGAACCTTCAAATAACCCAATGCAATCTATCTTATCCTCCCTGATAAGGTCTCCGAATCAAAAAAAATTGATCTCCAAATTAGTACAGAGGATGAACTTCGCAGAGGGTGGCTCCTTAATTCAGGTTAAGGACATGTGGCATAGAGACCTAGGTGTGGCCCTGTCAGAATCTGACTGGACTTCCATTTGGAAGGCTATTCAAAACACCATATCGTCCCTCTTTTGGCGAGAATTTCGGTGGAAGTTAGCTGTTAGATTTTTTAGAGTCCCTGTGGTGACAAAACATTATGGGTTACATCACTCCGACCTTTGCTGGAGAAACTGTCAGTTGGTTGGTACATATTTCCATATATTCTGGGAATGCAAAGTTATACAGGAGTACTGGAGGGAAGTAAAAGATATCTTTGAAAGGATCTTCGAGCTAGTACTGCTGGAGTCCCCTCAGTATTGGTTATTGGGATTGCCTCCCTCTTTTCTGGCTTCCAGATCCTCCCGTTATTTGTTTGGAATCTTGGTGGCAGCAGCCCTTAAGGCTGTTAATTTGTTATGGCTTACTCTGGATAAGCCCACTATTTCTACTTGGTATGATATCTGCACCAGGATCCTAGACATGGAATATCTGACGGCCAAGTTGAGGCTGTCTTTAGATAAATTTAAAGGGAGATGGCTACCATTCTTGCACTTCATGGCCTTCCTGGAGGGGAAACCTGTATTAGAATTGCTTGCCAGATATGTCTGAGAAGACTCTCCAGGTCCAGTCTGGATGTTCTGACTGAGGTATGAGGATAGGAGGTCTCCTCACTTCTGTGTTTTAGACTGGTTTTATTATGAATTTCTGGATATGTCCTATTCATCAGGTACTTTTTATATAAGTGTACCATTAGGGGGTATGTGTAAGTCTGGGCCTTTAGTAATAAAGGAGGTAACCTCAATCTTTGTTAGAGGCAATAAGTTATTGGCAGCATTTATAATGTTAAAACTGTTTCTCTCCGTTCTTTTTTCTTCTTTTCCTAATTTTTGAAGGCACTCTCATCTGTTAATCTTATCTCTCCCTTTCCTTTCTCTCCTGCTTTTCTTCTGTTTCTTTTCCTCTTTTCTCCTTTGCCTTTGGTTTTAATACTGTGTAAGTGAGTAGAAATGGACTTTCTATTTGTCTGTTAATATATTTATTTCTATGGAAAAAAGTTCTCCAATAAATTTTAATTTAAAAAAAAAAATAATAATAATCTTAAGGTGGAAAAAGCAATGAGGCCTGATGGGGTACATCCAATGGTGCTGAGGGAGCTCAGGGGGCTATTGGCTGTACCTCTGACAGTCCTATTTAACAGCTCACTGGAAACAGAAATAGTTCAGGAGGACAGGAAGAGGACGTTGTAGTCCCACTACACAATAGTGGTAGCAGGGAGGAGGCTGGCAATTGTAGGTTAGTCAGTCTGATATTGGTGGTGGAAAAGTTAATGGAATCACTGTTGAAGGAAAGGACTGTGAAAAATCTTGAATCCAGTGTGGTACAAGACCCAAGGCAACATGGATTCACAGGGGGAGTGTCCTGTCAAATGGATCTGAGATTTATTTGACTGTGTGACAAAGGAAATAGATCAGGGTGCAGTGATGGATGTGACCTACCTAGATTTCAGAAAGGTTTTTGACACCTTCCACATAGGAGACTAGTAAGCACGCTGGGTAGCTTAGAAGTGGGTCCAAATGTGGTAAACTGCATAAGAAATCGGTTAGGGAATAGGCGACAGAACAGGGAGGTAAATGGAGTTCACTCTGAGGAAGGGAGGGTGACCAGAGACGTGCCTCAGGGATCAGCGATGGGACCGGTCCTCTTTAATGTCTTTATAAGTGATATTGCAGAGGAGCTGGAAGGGAAGGTCCGTCTCTTTGCAGATGACATCAAAATCTGCAATAGGGTTGACACATCAGGGTGGTGGTGGAAAGGATGAGCAGAGACCTGAGAAAACTAGAGGAGTGGTGAGGGATATAGCAGCTGTGTTTCAATGCAAAAAAGTGCAAAATAATGCACTTAGGGCACAGACACCCAGGAGCAGAGCACAAATGGATGGAATGGTACTGATAACTGCCAAGCAGGAAAGAGGCCTGGGGTAATCATATCTGATGACCTAAAGGTGGCCAGGCAGTGCTACAAGGCAGTTGGGAGGGCTAGTGGGATGCTGTGGTGCAGAGAGACAGGTATCATCAGCAAAAAGAGGGAGATGGTGTTGCTTCTGTACAGACTGCAGGCAAGATCCCATCTAGAGTACTGTGTCCAAGTCTGGAGACCACATCTCCAGAAGGACAGAGTGGAGGCAGTCCAGAGGAGAGCAACTAAAATGGTACAGGTTCTGCATCAAATACCCTATGAGGGGAGACTAAAGGACATCAATATGTACACACTGGAAGGGGGAGAATATGATAGAGACTTTTAAATACCTCACAGCGGTAAAAAAATCCCAGGAAATAAATATTTTTCAGAAAAAAGGAGCTCAAGAACAAGGGGACATGCTATGAACCTGGAGGGAGTAGATTTCAGGAGAGATGTGAGGAAGTATTTCTTCATAGAAAGAGTGGTGGATTCCTGGTATAGCCTTCCAGTGGAGGTGGTGGAGATTAAAACTGTGGTGGTGTTCAAGAATGCATCAGATAGGCACAAGGGAATTGTAGTGGAAAGGAAGGGGGGAAGGGAGAAAGATCTGTTGGGAGACTGGGTGAGCCAAGCAGTGCTTATCTACCATAAAATTATATGTTTCTGTGTTTTAAATGGAAGACCACAGAGCACATTAGGGATGGCATGGGGTCCAAAGGCTGGAATGAGGATCTGTAGACTGGTTTTGTTCTTCTGAGAGTTCTAAAGAACTGACTGTCAGAGTGCAAGCCTAAGGTGCGTCCCTCATAAGGACCAAACATATCTGTCCCCACTGAACTAAATTCAAAATGGGGCATAAATACCTTTCTTGGTCTATTTCCTGCTAGTTTGTCTGAATGGAAGAAAGATTGACCAAACTATCATAAGCCACCAGTGTAGATTGCTTTCTGACATCATTGTATCCACAACCTTTTCAGCATATCCTAGTCTGAGATGCCTCACTTCACAGGAGCCAGGTTATCAGCTAGATTTGTGCCATACTGGAATGGAGAATAAGGCCTTGATGCAGATGATTCTGCTGCTGAGGAAGCTGGAAGGACTGTTGCACTACCAGACTGACCAGGTCTGAGAACCATGACCTTACTGGACACCCTAGAGCAACTAGAATGAACCAACCTGGTGCTAACTGGATCTTTTTGAGAAATGGCGGGAGCAAAGGGAATGGTTAATACTGTGGTCATAGGCCAGAAGAAAGCAATGAGGTCCACTGAGACTGCTCCTCATTGTTTCAGTGTCTGTAACCTGATAGAGTTTTGACCCGCATATAGTTATTTAGTTTCCTTTTAAAAATACTCTTATTTTTCTTGCCAATGATGTCCTGGTCTAATTTGTTCCAGATTGTTATTACCCTTTGTGTAAAGAAACATTTTCTTTTACTGGTCCTCACTATTTCCCTATGATATTGCATATTGTGTCCCTCAAGTATTTTTCGTTCCTAGGTTTCATATTTGGACCAGATTTGAATTGATCATCCTTTACTGATATACATTAAAAATGCTCCCTGGTGTTTCAAATTCCCATTTTTCTGATGCATTTGAAAAGTTTTCAAGGCTGTTTAATGGCACATATACGCTCTTAAATATATGGAAGCATTATTAGAATAATGATTTGTCATTTTATGCCATATCCAGCTAAGAATATGTAACCCCCCTGTCCTGGGAGGCTTACCTGACTGCCCTTTTGGGGCTCCCATTTCCCCTGGGTTTTGTTTCACCCCCATTTCTTTTTCACAGTCCTTGCTGTTGACCCTGGTAGATTCCCTGTGCCTTTGTGGTTCCCTGGGTTCTCCCTTCAGGACCCACGTTGGTTTTTATGGGGGCGGGGCCAGTGGAGCATTCGCGTAGAGCCAGAGGCTTGTATTTGCACCTTCAGGTGCTTTACTGGTACCCCGCACATGTGTAAAAGCGCATGTTCATTTGGCCATTTTGGCAGTTGTTTGGGCTGTCTCTCCGGTGGTCTCGGTTCCCGGGCTAAGTAAAAGAGGGACCAGGACCGTTAGCTGAACTGGAGAGGTGGCAGAAACAGCAGATCATCAAATTTTGTGAACTCAATCTGTTCGAGGATTTGGGAGCCACCTCATTAATATTCATGAGGCAGCTCATGAATACATGAAGGAGAGCCTGTCTAGCACCTCAGGATTGTGATTTAGCGCTAGCAAAAGGGAAGGAATAAAATGAACATAAATAAAAGCTGCAAGGTCTGCAAGGCAAAAGGGGATATTACTGTGCTGTGGGAAAATAAAGACAAAAGTGTCTATGTGGGGCTGTATTAACGCCATAAGGTGGGACACTAAATAGGCTGTAATGGGACTGTGTGTGCTGCCTAGGTGCAATAACAAATGACAGCAGCGACAGCAAAAAGGCTAATGAAAAGTGATTATTGGTGCAGAGCACAGGGGTGGCTGTACTTGTGTGGGAAAATATTTAAATAAAAGCAAGTGGCTTGGCTGCAGGAGCATCTAAAACTTGGGCCTCTGAATAAACTGCAGGGGAACTGTTTACATTGCAGCCATGTAATTACAGACAACCAACCACAAAGCCAGGACTTGCAAGGAGGATTCTAGGGCTTGTGAACAGACTCTTGGGGAAAATACTAGGGAATATTTTGGTGCCATTTTGTGCAATCAATGAGGCATTGAGGGAGCCGCATACATATTAATTTTCTTTAAGGACAGTGGCTCCAGCCAATAGGGAGCTGCCAAGGGCTCCCCAAAAGACTAGGGCTTCTGATTCTTGGGTCAGTTCTGGGGACAGCTCCTCCACAGGAAGGGGGGCTCTTGCCCCTGTGAGAGAATGGGTCTGCAAGGCTGGAAAAGGGCCTGCCTGGGGGCTGTCACTCTGCCCCCCAGGTCTGGCAGTGCCTTTCCCCATCAAGAGAGTAAGGAGAAGAAAGTTTGTGCAAGCAGCTTTGCTGAACAAGGGAGAAAGCTGCAGTTTCCTGAGAAAAGATTGCTATGTCGTGAAGATGCACCACAGCGGTGAGATGAAGAGTAAAGTTGTGTCTTGAGCCTGGAAAAGACAAAGGTTGTGTCTGAGCCTGGAAAAAAAAAAAAAAAAAAAGACATTTTCGTCAGCACCTCATCGGTGAGGAGAGATGTGATGAGAGAATCGTGAAATGGGAAGAGGATGTATCCGAGCCTGGAAAAATACAAGTGAACTTCGAATGAAGAGACAGCCTCTTCTGTTCAGAGATGACTATCACCTGCATGGTGAGACAAGAGACTTTCTATGTGTTGCTAATCTTGTGTGTGAGCCAGAGCATAAGGACGACCGCTGTGTTGGGGTTGACAGACTGTGAAAGCAGGACGACGAGTAGGTGTTTTTGGGGTTGGGCACCTGCTGTCTGCTCCTGAGCTACAGCAAGAAAAAAAGGCTGTTGTGGTAACCCTGGATTTTGAGACTCTCCACCCACTGGAGTCTGGGGGGCAGGGAAGGTAACAGACTGCTTGGCTACACACTGTGGCAGGTTATGAAGAAGCAGAGCAAAATTATCTAAAGGTTCCATCTGAAGCTCAAAGCCAGGTGGGAAACTGCAGGGGACCACAGATCTTGTACCGGAGTGGTAGGGCACTGTGATCCGTGAGGGAGCAGGGCCATGGGGCCACTCCCAGGTCTGGGTACTTTGTGGCTGGCTGGCCTTGTATGTGTGCTCTGCATCATGCCTCAACAGGCTGAAGGGGACAAGCTGCAAAACCTTCAATCAAGCCTGAAGAGCCAAGCTGCAGCATCTTTGCCCCTTCAAGCATCGAGCCCGATTCTGCATGTGCTGCTTCCATCAACCTCAGGATGTCAATTAAGTGTGCCACCCAAGGACTGATTCCGCAGAACCATGAGTAACAGCAGAAATTGCCCTGCAAAATCTTAGGAACTGTATATAGTTCATCCATGCCCTCCTTGGCTGGAATTAAAAAATAGAGTTGAAGCAAACAGAGGAAAATGTAAAAAGTTATTTAATTCAACAAGCGCACCAAAGCTAGCCAACCAGCTGCACCTCAGGCCTGCAACTGTATGATCTGGGTACTCAGGGACAGAATTAGGGACTTCATTCTGGACTGATAGCAGAGGGTCCAGGTTATGGTAACACTTGCAGTATTTAGGTAGATAGATTGGTAGCTGCATTGCTTGAAATGTGGATTTGGGAAACAAAGGGGAAATGATTGTGGAAAAATGCTAAGTCTTTAAATATGCAAATTTAAAACTGTTTAACCTCTATCCTAACCCTGCTCATGTAAATAAATTATGTTGTTTACTGTTTGGAAAAGGTACGGACTCAAGAGCTTGTTTTAGTGAGCATGTTAGCAGCTGAAGTTAAGATGCCAAATGTGGAGGGCGGGGAGGTTCAGACTTGATAAGTCCATGGCTGGGATAACTGTATTGGGGAGGTCATACTAAGATATTTAGGAGCGTAGAAGGCCAGTATACTCCATGATAGCTCCCATCCATTCACCCGTAGTAAGTAAGTATGTGTCCTTCATGAATGTAGGAGTCTAGTCATCTCTTGAACTAGGTTTTACTATTAGAACTGATAATTTCAACTGGTAAGTTATTCTATGGGGCAACCACCCTCTGTGTCAAGAACGCCTTTCTTCTGTTTGTGTTATATTTTACATGTTGCAGCTGTAGTGGGTGTCCTCTAGCACCCTTTTTTTTTTTATCATTTTTAAATTGTAGATTCAGCTCATGTAATAACAAGTCATCTTGCATAACATAAGTCTCCCCTGATCTGCCTCGTCTGCAGGGACATCAGCTGGAGATGTTCCAGACGTTTTTCATAGGATGCATTTTTCAGATTATATCATTTTTGTGGCTTGTCTCTGCACCCCCTTAGTGATGGGACCCCAGACTGGGGCCTCATAGTCCAGTATAGGAATAACGTATGCTCTGTATGGAGACATTATCGCTTTCTGACTTCTGCTCCTAAAACTTCTCTTTATATTCCATAGTATTTGTTTTGCTTTTATGATTTATTACAGTGTGCTTGATACGTCAGTTTGTAATCTATTAATTACTGGTGACCTCCAATATCAACCCATTTAAAAGTCGTATCAACCTGCAGGTTGATGTGAAAAGCCACGCAAAGTTGCGCAAACAGAACAAAACACCCAGTAATTATGAAAAATAAAAGATAGGCAAGTGTGTGGTATGGTTTTTTTTTTTTTTTTTTTTTAAAAACACACCCTTGGTGTGAGATGCTTCACTCTCAAGGTTTATGGGTCATCCCACACCTCAGGTGTGTAAAAAAAAAAAAAAATCCATAACTCACTTCCTTATCAATTATTCTCTACAAATACCCAAGTCATTTTCTTCCTTGGATTTCCTTAGGGATTTTCCATTTATGAAGTAGTCTGCTTCTGTATTCTGGCTACCTATGTGGATCACACAGCATTTATCAATGTTAACGCTCATGCCCCTTGTAGTTGCCAGAGTATATATGTTATTTAGGCCTGCTTGTACTGTCTGTACCCCTTTTTTATCTGTCACCAAGCCTGCTAGTTTTGTATCATCTGCATATTTACTTATCCAGTTTTCATCGCCTTTACCCATCCCTGTCAAAGATTTGAAAAAGTACTGGACCAAGGACCGACCCCCGGGGGACCCTGCTCGTCACTTGGATTATAGATGAGTAATAACCATTTATACACACCCTCTGTGATCTGTCCCCCAGCCAAGTGCCAATCCAGCAGGCTATTTTGTGATGTACGTTAATCTCTTTTAAAACTACGCATGATTTCTATGTGGGAGACTTAGTCAAATGCCTTCGCAAAGTCAAGATATATGCAATCCACAGCCTCCCCCGTCTAATGCTGCCGAAATCTTTTCATAGAAACACAACATATTAATCACACATGACCTACCCGCCACAAAACCGTGCTGCTCGCATTCCCCCTGGCCGGTTTCCACCAGCTGGATATTTATTGCATCTTTTATTATAGACTCCATCAACTTCCCTGGAACAGAGGTCAAACTAATGGGCCTGCAGTCTGTGTGATCCGCCTTACTCCCTTTTTTATGGATAGGTATTACATTAGCAGCCAGCCAATCCCCTGGCACCTCCCTGTCTTCCAATGATTTTTTTAAATAACTGCATGAGTGGGGCAGCAATATCCAGGGAGAGAAATTTAAGTAGCATATTTGATATATTATCAGGTCTGTCCGAGTTTGTATTTTTTAGTGCTTTTATTTATTTATTTATTCTTTTTTTAACACTACATCTACTGTTATCTCCATGTTACATTCCTTGTTCTGACTGTTATCTATTTGTCCCTGAATGTTATTTGAGAACACTGTACTAAAATAAGAGTTAAAGACATTTGTTACCTTTACTGGATCAGTGACCACCTCGTTCCCTTTGTTTTCTTGAAGGAATTTACATAGCTGTAAAATTGTTGCATATTATCCTTAGCTGATGTAGCGAGCTGCACTTCTAATCTTTATTTGTTCTTATAAGTTTACATTTATTTTGTATTTTTTTTTTTATATTTTGCCCAGGATTGTGGATCTCTTGTCTGTTTGCTGATGTAACCCCTTGTTACCCGGGGTTACTAGAATCCCAGTAAGACCTAATGGTAGGCAGGGAAGGCAGCTTGTGAAACTCCAGTTAAATGGGTTTCACACTGTCTCACTCTGTTCTCAGTCTCAGCTGAGACTGAGGGATGACATCACCAATAGAACTTTCGCAGCTGCATAAGCCACATTGGAATCTGCAGCAGAGGGAGTTAGATAGAACGTTGAGAGTTTTCAAAGGGAAGGTTCAGTCTCCAGTTTGCCTTCAAGTAAGAAGGAGCAGTTTCCAGTTTTGCCTTCAAGTAGGAAGGAGTCAGTGTCAAGTGGTGGAGACTGCTGTTCGGGTCTCAGTGCCCCTCCCTCCCTCCGGGGGGGGGGAATGTAAAGATCCCCATGCAGATCCCTGGGGCAATCCCCTTAATTCTGCCAGGAGAAAGAAAAGCTGCCTAATTCAGTTTAGTCTTTGTTTTGAAACATTGGAAGATTTGTGATTCGCCTGTGGGACACCTGCAACTAAAGGGTGAGTGTTTGCTTTAACATGAGAGGGCAAAAAATGTGTTTCTTCAGCCTGGGACATGTGAGGAAATCTAGGAATTGAGCTACAATTTGGGGAACCTATAGGACTAGGTCAAACAAATGGAGTAGTGTCAAATGCTAGAGTGCTGTGTGATTTCAAGTAAATTGTAAAGGGGATGAGACAGTTCATCTACCATTTAATCTACATTCAGAAGTTTCAGTTTTCCAGAGAAATGGCCGGGTATGGGCTGTGGCAGCTGGAGGTGGGCACACCCCCCATCTTTAGTAACCAGGTCCACCTCTACGGATTTCTGCTGTGGTTGCTACTTTGCCTCATGCACTTGGCCAGTGATGGGGGAAGTACCCAGACGTGGATTGCAAAAGGGAAAATCTCTCTAGGAGTCGCAGACTCTAAGTGGTGTGGGGAGCCACAACAAGTGTAAAGAAGAATTCTCTTTGTGAGATGGGGAGTCATAAGAAGCAAGGAAGAAATCTCTCTAGGAGTCATAGACTCTAAGTGGTGTGGGGAGCCATAACAGGATAATTGGTTCATTCTTCCAATGGACCGTGGATCAAGTGGCCGGCGGGGGAGTCGGACCAGTCGGGCTGTGTACCCAAAGCACGTGCAAGTCTGGGCAGTGTGCCTGGTGGGTCCAGAGCCTGAAAACAGTATAATTGGTTCATTCTTCCAGTGGACCGCATTGTAGTCTCTAATCTGCATTACCAGTAAATGTAGCCCCATGGGGGTCTGTCTATGCTTTGTTGTGTTCAGCTAGTTTGTGAATAAAAGCCACACTGTAGAATCCCATTCCTGGTTCTGGACATTACAGTTATTGCTTCCTGTGTTCAGATTTACTTGGGTGCCCCTGTCCAGAGTAGCTAAACCTAGGTCCTGCTGTGCCGAGTAACCTCATCCTCCCCAAACCCAGGTCCCCACCAGGTACTGCTGTCAGCTTCAACAGCATGCCACCTGTCGTTTGGCAAAAAGGCAGGGGTGAGGGGTTACACTGATATTATAGAGCCTTTGCTCTTTATGTTGATTGCGCGCTGCGCAAGAAACATATTGGGACAGCTTTCTTAGAAGCAGGTTGTGGAGGCGCGGCACTGTTGTGGCCAATGGCCCCACAGCCTGCAAAGGCTTGTCCCGCTTCCCCCAATGCCGTGGCACGCTGCTGCTGACACTAGTTTGGAACCTTGCCATCAACTTGAGATAAATCAGCTGCTGCAATCAGGGGCCTCCTCGTCATTGCAGCATAAGCCATCCGCTGCAATGAGGGAGCGACCCGTCATTGCAGGGTGGGATCATCACATACTGATATTGTTTGTGAACATGGCGACAGTTTGCCACCGTGTTCACAAACAATATTAACTCCCCCAACGTGTTTACTTGCTGACGGGGGCCCCAATCCCCATCGGCTTCAGTACCCCCTTGTTTCTGTTGCCGACAGGAGCCCCACTCCCGTCAGCATTAGGTAACCCTCCCACTTTTATTGTCTGCCGATGGGGTCCCAATCCCAGTTGGCATAATGATACCCCACTTTTGTTGTGTGCCGATGGAAGGCTATCCCCATCGCTACTGCTGCCCCCAAAAAGAAAGTCTCCGTGACACGCTGGAGGTCACCCAGCGTGCCACATGCCCCTGTAAATTAAAATATGGTCCCACAACATCTTTTTTTTTTCTCTGTAAAAAGGAAACTGTCCCTCAGCTCTCTCCTTGCCCCCCACCTGCAAACCGCGCCCACCTACTGCACACCCTGCCTCCCCACACCCCCCTCACCCCATACTTACCTCCAGAGTCTGGCATGACAATCTTCGTTGGACCGGGAACACGTCTGCACTCTTCAAAGCCGACCGCGAACTGAGGAAATGCCGGTGAGCTGCATACTGGTAGAAATGTTTTTTTTTTCAACTTTAATGCAATCTTAGTCATTTTTTGGAATTTTGGCACCAAATTTTCAACATGGGGTTTTTGGGACCCCTCCTCATATATTCTCAAACTGTCATGGCATTAATCGGCCCTGAAAGGTGATTTCACAGTCACTGCGCGGAATCACCTTTCAGTGCCAATTATCGAAACAGTGCCATGTTCATGAGGTGGGCTCTCAAAAGCCTATATTGCAAATTTGGTGGAAAAAATTAAAAAAATAACTTTTACGAGCGTGCGCTGTGCAGTTGCTATGCACGCTCATAAATTAGCGAATTTGCAATATTTTCACGTCAGATTTTCAACATTGACATTATTTCACACCTCTTTGTGAACAATACAGCTGTTCTTGTTCACATCCTGGCCAAAATGTGTTTTCGCACTTCCGGCGCAGAATAGCGCAGTCGCTGTGGGGAATCCGTGTTCAGGACATATTAAGAAAATGAAAGTGACACTGTTCATGAGTAGATGTCCTAAAATGCCTATGCTGAAAATTTGGTAACGATACTCCATAAAATGACTGTTATGAGCATGTGTTGCGCAGTTTGTACACATGCTCATAACTTTGCAAATCTGTAATATTTTCACTCCAGATTTTCAACATTACCATTTTCCCATACCTACTTATCAAAAGTACAGCTGTCATTTTTCCCATCCTGCTGAAATGTGTTTTTGCACTTCCGGCGCAGAATACAGTGGTTGCTGTGGGAAATCACTGTTCGAGACAGATTAAGAAAATTACAGTGATACCGTTCATGAGCAGAGGTCCTAGAATGCCTATGTTAAAAATTTGGTGATGATAGCCCATCAAATGACTGTTACAAGTGTGCGTTGTGCACTTTCCATGCACCCTTGTAACATTGTCATGACAGATTTTCAGCAGAGGCATTTTTTCACACCTCCTTATGAGCAGTACAGCTGTCATTTTTCACATCCTGACCAAAATGCGTTTTCACAGTTCCGGCGCAGAATAATGCGGTCACTATGGGAAATCAGTGTTAGGGACACATTAAGACAATGACAGTGGCAGTGTTCATGAGCAGAAGTCCTATAATCCCTATGTTGAAAATTTGGTGATGAAACTTCATAACATGACTGTGTTACAAGCGTGCATTGAACTGTTTCCACGCACCCTTGTAACTTCGCAAATTTGTAATATTTTTGCACCACGTTTTCAACAGTGGCATTTTTTCACAGCTCCTTATGAACAGTACAGCTGTCATTTTCCACATCCTGGCTAAAATATGTTGTTGCACTCCTGCTGGAGAATTGGACAGTCGCGGTGGGAAATCAGTGTTTGGGACAGATTAAGATCGAGGGAGTGAGAGGGGAGAGTGACCAAGCTCAACTGAGCTCTGTTGGGACTGCTGAAAATTTGTTTTTATGGGCAGAAAAAGGCCCCAATGCAAGAGGCCAGCACAGGGTGGCCTGCAGCACTAGGAGAAACAGAACGAGAGAGCGAGTGAAGGAGGGGGAGTGAGGGAGGGGAGTGAGCGAACTCACCGGAGCGCCATTAGGACTGCTGCAGATTTCTTTGTGGGCAGAAAAAGGCATCAATGCAGGCAGGGGCCTAGTACAAAAGGGCAGCCTGCAGTGTTGGGAGAAACAGTACGAGCGGTGAGACAGAGGGACTGAGTGAGCTCAATGGAGCTCTATCAGGACTTCTGTGGATGTCTTTGTGGGCAGAAAAAGGCGCCAATGCAGGCAGGAGCCCCATACAAAAGGGCAGCTTGCAGCACCAGGATAAACAGAATGAGCGCATGAGAGAGAGAGAGACTGAGCAACCTCAATGGAGCTCTGTCGGGACAGCTGCGGATTTCTTTGTGGACAGACAAAGGTGCCAACGCAGCCAGGAGCCCCGTACAAAAAGCACAGCCTGCAGCACCAAGAGAAACAAAATGAACCAGTGACAGAGCGGTAGAGAGCGACCTCAACAGAGCTCTATTGTGACTGCTGTGGATTTCTTTGTGGGTAGAAAAAGGTGGCAACACAGGCAGGGGCCCAGTATAAAAGCGCAGCCTGCAGCGGCAGGAGAAACAGAATGAGTGAGTGAGAGAGGGGGAGTGAGCCACCTCAGCGCAGCTCTGTCGGGACAGCTGCAGATTTCTTAGTGGGCAGTACATGGTACCAACGCAGGCAGGAGCCCAGTACAACAGAGCAGCCTGCAGCACCAGGAGAAACAGACTGAGTAAGTGACAGCGCGGCAGTAAGCGAGCTCAACACACCAACGCAATCAACATTCGGCATTGGCAAATGCTTATTCTTTAATAATTTAATTAATGTTTTTGTCAGCCATCTCAGCTTCTTCCCTTTGTTATTATACAAACACACTTCTTTAAGTGTTTGTTACATATAGTAAAAACTTGTTTTTGAATAGGTTTCCCATCTCCTCCACTGTTTTATATTTCATGATCTTATTCCACTCACTCTCTTCCAGGTCCTCCATTATTTTTGTTTTGTAAGCTCCAAAAACTCTTTACTGTGTGGGCTAACTACTTCCAGGTTAACCCAGTTTATGTCACTGTAGTTGAAGTCTCCCACCAATACTTTCCCTAGTTCACATGCTTTTGCTGATTTCTAAGTTTATTTGCTGTGATATATTCAGTAATGTTCTGGGAGGTCTATAACATATTCCTACTATCATATGTTCATTTTTTTCTATTTCTATTCTGATCCAAATGGATTCAGTGCCTGATGTGCCCTTTTTTATCTTATCAGTTATGTTTGTGGATTTTAGGGTGCTTGATATATACATGCTGCTAGCCCCCCCCTTCCTGTCGCTTCTATCCAGGTGGTACAATTCAAAGCCAGATATGTCCATCCCCCACTTGTTTCGCTCTGACCACCAAGTTTCCACGATAACGATCATGCTAACATTTGTTCTACTATTTAAGAGTGCCTCCAGTTCTTTTTTATTATTTAGACTGTGGGCGTTTATTAGCAAACAGTGGATTTCATCCTTATGGTTATATGCGTTTCCTATGTTTCTGCTTGTGTGAGTTTTTGTCAGGGCCCCCCTCTATATTTAGTTTAAATGTTTAGTCAAGGGCTCTTTCAGTGCAGTTGCCAGTGTTTGAGTCTCGATGGCACTTAGGTGGAGTCCATCTTTCTTATATATTTTACTGTTATTCAGAAATGTGCCCCATGTATCTATATAAGTTATGCCTCTAACCTGCATCCATTAGACACTCTGCCTTTGACTCTTTGTATAGCATCATTTTTTGGGGGGTTACATCCGAAGTGTGGTAATATTCCCGATATAGGTGTTTGAACCTCCTTTATTATTTGGTCTGCACGATCCAGCAACTCCTGCACAATCTCCTTTTCATGGTCCTTCCCTATGTGGTTGCTGTCCACATGTATGATCACTAGTTTTTAGGTGCTTTGCGCAGGAGTTTAGGTAATCTAGCTTTAATATCTGTTACCCTAGCCCCAGGGAGGCAAGTTACAGTGGTGTTTGTTTATCCCTCTCCATTAAGATACTGTCCATTTTTCTTAGCATAGAGTCCCCAGTGATCAGTGCCTTTGTATCAGTGATTCAGGTGGGTTGCTACAACATCCCATGGGGTTGTACTGTATAGATCAGTCCCACTAAACACACTCTGGGTGGAGACACTGCCATTTTATTTATATTCTTGGGAAAGGACCCCTCTGTTACAGTTTATAGGAACCCAGTCCCCTTAACCTTGGTCTGGCCAGCAAGGCAGGGGTAGTGGCCCTCTTTAGGATGGCGCCAGAGAGGGGCTAAAATGAGTACAGGATGGCAGCAAGGAAATTAGATTCAGCAATTGCAGCTGCTGGCATCATTCAAGGTGCTTTATGTAACCCCCTTGCAAATGGGGGTTCCTAACGTGCCTTATGCCTGGTTGGTAATCGGCATAAAGCCGCCTAAAATGGGGACCTGGTGAATGCTCTTTTAGGGCCTCCGTATTCTGTCCCTTTAAGGGTTGCCTGTTGCAGTCAGTTAGTTGAAATGGGAGGGGGTTTGAGTGTTGCTATGCTTGACTCCCGCCCGGGCTGCAGAATAATCACTCCGTTTCTGCCATCGCTAATTGCGCAGAGGGAGCTTCGTTAGAAGATGTGCTTGTTTGCTGACTATCTATTAAAGTAGTATTGATATTGTAGTTGTTCTAACCTGCCTTCCTTTGCAGCAAGGACTGTTTCGACTATCTCCCCCATTTTGGTCCAGAACTGCTGAATTGGACCAATCAGTACCTCGGGACCCTACAGAGTCGGCTGACCAATAGAGGAACTGTTTGTATTTGGAAAAGGCATTATGGGCTATGGCGCTTTTTTTTCGCACCAGTGAGAGGCAGAGGAAGTGACTGGCAGGCTCAACCAGCCAGTTGGATTGGGTCGCACCCGAGTGGAGAGAAGTGCCCCAAGCTGTGGAGAGCCAGATGCGTTGTGGCTAGTGAGGAGTGAGGAGCGAGGAGTTGTGTGCTTCTGCGCTGAAGAGTGTTTGCGCAGGAAGCGCGTGAAGGCCTGAAGCGGCCGGTTGTGCTGTCGGCTTCGGCGGGCGGTCAGAGGAGGCTGTGCTCTGTACAGCTACCCACCAGGCTCAACCTGAAGGAGGACTGGAGAAAATTGCTGAATCGCGCTCGGTCCGAAGACAAGTGGAAGCTGCCATTTGCAGTATCTCAGTGACGGTGAGTTTGTGGGAGCATTGGAAGCAGCTGCCTGGTGTGGTACCCCTCTGTTGCTGTTTACCATATAAATGTGTGAGGAGGCTTATGGAGCTCAAGTAAATCCTGCTGCCATTAAAGGACTTTGCCTGTTGCTGTTTACCATATAAATGTGTGAGGAGCTCAAGTTAACTCTTGCTGCTATTACTGGACTTTGCCTGTTGCAGTTTGCCATATAAATGTGTGTGGCATCTCGTGGAGTTCAGGAGTAGCCCTGCTGACGTTGAAGGACCCTATCTTGTCTGGAGGTCGTGAGTACTAATTCAGGGTAGCTCCCTGTTGAATTGCCACATTGGATTCCAAATGGAATTACTGTACTGCTGACTGTTTAACTTTTTCTTTTCTCTGAAGTGAAAGGGCCCCTACCAGCTGCCACGGTTTGGACTAGCCACTAGGGCTTGGGTACCCAGGGACAGTGACTGGTAGGGGTAGGCCTGTGCACAGAGCCCTAGGTAGACGAGTATAGTGATAAGCTAATCAACTTGATTCCCCCTGTCCTTGTTGTTTTCCCCCTGAATAAAATCAGATTGTTTTGTACCACCACATCCTGGCTATTGTGCACATTAATGGTGAACTGCTGCTTGGTGATTGCAACATAACTGTGCCTTACTTTACAGGGGGTCCCCGAAGGGAGCTGGATTATATTTCAAGTGGGGTAAGTGTACTGGTGAACAGAATTGTTGGTACCCTGTGGGAGTCATTAGAGGGACAAAAGGGGGGGTTGCAGTAGCCCAGAGGGCTGTAACCAAGGTAGTCTTACTTGGGCTAACCCCGACCTCTGGGTGGATACACCCATCCACGGATCTGGGCCCCTTACCCTGCTTCACAGGGGGCAGACAGGGGTAGTAGCCCTAAGGGTAGCGCCCCCTAGGGGTTACATTTACCTACATTTATTTATTATTTATTACATTTTGTTAACTGCGTAAGCCCTCTGGGCCCCAAAGGTCCCTTTTTCAGGGGCGACCTGGAGTTAGTTACATATAATTTGCACATACAGGCAGGTAATACAGTGTAGGACATATACAGGATTACAAAGACAGTATACAGTTTTTGTGGAAGACGGCAATAAGTACATCACATTACAGAATACAACAGTGGCGGCAGATAGATGTGGGGCACCAAACGCTTTAAGTACATACAAGAAATTCAGCATAGGATAGGGTACAAGGTTATACAGTCAGTAACCGTTACCCTTAAAAGGGAGCAGTTTTGTACAACACAATTAACACAATCAGTGGTGGCTACATTACGAGCAGTTTTGTACAACGCATTGACACATTCAGCGGTAGGTACATTACAGGAGTGAGGAAGGTTAGTCATCAGAACAGGAGCAGGGACCAAGTTTAAGGAGGTGAATAAACAGTCCCTTCTGAAATGTGGTTAAGGAGGGTGTTCCTGAAGGTGGCTGGGGAGATTATTCCATGAAGTAGGGGCTAGGTGAGCAAAGGATTTACTCCCAGCTACAGAGCAGGCCATAGGTATTTCCAGTAGTTTTTTGCCTGAGAAACAGAGTGGTCGACTGGTCCGCTTTGGAGCAAGTAGTCAGATTAGCCCTGCAGGAGGTTGGGTGTTGAGGAGCTTGTAGGTTCAGCTTAATAGGGGATAATTGGAGCCTGTTATTCAGAGAGGGCTACTTGAGTACTGTGAGGGCTTCACAGTGGTGGGTCCTTAGGTGGGATTTCGTGGCGAAGCGTGCAATTTTGTGGTAGAGTTTGTAATCTACAGTGGACCAATTATGCGATGCTGAGTAAGATAGGGGCCGCATAATTTAAGGTTGGAAGCAGGATGCCTTGTGCGATTGCCAATCTCGCCTCTGGTATCATGTTATGGCTTAGATGATAGAGGCAGAATTTTTGGTGAATGTTCTTTGTTACCAGATCCACGTGGGGCTTCAGTGTGAGCCCCTGATCTAGTGTGAGGCCTAGATATTTGACAGATTGTACCACCTCAATTTTGGAGCCAGATATGGTAGCAAGTGGGAAAAGATGGGCCTGGGAGGGACCCAGGTAGTTTGGCCTGAACAGTAGCACTTTAGTCTTATTGGGGTTATATACCAAGCAGTTCTCAACTAGCCAAGACTCGGCCTTGGTGAAATCTGCTTGGAGCAGGGGTCCTAGGTCGGATGGGTGCACCCCAGTTCCATATAGTACTGCATTATCAGAGTACTGTACTACAGAGCTGCCCCCACAATGGCCATGGAGGCTGTTGATGAATATGGAAAACAATAACGGGCCTAAGATTGAGCCTTGTGGGACCCCATCAGTTAAAGGTAAGGGTTCGGAAGTGACCCCTCTCCACTTGACTTGAGAGCGGCCAGTCAGGTAATTACAGAACCAGTTCAGGGAGTGCTGGTCAAGTCCAAATTGGCTAATCTTTGTTAGCAGGAGTGGGTGATCTACCAGGTCAAAGGCCTTGCTAAGGTCGATGAAAACTGCCCCTGTGGGGGTACCCTTGTCCAAGGCAGCTAGGACATCGGAGGTAAATCTAATAAGGGCAGTGTCAGTCCCATGCTTTTGTCGAAAGCCATGTTGTGAGGGGCCAGGTGCCTGTTGGCTTCTAGGTAGTACCTTAGTTGACAGTACACTAGCCGCTCCTGGATCTTTGCCAGGTGGCATAGGATGGAGATGGGTCGGTAATGGCCTATCGTTTCCCTAGCTCCACCCTTATGGATTGGAACTACATTTCCACATTTATGGGACTGTTCCTTCCTGCAGGGATCAGTTTATGAGCAGAGCGACAGGTAGGGCAATGGCTGGGGCAGTGGCTTTAAGCAGCCTAGGGTCCAGTCCATCCGGTCCTGGACATCCATTAGGTTTTAAGGATTGTAGGAGGTGTAGCACTTCTTTGGCATGCACGGTCCATAGGTGGAAATGGGGGATCGGAGGGTCCTGAGATTCAGTGGCCAGGGGGCCCTGTGAGCAATGTGGGGGGTTGGATTTGTATGCCTCCAGGTTGGTGAAGAAGCGATTAAAGGCTGCGGCTGGCAGCCTCCCCTCCATCAGCAAGGGTTTCACTGTTACAGATTATGTTACCCTGCTGAGGTATTTTTGTACCTTTTAACAGGTAATTGATACTAGACCAGAAGGACTTAGGGTCAGATAGGGTTCACTGCTGGAGGGATTTAATGTAGTCCCTTTTAGCTGATTTTGAGATTTTTTTGCACTGGTTCCACAATGATCTATAGGCAGCAAAGTCTGCCGGGTTAGCAGAGCTCCTGGCCTTTTTCCATATGCCTGTCTTTGGTTGCTTTGCTTATTTTACATTAAAGTTCATGTCATTCTACATATACTTTTGAATGGCTGTCTCGCAAGTTTTGTTTTTTATTGGGATTTTTCAGTTATTTTTGTTCTGAGCCAGCCACCTCTGAAACTGCAACTTTGAAAGCAGATGTAACCAAAAGAAGCATAACAACCCATATAGTTCTTTCTTGCTATATTGGTAACCATAGTCTATAGCTATCAAAAATGTTTTATGAAAATGACATGGGTCTGAAATGGTTTTATGCATAAAAACAAGCAAAATCTTCCTCCATTTTTGGGAATGTTAGATGAAGAGTGTCACAGTATTGGTAATTTACCCATTATTTTTTGCATTTCTGTAAAAAAATGAAGCAACCATCATGACAAATGTATTATTGTTTCACTTTTTCTTTCACTCATGTTGATGCCTAAGACATTTATGTTATAACTATATTTATACAAGCATTTGTCAATGCCAAATGTTGTCTTGCTGGCATTGGCATTAGTAGTGCAGAAATTAGAGAGCTGCATAATAGGAATGGCAGTGAAGTACTGAACTGACACTAACCCCACCCCCACCCTGCAGAGACTGACAGGCACTGGGGTGTGCCTTTGGGTCATCGGCCATAACGCTCATGCCATTTCACCTCACCCTACCCTGCAGACACAGACAAGTGTTGCGGTGTGCCATGGGGTCTTCGGATCTTATGCTTACCCCATTCCCTAAGGAAATACGCTGAGATGTGTGCACTATAGGAGAATGGGGTGAACTTTGGGGCCAAAGAGTCCAAGGCACACCTTGATGCCTGTCAGTGGCTGCAGGCTGGGGGTGGAATGGTGTGAGCATTACAGCCAAAAATCCCAAGTCACACCCCTGACGCCCGTCAGTCTCTACAGGGTGAGGCGTTACAGCTGAAAACCCTAACACCCCAGACATTTGTTGGTTATTTTCACTCCAAATTTTCAACATGGACTTTTTGTAACCCCGCCTCATGAACAGTGGCACTATCAGTTTGTTAACTGAAAGGTGATTTTGCACAGCGACTGTGCCATTTGGCGCCACAGGTGCAAAAACACATTTCAGGCAGGATGTGAAAAATTACAGCTGTACTGTTCATGAAGAGGTGTAAAAAAAATGGTAATGTTGAAAATCTGGAGTGAAAATATGGAAAATTGATGTCATGAGCGTGCATAGAAAGTGGGCAACAGACACCCGTAACGTAATTATTTTGTGGATTTTTTTAACCAGATTTTCAACATAGGCATTTTGGGAACTCTGCTGATGAACAGTGTCACTGTGATTTTCTTAATCTGTCCCAAACATTGATTTCCCAGAGCGACCGCGCCATTGTGCGCCAGATGTGTGAAAACACATTTTGAGCAGGATATGAAAAATGAAAGCTGTACTTTTCATAAGAAGGTGTGAAAAAAATGGCAATGTTGAAAATCTGGGTAAAAATATTAAAACGGCTCAAAGTTACAAGCGTGCGTGGAAACTGCGTAATGCACGCTCGTAACAGTCATTTTTTGAATTTTTTCACCAAATTTGCAACATAGGCATTTTGTGACATCTGCTCATGAACAGTGACACTGTGATTTTCTTAATCTGTCCTGAACATTGATTTCCCACTGCAACCATGCCATTGTGCGCCAGATGTGTGAACACACATTTCGGGCAGGATGTGAAAAATGACAACTGTACTGTTCATAAGGAGGAGTG
The DNA here is from genome assembly GCA_016271365.2 of Neoceratodus forsteri. Classification (NCBI taxonomy): domain Eukaryota; kingdom Metazoa; phylum Chordata; order Ceratodontiformes; family Ceratodontidae; genus Neoceratodus; species Neoceratodus forsteri. The sequence continues at coordinate 697,219,560 of CM028129.1, forward strand.
ACAAAAATAGCCATGTTGAAAATCTGGAGTGAAAATATTAAAAATTCTTGAAGTTACAAGCGTGCGTGGAAACTATGTAATGCATGCTCGTAACAGTCATTTTTTTGGAATTTTTTCACCAGATTTGCAACATAGACTTTTGGTAGCCCATTTCATGAACAGTGACACTGTCATTTCATTAATCAGTCCTGAAAGGTGATTCCGTGCAGTGACCACGAAATCACCTTTCAGGGCTGAATAACAAAATGACAGTGACTGATTTCATGAGGTGGGGTCCCAAGAACCTCATGTTGAAAATTTGGATTCAAAAGCCAAAAAAAATGGCCGAGATATCCACCTAAATTGAAACCTCCCTCACTGATGGCATTATACAACTTACCAGCATTTCTTCATTTAGCGGTCTGCTTTGAAGAGTGCAGACATGTTCCCGCTCCACCGAAGATCGCGGCGCTGGACCTCCGTGGTAAGTATGGGGTGAAGGGGGTGTAGGGAGGTGGGGTGCACAGATGGTGGATGTAGGTTGGGGAAGGGGGGCCCGCCAACAGTGAGGGACCATTTTCTTCGTTTTAGGTTCCAACAAAAACAAAAACAAATGAACAGCACGGACCGTTTTCTTTCTTTACAGGTGTATAAAACAATGTTGGGGACACTGGGGTGGGCTCCGGTGTTCCCTATGACTGGGGGCATGATGTTTGCCACACTGTGGTGGGCTCCCAGTGTGGCTCACAATGGGGGTGGGCGGGGGCAGGAAAATGTCTTGGGGGGGGTTACACATGCTGACAGGGGGATTGGGCACCCCCAAAGTCGTCTTTCTAGGGACTGCAAGAGGTGGTCGGCAGAGCCGCTGCCATGTTTATTGAAATGTTACACCAGGCAAGGCACGTAGCAGAGGCATGTCATCGGTGCAGCTGCACGATGAGCTTGGCTCTGATTGCAGCAGCGAAACTGTTTCAGGTTGGTGGCACTGCAAAACACTTGCGTCACCGCTAGCATGATCATTAATTGCTGAATGAGGGATGCACCTTCTAAAGTGTGCCCTGCATTTGCCAAAAATTGACACACGTTTGCATTTCTCCTATTAATCTCCTACTGCTGTTGCTTGCGCGTGTGCAAGACAACATAAAAATGGGTAAAGAAAATGGCTTAAATTAATTGGCTGAAAAGACCTTTGAGCTGTGTCCTTATCAGCATGTATTTATGTCAACCAGCACCTTTCTCTCCTGGCCAACCTCACAACAAGGAGAAATCATTAACCTATCCAAGCTGCAAAGTGTTTCCAAAAGCAGGCACACAGTGCGCAGCATCAGCGTGAAACAATGCACCACTGTAGCAGCTGGCATCAAGAAACATGTAGCCTCTCTCTCTCTCTCTCTCTGTAAGTAGAAAATGCATGAAAAATAACCAAAATAAATTCATCCAAAGCATTTTTTTTCCTCATGTTTAAAAAACAAACACCTCAATAACACCGTGACCACGAAAACAGGAACTGCTCGGTGTAGATGGCTTTCATTTTGACTAGATGCTGCCTCCAGTCTTCAATCTCTATTTTCCACAGCCCAAAGGCTCTGTGCCGCAGAACACACTCGGTCGTTGAACTGGGAGGCACCACCCAGTAAAATAAATGGTTAAAAAAAAGCCAGCCTAGAAACGACTCTATGGTGGCTGGCACAGGATATGCTCGTTCTGAGTAGACCAAGCCACTGGTAGCAATATCAAACCAAACCCTAAATAAAAATAAGATAGATAAAAAAAAAAACAAAAAAAAACACAACAACAACAAAGTGTTTGTGTCTTCGGGAAGGGACACAATTGGAAGCAGACACATAAACAACAAACGCTCTACTCGCTCTTAATCAAAGCAGCCGCTCGCTGCAGCAGTGAGAGATGAACAATATGTGGAAAGGGGAGGATGGCGGGGGATTAACATTATGTGGACTGGAGCAGGACAATGGGGAATTAAAAGTGTATGAAGAGGGAGAAGACAACCTGACCAGTATCTGTGTGTGTGGGGGGGGGGGCATGCACTGGGCATCACACAGTAAAGAAAGTACCTAAATAGAGGGACTATTTTACTACTTCAGGTATTAAAACCTCAAACAGCTAAAATGTTTTGTCCTCTTTATTTATTTTTCTTAAATAGTTACTTGGGGAACCCATGTTATAAGCACGACAACACACTCTGAGGTGTGGGGTATCTCCTGATAAGAGCACACCCAGGCGTATAAGGCACTCGGCTCAAGTGCTTCGTGCCTTATAACACACCTTGGCATGCTCTTATCAGGAGATAACCCACACCTTGTTGTGTGTTATTGCTTCCAAAACAGTCTAATCCTTCTACAGATTTTTCTCATGAAGAAGGATTAAAGGGACATTGTCAACCCTGCCTTAGACCTTACAGTCCCTAGATTAAAAAACACATTATGATTGCTTACATTCTGAACAAACTGCTGATCTAGCTGCTAGTGTGACTCAAATTCTTTTTTTCTTTGTAAAGTAAAAAAAAAAAAAAAAACAGACTGCCCACCATACTGGTGTTCACCACACAAAAACATATTTTACATTTTTTGATCAACTTCCAGTGCATCTTTCCTGGACTTGATAATTCCCCTAACACAATTTTGCCACTCATGATGCTGTGGGAGGAGGAGAGGCGGCTATTGCATCATGAGTAGCTGCACTGTTTGTGGTTGTTCCTAATGTTCAGGATAAATGCAATAAGAGTAGATCAAGGATTTGAAGCAAACTGAGGTTCGGTATAATTACATCATGAGCATGCATTTCACTTCTACTAAGAAAGGAAGCAGATCCAACAACTGCCTACTTCAATGAGTTTCAGAAAATGCAAGCAGTCATAAATGTAGGTTTTCATCTAGAAATAATAGGATGCAAAAAGGGTTGAAAGTGCCCCTTTAAGTCTCACAATGTAACTTAAAAAACAAGCATGGCAACCCATGTCTTTTGTTATGGAGTTTAGATGGCCACCATGTACTGGACAAAAAATTATGACTTTGAAATGGGGTTGCTGAAACACCAGGGACTGTCCTTAAGAGATTTCCTCAAACTCTTCTTGCCTCCAGTGTGTACAGTCCTGTTTCTTCTCCCCTTTATTTGTAGGTTTTCCTTTCTATTCCTCACATCATTTCTGTAGCCTTTCTATGTACTCTTTCTAATAAATCCATTTTGTTTTTGTTTGCATGATGACCAGAACTAGGTACCATAGTCCAAATGGAACAGATATGCCCTTCTGAAGGGCCGCAGTTGGGACAGGGGATCTATCTGTATCAGCTGTAAAATCTTGCCTCTTGAGTGTTGCTTTGAGGCAAAGAGGTCTATTTTTGGATACTCAAATCTGTGACAAAGCAGTTGAACTACTGTATCTCCTGATTTAAAGGCCATTCTCCAGGATAAACACATTGGCAGCTCAGCCTGTCTGCTTGAGAGTTGGGCTGCCCCACTAGATGAATCACTGAGAAGGACTCCTGTCTGGATTCCACCTTAATGCAGATGCAAGTACGCTTCTGCTGGTATTATGCTGCTTCCTGCACAGCCTTGCTTGTTTATGTAAGTGACCATCACCACAACATCAGATCGGACATTTACCAATTTCTGCTGAACTCTGTCCTTGAAGTGTCTCAATATAAGCAAAACTGATTTGGTATCCAAAATGTTTTGAGGGTTTGCTTATCCTGATGCCATACACCCTCGACCAGAATCCAATTCAACACCACCTCCCAGCACTTCAGGCTGGCGTCAATGGTCAGAATGAGCTGTTCTAGTGGAGCTAATGGAGACCCCTTCAAATGGTTTTGGGGCTCTGCCACCACTGCAATGACTGGCACACTGACTTTGGGAGCAAAATACCTGGTACTGCTCCAATGCCAATGACCAAGGAGGTAAAAGGAAGACTTGAAGAAGTCTCATGTGCAGCCTGGCCCAAGGAATCATTGGAGGCATCTGTGGGCCAATATGACCTTGTGCTGCCTGACTTGCTGAATTTGTTTAATTAAGTTGTCCAGTCTACTCTACAAGAGAAAAACTCTCAGCCACTTCTATAGGAAAGCACATACCTAGGTGTCCCAAAGATTGGGAAGGCTGAAGGGAGTTTTTTTCTTGGTTCACATCCCAGATATGTTCCCTGAGAATCTGTAAAGTCCTGTGGACTGAACGGTGCACCGAATGTTCTGAATCTGCCCAGATCAGAAGATCTTCCAGGTAGGAATAAACTTGGTTTCCCTCCCACCAAAGTAGAGCCACCCTGGCAATTAGGACTTTCATAAACATCCTCAGGGTCCAGGCCAAGCCAAAGGGGGGATCCATGCACCAAAAGTGCCGATTTCAGATGGCATATCTAAGAAATGTTTTACATAATTGCCAAATTGGCATATGTACAGTAGATATGTATCCAAGAGAAATATCGAGGCCAGAAAATCAACCAGCTGAACTGCTGTGATTGGCCTCAGGGTTATATCTTGAACCAGATAGACCTTACAGACTGGCTTAGGCTGGACTGGAGAAATCCAGGATTGAATGGAATCCTCCAGATTTCTTAGGGACTACAAAGTAAATGGAGTAGAACCCTTTTTTCTTTTCATCAGGAAGAACCAGATTCCTCCCCCAATGCTGAGCAAGTGATCTAATGTCTGGTCTTCTGCTTCATAGTTCCTGGGATTTATGGAGACTAGAGACTAGAGGAAGCACCCTCTGGGGGACACAGAAAAGACTATCACATAATCTTGTAAAACTATCTCCAGGATGCAGACATCTGATGTGGTCTGAACCCATCTGTTGTAAAATCTCAGGTGCAGCCCACCCTGAACTTGTTACAAGTACGAGCACACAGATCTTCATCGAGAGTAACCACCTCCATGGTTTGTTGCCCTCAAAGTATTTATGGGAGAAACTGCCTCTATTCTTCTGTGACTTGAAGCCTAAAAATATGCCTCTAGTACATTGATTTCCATACCCTCAAGAGGAATGAAAATTGCAATGACAAGCAATGTCCATATTAGAAACCCTGGCATCTTAAACCACTTCTAGAGGACTGCTGACTTGGAATTCAGCAGTGAATCTTTCTTCTCCTTAAGATCCTTAACAGTCTCTTAACTGGGGGTGGAACATATTACCTTTAAAAAGGCCCACTGAGGTAGCGAGACTTGGATGCATGGTCTGCCAACCAATGTCTCAGCCAATGTTTCTATGTTTCTAATGGGAAGAAGGAAAGGCAGATGTGTAAAGTGTAAGGGTGGGCAGACTGGTAGTAGCAAGTGCTCAGGGCGTAGGAGGAGGGGAGAAATTTATTAAGTGCATCAAGTCACTGAGAAGGATTAGGCACCAGGTCCGTGGAGTCAGCACGTACTGGGCATATGATTCAGGCTAGGGGAAGGAGAGGGTAAGTCAAGGCCTAGAATGGCCAGAATTGACAGGCAAAATCCTGCACTCACATGATCCAGTTTCAGCGAGTAAGTGAGGTCAGTTTTGAAAGAGTGAAGACTATGTTTAGTAAAGATGTGGGGAATTCATTTAACCAAAGTGAGGCACTATACGCAAAGGACCATTCTCCCAATGAGGTTTTCATGAAGGAAACAGAAAGGGGACTACAGACCATGCCCCTGGTCTGATAACTAGAGAGGTTATCCTGCAGTAAGTCCCATATGCAGGGAGAAGCTTTGCTAAGCAAAGCATTCTTACCAAGGAGGCATGTCAGACACTTTATCCTATTCCTGAGGTTCAGTCAGTTTGTCTGCTCATAGAGCAAGCAGGTGTGTGCTAGGTTATCCACACCTGGGGTGAGTCTGCTCGCTTTGTTAAGGGCAGTCTCTACACATTTAAGAGCAGTGTCAGTAGCTGCACCGTAAACTACCAAGCCGTAATCTACAGTACGAGTGTCAGAACAGAGCTAGATACTGCCAGGCGGAGGGCAGATGGTGCAAGGAATTTTTTGTCTGTGAAGGATTCCCAGCTTAATATTGACAGCTTTTACAGTCTGATTGATATGTTGAGTGAAGCAGAGGGGTGTCATCAACAGTTACCCCTAGGTATTTGAAATAGTGTACCTGTTAAAGAGGGTCAGCCTTGTTATTGAGGATGGTCAGAGCAGGATGTTTTTTCTTGAGCTCGTGACTGGAGATCAGCATAGTTTTAGTCTTCTTATAATTAAGGAGCAGTTTCTGAGCACTGAACCACTCCTCTAGATGGTAGAAGGTAGACTGTAGTTCCCAGTGGAGTAGATCGGGCTGGTTGCTACTACCAAGGATGACTGCATCATCATCGTATAAAATTATTTTACCCCTGCAGTCATCTGGAAGGTTATTTAAAGAGCAAGATAAACAGTAGAGGCCCCAATATGGAGCCTTGAGGGACCCCAAGAGAGACATTCCTTGTGATTGAGATGGTGGAGCTGATTTTAACACTCTGGGACCTGCACAACTGGTGTTTCTAGAACCACATGACTGCTTCTGGGGCCCACACCCAAGGAGAGCAGTTTCTGAAGCAGGATAGGATGATTGACAGTGTCAAAGGCTTTAGTGAGGTCTATGAAAATAAATCCCACTAACTTGCCACAATCCATAGCCTTGTGCACATAGTCAGAGAATTCTACTAAAGCAGTGGCTGTGCTGCTGGGGACACTGCAGACCATACTTTTGAAGGTACCTGGTGAGCTGATCAGCAATTATTCTCTCCAACACTTTTGAGAGAGTGGAGAGAGCAGAAATAGGCCTATAGTTTGTAGTGCATGAGCGATCTTCACTTTTATGACCTGGGGTCACTAGGGCCTGTTTCCATACAGATGGGAATTCAGCCAAGGCAAATGATTTATTGAAGACTTTGGTTATAGGAGTTACTACTTCGTTAAAGGCCATAGCCACCAGCTTTATGTCGATATTGTCACTACCAGGCCTGGTTTTGCCCAGTATCTTCTAAACATATTTTCTGGCCTTATTTGATGTGAGGTATTTGAAGTAGAAGCTGGGGTAATGGGGGGTGCCATATGATGTTAATGGGGTTTGTTCAGTGGAATTAAGGTAGTCAGGTGGGAGTACAGAGCTCAGATCAGTGAATGCAATATTGAAAGCTTCAGCTATGGTGAGGGGATCCAAAGTTAGTGTACCATTCAAGTTGAGTATCGTAGGGTGCCTTCCCATCATCTTTACCAAGAAGGTCCTTTATATTCTCTCAAAATCTTTTTCCACTACCCCAGTTCCTGTCCATCTATTCTTTACAGTATTTAGCTTTAGCGAGTCTTGCTAGATTCGTACACTTATTGCACGCTGCCCTGTACTTCTGAACATCTACCAGATTACCAGAACTTTTTGCCCTACTCCACAGGTTATTCCTGGCCCTATTTTCATCTAGAAGATCCCTACTGATCCACCCATTTGAGGTTCCCCTAACCTTTCTTTTCCGCAGATTGCAATGAACCTAGTGGAGAAGTAATTAAGGGCGCCATCTATATCCTTAACCTTGTCAATGGGAGACCAATCAACCAAAGACAAAGCTTCTTTAAACACGCCTAATTTCCCCTTCTTTAATACCCTGCTCCAGATGGTAAGTGTGGGGACTTTTTCCTCCCGATTCACCCAAGTACATATAACCGGAGAATGATCGCTGAGACAGTCGGAGAGCACCTCAATGTTTTTGATTCTAGTAGGACAACTTGACAGGATCCAGTATAGTAGGGTGCCCTTGCCAGAGCTGGCGTTCATTCTTGTATGCTCAGAGATCATTTGTGTGAGGTACACACTGGCAACCTGATCCTTAATAGGGTCAGAGTCCTTGGAGAGCCAGTTAATGTTGAAGTCACCGGTAATGATGACTTCAGTTTTCCTCTCAATGTTGGAGATAGCTTCCAGGACCAAGCTGAACCCCTGTTTGGTCTTAGCGGGGTGAAGGTATACAGACACAATCATAAGCGGCTTGCTATGCCTGCAAATGAGTAGTTTCACCACAAGCAGCTCGTAGTCACTAGTAGTACCAGTGATAGGCAACACACTTCCCTGGATCAATTCTTTAAAATATATGAGAAATCCTCCCTTTTTCTCAGTTCTGTCAAATCTGAAGGTGTAGTACCCTAGGAGGGCTATCAGGTTATCCTTGATGTTAGGGGTAAGCCAGGTCTTGGTAAGACATAGAACGTCAGGGCTGTGTAACTGTATCCAAGCTTATAGCTGGGTGAATTTTGGAAGCAGACTGCAGATGTTCATAGCAGCTATTTTTAGACCACAGATGTTGTTCCAACCCCGTGTCCAATTTATCGGGGGACCTGGGTTGGGGTGCACATAACCACAGAGTAGGAGCAACAAGACTATTATGTACCAGGCTGTGTGAAGTAGGGCCAGTGTGCGTTTACACCTTCTGCAGTAGATTTTGGGGTGCAAGGAGGGTCCTTTATTCCTTATGGTTGGAGCAGACAGCTGGGCCAGAATGATGGGGCTACTACTGATCACAAACAGGGTGACACAAGGGGTAGGTGGACTGAAGGGCATTTTACAAGGTGCATAGGAGATGGTTCTGACTTGCAGCCCTCCAAAAGAAGGGGAAACTGTTTAGTCCACTATCATAGTATGCTGAAAGGATAAAGCGCTGGCTAATGAGCGGAAGAAGGGTGCAGAGTAGCGCCCAGGTAATTGTTGAGCTCCCTGCCATGCTGGCAGACTAGACTAAATAAGGGGTTGTTTAACATGGGTGAAAGATAATGAGCAGGCTACAGAGCTTACTTTGTAATCAAAGGTGTGTAGTTTTCCTCAGAGGTGCAGCTGAAGTAAAAGACCAGCACAGAGCAGTAACTACAGCGATACAGGGAGAGTAGGCTGCTAGTAGCTAGTAAAGTTGATGCAACTTTAAGAGGGCACACTTCCTTTTAAAAAGAACAAGGTCCCTCTAGTGGAGGATCTGTATAATCTACTAATGGAGAAACTGGACTAAAATAAAAAAAAAAATTCAAGCAGAGAGAGCTGTCCTGGCATCAATTTATTGGCATCAGTTCCTAGATGATCTCTGGCTTGCTGCACTTAGTGCAAAAGGAAAACTCTGCTGGCAGACAGGTGCAAGTGAGATTTCTCCTGTGGTAGGTGCCAAAATTCAAAAGGTTCCAACCCGTACCTAGCTTGTAGGAGGAGCTTTGATAGACTTCGCCTTAGGCAGGTTTTCAAACTGCAGATGCAGTTTGCTTGAGAGGAGCAGCCTGAAAGGGCACAGCAATCCCCTGAAGAAAGAAGGGGACAGGACAAAATTTAAAAACAGGCTTGGAAGGAAGGGGAATCAGTAAAACAAAAGGGAGAATGAGCAGGATGGGAGGGATTGAAAATTAAACAAAGGGAGAACACGGTCTGAAAGAGTAGCAACACCTTTTAACAGAAAAACGGTTTGTTTAACTACAGAAAAGATGGTTGCATTCGGACAGGAGGAGACTTGCATTTTCTAACCAGTAAGTCAGGTGGGTAACACTTTGTCCATGACTTAACTTGCTTATCCTTGTCCACATTATCCCATTATTTTTTGATTATCTGTGCAGTGTTCAAACTCAGGGAAGTATTTAGGGCACTCTGTGGAGGACAGAACTGGATTAATGTTCAGCATAGTGGTAGACTGTGCCTCTGGTAGCTGTAGAATCTTTCATGTGTTCTCAACAAGGAAGGAGATATACTTTGGATCAAAGAGATGGGATCAAGGCAATCTGAGTTTCCTTCATCTATTCTCCTTCCTCTTCATCATTTTCAGAATCATGAGGATCCTCTGGACACTGGGCATCAGTTGGATTACTGTTGCCTTGGGAGTCTTTCACACCTTTAGGCTGAGTGGAGTTTCCTTGCCCGAACAAGTCTGGGGATACATTCATGTCTGGAAGAACAACCTTTCTGCTGAAGTTCTATGACAGATGTCCTAAAACAGTTAGCTATACATGCCCGTCCCCTCGAAGTGAGAGGTCTTTTGCAAATCGGGCGTAAGAAGCAGTACATTCTTTTGTATTCTGACCATTTGATCTTCCTTGTAGAAGAGGTCATTAAGATTAAGGCGTGACCTGTGTCAACCTTTGTTGCCACTGCTAACAAAAACCAAATGTACCTTCACCCGAGTTATCACCAGTCTGGGGACCAGATGCCTAGAAATTGAAATTGGTCTTGCAAAATAGACCACCACCATCTGGAGATTGCCTCAAGGTCTTAGGACATTCTCTAATTTATTATTAATGGAACAGGGTCTACGGAACACCATGGTGCAAGACAATGATGAGAAATGGCTTTCAACAAAACACAGCTATATATAAGGAACTCATCTTAAAGGGGAAAAGGGGTTACTGCCATGGGCTGTCCGGTCTTCTGGTGTCCTACGCAGGCTCAGCCTAGAAAAGGGACCACTCTTACATGCCCTGAGCAGATGCTGCAAAAATTAGCCTTCCTCAGGCTGCCAGTACAAATGACCACCAAGGCACAGCCCAGCCTGACCCCACACCATAATTCAAAGCACAGCTTTAAAAGATGGGATCCTCCTGTACTGGATGCTGCTACTACCCTCTCCCTCCTGGTACCAGTCGTCCTCCATACGACATTATGGGAGCTTCCTTATAAATGTTCCTGGGTATCTATGGTTGGGCCAGTGCAGACCTGCTGATGTTGTCACAGGCTGGCCAGTGAAGATGCCCTTCCAGTTATTAGTAACTGCTCAGAATAAAGCCCATGTCATTGTTTAATTAGTTGTTGGAACCCTCAGAACATGAGATCTTTGTACAGGTCCTGGCCAGATGACCAAATGCAAAAAGCAAACTCCCAAACAACAATTTACTTCCCCTTGAGGAAGGGCAAGCACTAATCTTACTCTAGTTTCCAGTTGAGTGAATCCTCCTTTGCTCTGCATGGCCTTTGGATGTCCAATCTCAATAGTCTCCATCGACCAGCTGAGCTGCCTCTCTGCTTGCTGGCTTTACTTGCTGTCATACTCTGGTCTTACTGTTCCATCTAGAGATTCAGTTGTCTCCCCCAACAACTGCATGTCCTTATAGATCTACACATTACACCCTACAAACCATCTGGTTGGTCACAGCTGGACACCTGGCTTCTTTTGTGACCACTAACAGACCCTGCAGCAACCATACTGTAGCTCCTGCTTGCTCTCACATGGGCTATGCACTGCACCTTTCAGTGTCGTCCTTTGTACTGGCTAGTATGTGCATGGCAGGAGAAAGGCTAACTCAGTTCAAATCAGAGATGCAGAGTCTATTTACAGCTCGGCTCAAACTCTCCTGGAACAACGATCCTTCTTTATTAAAGATCTCTTACATATATGACCAAAAGTCAGCACAGCCTTTGCTCTTTTCTCCGAAAATGATCAGCTTCCATTGGTCCAGAGGGGTGCTCTCCAAGTCCAGGGAATCCTGCAGCTCCAGGACAGGGAAAGGAGCTGGATAAGGCATTTGGAGAAACCATCATCAGGATGGTAAGTAAAGGGGAGGTGTTTTTAGCTGGAGACTTCAGTCTGCCAGATGTGGATTAGAGCCTTCCACCTGCAGCTTCAGCAAAGTGCAGGGCCATCCTTGATTCCCTACAATGGGCCTTTCTCAGACAGCTAGTCAAGGAACCTACTAGGAATGGGGCAGTGCTGAACCTGGTGCTTACAAACAGGGACAGCACTGGAGATGTCACAGTGGGCAGTCCCTTAGGTATCAGTGATCACTGTACAGTGTTTAACAATAAGATGGGAACAGAGGCCAGCAACACAAGGATGAGGATCCTGGAATTTAGGATGGCTAATCTTAAAGAAATGGAACACTTCCTTAGCAACCGCCTTGTGTGTATGTGTGTGTGTGTGTGTGTGTGTGTGTGTGTGTGTGTGTGTGTGTGTGTGTGTGTGTGTGTGTGTGTGTGTGTGGGGTGGTGGGGGGTATTGCCAGGTAGGGATAGAGACAGAAACAGTGCGGAAAAATAAGGCAGGGCATAATTAAGGCAACCAACCTCTGTGTGAAGGTAGTGAGTAAACATATGTAACCCCCCCCCCCCAGGAGGGGGCTTACCTGGATGCTGTTGTGCTGGCCTAGGACATGGCCAGCCTTTTTCCTGCACTCTTTGACCCCAGGACTGCAGCCGAGGAGGAGACCAGAGGAACTGCATGGAGATTGACGCACAGTTGTACAGTAAATGTGTGCATGTTCAAGTAGCTGCTTGAGACAGCTCAAATGATGTTTCTTCAACACTGGAAGTGCCTGCCCACCTTGGACCATAAAGCCACAATGGCAGCCAGCCACAGCAACCTCTTCTAGTGTGAGCCAGTCCTGGGGACATCAGTGGGCTCGGAGATACCAAGAAGAGGGAGAGAAGGGGAAAGTGTACAGTGTGACTTTGGTGCACTGCATCTTTATGAAAATACAGGACTGCTAGCCACATAGAGAGACTGCCTCCACAGAAGGGGGAGCAGAGAATGGAGCTCCCATCTGGGAGCACAAAGCTCCAGTCAGCACCACACCACTAGTAGATAATTAAGCACAGTTGTGCTTACCAGAGTATGGGACCAGTTTAAATAAAAAGCAAAGCAGTGGCCTGGAAAATGAAAATTGAACTGAAAGCACGGTTGTACTTTAAAGACAGACACCATTTTGTTGGCCCCTGACCTTGCTGCCAACTAATCAGAGGTCAGGGATCTCGGCAGCTAGAACCCCAAGGGATTGCTGGAGGAATAATGCAATAAGGACCCTCTCAAATGGAGTTGCAAGCCTTTGGAGCCAATCAGAGGGAAGAACAGGGCAGAAGGGCTGACAGACAGACAGATGTTTCTGCCCAATTAGAGATTAAATGGAGGAAAAAGAAGGGTCTGGGCTCTTTCGAAGCATAGGGCAGTTTGGCTGGGATATCAAGCAATGCAGATCTGCAGTGCTGCTAGGGGGCTAGGGCCTACCCAGGCCTGCTCCATGTTAGTCATCCGCAGGGCCCACTCCTCTGAAGTTCTATGAGTTCTCTCCTGGACTTAAAGGTCTGAAAGAGAAGCTGAAGGGATAGTGCCAGAAGGACGCCAAACGAGATAAAAGCTGAGACTGTGCCAGAAGGGCACTGTTGTGGTAGAAGCTGAGAGACAGTGCCAGAAGGGCACTGACCGAGGTAGAAGCCGAGATAGTGCCAGAAGGGCACTGACTGAGGTAGAAGCTGAGATAGTGCCAGAAGGGTGCAGTAGTAAGAGAAGAGAAGAGGAGATAGTGCTATAAGGGCACTGACTGACTGAAAGAGAGGTTACCGAATTGTGCCAGAAGGGCACTGCTTGTGAGAGAGCAAGAGGCCTGTCCAGGTCAAATTTCTTTTGAGTCCTCTTCAGGGCTCATTCAAAAAAATCTGTTGTGGACCTATCCCAGAGTTCATCCATTTTCCAGAGACTGTTCCAGACAAGTACTGTGTGGAAGAAAATCTGCTGTGAGTGTGAACCAATGAGCCATGTCTGCATTTCCAAAGCTGATGAGCTGTGCCTAGTGGAGACAGAGACCTGCATCCTGGTCAGACTACCTGAGAATGAGCACCTGGACCAGAGGGTATGCGATGAAGCTGGGGGAGTTTAAGAGGGACGTGAGAATGTACTACTTCACCGAAAGAGTGGTGGACACCTGGAACAGACTGCCAGTGGAAGTGGTGGAGGCAAAAACAGTAGGGAGTTCCAAGCACATGTGGGATAGACATAGGGGAATATTTCCAAATAGACAGGGAGGGTCACTGAAGACTACTTAGGGTCTGCAGAGGCAGACTAGTCAGGGACAGTCTGGGCAGACTGGGTGGGCCAAGCGGTCCACTTTAGCTGACAAATTCTGCGTTTCTATGTAGGTCTGTAACAGCTGATCGTACAGAACATGCTCCTTGACAGCTCAGTTGGTGGCCAGCCATAGAGGAGAGTGGTGGGGGGGTGGGGAACTACCTGCCGAGGTGGGGTCCCCTAAACATCAGGGACTGTTGAATTAATGGACAGGGTGCTCAGGGCTGGGGGGGTCCATGGTTGCTCATCATGGATGGACCACTGGACACCAGGGCAATATTGCAATATCATCTATATATGGGATCGGGCTGGGGGCCACCGGGCACCAGAGCAGATTGCAATATTTTGTCTATATGGATTGGTGCTGAGGAAGGGGGGGGCACTGGACACTGAAGCACCTTTTTGTGGACTAATTAATTAATAGACACCAAGGTAGTATGGACATGTGTTTAATATATTTTATCGTTGACTCCTGTGTATGCTATTTGATTTTGTGCTATGGTGTCGTGCAGTGTATGTATTGATGGGGTGTATCATCTACAGCTTCCTGATAGTCATGTTGATTCAAGGGTGCTTCATGCCTGGTTATTAGCTTGTGCTGGTCAAAGTCCATGAGTACAGCTGCTGCCCAACTGCCCCATAGCTTGCAGCAAATCTCTCAGGTGCATTGTCTTTTTGGTGCATGGCCAGAGTTGCCACATGTTGCCAGACTGCCATTGGGACCCTACCCAATAGAGAATTGGGCACAGGGTCCCCGGTGCACTGGCAATTGGCACAAGCTGCCATTGGTGCAGTTTGGAGCTGCCCTTTGAGAATCGAGCCCAAAGACTGCAGATTTTATGCCAACAATCACAGAAGGGGAGGAGCCAGAGTTCTATGATGATGTCAAAGCTTTGGAAGTGTGTTGTTTCCTAGATGGTAAGCATATGTAACCCAGCACTAAATGAATAGTCAGTGACAAGTAGAATGACATAGAAAATAAATGATAAGAGATATACAAAGGTCCCTTTTTAAAATGTCCCCCCACTCTTCCTTACATCTGGCTGAGATGACAGCATGTCTCTTCTGGCAAGGAAGGCATGTATGTGATTGCTTCCCCATCCAGCACCAATATCACTCCATGGCTGACCAGCAGGGGGTACATGTGTGGCCAACTGTGTGTGCCTTCCCTATGCACTCTATCTCGGAATTACACTGGTGGGCCCACATCAGTCCAAAGGCACCCAGATGGCAGCACTGTGATGTCATCACTACACCACTGGACTGGTTCATAAAATCTATAAATGCAGTCTGTTGCCTTGGAAATTCTTATAATCTTACAGAGGATTGTTTCTCTAATGGAGGGAAAAGCTGGAGCATGAAACAAAAGATGCAGTTATCCTTCAGATACCCTCAGTAATACAGAATATGGGAAGTAAATACAGAACATTAATGAAATAGTAGCAGGGATGTGTCTAAATATTATATTTTTTTGAATGGTTTCCTCAGTCCTAGAAAACAGCCAATCAAAAGCCAGAACCCATTCATAATTAGGTGATCATGGCTGAAGTGCACACATCCTCAAGAAATTCTGTAGTAGAAATAAACATCCATTCCAAGTTTTTATTTATTTCTTTATTTAAAATTTCAGCGAATACCTTTGAGCACAAGTGCTCTTTTACAAGGGTTCTACGTTCATAACAGAGATTACTGAGCAACATAATAAATACAATAAGCAAGTTCAGTGGAATGAAGTCAAACAGGTACAAATACAGTCAAACAAGTACAAATGAAAAGGCTGGAATCAACTGTATACAATTTTACAATAAGGCAGGTAGACAGAATCAATGTAGAACAAGCATGGTAATGGAACAGTGCCTCAGAGCCAGTCTGACACAGTTTAGAGCATATGGGAGGGACTTGAGTTAGGATGACAAGCAGTTACAGTTGTGCTGAACTCTTAGGGTTGCCTGTAGTGCTCTCTTAAACTGGCAAATTTAGGTAGATTGAGCAAGGTATCGGGCAGCTCATTTAACCAGCCAGCAGCCCTAACTGCAAATGAACGCTTGCCCAGCTGAGTAAAGTGGAAAGCCAGTTTTATTATAATTTTCTTAATCTGAAGGTGTAATCCAAAAGAGATTTGAAAATTTAACACAGAAACATAGAATTTGATGGCAGATAAGAGATCTGATAAGAGATAAGATCCTGCAACTCTTCAACACAACCTTCAACTGGGTTTCAGTTCTGTAGAGACATGGTTTCTTAATCATAAACTGGTCCTCAATGACAAGAAAACCAAATCTATGCTCTTCTGCAGCTCTCATAACCCACACAAGCTACACCACTTGGCTATCCACCACCCAGGGGAACACTCTAGATCAGGTGGGGTCCTCCAAATACTTAGGGATACAGCTTGACCCTAATCTCTCCTAGGGACTTCATGTAGATCATGTAGCTAGAGCTGCTAATACACGGCTTGGTCTCCTCTACAAACACAGACCACACCTCACGCCAGAAGCTTTGAAGGTTGCAGTCCTGAGCTCTGTGATCTGTGTAATAGACTATGGTCTCATCATTTATGGCTCGGCCACAACCACAACCCTTAGATGCCTCTCAACTACCTTAAATAAAGCATGTCGGCTCATCACTGGTGCTCACCATCTCACCCACACATGTGACCTGTACACTCAGACCGGTTGGCTCCAACTATCAAACCATAAAGTTTCTCACCTGCTCCATGGTGAAAAAAATCTACCTTGGCCTTGCACCTTCTGGGGTCTCAACTCTGTTACACTACTGAATTAACAAATGGCACCTTAGGAGATCCACGCTACAGCTACTGAAAGTCCCCCACTGTCACACTTCACAGGGACAACGCTCTTTTGCTTATCGAGCACCACTCTGGTTCAATGGCCTCAGCCCAACCATTTCCTCTGCCCCAACTATTGGTATGTTTAAAACTAGGCTCCGGGACTATCTCACTACCAACAGCTCCTGTGACTGCCCAACTTAACCTTGTTCTCCACTTCCCTTTCTGCTCTAGTTGTCCCCCACCGGATTCTACCCTCCATCTTGGTATACCAATGCTGCACTTTTCACCCTCTTGCCACCCTTCCTACATTCCTTCTCCCCCCACCCCTCTTCCCTCTCCTATGACTCAGTGTCAGTGGCCTGGCACATCTTATCTGTTGTCTGTCTTCTCTGACAAATGCCGCTGGCTGCCTTGTTACAATGCTACCCTTGAACTGTATTAATCTGTACTCTGTTTGCAATGTCCACATTGTTGTAATGCCTGTCTTGATGTTCCCCATAATTTGTATTTCTCTGACGTGGAACCTTTGTAAAAGAGCCATGGCTCAAAGGTATTTGTAATCCTAGACTTGATAAATAAATAAATAAATAAATAAATAAATAAATAAATAAATAAATAAATAAAATAAGGACTTAGAGGCCCATCCAGTCTGCCCTTTTTCTCTACCTAGTAAAAAGCAGCAGATCTTACCTTATTCTGCGGCTTCACTTCTTTTCAGGGCTGTGGGCAGAGCCTACAGCCATTTTGCAAGAGCTTTTTAGCTCTTACAACCTCTTCATTGGACTTTGGAAGTATTCTTCTGAAAACTAATGGAGCTGAAAACCTCGCCATGATTCAAGTATGGAATAACAGCCGCGCACTATTTTGGCTGTTACTTCCATTCCGATGTGTGCACTGCGCATGCACATGAGTCGCATGCATGCTCAGAGTCGTGCGTATGTGCAATGCTGTGGTGCCACAATGTTGTGTATGGCACTATGCCATTCACTGTGTTGTGCCCCCTCCCAAAGTTTTGCCCATCTCATGTCACACACTGGGAGCCCACCCCAGAGTGTGGAATTTGTTTTGTTTCTGTAAACTAGAAAACAGTCCCTCGTCGAGTGCTTTTTTCCCCCTACCATGCCCCCTGCCCACATCATGCCAGACATCGGGGTGCCCAGTCCTTATGTTGGCATTTTTGTAACATACTGGGAGGCCACCCCAGTGTGCTAAAATGTTTTTTGTGTGTCCTTTTGCTGTAAATTTGAAAACAGTCCCGCATTGTCTGTTTTGCTTCCTGTCAAGCAACGGTCCCTCGTCTGCGGTCTCCCTCCCCCCTCCCCAACCTCCCACTGCACACCTACCTCCCTCACCACACGCTCCCCTTACCCCATACATACCTCCAGAGGTTAGCGCGGTCATCTACTCTGGACTGGGACATGTCTGCACTCTTCAAAGCCAAACCGCAAACTGATTAAAGGTAAGCATGCCATACAGCCATTCAATGGGATTTTCAACTTATGCTGATATTTCAGCCATTTTTTTGGAATTTTTGCCTTAAAATTTTCAACATGGAGTTCTTGGAACCCCACGTCATGAAAACTGTCACTGTCATTTTGTTACTTGGTCCGGAAAGGTGATTTCAAGATCACCTTCTGGGACCAATTCATGAAATGACAGTGCCACAGTTCATGAGGTGGTGTCCCAAAACACCCATGTTGCAAATTTGGTGAAAAAATTCAAAATAATGACTGTTATGAGTGTGCATTATGCAGTTTCTACGCACACTCCTAATGTCAAATTTTTAATATTTTCACTCCACATTTTTAACATTGCCATTGTTGCACACCTCCTTCACAACAGTACAGCTGTCATTTTCCACAACCTGCCCAAAATGTATTTTCATCCCTGTGGCACAAAATAGCACATTTGCTCTGCGCAGTCACCTTTTGGGAAATTAAACAAAATGACACTGGCACTTTTCATGAGGGGGGTCCAAAAAAGGCCATGCTAAAAATTTGGTGAAAAAATTCCAACAAATGACTGCGTTATGAGCATGCACTGCGCAGTTTCTATGCGTGCTCCTAACGTCACTAATTTTTAATATTTTCACTTCACATTTTTAACATAGCCATTTTTGTACACCTCCTTCACAACTGTACAGCTGTCATTTTCCACAACTTGACTGAACCATGTTTTCACACCTGTGGCGTGGAATAGCACATTTGGTCTGTGCTGTCACCTTTCGGGACAATTGAACAAAATGACACTGGCACTGTTCATAAGGAGGGGTCCAAAAAAGGCCATGTTGACAATTTGATGTAAAACCTCCAACATATGGCCAAGTTACACCTGGGCATTGAATAATTTCTAATTTCAAAACAATATTTCAACTCAACCCCAAGAGACACTTTTTGATTTTCTCGTTGAATAATTTCCACGCATGCGTGTAACTTTCATCACTTGGTAGTGCTTCACAGCCCTATCGGCTCTGGACCATTCTTGTTTTGATCTGCTATGGTTCCCCTATGTCTATCCCAAGCAGTTTTTAATTCCCACACTGTCTTTGCCCCCATCACCTCTGCTGGGAGGCTGTTCCATGCCTCCACTGCCCTTTCCATGAAGAAGTACTTTCTGACGTTGTTCCTTAATCTACCCCATTCCAGTCTCGTGTCATGCCCTTTAGTTCTAGAGCATCTTTACTTCTGAAAGATGCTGCCCTCCTGTACCTTATTTATTCCCTTTAGATACTTGAGGGTTTCTATCATGATATATGATATATGATATATGATATATGATATATGATATATGATATATGATATATGATATATGATATATGATATATGATATATGATATATGATATATGATATATGATATATGATATATGATATATGATATATGATATATGATATATGATATATGATATATGATATATGATATATGATATATGATATATGATATACGATATACGATATACGATATATGATATATACATACTACATACATGCATACATGCATACTACACACATACATATATACATAGTGAGTTCCTCCAATCTCTTCTCATATGACCTTTGGTATAGGCCCTGCACCATTTTTGTTGCCCTTCTCTGAACTGCCTCTACCTTGTCTATGTCCTTTTGGAGATGTGGCCTCCAGAACTGAAAGCAATACTTCAAATGCGGTCTCACCAATGATTTGTATAGTGGCATTACCACCTCTCCTTCAGCTGGTGATACTCCTCCCTGTGCACCCCAACATCCCACTGGCTCTCCCCACTGCCTTGGCACATTGTTTAGTTGCCTTTAGGTCAACAGATATGATCACTTGTAGATCTCTTTCCTGTTTTGTGGCCACCAATAATTCTCCACCCATTATGTAATCCTTCCCTGGGTTCCTGTGGCCTAAGTGTACGATTTTGCACTTCTTCGCATTAAATCTTAGCTACCACATTCTAGACCATTCCTCCAGTTTAGCTAGGTCCCTCCTTATTTTCTTCTCCCAGATAGTCTACCGTACTGCACAACCTAGCGTCATCTGCAAAGAGGCATACCTTCCCCTCCAGCCCCTCCGCAATATCACAGATGAAGAAATTAAACAGTACTAGCCCAAGAACTGATCCCTGTTAAGAAATGAAAGGAGTTTGATCTAGTGTTAGTAATGCACTGAGGTAATGGAAATTATAATTCATACAGGAAAGTAATCAATTCTTCTACCCTTCTATTCTTTCAGATATCATCTGGCATGGGTTACCCTTGGGTCATGGAGTATGCAGGGGTAAGATGGACCTATACAAGAATGGGGTGATATCCTGCCTGACTCATTCTGAACCTCCATTTGAATATCAGAAATTAAAGGAGTGAGCCACAAAATGGAGGATTCAGTATTCCCATTTTTAAGCATTATATGGTACACCTCCCTTAGTAACATTGGTTCCAAAACTTAATTCATTGTATATACTAGTCAAATATTACTCTTTTGGTCAGAAGATAATAAAAAAAGACTAAAAATGAAATTACGCAATTTCTAGTCAATTGATAATTCTGTAAAAAATTGACCATAAAAAGAAAATTGCACTGTTTTTTAATAGCAACTGTACAGCAAGATGGTACCTATCCAGATATAATGGGTTAGTAATGGATGCACTAAATGTTTTTTAAAAATAGATGATTTGTATGATCTGGGTCTGTCAGTGTGGAATCCTTTTGGTGCACTATTGCACAGACCTTGCCAAAATTCTTTAGACAAACTATATATTTTACTCTTGAAATCTGCATGATAGGCGACTGCATAAACATTAGTTCACCTAACGACAAGGCCTACATGCGCTAATTGGAGCTGTGGATAAACTACTTATAATGCATCACTGGCTTTCCAATGAACTTCCTTCAAAAAGGGAGTGGATCCAGGAAGGTTTGCTCACCATGAATGCAGAAAGATTTATTGCAGTGCAGTTTCAAAGGCTACCACAATTTTTGGCCATGTGGGATCCATTTATTTCTTTTCTCACTGGAAGGCGAGATATTTATTTCAAGAGACGGTATCTTTTCTCCCTTTAAAGAATAAGAATAGGGTTTGCAACTTGTCTTTTATGCTGACTTATGCGTTTGATAGAAATATGTTGCTTAATGCCTCTCTATAATTAACCTTGATTCCTAGAGACATCTGTTGCCTGTCCAGGGGAGGGGTTGTGAGGGAAGAGGGTTTATTAAAATTGGGGGTCCTTTTTGTGGGGGTTGGAGAGATATTTTTGAATGAATTGTATCGGTTCTATATAATTTTTTTTATGGGTTAAGGGAAGGGGGTAATGTTTATTGATGGAATTGTTTATCTGTATGTATGTTTTGTGTTAGTGTATGTGTTTGAAAATCTTCAATAAAGTATATTAAATTGAAAAAAATAGTTATGCACTTTAAATGCATAATGTCTCTAAGAGAACATGGGTACTTAAGGGCAGCACTTTGCTGTGAACAGTGACTCTTGATAAAGCTTTCGGGCGAAACCAGTTAGGTCACTGTGGGCTCTGCACTGCTCAGCTCTGTTTGCACTATTTGCACTCTGTGTCGTTAATAGAAATGAATGCCAGTGGAAATTGTAAGTTGTATTTTAAATATGTTCATTAGACGTGTTTTTATCTGGTACTCCGTGCTGGCTCCTCTCTGCTGCTGATTTAATTTGTTAAGCCACAGCACAAGTAGCTGAGTGGAACGACTGCCATTGTTGCCATGATTCCATAAGTTTCCCCTCCACCGATGTCAGGCTGACAGGTCTGTCGTATCCAGCATTCTCCTTGCTTCCACTTTTGTGGAGAGGGACTACATCAGCCCTTCCCCAGTCCTCTGGAACCACTCCTGTATCCTGTGACTGGTTAAAAACAGGGATGCCAAAGGCCTTAATTCCTTTAATATTCTAGTGTGTATCCCATCTGGTCCCATTGCCTTGTCTACCTTCAGTTTTGTGAGTTCTTTTAGGACTCTCTCTTCACTGTAAATGGACTATTGTCCACCTCCCTTCCAATCCTGGTTCGTAGCTGTGGTCCCTTCCCTTCTCCTCCCTCTGTCAAAACTGAACAGAAATTGTTCATGACTGATGTTTTATCCTGGTCTCCTTCCACTCCCACTTCTTCCCCCTATCAACTTTACAATCCCCCCAGGTCTTTCTCCTTTTGCTAACGTACCTATAGAAAGTTTTGCCCGCTTTCTTACGGTTTTCTCCTCAGTCTTACCTTTGCATCCCTGACCACTTTCCCTGCCTCCGTTAGCTTTTCTACATACACTGCCGTGTCCTCCTCCTTCTGTGTCTCCTTATATTTCTTCATACTAAGTGTCATACTAAGGGTTAATGAGTCAAGAAGGCGGTATGCCCATTTGAACTCCTACCATTCACCCATAATAGCTTAAATTATTTCCTGCTAGTATATAGTTATCCAAGTTTTTTTAACTGCTTTTTTCCTTACTATAATCTCCAAGGGCTAACTGTTCCAAGGATTAACCACCCTCTGTGTGACAAAGGCTTTTCTTTAATTTCTGGAGAATCTTTTTGGTCTCAGTTGCAAAGGGTGTCCCCTGGTTGCCAAGGTACCATTTTTGAATTCAAGATCAGGTTTGTTTATTAGATAACTGTCCTGCATGATGTTCTTGAATGCAGACTTTTTTGCCCTTAATTTCCCTGCCACTTTCTGTGAGAATCACAGTAGTTTTCTTTTCCTCTTGCCTTTGTCTACTTGCTGAATGCAAAGGTTTGTCGCCTCCACTATGGCTCCCTTTAGATGGGCCTATAGCTCCTCAACTCCCGCCCTTTTCTCTCCCTCTGCTAGGGCTTCAATGAGACACACCCCACCCTTGTGAAGTCTGCCCTTCTGAAGTGCAGAACCCTCGCTTTTGTGTGGCGTGACCATGTTGCACTTGTGATATTGAACCACACTGTACAATGGTCACTGGACCCCAGGTGTTCACCCACCCTGACATCTGAAATTCTGTCCCCATTGGTTAGAACCAGGTCCAAAATTGTTCCTTCCTGCGTTGGCTCTAGCACTAGCTACTTGAGGCCAGCCCCTTGTAGAGAGTCCAGGATGTCTCTTCCTCTGGCTGTTGCAGCTGCTGGGATGCTCTAATCAACTTCTGGCAGATTGAAATCTACTGGTGACATCTCCCCTTTAGCTGCCATCATATGGATGGCTTCCAGTAGATCCCTGTCCATTTCCTCCCTTTGGATTTGGGGGGCTGTAGATTATGCTTGTATGAATGGCTGTGCCTTTGCCCGTCTCCAGGGTGACCCATGGTGCCTCTGCCTCCCCCTGCATTCCTTGTGCCTCTGCTGCCTTTATACCCTCCTTGATGTAAAGAGCCACTCCTCCTCCCTTTTTACCCTCCCTGTCTCTCCTGAGCAAAGTATAACCTGGTTCCCATTGTACCATATCTCTGCAATACCTACAATATCCAGGTCAGCCTCTGCTATCAAGGATTCCAGTTCAGGAATTTTGTTTCCCAGGCTGCAGGGCAGGCATCTGCGCACATGGCTCTCCATGTTCTGTAGACTCCTCTCCTGATCTTCCCTTCCATTCCCCTTGTTTCTCCTCTCCTCTTCTACAGAGTTCAGTACTTTTTTTTTTTTTACATTGTCCTCCTTGCTGGCTATATTATCCTGTGGGGGTGGGCAGTTAGATTTACCCTGCTTCCTTCCTCCACCCCTCTTGCCTAGTTTAAATGCTTGCTAATGAAACATTTAAACCATTCGCTAAGGACAACTGTCCCCTTTCCAGAAGGATGTAGGCTATTGCCCCTGTACAGGTCTGCATCCCTCCAGGTGGGTCCCCAGTTCACAATGAAGCCAAAACCTTGCTCTCTGCACTAGCTCTCCAATCAAGCACTGAAATCCTTGGTGCAGAGATCCCTACCTTACCCCATGCCATGGACAGGCAGCACCTCCGAGAAAGTCGCAAAATGTTCTACCTGCCCCAGGCCCCTCCCCAATTCCATGAACTCCTCCCACACTCTTACCATCTCTGCCTTGTCCCCAGCTAGGTCATTGGTCCTGAGATGGACAATGACATCTAGCTTCCTCCTCTTCACTACCACCATAGCAATCCTCTGGATTCGCTTTCCATTCCTTCTGAACTATGCCTCCTGGTATGCACTTTACCTCCTTGTCCTCCTCCCTACCTGCTCCCAACTCAACTCCCCATATAATGGAGTTCCCCACTAGGAGTAGCTTCCTCTTCCTTTGGGGTCCTCTGGCACCTCCCTTTGGGGCTCCATTGTGGAGGTTCTGCTCATCCTCCCTGGGTGCAACTTTGGGTGACCCTGTGGGACCTTCCCATTACTCCAACATCTATCCAATAACAATCTAGCATGTAACGTGTGAAACTGGTTGAGGTGTGTCCGACCTGTTGGGTGACTGCTTTTCTGCATTTGAGCACTTTTTCTAAAATTATAGGTATTTTTTGCACAGTGTTTATCGTGGTGCCCAGTTTTTGTCTGTGTATTCGAGTAGTACTGTAGGCACGCGAGGCAAGTGGAGGCAGAATTGTGCTTTTGATAATGTGTGAGGAAGCATACATTTTTATTTAACCCATGTATCTGTTCCAAAAAGCCTCAAATTTTACTTCCAAGAGAACTCTTGTATCAATATTTATTCTTTTGAAAAAGTACCTTTGAGCAGAGGTGCTCTTTTACAAAGGTTCCACGAATGAGGATGACTGCTGGAGGTACCTTTTTTTTGTGTGGTTCTGAGAATAACAGTGGTATTTTTTTGAGTTCGAGACCAGTTTGTTGTGCGTGAACCATTTCTGTAATGACTCAAAGTTGTTTTGAAGGTCAGTACAGAGTTTACCCTGGTCAGCACTGCTGGTGTAAATGACCGTTTTGTCAGCAGAAAGGAGCAACTTAGATGATTGGCAGGCCTCCGAAGGTCTGTTAATGAACAGACCAAATATTAAGGGGCCAAGTGTTGAACCCTAGGGCATGCCTAAAGAGACACTCCTGTCACCTGATAAAGAGCCATCAATCCTTACACACTGGGAGCAGTCAGTAAGGTAGCTATGAAACCAAGCTATTGTGTCCTGAGACAACCCAAGTGAGAGAAGCTTGCCAAGCAGCAGCTTGCGATTTACAAGGTCGAAGGCCTTGGTCAGGTCAATGTAGCTGTCTCCCACCAGGAATCCATCATCATAGGCCTCATGCAAGTAGTTGGTATACTCTATAAGGGCAGTGCTAGCAGTGTGGAGCTTCCTGAATTCATGCTGTTGTGCGGATTGGTTATTGTATTTTCCCAAATAGGTGACAAACTGGTCTAATATGATTTGATTAAGGGCCTTGGATGGGGGGATTGAAATTAGTCTGTAACTAGCCAGGTTCGAGTGGTCACCATTTTTGAAAACTGGTGTGAACAGTGTGGTTTTCCATACCCCAGGGAAATGGGAACAACACAGTGAGAAACTGAGTAGCTTCGATAAGGGAAGGGTGGTTGCATGGCAGAATATCGACAGCAATGTTGTTGACATCCTGCCCAGTGACGGGAACAATGTCAACTGTCGGCAGGGTTCCCGTTGGGAAGAAGTGTTTTTGGGGGGCAGAGTTGGTTCAGGGTTGAGGCGCAACACCAGAAGTCACAGTGTCAGCATACAGTGGACAGCCACAGCGACCAACCTCGACCTGATGAAATTTGTCACTGTGGTGGTGTTCGCTATAGAATTGTCGTTGTAGTGGTGTGCTACCAGAGAGCAAGTTCCTCAAGGGCCTGGGCCAGCAGCTTCATATCTATTATATCACCCCCCCCCCCGGTTTTACCCATGATTCCTTTGACATATTTTAGGGTATCTTTTGTTGAAATAGGCTTGAAATGGAATTTAGAGTGCCCTGGTTCTTGGTCATTACTGCTTAGTACTCCAGAGCAGTCACCGTCATATGAACCCAGAGCGGGACTGGCAGGGATGACAGAGCTGAGGTCTTTGAGCTTTCTTCTCAAAACTGCCACTTTATGATCCTTTAAAGAATGTTTTTTTGTGAGAAGTCCTCAGTGATAGAGCCTGGTCGCCGACAGGGAACTGATGTGGGGGAGGAGAAGACAAGACTAGTGCTTGGTTCCTGCTCTCTAACTGCCTCAGGCAGGCTGAAGAATCTGGATGTTATTTTTGACAGCAAACAGATGCTGGAGGCTGAGGTGTCGTCCATTGTCTGTACTGGTTTTTACCATCTTAGAAATATTAACTGGATAAAACCTTTTATCCCACCAAGTGACCTGCCCTCACTGGTACACGCTTTTGTTGTATCCAGATTCAATTACTGTAATGCCCTTTACCTTGGACTAAATGGAGGGGCCCTACATCACCTGCAGTTGGTTCAGAATGCTTCGGCTAGGTTGCTGATGGGCCAGCCAAGGTCGCGTCATAACCCCAGTCCTGCACGAACTGAACTGGCTACCAGTGAAGTGGCAGATCTCCTTCAAGATCAGCTTGCTGACCTACAAAGCCCTACATGGACTGGGCATGAGCTACTTGCAAGCCCTTGTGTCTCTTCACCAAGCCTCCCAATCCCTCTGCTCCTCTGAGGCAGGCCTCCTAGCAGTTCCCAGGGTTCAGTTAAAATCTGTAGGTGAGAGGTTTATGATGTTGCTGGCCCAACTCTGTGGAACCCGCTCCCCAGATCTCTGAGGGAGGCCCCCCTCACTGGAGGCCTTTAAAAGGGATCTGAAGTCCCATCAAGGGGTCTGAAGTCCCATCTCATTGCAGCAGCATTTAATTTATCCTAGCATCTTGGCTGTAAAATGTTGTTATTTTATTATTTATTGTATTTTATTTCATTAATTTTAGTCATTTGTGATAGTCTGTGTCAATTAGTTGATTTTATGAGTTTTTGAGGTTGTATATGGTGTGAGATTTTTATTGCTCTCTTATGTATATTGTAAAGCACTCAGAGCCCATGGGAATGAGTGCTTTATAAATAAAGTTTTGTTTGCTTGCTTGCTTACAAAAATGAAAAAAAACGCACAGAAGCCACCCTGGGCATAGAATGGCTTACTGAACCAACTTCTAAATATCGGGACTCATATTTACAGCTCCTAGGTAGAGACCTATATTCATATATTAGGGATACACCAAAAATGGTTTTGTAACCCCTAGGTGGCGCTATCCCGAGGGCTACTACCCCTGCCTGCGTGGCTAGTAGGAGGTTAAGGGCCCGAGTTCTCAAACGGGTGCCTCCACCCAGAGGTCAGGGTTGGTAGCGGTCAAACTAACCTGGGCACAGCCCTCCGGGACACTGTAACCCCCCTCTTTCCCTTCTAGTGGCCTGAGCAATATACGATAATCACTTTCACAGTACCCCTTGTACACCATACCAGTACCCTTTGCACTTACCTCCAGGGCCGGTTCCTCTGGCTTGACCCTGGGGACCCCTTGTAAAAGAAGGTTACGCACAGTAAATAGCAACAGTACAGTACTCTTGGCACAAAATAGAACCACAGTCAGGTTAAATGCAGCAAAAAAGTCAGATCTGATTTATTCAGGGGACTTGAACAAGGAAGGGGCATAATCA
This sequence comes from Neoceratodus forsteri, assembly GCA_016271365.2. NCBI lineage: Eukaryota > Metazoa > Chordata > Ceratodontiformes > Ceratodontidae > Neoceratodus > Neoceratodus forsteri. Next base: position 697,247,083 of record CM028129.1, read on the forward strand.
GGTTGATTGGCTTAAAGGCTATATTAATCAGTTATGCATGCGCTTTAAGTCCCCACACAGTCACACACTCTGGGTACCCAGACAGGAAAATGGTGGGCTAGCCAGGAACATTGCAGCTGGTTGGGGCCCTGTGATGGAAGAAAAGCAACATGCACAACACACACTACTTGTAATCCAGAGCCGGAGGGCTCAGTTTGTGAAAGAAAAAGCAACAAGACAATCAGATGACAACACTTTAGATTTAGCAGTTGTTTCAGGGGAGCTACCCTGATGTTTACTCATGACACCCAATACTGGACACAGGCAGGATGAAATAGAGACTGCAGGTTGTTTAGCTGGAGTGCCCGGAGAAGGGGAGCCACACGAATCACCGAGGCGTAGTTCCTGTTCAAGTGTTGAGCAGGAGGCTGATCCCCAGGCAGATCACTTGTCGATGGCTTTCTCTGTGCAGCAGGTAGTCAGGCTGGGCCAGTGTGGCAAGGCCCAGGCCCAATGGAGATGATTTTGGATTCAGTTCATGGGGCTGGAGTCGGCTTCCAGCAAGCAGAATATAGTTTAAACCACAGTGGTGAACCAAATCATGACCCACTAGCAGCACACAGCACATTTACAAGTAAGGAAATTCTAATGCAGCTTCCAGCAAGCAGAACACAATTCAAACCACAGTGGGGAACCAAATCATGACCCACTATAAGCACAGAACACATTCACATGTAAGGAAATTCCACTGTACCAGGCAAAGGCTCTCCGGTTGCAATTACAGAGTCTCTGCATAATCCAGGAGTTCAGAGGTGGCTGGAAGTCCAGACAGGCCAATCGCATTCAGCAAATCTTCGGTCTTCTTCAGATAGAAGCCTGGTCACAACTCAGTGGATCACTTGGCTCTCCAAGTTCGGATTCAGTCCGAAAAAGGCACAGGTTCCCTCTCCTGGACAACAGGCAGGCATGCAGGCCAAAACTCAGGACCTTCCACAGTTCTCCATTGTGAATCTACACCGGGCTGCTGCTGGAGTCATTCAAGCTGTTATTCTTCACTTCCCAAGTCAGAACTGAAACTAGCTGCAAGCAGCCTGGGAATTTCCTCAAGATCCAAAAGGCTCAGTTGGCTGATCTTTCAGTCAGTCACAACAAGGGCTCCCCCATTCAGGTTATTTTAGGTGCCAAAATGCAAAAACTACAGTTCCTACAAGTTTTGAACCCACCAAGCCCCTGTAGGCAGGCTCCATTTTAGAGTCCCAACAGTACTGATTGGCCCATTCCAACAGTCCCAGTCCAATTTGGAGAGGATAAACAGAACAGTCCTTACTGCAAAGGCAGGTTAGAACAAACCGCAATATTATTGCTACTCTAACAAATGATAAGCAAACAAGCACATCTTCTAACAGAGCTCCCTTTTAGATTAAGAGCTGCCTGGATTGCAGTTTTCTTTAAAGAGACAGTACGCAGAGGCTATGCAAGCACTCTCTGGCAATACATTTAATCTGCTAAAACGCAGAACACCAGCCTGGCAGTGATCATTTAGGCAAGCTCGAGGAAGACTTTTCGGAGGGGGGCGATTCCAGTTGGGTGGCAAGGCACAACTGATGCAGTAACAATTCTGAAAATGGAGCAGACTTAAGGATCCAGTCCAGCCTAGTTCAATCTAATTCATTTGATGGCAAACTACCCTTTCTGAGGCACTCTTGTAGCAGCTTTTCAAGCAGAGGTACATAGAGAGAATGGCTCCCCTGAGTACTGCTGGGCGTTTTACTCTCCACCACAGGTCCTCATCTGAATCCGGGCTCCTGTACACATTCTCCAGTGCATCAAGATAGTCCTGTAGAGTTGCTTCGGGGGTTATTGGCCCACTTGGCATGGATGGTAGCCAGGGCAGGACCTCAGAGGCTCTCACTCAACCTCTTTCATTTTTCTGCTTCTGAGCATTGCCATTCAAGTACTAGAGGGGCAACATAGTCTATCCAGGTCTCCCAGTCATCCTCCCCTTGGGGGCTGGAGAGGGTGAGATTCTCAGCCTTCAGTAGGAGTTGTGACTAATGGCAGGTACAGATATATTGGCCAGCATTGGCATGGGCACAGAAGGTGGGGCAGTAACAGGTGCTGGAGTGGGAGGAGGTGTTGGGGAAGGAACACCCCCAGGTGGCAGGAATAGTTTCTTAAAGTCCTCTACAGTTTTCCCTTCCTCCAGCAACAACTCAACAAATTTCTCCTCAAAAGTCTCAGATAATGGTGGGAGCTCATCCTCCCCAGGGTCTTTACTGTCTTGTTATCACTCTCCAGGTGGCTAGGACCCCTTCTGGAGCAATAGTCTGTGGCACTTTAGAGCTGTTCATGAGGTCACTACAGTCTACAAAGGCTATGAAAGTTTGGATGATCAAATCAGCCTGTCTACCCACCACCACAGGGTTTTTTTTTTTTTTTTTAAACATTCAACTTTGGAGAGTGCTCCCTCTACAGTGTCCTTACTGGTACCCAGGGGGATATCTAGTATAAGCAGAGCATTTTTTGGGTCGATCTCCTGTCCCGTACACCACCCCGCCAACTGGTGTACAGCCATTTCTATTGAGGTAGCCATTTATGTTTGACAATAATTCATAATTTCAGCCACTAGAAGGCACAAAATCCCAGTGGTGAGCCTCCAAGATGTAAACCCCAGGTGGCGCTATCCCAAGGGCTACTACCCCTGCTTGCTTGGCTAGTAGCAGGTTAAGGGGACTGGGTAATGAAACGGGTGCCTCCACCCAGAGGTCAGGGTTGTTAGTGGTCAAGCTAACCTGGGCACAGCCCTCTGGGACACTAACCCCCTTCTTTCCATTCTAGTGGCCTGAACAATATACAATAATTTATTTCACAATGACCCTCATTCAACAAGCAATTACCCACACTGTTTGCACTTACCACCAGGGCTGGTTCCTCTAGCTTGACCCTGGGGACCCCCTGTAAAACAAGGTTAAGCACAGCAAATAGCAACAGTACAATACTTTTGGCACAAACTGGAACCACAGTCAGGTTAAATGCAAAGAAAGTTCAATCTGATTTATTCAGGGGACTTGAACAAGGAAGGGGTGTAATCAGGTTGATTTGCTTAAACGTTATTCTAATCAGTTATGCATGCAGTTCAGAGTCCCTACACAGTCACACAGTCTGGGTACCTAGGTAGGAAAACAGTGGGCTAGCCAGGAATGTTGCACCTGGTTGGGGCCCTGTGATGGAAGAAAGCAACATGCACAACACACACTATTTGTAATCCGGAGCCGGAGGGCTCAGTTCATGAAAGAAAAGGCAACAAGACAATCAGATGACACCACTTTTAGATTTAGCTGTTGTTGCAGGGAGCTACTCTGATGTTTACTCATGATACCCAATACTGGACACAGACAGGACGAAACCAAGACTGCAGGCTGTTGAGCTGGAGTGCCCGGAGAAGCAGGGCCCACACGAATCACTGAGGCGTTGTTCCTGTTCAAGGCGTTGAGCAGGGGACTGATCCCTAGGCCAGTCTCTTGTCGATGACTTTCTCTGCGTAGCAGGTATTCTGGCTGGGCCAGTATGGCAGGGCCCAGGCAAATGAAAATGGATACAGATTCAGTCCGTGGAGCTGGATACAGCCTCCAGCAAGCAAAAAGCAGTGGGGAAATAAATCACACCCCAATATTAGCACATAGCACATTCACATGTAAGGCAATTCCACTGTACCAGGCAAATGGCTCTCCGGTCGCAAGTACAGAGTCTCTGCACAATGCGGGAGTTCAGAGGTAGCTGGAAGTCCTGACAGGCGGATCGCATTCAGCAAATCTTCGGTCTTCTTCAGGTTAAAGCCTGGTCACAATTCAGTGGCTTAATTCACTCTAAATTGGGAGACAGTATAACACAGTGGTCTAAGACTCTGAGCTGCAAATCTGGTGACATCCAGCAGACCAGACCTGGGTTTCAGTCCCACAGCTTCCACTTGCAGACTGTGTGACCCTGAGCAAGTCACTTAACTTCCCTGTGGTCCCAGGTCGCACCTGTAAAAAAGCCTTCAGCTTAGTGTGCTAGTCCTAGTTAAACTAACCAAAAAAAAAAAAAATAATAATAATAATAATAATAATAATAATTCGGATTCAGTCCGAAAAAAGCACAGGTTCCCTCTCAACGACAGCAGGCAGGCCAAACTCAGGCTTTTCCACAACTCTCCCATGCAAATCCACTATGGATTGCTGCTCAGACTATCTTGAGCTGTTACTGCTTCACTTCCCAACTCAGATCTAACAAACTGCAAGCAGTGTGGGACTTTCCCCAAGACCCAAAAGGTTCGGTTGGCTGATCTGTCAGTCACAACAAGAGCTCCCCATCCAGGTTATTTTAGGTGCCAAAAGCCCAAAACTACAATTCCTACAAGTTTTGGCCCCACCAAGCCCCTGTAGGCAGGCTCCATTTTAGAGTCCCAAATGTACTGATTGGCCCATTCTGCAGTCCAGGACCAAGATGATCGAAACAAACAGAACTGTCCATGTTGCAAAGAAGGCAGGTTAGAACAAACTGCAATATTATTACTACCCTTAACAAATGATCAGCAAACAAGTACATCTTCCGACAGGGCTCCCTCTCAGATTAATGACTGCAATCCAGGCAGCTCTTAAAGAGACAGTACAGGCACTCTCTGGCAATACATTTAAACTGATAAAATGCAGAACACCAGCCTGGCAGTGAGCATTTAAGCAAGCTCATGGAAGACTTTTCAGGAACCCCGATTTGTAAGGGGGGGTTACAGTTGTATGTCACTACCAACAGTATGCATTTTGATTCTTTCTCTTTGTACACCCGTAGCTTTTTGTCATAGTATTTGTCTAGTGTGTGCAGTCTGTTTGTCAGTTAAATGTGAGGGCTAGTTTTTGCTGGTGAAGGCTCCTTGTAGTATTTCTGGATTGTTGTCCCTGTCTGACTCGTCCATGCATATACATTGGTATTGTAGAGCTTCCTGCTTTTTGAATGGTTTGGGTGTGCACTAGAATGATGCAGGTAATTGAAATGTTCTGTTGGTTTTCTGTATTTTGATGTTTTTATTTGGCCCTGTCACAGTTCAATTGTAGTGTCCAGAAATTTGATTTTTTTGCTGGGAGCATTCCATTTTTAGATTGATTGAAGGATGAAAACTGTTGAGGGCTCTGTGGAACTCATGTAGTTAGTCCTTGCTCTCTATCCATATAAACAAATAATCAGTAAAACAGTGGTAGAGCAATGGATTTGTTCTTTGCTGTGATAGGAAGCCGTCCTCTAATACAGCCATGAAGATGATGGCATATTGAGGTGCCATTCTTGAGCCCATAGCAGTTTTCTGTAGTTAGTTTGTTGTTGTAGGTAAAGTAGTTATGTTTCAGTTTATTTTTATTTATTGAAATATTTCACCTGGAAGGCACACTGGGCTACAAGTCACTCATCTTCTGGTGCGACCTGGGGGAGATGGGGTACAATAGGAATGAGACATTAAACATTAAAGTTACAAGATCAACATTAACATACAGTTGTAAGGCAGATATTACAAACAGTGTTACAACAGTGTTGTGCATAATAGGTAGAAAGAGTGGACAATAATAAGTGCCAGATTAATAAGCAAACAAGTGCTTATGTGAAAGAAAAGAGGAAAAGGAGAGGGAGGGGTAAGGTGGGGGAGAGTTGTGTCCTGAGACCCCTTCAGGATGCGAAGAATCCTGAAAGGGGGCTGGGGGGGGGGAAAATCAGAGAGTGGGGATAAGGCAGTGTCCCTGAGAGACCCCTTCAGGATGTGGGAAACCCTGCAAGGGGGCTGTGGGGCTAGACAGGAAAGGGGATAAGGTTGTAGGGATTTAAAAAGGGAAGAGAGAGAGGAGATGTGATTAAATGCTAGGAGGGGGAATAGGACCTAACCCAAGAGAGGACCTTTCAGGATGTGGGGTACCCGGCAAGGGGGTTGGGGAAAGTCAGTAGACAGGGATTAACTAATTGGGTATAGTAGACGCCATATGGTGTTGGAACCATCCATTACAGAACCTGACCCAAAATGGCCACCAGGACTCAATGAGTTAAGAGAGTGATAGGAGAGGAGTGATAGGAGAGGGAGGGAGGGAGGGAGGAGAATTGAACCCTTGAGAGAAAGAGAATTCGCACCTTTGGAGGGGATGGGGCCTAATCAATAGTCCATCAGGATGCAATTGGACCTTGCTAGTAGCCATGGAAAGCCAAGACAGTGGCTAGATAGAATAGGGGAGATATGCTAAGGCTCAGTTGGATCCCTTCAGGATGATGAGAACCCTGCAAGGGGACTGTGATGGGTAGGGAGAAAGGAAGATGGGGAAGGGGAAGGAGTGGAGACAAGATTAAGTGCAGTAGGATCCCCTCAAGATGTTGAGAACCCTGCAAGGGGACTGCAAAGGTTAGGGAGAAAGGTAGATGGGGAGGGGAAGGAGAGAAGAGGAGACAAGCCTAGGCTCAGTAGGGCCCCTTCAAGATGCTAAGAATCCTGCAAGAGGACTGCAAGTCAAGGGAGATAGGAGAGATGGTGGGGGAAGGGAGTAGATGAGAGATACAGGCCCTTGTGGGGGGGTAGGAGAGGGACCCATAGAGAGAGAATTCGAGGTCCCTTACATTCTGTGAGAGAGCAAGGAAGGCCAGTAAGGGGGAGCAATTTGGGGGAAGAGAGGAGAGCTAGAAGTTTGGAGGATGGGGGTGCACAGGGTAAAATGAAGGCGACCGTAGAGAGGTAGGATTTGTTCAGGGCTTAGAGGAGGGAATTAGGAAGGGACATGGCAGGAGCAGCTAGATGCAAGGTAAGTATTGAGGGCAGAGTTGATGGAGTAGGCAGAGGATGAGTGCCAGATTTGAGGGGGAAGGGAATTCCAAATGTTTGGGAGGTGCTGAGAGTAACTGGATTGGCCAATTTGGGTGGATCTGTGGTGGATTACCAGGGTGTGGGAGTCAGTGTGAAGTTAGTGAGTTCCAAAACTACATCTGCAATTGCCAGGTTAGCTGTGTCCCTCTGTAGTAATGTTTTTCATGTTTTTAGTCCATCCAAGTGAGGTATATTGGTATAGAAATACTCTATATCCATTCTGACCATAAATTAGTTGGCAGGGAGTGCATTTAATCTGTGAACTCTGTTTAGGTAGTCAATTGTGTCCAGGATGAAGATTGGAATTCTTTGTGCCATTGGTTTGAGGATGCCTTCAGCCTGATATTTGCTCAGAAAGAGTGTCAATACCCGAGGTAAGCAAAAATCCTGAAATTCCTGATTTATATATCTTTCAGAGTATATAAAATATTTTTGTTCCTAGATTTTGAGGAATTAAACCTGTTCGTTGTAATTTGATGGTTGGTCGATATTCATCAATGAAAGAAAGGAGTTCCCTTCTGAAGTTTTTTGTTGAATCTTCCCACAACAACAAGCAGAATTATGGATCCGACACTTGTTTTTCTGCTTTTGTTGTGTATTGATGTTGGTACGCTCCTCAATTGGGTTTCTGGGCTTTCTTTTCCTGCTGTATTGTATAAGAAGATACCTCCAGATTCTTTCTGAAGTACGTTGGCATACCTGGTATGCAAAATCTGTGTTACAGACTCATCAAAGCAGGTATTCTAACAGCGTCATGACATTTTATTAACTTTATTAGCAGGCTGTGCTAACGAATATGCATACCAAATCAGATTTCAATTGCATGAGGGGCCCTTTGGGCTTGTGGCCTTATCTGATAAGCCTCCTTGGTGCATATATTTCCATGTATGCAGCACAACCAATTATTTATTCTCCATATATATGCTAATCTATTGTATCAAACGCCCAGAAATGTCAGTATAGTTATTAAAATGCAAGGATAACATTAAGTCTACAAATTTCGCCTATGAGGGTAATGCATGGCTTATTAAGGATGGAGCTAGTAAGAAACAACAAGCCTCAATGGGAGAGACTAGAGAAAGATCTGTGGCTCACAGACATGTCAGTGTTCAAACTGACCAACAGTTTACACAGCCAGTGGTCTTATGGTCACAAAGTCAAATGGTGGTGATTTAAAAGGCATACACCAATATTTCAATAACAGGAATTGTTTTTGTTCCCCATGCGATTTCAGGCAGCAGTGTTGCATGTGTGAATGCATGGCTGCTACTTGCTGAGAGGGAGGGGAAATAGCAAGACAGAGGCAAGCAGCGGGAGTAGCTAGAATGTTGGAGACATAATCAGCAAAAACCTGGAAAAAAAATGCAAATAAACCTCAAGAGTTGGATTTTCAAAGCCCCTACTGTGGATGCAAGTTCTGATTTTGGGGTGCACCTGTAGCAGGGTTAATTTGGCAAAAGGGATGAATGCTATTTTCAAACATGTTTCCACATTTACAACAGTGGATGTCACTGTACAGCAAAATGATGACCCTTGCATCAAAGACTGACGTATGCATCATTCTAAGGCTCCTGATTCACCAAAGGTCACCACAGATGCATGCATAAATAAAACCACCTTTTAGGTGGCCAGATGTATGGTTGCAAGCATCAGAGATGCAGCGCGACCATGCTACAAATTCCTGATGCAGCTTTGCAAATTTAGACCTGAATAGCTATCAAAATGGCTCAACCTTTATCCCTGTAAATGAGGCTCTACTCTGAAATCTTCCTCCACTGTTACTGCAATAAGCAGCAGGTCACATAACCAATATAAACTCCAAAGGCTCACACAGATGGATCTGCAAAGTAGAAATGCCAAAGAAAACATGCTTTTATTAAATTAAAATTCAGGAGCATCACACATTAGGAGAGCCAACATTATGGAGGCACCAACCCACATACCAGCATTTTGTGGCAACTGGCGCTTCATCAAATTCAAAGTTCCCTAATTCAGAATTACAGCCAGTGATGGAGTTATCCAGCTGTGTTGGTTACGTATTTATGTAACACCCCCCAACAAATGGGGGTTCCCAAAAAGTCTGCCTTGAGCTTGTCTAAATGCTCACTGCCAGTCTGGTGTCCTGTGTTTTTGCAGTTTAAATGTGATTGCCATAGAGTACAGATATAGCCTCTGTATACTGTCCCTTTAAGAGCTGCGTGGATTGCAGTCATAATTAATCTTAAAGGGAGCTCTGTTAGAAGATGTGCTTGTTTGCTGATCATTTGCTAGGGTAGTAATAATATTGCAGATTGTTCTAACCTGCCTTCTTTGCAGCATGGACAGCTCTGTTTCCATCATCTTGGTCCTGGACTTCAGAATGGGCAAATCAATACTTCTGGGACTCTAAAATGGAGCCTGCCTACAGGGGCTTGTTGGGGTCAAAACTTGTAGGAATTGTAGTTTTTGCATTTTGGCGCCTAAAATAACCTGGAGGGGGAGCCCTTCATGTGACTGACAGATCATCCAACCGAAGTTTTTGGATCTTGGGGAAATTCCCAAGCTGCTTGTAGCTAGTTTCAGTTCTGAGTTGGGAAGTGAAGAGATAACAGCTTGAATGATTCAAGCAGCAGCCCCGGCGTAGATTCACATGGGAGAGCTGTGGAAAAGCCTGAGTTTTGGCCTGCATGCCTGTCTGCTGTCCCGGAGAGGGAACCTGTTCCTTTTTCGGACTGAATCAAAACTTGGAGAGCGAAGTGAGCCACTGAATTGTGACCAGGCTCCTACCTGAAGAAGACTGAAGATTTGCTGAATGCGATCGGCCAATCTGGACCTCCAGCCACCTCTGAACTCCTGGATTGTGCAGAGACTCTGGAATTACGACCAGAGAGCCTTTTGCCTGGTACAGTGGAATTTCCTTACATGTGAATGTATTGTGTGCTTATAATGGGTCGTGATTTGGTTCCCCACTGTGGTTTGAATTGTGTTCTTGCTGGAAGCTGCATTAGAATTTCCTCATGCGTAAATGTGCTATGTGCTGCTAGTGAGTCGCAATTTGGTTCCCCACTGTGGTTTGAGCTGTATTCTGCTAGCTGAAAGCTGCATCCAGCCCCACGGACTGAATCTAAAATCATCTCCATTGGGCCTGGACCTTGCCACACTGGCCCAGCCCGACTACCCACTGCACAGAGAAAGCCATCGACAAGAGACCTGCCTGGGGATCAGCCCCCTGCTCAAAATTTGAACAGTAACGACACCTCGGTGATTCGTGTGGGTCCCGTTCCTCCCGGCACTCCAGCTCAACAACCTGAAATTTCGAGTTTGTCCTGCCTGTGTCCAGTATTGGGTATCATGAGGAAACATTAGGGTAGCTCCCTGCAACAACAGCTAAACCTAATGTGCTGTCATCTGATTGTCTGGTTGCTTTTTCTTTCACGAACTGAGCCCTCTGCTCCGGATTACAAATTTGTGTGTGTTGTGCATGTTGCTTTCTTCCATCTCAGGGCCCCAACCAGCTGCAACATTCCTGGCTTGCCCATCATCTCCCTACCTGGGTACTCAGATATGTGACTGTGTGGGGACTTAAATCTCATGCATAACTGTTTGATTAATACAGCCTTTAAGCCAATCAACCTCATTACGCCCCTTCCTTGTTCAAGTCCCCTGAATAAAACAGATCCGACTTTTTCTGCATTTAACCTGACTGTGGTTCCAGTTTGTGCCAAGAGTACTATACTGTTGCTATTTGCTGTGCATAACCTTGTTTTACAGGAGGTCCACATGGTCAAGCCAGAGGAACCAGCCCTGGTGGTAAGTGCACAAGAGGTACTGTGAAAATGATTATCGTATATTGCTCAGGTGACTAGAAGGGAAAGAGGGGGGTTACAGTGTCCCGGAGGGCTGTGCCCAGATTAGTTTGACCACTACCAACCCTGACCTCTGGGTGGAGGCACCTGTTGCAGAACCTAGGCCCCTTAACCTGCTACTAGCCAAGCAGGCAGGGGTAGTAGCCCATGGGATAGCACCACCTAGGGGTTACACTTACTTTTGGGGTGCTCGCTTTGTGTGTGACTAGGGCCATGACTGGCTTCAAAAGGGCTGTATGATGCACATCATCTTTCTGGAGTTCTTCCCAATATTAACTGCAGTTATATGTGGTAAATCTTTCACCAACCAGAGAGTGCTCTTCAAAATGGACAATCAGGCCATAGCAGAGATTATAAACTTGCATACAGTTAGGTCAGAGGTCAAATGCTTACTGAGAACATTTGTCCCAAGATGTTTATGATTAATTACACTTAGGGCAAGGCATTTATGAGGTATGGACAACATCATCACCAATGCCTTGTCTTGATCTTGTCAGACCAAACCTAGTAGTGGTTTGTGACTGGCTAACTCAGGCTGTGGACAAGGGACAAGCAGTAGATTTAGACTAATTCGGCTTCAGCAAGGTGTTCAGCTCTGTGCCACACAGAAGGTGGCTGAAGAAGTTGGAGGGTTTTGGTGCAGCAAAGGATTTAGCTATATGGGAGGGAAGCTAGTGGGGGGGGCAAACGAGGTCAAGTCTAGGGGGAGAGCGGTCATGAGTGGGTGCCACAGGGTTCAGTCCTGGAGCTAGTCCTTTTTCCAATATGTTTGTCTGTGATAAAGGAGAAGGAATACAGGGCAAGATGCGACTCCTTGCAGATGACACCAAGTTCTGTGGCAGGGTAGACAGCAATGATGAATCTAAGGATGTCAGAAGTACATTTTTTTGCTAAAATAAAACTATATGATGGCATTTTTTGCCAAATAACAACTACTGCTGCTTTAAGAATGCAAGCTTCCTTCCTGCATTCAGGATGTGATGACATGATGGCCAATGTGAACACTTAAATGTTTAGTAAAAATCAGACTCACAGCATCACTTTTTTCCATGATGCTTGTACCTGCGGTACTGCAATTGGTACCTTTGCTAGCTTGACCTTTTGGAATACAAAGAACTATGCAAATAACTTTTTTATGAACTTGGGGAAAACGTTTTTCAGTCAAGTGTGGCACTTCCTCAGTGACTTTTTCCCTTCGCCTTCATGAATTACTACTATAACATAGTTAGTTATTAGGTCAGGGACACATACTGCAACCTCAGTGCATGCCAAATACTGTATCAGCCAGTGACCTGGAACACTGCTGCAGCTATTACAGGATTTTGTGTCCTGTCCAACACTTGCACACATACGCACCCAGTGCTGTACTTACTTTGGGCAGCACAAATCACATATAAGCATTACTGGATGTCATTGTTTTATGTGATTAAGCCTGGCATTTAAAGTGTTCTGGAAACTCCAAAATTCTAAGGCTAACACATTGCCATGACATCTGCATCAAATGTGTTTTATCACCCTCATCTCTCCTACAGTCCATTTGCAAGGAGTTGAACTTGGCTAAAGATAATTTCTTTACTTCCCAAAACAGTGATTAAACAGAAATTAAAGCCAAGGTGACATTACTTTTAAATAATTAATGATTAAGTAGGAAAAAGTGGTGGTACAGTTTACCATGCTCTCCATAGCAAAAAAAAAAAAAAAAAAAGCTTAGTTTAGAAAATGGGCAAGTTAAATACTGTATTCTGATTGGCTGTTGCCATTCCACTGGCACATGTTTATGTACCAGTAATGAAAGCCCAACCCTGCGATGCAGAATTTGGGCAAATCACATACAGAGTTTGAGCCACTTTACTCCTTTTTTTCCCCCTCACAAACATGGCTGCCACCTTTACCCTTACAAAAAAACCCTTCAACCGGGCTCTAAAAATAGTACACCCTTAAAAAAAATTAAAAAAAAATACTTGGATGTTCTTTCTACTCACGATTCCTTTGTGACACGGTGACCCCTGTCAAGGATGGGTGACCTGGTGGAAAGATGAGGTTCCTTTAATCCCCCCCCCCCAAAATGAAGCACCAGGGCCCGGATATTCATAAGGTTTGGCGCATGGTACCTGTACACCATCGCAACCCACTGATCGCCCTGACACGATATTCAAATGGGGATTGAGCCTGGCACAAATTCCCGATGCGGAGGCGCATCAGTATGTATGCGGCGCAGGTAGGAGGGTGCCCATGCATAGTGCACACATCCCGATATTAAGCCCGTAGATGTGCTGAGCCTATGAATGTGCAACCACTACCTGCGCCTGCACACAGGTGAGCAAAAAAATAAAGGAGCAACAGCTGGCCACCACAGGTGAGCTGCCGTATTGCAGTCTTATGCGACGCTGCCACTATGATGGTGTGCTAACTTCTGCTGCGCTGCACCCTGCGGTTTCCCCATGCCCGATCACGGGCATACGTAGAAGAAGGATAGTCCTATATCCCTAGTGGTCCACCTGCAGCCCAGTCGCGGGCATAGGTCTGTTTCAAACATTCAACACTATCCCTGGTGGTCCAGTGGACCACTTGCTGCCGATTGCGGATATATGTTGAGAAATATAAATGTCCCTTATCCCTGGTGGTCCAGTGGACCACTGCAGCTGATCGCGGGCGCCAGTGAGAAAGCTGCAACACCAATTCAACCGGTGGTCTAGCGGTACCCTCCCCACCCACCCACTAAGCCCCACTGCCCTCTCCCCCGGTCAGCGGCGAGGTAGCCCTCATCCGCCTGCCGCCCGCCGCCCGACTGGGATACCATACGGTAGGGCTGCACACCATTGGTCCACAGCGTTATTAATGGGCATGCAGCCTGAATCAGATTATTAGTCCAGATATGTGAATGGATCCATTCACATATCTGACTGTATAGTATGGTATCGGGCTTCACGCCCATTTGATCATGCTGTGGACCAATGGGCGCACAGCCCTACTCACGGTGTCAGGCGGCAGGCGGGTGGGGAGCTGCTGCTTGCCTCTGACTGGGGGAGCGGGCAGTGGGGCTCAGTGGTGGGTGGGAGGGGGACAGCTAGACCACCAGGGCTGGATTGGTGTTGCATTATTTTTCACTGACGCCCGCGATCGGTCCACTGGACCACCAGGGATATGGGGCATTTATAATTCTCAATGTATGCCTGCAATTGGGCTGCAAATGGTCCACTGGACCACCAGGGATAGTGTTAACAGTTTAAACAGACCTATGTCCGCGATCGGGCTGCAGGCAGTCCACTGGACCACCGGGGATATAGGACGATTCTAATATTCTACATATGCCCATGATCGGGCAGTGGGGCATTTTGCCATGATGTGCAGGGGGCGTCGATCCCCGACGGCTGCAGCCTGGCAGGGCGCCAGGCACAAGTCACCAGGGATTGGCACACCTGCATGCAAATGGGTCCATAATGACCTGCAAATGGCTCCATTTGCATGAGCACTTTTGAATATCGCAGTTATTGCACCTAGCACAACGGAACTTGTGCTAGCGCATCCCACTGCTTCACTCTGGCCACTTGCGCTGGCGCAGTGCCACTGCACCATGCGGATGCGGGTGGCCAGGGTGCAATATTCAATGATGCAGTGCCATGGCGCAGCTCAGTTGAATATCACCCCGTCAATGCCCCTGCGCAGCCAAGATGCACTGCGCCCAGGCTTGCGCCACAGCCTGCCGCAGCCTGAATATCCGGCCCCCAGTATGTAGGTCCAGCATGCCAGCTGGCTGAGGTAATTAAGGCACTGGTTGCTTAACTGGAATATATAAAATGCCTAAGAAAAATAAGGTGCCTATGGTTTAAATAAAGTACTTTGAAAGTTTAAATACAGTGCATGAGAGGCATTTACAAATATCAGCTGGATTCTGAAGGGCGTTTATGCCTTTAAATAATAAAGTGCTTTTTATCTTGAAAGAAAGTAAAAGGCAGCAGTGCTTGCCATGTAGCATTTTGTACTAGATGTAGTTATAAAATAAATTAGAATTAAATAAGAATTAACACAAATTGAATTGCTTATCATACATACATATATACATATGAACGAAAGGAGGGGTTACTAAAGAATCCCAGTTGTTTTCTGAAATACATAAATATAAAAGGGGCTTACTAGTGTTTGCAGTTCTCCACAGCCGAGCAGCAAGTTAAATTTCCTTTTAGAGAGACTGCTGCTGAGGCTGCAAACCTGGAGGAGCTAAGGATTTAAACAGACAGGAATATCCCTGTGAAACCACAAAGTGTAAAATGGTGGCAGCCTTCAGTATAAGAGTGGGCTGCAAGTCTTAAGAATGAAAATGCACAAATGAAATTAAAAAATAAAGCTAACATGTATAAAAAGACACCCCAAGTCTCTGTAAAATCCCATACACAGTTTCTTTAAGCACAGCACTGCCCTGCTGCATGAGTGTACACAAGTGAAGGGGGTTGAAAAAAAATCTATCTGGAGGAAAACTAGGTCACTGCCTGTGGTTTCTTTTAAAACAGATAGTCCTCATGTCTTCCAGGCAAGACTGGAGAGATTTAAGAGCAATATATTACAAATAGTCATTGAAATAAAAGAAAGAGAAACAAAACTTACCATATATTGTATTACTAAATGTCAGCCCTTTAAGCTTGTAGATTTAACCACTCCAAGAATGGTATGCCAAATGAGGTGCACGATAGAATAACAGCGGCCCCTAGTGTCCTCTTTTTATACTAATGATGCTGTCAATCACAGCTCAGTGGAAAGGTTTCCACTTCCTCTTACTTTTATATTCTTTTCGTGCAGAACTTTTTGTTATCTGAAGGGTTTCTATAGTTAATTATTATGTTTAGAAGGCCCTCTGGCATTGTATAATTTAATATGAGGGCCTATACAAAAACTTGTATAAGTTGATGATGCTGTGGTCACATGACTTCGGTAGGTGGTTATAAAAAGCCTACCTTAGCAAACTGCAGTCAGATAGGGGAGTCAGTTGGAGTTGACTGCCAAAGGTAGTGGATCTCTGAAGTGCACATGTTCGTGTAAAACAGGTGAGGAGATAGCTTGGTGGCATTGCTGGCCTGAGCAGTGGTCCTACCTGAGTGTATTTCAAATTTTATTATTTTGTTGAGATTTTGAAAGTGAATGAATTAACCTTATTTAACTGATTTCTGTGAAACCTGATTTCAACTTTTTCTGAGAAAAACAAATGCCTTGCTGGTGCTTTTTATACACTGAAATGTTGGTCTGCTTGGTTTGTTATCCTGTCAATCCTAACCCCGCTGACCCTTCCTTATAAACATACTCACTCACTCTTTAGAGTTTTCACTTCTGGTGTTTCTTTAATGACCATGAAAAATCACTCACACACTCACACACTCTAACCAGCATGACAGAGAATTCTCTGCTATTAACACTGCAGCAGGTAAAAGTGAGTCTCTGCACTGGGCCTCATCTAATCCTTGGGCACACAAGTATCCACCAATACCCCACACCCTGCCAGGTCTTATTGCTTATTTGACCAAGGCCATGCTTGATGGTTAGCCTTCCAATGCAGAAGATCCAGTTACAGGACCTCAGAGCTTTAGTTGGGATTAAATGTCAGGGATACACTATGCTAATGGGGGAAGCAATTGCGTCACTCTTTGCATATGACCAAGGGCAACATTGAGATTCCTCGGAAGTTCTCTGCTACATAGATGGTGCTATGACATGGCTACAGTTTCTAGAAGGGGATGGGGACCAAAATGCCATGAAGGCGCTGTCTAATGCCTCAAACTCCCTGATGCCCAGGTATAATGTTTAATTATCCCTTGTTTGACCACCTGGTGTTATCTCGTCTGTATGTATAAAGTGTTGTCCTCTGATATTTCTAACAATAATTCAAATTAGTCTTTGATGCTCTCTTAACAGCAAACAATATTAAAATCAAAGTATTCATTTTTGCAGAGTTCTGATCTTGAATCTCCATGTTTGATAAGGTGTCCCACATTTTAAGGATCAATGTCCCAGATCTGGTAACAATGTGAAGCTAGGTGTTCCCTGTCAGGTTCTTGCCACACGAGTGTGAGAGTGTGAGAGTGTGAGAGTGTGAGAGTGTGAGAGTGTGAGAGTGTGAGAGTGTGAGAGTGTGAGAGTGTGAGAGTGTGAGAGTGTGAGAGTCCACAGTTATAAACCAGATGGTGTCCAGCACTGTATAGGGGTCAGACCAAAAATAGAAAGTAAAAAAAAAAAAAAAATTAGCTTGATCAATAATATCCAACTGCCTTTTGAGATAATTATGGAGTGATTTGGCACACTACTGCTTTACATTAGTTATTTAAACCTGGGAAAGTTGAATAAAAATTGAGCATCTGTACTGCAGTGTATTCAACCATATTCACTAGATTTGAGATTTAGCAGTGCTGTAATCAGCAGTACCCACTAAATTATTTGATTTTTATTCTTTGGTAAATAAGCAAGGTCCACTGAGCACAAGGCCAGTTTACAGTGGCAACCTGGGAGCACAGGGGAGGTTAACAGACTTGCTCAGGGTCACACACTATGCAAGTGGAGGTCTCATAGTTCTCATGGCTAGTGGCCCCACTTGTGTAAAGTTTCTCTCTTCGTTACTAAAATCCTAAAAAGACTTGATGATTATCTTTGACCTTACTTGCAATGTGAATTTCATAATTCCTCTTTGCCTTCCTCATACCTCTTTTGCATTCTTTTGTTTTTGCCCTATAGCTCTCCCATGCCTCTGTAGTATCAACCTTCATAAGCCTTTTGTAAGCCTTCCCTCCTCCCCTTTTTCATCATACTCTTGACTTTTGACTTTTTCATTTAACTATCCTTGGGCCAGTTATTTTAAAAAGTGCAAAACGGGGCACAAACATTTGCACTCTCCTGCAATTGCTCTGGTGGACAAATATGCTCTCTTCAGAGGAACATCGCAGGGCACTATTAATCTGAATATAGGGCCATTGGTGCCCAGCACTAAGCCACAGCTCTGCACAACAGTGACCCAGAATAGGGCCCCTGCAATGGCCAGTACTGGGGCTAAATTTGCAATATTCAACAGTCCCCATGCAAATGAGCCCATTAGGCACACAAGGCGCTAAGGAGCGATTTGCATGCCCATTATGGACTCATTTGCATGGGGCTGGATGCCCTTTAGCACTGACATTTGCCAATCCCATGAGCTGTCCCCAGTGCTAGCGGCTTTCACCCTTCCTCCGATCCCAGTTCCCCATAACCAGGTAAAACTTCCCTGGTGTCTAGTGCCCCCCTGCTGATCACCACCTCATAATGTGTATCTGATTTTCCTGGTGTCCAGTGGTCCCTCCTCCTCCCCTGTTCTCCAATCGCCAACCTGTTATTTCATTTTGTAACATTTCCCTGGTAGTGTACTGGTCCCACCCCCATTCTCGGATCGCTGTCCTCATATAAACAAATATATTCCCTGTAGTCCAGTGGTCCCTTCTCCCCCCCCCCCCCACTTTCCAATCGCCGTCCCTGTATGAAATAATATATTCCCTGGTAGTTCAGTGGTCCTTTCCAGCTCCCCCATTCTCCAATCATCATCCCCATACAAACAAATATATTCCCTGGTAGTCCAGTGGTCCCTCCCCCATTCTCCAGTTGCCATCCCTGTATAAAACAATAGATTTCCTTGTAGTCTAGTGTCTCCCCTCGATCACCGGCAGCCATCCCGTTATTTAATTTCTTAACTTTCCCTGGTAGTCTAGTGGTCTCTCCCCATCCCCAATCACCATCCCATTAAATAGTAAGTAACATATCCCTTGTGGTGTAGTGCACCCCACCCTGGCAGGTAGTGACCCATCACCCTGCTTCTCTTCCCCCATCCCGACCCACAACCAGCACAGCCCTCTTCTCTCCACCATGGCTAGACACCAACTGAGCTGTCACGGAGCATGCAATGTATAAAGTACATGCTCATTGGTTGACATCTGTCAACCAACCTGCACAGGACTAGAGGTATGAGTAGAAACTCTCTCCAAGTCCTCTTCTGCCACACATCACAAGGGCAATGATCCTCTGTCTACAGAGTGCCCTGCTGGCTCAATGATCTCCCCCTCGACATAACCAATGAGCCTAAACTAGGGCCATTTAAGAAAAATCTTCTCCAACACCTTACCTCCCTAAATAGTTGTAATTGTCAAACCTAGCTAACCCACACATCCTGATCTTATCCTCCCCCATGCTCCTAGCTACCCCCTCCACACTTCCAAAACAATATTCCTTCCACCCCCCCATCTCCTGCCTGACAAAATCAACCCTGACTGCTTCCTCAATTTGCTTGTTGAAAATGTATCCCCATGATTGTTTAATATAGTGTGTAATCTACTTTGTAACATGCCCAAAAAACTATAACTGGAATTGGGAAAGCGGATAGGAGGAATGACGTCCTGTGCTACAGGAGCAACACAACATTGAGACAATAATGCCGTGTTGGTTCTGAACTTCAGAAACAAGCCAAGGGAGGAAAATCAGTACTGTGGTAAGTAGCAGAGCAGAAAGCAAGATGGGGATCAAGTTTAAAAAGAGCAGGGCGGTGCACTGTAGGACTAGTGGGAGAAGTGAGACAGATGGACCTAGGTAGTAGTAGTTGAAGCAAAGGAGCAGAAAAAGAGAGGAGGGAGGGGGAGGGAGGGGGAGAGAGTGAATAATAGCGTTCTGAAAGGCAGAAATGCAAATACTACCAAGCAGCCAAAAATCAGGAGCAGTGAGAGACAGAATTGAGCAAGGAGGATGAGAACAAGCCACAGAGACTGCAGGCAACAGACCGGAAGAAGCAGTGACACACACATCCGGCAACGGATTTTTCTGTAACAATTTCATGGTACACAGGATAGTCAACTTCAATTATGGAGCCGGAAACACACAAAGAGAACAATTGACAGAGACTGGAGACGTGAGAAGGGAAAGGAAGCGAGGTTGGGAAAGAAAATCTGAGGAAGGGAACCCGCATAGCAGTATGCAAATGAGACGGAGACACAGCAAGTAGTAGAGAAGCAGCAGAATGCAGGTCAGCCTGGCAATAATACTGAGGAAACAGCCGCCAAGAAATGTGAAAAATGTATCTGAATGCTTGAAAAAGAAGCAACTGAAGCTGCTGAGGGGGGGAGCATATCTGTATGTAGCAGAAGTTCATTCACAAAATAAAAAGTAACAGCAAAAATGAGTCAAACTTGATTGATGTGATTCTCTTTTCTATACTATGAGCAGTGATGGAGCTTGAACATATAGACCCTCCTTGACAATCAGTTATAAGCCAAGACATCTCTCGAAGGTGGCATCTAATGGTGAGTTAATGCACGGTTGGACCGTTGTGGCACGAGGCCAGAGGCAGAGTGTGTACAACGGTCTCAACCATGCATTAACTCCTCATTAGATGCCACCTTCATCAGTGATTAATGCTTACATGTACCCCACACATGTATTCTACTGTGTTTATTGCTATGCACTCTACATTGTATTCTAATTTTCTGTTTCTGTCAATGTACTTTATGACTTGGAACCTTTGTAAACAAGCTTCTAGTTCAAATGTATTACTCCAAGACCCTAAATAAATAAAATGTTGTTTTTTGGGGGGACATATTTAGCTATAAGCCCATTTAATTTGAGTAGTAATTCTTTCCACATCTTCTGTAAGGCTTTATCCTTGAACAGCACCTCCCATTTTCACATTCTTAACTCTTCCCTCATCGTATTAAAAGCTGCCAAGTTAAAATAATTTAATTGTGGTCTTACCACATTCTTTCTAGTTCATTTCCAGGATTCTGAACATTATAATCAATACCTCCTAGTGGTTTAAGAGTCTTACAATCACAAATCTGTCCATCTTGGTTGCCCGGAACCAAATCCAAAATGTGTTGGCCTCTTGTCCTTGTTTGGGCATATTGTTCCATATCTAATTTATTAATAGTGTGAACAAAATCTTTCCAGTGCTGTCACTCCTTCCCTAGTGATCCAATTTATATTGGGTAAATTGAAGTCACCAAGTAGAACAGTTCTCTTATCTAAACTTAGGCTGTTTAAAAAATGTAACATCTTAGTATTCAACTCATTACTTAGTGAAGGTGGCCTATATATTAGTCCTAATAAACATGTTTTGTCCTCTCTTAGTTTTATTTTTAACCAGACTTCCTTGAAACCTCTGTCCTTTTCATGCTCCGTCTCATCAAATTCAGTTTCATTTGCCACATATAGTGCCACCACCCCCTCCTTTCCTACCCTTCCTATTTCTGCTGTATAGTCTGTAGCCGTGAATAATTCTGTCCCATGAATCTTCTTTGTTCCATAAAGTTTCACTGATAGCACACAGATGAACCTTTACTCTCTCTAACATAATCTCTAGCGTGTCCTTTTTCTTAACAAGGTTCCTTGCATTGGTTAATACCACATCCCAGTCCTGTTCCATTTTTATCTTAACTCAGGATCCTTTTATATCCGTCTTTTTTGTTGTAATCTCCCCACCCTCATTCCCCTTAGCTGTCAGTTTAAACAAATCTTAATAGATCAGTTGATTCTAGTACCTGAGATCCTTGAAATACTTCTATTCAGATGCAGCCCGTCTGTCGCATACAGGCCCTGATTTATCATAAAGTAATCCCAATTTCACTGGAGCATGAACCCTTCTCTTTGACACCATCTATGCAGCCATCCATTGAGGTGCTTAATATCCTGTATGTTTTTTCCTCTACCAGCTCCGGGTACTGAGAACATTTCTGATATAATTATTTTGTACCCTTTTGCCTTTCCTTTCTTTCCAACCTCCTCAAAATCCCTTTGTATGTCAATCTCTCTTCCTTCCTATGTCATTTGTACCAATGTGCAGTACAATTATTGGTTTAATAGTGTCTTCCATGAATCCTTCCAAGTGTGTGTTCCATGTCTTGTATTTTTGCTCCTGGCAGACAGCTAACTGTAGTAGTATCTTTTCTACCTTTACAAATGATTCTGTCCATAAATTTAATCATAGAATTGTAACACCCCCCACCCCACAAATGGGGGTTCTTAAAAGCTTTCTCGGAAATGCTTAATAGCCCCTTGCCTAATTGGTGTTCGTGCAATGCCGTCCAAAATGTGGCCGTTGTGAGTGCTTTTAAAGTCTCCAGTACTGTCTCTTTAAGAGCTGCCTGCTCGCAGGCTCCAGTGGGTTGGTATGGGGGGGATTGGTTTTTTTCCTGCTCGAATCCCGCCTGAGCTGTGGTGTAGTCGCCCCATCCTGTAGTTGCTGAAAAGTGCAATGGGAGCCCATCTGACAGAGGTAACTGTTTGGCTCTAATTATTTAGAGTATTGGTAAACTTGCGGTTTGTTTAACCTGTCTTCCTTGCAGCTGGGGCTCTGTGTGTCTGACCCTTCCATTTTGGACCTGGACTTCTGAGATGGGCCAATGGGGAAGGGGGACACTGAAATGGAGATCATGTGAGCCAACCAGAAGCAATACTCATGTTGGAGCCGGCTGGCCATAGGGGACACAGCCAGTAATTCTGGGAAATGAAGTTTTGGGCTACGGCGCCCTTTTTGCACCAATGGGGACCGACTTAAGTGAATGGTATCTGAAGCCCACCAATGGGATTGGGTAGTGTCCGAACTTGGAGTCTTTGCTCCAAACTGCCAAGGGGCAGAGTCGTTGTGGTTGTGAGTGAGGAAGGAGCTCTGTGCTCCTGCACTGTTGAGCTTTTGCACAGGAAGCATGTGAGGAAGGCCACAGTTCAGTGGGTTGAATGCCAGCAAGTGTCGGATTAAATCCACTAAGCAGTGGTCGGAGGAGGCTGTGCAGAAGTACAGCTACCTACCAAGCTCACCCTGTAGAGGACTGGAGAATCTGCTTCAATCGCGCTTGGTCTGTCGGGACTAGTGAGGCTGCGTCGTCTGGGTCCAGTGATCTGTGGTAAAAGCAATCTGGATTAAACAGCAGCTGCCTGGTATGGTACCCCTCTGCTTTTCATATAAATGTGTGAAGTGGCTGAATTCCAGGCTTGGTCCTGCAAGTGGTGTGAGCGATTTTCTGCTGGAGTCGTGAGTATTAAATCAGGGTAGCTCCCTGTCAGGTGTTCATAGTGAGGGCACGATTTGTCTGGCTACACGAACTGAGCCCACGGGATATATTTAATCACCTTAGGAATCAAATGCTCATTTTCTGCATCAGAGCCCCAACCAGCTGCATCGAGAGGCTAGCTTTCTATTGCCTGGGTACCCAGGGACAGTGACTTATAGGTCAGGCCTGTGCACAGTGCCCTAGTTATAGATCCAGATATACGTATATATTAGAGTGGTAAGCAAATTAACCTGATTTCCCCCAGTTCTTGTTACCTCCCCCTAAATAAATTGGATTGGTTGTTTTGCAAAAGTATACTGGCTGATCCATGTGTCTATGTTGGATTATTGTACAGGTGGTTGTCTAATTGTATCTTACTTTACAGGGGGTCCCCAGAGGCAGCGGATTGAGCCCAGCCTGGGGGTGAGTGTATATGGTAAGGGTACTGTGATTGACCTGTGTGAGCCACTAGTGGGAGGAAAGGGGGGTTGCAGTGACCCAGAGGGCTGTGACCAAGTCATACCAAACTGTCTTACCCCCGACCTCTGGGTGGAGGTACCCACCATCGGATTCAGGCCCCTCAATCTGGTAGCTGCTATTCAGGCAGGGGTAGTAGCCCTTGGGATAGTGCCTCTAGGGGTTAAAGAATGTCCTATAACCACAATGTCTCTCAGTTGTGAAGAACTTACCTTTCTTGCATCAGTACCTGCTACCTCTGTTGAAAGTCTGCCTTCCAAACCTATCACGGCCTCAGGGTCCGTGATTGCAGAACCAACCTCAATACTAGCACTTTTGTCATGTAATTTATTTAGTATTGTGTATCTTTTTGATAATGACACTGTGTGCTATGATGGTTGTAAACAGTTTGTTTTCTTCTTGTTATGCGGTTGCACTATGTACCACTCACTGTCTAAAAATTCCTCTTCTCTAGAACATTTTCTTTTACCACTCTTATTGGCTGGATTTTCTGCTTCAAGCTGTCCCTCATTTTGTGTAAGGCCCCCTTAAAAGGGGGGGCTTATATTCCCATTTTAGGCATCCCTTTCCACTTCCTACCCCCCAAGCTAGGGAATGTGGTGGTGCTCTGGGAGGTATTGCTGCTGGACGCCTCAAGGTGGCAGCAGAGTGTAGGTTTAGGGAGTGTATAAGGGAGCAGACAGGAAGTATCTGGCCTTTCCAGCCTGAGCATTAGGCCCGGGGGTGGCTGAAAGTGCAGAGTAAGGAGCAGAGATTAGGTGGGCAAGTGAATGAGCTCGGCAGTCCAGGAGGGCCAGTGGGGGACCCAACCCAAAGTAAAGTCAGGACTGCTTTGGGCAGCGCTGTGTCGAAAAGGAGTGGGGGTATGGAGCTCCATGGGGGAAAGAATGTGTAGCCAGGTCCTGCGTCATTTGGGGCAGGGAATGTAGGTGGCTTGTAGGCAAGGAAGAGTTAGGAGCCCTAGAGACCCTGTAAGGTGTTCCCAGGTTGCCAAGGCTGAGGGGGCAGTGCAGGGCCCCCACAGGAGGGAAGCTGGTTGCAGTGGCTCCCCTCGTACCCAGGCTGGCAGGGCAACCTGGGGGTAGAGGGAGCCAAGGGGCCTTTCACCCAAGTTTGTGGGCCTGTTTTGGAGAGGCAGATCCTGGGGGACTGGAACATTGAGGTCTGGGCGTGTCACAGGCCGTAATGGCAGGCCTTGGAGGGTAGCCCTCATGCTGAAGCTTAATGCAAGCCCAGGAGGTGTAAAGGGAATGTGGGCCTGGTTGTAACTTCCAAGGAAGTTGAACAGCAGAAACCAGAGCATTTGGGCCATCAGTAGGAGGCTGTACAGCCCATAGCATGGGGCTGGTATTACTGGAGCAGGGCTGGGTTTTGGGGCCATTGCATCAGTGGGGCCAAGGAGAGGCTGAGTCGAGTGAAGGTGGCAGGTGCTGAAGTAGCACAGGTGCAGTGCCAAGCTGTGGGTTATGGGGCTTGGGTCATCAGGAAAAAATACTGGTATCCCCCTGTGGCTTGGACCAGCGCCCAGGGGTCCAGTTGGGGGAAGCAGCCCGCTTTCCCACACCAGTGTTTGGGGGTGACCAGTGCCAGTGAGTGGGTAACCCAAGAGTAATGAAGAAAAAGGGTTGGCTTACCAGCTCCAGATGAGCCAGGATATTGCAGGGATCTGAGTTTCAAGTAGGTCTTGGGTGAAGCATATGGGAGGGGGAGGGGAGAGGAAAGGGACCCTCCTTGTACTGCTTTAAGTCACCATTCTGCTGCTTAAAATGTCCAGCCAGTACATGTAAAAAGTTGCATTAGGCCCATGGAGCTGCATTGTATATTTAAGAAATGAAGATGTGACCCCGGTATTGCTGGGAATAATTTGCAGTGCAGGAGCAGAATAAAAGTCAGATTGGGCGGAAATAGTAGTGATGTGCATTATTTAAAGTGAAGGAGGGAGGCAAATGAAATGAAATCCTTCTTTTTCCTCTTTATGTTCAGTCAAATTAATTTCATATGAGTTGCCTCCCAGATACAGTTTCATTCTACCTGGGGCAGTTCTGTGGGGCTCAGGGGGACTCCAGAGACAGTAAAGGTACAGTGTGGAGTTCTTGTGGAGTGTGTGACCTTCGGGACAAAAACCAGATTCTGAGGGTAAAGATGAGAGGCACGAGTATTGAAGACACCAGAAAGGTTGGATGCCACCATCTCTGCCTTATTTTTGAAGTGCATTGGTCTTGATGTTAATGCTTGAGGGTACCCCTTCTCCATTGCCCTGGACCATCTGCAACAGAAGTTTTGTTCCTAGACGGGGGCATGGATGGGGTTAGGTTACATAGGGTTTTTTCCTCTTAACCTTATTGCCATCTCTTATTGTGATTGCTCTAATTTATTGAGTCTAAGCCCCAAGTGTTTTAATTCATATGAAAGTTTTTTATTCGTGATGCATTTCTCACACACAAATTCCCCTTTGATGATAACTTTTATATTCTTTATCACATACATTGTGCACTCTGTGCACTTAAACCCCAATCAGCCTG
Organism: Neoceratodus forsteri; assembly: GCA_016271365.2. Taxonomy (NCBI): domain Eukaryota; kingdom Metazoa; phylum Chordata; order Ceratodontiformes; family Ceratodontidae; genus Neoceratodus; species Neoceratodus forsteri. The sequence continues at coordinate 697,272,806 of CM028129.1, forward strand.
CTCAGACTCCTTGTTGTGCACATTCTGAGCAGTTTTACTGCACAATTCAAAGGTCATACAATTTTAAATGTCTTATTTATTCCACACCTAGCTACTTACTAACCACCCAGTGCCCACAGCTGTAACTTTTAACTTTCAAAAGTCTATAAATTTGATGTTGATGTTTGAACCGAACAAAGAAATGGCAAGATTTGTTTTCATTTTGGTGGGGGTCTGTCACTCCAGTGTCAAACAATAGACTATATAAACTAAAGTATGAGCAACCACACACAACTCGGCATGTGTTTCCATCTCGGGGTTGAGATGACAGCATGGACCTCTCAAGCTTCACTCTTGAGGTTCATATGCTGTGATCTCAACCCCTTCATGGAAACACAGCCTTGTCGTGTATGGATGCCCATACATTATTTTCTGATATATATGGATATAAATATATAGATATATTATAATTTTTTTTTTTTAAATACAGTATTGTATCAGTTAAGCACTCTTACGAAGAATGAACTGGCATGGCTGAAGAGAAAATCAAACGAGCCAAACCCAAATAAGTAAAGTAGCAAAATAAAGGACAAAGGAGGGGCTGATTTGTTCACTTCACAGATAGAACTACTAGATCAGTTTCCTGTTTGCAGAACAGTATCCTAAAGACTCTCAAAAGGTACCCAATGTGGCGAATAAGCACACAGTATTTGTTACTTTGATGTGAGTGTATGGCAAATATCTCAACACAGAACACTAATCTCAAACTTCAACATATGAAGCTGCACTGGAATGGATGTAATTGTTTTCCATTATGTATGAACCACCCTGGGTGAAAACACATTAGCTATTATATAATAAACTAAACTGGAACTGGAAGGGCAACTAAAAAGAGAAATCTCACTACTTGGCAAACACCTTCCAAATAGTAACAGGCGTTCTGTGCAGATGTATAGTGGGGGGCCTCCTTACCGATTGATCCAGCTGATGCTTGCAGATACCACTTGCCTTTGCTATGCACTGCCCCCTCTCATGCTCGGCTCTCCTTGCTAGAGCCAAGCTTTTAACCCCACCCACACTCCAGAAGTCTTACTCCGATTGGTTGAGAAGCCTGACAACCACCCAACCCACACAAAGAGGTTGTAGGAATCAAACCCAGGTTTACTGGTGCACCAAGCTTTTTCACAGCTCACTGGTCTAACTTCTAGGCTATACTGCGGCCCATCAGAGTTAGATTTGATATAAAGGGGTCAGGAAATCTATGAAAATTTGCAACTGTTTGTCATGTTCGTGTTTTCAGAAATGTCATAGGTGGCAGTCAGGGGGTCAGAAGACCTCTCACTTTTGTAGCTGAAGGGTCAGACGATGAATTTTGATCCCCCACGTTTCATTTAGTAGAGCAGCATTAAGGTGAGGCTGATCGGATTTCTCCAGTGACAGCAGGGAGGTTGCTTTTAAACCTTTTGGTAGTCCGCATAAACTATGGAATATTTAGTTTTACTGTCGCATGAGGTGCACTGTATATACATTTTGTGGCTTCCATTCTCTTCTCAAACCTCTACAAAAGCTAGAATTCATGATCCTGTTCTGTTTTATCATGAATAACCCATGTATTTCTGTTAATAAATCATGAATTATTCTTTAAAATGTGTGGATTATTCAGTATTATAAAAAGCTAGGTAAATTGACTAAAGTATAGTCAAGAAGACAGTTGCTGTACCATTGCCCTGGGCTAAGGTGTTCTATGCAATTGTGACCCCCTACTTTTTGGTAAACTCCTCCTTTTGAGACTGTACACATTTCCAGTCTCCTTCAGTATTACAACGAATCCAGAGATGTCGTCATTAATATCTTGGGGTCAAGCAGGATAAACATTGGCAAAGGAGGAGCTCATATCATTTAGTGTACAATCTAAACATTGTGTGTGTGTGTGTGTGTGTGTGTGTGTGTGTGTGTGTGTGTGTGGTGGGGATGCAGCCACCAGAAGAAAAAGTGTTAGTTTGAATCAGAAGAACCATTTACATAAAATTCCAAACCCGTTTCAGTGTGCTCATGTACAGTATTTGACTCGTCATTACTATGGTCAGTAGCCCATGAAGGGGATTTGTGTCCCTTACAGCTCATTGGCACTTTATCTTTATACCCTAACTGAACTAGCGATTCTCGGGTCGTAACATCTCATTCTTTTGCTGTGGAAATCATTGTGAGATCTCACACAAGGGGTTATGACTTCAGCTAGTAAATAAGCATCAAAAGTCAATGAAAAGTGAAGAACAAAGTTCCTGTTTTCTTGCAAATGTTCTCAGCAATTTAGAATTCAGATTCAGAAGGTTCACCAACTACCTGCAGGAAAACACAGAGGGGCATGTTTACAGGGGCAGTGTTTATGGACCTGACCAAGGCATTCGACCTGGTGGATCACTCCCTCCTGAGGTCATACCAGTGCAAAGTAGGAGTTGGTAAATCTACTGTAAACTGGGTTTAGACTATCTACAAAATAGATGACAGCAAGTCAAGAGCTTGTGTGCTATATTAGATTTTAAAAGCAGTCAACCGTTACCTTTTATATCTGAGGTACTTTTTTCTCTTCCCTTTGGTTAAGAAAATTGTATACCTGATATTAGTGAGTGTGGTGTGAGTGAGACGGCACTCTGCCTGGCAGCTGACATATCTAGCTCTGTTCTGCCGTGACATACTCAGCATTATGACCTCACTGACTGTGACATCACTGCTGCCTAGGAACAGCAACTCGGTAGGTGCCAGGTCAATAGTCTGTGATGTCGCTGTGTCAATGAGATACATAGACACTATTGGCAGATAAGGGCCTATAGCCCATCCAGTCTGCCCATTTGAGCTTGTAAGTTCACTTTACATTTTTCTAGAAGTCTGTTGCCCCTTACAACTGGCCTCCAGAATTCCCTTATGTCTATCCCATACATTCTTAAATCCCATGATTGTTTCAGCCCCCACCACTTCCTCTGGCAGGATGTTCCACTTGTCCACCACCCGTTCTGTGAAGAAAGTCTTCCTCATGTTTCCTCTGAATTGCCCTCCCTCCAACTTCATCCCATGCCCTCTAGTCCTGGAACATCTTTTTCACTGGAAAACAGTGTATTCCTGCACCCTGTTTCTCCCTGTAAGGTACTTGCATGTCTCTATCATATCCCCTCTCTCCCTCCTCTCCTCCAGGAAGTACATATTCAAGTCCTTCAGCCTGTCCTTATAGGACTTGTGATGCAATCCCTGTACCATCTTTGTTGTCCTCCTCTGAACCTTTTCTACCCTGTCTATGTCCTTACGTAGGTAAGGTCTCCAGAACAGTATACTGTACTCCAGGTGGGGCCTCACTAGTGTCTTGTATAGTGGAACTATGACCTCCCTTTTCTTGCTGGTGATGCTCCTGCCTATGCATCCCAGCATCCTATTTGCTTTACCTGCAGCCTTGTCACACTATTTTCCTACCTTGAGGTCATCAGAGATGATAATCCCAAGGTCACTTTCCTGCTTGGTGCGTGCTATATCCTCACCCCCCAATTGATATGATGTTCCAGGGTTTTTGTGCCCCATATGCATTATCTTGCACTTCTTTGCATTGACTTTCAACTGCCAGACCCATAACCATTCTTCAAGCTTCTGCAGATCCCTCCTCATTCTGTCTACACCCTCTAGCATGTCCACTCTGTTACAGAGCTTTGTGTCATCAGCGAACAGGGAAATTCTGCCTTAAAGGTCCTGTGCAATGTCACTGAAGACATTGAATAGGACCAGTCCCAGCACTGATCCCTGTGGTACCCCACTGGTTACTCTTCCCTCTGTGGAGTGGCAACCATTTACCACCACCCTCTGTGTCCTGCCGCCCAGCCAATTACCTATCCACTGCACTACTGTCATGTCCACTCCCATATTCCCCAGTTTCTTTAATAGCCTTCTATGTCGCACAGTGTCAAAGGCCTTACTGAAATCCAGATATGCCACATCCACTGCCCTCCACTGATCCACTTCCCTTGTCACCCAGTCAAAAAATTCAATGAGGTTGGTCTGACATGACCTCGCCCTGGTGAAACCATGCTGCCTTGGGTCCTGTAGTCCATTGGCAACCAGATGTACCACCAATCTCTCCTTCAGTAGTGCTTCCATGATCTTCCCCACTACCAAGGTCAGGCCGACTGGTCTGTAGTTCCCCGCTTCCTCTTTGTTCCCACTTTTATATAAGGGGACTGCATCTGCTATCCTCCAGTCTTTGGGTACCTCCCCTGTTTCCAGTGATTGGCTAAACAGGATTGCCAGAGGGTCAACCACCACCTCTTAGTTCCTTTAGGACCCTGGGGTGCACCCCATCTGGCCCCATTGCTTTATTGACTCCTATTCCTTCTAGTTCCTTTAGGACCCTTTCCTGTGTAAATGGACTTGTGTCCATTTCTGCACTGTTCCCACCCCTTGTACTCCCTTCAGGCCCATTACCCTCCTCTTCCTCAGTAAAGACTGAGCAGAAATACCTGTTCCGTATGTCAGCTTTACTGTTGTCATCCTCCACGTGGCCCCCATCCTCCCCCTTCAGTCTCACTATCCTTCCCTTTGCCTTTCTTTTTTCACTTATGTACCTGTAAAAGGTTTTGTCCCCTCTACCCACAGATTTTTGCGATGCGCTCTTCTGTCTGAGCTTTGGCTTCCCCTACTGACCTCCTTGCCTCCCTTTGCTTCTCCTGGTACTTCTCCCTATCTCCTTCTGCCTGCATCTTTTTGTACTACCTGAAGATCACAATGCTTATGATGCAGAGGATGTGGGTGTGGGTGTGGGTGGCGAGGATAGAGATAGATATGTCAGCTGCCATACTGAGAGCTGTTGCACACATCAAGCACAATATTATCACATTGAACACTTTCTAATGAGCAAAAGGAAAAAGAAAAATACTTCAGAAATAAGTTACAACAGACTACTACTTAAAAATTTGAATCATTTTCCTCTGTCTGTTTGGTCCCACCAGCTCTGCAAAGTCAATGGAGCCCTGTTGGACATCAGCAGAGTAGAGTATGGGGTCCCATGGGGATTCATATTAAGACCTTTGTTATTTTCTTTCTTTATCAATGATTTGCCAGAAGTGTGCCATGCAGCAAATACAGTATCCTATATGGATGATGCTGTACTGTACACATTGGACAAAGACATAGCTTCCCTTAACACAGTTTTAGAGAGTGAATATAATAACTTAGCATCCTGGTTTACAAAAAATGAACTCGTAATAAATAAGAAAAAAAAAAAAAAAAACTAAAGCAATGGTGTTTTGTGCAGCCCACTTTTTAAAAGTATTTTTGGACTGAAGCTAGAAAATTGTTGGCCTACAGTTATTTATTGGCTACTATGGATTATGGTACTTTAATTTGGGGTCACATCTCTGAAAAGCACCAAAAGAAATGAACCTACTGTATATGTACAACATGATCTGTTGGTTTGCATTGAGAGGTAAATATTGTGAACACCATTGTTTTTTTTTTTTTTTATGAAAAATTAAACTGGTTGTCTATTGAACAAAGGGACACATTGTATAAAAATTGCTTTGCATACAAGGATATTGAATTGGGAGAGTGTGGGCCATTAGCAGATATGTTCGCCCCCAAAGATGGCACTAAATCTCTGAAATTTGACAATTCTTTGACCTTACCTGTGCCATTGAGCACTTTGAATTACTAAAACTCGGAAAGCTTTTAAATATTCTGCTGCTAAAACCTGGAACAGTACTGATCTAGAGAAAAGAAAAGCACCAAGTTTACAACAGCTTGAAACTCAACTGAGAAGGGATCTCTTGGCTGGAGCTCGATGTTCCTGTTTTTAGATTATTAGGTTGGTTAATGAATATAAAGTTGTGTGTTCTTCATTTGTTTATTCTTGTATGTGTAATCAGTGTAAAGTCTTATTTTGTATTTATACGATGTGTTTTGTATTGCAGACATCACATTTCTTCTTTGTCATATCCCTGACCTCTGGATCTAGCCTATAAAAGGACCATGAGGCCCAGTTCTAGTTACCCAGTTAACAAATTTTTAAATAAATAAAAGAATGAAATGACTTGAGTAACTGAGCTCTGCTGATCCTCATTGGATATTTTGACAGTGGCTGAGAGAGACCCCTCTAAATGCAAAATATAATAGTCATACAAAGCCCCATACATCATTGCAAGGGGCTGTTCTTCAGTAGTTGTAATGACCACTTTGCACCAGTCCCTTGTCTGGGGAGATATTGTTGATGGGGGACCTCAATACGACTGATGTTAACTGGAGCACATTTGCTGCAGCCACATGCAAGAGCAGAATCATTCTCGATGTCCTACAGGGGACATGCCTCAGGCAGCTAGTGCTGGAACTCACTCGCGGGAGGGAGCAGTCTTAGATCTAGTACTCTCAAACAGGGACAGTGAGAAGATCTCAGATTTAGAAATGGGTAGCCATCTGGGAACAAGCGACCACTAGACAGTGTAGTTCACAATAAACACAGCCAGAGTCAAGCCATACAAAAGCAAAGGTACTAGACTTTAGGAGGGCTGACTTTGGCAGAATGGGCGAGTGCCTAAGGAATGCACTAGCAAAAGCCTAGGAAGGAGGGGTGGAGGAACAATGGGGAAAAATCGAAACTGTCATTACAGAGGCAACAAGCCTTTGTGTGAAGCAAATAAACAAAACAAAATAAAGGAAAAAAACCACTATGGTTCTCAAAAGAGGTGACAGGAAAGATTAGGGAGAAAAAGATAGCAATCAGAAAATATAAGGACTCATAGAAGGAGCAGGACATAGAACTCTGTCAGTTAAAGCAGAAGAAAGCGGGGAAGGCAGTCAGAATAGCAAAGGCCCAAACTGAGGAAAAGAGAGCCAGCTCAGTTAAGAAGGGAAATAAAACCTTTTATAGGTACGTTGGTGAGCGAAGAAAGAACAAGGAAGGGATAGTGAGGCTTAATAAAGGGGAGGCGTGGGCAGAGGGTGACAGTGAAAAGGCAGAGATACTGAACAATTTATTTTGTTTAGTATTCACAAAAGAAGAGAAGGGGGATGAATCTAAACCAAACAATAGAAGCACTCTGGATGGGGGTCGATACCAGTCCTTTCACACAGGAAAGGGTCCTGAAAGAACTCCTAAAACTCACTGTGGACAAGGCAATGGGGCCTGATGGGATTCACCCCAGAATTCTAAAAGAACTAAGGGGAGAACTAGTGACACCACTGACTACCCTCTTTAACAAAGAATAGGGAGGATGGTATGGTAACTGAGGACTGGAGGAAGGCGGATGTGATTCCCCTTCACAAAAGTGGGAGCAAGGCAGAGGCAGGAAACTACATACCTATTAGTTTGACCTCAGTGGTAGGAAAAATGATGGAGTCACTTCTGAAAGAAAGAATTGTTGAGTACCTAGAGGCCAGTGGGGTACAGGACCAAAGGCTGCATGGATTCATAGCAAGAAGGACATGTCAGACGAATCTGTTAGATTTCTTTGACTGGGTGACCAAAGTAGTAGACCAGGGAGGAGCTGTGGACATGGCCTACTTAGACTTTAGCAAGGCATTTGACACAGTCCCACACAAAAGATTAACTAATAAACAAGCTAGCCAGCCTGAGAGTGGGTCCCAGGGTGGTAACCTGGGTGAAAGATTGGCTGGACAACATGACGCAGAGGGTAATGGTAAACAGAGTCCTCCCTGAAGAAAGGGTGGTTACTAGCAGGGTACCGTAGGGTTCAGTACTGGGGCCAGTCCTCTTTAATGTCTTTATAAGTGATATTGCAGAGGGACTGGAAGGAAAAGTATGCCTCTTTGCAGATGACACACAGATCTGCAACAGGGTAGATACACAAGGAGGGGTGGAAAGGATGAGAAGGGACTTGGAAAATTTTGAGGAATGGTCAAAAGTATGACAGCTTAAATTCAATGCAAAGAAGTGCAAAGTAATGCACCTGGGAAACAAACACACAGGGGAAGAGTACACAATGGGGACTGGGGGAGTACTAACAACAACAAATATGGAAAGGGACCTGGGGGTAGTCATATCAGATGATCTAAAGGTAAGCAAGCAATGTGAGAAGGCAGTAAGGAGGGCTGTGGGGATACTAGGATGCATAGGGAGAGGCATCACCAGGAAAAAACAAGAAGTTGTCATCCCTCAGTACAGACAATTGGTGAGACCCTATCTGGAATACTGCATGCAGTTCTGCAGATCCCATCTCCTCAAGGACATAGACAGGATGGAGGCAGTCCAGAGGAGGGCAACTAAATATGTGCAGGGTGTGCACCAGAAACCGTACGAAGAGAGACCAAGGAAGCTTTATATATATAGAGAGAGAGAGAGATAGAGAGAGAGATAGAGAGAGAGAGAGAGAGAGAGAGAGAGAGAGAGAGAGAGAGAGAGAGATAGAGAGAGAGATAGAGAGAGAGAGAGAGAGAGAGATAGAGATAGAGAGAGAGAGATAGAGAGAGAGAGATAGAGAGAGAGATAGATAGCTTCCTTGGTCTCTCTTCGTACGGTTTCTGGTGCAGAATATATATATATACTCTCGAAGAAAGGAGAGAGAGGGGGGACATGATAGAAACTTTCAAGTACCTTAGGGGAATCAACAAAGTCCAGGAGGGTAGCATCTTTCAGAAAAAGAGATGCAAGAAACAGCAAGCACAGTTTGAAGATAGAGGGGACAGCTCAGGGGCAACGTGAGGAATTATTTTTCACAAAGAGGGTGGTGGACGATGGAAGAGCCTTCCTGAGGAGGTTGTAGGTCAAGAACAGTGGGGAATTCAAGAATGCATGGGACAGGCATAAGGCAATTCTAGTGGGGGGGGGTAGAAGGAAGTAGGCTGTTGGTTAACTAGAATCTACCTATTATCCAATAGGTAGGGAAATGGGCAGACTGGGTGGACCAAGTGGTCCTTATCTGCCGTCAAAGTCTATGTTTCTGTGTAGGGTGCAACAGTGGGATCCCAAACCTTTCTTGCATACTCACTAATGTTGTTGTGACCATGCAAAGAAGAGGTGGGGGTTCTGTACAAAAGATGGTGACCATTTCAGTGGAAATCAGAGTTTTGCAATATCCCCTTCCTGTAGGTGGTGGGGGTGTCCCAATGCTGTGGCCACCTTCAGAGGAACCAGCAAAGCAATGAACCTAGATAGTTTTGGAACACCAGCAACAAACAGCAACAGCTGGGGCTGGGGAATGGGGGAGGGGGGAATGATTTCACTGGATATCAAGGAATGTAAAGGACTCAAGGAATGGTTGGGGCGCACTTGGCCACCAGAAAAGGATGGTAGCAAGGAGGACTATTAAAAATTCAGTGACCCAGAAGCAGGCCTAATGGTAAAGGGTTGACAGATGGGGGGACGGAGGCTACAGCAACAGTGCCATTTGCCTAGTGTTCGTTATGACACCAGATGATAAGCACATTGTCATGCCCAGACCTCCATAGCTATTGCAAGCCAGCATATGAGCAGGTATAAACCCTATTTAACATCTGGAAAAGTAGTCTGTATCCTGCCTTTGTCACTTGGGAGAGCCTTTTCATAGGGAACGAAGTCTGGCCTTTGTTCCTGGTAGTTAGTGCAGGCACAGCAGTGGTGTGCTTCTTGGCACCGTCACAAACTGTGCTGAGAATCTGGCCCGCAGAATCATACTAAATAAAAATAAGCATTTGTCAATGCTGAATGTTTGCTTGCTGGCATTGGTAGTGTAGAAGTTACAGAGCTGCATAATGGGAATGGCAGCGAAGTATTGAACTGAAGCCAACCCCACCACCACCCTGCAGAGAGTGACAGGCATAGCGGTGTGCCTTTGGGTTGTCCAGCATAACGACCACGCCATTTCACCACACCCTACCCTGCAGACACTGACAAGTGTCACAGTGTGCCTTGGGGTCTTTGGCCCTTATGCGCACCCCATTCAATCAGGAAATACGGTGAGATGGGTGCGGTATAGGAGAATGGGGTGACGTTTGGGCTCGAAGAGTCTGAGGCACACCTTGATGCCTCTCACTGGCTGCAGGGTGTGGGTGGGGGTGGAATGGTATGAGCATTACAGGCAAGAATCCCAAGTCACACCCCTGATGCCTGTCATTCTCTACAGGGTGGGGCGTTATGGTCGGAAAACCTAACGCCTCAGGCATTCGTTGGTATTTTTACTCCAAATTTTCAACATGGTTTTTTTGTGACCTCCACCTCATGAACAGTGGCAATATCAGTTTGTTGGCTGAAAACTGCTTTTGCACAACGACTACAGCATTTGGCACCACAGGTGCAAAAACACATTCTGAACAGGATGTGAAAAATGACACTGGTACTGTTCATGGGGAGGTGTAAAAAATGGCAATGTTGAAAATCTGCTGTGAAAATCTTAAAAAAACTGGTGAAGACACGAGCGTGCGTAGAAACTGTGCAACACACACCTGTAATGTGACTAGTTTGGGAATTTTTTTACAGCAGATTAACACAGGCATTTTGGGACCTCCGATCATGAACAGTGTCAGTGATTTTCTTTATCTGTCCCGAACAATGATTTCCCACAGTGACCACGCATTTCTGCGCTGAAAGTGTGAAAACACATTTCGGCCATGTTGTGGAAAATGATAGCTGTACTGTTCATAAGGAGGTGTGGAAAAATGCCACTGGTGAAAATCTGGACTGAAAATATTACAAATTCATGAACTTACAAGGGTGCGTGGAAACTGCATAATGCTCACTTGTAACACAATCATTTTATGGAGTTTTGTCACCAAATTTTCAACATAGCCATTTTAAGACATCTGCTCATGACCAGTGTCACTGATTTTCTGAATCTGTCTCAAACATTGTTTTCGCACACCGACTGTACCATTGTGCGCTACATGTGCGGAAACGCATTTTGGGCGAGATGTGAAAAATGGTAGCTGTACTGCTCATAAGGAAATGCAGTAAAATGGCATTGTTGAAAATCTGGTGTGGCAACATTACAAATTCACAAACTTGCCGAGGCAGTGTAGGAACCATGCGAACGTGCAATTCCTAAAAGCAGTCATTTTTGGGAATTTATTCACCACATTTTCAACATAGCCATTTTAACACCTCTGCTCATGACCAGTGTCACTGATTTTCTTGGTGTCCCTTACATTGATTTCGCACACCGACTGTGCCATTGTGCGCTAAATGGGCGGAAACACGTTGTGGGCGAGATGTGAAAAATGACAGCTGTACTGCTCATAAGGAGGTGTGGTAAAATGTCAATGTTGAAAATCTGAAGTGGAAATATTGAAAATTTGCGAACTTACAAGCGTGCGTAGGAACTGCACAATGCATGCTCGTAAAACAGTCTTTTAGGAATTTTTCCACCAAATTTTCAAAATAGGCTTCTTGAGAGCCCACCTTATGAACACTGGCAGTGCCGTTTCATTAATCAGTCCCAAAAGGTGATTTCACCCAGTGACTGCAAAATCACCCTTCAGGCCAGAATAACAGCATGACAGTGACAGCATTCATGAAAAGGGGTCCCAAAAACCCCATGCTGAAAATCTGGTGCAAAAATTCCAAAAAATGTCCGATATGCAGCAAAGTTGAAAAAAAAAACATCTATTACATTATACAGCTTACCGGCATTTCCTCAGTTCGCGGTCGGCTTTGCAGAGTGCAGATGTGTTCCCGGTCCACCGAAGATCGTCGTGCCAGACTCCGGAGGTAAGTATGGGGTGAGGGGGGGGTGTGGGGAGGCAGGGTACGCAGTGGGTGGGGGCAGGGAGACTGCAAGGGACCGCTTTTAATTTACAGGTTTTTATTTTTAAGACGACGCGGACATTTGCCACGCTAGTGGGCTCCTCAGCGTGGCAGCTGGAAAGGCTGTTTGAAATGAAGCTGACTGGGATTGGGCACCCCTTACGAATATACGGATGTGTGCCAAGTGCTGGGGTGGGCTCTGTGTGGCACCAGTAAAGCTTTTTTTGGGTATGGAGCCGACGGGGAATTGGGCACCCCATCGGCCATACAGTATGGGGAGGAGCACGCCAGCACGCAATATGCGTGTACGCGGTGTTGATGGGGGAGCCTGCTCACTGAAGCGGAGCTCTCCCTTTCAACTGTATGCCACTGCATTTTCAACTGCTGTCATAGACAGCTGGAGCAGTGATTGCTGCACTGCGACCGCGCCTGCAAACACACTGACTGAACTGGAAGAGGCTGACACACCTCTGGAAAACTCTAATGATGGCACTATGTTTCTTGCACATGCGTGCAAGCAAACAAAGTGTGCACTCACTCATGCCAGACATAGAAACATAGAATTTGATAGCAGATAAGGACCGCTTGGCCTACCCAGTCTGCCCATTTCCCTACCCGATGGATAAGCTGCAGATCCTAGTTAACCAGCAGCCTACTTCTTCCTACCCCCACCCCCTAGAACTGCCTTATGGCTGTCCAATGCATGCTTGAATTCCACCACTGTTTTTGACTCCACAACCTCCTCTGGAAGGCTGTTCCATACATCCACACCTGATACGCAGAAAGATGCACTGTACACAGTGTGGCTGTTAGTCAGGAATTTTATTCCAGTGGAGCAGCAAAGGTGAGGACAACAAGACCAGGAACCTACCTTAATGTTTTGCGTTTGCATGCTTTGTCAAAAGGCTTTTGATAAAGTGCACAACCGCGAAATGTCAAGGCAGGTTCCTGGTCTTGTTGGCCTGCACTTTTGCTGATCCACCTTGAAATAAAAGTTCCTGGACACAAGTAGCCACACTGTTCAGTGTATCTTTCTGAGCATCAGATGTCTGGCATGAGTGAGTGAGTGCTTGTTTTTATTTATTTATTTTTTTAATATTCTGCTGTTCCAGTTTTCCACCTGCCCCACGACTCCAGAGAAAGTGGCTCTTTCTTGTTGGACAGAATCATACTAACTGGATATAATATTGCATATAAGACAAATCTTTCAACATTAATTATTTAATTTGCTATCTTTAGGATGATTCTAAAAATTGGCAATGTAGTAACTTCAATTATGAACTGGATAGGAGAAATCCTGGGAGCTCATTGGTTGACGGCATTTTCTACCCATGCTGGTATTGAACCATAAAAGCACAGGTAGAAGAAAGCTCCTAACAACTGTTTTTTTCTTAACTTCATGAACTCCGCCCAAAGGGAAGAAAACTGTTAAATTATTTTTTTGGTAACCAGGTAAGGCCCACTATACATAAGTGCGTGGAGTGATCCAGAAGCACTGGGGTGGTCAAGTGACTTGTTCAGAATCAAGCAGTATGCTAGAGGAGGTTATGGGAGTCAAACCCAGGTCTGCTGGATATACCAGCTTTATTCATAGCTCATTGCTGTGCCTCTAGGTCATACTGCCAGGTCTTAAAAAACCAAAACTAGATAGATAGATAGATAGATAGATAGATAGATAGATAGATAGATAGATAGATAGATAGATAGATAGATAGATAGATAGATAGATAGATAGATAGATAGATAGTGTGTAATGAGAATTTTACACACACCTGAGGAGTTAGATGCTACATAAACCCCGACAGCGAAGCTCGAGGGCTTTATGCAAGCATCTAACCCTGAGGGTGTGTGTGTAAACTTTGAGTTTACACACAGCACCCAATATTTTATTTTATTATATAATTGCTGAGTTTCCCTTTTTTGCCTCAGCAATTATATAAAATGAAATGTAGTTAGTTGCTTGTGCGACCTCAGTCCGCTTAGGTTACAGCACGCGGCTGCGGTCGCCTTTCTTCATTTATTTTAATGTTTTTTTGTTTCTTTTGGGCTGCCAGGTTAATTTAGGAAGATGCAGACACATTTTAAGTACTTGCTGCCAACTCCCAGTGGCAGTTCTGTATCCATTTAGGTGGTTCGGTGAGAAAGTAAACGTAGAGTGGTCGGGAGGCGAGGAACTCCATCGGGCACATGTGCATAGTGAGGGAAGCCATGCACGTGTTTACCATAATGAACATTCCTTGATTACACAAATTATGCCATTGTTTCCCTCCAGGAAAAAAAGGGAAACTATTTAACAAATGTGTATGTGTATGTGTGTGTGTGTATACACACACACACACACACACACACACACACACACACACACACACACACACACACACACACACACACACGTGCATGTTTTATCATAGGATATCAACACTTCTCGGGTGTGTAAGACACTTGGCTTCACCTCATGCCTCACAACGCAACTGAGGTGTGCTGACGTCCTATGATAAAACACACCTTGTTGTGTATTAATAATAATAATAATAATATTATTATTATTATTACCTAATTATCTGGTTTTGGAAACTGGAGTAATCTGATTGGCCAGCAGGATTCCAAAGATGTGTAATTATCCTTGTAGGATTACACATTTTAACATTGCATAACTTAATCTCTAACTTTTTAAGCAGTTTTTCCAAAAGCCATTGTACACTCTAGGGTATATGCCTGTACTGGGATATATAGACTTCTTGGATGATTGATGGCACTCAGCTTCACCTCATTCTTCACAACGTGACCGAGATATTGTATATCCCAATGTGACCATACACCCTGTTGTGCTTCATTGCTTTGTTACTGAAAGTGTCACAGAAATTGAACACACTGTGGTGATTCTTGTAAATCACTGTTCTGAAGGTATAGATTCTCTGCTTGCAACTTTACGAGAGTACCACACTATTTGTCTAGTACAATATCTTATTTATTCATGTACAGACATTTGGTCCCCGGACATAATGTCGCGGTTAATTAGGAGTGGACATTATGTTGTGGGGACAAAATATAGTGCACTAAATGGTCACTATTAATTATTGAAGACTAACATAATGGCACTAATTACAGATGGGAACAGTCAATTAGTCGCCATTCCCACACACATACATGCACTATTTAGGCTCCTTTCCTTCCTGCTTAGACTATGGCAGAGCTGGGAGTGGAGCAGGTCCATTGAAGCTGCCTGAATAGTGCGGTCATACCCTAGCACAACATACTTTTTTCCTTCCTCCCTCCCTAGCTCCATAGTTCTCCCTCCCAGTGCACTGCTGCCTGTTAGACTATGATTTATGGCAGAGCTGGGAGTGGAGCAGGTCCATTGAAGCTGCCTGAATAGTGCAGTCATACCCCAGCACAACATACCTCTTTCCTTCCTCCCCGCTTAGCTCCATAGTTCTCCCTCCCAGCACACTACTGCCTGTTCACTCCATCGTTCTCCCTCGCATGAAGCAGTTGCAGCAAACGAGCAGTAAGATTTTTGAGCATATAAGATAAATAATTATAACACTGTGTGGCAGCTAAGCAGCTGTATCAGCTGGTGTGCAGCATGTGAAGGAAAAAAAAGAGCAGCACTGAATACAGAGTTGCCCAGCCTGTAAGAACATAGACACTGGTTCCCTTTATTGCCTGCTGCTGCCCCATTAAGAAGCATGTGCTGGAGGGAGACTTGTAAGAAAGAAAGGGCATAGGGATGCTGCACCACAGTACCACTCAGAACACGACGAGGTACCAGATTTGATTTCTTGGTTTGCTTTGGTAGAAGCCACATTCATCCGTGCCAAAAGGTCACCAGTATTAGGCAGTGATAGCAACATTTTTACCGCTACTGCTTATACCAGCGACTGCATTTGTTTTCTCCCAAATGTCTACAACCATTTGACCACGGCTACGAGTACCGTGACTAAGTGACCGTATGCCTATTTATTTAGTTCATAAATTTTACCAGAAAGAGCATACTGAGCAGGTGATAGCTCATTTCCAGCTGCAGCCTAGGGGAAGGGAAAATGGGGAATAACACTGCAAAAAAACATCAATACATCAGGTACATAGTAATCACATTACAGAACAGTGAAAATACATAAGGTGCATAATCACTCTGTATGGGAATGACAGCTATGAAACGGTATCATGTTATATGAGCGAGTATTACTGAGCATGTCAATATGAGCGACTGAATAATACTGCTCACACTGAGAGCGAGTGGTGAAAAGCATTGATATATCCTGTAGAGTGAGTATAGCAGGGAGCTACACTTGCTGCTACAGGGTATAGGATGTTTGGCCAACCCCTGCTGCACTGCCCATTTAGCATAGTGGCGTAAGCCATCGCTTGAGATGCCAGCAGACCCAGGTTTGGATCTGGTTCCAGGAGAAATACATTTTGCATTTTTTTTTAAAATAGTCACTGTCCCTGGTCTGCCCCCGAGTTGATTATTTTAAGTTTGGGGTTGGGGACTTGCCCTCTGGGGCAATGGGGGCATAGCCCCCGCATAAAAATACTTATTTGGTAGTTATTTTGTTTGAATGTAGCGACCGTTGCTATTTGTCATGGTCATTGCGATATCAGTCACCCTTTTGACAATGGGCTCTTTTTGAGTCATTTTTTATGATTGGCGGTCTTTCAGACCCACTGTTCTCACACACAACCCCTATGAAACATATAGTAACTGACCAATTGGTCACCTACCTAAATAAGTACAATATTCAGTGTGGCCAACAACACTGTTTTAGGAACACCACAGCACCAGCACTGCCCCAATAGAGTTCCATGTCATAACAGCAAACGCAAAACAGTGATCACTATTATGGCGAGTGTATATCTCCAAAAAGCAAATTGGCGATATATACTTCAGGGCGACCCAACATCTGGAATTTAAAAGTGTTTTTGTGGGAGGGCTGCATCTTCCCACACCCCCCCCCCCTTACTTAGGATTCTCAACTCCAGGGAGGGAGCATATTGAGCAGGGGCCAAAAATCTGGATCTTGGCAATATTTAAGAGGCTGTGACAAAATGTAACCTGTTCCCAATCTCGAACCCAGTTCTTGCTCTGCCAGAGCTAGCCTCCCACACCACCATGCCACATGGCTAGCTTGGCAGCAGCAGGTACACCAGTGCCTGAAAACCCCGTCCCTCCCCTTCCCCTCGCTATTCCTCCCTTCTGTTCACCCTTTTCCCCCTAGTCGCTATCCCATACCCTCGCTATTCTGCAGGGTAGCCCACCATAAAAGCACCCAAAATGAGTCACTATATTTCTAGTTGCTCATTTTGGGTTGCTCTTATGATGTGATACCCCCCAATAGCAGGAGACCCTTGTTGATACTTACGTAGTGGGAGCCATCTACATTGACTTGACCAAAGCTTTTGATCTTGTTAACCATAAGCTGTTGCTTGGCAAGTTCCTCTTGCTTGGCCCCCTCCCAGGATATGGTAGCCTAATTTCACAGTTATCTCTCTAACCACACATAGTGAGTAAAGATTGATGTCCCCCTCTCAGATGTTAAAAGCATATCTGTAGGAGTGCTATATGGCTCAGTACTTGGCCCCCTCCTTTTTGGCTGTTTATAAACAGCCTACAGGAAACCTGCCAGACATCCAAGGTGCCCTTGTACACTGATGCTGCTATACACTGGTTGTCCACACCAAGCAAAACTATGCACTGTCTTCCAAGACGGCTTTGAGTCCCTGGAGGGATGGTTCATGTTAAACAAACTGGTCTTAAACAAAGAAGAAGAGAAAAAAAAAAAAAACAGACCATGTTATGATAAGGCCACAATTGAAAAAAGGTCTCTCTCCTTGTCAACCTTAATGGAAAAAGTTAGTCTGGAACAAGCTGACATTTTCAAATACCTAGGTGTTACCCTGGATGACACTATCTTTCACCCAGCACGTGGATAACATTGTTAGTCTCGCAAACCGAAAGTTAGGAGCACTGTTCAGGAATCACCTGAACTTTACTTCCGAAGCTAGGCATCTTGTAGTATCCAGCACAGTCCAAGCTATACTAAACTATGGCCTCCCAGTTTACACAGTGACAAGTGACTCTGTACTCAATAGAGTTAGACTGGTGTTTAACAAGGCCTGTCGCTTTGCTCTTGGGGTGGACAAGCTTGCACGTAGCCACTCCCTTTGCACCCTAATCAATTGGCTTCCCCTACAAGACAGAATAAGGCACAAGACCTGTCTGCTCACAAAAAAACACACTATTAGGCTTTACACCTCTGGCTATTTGTATATTTGTAACTTGTTCCCCCCCAGTTATCAACCAATATACCACTAGAAGCATGGCTAGGGATGCTCTAGAAATACCCTTCCATAAAACAAGTCTGAGCAAGCATTTCTTTCCAGTAAGAGCATCTCATTGGCTGAACGAATTACCTGAAACTCTGGTAGGACTCTCCACAATTGCCCATTTCAAAAAGGCACTGAGAAAAGAACTCTCTGCTTGTTCCAAATGCTCCTATTACAACAATATGTCACGTAATAGACGCTGATACTGTACCATGCCAGTGCCTAGGGTTTTCATTCCTTATTGCTGAGTATACTCCTTGAAGCCACTGTTACTTGTCTATGACTGTACCTATATATTCAATGTTTGGGTGAATAGAGTATAGGGTTAGTAGTGTTTGTGTAGCTGTAGTTTACTTTTGGCTTTTCTCTGTTCTGGCCCTTGGTAGGTAACCTGGGTAATGAGTAGGGAATAGAAATCCCAGCACCAAGGCTGAGTAGCATGCCGGAGGAGGCAGGAGTGGACGGCGGGTGTTTCACAATGCGTTAAGCAGAGGACTGCCATTGAAGGCTGGCCTTTTGTAGGGGATGTGGGAGGAGCTATATTCCCACATTGAACCTTGGGCTATATCCCTCCCATCCAATGCTTGGGTGAAATAGAGTATGGGGTTAGTAGTGCTTGTGTAACTGTAATTTACTTTTGGCTTTTCTATATTCCAGCCCTTGATAAGTAAGCTGGACAGCGAGTAGGGAATAGAAAGCCCAAAAGAATTACCAATGAATATTCAAGAGTATGATTACCTCCTCCAACTCATGGAGAATATGACCAGTAGCACACAGGAGAGGAAAAAAACCCAGGTGGAGGAAACCTCAGAGGACCTATGGCTACTGACCCGCCCATCCTCCAGACCAATTAAGAGGAGATGAATCTAGGTTCTAGCAACCACAGGCTACTTTCTGAGGAAGGTGAACTGCTTGGAGAGATGACAGTCCATCTTTGAATCCATGGATGATGCATTCTGGAAAGACGATTCTGAGGTTGAAGAGGTAGGTGAATTCTGAAGGAGCATCTGAATCCTGAGGGTGGAGCAGATCCAGTCAAAAAAGGGGATGAATGCAGTCCAGGTTTCCAAGGTGATGTCCAATGGGAGTGCAGAGACAAAGTGAGCGTGAAGAACATGAGGTGATAAAATTTACTAAAAGACCTTGAATGGTGGGAAGTATGATGAGTTATGAAGTCATACAATAATCAATCTGGCTTTGTAGAAGGTTTGACATTCAGGTTAGAATCTGGAGGTTTGGAATTAAATGGTGAGCAATAAGTTGCAATGTAGGCATCCATGAAGAAGACTAAGGAGTTGGACAGAATCTTTATGTGCCTGGTAGGAGTAGTGACGAGGAAGAGTTGAGACCAATGAAGGATGGGTGGTATATGCAGTAGAGGTGGTAACTGGATATATATATATATATATATAGAATAATTGGAAGTTCAGTAGGAGGAATTCGAGAGTTGATTTGGGTACTGATGCCATAATACTTGTGTAGGCTCCTGTTCATCTACTGGTAGGAAAAGGTAGACATGTGTAGGTCTGTGGCATAATTGCCTAGACATTAGCTGAGGTTGCCATTACTGTTTTGCTTTACAGGTGATCCAATGTCTAAATGCTGCAGGAAGCCCGGAAATGAGTATTTGAAAGAGTCTATAGACTGATGTGTCAAGGGGAATTCGAGAGTGGTGTAGAACACTGGGGGTATCTAGCATTTTAGTCGGATATAGGCCTGTTGAGAGACATGACTGGGATAGTGAGACAGACAGGTGTCTCAACCATGCCAGTTCAACATTCTTTATGTCGACCGGTATTTTGCAGACAGGAATCATGTTGACTGCAAGTTGTGGTGTACATGATTCCTGTGTGTCTCCAGGTCCTGTTTTTTTATCAGGGGGGCTCTGCCCCCTGCCTCCCCCCATCTTTTGGATTCTCTACTCCAGTCGGAGTTGATTCGGGGGGGTGCAGGACCAGGAGGCAGCATGCCTCTGTCTCAGGCACACCAACAGTGACCTATCAGCAAAGTGTCGATTTTGCCAACAGGTATGTATTTTGCTGTGTTGGTGTCGCTGTAAGGGTGGCATACCCAGAAGGGTCAATTGTGGACCTGCAGATTAAGGAATCGATAGAAGGCTGTTCTCTATGAAAGTCTTTGCTGGAAGGAGTATGGGAGGTGAATCATGAGGGATGAGCTGGAAGGACTGCTGGATAGGCAGTTGACCTGATTGATGGTAATATGATGGAGAAATGTAGATGATTGTATGAAGTATGGTGACATCTAGGGCCTAGAGAACAGTGACTCTGACACAGTAACTTTAGTAAGGCAGCTAGGCACCAGATATGTGATGAGGAGAGTTCTGGGAAGGTTGCAGGAAAGGTCTTGGAACATCCAATGGCTATTGAGGAAGTAGGAGTCGAGTAACATGATTGAACTGAGTCAGTGCACATAGGAGAAGCTATGAAAAGGTAACAGATGATGCCAGTACTGCTATGAGGTATCTTGTGGTTCCCATTATCTGAAACAGTAATGATGATTACGGAGTCAGTGCATCTCGGAAGGAATTAAGCCACTTTTCCAGACAGGAGTGAAGACTCCACTAAATGTTAGAGCCTATGGAAACTTATGAGATAGGGATGCCATACTGCTTGAATTAATAGGATGCATGGGGAGCAACCTGTAGTCTCAGTTGAGGAATGAGATTTCTATATTCCAGTCAAATGGGATTCTAGAACTGGTCCTGTTGAGATGATTAGGAATATTGATAACTCTATGGTGACATAAGAGTCTATATAAGGCATGCTGACCAAGAGATGTTGCTAGATGAAGTTTTCCTCAGGTGAAATGAATGAGTGCTCCATAGAGTAGTGGATGGGAGCTGTAAGGATGGCCAAGGTAGGAGTATGAAATAGATGAATGGAAGGAGTAGTTCACTGAGTGGAATACTGGCCAGTGATAGGTGTAAAATGCCCCAAAAAGCATAGCACATGGGAGGGAGCCCCAAGCCACCAGGGCGGTGAGGAGAAAACAGCTGTCCAAAGATGGAGGGATGTCTGGAGTGGATGTCAGTGGACTGGAGGAAGGAGTCCTAGAAGAAGACAGCGGAGGCCAAACCGTACTGACATCGCAGGTGCACAAAGGAACAGAAATGGGGTTAGCACAACAGCAAACTGAATTAGGATGAAGCAAAGCCACTTCAGACTGAGTGGTGGATCCATGTAAGACTAAGAAGTGAATTCAGGTACCAGGTGCTACGAAGTTGAGGTACAAAAGTCCCAAGTCATAAGAAGATGGTGAACAGCAAGTACAGAGAACAGAAGGTTCTGCGGCGATGAAGCATGACGTTCCCATTTCTGAAGGAGAAAGCAAACTTGTATGGGTGTCAGGAAGGGGCCACTAGCAGCAACTAAGTCTAGGAGGTAGTTGAACTAAATGGAGGTAGAGACTGGTGGAGTCCAAATCCAGAGCATGGGGAGGCCAAGGAAGGGACTAGTATGATGAGTCCAATGAAGTGCAGGATGTAGCCTGGTGAGAAAGGATGTGGAAGGCAAACTGAGTGAAGGGAAGCTGCAATCTGGTATCGGGTGGAGAATGCATAACATAAAAACAGTTGATTGCAGAACTAGATTCCCATCTCTGGTATTTGAGGCAAGAAGATGGTCATTCGATGCCTCCAATCAAAGGTAGGAAGTTGAATATGAATGGGTACAGTGGTCCTGTTCCCGAAGGGAAGTGGTAACTGGGCATGCAAGTAGAGAATGTACACGGTTAAAATGGTGGAATGCAGACACAGGATTCCTTCCCAGGTAGGAGGTGCAAGAAGTGATGCTGGCAGGCAAAGGTAGGATGTTGAAGTCAATGGGTACAGCAGTCCCATTCATGAAGGGAAGCGGCAACCAGGTAGTGGAGTAAGAATGTACAAGGTTAGAAAGGTAAATGGTGACACAGGAATCCAGCCCCGGCAGTCTGTGTGAGATTACCTCCATTCGATGCTGCCAGGCAAAAGTAGGGAGGTGAAGGCAAATGGGGTAAAGTGGTGCCATTCCTGAAGGGAAACGTCAACTGGGTATCGAGTAGAGAATGCAGAAGATAGGCACAGTCGATTGCAAACACAGGCTCCCATCCCTGGTAGTCGAAGCGAGATGACTGGCACGCAAAGCCTCCAGGCAAAGGTAGAACAGTGAAGGCACAAGGGATAAAGAGGCTTCATTCCTGAAGTGAAGCGGCAATCGGGAAGTAGGCAGAGAATGCATATGGCTGAACTAGTCTTTTGCAAACACAGGCTCCCATCCCAAGTGTTTGACGTGAGATGATCCATACTCTATGCCGCTAGGCAACATAGGATGGTGAAGGAAAATGAGGTAAAGTGGTTCCTTTCCTAAAGAGAAGCTGCAACCTGATAGTTTGGTAGAAAAAGTATAAAGTTGAAACAGTGGAATGCAGATACAAGCTTCCATCCCTGGTAATTGGTGCGAGACGATATTCAGTCGATGTTGCCAGGCAGAGGTAGGATGTTGAATACAAATGGGGTATAATGGTTCTGTTCCCGAAGGGAAGCAGTGACCAGGCATCAGGTAGAGAATGCATAAGGTTGAAATGGTCAAATGTAGACTCGGGCTTCCATCCCTGTTATACAAGGCAAGATGACCTTGACTCAGTTAAGCATAGATAGGATGTTGAAGGCAGATGGGATAAAAAGGTCCCATTCCCGAAGGGAAGTGGTGATCGGTATCAAGTAGAGTGCATAAATAAGACATGGTAGATTGCAGACATAGCTCCCATCCCTGGTAGTTAGGGCAAGCTAACCTTCACTCGATTCCAACAGGCAGAGTTACGAATGGAGGATGTCAGATTTGTAAGTGATAGGCAGTAATGAGTGTAATGGAATCCCAACCCTGGTAGACAGGGCGCGCCTACCTTCACTTAGTATCTCAGAAGGTACGAGTTAGGGACGGAGTTCAGACAAACTGCTGGTATGGGCTGAGCAAGGAAAAGGCAGGTGGCTGTGTCGTCTTAGGCAGGTAAACTGGGAGACAGTATAAATGGGGAAGGAAGTGAGTCAGAGTAGAAGAATGTGAGGAGGAGCTGTCAGGAATGCCTGTAAGGTGGAGTTTAGAGTAATCCAGGAAGGAGCATACTGGTAGCGATGAAATGCGACTAATGATGGAAGGCCATGAGGAGCCAATGATGTGGGCTTAGGGGTCGCTGCAAGGAGTGTGGAAAAAGGGGGGTGGTATGAATGTTCCAGGTAATTTGCAAGCTGGAAGGTGAGGAGCACCAGTGGTAAATGAGGAAACTGATATCTTGAAACAAGCCGGGAATAGGTGCTGGAAGCAATATGGTAGGGGATACAAATGCCCGATTAGGGGAGAGGTAGCACAGGTCTGGATGGCAGAAAGGAGAAATGGAATGCCAGTTTGAAGAGTGAAAGGCCCAAAAGCAAAACCAGGAAAGCACAGGACAAGGGCAGGAACGGGGGGGGGGGGCAGGAGAGACAGAAGGGGTAGACGAGGAGCCAGAGGAGAAAGAAAGGGGCAGCAAGGTTGCAGGCAGACATGCTCACTATACACAGTGGAGCACAAGAATGTTGCATACCTGTTCCAAATCAGAGGCAGTTTGGTAACAGCATCCATCCAATCTTCAGTAGTAGAGATAGTGCAGGCCATGGAGTAGTGTGTCTGAGTAAAACTGCGATGGTTAAGAGACAGGTAAGTATAGAACCCATGAAGAGATCAGAGGAGGCAGCAGACAACAGTCCAAATGGGTTGAAGTGGGGTCAGCAGTTGGAGAGGGTGAGGAGAAGTTGTAATAGGGAGGCAGCAGTCAGAGACTGTGCATACAGAATAGAAATTTTTGGTGATACCCCAGGGGACAGGAAAGGGAGGCACAGGAGCACAATGCTGATCTGACCCCTTGGTTGCAGCAGGTGGGGAAGGAGGGCAAAGGAGTGTGTCAAGGCAGGCAGACGTAGCACACCACATAGAGCTGGGGCAAGTGGTGAACACTCAGGGAGGAGGTATAGGACACACAGACTGCCACCCCCACCCTCATGGTGCACACGCTCACGGAAGTCAGGAAGGGATGGCTGCCAGATGGGGATGGAAACAGCCATGCACCAGTGAAGGCAAATGGGAGAAACGGGGTCAATGGCACATGCTGGCAGTATGGTATCCCAGGAACAAACATACTCACACACACACACTCACACAGTGACTTGCCAGCAGAGGTCCAAAGAGCAGCCCCAGGGCAGGCAACGGATTGAGAAGAGAGGTCAGCAAGTGGGTGCATGGGGATGATGCTGCACCTGAAGGAAAGGAAATGGGGCAGCGGCCCAGCATGGAAAGCGCTATCCAGTGGAGAGCAAGGCGAGAAAATGTCGAGCAGAAAGCAAAGCATGGAGGGAAGCAGAGCACACTGTGGGGTGTAAGAAAGAACAGCAAGCACAGGTACAAGCGACGGGAAAAAGGGGGCAAAGAAGACCATATGGAGGAGAGAAACAGTGAGAACTGGGGTGGGGTAAATGAAAAAAAATAGGGAATCAAAGAGGACAAGGGGGACAAGAGGAAGGAAGGACAAGGGGAGCAGGGAGAAAAAGAAAGGGAAGTAGCCTCAGCACACGAGCCACACAAGAGTCCAGAACGCTGCAGTTCACAACGCGCTAAGCACAGGACTACCATTGGAGGCTGGCCTTTGTAGGGAATGTGGGAGGAACTATTTCCCCACATTGAACCTTGGGCTGTAGCCTTCCCATTCATAATGTCTACGCTGACTATCCTCATCTGGAGCTGCAGATTTTGTTTTGTCTATCATTAAAGCCTGTGTTAATCCCTTTTATTATCCGTGACATGGAACCTTCATAAATGAGCAAGTGCTCACAGATGTTTTCTGAATGAATAAATCCTAATTTTAAAAGTTGCTGCAAAAAAGTGTGTATCTTTTAGACTCCCTGCTCCTCTGATCAAGAGTCTAATGAAAATGCATAGACTCTTTGAAGACAATGCGGCCAAACATTTCCAAAATATTACATTTCTTTTACAGTTTTTTGGCAGGAAAGACACACTAAGCCAAGATTAGTTCCCAGGTGCATCCTGGGTGCACAGGGAAGTTTGGTGATTTGTTCATGTTCACATGGTGAACATGCAAGTGGTGGCTGTGGGATTCAAACCCAGTTATCCAGGCTTATAGCTGAGTGCTGTTAACCAGCATGCTTCACTGACTCCTAGATATACACACAAACATAACAATTAGTAAATACAAAAGGTCAGCTATATATATATATTTTCCAGTTTGGACAAGGAACAAAACATTTACATGAGCAATAATGCAAACTGAACAAAAACTCATAAAAGGCAATATTAACAGACCAGTTTTTGTCTCACTCTGAAATTCTAACAAATGTTGACGCTGGGTATTGTCAATACTGCCACTGGGAAGGTATGAAATAGTTTTGGAACCACCACTGAGAACAACTCACTTAATAGTGGAATACATTAAGTGCCTCAAATTCTCTAATAGGTACCCAAAGTTTGTGTAACCCCCCTTCCCTCAGGGTATTTATACTGGGTATTTATTCTGGGTTTTGAACGGGAAAAGAAGGCCTTACAGCCCATATGAACTGTTCCCCACATCAGTGGGTTCATTTAGACCTGTTTTCTGTTAACCATTTATCAATTCCCTTTTAAAATGCTGATAATGAACTAGTCTACTATTTCATTCGGCAATCTATTCCATATTCTTCCTGTTCTGTTTATGAATGAAAAATACCTGCTGTTATTCGTAGCTATATCTAACTTGATTTGTATTTATGACCTCTAAGTCCTATTGTTTTTTTCCTGTAATCTTCTCCCTGTTTAATTTCTTAGATCTGTCATTCATTATTTTAAACATTGACATTAAGTCGCCTCTGATTCTTCGCTGTTGTAAGGTGAGTAGACCAGTCTTGGTCAGTCTGTCTTTGTAGCTTAATACTGTCATAGATCCTACCATTTTCGTATATTGCCTCTCTGTATCCTGTCTATCCCGTCTATTTCACCTTGTGTGTAAGGGTTCCAAATTTGAGTCCCGTAGTCGACATGTGACCTTGCGTACATTTTGAATAATGGTATCAGATATCCCATAGTTCTGTTTAAAAAGCTCCTTTTTATATTTCTTACAATGAAATTGGTTTTCCTAATCACATTTGTCCTGTGGTTTTTAAATTGGAGTGTAACACATAGTTGGCAATTGGCACCACAGATGACATTTGTAGCAACAGTCCATTCACTCCTCTGCAATTATTTCCCTGGCTCGGTCTTGGGAGGAAGGGGTTGCACAAGTAACATTTATATTTGAATGGGTTCCAGGGTGGGCCATGGCACTGGGGGCACCAGAGACTTGATAGTCCACACCAGAAAATAGTCAAGTAGTAGGTATTATTCTGACAAGCTGGTACTGACAGAACATCTGCCCACAGGGGCTGCAGGTGCAGTGACAACAGGCACACTGTTCATCTCTTCACAAAGTAATTTGCACAGTTACAAGTATGAAACATAGAACCATAGAATTTCATGGCAGATAAGGACCGCTTGACCCACCCAGTCTGCCCATTTCCCTACCTAATGGATAAGCTGCAGATCCTAGTTGACCAACAGCCTACTTCTTCCTACCCCCCCACCCCCTAGAATTGCATTATGACTGTCCCATTCATTCTTGAATTCCACCACTGTTTTTGACTCCACACCCTCCTCCGGAAGGCCGTTCCATGCATCCACAACCCTCTCTGTGAAAAAATACTTTCTTACATTACCTCTGAGCTGCGCCCCCCCATCTTCAAATTGTGTCCCCTTGTTCTTGCACACCTCTTTTTCTGAGATTCTACCCTTTTGGACTTTATTGATTGCCTTGAGGTACTTGAAAGTTTCTATCATGTCCCCCCCTCTCCCTCCTTTCCTTGAGGCTATACATATTAAGTTCCTTAAGTCTCTCTTCATCTGTCTTCTGGAGCAGACCCTGCACCATTTTAGTTGCCCTCTCTGGACTGCCTCCATCCTGTCTGTCTTTGCGGAGACTGCGTCTACAGAACTGCATGCAGTACTCCAGATGGGGTCTCTCAGCTGTCTGTACAGAGGGATAATAACTTCTTGTTTTCTACTGGTGATGCCTCTCCCTATGCGTCCCAGTATCCCCCCAGCCCTGCTTACTGCCCTCTCCCATTGCTTTAGGTCCTTTAGGTCATCTGATATGACTACCCCCAGGTCCCTTTCCATTTTTGTTGTTAGTATCTCACCCCCCCCCATTGTATACTCTTCCCCTGGGATTTTGTTTCCCAGGTGCATGACTTTGCACTTCTTGGCATTGAATCTAAGCTGCCATACATTTGACCATTCCTCTAACCTTGCCAAGTCCCTTCTCATCCTTTCCACCCCACCTTGTATATCAACTCTGTTGCAGATTTTTGTCATCTGCAAAGAGACATTATTTTCCTTCCAGTCCCTCTGCAATGTCGTTTATAAAGATATTGAAGAGGACCAGTCCTAGTACTGAACCCTGTGGTACCCTACTAGTAACCTCCCTTTCTTCAGAGCGGTCTCTGCTTACTATTACCCTCTGTGTCCTGTTCTCCAGCCAATTCTTTACCCAGGCTATCATCTTGGGACCCACTCCCAGGCTGACTAACTTGTATATTAATCTTTTGTGTGGGACTGTCAGATGCCTTGCTAAAGTCTGGCTAGGCCATGTCCACAGCCCCTCCCTGATCTACTACTTTGGTCACCAAGTCAAAGAAATGTATTGGATTCATCTGACATGACCTTTCCACTGTGAATCCATGCTGCCTTGGGTCCTATGCCCCTCTGGCCTCTAGGTACTCAACAATTCTTTCCTTCAGAAGTGATTCCATCATTTTCCCTATCACTGAGGTTAAACTAACAGGTCTGCAGGTTTCCTGCTTCTGCCCTGCTCCCACTTTTGTGACGTGGAATAACATCTGCCCTCCTCCAGTCCTCAGGTACCACCCCATCCTCCCATGATTTGTTAAAGAGGGTAGTCAGTGGTGTCACTAGTTCTACCCTTAGTTCTTTTAGAATTCTGGGATGAATCCCATCAGGCCCCATTGCTTTGTCCACCTTCAGTTTTAAGAGTTCTTTCAGAACCCTTTCTTTTGTGAATGGGCTGGTATCAACTCCTGTAACCGGAGTGTTTCTATTGTTTGGTTTAGGTACTGCCCCTTCATTTGTGAATACTGAGCACAAATATTTGTTTAGTATCTCTGCCTTTTCAGTCACCCCTTCCCCTTTATTAAGCCTCACTATCCCTCCCTTGGTCTTTCTTCGCTGCCTGATGTACCTATAAAGTTTTATCCCTCTTCTTGACTGAGTTGTCTATCTTTTCCTCGGTTTGGGCCTTTGCTGTTCTGACCACCTTCCCAGCTTCTTTTTGCTTTAACTGATGCAATTCTCTGTCCTGCTCCTTCTGTGATTCCTTGTACTTCCTGAAAGCGTTCTTTTTCTTTCTCCAACCTTCCCTGCCACCTCCTTTGTGAACCATAATAGTATCTTACATCATTTTTTTTATTTGCTTCACACAAAAGCTTGTTGCCTCTGTGATGGCAGTTTTGATTGTTCCCCATTGTTCTTCCACCCCTCCTTCCTGTCCATTTGCTAGTGCATTCCCTAGGCACTCACCCATTTTGGCAAAGTTAGCCCTCCTAAAGTACAGTACCTTTGCCTTTGTATGGCTTGACTCTACTGCTGTGTTTATCGTGAACCATACTTTCCATGGTCGCTAGTTCCCAGATGGCTACCCACTTCTACATCTGTGATCCTCTCTCCATCTCCATTTGAGTGTACCAGGTCTAAGATTGCTCCCTCTTGAGTGGGTTCCAATACTAGTTGTCTGAGGCATGCCCCCTGTAGGGTATCTAGAATAACCCCACTCTTAGAAGTGGCTGCTGCAAATGCACTCCAGTTAACATCTGGCATATTCAGATCCCCCATCAGCAATATCAACCCTGTTTCTGCTATTCTAAGGATACTTTCTATCATTTCCTTGTCCATTTCCTCCCCCTGAGATGGGGGTCTGTACACAATGCCTGTGCAGATTGTGGTGCCATTGCCTGTCTCCAAATTGACCCACAGTGCTTCCTCTCCTCCCTGTTTTACCCTTTTGTTCTGTTGCTTTGATTCCTTCCCTTATGTAGAGGGCTCCTCCTCCGATACCCTCCCTGTCCCTCCTGTAGATAGTGTATCCTGGTATGTTTACATCCCAGTCATGGTTCTGTGTGT
This sequence comes from Neoceratodus forsteri, assembly GCA_016271365.2. Lineage (NCBI taxonomy): Eukaryota > Metazoa > Chordata > Ceratodontiformes > Ceratodontidae > Neoceratodus > Neoceratodus forsteri. The sequence continues at coordinate 697,302,059 of CM028129.1, forward strand.
ACCATGTTTCTGTGACTGTCACAATATCCAGATGTTCCTCATCTATCAAGGCCACTAATTCAGGAAGCTTGTTACCTAGACTATGTGCATTGGTACTCCTTGCTCTCCATTTTTTGATGGCTTTAACTCTTGTAGCAACATCCCTGTCCTCATTGACTTTGCTTTCTCCATTTACCCCTGTCCTGCTCCCTTTCTACCTTAGTCTTTACCTAATTTAGTACCCTGTTGTGTAGGGGGAGGCTGGGAATTCCCTGCTGTTTCAGTGCCTTCCCCCCTTGACTAGTTTAAAAGCTTGCCAATGAAGCATTTAAACTGATCACCCAGAAGACTTGTTCCCTTCCTGGACAGATGCAGACCATCCTGCCAGTAGAGGCTGGTATCCCTCCAGGTGGAACCCCAGTCCCCAATGAAGCCAAACCCCTGTGCTCCACACCATTTTTTTTTTTTTTTCAACCATTCATTGAATCACGTGGTGCAAAGTACCCTTGCCTCACCCATGCCATAGACAGGCAGCATCTCTGAGAGGGATACTGTGTGTGCTACTTGCCTTAGGCCTCTCCCCAACTCCACAAACTCCTTCTGCACTGGTCTAATCTCATGTTGAGCCAAGTCATTCATCCCTAGGTGGACAATGACGTCCAGCTCAGTCTCCCATACAGCTGCTGTCATGATCTGAGGATGCGCTTTCTGTCCCTCCAAGTCATGGTGCCAGGCAGGCACCTTACTTCAGTTTTCCCTGCTCCCCCCCAGTTCTATCCCCGTAATAGAGTCCCCCACCAGGAACTGCTTCCTTTCCCTGTGGTGTCCTCTGCCTCTTTCCTGTGGGCCTCCCTTGCGACAGTTGTCCTCAACCTCCTTAGTCTCATCTGCGGGTGCATCCATAGGGGAACTATGCTCCACCAGAATGGTGTATGGATTGTGGAGTGGTACAACTGATTGAGTGTGCCTCTGTTCCACCACCCTCACCCTCCCTGAGCCCACTGTGGTCCAACTGCTGTGCTTTCTTGGCAATCTCTGAGGCAGTGGTGGTGGCCCTAGTGCTCCCTGGGTGGGGGAGGTTCTTACTACTGTCCAGTGTGGCCTGAAGATGGGCAACCTCTTTCCTCAGGGCAGAGAGTTGCCTGCAAAAAGGGCAGCATCTGAGCCTCCAGAAAGACTCCCTGCAGACTGCTGCCCTACAGCCAGTACATTGCACTACTCCCCACGTCTGTTTATCTTCCTGTTTATGCTGTGTAAGTTTTTGGTTTTTTCTTCCAGTTATTGTTTTGTGTGTGTGTGTGTGTGTGTGTGTGTGTGTGTGTGTGTGTGTGTGTGTGTGTGTGTGTGTGTGTGTTGGAAAGGATATGACAGTAGTATGCACCTTGCCCTTTTGAGGAAATGGTGTCAGAACCCCTGGTATAAAGGAAATAGTACCAGGGGTGGTTGGGGTGAGGGGAAGGGGGGGAGAATTTGGACCAAAACTATGCCCTCTCGAAACAATCGGCTAAAAGCTCTGACCCACCACTCCGATGAGTGTTGACCTTCCTGTCAGCAAGACAAACCAATCCCATTTCCCTAGGGGCACAAATTACATTTCTCTTGTCAATCCCTCTTTTGGGCTATGGACAAAAATTACTTTTGGCTGCACTTTCCCAGGGACAGACAATGTCCGGGCTTCCCCTGTTACCACTGCATCCAAACAACATGACGTCTTGCTCCTCCTGTGCCAGATTGGGCACTTGGGGTTTGTTCCTGAACAGAGGGGCATCTTTCTTTGTCCTTCAGATTCATACTGAGAAGGCACCCCTGTTCTTGAGCCAGACCTCCCTCTGTGTCTGAAAATCTATGGGAGTTCCACAGGAGCTCACTGGGTAAGTCCTACTTTTTTCCACACTGGGCAACACTGTACATTGAGTCTCTTAAGGTGGGGATGGACCCCACAGTTACTCACAGATGAAGAATTCCTATCTACTGAGTTCTTCACTATCCAAGAGGGCATGAACTGTAGCCGGTCATCACCACCACTCAATGCCACTCACATTTTCTGACTGGGGCTGGCAAGGCTGGGGAAGGGGCAAACTCCCCCCAGCCAGTGCCACACTCCTCTGCCAGCAGGCAGAAGGCAACTGTCCTCCCAATTCTGCACTCGGGCAGAAAACTCTCCCTAGCACCATTTCAAGTGAAGACTTCAATGTAGCTCATCCTGCTGTGAGTTCCATTCCCTTGAAGCCTCTGCCAAGCTGACTGACAGAAGTTGCCATGGGAACCACAGCAGGTCTTATGGACCCAGGCTGCCCAGCAAAACTTACCAAACAACCTAATTTAATCAAAACCAACAGGTCCTAGTAACCTAGGGGAGCCTGGGGGTTACATTTGTTTACCATTATGAGCCCTATTTGTCTAATTTGCCTAACCATCAGCTTAAACATATTTTTATTACTGTAGTTTACTGCCTTGGAATGTTTCCTTCCAAGATGTTGGATATCAAACAGGATCAGTCCTGATGGAATCTTGACTTGTGACTGTGGCAATAATGAACCTGAAGGCATCAGACGTGTTCTATTAAATCGCAAGTGGCACCAGAACTTTAGGACTCAAAATCTTGCTGATATCCAGTTTGCAAATATTTCATTGGATGAGCTGGTTATAATCCTCATTATTAACTATGACCAGATGGCAAATTGTAGTGAGAAGGAAATGGTGTGATCTACTGGGAATCGAACCCAGGCCCCCGAATCAACTGACTAATGAAAACGTAGCTCATGTTTTGGAAAGGTGTTACATATTGAGAAAAGGTAAACAAAAAATAATTAGTAATAAATCCAGCTTAACTGACCTGTTTATACAGAGGTAACCCCGGTTTGGTTTATTACAGTTTTTCTCATATTTAAAGTGATTACTGATGATTCTACATAATTGTAATCATGCATTGTGTTTTGAATTTGTTCTTTCATTTTTATATTCATTTCTGTTTTGTAATATTGTGACTATTTATGCTGATCAATAAACTATGACTGAACTGATATTGAGAATGCTCAGCCCCCCTACTGTCTTCAATCAAGTAACCAGAGTATGGAGATGGTGCTCAGCTTGTGCTTGCTAGGAGTGACAGCAAAATGCCCCCAGAAAGCCCCCCAATTCTGTGCCTAACACATGTAAGGTCATGTATGCTATAAGCAGATATTTAATGGTAACTCTGTGCCTAACGTTGCATAATTATTCTGGAGGTTGGTTGGTGTAGGGCAGGCTCATGAATTCTCTGTAATGGTGATGCCAGCTACAGGCCACCGTCCAACATCACTTCATTGGACTGGGCTGTAGCAATCCAAGAAGTCATGATATAGTATTAAATTAAAAAAAAAAAAAAAAAAAAAAAATGCATTAAAGTTTGCATACATTGCAGAAAAAGCCAGGAAACCAAAGTAAGGATACAAATGGCTAGCCTATTGGCACAGCAATGGGGCTACCACTCACGATACCAGTGTCCTGGGTTCCGGAATTAGCCCGAATCTCTGGAAGGCCAGCTGGAGTAAGAGGGAGTGAGCATCCCAGAGGAAACTTACCTTCTCTGGGGAGGGAAGGCTGCTGAGCTGCTGCATGGGTGCCTCCTGTGCTCCCACAAGAGGTGCAATTCACATGGCCATTAGGGGAGGGCACCGTCAACTGCAGGGGAGGAGGAGGTACATAGGAAAATACTGACAGTTCTACAGGATGAAGCCAGCAACCCACAGGCTCTACACCCGCTGACCAGGAGCTCCCCTCGATCATCAATTCAGCTTCTGCAGGGGCTTGATGAGCCTTGATGGCTTCACCGTGGGGGGGGCACCATGGGGCTAATGGAGGAAGAGTTAAGTCCTAGGAACAGAAGGGTTATAGGGTGGGAGGTGCCAGCTAGAGGGGAACCCACCAGAGTTTGGGAACAAAACTGAAATAAACATGTACAAATATAACTGCACAAGGTTCTCTTAAACATTGCTAAAATGTTTTCGACCAGAAGGGATTCACTTGACCATATCTCTACAGCCATGATAGACACAATTATAATATTGTAAAAAACCTACCAGTTCAAATTAATAAGATGCTGTAAAGTTCTACCATTGTATTTACTTTTTTACTCTACTTCTGGAGAGCATGTTCCATTAGGGGTCCCTAACATGGATTATCTAAACTGCTTTCACTGTTTATAGGAACCCTAATGTTCCCTTAATACAACTTTAAGGGGGAGGGGTGGTTATCCGCTTTTCTTGTCCCTCGGGGTAATAGATGCCCTGTTTTTCTATTTTATATCCTGTTCCCCATCTGCATCCCACTGCCAAGCCACTTAGAGAGGTTGCCATGGCACCCAACATTGTCCACACGGGGCCCAAGTTGTGGTCTCCTCTGGGCCCATTCAACGCTTGGAGACAGGCAATGCTTGTAGGCAGCATGCTATATCCCTCACTCTCTGAATAATTAATATATCTGTTTCATGATACTGCACCTTACTTTTACTTGTGGACAAGCAACATGAGCTCATAGAAGTCCTGGATTAGGAATTTCCTTGTTGCAAGCAAACCCAAAGGAGATAAATACTACTGTATTTTGTAAATGCCCTAAGCAGTAAGCAAAAGGGTAAGAGAAATACAAAAATATAAAAAAAAATGATGAACTGCATTTAGACATTACCATTTTTCAGTCTCCCCAAGGCAGCATCATTTTTTCAAATATACAGTTTTTGATAAAAATATATGAATGAGCTAGTCAGCAGTTAAGACAGAGAACCTGAGCATACCCAATTGTCTTCACAAATGAATTAATTCCAATGACAAGATATGGGCTTTTTGAATACTTTATAAACTCCTGCAGCCTTGCCAGGCCTACTGTGATGATTTAAGCCAGATTAGTTGGTACTGTGCTGCTGGTCATCAAAAGGGCATGCCACTACCACATTAACAAGCTCTAGCCACATTGGGAATATGTGTTTGAATGGGCGTTTGTTTCATGGTCGCTAGATATTGGGACAATCTGAGTGTTGCGAACAGAACAATGCCAGCGCTCAACCTGTTCCGTAGAGATTTACAAAAATGACCTAAGACATGTTTGCAACTGTTTACTTGTTGGTATGCTGCATTTTGTAATGGTATTGTTTTATTTGGAAACTATATGAGCGATTCAGAGGCGCATCTGAAGTATTTCCTGTTTAAAAATACGGTTTATACCACAGTACTTGTACTGCTACAATGGGATGGATTTTCTAAAGAGATTGCAAGCCATTTCCCTGAAAGGCAGCAAGGTCAAACTTGCAGCACTTTTCAGTTTTCCATCTAAGTACTGCAGCTATGGCACTTCTTGGCCACAGCTGCAGCTCGTTGCCAACAGAAAGTGGGAATGAACTATGCCAAACGAGTACAGTCACATGGCTGTAAATCATGACATTGGTATTAGTAAGTCACTTGGGAGTCTATATTAACTACAGTGCAGAAGGCTGGCCCAGTGATGTGGAGGGCTAAGCACCGAGCACCTTGCCTCCTGCCACATCAGCGACCCATGTTTGGGAATGAGCACGGGTTGTCAGGGGTTGACTGACTGGGGAGGGCTGGGAGATGACTGAGCAGCCGGCTACCAGCTCTCCCTCCCAGATCGGGGTGGTTGGCCATCTTGGCTTTTGGCTGCCACCAAGTGGAGGCCAGGTCATTGCCCATGGGAGCTCTAAGCAGCAGATGTCAGTCAGGGGAGGGAGCCATAGTCCCAGGATGCATGTGTGCTTCCACATGCATATGCTACCCAAGTATGCTGCAGCTGAGGGTAGAAATGGGAGAAAACAGGAAGAAAATGGATGGCACAATGGAGATATGTGATGCCCACCCACTGCACCTCCAACTGCCACAGTACTGGAATGACCTGTCAGCAGCACTGGACTGGGACACTGGCTGGGGCAAGGATGGCCTTCCCCTTCCTAAGCCCACCAAGAGGGAAATCCATGGGGGTACCAACTGCACAGGCAAGCCCGGGGAGATGATGGAGAGTGAGAGGCGGTGGAGTCAGGGCAGATGGAATCCAAGCCCCATAGTGGCCTCAGGAGGATAAATAGTTGATGGAAAAAAACTACAGTACAGCACTGAGGAACTTGAGTTACAGGTAGATTGGGTGCAAGGCTTGAAGTTCAAACAAAAGCAGTGGTAGGCAACTAAAACGAGAAGTCTTGAATTTCTGCTTATTTCATTTGTTTGCATTCTAAGCCTTTTTCCTAATGCACTTGCAACTGAAGTCTATTGAGCTGGAACGTGTGATTCAAATGAAAACTTTCATCCAATGTGTATCTGAAATGTGGCCTCTGGAAAAAAAGATTGCTACAACCTTGAAAATGGCCACAGTTGAGAAGATTGTTTAAAACCTGCTGGATGCTGTTATGGCTGTAAGACATTTATTGATAACATCAGTTTAAAACTAGCTGAATGAATTAAAAACTACCAGAATAGTAATTGTAAGGACATCAGGAATACACTGCAATAAAAAATTTACAAATGCTACTGCTTTAAAGATTAGAATGCAGCTTTAAATATATTAATCCATGTCTTGTTGCACAAATAGCAGGGGCTGGGTTTTTAGAGTTGAGGCTTGATATTCATTCAGTTGGGTTAATTATGACATGATTGTTTGACCACAGAAAATGTGGTCCAACTTCATGTCGCAGGTGCCACAAATTGTGTTCCAAAAATGATGGATGCAGCAAAACAATGATGACGCATGCAGAGCTTTGGTGTTGTAAAGTGAGGGAAATGTTGCAACTGCATCACATTCGAAAATAGGAAGCAAGCATTTCAGTGTACTCGACATGACACAGGTGGCATCTTGTATAGGGACTTGCACCTCCATCAAGAGTTTTAAGAATACATTCCTAGGTCTGTAACATCTTAAAACAGTTTGCTTGGTATAGTACAGACAATGTATTGCCACAAACGTTGTGTTTTAGGGTTTTCAATAAAATACTTCCTCAAATGACTGTGAACAACACAAAATTGAAAAATGTTGCTCCACATATTAAGCCATTCTTAAACAACCTATCTTGTCTGAAGTAAAAAGACAGTACAGGAAGCAGTGATGCACTTTCTCAAGCACTGATCCTGCCAGAGAGAACTTTAACCTAACCACAGCTTTTTTTGAGACAGGCTGAATGAAATCAGTTCTAAGCATATGCACCCACACATTTATTGTAGTGCTCAAAAGACACCTATTTCATTGAGTTTCTAAAGTCATGCTGGTCTAATTGCAGCGTGCTGTAAGACAATGCATATCTCACTAGTAGGGTATTTCATAAAACAATGAGTTAAAATGTGACCTTTTGCAAGACTTAAATAACCAGACAATCATGCATTGCTTCTGGAGTGTATATCAATTGTTTTACGCGTGCAGTAGTAATATCTTCACTGGTTTTAAATCACCACAGGCAATTGTACAAAAAACTATAGCTGCTTGTCTTGTGCTCTCTAAACTTATGTTCATAACCAAGTGTTTTCAAGCTAATTACAAACAGCCAAAGAAGAAATAAAACCCCAAGGTGGGTGCCCAGAGTGATAACTGATATAAAACAATAGCGGCACAAGACATTTTACTTGCCCACTAATCTCATGCTTGCAGTCATGACCACAACAGAATAGAAAACGGATGTTACAAGCTCAACCACCACTGAAAAGGATTGACTAGTTTAGTGAATAATGGGTTAGAATTTACATCTTATTCAGGAATGTGTGTATTTTACTATCTTAATTTTCTTGGTAAGAGTTGCCCGATGGACCCGTGGAACCATGCTGACAACCAGGATTCCACAGTGGATTTGGGAAACCAGGAATGGGTGTGGCTAGGGCAGCATGACAAAAAGCACAAAAGAACAAAACTATAAATCGTGGGGGGCCCTTGACAAAAACTCGCTGTGAGTTGAAGCAATGGGGTTTTGTGCTCCACTTGCCAAAACAATGTGACTTCAAATAAATTCTATTTTTCAAGCATACCAGTGGACTTTGAACTATCCATTACCTTGGGACATTTTCCTAGCCTTGGAGTACTTCTGTCTTTGGATGGCTTTATTCGAGCTTGCATATGCTATTGAAGTTCTGTGTGTCTAGTTCCTATGATCTCTTCATTATTACAGCAGCAGCATGAGCCAGCCTGGGGAGTGTGGCATCTGAAACCACCAGCACATTCACCCCTCAAGGCAGGCTGGGGAACATGCTTCCTCTTGTGGGGCTTGCACGCACATATTGCACTATGTTGGACAAAGCTGACAGAGGCTGATTCCTGATATCTGGGTGGTGGGAGGGATGGGGGAAGAAAACCCAGAAAAACTCCAATCCACAGGCCGTCTCAGACCCCACTACATGTGGGTCCCCGCTAATAAGGCAGTGAGGGGGGCAGATGACAGGGTGGGGAGGTCACCAGCAGAAGGACCTGACAGAGTGCAGGTGGATGTTCCAGCAGGCAAAAATAAATTGATTAAAATAATGTTTTTATAAATTTTCTGGGAGCCGGGGGAGGAGGATCAAGCATGCTCATGAAACGTATGTTGGTGGGTGAACTGCACTTCTAAAAGAACGTAGTCCACTCTCTATGGACATTATTCTTGTTTTATTCATAATACTACTCCAGCATTCTGTCTGTTAACTTCAGGCTTTTTCAAGGGAATTTAATTCTGTAGTATTCCACAAAAAATAAAACAATAATATGACAACAGTTTTCTTCTTCAGTCTTCATAATAAATGGTAATTGAGTCACATTTGATGTCTCACTCTATACCTTTAACACTGCATCACTCTGCTTTAGCAGGATCTGTATTTACATTCCTTTTTGTAGAATACTACAGAATTAAATGTCCTTGAAAAAGCCTTAAGTTAACAGGCGAAATGGGGTAGTACTAAGAATAAAACAAGAAAAATATCTACAGAGAATAGACTACGTTCTTTAAAATGCCCTGTTGACCCACCAACATAGGTTTCATGAGCATGAAGTACATTTGATGGGATTAAAGGGACACTGTCAACCCCTTTAGGCCTCAAAGTGTCTCTAGTTTAAAAAACGCATGTTATGATTGGTCATATTCTGTAAAGGTTGCTTTAGCTGGTAGTTTGTTTCTGATTCCTTTTTTTTTTTTCTTTTTAAAAGTGAAAAACAGACCGCCCACTGTACTGGTATTATCATGCAAAAACCTGTTCATGTATAGTCTTGGACCAATTCCCACCACATCTCTTCTGGATGTGGAAACAGCCTCAACACAGTCTAGCCACTCATAATGTAGTGGGAGGGGGGAGACTATTGCATCATGAATGGCTGCACTGTTTGGGGGTGTTCATAATGTTTAGGAAGTATACAGTAAGAGTAGATCAAGGACTTGAAACAAAACAAGGTTTGGTATATCTACACCATTAGCATTTCAATTCTACTAAGAAAGAAGATAAAACAATTAGCAACACCAATACATTTTAGGGAAGGTAAGCAATCAAAAAAGGTGGGGTTCAACTAAAAATAATATAATACAAAGATGGTTGACAGTGTTCCTTTAAAGACAGCCTGCCATTTCCCACAGCCTTGTTTTGAAAGGAAGGTCAGGCTTCCCAGGGGATGCTCAGTTCTGAGGTGAAGGGAAGGGAGGTGGGCTCTGTTGCTAGACTGACACCTAGCTACCACAGGTGGTAGTACAGGTGTGTTGGATGGGGAAGGGAGGATGCTGACTGGTCCTGTGCATGGCCATGCTTCTGTGTGCGCGCACACAGACCTGGCACCCTTGCCACCTGCTTCCTGAGGAGTAGGACAAAGTGCACTCGCAGGCTCTGCCAATAGAGATATTTTGAAGTTTCACTTCGCTGGTAAAGTTCTGCCAAAGTTGCAAAATTCCCCTTTGTGAAAAACTTTGTAAATTGACCACTTTGCCATCTCACCACTTTGGAATCAGGTTTTCCTGGAGAAGTGACACTTTTCGGGTGAAGTCAGACAAAGTCATGGTGAATTTTCAACTTCACTTATGAGTTTACATGATTTTACTTAAAAAGTGCCCCTCTACCTGCCAAAAATGTTGTGAAGTCGTCACTTTGCAAAAGTGGAAACTTTGTGACTTAATTCAGGAAGGGAGGTTTACCAACCTCAAACACCTCCCCCCACCAACCCAACTGTGCATCACCATCCACACTTAAGGACTAGAGGGGGAGCTGCCCTGACACCTGGTGGAATCCACCTTGGAGGATAAAGGAAAAAGAAAGAAGGCACTCGGTGAATCCCAGAAATGAGGATGTGATGGAGACGGGAAGGACAGGGCTGGGAGGTTGGCAGGCCAATGTGGACTGCTCTGGTGGATGTGCAGAATATATAAATAAAAAATATTTATTTTTTACGTTATCTTTAGTTTTAGTTTGTTGTTCTTGTGTAACTTTATAATGTGTACCTCTTTTGCAGCTCTTGATGGAACATTGAACATCAATCAACAACTAAGAATTTAGCTGCTGGAGATGAGTGAAAGTTTTCTCAAGATCAGAAGTACAATAACATTTAAAAACTGCAGTCACATATGTGGTGCATCCAGCAGACTTTACTGAGGAATAGAATAAACAATTTGTGGAGGTTAAAGTACAAGTGCCCTGCACTACTAAGGTGCTACTCTGGCACACTGGTGGAACAGAATGGGGAAGTCAGTACTGTAACCTCAAGTTGTATAGGGCTGTGAAAAAACAAAGGAATGAAACAACTGTTTTTGTAGCACCTTTTGTATACAGTACTGTACACTGTAGCCTAAAGTGCTTTATTTTATTTATTTATTTAACATTGTTGGCTGCGAAAGGGACATGTGCTGAAACTTATTTCCAGGTGTGACCTGGGAGACAGGGAGATCAATTGACTTGCTCAGGTTCACACAGTATGCAACGGTGGTTGTGGGATTCAAACCCAGGTCTTCAGGGGTTCACTGCATTGTCAAGAAGACAAACATTACCACTCTGAAAGAATAAATAGGGTTTATTTTGTCAATGAGTAATGTTTGGTTGTCTAATATTGTGTATTGTATATTTATTATTTATTCTGTATTCTATGCCTATATGAATGATTGTTTGTATATTGTAACTAGCTTTGGTACTAAGGACCTCAGTGAAAATGAACATGTCTCAGTTGAGTTTCTGATTCATTCTAAATGAATAAAAGTTTTTACTGCTACTTGTTGGTGGCAGTCATTAGGGTATGTACAGAGAGGTTATGGTAAATGGAGAGAGATTAAAAAGCACAGGGTGTTAAGTACAAAGAAAGGTTCCACAGAATATACAGGAGATGGCTTGCAAACTGGCTTATGATTATAAAGCATAGAGTGGTGGTTGGTCACCATTTTCAGTGGAGGGGATGAACCTGGGAACAGGTGAAGGAAGGTAATCCTTTTGCTGCACAAGGCCTTGGTTAAACCACACCTGGTGTACTGCATCCTCTTCTGGTCACCACTGTACAGAAACAGCACTAAAGATGTGGGGTATATTCAGCAGGGGGCCACCAAGCTGATTATTGTCTTCTGGAGTAAGAACTATGAGGAAAGCATAAATACTGTAGAACTGTTAATATGCACATTTGCTTTATTTTGCAGTTTCAATTTATTGCCACTGGGTGCACAATTCAAACTTCGCAGGTCAGTGGGTCATCAGCTGTGCGGGGGGAGGGTATGAGTTTCATGGACAACAGCTTCTTCTGTGGCACTCTGCTTGTTTCTTCTCCCCCTTCCTGATGATGACCTCCTGAGTTTGTTTTTCTACTTAAAAAACATGATCCTGCTGGTTAGCGGCTCATCACCTTCACGGGCAATGACAGCTCCTTCTGTGGCACTCCACTCGTCACAATCCGGCATATTGTATTACAGTACCTTGCTGTTTACACCTAACTGAGTTGCTTATGAGGTACAGTTCTGAAGGCTTTTTTTTTTTTCTTTCCAAGTCCAAGGGAGCAAATGGTTTGAATTTTCAAACCAAGCACTTGTCAGCTCACAGAAATGACAGCTCCTTCTGACAACTCAGAGCGGGTCAGCCATGAAGGAGCAGGTGGTTTGAATCAATTTCATCGACAATTTTGTGGTGATTGTGTTCTGACGGGGTTTAACACAGTGTAATAGCACTTTGTTTTAAATATGGTATAATAAGGATTATGTCCTTAAAAAATTGGTGTCACTCCTCTTTTGGTTTTGAACAGAAATGCGAACATAGCAAGATTTAATTGGCATTAATATAAACCTATTCTACCATATATTGTCCTCAAATTATTTAACATAGAGAATAAAGGGTTGTATGGGTAGGAGGCATGATCACAGTGTCCTGAATACTAAGTGATACACAGGGTCGAGCATAACCAGCTGTGTGAGCTGGTGAATGCATGCAGAGGTACAGGATGTGAGTGATAAACATGTAGAATAGTCTATTCACTGAGGTAGTGGAAGTTGGCACTGTTCAAGCTTTCAGAGCACTGCTCAACAGATTCCTGAGGGAAAACAGAATTGAGGGTTACACAGCATGATTACTGGTAACATTCTGGTTGGTGTGTTTGGATTGTGTCAGTGCTTGCACGGTAGTACTGTAGACTGTTGGGTTGCAGAAAGGGCAGACAGGATGGAACCCAAGTCCTCTTCTCCCTAACAATACTGTGTCACCGTTGCAACGGCATGCTGTACACCATTCTGGAAACCCCATTCATTGTAATGTACATTGAAGTTACTTAAAAAGTGTTCAAGCTACTGTAACTGATGTAGATGCCTCAAGTAACATGTACCTCTGTAGTTCAGGCTTCCTTCAGTAATCTTAATTGCAGTTTGCTCCCGGCATTTCTAACTATTCCTACTGAAGCAGTGGTGGGTTACACAGTGAGAAGACCTTCCTGACATTAAAGCCCTACCCATGCTGAATATCAGTCTACATTTAATTTGTAATTTCTCAAATAAAAGGGGTGTAGTGGCAATCATCACAAAGGGAACTTAAGCAGAGGCAGATACACACAAATAAGACGTCCTGTACAGTGCTATTGTTTGTCAGTGGAAGTTGATGGTACAGGTGTGCAAAGTGATGACAGTCCATACAGTAATAAATATTGTATGTACAACTATACTGTACCATGTTATATAATGCACAGCGTGCCAATACAATTTAAATGTGCCATGTTCTCATGCTCTGGTTTTATCTGGTACAGCAGCACTAGACAAATAACCACTTCCCTTTGTATAAAGCACTAAGATACCAACACTAGCTGATTCTTGTGGTCTTAGTTCCTAGCTCTACCAAATAACTAATGCATAAAAAGAGTACAGCCACCGGCACACAGACGTTCAAGGAAACAACCATTTCCATTGCACCTCAAATGCATCTTTAAACTCCTAAGCATCAAAAAACAAACACACAAAGTAAGGAGAACCAAACCATGGACTCTGTGTCCCCCCCCCGCCAGTTCTATTTACCTTACAAGGTCCTCTGACCAGGACCTTCTTTGATTGGAGTCGAGTCGGGGCCACCTACACATCCTTTGGAGCTCCTCCAATAACTAGTTCTCCTGGTACTCCAGGACACCTGCAACACTGTGCTCCAGTGCCCACTTTTCTTGCCCCTCAAAGCAGGATCTGCCCACAGCTCAACACAGATGGTCCCTCAATCCAGCTGCCTGTGGCAGAAGTGACCCCAAACTCTGCCCCAAAGATGGGAGAAGGGAGCACAAGATGGATGTGGGGGACAGGCAGAGTATCACCTGCCAAATCAGTGACTATTTCTACCCATTTTGTAGTCCCTTCCTCTGAGATCATGCTGCTGTCTCTGGCCACCAGCCCTCCAGATGTACCAAAGTGGTGCGCTTTTGCCTCTCCATGCATACTGCTGACCCCCGACTGCATCATTACATGTGGTTACCAAGGTAAAGCAATGGATAATGTAAACCCTTCCTCATGCCCCAGAGGAGGAGAGCATCTTTTGGGACACTCAGTCCTCCCCGGCCAGTTCCCCAACACCCTGCGCTCGAGACACGAGTTCAGGTCACCAGCATCACAAGCAGCAATGCATTATTTGCACACTGTATCTGATGCAGTTTGTTGGTTTTGTTGGCTCAACCATGTCTGGTCCCAGTCTGCATAAAATTTGTGCACTGTATTAAGTCACCTTATCCCACTACAGTCATGACTGTGACAGTTGTGAATTTACAAAGACAGGAGGCTGTGTAGTTGAGAACTACATGAATAAAGAAACATGGCAGTAAAGACATGTAAAAAAATACAGTATCTGTCAGATAACAGAATTGTAAAAAAGGTCCTAGAATAGTAAAATTAATAGTTCTTACCATAATATTGCAAGCACGGAAAGCTGAGACGCGTTCTCGTTCTTTAGAAGCCTCTATTGCAAAATACAGTGAGTGTGCACATTTATAAGAAACATAGTACTTCAAAACTCAGTGTAGGAATAAACATGGTCATATCAGTGTCAGTCAGACCCTCTCAACTTCCTGTTTCAGATGAAAGGTAAAAAAAGCTAAAAAAGGAAGAAACTTTTTGTGGGTGGGGATGGGGGAGGGGGTCAGGGAGTGGATGGCTAATGACAAAGGCAGTGTATTTTCACTGCCATAGACCTGAGCTCACATCTAGGCACAAGCTTAAAGAATACACTTCAGTTTAAACTGGATTGGAACCAGCAAAAATGAAGCTCCCTCTCTCAAATCTGTAAATGTTCTGCTCCTCTCACTATTTTCTTTTAAATCTAAAATTAGATGCCTACTTTCCCTCCTATAATTTAGAATTTTCTTTCACAGAAATATCCAATTTAACCACTAATACTACTGAATGATTTGGTAGTCTTGGGCCATGTCCAGAAGGGGACTTTTAAACCAGTTTAAAAGTGTCTAAATAAGTTTGCATCCAGACTGCCACAGCTGTAGAAACATTTTTGAGAACTCATCTCTAAATCACCACAGGATGTAATCTAATGATTGGTTGCAATCTAGAGATTGGTTCAACACTAATCCCAAGTTTGTTGTATTGGCTGTAGTATAGTCTAGACAGGGGCTTCTGAAGAACCGTGTTAAAGAGGCGGCCAAACTCCCCAGGTCACCATAAAGAATTCCACAAAGCAAAATGATTCTCTTTGAAATGTAACACTGATTTGTAGCAGCAGCAGTCTGGATGCAATAGCACAGTTCAGTTCACCCCTTCCTTCAAGTATGGCTGCTCTAAACTGGCTTAACTACAACACTGTCAAGAATGGTTGTCAACAATGGTTATGTAGACTGGACGGGGCCTAAGTTTATAACAATTATCCAAATTACCAGACGTCACAAATGCACTCAGCAGGTCAGGACCTCTGCTTTCACAGTGCCAACCTCCATGCGCAGTAATGTGAACAGGTAACAGGGTAACTGTCCTGTCTGCTTTTGGGTCCGAATTACCTTTAGTCTCAAGTTCTGGGGGGATTCAAACTGTGAACCTTATGCTAGCGTAACCAATGTACAGGCTCAGATACATACCCTCTTCGGGGATTGTGGTACAATCTTTCGCAAGGGACACCAAGCCAGGCTTCCCAAATGAACCCTTAAAATTCTATAAAAGACCTGAGGTATATTCTTACCTTTTCTCAGTTTAGTAACACCATCAAGCTTTTGAACAGTTTTTGTCAGTCTTAACCTTCTATACGTCACATGCAAAAAAGAACTGGTAGACCCAGGCCGTCTTTCAAAATAAAGTGTACTTTACTAAAAGATGATAAAAACATGAACAATGTAAACACAGAACAATATATCAAAAAGCTCACAATCGTATAAAAGAACAAGGGAAGATTACAAAACAAAAACGCCTACCACAATACAATTAGACTTTTTCTATCTAATGTATTACCTCTGTACGGTGCTTAAGTTCTATCAGAGCCCTGTATCTCTTGAGTCCCAAAATGATACGTCGTATTCCTCAGTTACAAGGATATATTTCAGCCCCATCTCTCCACCCCCTTGGTGAGTCATCTAGCTCCTCCTTTTATAATACAAACATGATGTCCTATCAGAAGGTACGTTAAATGTCACATCAGAAGGAAAGGCACTTCCTAAATATGACTCCTTAATTAAACATTTTCTCTCTGATCTTGTGTGGGTCCTGTTCCCAAGGCATATCAAAAGGTTTTACAACTTTTAGCACCATGGTGGTATCAATGTTCTTCCTATAGGAATCATGAAACTTTGCGAGCCCTATAAGGCTGTCTTATGTGAGACGATCACCTACTAAATTTTTATATTACAAATATCATACAACAGTCATAACCAACTGGCCAAGGGTCACAGTCCTCCCCACCTAGACTGAATTTGGGGGATCTATCCCCTGCATGGGATGAGCTTCCCAAGTCATTTCACTCCTCATATAGATGTGATAAGCCATCTGTGTTCTGACTGGTCGCTCCAGCCCTATGTAAGATCGTCCTGTCATACCCTTGCAAGGCAAAACTCTATCTTAATAGTCTACCATTAGTTTTTCCCATTTGGGTCAGCCAAACCAGGGGGTTGTGGTCCGTTTGTACCTCAAAATGCTGCCCATATAAGTATGGCTCTAACTTCTTTAGGGCCCACACTATGGCAAGACGCTGTTTTTTACACAGAGTAAGCCTGCTCCCTGGGAAGTAACTTTTTTTTTACTCAGGTACACTATGGGGTGATCTTTTCCTTGGTTGGATGACTGACTCAGTACTGCCCCAATACCCATGTCTGAGACATCAGTTTGGACTATAAAAGGTCTGCTATAGTCAGGACTTGCTAGTACAGAAGCACTGCACAGCACCTCTTTCAATCTGGTAAAGGCTTTTTCACAGGCTGGTTCCTAGGTAATTTTCTTAGGCATCTTTTTCTTTACCAGGTCAGATAGGGGAGCAGCCAGGGCACTTTAACTGGATACAAATTTCCAACAGTACCCTGCTCTCCTTAGAAAGCTCCTGACCTGCTTCTGCATTTCTGGTCTGGGTCATGCCTTGATCACCTCTATTTTTACTTGGTTAGGACGGAGCTGTCCCTGGCCTACTACAGGCCTGAGGTATGCCACTTCAGCCATGTCCACCTGGCACTTCTCAGCTTTGACAGTGAGTCAGGCCCTCTGTATCCTGCCTAGCACTTCCCTAAAGTGGGACAGGTGTTCCTCCCAGATGGCACTAAAGATGGCAATGTCATCCGGGTATGCCACGGCATACTCCTTGGCACCATTTAACACTTGGTTCATCAACCTTTGGAAAGTGGCCGGGGTGTTTTTCATTCTGAAATGCATTACTTTAAATTCAAATAAGCCAATCGGAGTGATGAAGGCCGACCTCTCCCTAGCTCTGTCAATTAACTCTACCTGCCAACACCCCTTTGTCAGGTCAATAGTCATAAGGTATGTCGCCCTTCCCAACTTGTCCAGGAGTTTGTCCATTCGGGGCATTGGGTGGGCGTCTGACTGTGTGACTGCATTCAGTCCATGATGGTCAACACAGAAATGAGTAGACCAATCTGGGTTGGGCACAAGGACTACGGGTGAGGCCCAGCAACTGAGATATCTCTGGATTACCCCTAAATCCAGCATTTCCTCCATTTCCCTCCTAATGTCCTTTTGGACAGTCTCTGACACCCGATATGCTGTCTGCCATATGGACATCTGTGTCCCTGTCTCCACATCGTGCATTGATAAGGGGGTTAGTCCAGACTTGGCTGTAAACAGTGGGGCAAAGTCTGGGTCCGGGGCCAGCTGGGGAGACAATTTAACTGCCTCCACAGAGGACTCCCACTTGCTTTCTTTCAGCAAGTCCAGAAGGGTGTCTCCTTCATCTGTCCCCTCCCTAGGACTACATACTGCAAACACCATGTCAACCCTATTAGCATATGGCTTCATCACGTTGACATGGTACATTCTCTCTATATGCCTTCTGTCAGGTAACTCTATGATATACTTCACTTCATTTAATGTTCTAACTACTTTGTACGGTCCTGCCCAGTCAGCCGGCAGCTTGTCTTTCCAGACTGGAATAAGGACCATGGCCTCCTGACCCACCGTGTGCGAGTGAGCTCTGGTTCTGTGGTCGTATCACACTTTTTGTTTCTGTTGGGCAGCTGCCAGGTTGCTCTGGGCTGTCCCCATAAGCTCCTTCAGCCTTTCCCTAAAACAAAGGATGTAATCCACTATGGGAGTTCCCTGGGTGGTGTGCTTGCCTTCCCAGTCCTCCCGGATAAAATCTAGGGGCCCACGAACCCGGTGTCCATATAAGAGCTCAAAGGGGGAAAATCATGTCGACTCTTGGGGCACCTCCATGTATGAAAACAACAGGTGGGGAAGGTATTTCTCCCAGTCCCTCCCATGCTGTTTAGCAAATGCTTGGAGCACTGACTTCAGGGTACTGATGAATCTTTCCACAAGCCCATTGGCTTGCGGGTGATAAGGTGTTGTGTGCCTCTGCACCATCCCACACTTCTCTCACAAACATTTCGTCAGGTCCAACATGAAGGAACCCCCTCGATCGGTGATAACCTCCTGTGGAAATCCAACATGGGAGAAAATCCTAAGTAAGGCATCTGCCACTTTCTGTCCTTAGTGAGGATAGGGCAACTGCCTCAGGATACCGGGTGGCATAATCCACCACAGTCAGGATGAAGCTCTTCCCGGAGGAGCAGGGGGTATTTAAAAGCCCCACAATATCCATTACCACCCTCTGGAATGGCTCCTCCACTATGGGCAATGGAATTAGGGTGGCTTGGGTTTTCTTACCCACCCTCCCTATTTCTTGGTGCTGGTGACAAGACCTGCAATACTCCATCACCTGCTGGTTGAAATTGGGCCACTAGAAATTTTGGCCCAACTGCTGCATACTGTAGTGTGCGTGATTCCCAGACAAGGGAATATTGTGTGCAATCTTGAGCAACTGCTCATGGCACCCCTGGGGAACGACAAGCTGTCTGCCTATCACCCCTCCCTCTGTCTTTGCATCCTGAGTATAAATCAGTCCATTTTCCCAATAAACTTTATGCTTACAATCCCTTCCCTGTTCTCCATCAGAGTCTGCTCAAGCCCTCAGCTTCTCTAGACTAGGGTTACTTTTCGGAGCAGCTGCAAACTCCTTACACATTCCCAAGGCATGGGACAGGTCCCCTTCAGTCTCTAAACTAGGGTCCCTGGCACTAGTGTCAGGGCACCCAGGATCACTGTCATCCCTAACCCTCTGACAATGGGTTGCCCCTCCTCCTTCGGAGTAACCTTCCGTAGCTGTGTGGTTAACTGCTACTGGAGAAATTTCTACCCCCTTTTCACTAGTCTCCATATAAGGGGAGACAGGCTGGGAAATCAGCCTTCCAGTGGTTTCCACAATGGCTTCTGTAGGGTCCAGGGAACTGCAATTTGCGCTTGTCGCTTGGCTGTGGGTAACTGTACACACCATCCCGTCTGAGATTGTCACCAAGGATGACATCAACTGCTAAAGTTTTGGCTACAGCCACCTGTTGCACAGTACCCCCTGTTTCACCCCAGTCTAGGAAAACACTAGTGAGTGGCAATGTGGTCTCCTCACCAGTGAACCCTTGCACAGTTACAAATTCATTGGGTATAAGCTGACCAGGCTCTACTAGATCCCCTTTTACCAGCGTCAGGGATACCCCTGTATCTCTTAACCCTTGTGTTTGTACACCATTCACTATGACTGGGTGCATGTGTTCTCTCATGTTCACAGGCACGCTTCCAGGGACACACAAACAACACACTTCTTTCCTAGCCCCATTCTGCATATTGCTCATCCTTTTGGGACACTATCTGGCAATATGCCCAGTTTCTTTACAAACCCAACATTTGTTTCTATTCTCAGAGAAATCATTTCTTTGAAACCTGGGGCTAACTGGTTTTGGTAGAGGCAGAGAGGGTTTTAGCTGCCCTGAAGGCACGCTTTTCCCTTTCTGCACTGCCATGCCCACCCCATTCACTCTCAGAGCAGGTCTGCTCTTGGCATAGTGGTCCGAGAGTTCAGCAGCCTCTTGCACTGTTTTGGGATCTCGGCTCTCCAGCCACATTTTCAGCTCTGCTGGGCAGTCCCAAAAAAACTGCTTTAACAAAATAGCATTTTCAATTTTATCTACAGAGTTTGCTTCAATTCCCTCCCACCAACGTTTTAAACATCGACGTTGTTTCATGGCTAGCTCCTCATAGCTCATTTCAGAGCTTCTCCTGAGCTTACGGAATTTAGCTCTGTATGCTTCTGCAGTTAAATCAAACTTTTTTAAAAGTGCAGCTTTCAGTTTGCTGTAATCATTATTGTCCTCATTGTCCATTTGACCCAATGCATCCCGAGCTTTCCCGGTAACTTGCAGGGATAGCTAGAAGCTCCAGGACCCTCTAGAAATATTTGCCTGAATACAAACATTTTCAAAGGAATTTAAAAAGGCATCCATAACCTCTCCCTCTTTAAATTCAGCTATCAATTTTGAATTTAATTTGTAACCCTGTCCTGTAGTTTCAGTTAAACCCAAGCTACTTACCTGCTCTGGTGCTGGTGGTTGGAGTAATAACTTCTCCAGTTCATGTCACCTCTGGTGCTCACGCTCTTCACGGTCCACCTCTCACTGTTCACGGTCCACTTCTCACCATTCTTGCTCCCTCTTCTCCTCTGTGGCTCATTGTTTTCACTTCTCTTCCCTCTGGAACTCCAACTCCATTCTGTGCAACTCAATATGCAGCCTGATTGCTTCTTGCTCCAGAATGCTGGTGACCTTTCCCTGCTGCTGTGGCCCTGCACTAGCCCTACTGTCCTCTCCACTGGATCTGGATACTACACTGGCCACTAACCCCTCCACACCCAAGGTTTGGTCCCTTACAGTCACAGTCTGTGACTCTATGCTCTGGGCATCTGCTGCCATCAAGGCATCCATGAGGTTCTGCTTGGTGGCTCTCCCCTTGTGCAGGACTCCTCTGTCCTGGCACACCTGCCTCAAGTAGTCTGCAGTGTGCCCACTGTGGTTGGAAGCCATCTTCTTCCCTAAATGTGGCTACTCTAACTTGCACTTTAGAAAAAAAATAAAACCGGTAGGAACTTGACTGTAAGCAAAATGATACAATTCTGTTTTCTTTTTAAAAAAAATAAATCACTGTCTTATTTTGCAAGTGAGCTGTACAGCATTTAGCTGACACACTGAACAGTTAAAGCTTGTGTTACCAAATTTTATCCCATCACATGTGTTACAAACAAACTCAGCAGGTCAGGCCTTCTGCTTCCACAGTGCCAACCTCCAAGTGCAATAATGTGAACAAGTAACAGACAGGGTAACCCTCCTGTCTGCTTTTGGGTCTGAATCACCTTTAGTCTCAAGTTTTGGGGGGGGGATTCAAACTATTAACCTTATGCTAGTGTACCCAATGTACAGGCTCAGATATGTACCCTCTTCAGGAACTGCGGTAAAATCTTTCACCAGGGGCACCAAGCTAGGCTTCCAAAATGAACCTTTAAAACTCTATAAAATACCTTAGGTATATTCTTTCCTTTTCCCAGTTTAGTAAAACCATCAAGCTTTTGAACAGTTTTTGTCAGTCTTAACCCTCTGTACATCACTTGCAATAAAGAACTGGCAGACCCAGGCAGTCTTTCAAAATAAAGTGTACTTTACTAAAAGATGATAAAAACATGAACAATGTAAACACAGAACAATATATCAAAGAGTCCACCATCATATAAAAGAACAAGGGAAGATTACAAAACAAAAATGCCTACCACAATACAATTAGACTTTTTCTATCTAATGTAGTACCTCTGTACAGTACTTAAGTTATATCAGAGAGCCCTGTCTCTCTTGAGTCCCAAAATGATATGTGATATTCCCCAGTTACAAGGATACATTTCAACCCCATCTCTCCACCCCCTTGGTGAGTCATCTAGCTTCTCCTTTTATAATCAAAAAATACAAACATGATGTCATATCAGAAGGTATGTTAAATAATGTCACATCAGATGGAAAAGCACTTCCTAAATATGACTCCTTAATTAAACACTTTCTCTTTGATATTGTGTGGGTCCTGTTCCCAAGGCATATCAAAGGGTTTTACAACTTTTAGCACCATGGTGGTATCAATGTTCTTCCTATATGAATCATAAAACTTTACGAGCCCTATATCTTGGCAGCTGGGTCAGTTCTAATTAAGACAACAACAACAAAAAAAAAAAACAGGAGACTTTTAATCAGGTCTCTGGTCTTTTTAATTACCTCCTGGTTTCAGGTTAATATATCCTGTAGCTTCAATGAAACCAGAAGGGGGGAGCACTCATAAGTACAGGCTGTCGTATGTGAGACAATCACCTACTATATTTTTATATTACAAATACCATACAACAATCATAACCAGCTGGCCAAGCGTCACACCAGGCAAAACATAGAAACATAGAAGCTGTCAGCAGAAAAGGACCTCTTGGCCCACCTAGTCTGCTCTAAAGTCCCTACTTCCTGTGCTACTGTAAACCCTAATTGATTTCCAGCCTTACCCCCCCAGCCCTATTACTAAGGTGCCCCTGTGTCTATCCCATGTATGTTTGAAACCTGTTACCATTTTGGTACCTACCACCTCTGCTGGGAGGCTGTTCCAGGCATCCACCACCCTTTCTGTAAAGAAATATTTCCTCACATCCCCTATAAGTCTCCCCCTTCCAGCTTCATATCATGGTCCCCTCATCCTTGAGCATCTCTTTCTGTGCAGTATGCCACCCTCCTGTGCATTATTGATACCCTTGAGGTATTTGAATGTTTCTATCATGTTTCCCCTTTCTCTCCATTTCTCCAATGAGTACATATTTAATTCCCTGAGTTTTCCCTTGTTGGCCTTCTGATGCAGGCTATGCACCATTTTGGTTGCCCTTCTCTGTATTGCCTCCACCCAGTCTATGTCCTTCCTGAGATGGGGCCTCCAGAACTGGACACAGTACTCCAGGTGTGGCCTCACCATTGATCTATATGGGGGTAACATTACTCCCCTTTTACTGCTGATGCTATCCCTCCCTATGCACCCCAGAAGCCTAGCAGGGTTATCTTGTAATTAAAGCACTGAACCGGAAACGAGTAAGGCAGTTTGAATTTCATCAGTCACTAGCTTACTGTGTGACCTTCAGCAAGTCACTTGACTTTCCTGCACTTCAGTTCACTGAAGTGTAAAACTGGGCAAGAGCAGGACCCCTCTGTAAAGAAGAATGAGTGTTATTACCATTAGGCTGTCCTAAATACAATCTTTGGTCTGTCTATCAATCTGTCTGTCAGCCACATAATTGGAACCTAGGCTTGTGTTTCAATGGACAAGCAGCCAGCCACTTCCACTTCCTGACCTATATAAGTGGTTCCTTTCCGCCTCCTTCTGAAGCACTTTTTCTTTGCAGCCGGAGGCTCTGTCGGTCTATCCTTTGTTGCTGGCTGGGGCCTGCTGGGTCCCCCCATTGGATTCTGCTTGTTTTCTGCTGGACTTTTGTTGTCTGTTCTGCTTGGTTCATATATTGCCTCTGGCTATGTGCTTCTTTCTGTGTTTGTTCCCTGTTCCTCTGTATTTCTGTGTCTTGTTTTGCCTTCTCTTTGAGGGGCATTTATCTAAACTGCTTGGGGGAGATATTCAGAGGAGTTGCACAATGCACAACCACAGACATGCACCCCAGAGCCATATTCATTGAACGCAACTGCGCAGCACAAAACACACTGCACAGCAGTGCAAGAGTAATGTATATGGTGCAAGTACAAGGGGGCATAACCATGAATAAGCAGTGCAATGGCATATTCAGTGGTACAGCACAGTGCAAGTCAGGAGCAACAGACAGAAAGCGCCACACAGAACTGAGCCTATAAAAGCAGGCTCAAACGCACACACAGCAGATGCGCCAGGTACAGAGCCTAGTGCAACATGGATGCTAGGCCATTCATCATGGAAGCAGTGATGAGGGGTTTGAGGAGGAGGAACAGCAACATGGGTGAGGAAGGGCCCGTCGGTGGTATGCCACACTCAGACTATACAGTGCCCGCCTCACCTTTGAGGACTTCAGGGACGCAAAGATCGTGGGATGGTACTGGCTGAACAAGGCAATTCTGAAGCAGCTGTGCGAGCTTTGTCATAATGAGTTGCAGGCACCCACCAGGAGGAGCCACACGATGACAGTGGAGACCAAAATGACAGCAGTAATGTGCCTGTTCATCACAGGCACCTTCCAGAAACCAACAGGGACAAACATAGGCATCACCCAGTTGGCCACATCCTGCCTCCTCACACAGTTCCTAGATGCTCTGCTGCCACACGCTTCAGAGCTCATCCAATTCCCAAGCACACAGGCAGAACATACAGCAAACATGCAGGGCTTCCACAGGGTGGTACATATGCCAGGTGTGATTGGGGAGATAGACAGCACCCATATGGCCATATGCCCACATCAACCAGAAGGGCTACCCATCAGTCAACTGCCAGGTGGTGCGCAATGCCACGGGGTGCATCACCAATGTCTGCACCACACACCATGGGAGTGCACATAATGCATTCATCTGGCACAGCTCCATGCTGTGCCACAGATTTAAGCGTGGGGAGATCCCCATGGGCCACTTGGCAGGTGAGTATGGGCCAGGATGGGGAGTGGTGGATGCTGCGCATGGGACAGAGGACCAGGCCACACATGGCAGGCACCGACAGCATGGCCAAAGGGGGCATGGGGGTGACAATCATGGCAACATGCTAACCTGTACACCCTACCCACACAGGAGACAGTGCATACCCCCTGCAACCCTGACTGCTCACCCCCATCTGGCGCCCTTCCAATCCTGCTGAGGAACAATACAACAAGGCCCACATCACGACACGCAACATCATAGAGTGAGTCTTGGGCATGCTCAAGATGTGGTTCCGTTACCTAGACCGGTCCGGTGGTTCCCTACAATATAGCCCTGTGAAAACCTGTGGACTATTCCTTGCCTGCTGCATGATGCAGAACATGGCCATTGACCATGGGATAACCATCCAGATTGATGAGGGTGACAGCAGTGATGACAATGGGGCAAATGGCCCGGACAGGGAGAGCAGCCATCCATGCCATAGAGGGACCTGTGGATCACCGCACGGGCCAGGATGCACAGGGCAACCATCGTACAGGAGCACTTCAGGATCCACAGGTGAGTAGGAGCCATGACAGTTGCACAGGCATGGAACAGACACACACACACATGGAGGTGCATGACCACACAGGGAGGCATGCAAGGCCACTGGCACACACACAGCTGGCACAGGAAGAGCACTGACACACAGCCATACACACACACAGCATGGCACACAGGCATGGGTGCATGTGCGCACCCAGGCGGGCACAGTGCTGGACATTAGGGCTGTGTGAATACTGAATATGAATTTCCGAATACCACGAATAATGGACTATCCGAATATTCGGAACCGAATACTGAATAGTCCACTATTCAGCTGGTATTTGGTATTCGGCCATGCTCAAGGACAAAAAAAGTCTTTCCCACCCTCCTGGCCAGCAATAAATAAATGTTTTTGTCCTGGTATCTAGTGGTCCCACCCCCGGTCGATGGTCGGTCCAAAATAAAGAATCCCCCCCCCGACTCTCAGCAATATTCCCAGTCCCCAAATATATAAAAATACTTCCCTAAGTTCCCTGGTGGTCCAGTGGACCTCCCCCCCTTCACCTGATCGTGGGTATATGTAAAATATAAAATCCCTGGTGGTCCAGTGGACCTCCTCCCCTTGCCTAATTGTGGGCATAAGTAAATTAAAAAATCCCTGGTGGTCTAATGGAACCCCCCTCCCCACTCACCCACTGCAGTAGCCCACCACCTTGCACCCCCCCAGTCAGCGGCGGGCGGTAGCACCCCCCCACAAGCCGCCCGGCCGCCCGCCGACTGACAGTGTGCAGTTTGGCCGTACGCACAGTCCTGAATTGTGAATGAGCTTTCATGGGTGCTGTACTGCCGGTGACAACCACCAGTGTGCAGGACTGTACCCTGGGTGGTGTCCCCAGTCCCACGTCACCCATGCTCAGTGCCAGGTCATCATCTGTGTCGGACCCACCATTCACCTGCGTTACTGGTACGAGAACGGGCAGCTCCTCCATAAGCAGTAGGTCTGAAAGGGGGTCGTCATTGCCCAGGCCTAGGAAGGCTAGCAGCCCCACATTGCTGCGTTGCTGTTGGTCCATGGCCCTGATGCCAGTTTATGAGAATGGCTCAGCCTCAGTGGGTGCATCCTGCATCCCACCCCTGAGGAGTGATGGTGCTGAAACACACAACAGTGGTCCACATGAGTAGGATGGCAGTGTGCTGTCTGTGCCACAACCAGTGGGGGTGGGCATGCACGCACATGTGTGGCCACCATGGTACAGGGCATGCATGCTGCGCAACACAGCGGGCTGGGCACGCCATGCATAGGGCACATGTAGGGCCAGCCATGCATGGATCCCTAATCTTTCTTCATTCGCCTCCCTCTGGAGTGTCCACTCTGTTGCAGATTTTTGTGTCATCTGTGAACAGACATATCTTTCCTTCTAGCCCCTCTTCAATGTCGCTAATAAAGACATTAAAGAGGACCGGTCACAGTACTGACCCCTGTGGTACTCCCGCTGGTTACTTTACCTTCTTCTGAGTGAATACAATTTACCACCACCCTCTGAGTTGTTACTTAGCCAACTTCATACCCATTTGACTGTCTTTGGACCCACTCCCATCTGCCCAGCTTGCTTACCAGTCTTCTGTGTGAAACGTTGTTGCATGCCTTACTAAAATCAAGGTAGGCTAAATCCACGGCTCCTCCTTGATCCACCTCTCAGGTGACCCAGTCAAAAAACTGTCACATTAATTTGACAAGATCTCCCCCTGTAAACCTATGCTGCCTCGGATCCTGCAATCCGCTGGTATTGAGGTATTCCCCAATCCTTCCCTTAAGCAGTGTTTCCATAACCTTGCCCACCACTGAGGTCAGGCTTACTGGTCAGTAGTTTCCTGCCTCCTCCCTATTCTAACTTTTGTTTAGTGGGACCACATCTGCCTTTCTCCAGTCCCCTGGAACTTCCCCTGTATCCAGTGATAGACTGAACAGGGATATCAGAGGTGCAGCCAGTTCGTCTCTTAGTTCTTTTAGTATCCTGGGGTGGACCCCATCGGGGCACATTGCCTTGTCCACTCTTATTTTTTCTAATTTCCTGAGGACTGTCTCCTCCATAAAGGAGCTAGAGTCCACCTCCCTTCCCTTAATGCCCTTCTCCACTATCTGTGGCGTGTCAATTACCCCTTCCTTTGTAAATACTGAACAAAAGTACTTGTTCAATATGTCTGCTTTCTTTAGACCCTGTTCCACACATTCCCCCTTCCCCCTTTTATTCTCACTATCCCTGCCTTGCTTCTCTTCCTTTCGCTTATGTACTGAAAGAATGCTCCATTGTGGTTTGGGTGTGCTGTCCCTCGCCACATCTCTGCACAGTTTCTCATGCTTAGAGTCCCCAACCGCCCCGGCACCTCGCTTCTGATTCCTCTGTGCCGCATCCCACAGAGCTTGGCTTCCTCAGTCCTGCTGCACATTCATTCATTTCCTTGCTCCATTTGCTCATTCCACAATTTTTTCTTGGTCAGTACCTGCAGGGCTCACTCCACCTCATCACCTCCCACTCCTTGTTCTGCTGCCTCTGGTACTCTCAACTATCGGTGCTCTTCACCTCTTCTAGAGCCGCAGCTCCGTTCCTGGTGCCCATGGTGCTGTTTATCTTGCTATTTGCCCATCATGGGCTCCTTCCATTGGCAGCAATCATCCACATGTACTTTTACTTGTTTTGTGTGCCCTGTGCTTCTGTATCTTTATTCTACTTAGCTCTGGCATCAATGTATTCCCAGGACTCCTCTTGCCTGGGACTTGAGCAGCGCGAGCCAAGATCGAGCCCCTTGAGGACTGGTGTGTCAGTGGAACCTGTTTGTGTGTAAGGATGGCGCTGACAGCCTTTTAGTGCAAGTGTGTATGGTCCTATTTCTTTAACGATTTGCAGTGTTTCTTTTATTGTTTCTTGCAGTTGTCAGGACTCCTCCAGCAAGTCATCAGGTGCCTTCTACCTGTGTATGTTAGACTCACACACCCACACTCTCGCATACACGCACACTCTCTGTGCTATGTCTGCAATTCTTTTTAGTGCTTGCTTTTGAGGAACTTTGATCTGGACATACTGCATCAATTTTTGTTACCCATTTTTCAAACATAGCTGCCTCCTACTGCTAGTTTTCCTCAGTTTCCCTCCCTCGCTCATTGGCTCTTCCGTCTCTACCTCAATCTACTTGGTTCGCTGTACTATGAGAGTGGTGTCATTCATGATTGTACAGCATTCTATTGACACCCCTCCTGCTGTTTGAAATCTTTGTGGTCACAAAACCTGTTCCATCATCGACCTCGGTTGCTTGACTCGGTCCTTCTCACTACCTGTCTCCGCTGTATCGGGGGTGTCTACCCCTGTGGACTCTTCTTGTTGCCCCCCTTCTCCTCCCATTCCCTTCACCCTCCATTCCTCTCCTATGACTTTTCCTTTCTTTTGGGGGTTTTCCCTGTCCTGCCATCACCTTCCTAGTCACATCCTACTTTTACGTTGGTCCGTATGGCATCTCCTTCGCTCAGTCTGACCTCAGAGTCTACTCATTTCTATCGTTTATTCATGCATACCTTTCACTGGGTCCTATGCCACCTCATCAAACTGTTGCAGTCCTGCATTATTATCACAATCAGTCTTCTCGTGCCCGTATCTGGGTATCCCTCGCTCATCCTACCTCTATTGGGTCTACTCCTTCACATCGACTACTCGAGCATAACCCTCTCAGATCCATGCTACCTCGACTCGATCTGCTCTCCACTCAGAGACATGCCTCCATGTCTATTTCCCTTTTGCTAGGGGCTGGCAGGCTTCTCTCCATCATCGTTCATCATTAATTTCATGTCTCACCTTATACCATGCAGGCCTTCTTTCCATCATCATACTTCCTCTCTTGCTTTTGAATGTCTAGTTGCAGACATTGCTTGCATCCCTCAACAGCTGTCCATATGGAAGGACAGTGAGAGCTTCCTCTAAAATTGGACTTTTCCTCCTTCCTCGATCTCTACTTTAAATTGCTGTAGCGGAGCTGTCCCTAATCTAAACATCCTTCAGCCTGGAGGGAAGGTGATCTAGGCCTTGGATCCCCCGAAGTTTTCTCCTCAAAGGGGTTTTTCTTGTCCTCCGTGCCAATGGTCATAATATTAGTCAGGGTTAGTGCTTTCATAGGTTCCTTAGTTAGGTTCCGCTGTTGGATGGAGTCAGATGGTGGCCACGGCTGTTCCCTCTCTCCTTAAGAAGTCTGCCCTTCTGCATCTTGTCAGATTTCCATTCGTTCATTATCCTCACCTTTTCTCGTTCTTCTTCTGTCTTTCCTGTCTATATCTGTCACATTTATTTCTGGTCTAGATATCTTCTGATTTCTCATCTCTTCGATGCTCGACACCCATTTGGGTATTCTTTTTGGCCTTCTTCCTAAGCTACCTTTTGCCAAGAGAATTTCCTCGTGACACCTATAGAGGGGGAATCCTCCTCTAGGGTTCCTTGCATCAAACCCCTACAGGTGGTATATCCCACGGATAGAGAGGCGAATAGCCACAATGTATCAAAGTCACACAAGCATACATCTCATCCAGTTGCGCAAGCACAATTGAATGGGAAGGCTTTAAGCCTGAGGTTCAATGGGAGGAGAAACTACGTCACTCCCACATCAGGCCTTAAAAGGCCACTCCTCCTGGACTGTTTCAGGATTTGTTTCTTCTTTGCCCCACCATCCACCCCTCCTCCTCCAGCGGCTCATCTCTCTTTCCCGTGGGCTTCTTCCTAAGCTACCTTTAGCCAAGAGAATTTCCTGCAGCACCTATGGGGGGAACCCTCCTCTAGGGTTCCTTGCGTCATACCCCTACAGAGTGGTATATCCTATGGATAGAAAGGTGAATAGTCACAATGTATCAAAGTCACACAAGGATACATCTCATCCAGTTGTGTAAGCACAATTGAACTACTCTCTGTTGACACATTCTACAGTAATATGCTCTCTCTGGATGGACTGCCTTGCCCATTTCCTCCTGCTGCAGTTCACCCATTGAATGTCTCTGTAGACACACATAACATCCTGTTCAATACTAATGAACTTTCTGGATGCTTCCAGGCTCAGTTCTACCTGCTCCAGGTCAGCCAATTTCTACTCAGAATGCTTCTACTCCATTACTTATGCTCTATAGCTTAACAGTCTATGTACTGTACATTGGCTTCTTCTCCATGCTCACAATAATGTCACATACAAGTGCTATCCCCCCATAGTTACACTAGTGTACAATAATGGTATGTGCCTTAAGTAATACTTTCAAGCATGAGGAATTTGCAGTAGAAAATGAAGAGATGTTCTTGGGATGAGGCAGTGGTTCATTTTAAAAATATTGGATCCTGGTCCTGTGAAGGCTGACTGGCTCAATTTTCCAGTTAAACATCTTATTTCTTTTGCTGGTGTTACGGTGCTGAGTGTTGGGGAACTATTCTGGCAAGCTGGTGATGCAGGTTCTCACTCCAAGCCCAGGCGATCAGGAGTGTAGGCTGGCAGAGAGGGTTTAAGAGCAACATTTTGGTGCTCTCCTCCCATGCAGGTGGGTTACTACCTTGCAATACTCTGTGACCCTCAGAGAAAGTGTAGCGTTAATACCATAGATAACACTGGCGACCATGCGCTACTGGGTGTGCCCCCTGTGCCACCCCCAGGCCACCTGACCCCCTCAGTGGGCTAACTCCACTCCCTTCAACCATTGATCTGATCATCAGATGCCACTCCCTCCCTTGTGGTGGCTGAGATGCCCCCTGGCAAGGTCAAACCCTACTCATGAGGTTGATAGAGGTTTTGGGATATGATGGTGGCAGCATTGAAGTGCAAAATGAGTCTAGTGGGCAGAAAAGGCCCCCTTATGGAGCCTTAAGGCATGGGGTGCTGGTAGACCACACAGAACCAATAAGGAGATAAAGCAAAAACAAAAGTCATATTTCTGTCATTATTGTAGTTATGCTTGATTAAATTTATTTATATACTTCTCCGGGGGGGGGGTAAGTGGTTAGAATAGTGCTTCCTAAATAACGCAGTCTAAATCACACTGCAGGAACCACATATACCTGAATAGCGACAGGGGTAGAATAGCATATGTCAGTTATCATTACCCCTGTAGCTATTCAGGCAATGGAGGAGGAGGGGAGGAAGTGGAAAAGTAGACAAAAAGTGTGAAGGCTGTTTGAGCTGCTCCTGTGGTGGAGAGGGCTAAGGCAGAAACAGCTCAACCAGTATGGCTCAGGAGACCAGGGTTCTGTTCCTGATCTTGTGACAACACTTTTTCATCCACCCCAAGTGTGATTTATTTATTTATTTTTGTGTGTGTATGGCTGAATCTGATCCCCCACAACTTTCTCCCCATCCCTGAGTTCCATCCCCCGGTGGAATTGATTATTTAAAAATTGGGGGTGGGGGGAAAAGTCCCCCACAAAAACACAAGTTGTGGTTTGTTATCCTCGCATGGTAGCGGTCCTTCCTGTGTTTTGCGAGCACTACCATTGGCGATATTTTTGTAGTCGGCATATTGGATGGGTACTTCTGTTGCTGATGGCATTTTGATAGTGTGGTTCTTGACCGTGCTGTTGTTGCTGTTGGCATTCTGACCTAGTGCCCCAGTGGGGTGAGCCAGGAGCTGTAATGTATGGTGAATCTCAAACAGTGAATTGCATCTCATGTTTAAATATGTGCTGTGTCTTTAAATGTATGCATTAGATATTCTGGAGGACTGGACTAGATAGTCCACCTCTGTTCTGGGGTCAACAGGAAGAGTCAGGAAGTGTGTACTTGGAAGCAGTTGGTGGGTAATGTTGTCTGATGTACTGTGGAGTCAAGGTCAGAGACTAAAGTCTGGCTGCGTTCATATTACAGTCAAGTTCTGAGTTTTATTATCACCATCCAGTTAAAGATATTTTCATGGGACCAGGTATGGGGTCCTGAAGTGTGACAACAACAAAGAACCTCCAACACACGCAGACTGGATGTGGACTTGGGTAGCAGAGAACAGGGCTAGAAGGAGAAAAATATATGGAACTGATCTGTGCCAGCCCAGATGCAGATAACTGGAAGATTGAACAAAAGGCCCCACACTTTTTAATATGCATAGACCACAAGGGCAGAGATATATGCAGAGCATTGTGTGCCAGCAACAGACGCACAGTTAAGGACAAAATGAAGCCAGATGTTTTATTCACCCACTTTGAGGCATCCTGTGACCCAGGCAAGAATTCAGCAGAGCAGCAGAAACGGTTCTAAGAAAGAAACTAAGGCCAGGAAGAAAGTATGGATAAAAGGCTCACCAGCTACACCTGCTAGCAAAGGACTGTGCCTTCACTGACACTGATGACATGATAAAAGGCTGTATCCTGATGAGGGCAGAGGAGCTTCTTTTAGAAGATGAGATGACGTTAGAAACTGTGCTCAAGATAACCAAAGCACATGAGGCTTCCTGAACTGACATGTAAGTACTGGACAGTTCACAACAAGCAGGATGCTCCATTCGTAGAAAGCCAAACACACCAGTAGGAATGACACATCGTAGATCAGAGGGCAAGGTTTGGCAGAGAGTGACCCCCGGTGGATATAAGACCATGGCAACAGTGCAGGCGGAAGTATGCTGAAAAGGCAGAGTGCCTTGCAGCTGGTCACATTATGTTGCACATGTATGAAATGTGGTCATTTGCAAGTGTATCTCAGACAGCATGTCAGAAAAGTCCATGCAAAGTGCACAAAGTACAAGGGTCCACCAAGGGGTGTGGCAAGGATTTAGAAGACCAGCCGTTATTCCGAGCTTCCATTGATGGGGAAGGACGTATCTCAGAGAGGGCTTATGCTATGCTACATATGGGTACAATAAAAACAGCCATCAGACAAGGCCACGCAGGTCAACTGTGTACACTTCTGGGTCTATCAAGAAAGTTTAGCACACATGCAACCTCTGCAAACCAAACATTTGCCCCACTTTGCTAGTTTAGATGGCGGGAGCTAACAGTAGAGGGAAGATGCAACTTACAGCGCAGTCACAAAGGAAAAACAAGTGATGTAATTTTACATTGTGAAAACACCAGCCACACCAGTTTTGGTGCTGAAAGCATGCAAAAACCAAGGACTGATCCAGCTAGCGATAGTACAGTAGTTGAGCCTGTGAATAAAACCTGACAATGGAAGTGGTAGAAGGACAATACTCGGATGTTTTTAAGGGTCTAGGCTGTTTACCAGTAGTTTGTTCAATACGTATGAATCTAGGAGCCTGACCTGTAATTCATGCATCAAGATGAGTACCATTAGCCCTGAAGGCCAAAATAAAAGCATAACCACTGAGACTGGGGATAGTCACCAAGGTGACGGAGCCCCTAGAATGGGTCAGCTCCATGGTGGCAGTTGAGAAAAAGAATTCAGTAGACAGATGTCTCTGCATATACCCCATGATCTCAACAAAGTAATAATGGGTGATAGTGGAGTGTATCGGACCAGCGCTACGCTAGTAGCGTAATACTTTCATGAATACAGCGCGTGCTTGTGCTTACTGTTGATGTTGTTGTGTCAGTTTGTTTTTGGAGTTGGGGCGCTTTGCCCCCCCACCACACACACACTTTTTTTTTTTAATGCGGGGTGGTGTTGGGACTGAAGCCCACCAGCTCAAACAAACTACTAAAAATAACTCGACTGATTTAAGACAGTAGCGTAACTTGCTCCCATGCTAATAGCGTAGGTCCGTTGGTGGTCCGATACTCTCCACTATCTCCTAATAATGTGTGAAAATTATGGGCTGCCCATACTGGAGGACATGTCACTTAAACTGTCGAGGGAAACCTTGTACTTGATGCCCATGCAGGCTATTAGCAGATGCAACGAGATGAAACAAGTAGTCGACTGACAACTTTCAGCACACCATTTAGTAAATGGCACTTCACCTGGGTGCCCTTCGAGATAGTATCTGCACAAGAGATGTTCCAGAAGAAATCTCATAAAGTCATAGAGGGACTCTAGGGTGTCAAAGTGATCATTAATTTGCCCCCACCTGCTCTGCTAGCTGGTAAGCCTACCCTGACCCCGGTCTCTAGCCCCGCCACCTCCCGCTGAACTTAGCTGTGCACTTACCCTACCTATCTTTGACCCTCTCCCTTATCATATCCCCCCTTTTCTCTCTCCTCTACTCTGAAGTCTATCCCAGCACCAGTACCCGCTGTTCTCTCCTGTTGATTTTTTTTTCCCCGAATTGTTTAACCAGGTGAGACACACTAAGCTGAAAGCTTGTTTACAGGTGCAACCTGGGAGCACAGGGAAGTTAAGTGACTTGCTCAGGGTCACAGAGTATGCAAGTGTGGGCTGTAGGATTCAAACCCAGGTCTCCAGATTTGCAGCTCAGAGCCTTAAACCGCTACGCTATACTGCTAAACAATGTCTAATTACTTCAATGCACCTTATCATGTAACTGTCTTATTGCACTGTACTATGTATTGTACCTGTACCTCCCGGGTCGTGCCTGAAAATAGTCACTTGCTGGCTAGTGCACCTACCCGGTTAACAAAAACTAAATAAAAATTAATGACCTCCTTGTGTAGGAATCTACACGAACAGGAGCATGACTGCCACCTTGTGGTGCCTCTAGAGAGGTGCAGGTGAGTGAACATAAAACTAAATCAAAATAAAATCTAGGTGCCTCAGAAAGAGGTAACCCATTTTTGACATTAACTCACCAATGAGGGGCTAAAGCCAGATCCCAAGAAGCTTAGTGTAATTGAGAGGATGAGACCTCCAGAGCCCAGTAAGGAGCTCAAGACAATTTTTGTTA
Source organism: Neoceratodus forsteri (assembly GCA_016271365.2). Classification (NCBI taxonomy): domain Eukaryota; kingdom Metazoa; phylum Chordata; order Ceratodontiformes; family Ceratodontidae; genus Neoceratodus; species Neoceratodus forsteri. Next base: position 697,336,908 of record CM028129.1, read on the forward strand.
TTGTACTTTCAACTACCTGTCAAAATTCTCCAAAGGATTAGCACAAGCCACTGTCCCACTCTGGACTCTGCTAAAGGGAACTGCAGAATGGTCCTGGATGCCAAATAGGATAATGCATTCAGAAAAATGAAAACTCTTATATGCAAACAGCCTGGACCCATTCTACAATATTTTGACATAACCAAACCAGTACTTCTACAAGCGGATGCCTCTCAAGCGGGTCTAGGTTCTGTTCTGCTTCAACAAGGGAAGCCTGTTGCTTACTACCTCCCGGGCTCTGACTCCTGCATAGGTAAACTATGGCCAAACTGAAAAAGAAATGAATTTCTGCTGTGTGTGACAAGTTTCATCAGTTCATTTATGGCCAATTTGTAACAGTGGAGTCAGACTACAAGCCACTACAACATAGTCTATCAAAACCACAGCTGTCTTCAGCCCCTCTTCTGGAGTACATAGAAACATAGACTTTGATGGTAGATAAGGAATGCTTGGCCCACCTAGTCTGCCCATTTCCCTACCTACAGGATAAGCTGCAGATCCTATTTAACCAACAGCCTATTTCTTCCTAACCCCCCCCCCAAACATTGCCTTATGTCTGTCCCATGCATTCTTAAATTCTCCCACAGTTTTAGACCCCACAACCTCCTCAGGAAGGCTGTTCCATGCGTCCACCACCCTCTCTGTGAAAAAATACTTCCTCACATTGCCCCTGAGCCATCCCCCCTCTATCTTCAAATTGTGTCTCTTGTTCTTGCACATCTCTTTTTCTGAAAGATGCTAGCCTCTTGGACTTTGATTCCACTGAGGTACTTAAACATTTCTATCATGTCCCCCCTCTCCCTCCTTTCCTCAAGGGTATACATATTAAGCTCCTTTAGTCTCTCCTCGTATGGCTTCTCTTGCAGACCCTGCACCATTTTAGTTGCACTCCTCTGGACTACCTCCATCCTGTCTATGTCCTTGTGGAGATGGGGTCTCCAGAACTGGACACTGTACTCCAGAAGGGGTCTCACCAACTGTCTGTACAGAGAGATGACACCTTCCTGTTTTCTGCTGGTGATGCGTTTCCCTATACATCCCAGTATCCCACCAGCCCTCCCTACTGCCTTCTCACATTGCTTGCTAACCTTAAGGTCATCTGATATGATTACCCCCAGGTCCCGTTCCATTTTTGTTGTTGTCAGTATCTCACCCCCCATTGTGTACTCTTCCCCTGGGTTTTTGTTTCCCAGGTGCATTACTTTGCACTTCTTTGCATTGAATCCAAGCTGCCATACTTGATGAAGTGTCTACAGAAGTATGACCTTACGGTTATATACAAGCCTGGCAAGGACATTCCAGCAGTTGACACTCTGTTCAGAGTGTACAGACCTGGACAGTATACCCAGGAAGAACTAGATCTGCAAGACCAGGTACATGATATGTTGATGGCAATGCCTGTGGCTGAGTCATACCTAGACAAAATTCGTCATGCAACCACAACTGACAAAACCATGGTGCTGCTGACATAAGTGCTTACTAGTGGGAGACCTACTCGTTGACGACAGTTGCACCCTGATTTGAATGCTTTCTGGCACCTATAAGCAGATCTGAAATATGCAGATGGTCTTATTCTAAAACATAGAAACAGAATTTGTCAGAAGATAAGGACCACCAGGCCCATCTAGTCTGCCTGTAAGCCTATTCTTGGTTGTGGCCTTTGACCCTACTTGGTCACTGGCTTTCTCCTTACCTTTCCACCATAAGGGTCCCTTTATGCCTGTCCTATGCATGTTTGAATTTCCCTATTGTGTTTGCTCCCACCACCTCCTGTGGCAGACTGCCCCATGTGTCCACTACCTTTCTGTGAAGAAATACTTCTCACATTCCCCCTTATCCTGCCCCCTCCAGTCTTATATCATGCCCCCTTGTTCTCGCACTTCTCCTATATTGAAAGATGTCACTCCTTTGCACGTTCTTTATGCCCTTATGGTATTTGAAGGTCTCTATTTTTTTTTTTTTGCAATTTAATAAGCTTTATTAGACACACAAATTTAAAAACATACAGTACACATACAGATGCATTGAGCCTTTCAATGTCAATAATAGTACAACTAAAACTTAAAAACTAAAACTATTCCCCCTCCCTCCCTCCTCCCCCCCAAAGGTCTCTATTATGTCTCCCCACTACTCCCTCCTTTCCTCCACTGAGTACATATTGAGGTCCCTCAATCTCTCCTCATGTGTCTTCTGGTGTAAGCCCTGTACCATCTTTGTCACCCTTCTCTGGACTGTCTTCACTCTGTCTATGTCCTTTCGAAGATGTGGCCTCCAGAATTGTACACAGTATTCCATGTGAGGTCTCACTAGTGTTGTATACAGCAGAATCACCACCTCCCTCCTTCTGCTGGTGATACCTCTGCCTATGCAACCTAGCATACCACTGGCCTTCACTGCAGCCTTTGTACTCTGCTTAGACACCTTTAGGTTGTCAGAAATGATAATCCTCAGATCTCTTTCTTCCTTGGTGATTCTCAGCAACTCCTCTCCCCCATCCTGTAGCTTCTCCCTGGATTCCTGCATCCTAGGTACAGATGCTTCCTCGCCTAACTTTCACCTCCCTACCTCATCGCGCTTCTTACCCTTACTATCTCCTTGAGGGCTAATCTACCCCTCCCCTGCACACCTGAATCTTGTCCCAGAGGCCATGATAATGCATCCTGCCCAGTCAGGAATTTGCTCTTGCCTTGTTTTGCTGCCTATTTGAAACTCAATTGTTGTGACTAATTTGACCAATATTTCTTTGCTGCTATATTGTGGTATCTTCTCCTTGACCATGTGGGTTTTTATGCCCAAAATTGTATGTGAATTTCATTGATTGTTATTGTCCTGGCTGCATGTATTCATTACTACTGACTGTTTTGACCTATACTATTGTAATTTCACTGTACTCATGCTACGTACCTATCTTTGATTGTTGTACTCTCCCAGGTCGTTCCTGAAAATAGTCATTTCGTGGCTAGTGCACCTACCTGGTTAACAAAAACTAAATAAAGTAAAATATTTTGCATATTTTAGAATTGAACCTCAGTTGCCACACCTCGGACCAGTTTTCCAGTTTCCTTAAGTCTCTCATCATTTTCTCCACACCTTCCGGAGTATCCACCCTGTTGCAGATCTTGGTCTCAGCTGCAAACAGGCAGGTCTCATGCTCCAGCCTTCCTTCTATGTTACTAATGTAAACATTAAACAATACTGGCACAAGGACTGATCCCTGAGGTACCCCATTTGTTACCCCCCTCTCCCTGGATTGGATCCCATTTATCACCACCCCCTGCCTCCTGTCTGTTAACCAGTTTCTAACCCAGTTTACCATCTTGTGGCCCATGCCCAGACTACCCATCTTGTTGACTAGCCTTTTATGTGCTTTGACAAAGACCTGCTTGGGTTGAAGCATCAGTCTGTGTGGGCATCCTCTGTGGAAGGGGCTCAGCTTTATCCTCATGTGTAACTTCAATAAACTGCTTGATTCTTATAGCACAGTTCTGGTGTGGGCAGTGATTTAATTGTAGCTGGGTGAGTTCAGTGACCTTTTTGTACTATTATTTCAATGTATTCCTTGTTTGGTCACTGTTTTAACAGCGCGGTATAGTGCTGCGCTGTTTATGTATGTGACAACAAAACCCCATACCAGTGAACATATTGGGGCTGGATGCCCTTAAGACGGCAAAAGCCCCAGGACCAGATGGGTTGCATCTCAGGATACTCAGGGAATTAGCAGTGGAGCTGGCTGAACCACTGGTGTGACTATTCAACAGCTCACTTAGGTCTGGGGAAGTTCTAAGGGATTGGAAGTTGGCAGATGTACTGCTTCATAAGGGGGATAAGGAGTAACCAGGGAATTACAGGCCTGTCAGTCTAACCTCTATAGTAGGGAAACTGATGGAGTCACTGATCAAAGAGGACTTCATAGACTACTTGGAGAGCAACAGGCTCCAGGATACTAAACAGCATGGTTTCATGGCAACTGTACAATGCTTATATTCCTGGTAACTGTTCAGTGTGTTTTCTTCCTTGCGTTGTTGCTTATTACTAGGTAAGCATCTTAAAGAGAGGGATGTAATGTATGGTGAATCTCATACAGTTAGCTGCATACTAACATACTAATTGCCAGCAGATTAGGCCTTACGGTCTATCGAGTCTGCTCAAACCTCAGATCCCTAGTTGGGTGCCGAGGCCCTCTCCCCCCTTGTGTTCCAGAAACCCCTACCATCCATCCCCACCCCGCTGGGACAGGCCATCATCTGATACATCCACTTTCTGTGTCTGTCCCACCCTCTCTTGAAGCTCTCCACCATGGATCTCTGAACCAGCTCGCCAGACAGTGCATTCCAAGGGTCCACCACCCTCTCAGTGAAAAACCTCCTCCTCTTTTCCCCCCTCACCCTTCCACCTTCCAGTTTCAAACTATGCCCTCTGGTGATACCTCCCTGCTTTAGTCTAAAGATCCCCTCCATGTTTACCCTATTTATTCCCTTGAGGTACTTGAAGACTTCAATCATGTCCCCCCTGTCTCTCCTCTCCTCCAATGGAAACAGGCAGAGCTCCTCAAGTCTGTCCTCATACATCAAATCCCCTAGTCCTCGTATCACCTTAGTTGCCTTCCTCTGTACCCTCTCCAGGAGCTCTATGTCCCTCTTCAAGTGTGGTCTCCAGTACTGTACACAGTACTCAAGGTGTGGTCTAACCAGTCCATTGTACAGTAACAGAATCACTTCCTTGCTCCTAGAGGTGATCCCCCTTATGATGCATCCCAACATCCTGTTTGTCTTGCTAGCCGCTCTTCTACACTGCTCAGAGTTATTCATACATGCATTCACCATGACCCCTAGGTCTTTTTCCCCTGTGGAGGCCTCCAGCGGCTCCCCTCCCAGGGTGTACCTGTGTTTAGGGTTTCCCCACCCAAGATGTAACACCTTGCACTTGGTGATATTGAAATTTAATTTCCATGTGTGAGCCCAGCTTTCCAGGGTGTCCAGGTCCCCTTGCAGGGCCAACCTCCCCTCTTCTCCCTCAACTACTGCTCCCATCTTGGAGTCATCAGTGAAGAGACTCATTTCACACTCTATACCCTCCTTGATGTCCGATACGTATGCAATAAACAGAATCAGACCCAGGACCGAGCCCTGCAGTACCCCACTACCAACCTCTCTAGGGTTCGAGAGCTCCCCACCGACCACTACTCTCTGGGTGCGTTCAGCTAGCCAGTTTTTAATTCATCTGACCATCAAAAGGCCTACTCCCAAACCCATCAGTTTCTCCACCAGACCATAGTGGGGGACAGAGTCAAACGCCTTGCTGAAGTCCAAGAATAATACATCCACAGGCTTTCCCCTGTCCAGTTCTGATGTTACCCATTCGTAGAACTCCACAAGATTGGTTTGACATGATCTACCTGGCACAAACCCATGTTGCTGACTATCCAGACCTCCCACCTCCTCCAAGTACAGCCCAGATCGTTCCTTTAGTATACTCTCCATTAATTTTCCCACCACCGAGGTCAAACTGATGGGTCTATAGTTACCTGGTACTTCTCTCGACCCCCCTTTATGGATTGGCACCACATGTGCCTCTCGCCAATCCCTAGGTACCCTCCCTGTCTCAAGAGACCTGTTGAAGAGCTCCGCCAAGGGTGCAGCCAGTATGTCCGCCAAGCATGTTTTGCTTAAATATGTGCTGTGTCTTTAAATGTATGCAGTAGAAAGAAGAAAGTTGGTAAATCTCTTTAATCATGTACTTCACAGTTTTAAGAAGAAAAGTGAAGGAAAGAATTGGACCAGCGGTCTTCTCCTACAACAGCATGCTTGTACGTACAGCAACTGAGAGCTGGTACATGAGAAATCACACATTTGTATCAAATTCAGATCCTGTGCTTGACACTCTGATAAAATATTCTGAACAAACTAGTTCATTAAATTGAAAGTCTCATTGTCTAACTAGTCATCTTTTGTTGTTAGCACCATAGAGCTGACCAGTAAAATAAAAAATTAAAAATAAAAAAAAAAGACAGCACCATCACGAGAAGGCTCAGAGCTTGACTCTCAGTTCAGTACAGAGTATTCAGTTGGTTTTGGAATAGTAAGAGCACCCTCAAGTGGCCATTCTTTCTTTTCTAAGCAAACAACAGACAAAAATGTTTGGTTTGGTTAATGTGATTGGGGGGGGCAGTCCATATGTTTTTTTACTTTTTTATTTTTTTCTTTACAATGGAACATGCAGGTTGTACATTATTTAAAGAGTAGCACTCTACTGAAATAAAAAAAAATAAAGCTATTAGATTTCCAACAGTTATTCTTCCCTTTGATGTTTTCTATTTTTAGTTTGCTACTTAAGAGTTCAGGTAATGCTGCATATATTTCAGTGGAACCTCCATGTAATCCTGAAACCCTCCAACCTGGATAATGCCTGGAGTCTGCTTAAGTTGACTGACTGTTCTAGTTACATGGGAAAATGACTAACTCCAGTAACAACTTTTCCTCTAACGGCACAAGAACAGCTAGTATAACTTCCCTTCCCTGCTTCTCCTTTTATAGTTAGATAAGTAGGGTCTTCAGAATCAAGTCTTTATTTATCAGCTTGAGCTTTTGATGTTTTTCATTTCAATTTTAGTTCTCTTTAATTAACAGGAACATTTTTTTTTACAATAATACTCCTGGACTCTTTAAGCTGAAAGATCTGGTGATACAGTGCTGGGAGACTGAATGTAAGGAAGTTAATTAGCATATGGAATTTGCGTATGCCTTGCTAATACACATGCACTAGCCTACGTATATAAACCCTTATCTGGCGAGCAGCAGCCCACGCTTTCTGCAGTTTGTTCTAAGTGTTATACAGCACAGTAAACCTACCAGCTCACGCCACATTGGTGTCTGTGTGATTATTACATGGTGTCAGAATGGACCACCTGCAGCCTCCCACCACTCTCAATCTACATGGAAATGTTGCTGAAAATGAGAAGATTTAAGCAACAATTTGAAATTTTCTCAGTTGCCAATGGACTCACTGAAAAATCCCAGAAAATCCAGGCTATGACCCTCCTGCATGTGGCAGGCCCTGGTGCATTAGAGCAAGAGAAGGAGCAACTGAATAAAATCACGGCACAATTTGAGAGGTATTGTAACCCAAGAAAGAATGTGACTTATGAGAGACATTTGTTCAATACTAGAAGCCAGAATCTGGGTGAGTCCATTGATTCATATGTAACTGAGCTGAGGCAGAAGGCTAAATCTTGTGAATTTAGAGATTTAACTGAATCGTCGATCAGAGATAGAATTGTATGCGGCATACATAGCAGGCACGTGAGACACACACTGTTGAGAAAAGTGGACTAAACATTAGATGATGCCATAGCTATATGCAGGGCTGCTGAACTGAGTAAAATGCAGATTAAACGCTTAAGTGGAAATGCTCAGGATGAAAGCTCAGTGCAAGTAGCAGTTGTGCAGGATGAAAGAGTAAAAGCAAGTGCCAATGTGAGCAAAGGGAGTTATGTACCTCAAGCGAATAAAGTCAAATGTGAAACGTGTGGTCGCGAGCATGAGATAAACAAATGCCCAGCATGTGGACAGTATTGTAGAATGTGCCACAGGAAAAATCACTTTGCTAGAGTATGTCATGTGGGTAAATGCAGTGAGATCCATGTTAGAGAAGATGCCCAGAAAAATGAAAGTACTTTTAGTATTGAGACTGTGAGCACCTATAAACTCGAGACTGACTGGAAAGTAAATCTGAGCATAGATGGGAAAATGGTGATGTTCAAATGAGACACTGGAGCACAGTGTAATGTGATGCTTTTTTCAGATGTATAAGACATTGTCTGGAGAAGCTGTTCAAAGATCGTCAGCTAGATTGGTTTCCTATTCTGGGCATAAACTTGATGTGAAAGGCAAAGTGATGTTGCTAACATGTTTTAAGCAAAAATATTACTTGTTGGCATTTCAAGTGGTTAATGCAAGTGTGACCCCAGTGTTGGACCTATCTATTTGTTTGGAAATGAAACTTATAAAGAAGCTATTTTCAGTAGATGCCTCAAGTGGAATTGCAGGGGAAACCACAGAAGGAAAACTGGCTGAATTTGCTGATGAATTTGAGGAATTGGAATGCTTAGAAGGTGAATAACACATTAAAATAGTTAAGACAGTTAGCTCTGTGATCCACCACCCCCTAGGAAAATGCTGTATAGTACTTGTATTCACGTTTCTTTTATTTTGCGATGACAGCTGATCATCTGGTTTCATGGTCTTTTGAATTAGCAGACCGGCAATCAGTTGAGCTGGCATTTAAAACATTTTCAACTGTAGGCAGTAATTTCCCTCTGTCGTTCCCTCTGAGCATGTCATGCGCTGCAAGAGTGCGCTACTGTATTTTCATTGCTGACTACAGTCTTTGTGCAGTATGTCGGTACTTACATGGCTATCTGGTGGAAAATGAAAATGGCAATATCTGCTTGATGCGTAAGTTAGTCCACAATCTACCACAAATGCACCATTCATAAAGTTGTACATTCTTTTTTTTTGTTTATTACATTCTTTTTACATTTTGTTCATTACATTCTTTTTGTCATTTTCAGGTATTGTCATGGCACAGGAGTGATGGAAGAACATTGAGATGACAAATAAGCACGCCATCAGGAACATGTGGTGACGACAGTGAACGGCAAATGGCAGTGAATGGCAACTGAACACTTTAGTTTCAGTGTTTTTTTTAACTTTACTTACTTTACTAATTGTGGTGATGTTGTGAAATAAAGTTTAGCAAACAAAATACTTCTTTGTGATGGATTACTGCCGAAGATGGATTTTTGGAAGATGTGTTTTCGAGTGAATGCGTGAGTGTTAGTGATCAAGGTTGAGCAATCGATGAAGGTACCCTGTTCAAGATCTGTATTTTTACTTGACTTACCGATAAATGAGACAGGTTGTATTATGAGACAAGCTGAAGCTGAAGCATTAAAGCATAGGTAAATTACTGTAGATAACTAGATGCTGGCCATCAACAGAAGGTGTGTGACGGCGGGGGGGGGGGTCCAGTTTGTTGTTAGAACTATTGATAATATTTTGCTGACCTTAAATTTTTGCTTGTGCTATCTTCTCAGCTAATATAGTGAAAATTTGGAGTCAATGAAAATAAGGTACTATACAGTACCTTTCACATTACAAGACAAAGTTGAGCTAGAGAATATGGAAATATTGGGGGTTATTGAGAAAGTGGAGAAACCCACGAGCTGGGTCAACTTGATGGTGGTCATACAAAAACCAAGCAAAGTATGAATTTGCATAGATTCCAGAGATCTTAAAAGAGCAATTAAAAGGGAACATCATCCGATAAAAACAGTTGAAGAGGTTGCAGCCAAGCTAGCAGGGGCCAAAGTATTCACAGTGTTAGATGCTGGGCATGCCTTCAGGCAGATAAAACTGGATGGGCCTAGCTCTGATCTAGTGACTTTTAATACACCTTGTGGGAGGTACAAGTTCAAGCGTCTCCCCTTTAGGATTTGCTCAGCACCAGAAGTCTTCCAAAAGAAAATGTCACACCTTTTTTAAGGGCTTGAGGGCACAGAGGTCATTATGGATGACATCCTAATATGGGGAGCTCATGTACAAGAGCACAATGAGAGGTTACAGAATGTTATTCAAAGAGCCAGAGATAAGCATTTGTCTTTAAACCTAAAAAAAATTGAAAATCAAAATGTTAGAGATCCAATATATTGGACACAAGTTAAGTAATGACAGGCTGTTGTCAGACCCAAGAAGATAAAAGCACTTACCAAGATGTCTGTTCCCCAAAATAAGACTGACTTACAGAAATTTATGGGCATGGTAAACTACCTGGCAAAGTTCATTCCAAACCTATCAACTGTAAATAAGCCATTGAGAGAGTTACTAGAGAAAGAAACAGTATGGCACTAAGAGGAGCGCCATCAACAGGCCTTTCTAGAACTGAAAACAGTTGTCACAAACCCCCTGGTGCTGGTCTACTGTGATCTAAGGAACCCTGTTGACTTATCTGTTGATTCTTTTTCAGAAAGGCTGGGTGCATGCCTACTGCAAGAAGGCAGGCCCCCCGCTGCTTTTGTTTCCAGATCACTTAATAAAACTGAGAAAAATTATGCACAAATTGAAAAGGAAATGGTAGCTATTGTGTTTGGCTGTTCTAAATTTCACCAATCCACCAAGCCAGGTAAGACCACAGACCCGGCCAGGAAAGCTGGCAGTAACTCTGATTGGCGAGCGCTCTCTGCTGCCACCTCTGATTGGACTTATGCCCTACACTTCTGCCTCTGATTGGACCAGCTTTTTTTCCTCTCTGTCTGTGCTTTCCTGGGCTTCAGTGCCCATTAGATTGTATTGGAAAAAGCTGAACATTTGCACCCATCCCCCCCTCCTCCAACCCTATTAAATAGTCTTAAGTCCCTCCCCCCAGCTGAGTCACCCCCGCCCCGCTTAAACGCTATAGGGCCTCTCTCTAGGACCTCCCCTTAGCTGGCCAGAACTCTCTCTTCATCTTGCCCTCCCTCTATCTCTGTCTATCTCTCTGCAGTGCTAAATGACTCTCTAGCTCCTTCCTCTCCACCTCCCATTAGTACTCCACTCCTTTGTCTGCCTTTTATCCTGTGTTTCCTTCCTGCACCCCACCTTGCCGTGCCAACCGCGACTGCTGGAAGTCATAATACACCCCACTATGCTTCCTCAACTCCTTATTCTCTGGTCATTATTTCCCCTCTTCTACCTCCCTGGATCCTGTAACCCCTCCCCTCTATCAAGTTACCAATTTGACTTTGTTCACTACCACCCATGCACTCTGCAAACTGAACCATACTCCCCCTCCGCACCCTCAGCGGATTATGAATGGCAGCACCCAGGTACCCCTTACCGAGGGCCCTGGGCTCTCTCATCTCCTCTCCCACTCTTGGTACATAGGACATCACTCTGGGACCAGTGCCAGCAGCTCTCTCTACTTACCAGTAGAAAGCAGACTCAAAAACATTCCATCAGGGACCTACACTTGTATACCTTGAAGCTGCTGCTGCTTCTGTTTGGCAACATCCACCCTAACCCTGGACCCATAACTCATGGGTTGACCAACCAAGAAAAACACACTGTGGCACTCTCCCTAGCTACTTTAAACATCTGCAGTCTTCTCCCAAAGCTTGATGCCCTGCAAATCTTCTCAAACCAGTACAAACTGGACGTCATTGCAGTAATCGAAACCTGGCTAACACCTAAGATCCCTGACTTGGCAATCGCCCTGCCTGGCTACAATGTTTTTAGGCTCAATCGGTTGGCTAAAAGAGGAGGGGGCTGCGCTATATACCTCAGAGTCTCTCTTGGGCCACCCCCTAACCACCCCTCTCTCAGACTCATCTGCACAGATCCTTCTTATTTGTATCATCCTAGGAGCTCACGGCAAAGTCCTCACACTTGCTGCAGTGTACATCACCCCAAAGGAATAAGAAAAAGGTCTCAATGTCATTCTTGACTTCACTCGAACACAACCCCCTGGTTCAGAGTTAATCATGCTTGGAGACTTTAACATAAACTGGCTTGCCCCCGATACTGGTAGCCTCAAGGATGCCATCACCTCTGTTAACCTTACACAACTGGTCACCTCCTCTACCAGACACAACTACAGAACTGGAACCAACTCCCTCCTGGACTAGGTGCTAACCAGCCACCCTACCCATATCTCCAACATCTTCATCCTCCCAGACTCACTTAGTGATCATTCCCCTGTCACCTGTGAATGGTCAAATAAATTCTGAAAACCCCCACCATCAGTCATCATCAGCAGAATCCTTCCCTGAGGGAAGCTGAATCTCCTCAAATCCTTCCTCAGGCAGCAAGATTGGTCTCCTATCTACAATGCAATGGATGTCAACTCAGCCCTGGATTTCTTCATCACCACTTTCAACGTGGCTTGTGACTCCTATGTCCCCTTCAAAAAGCATAAAGTCAAAGTCCTTTGTAATCCATGGCTCACTGCCAACCTAAGTGTGCAGCTAAAATCAAGGGACCACCTCTGGCTCCTGGCTCGGGCATCTGGCACGCAAGCCAACATTCAGAACTATAAACATGCCCGAAATGACTGCACAAAATCAATCTGACTACAGAAAAGCACCTACTACAGGGAAACTCCCACCAGTTCATGGGGAAATGGGATAGCGTTCTGGAACAATATCAAAGTAGTAACCGGAAAACAACCAAAGACCTCCCCAACTATGCTAATCACTGATGGGTCTATTACCCTTGACCCCACAACTATTGTTAATACCTTCAATACTGCCTTCATGGACCTTAGTAATGTTCTCCCCCCGACTACTTCAATGAATCGCACTCCCCTGCTTGCCCTTCCAGCACCCCTCTCTCCCCCACATATCCTCCATTCTACTTCAAAGCAGTCAAGCTACACGAAGCTCACAAATACATAAGTAAAGCAATTGCAAAATCAAGAAATAGTGGGGACTCACTTGACCTAAAACTGCTGTCCCTCACCCTAGCTGAGATGATTAGCCCACTAACTAAGATTTTCAACCTCTTCCTCTGCCAGTTCTCTGACAGACGGAAATCTGCTATCGCTATTCCGGTCCATAAAAATGGAGATAGGGCCTACCACGGAAACTACCGACCAATCTCCATATTGCCTTCCCTATCCAAGGCCATCGAACACTTAGTTGCTGACCAACTCACTGATTACCTAGACAAACACAATATCCTATGTACACAACAACATGGTTTCAGAAAAGGGCACAGCACCACATCTGCCCTTCTGGAATTCACCAGAGCCATCCACAATTCTCTGGATAATGGGCAACTAGCTAGGTCGGTCTTTATAGATCTAACTAAGGCCTTTGATATCATCCATCATCGGCTGCTCCTGGAACAGCTCTTAAATGCTGGGCTCTCCCTAGACTCCACTGCTTGGTTTTAAAGCTATTTGGAAAACAGATCTCAAAGAGTAAAAATTGCTGGTGTCCTCTCCAATGCAAGATCAGTCCGCACAGGAGTTCCTCAAGGTTCCATACTGGGTCCCCTTCAATTCAGCCTCTTCCTGAATAGCCTCCCTCATTTCTGCCTGGAACAAATCATACTCTACGCCGATGATGCCATAATTTATACCACCCATAAGGACCCACAATCTTTGCAAAACAACCTCCAGCATGGTTTCCCCGCAGTTGAAAAATGGTTCAGCAAACATAGACTCATCCTTAACTATAAAAAAACTAAATCGATGCTTTTCAGTAACTCCCACAGCAAGAACCAGCTGCATCCACTGACCATCACAAACTGCCTTAAAATGGCCCTTGAACAGGTGTATTCCTTTAAATATCTTGGGATCTGTCTTGACAGTAACCTGTCCTATGGTGCCCATATTGATAGCATCGCAAAGGCTGCCAATAAGCGACTCGGTCTCCTTTACAAGCACAGATCATAGCTCACCCCAGAAGCCTTAAGGGTCACTGTCCAAAGCTCTGTTGTCTCCGTAATCGACTATGGCCTCATCATTTACAGCTCTGCCACCTCAACAGCCCTCAGATGTGTTTTCATCACCCTCAACAAAGCCTGTCATCTTATAACTAGAGCTCATCGTCTTACCCACACCTGTGATCTCTATGCTCTAACTGGCTGGCTACAACTCTCAAACCACCTAAAATACCAAATCTGCATTATGGCAAAGAAGATAACCATGGGCCTTGCTCCCCCAGGTGTCCAAGCCCTCCTTTGCCCATGTAGCAATCCCCGCCATACTAGGGGCTCTGAATCTCAACTCCTGCTGGTCCCCCACTGTCGAACATCTCTGGGACAATGTTCATTCACCTACAGGGCCCCAAGCTGGTTGAATAGTCTCAACAGTGAAATCTCCTCCATTCCCAAGCTTGGCCCCTTCAAAACAAAGCTCCACCTCTATCTTACTGCCTCCAGCACCTGCGACTGTCTCGTCTAGCCATCCCTCCTGTCTATCCTACAGCCTTTGCCTCTGCTCTTCCATCTAGTACTTAACTCCTTCTTCTCTATCTCTCCTCCTGCCCCCTCCCAACCCTGCCACCTGCACTTCTCTTTGTGATGTGACAATGCCACTGGCAGCTCTTATCTCCCACTGTCCTACCCATGTCTTGCAACACAATTTCTACATCTTCATCTGCCCTTGCCCTGTCTCCTCCAAAATGTAAGTATTTATCCTTTTGAAACTGATTGTAACCTGTTTACCCTGCCTTGCTTGTTGTATTTTGTTGTACTGTCTTCAAATTGACATGTAAACTTTGTAAAAGAGCCTTGGCACAAAGGTACTTGTAATCCTCAATTCAAATAAATAAATAAATAAAAAATATATATCTATGGCAGACCAAGGGTCCGTGTTGAATCAGACCACAAGCCCCTAGAAAGCTTTTTCAAAAAAACACTGGCCATAGCCCCACCGAGAATTCAATGCATGATGCTAAAACTGCAAAGGTATGATTTACGAGTACAGTACAAAGTGGGTAATGAACTTCATATAGCAGATGCCCCGAGTAGGGCTGTGTGAGAAAATTCTGTGCCAGAAACTGAACTATACAAATATGAGGTTAACACAGTGGATTATGCCTATTGTGATGCTCTGCCCTCTGCTTATGGTCATTGTATGATAGTTATATTATAAATAAATGGTCTGTGTATGAAATGTCAGTATGTGAGAAATTTGGCCTTTAACTTTAAAGGTCAGTAGCTGAAACGACAGGATGTCATTAAATTGACCAGGGGAACCATTTAATTAAGACTTCCTTACAGAAGAGCATTTTATTACCTTTTATGACCTGCCCAGGCTTTTGAAGTTGAAACTAAATGTGAGTTTTATGATGTTACAGGAAGAAAGGTAATTGGGCTGGTTCCTCTTATTTTCGTACATAGCCAGAAGTGTGTGAAGAGTCATAAAACCCTCAGATCACACTAGCAGCAGGAAATAAGGCGAAGGAACATCAAAGCGAAATATTTGATTAAAGACTGTCATATTTGGGAAATAGCTAGTTATAGATTTCTCAAAGTAATGACTCACATCCTCAGGGATAACTATGTTAAAAATTAAAATCTAAGGGAGGATTTAGCTGACCTCATCAAAAGGGAGTGGGGGCAGACAGAGTTAAAAATGGAACACTGTATCTGGGAAATGTGACACATGATTTTTGGGCTCTGAGACAGAAGTTCTCTAACTTAAACAGCACTTACAAGGTAATACTTGGAAGAAATAAAGTATTTATGGTAGGAGTGTTTTGTTCTGTAACTTCCTTCTTGTTTTACATGATTGTAAGATGTATGTTATATTGTTCTGTATTTAATTTACCTGTTTTTATCATATTTTCGTAGACAACCTTTTCTTTGAAAAACTGCCTGGATGTCTTCTCAGTTTCTTTTTGCATGTGAGGTACCTGTGTTTAAGTCTGTCAGCTGTTGAAAAGCTTGATTGTGTTACTGAGCTTGTATAATAAGATAAGAAATACCCAGGTCTCTTATAGAGTTAAAAAGGGTTAATTTTGGATACCTGGTTAGGTGCCCTTAGGTGAAAGATATATTGCATCCCCCCAAAGAGAATATTATCTGAGCCTGTACATTTGGATATGCTTGCATAAAGTTCACTGTTTGAATCCCTTCAGAACTCAAGACTAATGGTGATTCAGACCCCAAAGCAAACAGGAGGGTTACCCTGTCTGTTACTTGTTCACACTATTGCACTCTGAGGTTGGCACTGTGGGAGCAGAGGGCCTGACCTGCGGAGTGTGTTTGTGACACCTATTAGTGATGAAAAACTGAAATTGTTTTGGCAGGAGACTGACAAAGATTTAGCATTGGTCAAGTTGAGAGACACTGTTTTGAATGGGTGGCCCCAGGAGAAAACATCAGTGCACCCCAAGATAAGGCAGTACTGGCAGTTCAGAGATGAAATCTCGACAGAAAATTAACTTTTGCTGAAGGGGGAGAGACAGATGGTCCTCACATCACTGAGACCAGACATGTTAACCAGATTACACAGCAGCCACTTGGGCAATAAAAAAGGAAAGCACAGGGCCAGAGATTTTTTTATTCTGGCCAGGGATGAACAGTCAGATTAGTGATATGGTGGCCCAGCACGGCATTTGCTACCATTTTAGGAAAGCACAATCTAGAGAACCGCTACAGATACATGAGATACCAGAGAGACCTTGGCAAAGGGTTGGGACTGACTTATTTGAATCAGAAAGGAAACACTATCTGGCAATGGTTGATTACTACTCCAAATACATTGAGATATCCAAGTGGCAAAATACAACAAAAAAAATGGTGATTAACCATATTTAATCACAATGTGCAAGGCATGGTATCCCAGAAATACTAGTAACGGACAATGGCTCACAATTTGTCTGCACTGAATTCAGGGACTTTCAATGAAAGTATACAGTAAGTGTAAACATGTAACATCTTTACCAAAATACCCCCAGAACAATGGCATGATGGAATGAGCCATTCAAACAATAAAGAAACTGTTAAAGAAAGCACAAGTGGATCGTCAAGATTCTTACTTAGCACTCTTGGAATTGAGAAATACCCCCACTGGGGGGGGGGGCTAGGATGACCAGCACAGCTGCTTATAGACCGCAGAACCAGAACTTTAATGCCTACCAGATCTGAGCTACATAAACCAAAAGTGCCCAAAGTTGATGTACGAGCTACATTACAAGGGACTCAAGAAAAACAAAAATCTTATTACAATTTGCATGCCTGACCACTCCCAGCCTTACAGCTGGGACAGACTTTACTTGTGAACACCTGAGAATCCCTGGACCCCTGCAATTGTGGAATGCCATGCTGAAGAGCAATGCTCCTATGAGGTCCAATCAAATGGGAAACTGTATCGAAGAAACAGGAGGGACCTTCTGTTAACCCCTGAGCCGCACCACTCCTGTAGCCCACAAAACTCACACATCCGAGGAGAAGAAGAGAGAAGAGAGCCGGATGACATGATGGAGGATGATGGGATCCCAGAGGTGCCTGCAATGGAGATCCCTCCACAAGTGACATTGGGGCAGTTACAAAGCAAGCCTGTGGAGTTGGCCCCACCCCTGAGCAGTCAGGACCAATTGACTGGCATCAGCTACAGCCCGAGAATTTGCCGTGTCAGTGGCAGGGAGAATCGAAGACCTGCCTGGCATTGTGACTACATAGACTCACAAAAACTTTGAGCTACATAGAACTTTAAACATTTTATGTTTGGGGGGAAGTGTAATTGAGAAGGGTGATGTAAGGAAGTTAATTAGCATACGCAAATTGTGTATGCCTTGCTAATGCGCATGCGCTAGCCTATGTATATAAACCCTTATCTGGCAGGCAGTAGCCCACACTTTCTGCAGTTTTTTCTAAGTGTTATATAGTACAGTAAACCTACCAGCTCACTCCATGTTGCTGTCTGCGTGATTATTATGCTGAAGACCAACACAGGAAAGAAAGCATCTTTGAAAAACATTCTATGATCATGGCATCAATCCTCATGTGAGATGATGCTTAAGTCCTACTGGCTGTTCTAATACCATTAGAAGTAAAGCTGATAATACTGTGAGCAACTTTTTCTTCATATAATTCTTGAAGGAAAGGTGACCTTCTGTAACAGATATCCTGTATTGTCCCTGGTGTTATAGTGCATTAAAGTAGAGAATGTAAACAATGCACAGCAGTAGCGTTATCTTAAATAACAAGAATCATAGAAATCTGATGGCAGAAAATGACCTCTTTGTCCCATCGGAGTCTGCCTCTTCTCTCCTCCCTACTCATGACCTTTGAGAATGGACATCCCCTTCTCCCCATTGGCCAACTCCTTATGTCTGTCCCATGCCCTCTTGAAGCCCTCCACCGTTTTGGCCCTTGCCACCTCCTCAGACAGCTTGTTTTAGGGCTCCACCACCCTCTCCGGGAAGTAACACCCCTGCTCATTACCTTTAAATCTTTCTCCTACTAATCTCAGACTAATACCTCTAGTTTTAGTACCCACTTTCCTGGTAAATAAGCTCCCCTCCCTCACCTTATTAATCCTGTTCACTTACTTAAATGTTTCTATCATGTCCCCCCTCTCCCTTCTAGTCTCCAATGGGTACAGATCCAGTTCCCTCCACCTCTCCTCATTGGACTTCCCATGCATACCGAGCACCATTTTGGTTGCCATCCTCTGAACCCTTTCTATTCCATCTATGTCCTTGTGTAGGTGAGGTCTCTGGAATTGGACTCCCTACTCCAGGTGAGGTCTTACCATGGTTTTATAAAGAGGCATTAGCACCTCCCTCCTTCTACATGTTATGCCCCTCCCTATACATGCCGGCATTCTATTTGCCTTGTCTACTGCCTTGCTGCATTGGTTACCCTTCTTAGGTTGTTTGATATTATAATTCCCAGCTCCCTTTCCTGCCCAGTTGGCTTTATTACCCCCCCCCAGTGTGTAAACTGCTTGTGGGTTTTTATGCCCCATGTGCATTACTGTACATTTTTTGGCATTGAATTTCAGACACCAGGTTTCCGACCACTCTTCCAGAATCGTCATGTCCTCCCTCATGGCCTCCACCCCAACGGTGTGTCCACCCTATTGCAGATCTTCATATCATCAGCACATAGGTACACCTTCCCCTCCAGACCCTCTGCTATATCACTGATATAGATATTAAAAAAGAGGGGTCCCATTTTAGACCCCTGGGGCACCTTGCTCATCACCCCATTCTCCTTAGAATGCACCCCATTAACCACCAAGCTCTGGCTTCTGTCTTGTAACCAGTTTTCCACCCACCGAGTTATTTTCAGTCCTACCCCTAGGCTTTCCAACTTATTTACCAGCTTTCTATGAGGGATAGTGTCGAAGGTCTTACTGAAGTCCAGACAGGCCACGTTCACTGCCCCTCCCTGATCAACCATCTTTGTCACTCAATCAAAAAACTCTATTAGGTTTGTCTGGCATGACCTCCCATTTGTGAAGCCATTCTATCTGTCATCCTGCAGTCCGCTGTCCATTAGGTAATTAACAACCCTTTCCTTTGTTAGTACTGCCATCACCTTACCCGCCACCGAGGTGAGGCTGACCGGGTGATGATTTTCCTCCTCCTCCTCCCTGCTGCCCCCCTTGTGTAGTGGCACCACATCAGCCTTTTTTCCAGTTGATTGGCACCCATCCTGTATCCAGGGACAAGTTAAACAGCCTTGTAAGAGGTGCCGCCAACTCCTCCCTTAGTTCCCAGAGAACCCTAGGAAGTAAGCCATCTGGCCCCATTGCCTTGTCCACCTTCAACCTTCCTAGTTTCTGTCTTGCTCTGCTTTCACTGAACAGGCTAGTATCCACCCTTTCATCTTCCCTTCCCCTCCCTTTTAACTTTGGCCTCCTACCCTCCTCCTCCACCATGAAGACTGAGCAGAAGTAGCTATTAAGTACCCCTGCCTTCTCAAAGTTTCACTCCACTTGTACTCCTTCATCCTTCCTCCCCCCTCATCCGTACTACCCCCTGCCACACCTTCCTCTTCTCTCCAACATTTCCAGATGTTTTTGTCGTGGGGGACAAGGTAGATCCATAACTGACACAGGATAGAAAAATCCACAGCACTATGCTAAGAACTACTGGTCATCTGGAAAGGGGAAAGTAATGTTTTTGGTTGAAGGTTCATGTGATTGTGAACACCACAAAAGTTCAAGTGGACTGAATGGAAGGTAAAAGTGCAGAATTTTAGCACATTCTCTGAATACAAATTTAGCATTGACTCATCATTACACACAGGTCCCAGAGATATCTAACAGTTCTGGGCCCCCAACAGCACTCACAATTCTCAGCCAGCAGTTCCTGGTCTCTCAATGGCACTCTTTGTTCCTTTTTCATTGACGACAACAAGGGATGGGACCCAGTTTTCAAAAGTTGACCCAGGGCTTGTGTCAAGTCCTGTGTCAACCCTGATATCTGGCACAGCTGTGCCAAACTTCTTTGATGCAACTATGCCCAATTTTAGTACATTGGGCACAGTTGGGATTGTTTCCACACTTTATGGCAGCTTGCACCAAACATTTGGTGCAAGCCCCTCAGAAGGGTCCCTAAATGGGGCATGTTAGATTTGGGGGGAGCTGGTCCCCAACTTGTAGCATTGGTGCACAGGGATGAGAATCCCTGATCAGTGTTGAGAGAATGCCACAATCCCCTGTGCCGTATGTTCAGCACACCAGAGGACTGCGGCATACGCAGGGCTTTTGAAAATTGGGCCCATGGATTGCAGGTCAGCTCACTGTCCATGCTGCACTTCAAGGCAGACAGCCCAGACTAGCAGAGACAATCAATGACTTCACTCGCACACTTTGGCTAACTTTCCAGGACCTTGGTGTTCTCTACCGCCCGTTTTGCTCCTCTTACTTCCTTGTCCTACAATTAGCCAATCTTACTCTCTGCCTGAGAACCTAAGGCTACTATAGGAGCATTATTCTCACAGCACAGGATCCTCTATTTTGTGCTTGCTCAGGTAATCAGACTCTCTCATGTTCTCTTTGGGACCTTCATGCTACCACCAGTGAGCAGTGACACAGGGAAGAATGGGGACTTACTTTATGCAATCAGCATGTCTGCAACCTCAACCTGCCATAGATCACTGCAGTCAGCAGGCAGAGGCAGGTTATTGGACTGGAGACACTTCCAGTCACTCACAAACCCACTGTAAGGATGAAAGGGTGCACAAGTAAACCAGTCCACCATCCTCATTTACTGAGAATCCCAGCCATCACCATAAATGGCATGGTTGTCATTTAATCAAAGTCACCACTGGGAAAATGGAGGAGGACACAGGAATCACAAACAGAATAGGGAAACTGTTAGTGGCTGCAGAGAACAGCTAAGACTACTGTCCAACCATATCATGTGACTGCCTCATTGCAGTACACTGGAATCCCACATGGTCCAGAAACAACAGCTGCTACCCTGGCTCCCTCATTCCAGCTCACCGGGGCCCAACTGGGCCAGAAATAACACCATCAATTGATGACAGCTTCCTCAGTGGATCTCACTGGAGACTAAGTTAGGTCAGAAAAAACAGCCACTGACCTTAGCTCACTCAGAAAGGCTCATCCCTACCAAACGCCTTAGCAGCATGCCAAGGCCTCAGGGTTTCCTTGGTGACTGCAGCTCTCTCACCAAAAGCTCCAAAAAGAACCAGAAATAATAGCCACTGACCATGGCTCCCACACCAGAGCCCACAAGTGGCCCGATCTGAACCAGAAAATATAGAATGGCATTGGACCGGGGACCAGTAGCAACACTGGAGAGAAAATAAACAATATATTGTACATACTCCTGGATAAAGTTTTGCAAGTTGCATTTGTGTTAACTAGTGATGTGCAAATACCTAAGTTTGAATATTTGCCAAGTATTTATATTCAGGAAGCCCAATTATTCGTTATTTGTGCTTCATTTTTTGTTATTTGGCCACTGTAACAGTGTAGGAGACTTTAAGATCTCCTGAAACTCCCTGTCTAATCAGAGGCCACTGCGGAAGCTCACTGAAGGTAACCCATGTGACTCAGCACTCACAGAAACTACAGGTAAGACAGACAGACATCTGAACTGCTGTGAAAGAGCAATCTGCTTCCATCTACTTGTTAAAATTAGACAAAGAAAATAGGGATGGGAGAACTTGGTGAAGTTCTGACCCTTATTAAATAAGAACCGGAACATGGTGAAGCCTGATTTATCCTGATTAGTTCTGATTTATTGATGAATATTTGAACAAATTTGAAAAAGTGCATAAAAGTGACCAAAGTAGGTCACATTGGACACAGAGGCCCAAAGGAAATAATGTAATGGATTATTTGCATAAAAATTAAAGTAAAACTGCTAAATAAAAAAAAAACAATCTGTCACTACTAGCCCCTTCATGGCTGGCCTATAATGGTGGCATATCATGCTCAGGCCCATGACATGAGTGTGCTGGGAGAGACAGACAGACTGATGCAAATACCTACAGTATATCATAGCACCACCAAGCACTGCAGGCACTGCCAGGCAGCTAAGATTTTCTTTTTTTATTAATGGTGCTATGTGGGTATTATTTTGGTGGATGTACCAGTCAGAGCTAAACAAGCCAATGCAATGGATATGAATGATCAAATGAGCAGCACTAAGAGAGCCCACCCACCCACCCACCCTACCCATGTGAATGATGGCCCTGCTTTGCATGCCCCAGTGTACTGTGGTATATGGTACACTACCTGGTCCAAGAGGTGATAATATTTTCTAGTACTACGACTACCTCTACTGAATCTGATCAACATGCTGACGATGCTGAATCCTTAAAGAAGAAAAACAAAATAGTGAACACCACCCAGGCAGGCAGCCAGTCACACATCACACTGGTCAAGTGCAGAGCAGACATAGAAAAGTTTGTCACTGCCACCTGATGAAGACCTGATGACACACAACATAACACAACACAATGACATCCTTCCTAGTTCCACAGTTGCTTGCTGCCAGCCACTGCCAAGTTAAGTATCACAAATAAAATATAGTAATACAATAATCTCAGCCCAGTTACTGTAAATATAATGTAACCAGGATAGCATACCACACGCACACAATGAAGAAATAATACAAATTTTCAATTTAGCAGCATTTTTTTCTTTGAAATATTTGCAGCCAAATACTGAGGATGTGAGAAATATAAAAAGAGTATTCGGTTTCTGAATTTTCAGGCATCTGCTAAGCCATGACTGTACAAAAGTTAAAACAGTACAGTCAGGACTCAGGATCAGGATTAGTTGCTGAGGGTAAAAGAAGTGACAAGTATCAGTAATAAGGAGTAGGACTGGACTAAGGACAAAAAGTGATAAATAAGTAGTAGTCGTGACTCGTGAGGGCAAAAACTGACAGTAGTAGTAGCAGTAGACAGTAGTACCCCACTTCCAGATCAGATAGTGGTACCAGGTACCACCAGGGAAGTCTGTGGCATGAAATGCAGTTGCTTGCTGTATTTGGACTCTGAACCCACTGATGTTATTTTTTTTCTATTCTGTGCTGCTCATGTGAACATAGTGGCCTGGCCTAGTCCATCCTGACCTGACTCGTTGCAATTAATTGCTACCTCATGTAGTAGGCCCTATTCACAAAAGATTTTCACCACAGGCACAAACTCTTGAAAGTGTTTTGTGCATAGGGCCTGTTCAGAGCAGCCAGTGTATGTTTTATTCAGGTATCATATTTGAAATTAAAGTGAGGAATGCTGACTTTGAGAAATGTGAGGAGCTCAGCATTTTCTGGTGTCAAATGGGATCATGTGTCAGTAATGACATTACCAGCTGAGCTGAACAATCATTCTGAACAGACACTAGTCGGAGGGCAAATCATGTACTTCATTGCAACGTTTACTAAAGCAGGCCACCTATTTTGTTTGGATTTCCGTATTTCAAAGAATCAGCATTCTAGCTGATATTGGGCTCTGCCAGGTACATTTCAGCAATGTCTGTGCTAAGGCTGTGTTACAAGAGGCAGATGAAGATGTTACAATAACATCTTCTAAGTGACTCCTGAGACATGAAGCTGAACCACGTGACTGTGGGACAGTGCTGTCATGCTTGGCTAATTGTGAAGAAGAAGATTCAGCTGCAGTGGCTGAAGAGGAAGGGGGAAAAATGCCACAACAGTAGAGGATGGACCACCAGATGCTGTGCTGCTGTGTTGTGAAGAAGACTCTAAATGTGGTGCTGCTGTTGTACTCTGTTCCATGACAGCACGCACCTTGTCGATTACTTCTTGTTTGTTTCTCTCAAAACAAGTATCATCATTATCACCATCACTCAGATAGTTGCATTGATTTGTGTCATGGGTCCAAGATTGTTGCTTTAATGTAGTAATCAGAAACAAGCATTTTGCATAGTTTGTCATCTTCCTCAACTTTTTTGATCATATGTCTTGTTAGATCTTGTATTCTGGAGGGCAACCTGCATGTGTCAGTGCCACTGGCAGCCTGTGTGATCATGGACCTGTCTTGCTTCTCTAACTTTTCCCTAATCAGATTCAATCTGAATTTTAAAATTTTTATTAGGGGTACCACCTGGCTCAGAGTTGTTGTGTTTGCACTAACCTCCCTGGTAATTTCTTCAAATGGCTAGAGCAGTACAATAATAAACTCCAGCATGGCCCACTGTGATAGAGTGATATAGATGTCTGCATCACCAATTTTATTTTCTAAGGTGTACTGCCTGACAACTTTCTTTTGCTCCAGCAGCCTTTGGAACATGTAAAAGGTTGCATTCCATCAAGTAGAAATGTCTTGAATCAGTCTGTGCAAAGGTAAACTGTGCTCGTGCTGTATGTTTTCAAACAAGTGACGGGCTTTGCTTGAGTGACTGAAAGGAGTGCATATTCTTTTACCAGTGCTAACGACAGCCTTAACCTCTGTCGTCATTGAGAAAATCATGAACTATTAAATTTAAGCAATGTGCAAAGCAGTGGATGTGAACAAAGCCCCCCTCCTCCAAGGTCTTTCTTATGTTGGACCCATTATCTGCAGCTATGAAGCCAACTGTATTGGTTTTTGGAGCTCTTCATTGATGTTGTATGAGGTATGTTCAGATGGAAAATAAAACATTCTTAGAACAGCAAACTGTGATGCTTCTCTGTCTCCACTCTCACATGAATTATTGAAACAGGCCCAATGGGCCATGACAGACATGAAGGGTTCAGGCTGACAGCTTGTCCAGATATCTATTGTGAGATGCACTACCCTCCCAACAGCACTGCACAAGACGCGTCTTAATTTTTTACATACAACATTGTAAGGATCAGAAATCCCTAATGCCAAGAAGTATTTCCTCGATGGTATACTATATCGAGGTTCAAGGTACTCAAGCAGCTGCTTGAATCCTATATGTTCAACCACGTTATATGGTAACAAATCAACAGCTATCAATTTGGAATTTTTTTTGGGTTATTGTAACGACAACAGGGTGAGTCGAGACATATTTGGCCTTATGCTCATATGTCTGAGATGGTAAGCTGTCTCCTTAAAGGAGGAGGGCTTTTGAACACATGGTGGTCACTTTCAGTAACAGTCAGAGAAGTCCTTCAAATGGCAGCAAGTGGTGATTGAGGTGTAGTGCTGCGGGGGCTGCCACTGCTTTCATCTAAGGGCATTACCCCCGAGTGTAGTGAGCTATCACTATCACTTTCTCTTCAAGACTCACAACTGACCTTCTCACTATCCCTAAGGTTATATCTGTCTAGGTGCCTTTTCAGTGCTGAAGTTCCCCGTGCTCCTTTCTTTTTACCCTTGCTGATTGGCCGTTTACAAATAGCGCGTGTTGCTATCAACTCATTGGAAGCACTAATGGAGAAGCATGACCAAACAAAAGATTATACTTTTTTAGTTTTTTTCCCAGAAAGGCACGACACCTCAGTTATCTTGTCAGGGTCCTTCCCCCGGATTTGTCCTGGGCCTGTTCCTGTTCTGGTTTATTCCCACTGCCCCCCTCCACAACCGAAACATTTCTGCCTGTTCCTTTCTCATCTGCAATTTCCATTGCCTCCAGTAAACTTTCTGCTGCCTGAGCATTCTCCTCATCTTCTTTATTATCATCAGTATTACCCTCGTTGGGTTCAATCTCAGAAGAATCAGATGAGGGACTGGCAGTAGCATAGTATGCAATTTTTCCATATCATTGGGTGCCTCTGCGGGTGGTACCCACCACGCCTTAAGTTTTTTTAACTACATAACTTTTTTTTTTTTTTTTACTTGGGACTGATGATGATGATCCAAGATATTCACCTTTTTTGGATTCCAGCATTTGCTTGGAAGACGAAACCTTATTAGACATGAAAAAATCACTGTAGGAGGTTTGATTTTGTTTTCCCTTTTCAGGCCGATTCCTGTCTTTTTCAGTGCCACTGCCTACCTAAGAACTAGAAAGTGCCTTATCAACACTTTGATCCATTTTGGAAAAAAGATCTCTCTAATGTGAAACATGATGTCCTTCTAATGACTCCCACCCACACAGACCAGGGACAAATTTACTGTTGTGACTCATGACTGTACACAGCACACCAACAGCACAGCTGTCCACCTCCACTTCTTTCCAAGATTGCCAGACTGGCTCCTATAAAATGTACTGCTAAGTGAAAGTGACCAAATTCAGCAACTGTTAAGTGTGCCTCAGAATTTGAACTGAAGATGCAGACACATCTGGTGCATTAGCCACACGCAGCACAGTCCCACACACTAGGAGTTGGATAATGCTTATATGTAATGTAAGTTTGTAACGCAATATACTATGAAACTACTGATAATAAGGAATAATGGGGAATGAGTGATGATGATGATACTTGTGTGTAGTGGTTGTGCTTCACTTGTGTTGAACTGTAAACACTCAGCCTGATACAACTCACAGTCAGATTATCCCCTGGGCCACCCACAGCCGGCAGCACAGGGCGTGCGCATTACCTTGTATGTTGTTTGAACAGAATTTTTTTTAGTACATGAAGTCGTGATTTAACATAGATGTTGATGATCGTTATTTGTGATAGGATTGTAAAACACAGCCGCACTGAAGCCAGGAAAAAAAATTATTTGGGATTTCTAGGATGTCATATTTATTGTGGGCTACCCTGCAGTCTCTTTCCCTCGCCCCTCTTTATATCACAAAGATTTATTTTGCAGTCTACTGCACTTGCTCTGTACACACAGTCACACTGAAGTCAGGGAAAAAAAAAATATTGGGGATTTCTGGGATGTCATTTATTGTGGGCTATCCTGCAGTCTCTTTCCCTCTCCCCTCTTTACATCACAAAGATTTATTTTGCCACCCTACTGCCACGAAAAAAAATTTCATTTGGGATTTTCTGTAACTAATCCCTGGGCCACCAGTATTTTCTTGTTTGGATCGGAATGGCACAAGTCAGATTTTGCCAGCCTGCACTTTTAGTACACACAGCTACACTGTCTGAGGCCAAGAAAAAGAAACTTTCATTTAGGATTTTCTGTAACTGTGATCTCTGCCCCCCCCCAGTACTCTAGACCTGGAATGGCACAAGTCAGATTTTGCTGGCTTGCACATTTTATACACAATGCTACTGTCTGAGGCCAAGAAAAAGTTCCATTTGGGATTTTCAGTAACTGTAATCTCTGCCCCCCCCCAGTACTCTGGATCTGGAATGGCACAAGTCAGATTTTGTCAGCCTGCACTTTTTGTACACACAGCTACACTATCTGATGCCAAAAGAAAAAAAACTTTCATTTGGGATTTTCTGTAACTGTATTCTCTGGGCCACCACCACCAGTACTCTCTGCAACTGCAATAGCACAAGTCAGATTTTGCCAGCGTCCAGCCTGCCCTGTTTGTACACACAGCTACTAATGTCTGAGGCCAAGAAAAAGTTTCATTTTGGATTTTCTGTAATCATTCATAGGACCCCCTGTACTCCCAATGTTCCCTCCCATCATCAACCTACCGACTTCATCCACCCCACATCCTCCACGATCGCGAATCTCTCCCCCTCCCTCCCCTAACTGTACTGCTTTTTCATTTTGGCGCTTCGCCTCTCTCTCCAGTCTCTCCGTCTCTAGTCTCTCTTTCTTCTGCTGTGATCCTCCTCCTTCTGGGCCGCATGGTGCACTCACCAGCTTTAAATACCAGTGAGTGCATCACGTAATTTTCTGTTGCCTGATCGGATGCCACCGGCTGCCTGTATATCCCAACGGCATCCCCCAAACAACAGACGACAAAATTGCCAAAATGGCATCTTCACAGACCCAGAACTGGACTTCTATGGTGAAGTCCGTATTTATCCGGGTCCGTGGATTGTGGGTTCGATCCAGGGGTCCGGATCACCCGCAGAACAGTCCACCCACCCCTAAAAGAAAACCAGAAATCTTGACAGTTTTTGTTCCTTTCCTAAATCTCAAGCTGAAGATGGTGATTTTTTTCACACATTTGTGTGACAGTTTTCTGTGTTTCTCGGGAGAACTGCTAGCAGTGTTTTTTCCCTAAAAGTGATTCAATGGGCTTTATACAATTTAATGAGGAGGTGTGCTTGTACAACTTTGTTGATTGTTTAAATGCATGAGTTGTTGCTACTTTGGCTGTTCGCACTCTCTGTTCCACGGGGAACTACCACCCTGTTGGGGTACTGTGAAGGCAAAGGAACCCTCTGAGGAGGGTTCCACCCCTAGAGGTGCCACGGGAACAAATTCCTTATGTTAAAGGTACCTTAGGAAGAAGCTCCTGAGAAGAGAGAGACATGCCGTTGGAGGAGGAGGGAGGATGGTGGGGCAAAGAAACAGTGCTTCTGTGAGAGACTGCAGGGAGCTGACTTAAATAGCTCAGGAAGGGAGCATGGCTGGTAGCTCCCACACTTTGAACTGTAGGCATAGCCTTTCAATTCAATGAGCCTATGCAACTTAGTGAGGAGTTATGCTTGTGCAGCTTTGTTGATAGTTTAAATGCATGAGTTGTTGATACTTTGGCCACGCGCACTCTCTGTTACATGGGGAACTACCACCCTGTCAGGGTACTGTGAAGGCAAAGGGACCCTCTGAGGAGGGTTCCACCCCTAGAAGTGCCGTGGGAACAAATTCCTTAGGCTAAAGGTATCTTAGGGAGAAGCTCCCCTAAAATACTGAGCAGAAAGTAGCGACACAGATTTTAAGCGAGGACAGAGTAGCAGCAATGAGTAATGACTGGAAGCAGGCATAGGCTGAATCGAGCAATGACTGGCAGATATCAGAACTGAGAGTAGAGAGGTATGACTTTTGTGAGGAGAAAGGGAACGGCAAAGGAGGAGGCCACCATCCAACCCCAACTCACAGCGGAAACCTACCTAAAGTTAAGAGTACCTAAGGTTTATGACCTTCTGTAAGAGAGGAAAAAACCCTAAGACGGGAAAACCTCTGGGGATCCAAGGCCTTGGTTTTCCTCCCTCCAGGATTGGTATAGATTAGTGACAGCTCAGCTACTGCAATTTACAGACCCAGGTCAGGTGAAGATTTTTAAGGGAAGGCTCTCACGCTATCCCTCTAACAGGAAAGCTGTGGGGCACCATGAGTGAACTCTGCAGCTAAAGGAGGTGCCCTGAGCTGGGCTGACCCCCAACCCCCAAGACAGGAGGAGAAGAGCAACAACCATTGAAAGGCGCTCACCCTGTCTCCATGCAGGGAGGCCTAGAGAGGAAGCCGTACCCTTGAGGGGAAAGGCATATGAAGAGCCCTTGAGGGGTCAGAATTTGGAGATGCATGATCTTCACCCTTGAGGGGCAGGGGAAGGGAAGGCAGTGGAGACCAGGTGAACCTTAGGTGGCTGTATGGGGAATAGCTTTCAAAGGTATTGCTGATGCTGCCTGCACAGCTAAAGTGGACACAGAGACTCCACCCTCCAGCAGCTGAAGCCTTAAATGCTACATCAAGAGGTGCCACCAAGTCAATCTGCACAGTCAAAGCTTCCCTCTGAGTACAGGACATTCTCACCTGAACAGCAGAAAGAGAAGGACCTTGCCCATCAAAAGACCCACCCTCAAGATGCGGACTTAATGGGGCAGAGTGAGACCATCAGTTCAAGGACAAGCCTGGGAGCCATAACATGGTTGTGGCTAGCATGCATCTGAAGTTGGAGAAATAGGAGGCCGTGGTGAAGCCTGACAGTTATGTGCACATGGAAGAAACAAACGTAAATAATGCTGAATACTGCTTTCACCTTAATGCATGAGTTGTGGAGGCCTTGGCGAAGCCTGATGGCCAGGATCACATAGAAGAAACGAAGCATAAGTAAGGACTGGTAGTACTAAGTACATATGGGATTGCATGAGTTAGAGTGCAACTGTTAGCACTAAGTACTGCACAACTGCTGATAGTGACATCAGATGGCAACTAGAGCAACATATGAAACT
Source organism: Neoceratodus forsteri (assembly GCA_016271365.2). Classification (NCBI taxonomy): domain Eukaryota; kingdom Metazoa; phylum Chordata; order Ceratodontiformes; family Ceratodontidae; genus Neoceratodus; species Neoceratodus forsteri. The sequence continues at coordinate 697,366,819 of CM028129.1, forward strand.
GAATGTTACAAGCTTAGACTGAATGAGGAATGCATGCCAACCAGTTGCACTTGGACTGCACGAGGAATGCATGCCAACCAGTTCTATAAGGGTGGGTAGTGTGAATTTCTGATGCATTGCAAGTCCGGAGGCTGAGGCAGTAAAATTAACAAATGAAACTGCTAGGGGAAACATGAGGCATATGGGAACTGAAAGCCTAGGGTGCACAGCTACTGTAGTGAACAAATAACTCAGAAGGGAGTGGCAGCCAGGCTGGCTGGATGTAAACAGTTAATGACTGCAATTGAACTGAGGTATTGCTAAAGTTATGGAAAAAAGATGGCAAAAAGGGCCTAAATAGCACAAGGCAAGCAAAAGGGGACAGCAGGATGGTAGGAAAACTAGAAAGCCCCCCCTCCCCCCAAAAGGCGAAATTGAAGAAACACAAGCACAGGAGAACAGGAAATCAACAGACAGATAGAAATGAGAGAAGCACAAACTGCAGCCAAGGAGGAAGGAAGCAAATACTGACCTAGAAAACCAGAGAAGCACAAAGCAAGCAGAAGTCCCAAGCACAATAGGGGCAGGAGACAATACCGGGGTTGGGGGGCGGTCAGAGCCTCTGGCTGCAGGCAAATTAACAGTGCTTGTATGACAGATGGAAGGGAGTGTGGCTGGTTGCTCCCACCCATTGAACTGCAGGCATAGCTTCACAGCTTTTTTTTGTTTTTGTTTTGTTTTTTTAAAGAAAAAAATCTAGCCCTGTTTATGTTCTATAAGCAATCAGACACAACCTAGTGCAAATCCTCCATAGCTTGGCATAATGATAAAGAAAATCTCATTAGGTGTAGTAGTGTAGAGAGGCCACTCACTCAGCAGTTGCAGTTTGCACAAAGCCAAGAAATACAGAACATTTCCCATATCAAGTTGTTACATTTTCTCCATTAAAACCACACATATTGGCCCCAGTGTTTTGCCAATGGTGCTTGCTTGCAGTAGTGTTTTTACTGTTGTCATCATTTTGATATCCCTTTCTTACTTGCAATTATTTCTTTATCACACAAATGAAAAATGCTGTCTGCCTTTGTGGTTCTTTTTGCATCCTTTCATGTCGTTTTCAAGGAGGGGCCAAGGGCAAGGCTTCACAGAACATTTTTTATAAAGCGCCATGCTGGTCTCCTTGCAGGGATCCCCAACCCACTAGAAGACCAACATGACACTTTCAAAATGTTTTGGTTATGTGGCTGCTCTGATGAGCCAGATTCAGGAGTGGAGCTGGGAAGGCGTCATGTCGGGGAAACGAGCCTGACTGAAAAACCTCCCCGCTGTCTCACTGATGGCTCACAGAGCCTGAACAGGGTATACCTCATTCCCTGTCTGATTACAGTGCAGGGTGTATCTCTGTCTGATTTGAGGGTACATCCCTGTATGATTACAGGTTATATCCCTGGTAGACAGCATGGAAGGAAAAATAATAAAAAAAAGTGTTTGGTTTCTTAACCCTAGTTGTGTCATGGCCTAATATGTAAGTCCAGATTTCAAATACTTTCTAATTCCATCAGCAGCCCAAGGGTTAGAATGAAAAGAAAGAGCCAGCTCTGTAGAGCTACAGTCCCATCAGTACTGCTAACTACTCTGATGAACCGAGTTTCCAAATGGACCTTGGTTGCTTGGGGGGGGGCAGCCATGGGAGGGAGGACTGAACATCCCATGGATGGTTCTTCTCTCAGGAAGCATGGGTGCAGACAATGTCCCCTGTGGGACTGCTGCAGCACCTAGCATATGTTGGGTGGCAGCAAAGGGGATGTGTGAAAAAAGAAAATGAAATGAAAGGATTTTAAAGGAGCAATGAAAGCAGATAGCCTTTTTTATTTGTGAGATAAATAACTACAAGCAAGATAGCAAAATGATGAAAGCAGTAAAAACAGCTCTCTAAACAAGTCATATCGGCAAAATGGAAGCAAGAACATTTGGGGAATATTGTTTTTGTAGGTTTTATGCAAAAACAGAGTGGTGAGTGCACTGTGCAGTGCACCCAGTTTCACAACCTCATTGTTAGTGAGTCATAACATGAGAAGCATGTACCCACTGGATTTTGATTTACCTTGGTGCTATTATAGTTGTGTTTCTGTTCAGCATCTTTGCTGTTTCTAACATGTATGATAATGACATGAACTATAAAACAAGAGAAGCTATATCTGGGTTCACAAAAAGTTAATGTATTTACTTTGGCCCCTATGCCCGCATGGTGCAGAGTGGCTACATGCATGTATCTAGGGCGAGTAGTCACCCTGCACCAAGTGCTCCCCCCACATGGGATGCAAGAAGGGGGGGACATGCAGTAAATACTCACCTGATCCCCCAGTCGCACGATGAGCAATGTTTTGGGGATGGGCCGGCACTATACACTATACACTATGCACTAAGGCATGTAGTGCTGGCTGTGTGGGGGAGTGTAGGGGGTTATGGGGTATGCAAGAGAGACACCGCCGTAAACCCCCTATGCACCCTGCAGGACAGAGTGTGCAGTTCACCAAACCACCAGGGCCACAGGCACGGCTGCCTGACGCCACCCACCCACCCACCCCAGCACGCAGTGGTGAGTGTGGCACCCCACAACACCCACAACACCCTTACCCCTCACAGGAGCACTGGGTCACAGCTGCCACCTGCCCAACCCAACAGCACCACATGCCACACCTCTCCGCTACCAGAGGATGTGTCCCTCCACCCTCTGTCAGCAGGCATGCCCCCTTCCCCCATCACAGGACATTGCATTGATGCCGACAGTGAGGGCCGGCAGGATTGCACCCCTGCCACCTGCCATAGCCGCCGGCCCTCAGACATCTGTGGGGTGTGTCGCCAATGTGCCCCCCTGCTGTGCAAGGGATCCACTAGTGGACCCATGCCGGGCATCCGCCTGGAGGCCCGTGTAGGTCTGTGATTCCGCCCATGCCCGCCCTGCGCGGGAGTGCGCACTGGGGTAGCGGGGCTATGGACAGGTGGCCAGCATTTGTGAATGCCGGTACTGGTGCACCTGTCCATGGGTGCGCAGCTCCGCGAGTGGGGTACATGCATTTCACGCGTACCTACACCCCGATCCTGAATAGAGCCCATTATAATGAAGGTGCATGCAGCACTGCAGGAAGGAAGGACAGGGAGAAATACACAAGATAGCTTCATGGAGAAAAACAGTCAGAGAAAGCAGACTATTTCTATTTCATGGGGGTAACTCATATTTGTACCCAAGTAATGGCAAGTTACCCTTGATGAAAGCAAGCTGTTGAACACGTTCAGGGTCTAGCGTTGAATGATGATGCTCAACAACATCACCAGCTGTGCTAAACATAATCTCAGGAAGCGTGCTCACAGGGGGGCAACTGATGTATCTCACAGCCAGTTGCACCAAGTGAGGGGATGAATGCATCTTTTGTGCCCAGCTGCCTTATGGATCAACCTGAAATGGCTCATGGGACTCTGTAAAATAGCCGCTTGAGATATTTTCCACAGAAAAAGGCTGTGACTGTGTTCTCTTCTGTTGCTGTTGATGTAAGGATGTGCTGATCAGTGCCCACTCACTCCCAACAGTGCTGCTGTCAGTACAAGCTATTTCTTTCCCATCTCCACCAGTGGAGCCAGACCTGCCAGATGACATACATTCCCTTATGACCTTCTTCACCAGCCAGTGTCTGTGCCAGTCCTCGCATGCAACCAGTCAGCCCATCATGCAGCTCTTGTCGAAAATGAGTCACTCTGTGGCTATCGATAGCCATATGAAGGATCTCACATTTGAATCAGTGTTTAAGCATGGTTGCAAAAATGTGGCTGCGGCTATCTTGCACTTTCACAAACCTTGCACGCAGTTCCACTTGCAGGTGCTCAACAAGCCCAGCTATCCCATCTGAAATCTCCCTGTGTTTCTCTACATATCCCTCTGTAGATGTTTTCAGGACATGCAATGCTGGGAGGACCTCACTCAGAGTGGCAGTGGATGCACTTAGATCATGGGTGCCCTTAACAAATGGCCCAGGTACTCTCACCATGGCTTCAGTTAGTGACTACAGTGGCGGGGTAGGACTCTCCTAATGTTGCATCTCATTGACACATCATGAAGTGTGTGCTTCTGTTTTAGCAGTCTAGACAACATCAGGTATGATGAATTCCATCTGGTATTCATGTCCTGTATCAAGCAATGCTGAGATTGACCGAGGCTTCATTGCACTTCTGCTGGTTGGTTAGTTGCATTTACAGAGCAATGGAAATGAGCACAGACTGAGCTGCTGTGGAGACAGTCTTGCTAGCCTCAGAACTGTGACGTAGCACAGATGTGACCACTAGATTCAAGGTGTGGGCAAAGCAACAAATGCTAATAAAATTCCAGTCACCCACTGCTTTCACCATATTTGCCCCATTATCTGTGATGAAAAAACCAATATGTAGATTGGTATCAGCTGCCCATGATTTCAGCATGCCATGAACAAATGCTAGGATGTTTGGTGACATGTGGTCTTTCTCCATTATCCCCATATTTACAAGAGAAAACCTGGAGTGATTGCACAATTGTGGAGGGATGATGGGAGAGCCAGTGACACAGGGAGGTAAGGAGGAATCAGCAATAAGAGACAAAGGCTTTGGAACACACCAGTGTGCGTCAAGGAGAGATATGCATATGTGGAGTCTGTACAGTTCCAGATATTCGAGGTGAAGTAGAGAACTCCCCCCACAGTTTCTGAGAGTAGTGAGGTAATTGCCATTCTCACATCCTCGTATATCTTTGACATCACAGTCCATGAAAATGCAGAACATGGTGGGAGCTGGTACCGTGGCTGTAAATACTGCAGAAGTAACTGAAAGCTAGTGCCTTCCACAAGTGAAAAGGGTTGCAGATGCAACCCCATTATTTCACTTATGAGCAGTGTGATGTGCTGAGCTGTTGGATGTGATAACTGGTACTTAGTTCTGGCCTGGAATGCTTCCACTGTTGGCATCAACCATGGAATGGGGGATGTTCCACGTGTGCCAGATAGGGTGAAAATACAGTCACAGTCAAAGACATGGTCAGATATTTCTGTAACCCCTAGGTGGCGCTATACTACTGGCTATTTCCCCTGCCTGCTTGGCTAGTAGCAGGTTAAGGGGCCTAGGTTCTGCAACGGGTGCCTCCACCCTTGAGGTTAGGGTTGGTAGTGGTCAAACTAACCTGGGCACAGCCCTCCGGGACACTGTAACCCCACTCTTTCCCTTCTAGTGGCCTGAGCAATATACAATAATCTCTTTCACAGTATCCCTTGTACACCATACAAGAACCCACACTGTTTGCACTTACCACCAGGGCTGGTTCCTCTGGCTCGACCCTGGGGATCCCCTGTAAAACAAGGTTATGCACAGCAAATAGCAACAGTACAGTACTCTTGGCACAAACTGGAACCACAGTCGGGTTAAATGCAGAAAAAGTTAGATCTGATTTTTTCAGGGGACTTGAACAAGGAAGGGGCGTAATCAGCTTGATTGGCTTAAAGGCTATATTAATCAAACAGTTATGCATGCGCTTTAAGTCCCCACACAGTCACACCTCTGGGTACCCAGGTAGGGAGATGATGGGCTAGCCAGGAACGTTGCAGCTGGTTGGGGCCCTGTGATGGAAGAAAGCAACATACACAACACACACTATTTGTAATCCAGAACCGGAGAACTCAGTTCATGAAAGAAAAAGCAACCAGACAATCAGATGACAACACTTTAGATTTAGCTGTTGTTGCAGGGAGCTACCCTGATATTTATTCACAATACCCAATACTGGACACAGGCAGGCCAAAATTGAGACTGCAGGTTATTGAGCTGGAGTGCCCAGAGAAGTGGTTCCCACACAAATCATCGAGGTTAGTTCCTGTTCAAGTGTTGAGCAGGGAGCTGATCCCCAGGCAGGTCTCTCATCGATGGCTTTCTCTGTGCAGTGGGTAGTCGGGCTGGGTCAGTATGGCAAGGCCCAGGCCCAATGGAGATGATTTTGGATTCAGTCCGTGGGGCTGGATGCAGCTTCCAGCAAGCAGAATACAGTTCAAACCACAGTGGGGAACCAAATCGCGACCCACTAGCAGCACACAGCACATTTACATGTAAGGAAATTCTAATGCAGCATCCAGCAAGCAGAACACAATTCAAACCACAGTGAGGAACCAAATCACGACCCACTATAAACACACAACACATTCACATGTAAGGAAATTCCACTGTACCAGGCAAAAGACTCTCCGGTCGCAATTACAGAGTCTCTGCAGTCCGGGAGTTCAGAGGTGGCTGGAAGTCCAGACAGGCTGATCGCATTCAGCAAATCTTCAGTCTTCTTCAGGTAGAAGCCTGGCCACAATTCAGTGGCTTACTTCGCTCTCCAAGTTCAGATTCAGTCCAAAAAAGGCACAAGTTCCCTCTCAGGGACAGCAGGCAGCCATGCAGGCCACAGCTCAGGCCTTTACACAGTTCTCTCGTGTGAATCTACGCCGGGGTTGCTGCTTGAATCATTAAAGCTGTTATCTCTTCACTTCCCAACTCAAAACTGAACTAGTTGCAAGAGCTTGGGAATTTCCCCAAGATCCAAAAGGTTCAGTTGGCTGATCTGTCTGTCAGTCACAACAAGAGCTCCCCCTCCAGGTTATTTTAGGCACCAAAATGCAAAAACTACAATTCCTACAAGTTTTGACCCCACCAAGCCCCTGTAGGCAGGCTCCATTTTGGAGTCCCAAATGTACTGATTGGCCCATTTCAGCAGTCCAGGACCAAGAGGATGGAAACAAACAGAACTGTCCATGCTGCAAAGAAGGCAGGTTAGGACAAACTGCAATATTATTACTACTCTAACAAATGATCAGCAAACAAGCACATCTTCTAACAGAGCTCCCTTTTAGATTAATTATGACTGTAATTCAGGCAGTTCTTAAAGAGACAGTACACAGAGGTTATTTAGGCGCTCTCTGGCAATCACATTTAAACTGCAAAAATGCAGGATACCAACCTGGCAGTGAGCATTTAGGCAAGCTCAAGGAAGACTTTTCGGGAACCCCTATTTGTAGGGGGTTACACCCTTCCCTGCCTGGAGAAAACTTGGCATCTGTGTCAAGTCTGTACCATCACAATATCAAAATTGCAATATAAATGAGACACATATATATATATATATATATATATATCATTAGCTTGTTACATTACTGTACCTTTCAATATACTTCACATTACTATATCCATATTGACAATACTTATAAATGTTTCATACAAGTAATACTGATTCATTTAGTAACTTCTTGTACATTGAACAATGTAAGAGGGGGCCCTTCCCTATCAGCTAACTTGGGGCTGGATGGGGCAGGGACACTATGGTGAGAGGGAAGAACAAGTGACCTGGAGTTGGCCGTCAAGCTCAATTTGGGCAGTGAGCTTGGTGAAACATAAACCCCTTTGTGAACCACATTAAGAGGCAAATTTACTGGCCTCCTAGGGGAATCATAACTAAAGTGTAGCACTGGCTTGACAGCTCGGCCAATCTTTCTGGGGGGAGCAGCCACAGTCTCTGTACTTTCAGCACTAACTTTGGGGCTTTCGTCACTTGTGAGGGGTGCCTCTGCATGGATGGGAATGTTCAGAACTTGGAGCACTGTCAATTCCTTGCTCTGTAGGCTCTGTTTCCACAACACTTTGCTCATTATCTTCTGACGGAGGCCCAGGTTGCTGAAGGGAGGCTGTCAACACTCTCACATTGTTCTTCAAGTTCTGGTGTGCCACCAGAGAGACTCAGACCGTCAGCCCCTTCTTCGGGCAATTCACACAGTTCCACAAAACACAGAAAGTCCACAACCTCAGACGTAATACTTTGCGCTTCACTTTCAGGGAGCATTGGCTCCAAGGACAAAGCTGGGGGGTTAGGCAGTCCAGAAGGCCCAGCTTCATCCCCTCAATTAGTCATAGGGTTACCTTGAAACAGCTGACTCAATTCATAGGAGGGGTAATAGGCATTGTCGCACTCACTTTCGTCAGAGGTGGACTGACAGTCACTATTATTCTGGGCCTGCTGCGGGGGAAACATTAAGTCTGTAACTACTGGGGTAGGCTGACTCTGTCTCTTTTTTGCAGCAGCACGAGTCACCATCCAAGGGGAATAAATCTCTGACGGTTCAGCCTCAATTATGACTTGGCTGATAGGTAGCAAGTGGTTACGGTGCATGGTCTTGACAGCTGTGGAGTTATTCTCTGGGCGCACCTTGTACACAGGTAAATCATTCAACTTTCCAACTACTACATGGGGAAGATGGTGCCACCTATCAGCAATTTTGTGTTTGCCATGCAGTCCCAAATTGCATAACAACACACGGTCTCCAGGCTGAAGCTCTTGAGCCTTTACTTTTTTATCATGCCTCTCTTTGTTGGCGAGATTTCTTTTGGCGGCTATTGTCTGGGCCAGTTGATAGGCATGGTTCAATTGAGCTTTCAGTTTCTGTACATACTGTAGGTATTTTTGGCTTGTACCCCATCTGGAGAGACCCCAAAGCAGACAATAACGGGTAGTCGGGCCTCCCTCCCGAACATGAGGCGGTAGGGGGAGAACCCAGTAGCGTTTTTTTTTTGCAATTGTATGCGTGGACCAAGGTGCTAATCTGCTGGCTCCACTTAGGCTTGTCTTTGGGATGGAGGATGCCCAGCATATCTAGAAGGGTGCGGTTAAAACGTTCTGGTTGAGGGTCCCCCTGTGGGTGATAAGGGATGGTTCTTGACTTCCGCACCCCCCATAGAGAGAGCATTTCTTTGATTAGCCGACTTTCAAAATCTCTGCCTTGGTCAGAGTGGATCTGCTGAGGGGCACCATAGTGGACGAAGAAATTTTCCACTAGCACATTGGCCACAGTAGAGGCTTTTTGATCTTTAGTTGGAAAAGCTTACGCATACCAAATGAAATTATCTGTATCCACTAACACATTGCCAATATTCTGCTGATCAGGTTCTAAACACAAAAAGTGTATGCAGACCAGTTCCATGGGGGTGCTGGTAGTAATATTGACAAGGGGGCAGCTCTCTCTGAGGCAGGGCTTTCTTTTGCAGGCAACGACTGCAGGTCTTTACATGGCGCTCAACACTGGCCCCCATCTTGGGCCAGTAGAATCGAGATCGTACCAAGTTGAGAGTTCTGGTAATACCAAGGTGCCACATGTGATTATGGAGGGACCTCAGTATCAGATCTTTAAAGGCCATGGGCAGGACCAATTGCTGCCTGTCTGCTTGACCCCCACGATCCATTGTCTCTCTGTACAACAACTGATTGAGTAGCTTCAACCTGGGGCCTTCTTTAACACAATAGAGTAGTTCGCAAGTCAGGGGACCACAACTTGGACACATCTTTCCCTGCACGCAGGGCATGAAGTGCGGGCCGAATCATAGGATCTTGGGATTGAGCCCACTGAATGCTGTCATTGTCAAATTGAGGTAGCACACTAATATCTAGAGCAGAAAAGTGGCAATAGGCAGCCGTTATACAGGTATCAGGAGGGCCTAAGCAATCTACTAAACAGTCCACTGTGTCCACAGACATCTGTTCATCTCAGTCAAATTTTTGACACAAGGCTTGGATGTCAGGTTCAGACAGCCTGACCCAATCACTCTTGGAAACTGGCCTTCATGACAAGGCGTCAGCATCAATATGGTTCAGTTCTGGCCTGTATTCAACAGCATAATCATAGGTTGATAAAGCGGAAAGCCACCGGTGCCCAGTGGCGTCTAACTTAGCTAAAGTCTGTACATAGGTTAACAGGTTATTGTCAGTCTTCACCAATATCTTTGCCCCATAGAGGTATTCATGAAACTGGTCGACAATGGCCCATTTTTAGCACAAGAAACTTTAGCTTGTGCACAGGGTAGTTTCGCTCCGACGGGGTCAAGCTCCTACTGGCGAAGGCCACGGGTCTCAAACCATCCTCATGGGATTGATACAGCACAGCTCCTAGACCCTGCAGACTGGCATCCGTATGCAGCACATAGGGCTTGGTGGGGTCAGCATAGGCGAGGATGGGGGCATGTGTGAGCTGGTATATGACTTCATGAAAGGCTGCTTCACATTCGGTTGTCCAGTGGGGCCCAAAAAGTTCACCTGTGTGGAAGTACACTTTCTCTGGTTCTTTGATGGACCCTTTTTTATATTTATGGTTGGTAGGAGGGTAACCCTGGGTAAGATTAAAGAGCGGGCGAATCACCTTTAAATAGTCTTTTATGAACCTGCGGTAGTAGCCACAGAACCCCAGGAAATGTTGCAGCTCTTTCAAATTATGGGGCTGGGGCCAAGTAGTCAGTGATTCAGCCTTACTGGGATCAGTCTCTATCCCTTCTGCAGATACTATGTGCCCTACATGCTTCACGGAGGTTTGAAAAAACTGTCACTTGTCAATGGACCGCTTGAGGTTGAAGTCTTCCAATTGGTCTAGGACTTTAAACGATTGGGTCTCATGATCCTCTAATGTGCACCAAAACACAATGATATTGTCTAGGTACACTAGACATTCCAGCAAGTTCATATCTCCCACCGCATGTTCCATCAGTTGCTGAAAGGTGGACAGGGCACCTGAAATCCCCTGTGGCATTCTCAGGAATTCGTAGAACCCCAAAGGACAGATGAAGGCTGTTTTCTCATGGTCCTCTGGGGCCATCAGGATCTGGTAGTATCCGCTGCGAAGATCCAATACCGAAAACCATTTGCTTCCATTCAAACAATCCAGGGCATCTTGTATTCGGGGTATGGTGTATTGATCCGGGATGGTCCGCCGGTTCAGGGTTCAAAAATCAACACACATTCTTACTGACCCATTCTTCTTACACACAACCACAATGGGAGAGGCATATGGGCTCCTTGATGCTTGTATCACACCAGCAGCGAGCATTTCCTGCAAGCGTCTCCTCACATCATCTATGTCTGCTGGGGTGAGATGTCGGGATCTCTCTCAAAATGGCTGGTAATCATATGACCATACAGACATACGAAATTTGCCAGCAGATAAAGGCCTAGAGGTCTATCAAGTCTGCTCAAATGTGCAGCTAGCACCCCTTATTCTGCAGCTGCCCCTCCCTTCCACCCTTCCCCTTCCTTAACCCTCCCCCTTGTCCTGTCCCATCCCCTTTTGAAGCAGTCCACTGTTTTACTGGATACTACTTCTGCAGGTAATGCATTCCACCCAGCCACCACCCTCTCTGTAAAAAAGTGTCTCCTCATCTCCCTCCTGAACTTTCCTCCCTCTAGTCTCATATCATGGCCCCTGGTGTCCCTCCCCTCCCTTACTTTGAACAGCCCCTCTGTACCTGTCTTGTTTATTCCTTTCATGTATTCAAAGGTTTCAATCATGTCCCCCCTGTCCTTCCTGTCCTCCAGTGAGTACATGTTCAACTCCCTCAACCTCCTCTCGTATGATAAGTCCCCCAGCCCCTTGATCATCTTTGTCGCCCTGCGCTGCACCCCCTCAAGTAACTTAATGTCCCTCCTCAGATACGGGCGCCAGTACTGCACGCAGTACTCCAGGTGCGGTCTAACTAATGACCTATACAGTGGCAGAATCACCTCCTCCCTCCTCGAAGATATACCCCTTGCACTACAACCCAGCATTTTGTTGGCCTTTACAGCTGCCTTCCTACATTGTGCCGAGTTGTTCATTGACTCTGTAATGAGCACCCACAGATCCTTCTCCTTCTCTGTCTGGGCTAGCTGCACTCCCCACAGCTGGTAACTCCTCCTTGGGTTCTTCATCCCAAAATACAGCACCTTGCACTTTTTGGCATTAAACCCCAGTTGCCAGGTGTTTGACCAGGTTTCAAGTTTTGCCAGATCATCCTGCAACCCCTGCCATCCCCCTAGATCATCCACCACTGCTCCTACCTTGGTATCATCAGCAAACAGACTGATCTTGCTCTTGATGTCCCATGATATGTCTGCAATGAATATCCCAAACAACACTGGTCCCAACACCGAGCCCTGTGGAACACCGCTCGTCACTACCCTTGGGTGTGAGAGCTCCTCACCCACCACCTCCCTCTGTTGCCTTCCCTGAAGCCAGATTCCTACCCATCTCACAAGCTTTGCACCCGCCCCTGTGCCTACTAACTTACTTCCCAGCCTTCTATGCGGCACCGAGTCGAATGCCTTACTGAAGTCCAGATACAGGACATCCACTGCATGGCCCCTGTCCAGTTATCTAGTTACCCAATCATAGAACTCCACCAGGTTGGTTTGGCAGGATCTGCCCTGTATGAAGGCATGTTGTCTGCTGTCCTGTAGTCCTTTGGCCTCTAGGAGGGCCACCAGCCTCTCCTTCAGGATAGTCTCCATTAACTTACCCACGATGGATGTGAGGCTCACTGGTCTGTAGTTTCCCGGTTCATCCTTGGGGCCACTCTTGTGGAGGGGCACCACATGAGCCATCCACCAGTCCTGAGGTACACACCCCAAATGTCGTGAGGCATTAAATAGGTCTGCCAAAGGTCCTGCAAGGACCTCTGCCAGCTCCTTCAGTATCCTGGGGTGGATGCCATCTGGGCCTGGCACCTTGTACACCCACAGTGCCTTCAAACCCTCCAAAACTCTGCCCTCCATGATTTCCCCATCTGTCACCCCTTTCCCCCTCATTTCTGCCATTTCTCCCCCCTTGGGTGTCACCCCCTCTTCTCTTTAGTAAATACTGAGCAGAAGTACTCATTTAGTGCTTCTGCCTTATCACACCCTGCTTCCACCCAGCCCCCCTTCCTAATCCTTAATATGTGGTCCTTACAACTCCTTTTTTCCTGATGTACCTAAAGAAGTTCTTCTCCCCCTTCTTAATGCCTTGTGCCAGCCTGAGTTCCGTAGATGCTTTGGCTCCCTTTACTGCCCTTGTCACCTCCTTCAATTCTGTCAAGTACTCCTCCCTGTCCTCCCCCCTCCCTGTTTTCTTGTACTTCCTAAAGGCAGCTCTTTTTCACCTTACCTTTTCCATTACCTCCTTGCTCAACCAGCTCGGTTTCTTAGCCCTAGCTTTCTTGCTCTGGGCCTTGCAGCAGGTTTTGGTTGCCTCCACTATCCCCAGCCTTATGAGCTCCCACCTCTGGTTAGTGTTCATACTAGATTGAATTCTGGCCAGGTACCCTTTTACCACTTCCCCCCATCCTCCCAAAGTCAGCCCTCCTGAAGTCCAGCACTATTGTGCCCAATTCCACTCCTTCCTTGCCCATATCCAATGTGAGCCATACTGAGTGGTGGTCACTTCCTGACAGCGGTTCCTCCACTGTAAGTTCTCTCACATAGTCCCCATTTGCCAGCACAAGGTCAAGGGTATTTCCTAACCTGGTTGGTTCACTGACCATTTGTAGCAGGAAGCTGTCCTGGAAGGCATCCAGCAGTACCTGCTCCCTTCTGTTCCTGGTTGTTGGGGTACTCCAGTCTACTCCTGGCATGTTGAAGTCCCCCACAATCACCACACTACCCTTCTCGAAGGTCCTCCTGATCTGTTCTGCTAGTTCTCTGTCTAACTCCTCCGTCTGAGATGGTGGCCTGTACACCACTCCCATTCTAAGAATCCTATTCTTGGAATCCTGGATTTGCATCCAAAGTGACTCTGTACTACCCTCCTCCCCTTCCTCCCTTACACACTTCAGTCCTTTCTTCACATATAGTGCCACACCCCTCCTTTCCCAATCACCCTGTCCCTACGAAATAACCTGTACCCTGGTGCAGACAGGTCCCAGTCATTGTATTGGGTGGCCCATGTTTCTGTGATGGCTGCAATGTCCACCTCTCCCTCTGCCATGAGCACCTGTAACTCTACAGTTTTCCTCCCAAGGCTCCTAGCATTAAGGGTAACCAGCTCCACCCTTCCCCTCCCATCCTGCCCTCCTTTCCTAGCATAGCCAATAGTACTTGCCATTTGTCCCTTGTCACTGTTATGTGGGGTAAGCTCATATGGTTTCCCAACCTGTGGTCTCTGCATATCTCTTGCCCAATTGCCAATCACCACTCCTAGTTTAAATTCCCAACTTCCTCTATGTACTCCTCCATCCTCTGTTTCAACACTTTCTTTCCCTCCTCACTCAAGTGTAATCTGTCCTTGGCATAGAGACTACTGTCGTCCCAGGTCCCTCCCCACCCCCAATAGCCCATACCCTTTAGCACAACACCAGGTTCTTAGCCATCCGTTAAATTCCTCTATTCTCAGCTTTCTTGTTGTGCTTGCCTTGGGCACTGGAAGTATCTCTGAAAAAGTTACTGATCTTTCTGCCCCCTCACATAAATGTGCTAGTTCCTCAAACCTCCTCTGGACTATATCTACTGCCTTGTCAGCCAGGTCGTTTATCCCAAGATGTATAATTTAAATGAGGCTTGTCCCTACCCCTTCTTTTTATTTATTTATTTATTTAAAAGTTTTACCAGGAAAGACATACTGAGCAGACTACCGCTCGATTCCAGATGTGTCCTGGGGGTAGAGGGAACAGGATAGTACATACAAGTAAACATACAGAAATTATAGAACAGCAAAAATTTACATAGGTTACATACAATATGTACAAGGTTGTATAATTTCAGTGAAAAATAATCTCGAAATAGTATGTACAGGATGCAAGAAACAGAGAGTGAACAGCGTAATAGTAGGCAGAATATGTAGAGAAGGTAGTGGCAATTAAAATTTGATAGTTAAGCATTTGAATGGACAACATAGATCGCATTGGGTGGTTGGCCATTACATTGTGCACACTAGTTAAGTCATGGCCCATGCTAGTGCACATCAAGTTGACATGAGCAGCTTATGGGGACTTGCCCTTTTAGAAGGGAGATTTGTTGCCTAGGGAAGGGGGAGAGCCGGATGTTAGCCGGCAGAGAGTTCCATAGTTTTGGTAGACAGACTCTAAAAGCTGACTGTCCAGCAGAGGTAGTCATGTGTGGGATTTGTAATAGACAGGAGTCGAAATTTCTGAGTGAAGAGTGGTGGATTGTCCCACCCTTTCCACTGTCATTCCTGGCATGGCCTCCACCCAAATGTGACTATGCCTCTCCTCCTTGCTACCCCACCTGACTCCTCTTAGTATTGAGTCCCCCAGCACTAAGATTCCACCACTCTTACTCCCTGCTTGCTTCCATTCCTCTCCCTCTCTCATTTCCAGCTCCTCTTCTTCCTCCTGCACATTATTTCCCCCTTTTGCCCCTGTTGCAATTCTCCAAGCAGAACCTCCCCCCGCTCCAGTTTGGTCCAGGCATTTATCAATTACTCCTCTAATTTCATTATTTCCCTCCTCCACTTCTTCGCCTCCCTTCACAAGTCCATATCTCCTCCTTCTATTTGTCTTTTGTCTCCCGACCTGGTTTCCCTGGCAATCATTCTTCCTGGCCTGGGCCCCTTTGTCTCTGCTTCCCTTCTTCTGACCCTCTCCTTACCACTGTTGGCTTAAATCACCGTCCCTCACCTGCCCTTCTTCCTCCCTCCAGTATTGGGCTAAACCCACTCCCAATCTGCCTTGCATGTCTCAGTTCCTCCTGCAGACCCTCAATCTCCTTTCTAAGTCTCTCTAAGTGGTTGCACACTAAACATCCTCCCACACTCCAGGCAATTTTTAGAAAGATTGGTGCACCGCAGTTGTTGCAGCCTACAACCCTACCCATTGCTGTCGTTGCCCACCAGCGACCCCCCACCCTTCCAGATGCAGGATACCAAACACTCCCCCAAGTCTCCCCTCTCCCCCCTCTATCAGTGCAAAACATTATTTTCTTAATTTCCCTTACCCCCTTTGTTGTACACATTTTGATATATTTAGCAACTGCTTTTTATATTCCTATCCTTCCTATCCACACTCAAAAAGAGACTTTAAGTAGCCATTGCACAACCTTCTTCAAACTCCTACTCCTCCTTTTCCCAATGCAATAGCAATGTGAAGAAGTAATAATGAAAGCTCCTAGATTTGCATTTACTTCCCTTCCACTGAGATAACAGTCACCTCTTCACTTGCTGCTGTTCCTTTCCTGGATGTCTGCTTCTGTTATGACAGGTGCATATCCTTTGCCCATTTGAGGAAGTGATGTCAGAACCCCTGGTATAAAGGAAATAATGGACCAGGGGTGGGACCAGCCCAAGTCTTCCAGAAACAATCAGGTAGGCCCCTGGTCAGACCATTAGCACCCTTCCCCCACTCTGCACTAAGCTTTGTAGCTAGTGAAGCCAGCAACAATGAATCACAGTTCTACTCAAAGCCCCCAAAATAGGTTTGCTACCCAAAGAAACAGGACTCC
Source organism: Neoceratodus forsteri (assembly GCA_016271365.2). NCBI lineage: Eukaryota > Metazoa > Chordata > Ceratodontiformes > Ceratodontidae > Neoceratodus > Neoceratodus forsteri. The sequence continues at coordinate 697,383,065 of CM028129.1, forward strand.
AAACAGCTTCACCAACAACACATCAAAATAGGCTTGAAATTAGAAGATATAGGTCTCCAATTCAAAGAAACAGACCCAGTTAAATCACACCACTTATGTTTTTAAATAAGAAGAAATAGGCCTCTATGAATGCAGCCTGCCACACAGTGAAACATCAAACAAATGAGCCCACTTATAGCTACCAAAACAGGTTTCAAAATTCCAACAGCCCCAAACAATACTGTGCTAGCCCCTTAGAAGTAGTAAGAAAGAAATGAAATAACCTTCTACCAAGTAGAATCCACAAGAAACAATGTAAAAACAACAAGAAGAAGCTACTGTACTGTACAGATCTGATCCTGGCCCTCTGAGCAAGTTTCTTAGTAATTCTAGCCTTCCATTCAGCTAGCAACGGGGAGTCACCAAAGTCAAATAAGTCCGGGGTCACTCTCTCCAGTGTACTGTAGCTAGGGTGCACCCTCTGTTCAGTTGAATATCCCGATTTGACACATTCTGAATCTGGACCATCACTCGTCATGCATAGACATGAGCACAAGCAGGCAAGATGCTGGGTCTGACCAATAATCCTTCTGGCAACTTTCCATCTCTAGGTGCATCCAACATTAATATTTTGTTCTTTACGTTTCTCTTTAGGTGGACTTCTCCATGGATTGTGCACTGGGCACTGGGGGTCAATACCAAGGAGTCAAGTTCCTTTTTCCACACTGTCCCCACTAGCTCATCTGGGTCCACTTCATCGGGTCTCTGTTGCCAGTCATAAGCTCTTTTTACTAAGGCTGGAGTTCTTAGGGCCCATCCAGTCAGCTGCCCTTGTTTCTCATGGCAGAGTTGTGCTAGTCTCCCAAACATGTGGGCGTTTGTTCCAATTAAAAGAGGAACCCCATCATATAGTCCAGTGGGGGGACACACTAGGGCCAGTGTCTCTACTTGCTCCTCTATGCCAGTGACAGTTGCAGGAAAAGAAAACCAGAGGCAGGCATATCCTAGATATGGATAAGACTTGTCACTCAGCCCCCACACATGTAGACCTTCCAGGGATTGTAAGGGCACAACAGATAAGTGTTTGTCATACCAGTCCTAAAACACAATGGTCACTTGCGACCCACTGTCAAGCACAGCCCTAGAAGAAATACCATTCATTGCCACATTAGTCTCCATTGAAGGGCCCACTATCTTGGACCAGTCTAGAGGGACAACAGCAGGGGCCTGGACAGACAATTTAGCCACACAGCGGTTTGAGTTAGGATGGCCAAAGCCTTTACTGCAGTCATTTCATGCACCCCTTGACTACTGATTCATTTTCTGAAGCTTCCCTTGAAGCTGGTTCACCACTTTCTCTAAGTCCTTCTAAGACTGGCATTCCTTCTTCATGTGGCCATCCTTGCCGCATTTGTAACAAATGACATGCGCTCAGGGTATCCTTGGGGAAAACATAGCAGGGGATGCTGGAGCATTGACGGGAGATTGTGGTCTGACTTCTGTGGGTAGTGTACCATGTCTCAAAAGTACCTTTAGGGTGGCAGTCAATTCCTTGAGCTCAGCCGAGAAGCCACCCTCAGTAGAGGATGCCTGAGGGTGCACCCCAACCCCCATAACAGTCACGTCCTAACAGGGGCCAAAGTTTCTGTCAGCAGGGGATACCTCAGTGAAAGGAACCGGTTATACTTTTCTGACTTCCTTCAGCAACTCCTCCCCACCACCGTTTAGCCCATGGCTGGACACTCTTAGTGGTCTCCATTTCAGAAGGGCCTTCCGGTGCCATGATCACTTGGGCTGCACTCACCCCATAATTACAATCTCCCTCTTCACCTTCTACCTCCCAGAGTTCTTTTATCAAGTCACAGCAGTCAGGTGGGTTACCTCTCCTATCCTGGAACCTTAATTGGATGATCTGCAGTTTAGAATGCTTGGCACGTTGCAGTATGTGCCCCAATCTCACACAGCTCAAATCACTAGTGGCTACCCCACCTTTCTGGTAAGCTTTCTGCAGAGCTCTTTCTAGGTGAGTAACATACGCAGACAAACTTTCCCCCTTCCATTGTTTGGTACCTTGGAATTTCCACATCAAAGTCTCCCCTGACTCAATGCTCCCAAAATTGCCTTTAAGTACAGATAGGTACTTCTGAGGAGATGCATCAGGGTTCGTGGACCTCAAAAATGTAATGGCTTCAAGGGCAGGCCCCCTCAAACTTTCTATGATTCTTTTCTGCTTCTCAGCCTCCACACACTGCCACTTGGGTACCAAGGGGGCAACATAGTCAATCCAGGTCTCCCACTCATCCTCCTCCTGGGAGATGAAGAGGGTGCCCAAGAAGATTTTCAGCCTTCGGTAGGAGTCATGACTAATGGCGGGTACAGATATAGGGGCCAGCATTGGCATGAGCACAGAAGGTGGGGCAGTAACAGGTGCTGGAGTGGGAAGGGGTGTTGGGGGAAAGAACACCCCCAAGTGGCAGGAACAGTTTCTTAAAGTCCTCTACGGTTTTCCCTTCCTCCAGCAACAACTTAGCAAATTTCTCCTAAAAAAGTCCCAGATAATGGTGGGAGCTCATCCTCCCCAGGGTCTCTACTGTCTTTTGTTATCATTTTCCAGGCGGCTGGGACCCCTTCTGAGGCAATAGTCTGTAGCACTTTAGAGCTATCCATGAGGTCACAACACTCTACCAAGGCTATGAAAGTTTGGGCAATCAGATCAGCCTGTCGACCCACCACCACAGGGTTTTTTAAACATTCAACTTTGGAGAGTGCTCCCACTACAGTGTCCTTACTGGTACCCAGGGGAATATCCAGTATAAGCAGAGCATTTTGGGGGTCGATCTCCTGCCCAGTACACCACACCACCAACTGGTGTACAGCCATTTCTAATAGGGTAGCCATTAATCTTTAACAATAATTCATAATTTTTGGCCACTAGAAGGCACAAAATCCCAGTGGTGAGCCTCCAAGATGTAACCCCTAGGTGGTGCTATCCCATGGACTACTACTACCCCTGCCTGCTTGTCTAGTAGCAGGTTAAGGGGCCTAGGTTCTACAACGGGTGCCTCCACCCGGAGGTCAGGAATGTTAGTGGTCAAACTAACCTGGGCACAGCCCTCTGGGACACTGTAGCCCCCCTTTTTCCCTTCTAGTGGCCTGAGCAATATACAATAATCACTTTCACAGTACCCCTTGTACACCATACAAGTACCCACATAGTTTGCACTTACCACCAGGGTTGGTTCCCCTGGCTTGACCCTGGGGACCCTCTGTAAAACAAGATTATGCACAGCAAAATAGCAATAGTACAGTACTCTTGGCACAAACTGGAACCACAGTCAGGTTAAATGCAGAAAAAGCCAGATTTTATTTATTCAGGGGACTTGAACAAGGAAGGGGCGTAATCAGTTTGATTGGCTTAAAGGCTATATTAATCAAACAGTTATGCAAGCGTTTTAAGTCCCCACACAGTCACACCTCTGGGTACCCAGGTAGGAAGACGATGGGCTAGCCAGGAACGTTGCAGCTGGTTGGTGCCCTGTGATGGAAGAAAGCAACATGCACAACACACACTATTTGTAATCCGGAGCCAGAGGGCTCAGTTCATGAAAGAAAAAGCAACCAGACAATCAGATGACAACACTTCAGATTTAGCTGTTGTTGCAGGGAGCTACCCTGATGTTTACTCATGATACCCAATACTGGACACAGGCAGGCCGAAATTGAGACTGCAGGTTGTTGAGCTGGAGTGCCCAGAGAAGTGGGACCTACACAAATCATCGAGGCGTCGTTCCTGTTCAGGTGTTGAGCAGGAGACTGATCCCCAGGCAGGTCTCTCATTGATGGCTTTCTCTGTGCAGCAGGTAGTCAGGCTGGGCCAGTGTGGCAAGGCCCAGGCCAAATGGAGATGATTTTGGATTCAGTCCGTGGGGCAGGATGCAGCTTCCAGCAAGCAGAATACAGTTCAAACCACAGTGGGGAACCAAATCGCGACCCACTAGCAGCACACAGCACATTTACATGTAAGGAAATTCTAATGCAGCTTCTAGCAAGCAGAACACAAGTCAAACCACAGTGGGGAACCAAATCACGACCCACTATAACCACACAACACATTCACATGTAAGGAAATTCCACTGTACCAGGCAAAAGGCTCTCTGGTCACAACTATAGAGTCTCTGCACCAGTGATGAAAGTGGTTCAAAAGAAGTACAGGAACTGTATTCAAGTCCGAAAACTGAGCCTTGCTAGGGGGGTCCGGGGGCATGCCCCCCCGTAAAAATTTTCAAAAAAATGAGTCAATTTGGTGCATTTTAGAGAATTCTGGATCACAATCTGTTTTGTAAGCTGAAAACTTTCAAGTTATATTTCAGTAATCTGTCTTCCTCAAAAAAAGTTGATCTAGGTTAATAACTTAACATATTTATCATGATATGGGATGTATGCAGTGGGTTTTAAGATTCACATTTTCAGTCTGCAAGATCATATACACTCCTTCCCACCCACTATTTATGGTACACACACTGGGTATCCTTATATGGCATAAGACTGATGAATACATAATACAGTTAAGAAATAATAGGGAACCAAAGAGATAGATATTAACTAAGATATAACTCACAACACACCATCTGTAGACTAGGCCTTAATGCATGCACCTGGTGTGTTGTGAGTCACAAGGGACAACAATCCTTCCCAGTATATTTATGCCTGGAGTGTGACATAGCACTTATTAAATGACATTTTCCAGCTGGAAAAATCATACAGAAACATAAAATTAATCAGAAATATATTTTATTCATTCACAAAAGAAAGTACCTATACAGACTGCATGAGTTAATTTCATATCGAAATCAAAGAGTCAAACACATATATTTCATACAGTATTATACAATTATAGTGTATTGTAGAATGTTGTTATGGATTGAGTTGTTATGCTGCAGTAGCAATGTCATCACAGCTGTTATGCTGCACTAGCTATATCAGTACTGCAGCATAACAACTTGGAATGCTGCCACATAGTTGCTTTCCTCAATCCAGTTAAACTGGAAGAAAAAATTATTCACCTTAGTAATGTTGTTTCTTCTAATGGAGTCTTGCTGTATTCTGACATATTGCAGTGATGTACAACCAGGGCTGTCTGGCCCAATCTGGAGTAATCAGAATCACCTTGCAGGGTTGAGACCTGATTTTGACTAACACCTTGAACAGGAGAGGGAAGAGGGGGAAGCATACAGGAACTTCCCTTCCCAATTGAGAACTAGGGCATCCAGGGGGACTTAGCCCAACACTGGGGGCCTGCAGCAAAAGAAAGCAAGTTGGTGATTGTCTGGGGCTGCAAAAAGATCCATCTGTGGAGTGCCCCATCTGGGGTCCAGGGACCATTCATGATGGCCCTGAGATATCCTGCTGAGAGCATCTGCCAGGACATTGTCCTTGCCTGGGAGGTGTACTGCTGTAAGAGAGGTGTTCAGGGAATAGGCCAGAGACCATAACTTCATTGCCTCTGTGCACCTAGTGCCCCCCTGTTTATTGATATACCACATTGGGGTGGTATTGTCTGTCCTGATCTGAACTACTTTGTTCTGAACAGACTTGGAAAAAGCTTGAAGTGCTAGAAACACTGCTCTGAGTTATAATAGATTGATGTGAAGCAGAGATTCCTGAGGAGACCACAACCCTTCGGTGGTCAGGTTCCCCAAGTGGGCTCCCCAGCCCAAGAGGGAGGCATCTGTAGTAAGGATTAGAGAATGAGACTGAGTGACAAAAGGAACTCCCTGTGTTAGATTGTCCTGATCCTGCCACCACTGTAACACCTGGCCAAGGACCTGTTTAGCTAAAGTCATTACAGTGTCCCATCTAGATTTCTGATATCTAGCTGTATAGGCCATATAATTAGCCTGCCTGAGTCCCAAGGATGCTGCCATGTACTGTTTCTTTGCCATGGCATCAATCCTCCTGGAGTCCTTATCTGGGGGGTGTGAAGCCAAGGGTATATTTGCCTTATCACAGGCAGCAACCTGCACTACCCCAACATGGCTGCATTGCTGGGTAAGGAACTCCATATCTGAGCCTGAGAGATTATATCTCTTGTCCATTCTCTTGTCCACAGGAGGTATAGAATTAGGAGTCTTTAAAATTTTTATTGTCTGTTTCCCAAAGGACTTATGAAGGGGAATAGACAGCCTCCTAAACTTTGGGATATCCATCATTTCAACACAGTCAGGCTCCTCCTGGGCATCCACAGCTTCTTTCATAGGAACCTGAAGAGTTTCAGCCACTTTTTTGTAGGACATAAAATGAGAAGGGGAGCCAGAAAGCCTAGGAGGAGAAACCTCTGAAGGTCTGTCTGGGGAGATGTCCGGGTCAATAGGCACATCCAGACTTTCGTAATCACCCTCACTATCCTCATACTCTCCTTCCTCCTCCTCCTCCAGTTCATAAAAGTCTTCTAAAGTATAATCTGGAATTGGGGAAACTGACCAAGCCGAGCCCCTTCCTGATGGCGCCAGTTCGATCGGAACCGGGGTTAGCGACTGAACAATCCTTATCGCTTTGGCTATTTCATCAGCGGTCAGAGAAGGAATTTGTGGATCCGCACCAGCTGACTTATCCCTTCTTTTTCTTTTAACCTGAACCGACTCCTCAGACAGAGTCTCAACCGAGCTCGAGCTCAGCGTTCCATGCCTGGCATGGAAAGTTAACTCTTTCATCTCTGGGGCAGTTCAAAGGTTGGACATCACTGCAATATGTCAGAATACAGCAATACTTCATTTTGTTTTAAGTTGTTTGTTTTTTTTGCAAACTTGAACTTGCAGAAATATCTGAGGCACGCTGTGTCACTTAAAAAAAAATGCTAAATTTCTATTTTCTGTTACCTTCTCCATCTGGTTTAGTGTTATTTTCTGTGCTGTGGCTTGCCATGCACTATAAAAGACTGTGTATGAGCACTCATACACAAATGAGGAAATTCATGTACCTTGATGTTCTCTTGGTAACAGAGCACCTCTTGTCCTATGCTTGCAAGGTCATCTGTTACCATGAAACCTCTCCATGCAAGATATCCTTGTTATGTATGAAAGCTCATACACAATCCTCTGTGTTTATGAATATCCTGTATCCTCAGTGGCAAGCACATCATATGACAGTGTGAATTTTCTCCAGTAACCCACAGATGAGAAATAGCATTAGAAGCATAATTAAACACATTTTAAATATTTTTCACACATGGATACATTGTATAATCACAGTAAGGAAAAACAGGGTATGGGTTATAGGTGGATTTACCCATTCCTTGTGCGGTTACGTCAGTTTGCCGTGCCTCATGGCACAACACACATGGCGTTGGTAACTCCTGCACTAACCCATACCCTGTTGTGCATGACTGTCTAAATACAAGAAGAGCACCTCTATGCACAATCAATGTGCTTTTCCTCCTCAGAGTCCTGATTCCAATGGACCTATCAATCTCTGCTCTTGAGGTCATAAGGAATCAGAACCCTTCTGTGACAGCAAACAATGGTTGTGAATAGTTGCCCATCCAGTATTTTCTGTGTATTGCAACGTATGCCATCAATAAAAAAAATGTCATAAATCAAGGTTAACCACATACTAAACCTTTTTTCTTTTTATTAAGGCAGCTTTGTGCTGCAAACAATGCCATGCTGTCAACCTTTTACAATCCATTAACTGGAAAAAATAAAAACTGTTAATAGATATGATAATCTAGTGTGTCCTCTGCATAATGTTTCCAGTTATTTTTATGTTTATTTTCACTGTACAAACACCGGCAGAATGAGTTGTTTCTGTGATCATAGCATGGCACATTGTATAGTTAACCACCTGCTGCTTTTCTCGAACTTTTTTTAATTGACAAGTAGAGGTAGCCATTTATAACATTTATAGTATACAGATATAAAGAACTGTTGTGATAATACAAAAAAACAAACATTGCTGAAATCATTTTTATTCTTTCTTCTAGGGTGCAGAGGAAAATTGCTGACAATATCAACATTAACAGAACTATAGAATGAATGGTGTGAGATCAGCCCTATATTAGGCCATTACAGGAGGCAGTATAGCATAGTTTGTTGAGGCTCTGAGTTGAAGATCTGGAGACCTGTGTTTCAATCTCACAGCCAGCTGTGTGCATACTGTGTGATCCTGTGCTGCTGTACAAGTCAGTTAAATAAGATTTGGCTTAGTGTACTACTCTTGGTCCAACAATGTTAGTCCCATAGTAATATATATATAATGTTTAGCCTTATTATATGCTGAACAAGGCTTAACACTGTAATATGTATGGGGAACCCTTAATATTAACTGGCATCAAGCAGTTTGGAACCTTGTTGTGCCATCACTAGAACATCTCTAGGTTGTTAACCCTTTTGAAGTTTGTGAAATGCAAGGGCAGATTCCTTCCCTGCAGAAAGAAAAGTAGATACAGCTGTCAAGTGAACCTTAACAGTGGCGGGCCTAATGCCTAGGCCATGAAAATGGACCAAATAATCCAGAGTTGTAGATAGGTCAGCCGAATGTGGCAGTTAATTTCTCCGACAATACTAAATGCTGAATATGTTCTGCTTGGAATCATAAGTCTTTCTGGTGGAAGGATTCCTACAGACCTTAAAAACATCCAAGACCCCTTGTGAAAGATGCAAGCCTGCATACTCCTACACTTCAAGATCCAGACCTTTAGTCTGAGAGAACTGAGATCTGGACAATTAATCCTCCTGTAAGAGACGGTTAGGGTGTCGTGCCTCATGGGAAAGCAAAGGGGAATTGTGACTGATAGGGACAGTAATAGAAGATACAAAGTTTGCCTTGCCCAATCTGGTGCCACCAATATAACTATACAGGTCTGAGACCTGCTTTTATCAGTACTCTAAAGAGAAGAGAAGCAGGTAAGGCATACTGGAACCTGTATGTGCAATCAAACAGTAGAGCATCATGAGGCATAGACACCAGAAGTGGATGTCTGCAGCAGAGCAGGGAGGTGATGATTGTCTCAGGCTGCAAAGAGATCCATCTCTGGAGTGCCCCACCTCCTGAAAGTAATGTGAAGAATCTGGTGGTTCACAGACCACTCGTGTGACTCTGAGAGATCCTGTTGTGAAAAGTGCCTGTACATTGTCCTTCCCTGGAAGATGCATTGCTATGAAGCTATGAAGGGTAAGCCATAGTCCACATCTTTTCAAAGAGATTCCATAAACCACCATTGTCACTAGATGACTCATCTTCACATTTTCTCTTCATGCATGAAGTACTGTGGGCTGGTCGCCTTCCATGAAGAAGCCATGACTTAACATATGGTTCTGGATTCCATTGGACAAGAGGAGGACCACAAGTGGAAATGAAAATGAGATCCGAAATGTGACTGACAGACAAGGCGATAGCGTAAGAAAGCAATGATATTCATCCAGCTGAAACCTCTCTCGCACTCAGCATTGCTCGTTGAAAGTCGTTAACAGCAAGTTGTAAGGGTTTCAACTTGTCAGGTATGCTACGGCCAGCACACTCCTTATACTCTATGTACCCAAGTACAGTATCCTTTTCTTGAAGAAAGAACCTGTTTGTGAGTTCTTTGATCTCAGACTCTCCATACCTTACATTATCTACAGTTATGTCATCTAGATTGAGTACTGCTAGCTGATTTATGAGATCTTTATATTGGTCTTCCAAAACTGGACCTCCAGCTCTTGTACCAACTGAAGTAAGCAATCGACTTTCTAGATTATCTACTAGACACTGAATGAACTGTGAATGATTTATCTCTGGCGTTTTTTGCAAAGTGCTGAGTTTAACACAATTAAATTCACCACATTCTACAGCCTTTGCAGCTTTTTCAATAGCCTCACCGAGATACTGCTTCATGCTGTTTAATCTTGCAATATATCTGTGCAAGAGACGATTTGCACGAGGCAATGTCATTGTTCATTCTTGAAGTAGCTCAGACAAATCTTTCATTTCCTTAAGTGCGTCCATCATGATGGCAATATTCTTCAGAAAAGCAGTGGAAGAAAGAGTTCCAGCTAGACCACTAAATTTCGCCTTTTCCTTGGAAGGACGGTTCTCATCCTGAGCTGCAGTTGTGAAGTGAGCATACAGTGCAGAATAACTGCTCCATACTGCATGCACAGTTCGGAAACTGGATGCCACCCATCTTACATCTAGCTCCCTGCCAATTTTTTTTACCTCTCCATGAACAGAGGATGCCGCTTCAGCAAGTTCCCTCTCATTTTTGGGAGACTGACTGTACAGTGCATGCAGTGAATCCATGAAGCAATGAAACTGGTTAATACCTGAACAGGCATGTACAACATCCCCCACGGCAAGCTCCAATCTGTGATTTAGACAGTGCCACACTACAAGGTGCGGTAAATCATCCAGAAGTAAATGAGCAACACCAGACTTGGCACCCATCATGACACTCGCTCTGTCTGAACAGAACCCAATCAAAGATGTCTTTAAAAAAGAGTCCGTGAAGTCATGCTTTTTTAATGTTGCAATGATAATGCCTTTTATAGTCAAAGCATTTGTACTAGGTAGTTCAACCAAATCCAGAAAAATAGTTGCAGGTTGAACAGAATCATTAAGTCCTGCTTTTATGTAGATAATAAGAGTGCATTTATTACTAACTGTTGTAGACTCATCGACAAACACAGAGATCTTTGACTGTTGTAGTATAATCTGGTATATAACTTCGTTCGCATTTCCGATGCTATATGGGATATAATATCAACACAGCTCAGGCAGGATTGCAAAACCCTCCCATATCAAGACCATTTGCAATCTGAAGATCAATTAAAAGCAGAGTGGTCTAAATAAGTCTTTCTGACTTAGCAATGTAATATGCTGTTCTGAATACCCTGTTTGTTGTTTCCATTGCAGATTTATGTTGCTCACCTATAATATTTTGCATTACGTGACAGTTTGCCTGTTGTATAATATTGTTTGCCATTTTATGTGCATGCAATTCGGTGTTGCCAAAATTTTTTCCTTAATGATTCTGTTGCTGCTTAGCACCAGTACCATTAGAATGTCATGTACATTTACCCATGCTTTTGACAATGTCATTCCCTGAGATACGTTAGGACCAAGACCACCAACATTCTTACATGTACTACATCCTAAAAAGCCATCTATTGCAACAAGCCAATGGTTGCTGTCCTTAAAGTGATCATATTGTTCTTTTGACCAGCACACAGGAATGGAGCTTGTGATGTTACACTGTCCAGTGGTGGTCATGGAGATGTCTGATGTGGTAGCATCAGTCTCATGTGATTCATCACTAATGTTTACTCTTGGGTTTTCCTGATCTATACTGTCACATTCAACTATAACTTCTTGTTTTTGCTGTTTTTTGAAAATGTGAAATAAAGTTGTTTGCTTCATATTCCAACTGAATGTGTTATTCTTTGCCAGATGTTTCCTGGGGGGAGGGATTGGACAACAGAATAAAGTATGAGCAGGATCACTGTAAGTTAAAGTATCTAAGATAGTATATCTATTTTACAATCTTTGTCTAGACAGCAAAACTGCACTATCTTGCTTCAAGAGGAAGCTCTTGCAGCTGGTAACACAATTAGGACTGATTCCCAAGCAGTATAATCTGGGTCGTTGCTCCTGTATGGAAGGGGATACCCACCAGCAAATTGAGACAACATCAAGCAACCTGGATAGTCAGACACTGGAAGGGGGAGGGAGGGCAGCAGTGGCTGCCTTGGCCTGTCTAGAGAAGGAGGGATCTATTTTAGTCCTGAGGCTCCCTGGGCTTGAGGGTGGGAGGGTGATCAGTTTCCCGAGGACGAGGCACATTCCATTGTGGTCAATTTCAACTCCGCTAAAAATGCAAGAGAGAATTCTGACGCCTTATACGTTTTCGGGAGTTGAAGGACTGCCAATGACAACTCACTCTCCCGCTCCCCGGCGTCTTCCCAGAGCGCACACACCACACAAAATAACAAGAACGTGTGTGTGTGTGTGCTGACAATCGCTCATGTGTGGTTGACATTCTACCGTTACTTAGAGATGGCTGTTCCCACACGCCACCCTGTCTGGATCATGCAGTCAGGTGATACAGACAGTGAGACTCAGTGACAGTGGTGGGCTGGGCAGGCGGTGATACGTTGCTTCAGATGTCTCAACATCCCTGACCTCCTCATCGTCTCTTCCCTGCCACCACCTTCACATATTCTACAGGGTCCTAGCACTAGCAAATACCATTTCAATGGAAAAGTAAACTGCCTGTCCAAGGGACAGGCACACTTTCAAAAACAGCTGTCCCCAATGAAAACCAGCTGTCTGGGACAGGCAGACAGCCAGTTATTTCGAGCCCTGGTGAGTGGTAACCAAAGATGAACTAACCCTGACCATGTGGCTGGAAAGAACTGGAGCACATAGGCAACTCCTCACTTAGATTAGATTGGGTGACATCAGGGGGGCGGGGGGTAGCCGACGATGGCGGGGGAGGCAGCGGCCCCACATTGGTACTGCTAGAAAAAATAATTGCCAGGAGCAGTCATCAGTCAACGTCAGCCCTAATTCTGTTACGTGTTGCAAGAGCTTTCTCTCGAAGTCAATCTGATGACGACTACTATGGAGTTGAATTTATAGAACTGTTGGGTAAGACTATCAAGAATGTGGACAGACCACATACATGAGTCATTTAAGATACCGAAATTGACACTGATTGTCCCCAGTGGTACGCATAGAAGAAAGGTATGAATAATATGTACCCAGTAGCCTTATACTCCTATTTAATAGCATTAAACACATAAGCAATCACCTACCAACTAAAAGCAAAAGCGAAGCCAGCCACCGTCCTCTCCAGTTCCGTTGCTTCTGTCAGGCAGGCCGACTGTCAAGATATACTAGTTAATGGTGGCTGCATGCGCAAACTGAACTGCATGCACTTCAGTTATCCAAGAAAGGACAAACATCTGTGGCTGACTAACCTAAATGTAATGAACATGCAAAGCTGTAATACCCAATGTATACAATACCTTCTTAAATACAATAAAATGTGAGCTTAAGAAGTTTAATACAGAAGTTCATGATAGTGCAGCAAAATATTTCAGATACTGTTTTAGTCCATTTCTGTAGAATAAGTATGCATCAAAATGCTCACCATTATCATGAACTATGACCTTAAAACAAAAATTATACCATGGTCATAAGTAAACAGTCCATGAAATCATCAGACTGGCAGTTTACCACTGGTGTAAGTCCGTGTAATGCAAGCAATATGTACAGCAACTGCTCCAGTGTTGTATATGTCCTTGCTTGTCATGAATGCTTAAGCAATAAGCCACTAGGGGGCGTAGGTTATCAAGGAATTTGTCACAACTGGAGTGGTTTGCCCATGAGGTGCAGCCCAATGGATAAATCCTTGCCAGCCATGGTAAATCCCCTGATAACCCACATCCTCTGTGCCTTATTGTGATTATACCAAGGTTCATTTTATTTACAATAATAAAATACAAATATTAAAGAGTTTTTATTTTTTTTATTCTTATTGTATTTATTCCTATGCTGCAGAGGATATATTGGATATACTCATCAACAGCCGTTGATTGTCAGAGGATTTACAGAGGTGGTAAATTGCTAGTCTGCCGATTTCATTGGCTTTTCTCATATGCCCATAGTATAATACTGCTTCTATATTAGGCAGTATAGCCCAGAGGTTAAAGGAACAAGATGTGAACGAGCTTGCTACATCCAGCAGACCAGACCCAAGTTTGATTCTCACAACCTCCAGCTGCATACTGTGCGACTCTGAGCAGGAGAGAAGCACTACGGTAAGAACCACAGAATGACAGGGAAGGATTATTCCCAGAGTCACCATTTAGAATTTTGGTTTTAAAAGGTGTCTGTTCAGGCATCTTAAGTCTTGGATGGGTCACCACTCCCCTATTTTTTTTTCAGGGTAAGGAAGTACCTGGAGTATAGACCTTTGCCCCTGTGTATTGTAGGAACTGTCTCTATGGCCCTTAAGGCCAGAAGAGATGAAACCTCTGCCTCTAGGGCAATGGTTTCTGAGCAGGTGGAGCGGATCTGGTTCTCAGCTTTTGGGAATTTTCAAAGCTGAGAACCAGTCTCTAACTACTACCTCCAGGACCCACTTGTCTGAAGTAACGGACATCTGGTCCTGGATGATAAGCCAGCCTGCCCCTGCAGGCATGGGAGTCGACCGGGTTGACACATCAGGGTATCTGCTTGGCAAGAGCCTTAGGCTGAGGGGTGGATGCAGCCCTGCTCATCCCCCTTCTGCCTCTCCTTCTGAATACCCCCCTCTGAGAAAAGAGAAGAGGCCTGTGCTTGGTAGAAAGGCCTATGAAAAGACCTGCCCCTAGCTTGCTGCCTTTGAGGAGTTGCCTGCCTTTTCTTGGCCTGTGCACTCCTGTAGGTGATCCTATACTCGTCCATCTTTTGCATGTAATTCTCTGTCTGCTCCCCAAACAAAGAATTACCAATTTTTTTATTTTAAATCTATAAGAACCGGTTCCACACACTAAATTCCAAGTAGAAAATATATGAGCTGCTGACTAGATATATAGTGGTTGAAAGCCATTACAACTTAAGGACTATTCGGTGTATTACTGTATGTGAAAAGGTGTGCTGCAGTCTCTCACACCACTTGTCAGCTCCCGATTAGCAGGTGTCCACAACACAAAACCATCAATACAATTATTAGCACTGTACCACTCATGCAGATCAATAAGGAATTCAGGTTCCAGGGTCATAAATCATAACCATGAGGTACACACCTTGAGATGTTATGTCATATTGATAACAACATATTAAGGGTGTAATCTGCTTGACTTAAGTTAATAAAAAAGGCTCCCCATACATTATATAGAGAATACTGGATGGGCAAACTACAGTTGCATAAGAACCGAGGAATTTAACTGCGAGGCGCTGTGAAAGCAGATGGCGATAAGGAACTGGAAGGTGGGTGTGGGGGACCACCCCTCAATACTGATGTCGTATGACGTCGGTCACCGGATGTGGGGGTGGACCCTCACCATAGACTGCTAGCTAGAAATTTTTCTGTGGGGTCATGACGTCATCCGGCTTCAGGCCTCTATGTAATCACCTACTGCAAGAGCCCTCTCAGAGTAATATCAACTGTATGCACAACCAGTGTGTTCAGCCACAGAGGGGTCTATGGTAATCATAACCCTGAGGTGACAGAACGCAGTGGTTGTGCATAAAGTTGCTCATCCTTTATTTGTAATAGTGTATAGTAGTATTATGTGAAATGTACAATATGTAAGTTTTTTTCTCTGTTTCGTGATCAAACTGACTTGTGAACTCTCTACATGTTCTACAATACTGTCTTGCACAGAATTAAATAAAGGAAAGCAACAATGTGCCAGCATTATAAGTGATTCTGCTGCAGTACTGACATCAACATAATGATGTCAGTTTTACAACAGAACAAGCATATGTATTAACTGAATTCCATGCATAACAGCATTCCACCTACAATATGTACAATTTTAAATTTGTCATGTATTCTTCACCTACATGCTTACTAACCACCCAGTGCCCAAAGTCATACCTTTAAGGCAAGACAAGGCAAAGCAAATTTTAAATTTCTGGCACCCAATCCCAGAGGCACATTCAAATACATACAATTAAAAAGAACAACATACAATAACACTTAATACAATTTCAACAACATCAGTATGGCACACGCTCAACATATACACAGTAACCACCATTAAAGATTTAAGGGCGGTAGCTCCTCATCTCGGTACGTGTTTCCATCTCGTGAATGAGATTACAGCATGCACCTCTCAGGCTTCGTTCCTGAGGTTCATATGTTGTCATCTCAACCCTTCCATGGAAACACAGCCTTGCTGTGTATGGTTGTCCATACATTACATTCTTCTCTCTCTCTATATACAGTATGTGTGTATATACGTGGAGAGAATACTAACTGAGCAACTATGCATGAGCTTGTCAGGTCCATTGGAATTAGATCTCGAAATTGCAAAACAAGCTTATTGTACATTGATTTGCTAGGTTTTTGGTTTTTTTTTTCACTAATGTAACTAATGTCAGTCTACATTACATTTTTTCACATTTAAAGGTGAATTTTGTTCCACTGATTCAAACAGTTTGAGATGGTTACACTCAGCTATGCTTCCAGGCATCTTCTAAATGCAGTAGTTAAGCTCGTTTTCCCATCAAGACAAACACATAAGGCTGAGAACTAATTCTCCATTCATCAAACAATCTGTTAACCCTGCAGAAATAGAAAATATTCAGTTACCTACAGCTGAGGAGCTCAATAAGCGAAACCAATGTACTCATTGGTACTGTAGTACTGAGATCAATACTATTATAAGCAACAAGGCATGACAAGGGGTTAAATAAACAGTCTGTTAATCACCCAATATGGATGTGATGTTGCTCAGGCACAGCCATCGGGTGACAAACAGACTGTTAATCTAACTCCTGGTATTATTACCTTATTGCTATTATAAAAAAAGATCACAAAAAACAAAGTGTTAAAAGCATACTTTTTGAATGTTTTCATCATTTAATTGAAGACTTTTAATAAAATAGTTCTTCCATCCATCAACAATTTAAGAATGCTGGTTCAAAATCAGAAAGCATAATTTCAGCTGGCCCAGTATCGCTGAAGGCTACTGCACTGGATGCCTTACCTCACTCCATTCGGATGATCGAGGTTCTGGAATGAGCATGAGCCATCATAGGTCAACAAGGGGGGGAGGACAGATCTGGATAGAGCTGCCGGAAAATGTAGCTTTCCTCTCCAGGGAAGGGAGGGAGGAAGGATGCATCCCTCGGCTACTGTCTGCCTCCCTCCCGGTGGAGGCCAGGAGACAGTACAGGCTAGAGGGTGTATAGGCGCTAGTCTGACATGTGGCGGAAGGTGTCTTTACCGGGGCTGTCGCATGCATGCACCTCCCTCTTACTTCCTGACAGAAATATACCTCAGTGGCCTACTATCTGACAGCTGTCAACAGTAAATAATGTCTGACATACCTAGACATAATGGATACATTCCAGGATGATTCTGAGAACCAGAGAGAACCAGTCAAGGCACCTGCCAAGAAAAAGGAAAAAAGTGAAAATGTGAGCAAACATAATTTTATCAGGAAAAAAACAACTGTCAAAAGTAGAAGAACATAACGATGAGGAGAACACTAAAAGAACGACTCAGTGGGCGATAAATGTTTTAAATAATTGGGCACAAAACAGGCAACTAAACATAAATTTCAAGCATACAGAAACAAGTGAACTCTGTCAAATTTTAAGAATACTTTATGGAGAGGTTCGTCAGTTGACTGGCAAATAATGTAACATCTATAGTCTACCTACACTCAGTGTGGGAATCAACAGACTGTCCTCAAATAAACCATTTTATTAAGTGTGTAGGAATACTCCTGCCTTCTGATTGGCCAATATATGTTTTTCCAATGTCCTCATACAGCCATAACATCACAGCTGACACAACATCCTGTGCCGAGGCAGGACATCCTCAATATCCCTGATAGCAGTGTCAGTGGCTCACTAGGTAGCACACATGCCTCTGAGGCTGGGAGATCAGAGGGTTGTGGGTTCAGTTCCCACATGTGCCACCTGGGTTAATATCCCAGTACTGACACTGTACTGCAGCACTATAAATACCACCAACAGCCTAATCTGGTTCAAGGTTAGTTGGCATTCTTCTGTATCCCCCTTCCCCCTGGTCATGCCTGAAAATAGGCAGGATTTGTGTAGTTCACTTACCCAGTCAACAAAGACTGAATTAGTAAATAAAACCCCTGACCTGTCAGTGGCCAATAGCAGTCATCTTGCTTCCTGACAGAAAAATATGTCAGTAGCCTGCCATTTGACAGCTGTCAACTGTAAACAATGTCTGACATACCTTCCTCACACTTCCAGGTAGCCCAAATAATGGACTATTTCCAGGATGATGCTGAGAACCAGTCAAGGCACCTACCAAGAAAAAGGAAAAAAGTGAAAATGTGAGCAAACGTAATTTTATCAGCAAAAAAACTGTCCCAGTTTTGAGAATGGACCCAGGAAGTTGGAGGGCCATTCGGGGGGAGAAGAACTGAACATCCCTTGGACAGCTCTCCTTCTCCGAAGGAGGGGGGGCTGTTTGTCTAGCGCAAGTTGGACCCCTAGCAGAGGCTGGCAGCTTTGCTGAGACTGGCGCCTGGACTCTTAGGAGGACGTGTTGGTCACTGCATGTCACACCTTCTTCAAGGTAGCAGCAACACCACCGCGCCTACCTTGGTATCATCAGCAAACAGACTGATCTTGCTCTTGATGTCCCATGATATGTCTGCAATGAATATCCCAAACAACACTGGTCCCAACACCGAGCCCTGTGGAACACCACTGTCACTGCCCTTGGGTGTGAGAGCTCCCCACCCACCACCACCCTCTGTTGCCTTCCCTGCAGCCAGTTTCCTACCCATCTCACCAGCTTTGCACCCATCCCTGTGCCTACTAACTTCCTTCCCAGCCTTCCATGTGGCACTGAGTCGAATGCCTTACTGAAGTCCAGATACAGGACATCCACTGCATGGCCCCTGTCCAGTTGCCTAGTTACCCAGTCATAGAACTCCACCAGGTTGGTTTGGCAGGATCTGTACATTAGTGCAATGCATGTTTTTGCATGCTGCATTTGTGGACAAATTTTGTAATGATTGTGTACTAGTCCTGTACAAATTGAGTTAGATACTGGTAGTACAGGGACTAGACTATACCAGAGAATACTGGATGGACAACTATGCACAACCAGTGTGTTCTACCACAGAGGGGTTCTGACTCCCTCTTACCTTGAGAGTGAAGCTCAAGAGGTCCACTGGAATCAGAACCCGAGAGGCAGAACACAGTGACTATGCATAACATTGCCCATCCAGTATTTTTTATAGGGTATCATATTATGTGAAATGTTTGGACGGCAGTTCTTTCACTTTCAGACTGAAATTGACTTGCACAGTCTCTAGAGGTTTCAAAATGCTGTTGTACCACAGAAGGGTACAATCACATTCCATGACCTTTGAACTGTGGTACAACAGCATTTTGAAAGGGATGGAATTCTATTCATAACAATGCTCTAGTAATACACCATGATTGATTTTGGAGTTATACAGCACCTTTCATACACATGTAAGCCCTTTCCAATATGGGGCTTATCTCTGTGGGCTACAGCCCTGCTGATCCACCACCGGCGGTCCCACAAGTGGCCCCTGGTGGGACTAGAACCCTGGCTCCCCATGATCTTTGTGACTGCTTCTGACTTTCTCTGGTTCCTCGGCCATTAGTCAGAGGGAGGCCGAGGTCCGCTTCATGTCTTGCACTTCTGGGCGCTGTGGGAGTTCTTTTGGTGGTCCTGGGGAACCGAAAATCCTGAACTGCTGAAATATACACAAATACAGTGGCTTGCACCCTTCTGAGCATGTGCAGCCACCAGAGGAAGCAGTTTGAAGAAGCCATGTCTCCGTTAGTTCCCTTAACCAGTTTCTCAGCCTCCTTAAGCTCAGAGAACAAGTATTGATGGCCATTCCATACCAGTCATAATTTAGCAAGCTGAAGCATCTGGTGCTGCAGCTTCATTTCATAAAGTTGCCCATTGATGCAATCGAAAGCTTTCCTCTGCTGCCTCATACTGTAGGAAAGCTCGGGGAACAGCATCAAAGTGTCCTCACCATATTTTAAATTCCTCTTTCATTGAACCAGACTAAGTATCCTGTCCCTATCTCCAGTACCTGTGCAGATGACCATAAATATCCTCCAAGTAGAGACGATTATATACATCCATCAAGGTGTTATCCTGAAGGCCTTTTCAATAGATAGTGGTGAATCTCTCTTAGCCAAACAAAAAACTATAGGCAAGAGTACTTTGATGAATTGTAAACTGTCCTCCCCTTCTACTGCTTCAGTCAGCCCCACCACACGAACATTCTGCTCCTACACTTGGTTCTCTGTGGTCTCCAGGCATTGATGAAGTAGAGAATTTTCTTTGCATCCATTGGTTTCAGCACGGATGCCTCAGATTGCTGGACAGATTAATCTAGCATGTCCACTTGGGTTTCTAGGGAGGCTTTCTGGGGTGCAAGCATCACATTTTTTATCTAAGTCTTGCACTGTTTTTACAAGCTGCCCCAGCGTGTTATTGATAGTAAGCAGGGCCACATCTCCAGTTGGCACTGTAAGCAGGTCCTGTGCAGATTCATGTTGTGTAAGCTGCCCATCCTTCTTTGTTCTTTCTGCTTGACAAAATCATGTGCAGCCATAGCTCCTTGTTGCTTCCCCATTTGGTGTGAAAGTCCAGCTAGAACCAGCGAAAAAAACGTGCGTTTCTAGTTAAAAAAGGGATATTTAGCCAGCCTGGTGGTGCAGCGGGCTGAGGCACTGGACACCTTACCTCATGCCATGCTGGTGACCTGGGTTCAGAAATGAGCTAGGGTCGTCGGGGAGCTGGCGGGGGGGGTGGAATCTCTGTCGCTCCTCCCCTGTAGTTCCGCTGCCCTCAGGTGGAGGTCCAATGGGCAGTGTAGGAGGATGGGGCAGCAAGTAGCTGGAGGGTGTTACAGAGCCGCAGCATGCATGTGTCTCCAAACACACACGCATGACTGAGGCATAGTGGGCAGGGAAAATGGGACAAAAAGTGATAAGTACAATAATGCAAAAAAAAAAAAGGGAATATTTTAGCTATTTAGTGAAGTTTTTTTCCAGGAGCTCAACTCTTTCTCCATCAGCTGCTCAACAGCACCTCCTAAGTGTTTCCTAGACAAGCTGTTAAGATCCTCTACTCCTGTATCCATTGCTTTGCTCCTGCAGTTTTCCCATCAGGCCTACCTCCTCAGATCCTCTTACAAGTCCCTACTTTTATAATCCCAACTATGCCACCAGTATGGGTAAACAGGCTTCCTCCTCATTTGCACCAAAGTTCTGGAACTCCCTCCTGGTGCCCATATGAAGCATTCCCTCCCACCCCTTTACAGGGGTGCCTTGAGAAAACATGTGCATCCCCCCCCCCCGCTTGTAACTGTACCTGAGGAACTAGCTGGCACCTTTGCTGTGATGCTGTTCTCATTCAAGGTTGACTAGCTGTTATTTATTACTGCCTACTACTGACTGTCTATTGTTGCATTTGTTCTTAATCTAGGCTTGTAAACTGCTATTTGTGACTGCCTATTGTTGGCTACCTAATGTTGTATTTAATCTTATTGCATTATTAATGTTTCTGCTAGTTGTATTCTGCTCTACTGTGCCAGTAATTTCATCCTACCTTGCTTTATCTGTAATTCCTTGTTAATTGTAATGTTGTATCTTTTACACTTGGTAGCATTCCTTCCTTCAGCTCCAGGCTCAGCCAACGTGTGACAGACAATGTGACATGTGACAGCCAATTCAAACCGCACCTGTTTCTAATCACTAAATCCTTATCTTACCCATTTATTTATTATGATTGTGTGTGCATGTACATAGCAAACATTGTGTTACAAACAATTATTTCAGAGGTGTGTCATTGTCGGATGCAATGCAGCTCAGGCTGTAGGGGGCTTGGCAGTGATAGCCCGATGATCGGCTAGGCTGATTGTGATGCATTTTTCCTTTTTGCAGGGCAGACACTTCTTGCAGTTGAAAGCAACCACTCCATTCACTGAGTGGCTGGCATCTTTCATCTGCATAAACCCTCCTATTCTATTTAGTAACCCTACCACCTCTCCATCACTTCCTGTGCCCAGTCCATGAAATGAACAGCCCTCCCACTACTGAGTATCCCTTCCACCTCTCATTGCTTCCTGTGCTCCTTTTCTTAATTTTACAACATCAGGGTACCCAATCTCTGGTGCTGACTAGAACACCCCAACCCTGCCCATTTCTACTGCGCAACACCAGGAGCCCACTACTGGTGCCACCAAACATGACACCAACACTGGGGTGCCTAATCCTCAGTGTCAGTAACTGAAATAATAAAAACATTATTTGTGTTTTTTTAATCCCTGTAAAAATGAAAATGGTCCATCAATGTCTGTTGCCACCACTGCCCCTCTACTCAGTACCCACCACCCCCAATCCCCCACCCCATGCTTTACATACCTACTGGGGGTCCATCACCATAATCCTCTCTGGCCCGGAAACACATTTTCACTCTTCATAGCCACCCTGACTAGTTTAAATGCTAATCCAAGTAGCGTTTAAACCTCCTACTAAGGACTGTGGTCCCTCATCTGGAAAGATGCAGACTATCTCTACCATACAGGACCATATCCTCCCAGGTTGGCCCCTAGCCGCCCAGTCTAGTAAAGCCCTTCTCCATCACCATGCCTTCAAACAATTGTTAAAATCCCTGGTGCAGAGTATCCTTTCCTCTCCTCAGCTGTATACAAGTAACACTTTTGGCAAAAGCCATCGTGCATGCCACCTGCATGAGGTCCCTCAAGCTCCCTGAAATTTCTCTGAACTACCCATACTCTATCCATTGCCAGGTCATTTGTCCCCAGGTGGACAATGTCATCTAGCTCCCTCCCATCTCCTGTAGCTCTAGCGATTCTCTAGATCAACTCTCCATCCCTCCAACTCAAAGAACATCTCAGGCACTTCACAATCCTCTCCCTTTCTCCACCCTCTCCAAAATCTGTCCCCCTAACATAGAGTTCCCCACCAGCATCTGCTTCCTCCTCAGCTGGGGGCCTCTTCCTCCCTCCCTCCTTGAGTCCAACTGTTTTTAGGGCCTCCACTTCCTCACTTCCCACTGCTCCTTGTGCTTCTTCCCAGCTTCCCCATCCAACTAGTAAGTGAAGAATTGTGTAGTGGTACAGGCTGAGGAGTGTGTACCTTCCTGTTTCCTCAACTGTCCTGCAGCCCACTTAAGTCTAACTGCTCTGCCTGTGCCAAGGCACCCTCTGGGGGAGCGGTGGCAAACTTGGTGGCCCCTGGGTGGGGTAGGACATTATCTTCATCCTTGCCAGTTTGGCCCAGAGTTCAGCAATTTCTGCTCTCATCCCCAGAGAGGTGAGTGCAAATGGGGCAGATCCTCAGACTCCAGAAGGTGTCCTGAATGCTTGGGGCTTCACACACATTGCACTGCACCACTGCCAAGCTCTTTCTTTTTTTATCTTAGTGCCTGTTGAAACTTCCCTGCACCTTACTGCTTCTTTTCTATGGCCGTTGAATTCCTACCTCTCCCTTTGCTTGTCTGATATGTATTTGGTACCCCAGATAGTGTGTTTCCTGTTTTCCCTCTTTTCAAATCATTCAGCAGAAAATTTCAGAAGTGGAATGGCAATTCTGTGGGAATTTCAATGGCAGAATTTGTCATTTTGCACAATTTTACAGTGGAAATTATCACACTGTCTTAGAAACCTTCTAACACCAGGCTATGGTCTCAGATCCCAAGATTACATCATGCTTAAGGTTCCTAGAGCTTGCTGTAATGGTGGTAAACAAATGTTTTCCTACCAGACTCATTATGTAGGGAACATGTTATCCTAATTCAGCAAGGTATTTGAAATACTCACCAGCAAAGCTAAAAAATAATTAAATTCTCCTCCCTGCAGAAGGTGTGTACTTTCTTCTCAAATTGTAATTATTACTTTAATTATTATATTAGTAATATATTTTGTTTCTGTGGAAGTCTATATCATGTATGTAATTGTATTGCTGCCACTCCAGGGCACTCTTGGACACGTGACTCTGTTATCCCAGTTAATTATTATCCCATGTAAAATAAATAATATTAAAAAATACAAAAATGTAGAGTAGGATTTGATTCAGACTGCTGTTCAATAATTCAGATAATAAACTGCCCCGTAAGAGAATTATATTGGTTTTCTTTGGGCCACAAGGCTGTCAAGAACCAAACTGCTTTATATTTATCTGGCCGCCTGGTACCCTCTCATAAATATGCCTTGTTCGATGTTCAGCATCGCTATTACCATCCAGCCACAGTGTGGATCATAATGGATCCCCCTTGATGTTCAGGGTAAAACTGAAACTCTGACCTTAATGAACCAATCGAGTCAGTAGTGGACCACTACTGACTCCCGAGACTGAGTCCCGACTATCCCAGAAAGTGGAGCATTTTCCTTGGTCACCCCGCACCCGACCAACCTATTAGACCCGGGGTACTCTACTCACTGAGTCCAAACAAACTCGTCGAAGCACAGACACGGTGAGCTGAGCACCAGCTCAAATTTTGTTGCTGTGTTCTCTCTCTTCACAAAACAATGCTCTTCACAAAACAACGTCAACGAGAGCACAAAGTATAACTATTATTTACTGCGCGCTGGCGGCGCGCAAATGCGGCGCGCTTCTGCGTTCTGCCACGATGGCTATTGGTCAGGTAGTTTCCACCAATCACAGACTGCATTGTGTCCACAACACAATCCGTGATTGGTGGAAATTACCTACCACCTACCTAAACTGACCAATCTTTGTTATCAGCCACCTGACCTCTGACTCTTCTGACCCCTACAAGAGTTTCAAAAGGACGCAGTATTTTGTAGTTAAGTACCAGAAACGTGGGTCACAAAAAAAGTACCGGAACACCGTTCCTGTGCGTTCCGGCTCACTTTCATCACTGCTCTGCACAATCTGGGAGTTCAGAGGTGGCTGGAGGTCCAGACAGACTGATCGCATTCAACAAATCTTCGGTCTTCTTTAGGTAGCAGCCTAGTCACAATTCAGTGGCTTACTTCGCTCTCCAAGTTTGGATTCAGTCCGAAAAAGGCACAAGTTCCCTCTCAGGGACAGCAGGCAGGCATACATGCCAAAACTCAGGCCTTTACACAGTTCTCCCACGCGAATCTATGCCAGGGCTGCTGCTTGAATCATTAAAGCTGTTATCTCTTCACTTCCCAACTCAGAACTGAACTAGTTGCAAGAGCTTGGGAATTTCCCCAAGATCCAAAAGGTTCAGTTGGCTGATCTGTCTGTCAGTCACAACAAGGGCTCCCCCTCCAGGTTATTTTAGGTGCCAAAATGTAAAAAACTACACTTCCTACAAGTTTTAACTCACCATTCCCCTGTAGGCAGGCTCCATTTTAGAGTCCCAAATGTACTGATTGGCCCATTTCAGCAGTCCAGGACCAAGATGATGGAAACAAACAGAACTGTCCATTCTGCAAAGAAGGCAGGTTAGAATAAACTGCGATATTATTACTACTCTAACAAATGATCAGCAAACAAGCACATCTTCTGACAGAGCTCCCTTTTAGATTAATTATGACTGCAATCCAGGTAGCTCTTAAAGTGACAGTACACAGAGGCTATATAGACACTCTCTGGCAATCACATTTAAACTGCAAAAATGCAGGACACCAGCCTGGCAGTGAGCATTTAGACAAGCTCAATGAAGACTGTTCGGGAACCCCCATTTGTATGGGGGTTACATTTCCTGAAATTTCTGATATTTCTAGAGAAATGTCCTGCTTTCTGCATTTCTACAGTAGAGGCAGCAGGGAGAAATTCTTTAGAAATTTCACGAAACATCTGGAAATATCTGACCATGCCTGTGGCTACTACTGTAGCATGGGACTGGTACCTGATGGGAGTGCTTTAAGTGCATTGAGGATTATTTGGTGTTGAGGGGGATGGTGTGGTAGCCACAACATTTTTTTCAGAGGCTCAAGAGGCTGAGGTGTTGCCATCCAAGCTTTACGACTCTCAAGGGTCTCAGTGACAGGAGTGGTCTGGGTCACAGTGGCAGGAATGACTGGCAGGACCACTGTTGCAGCAGAATTTGGGATGATGGTAGTTTCAGTGGATGGGTGGTAGATCACATCAGTGGTGGTTATTAAGGATGAGGAGATGGTGGTACTGGTGGCAGTGGTAAGGGATGAAGAGGACACATTCACATTGGTGGTTTCAATTGCAGTTAATAACAATGTCCTCCTAGCAGCACTACTAGTACTTTGAATGGTACTTTTTCCCTGGTGTCACCTGATGCCATACTGGTGCTGGAGACTGCAGGCTTTGATGGGTTAAAGCATAATTTTATGCAGTGAATGCACCCTAAGTGTTGCTCTGCAGTACGCTCACCCTCACTTGCTGCTTTCTGCTCTACATCTACAGCAGCTTTGTTTGGGCTGCTGGACCAAAAACAGTTCTCTGGTACTATGTCCTCTGCCTGCCACACTTACATTCTTCCCAGCACAATGTCTAATATTACATTTAAATTATAATGTTATGAAATATAGTCACTTAAGCCACTGCAGCAGTGCTGAGCTAACTGATCTCACTCACTGTTTTTTCTTGAGCACAAGGCCACAAACTTAGAAAAATGTCTTGAGTGCACAGCAGGCACATACACAGAACAAAATGGCAGTTAACTGAAGTGGTGGAAGTCAGTGACTAGACCCACCCTACCAGCTACAGTGCACTCACGCCTGCACAAGTGGCAGTGGAGAACCCAAGCCCAGGTTCCTCACAGGAAGATGTCCGATATTAAATTTTCTCCCTTTTTATAAATGACTTACCCCTCAGCTGTGGCAATGCCTCCATACAGCTATATGCTGATGATGTCATTCTTTACAGGTCCAGGCTGACATCAATTGGATCAATCACCAATTAGGTCAAGACTTTCAACTCCTAGAAAGCTGGTTCTCAGACAATAAACTAGTACTCAATACAAAAAAAAAAAACAAGATCATGCTTTTTGATAGCAAAAAGTTGGGACCTTCTAGGGACCACCTCTTCAAACTTTCTAATTCAGGCATTAACTTGGAAGTAGTGCAGTCATTTAAATATCCAAGTGTGGTACTAGGCCAAGATATGTCCCTCGAACCCCATGCAGACACCCTCTCCAAAACCTTAAACCAAAAGCTGTGCCTACTATACAGACTTCCTACATCTCTGCTCCTGTGAGGTGCGTTAACAACTAACAGTACACTACTACCTACCCTCTTTTATGCAGCCCCAATTTTACAATCCAATCAAGACTCTGTCCTGGCTAAATTAAGGACACAATGCAACAGAACAGCATGCTTTGCTGCTGGTGCCCATCCGAGAGAACACCACTGCGATGTCCTAACCTCACTAGGATGGCCCTCCTGGGAGGTAAGACTACAGTTCCTTCTGTACTGTCTGGCCTATAAACTGTTACAACCTACTGCTCCTCCTAGCCTCTCCACCCTACTTCAATATAGATGGCCTACCAAGTCACTGAGATCACTAACTTATTGCTTGATACCCCTAGGGTCCGGTCTGCCGCCGGTAGTAGATCCTTCTCTGCAGCTGCTCCACCACTTTGGAATTCCCTATCTCTGGAAGTCATGCAAGCTCAATCATCATGCAATTTAGAAGGAGGCTCAAAGCACCCATCTGGGCCCCGGCAGTTTGTCAGTGCTATCTTCAACTCTGAAGTTCCCTAGCCCTTAGCTGACTTGATCTGAATAAGAGTCTCCCTATTCTAATTCAATGGCAAAGCACACCTGAAATTAAAACACTTATGTACCTCCATAGTTTGATGTCCTTAAATGTCTGCAACTAATTACTACAGTGGTTGGTATTCATAACTAGCTCTTGTCATCAGCCCTTACCTATTGTGCAATTTTGGTTTTTGTTCTTGTCCTTACCAAGTGTGTAATTTTATGTACTGAAATGCCTATGCAATTTATTGTCACTGTGAGCTGCTATTGTATGTAACTAATCCGGGCAGCCCCTTAAAAAAGGACACCATTGTCTCAGTGGGATTTACCTGGTTAACAAAATTCAAATAAATAAATAAATTTAAATGATATTATAATGAAATATAGCCACTCAAGTCACTGCAAAAATGCTGAACTAACAAGTCTCACTCACAGTAGACAAGCTTGACTAGTAAATTCTCAGAAAACAAAAATTATTTTTTAAAATTTCCTCTTAGGCAAGAAGCCACGAACAACAACAGAAAAAAAAGTTCCTAACAGCTGAGATGAGTCAAGTGCAAATGCACAGTGTGCCCAGTACACACTACTGCACACAAACACATAACAAAACGGCAGCCACCCAGAAGTAGTGGTGGGACTCAGCCAACTCTGGCCTCCCCCAAAAATAACAAATGTATTCAGCTTAGTTGTAGACTTCACTGCACTTCAGTTAGACTACTACAAATCTTTAGTTTGCACTGTTCTTTGTTTCAGACAAGCTCAAATAAGTTACAAAAAAACCTTTAATTTCTAATCAAACTAAACCCCTACAAAACCTTCCTTGCACCCTTAAACTGTTTAAACGCTACAGCTTTAAATCTGGTTTGGCTTTAGTACATACACACAGGCTGTATGTCTGCTGGGCTTGGGCCCTGCCCATCTCTCTTAGTAAATAGCCCTTCTAGTTTCCCTTTCTTCTCACTCTAGCAAAAAGCCTAATTTTCGCACTACAGTGTAAAAAAATTGACCTTCTCTAGCCTCTAGCTTTGGATTTACAAGTCTTGTGATACCCTATCCTCACACTGACCAGGGGCCCCAACACCTTTGGGAGAACTGTCGTTGTCCCCTACTTTCCCGCTACCTCCCTCAAGCACTCCTCCTGTGCCACCCTGTCACCTGGCTGCGACAATTTTACAATACCACTTCACCCTTGAATTGCACTGATGCTGTTACTGGCTACTTCCCTACTAGCTAACCTGTTTCTGAGCCATTTTGCAAGATTATGTCCTATTAGATTTTGCTAGTGTGTTGATACATGTGATATACATTTTGCCTACATTTGCATCATTACATCCCTTTTTTGGGGAAGGCGAAAAAACCTGGGAAAAAACCCAGTAGGGAAAACCGGGAAAAGTCACTCCCCAACCACTAGTGCGGTCGCCCATATTGGGTCAAAAAGGGGGCCCTACCAAACCTACCCCTATGCCTAAAATGCTATGGGGTAGGGTGGGTGGGTGATCCAATGGGAGAGGAGACAGACTCTGGGCAGCAGTCCAGTTGTCCTCTCGACTCCTCCCCTCCCCCAGAGGGGCTTGAGATGTCCTTTCACAAGACATGTCCAGAGGCTGTTGACCACACCCCTGGACAGGCATCCTGCTACACAGTTTGCTGGGGAGGAAGGGCCCCTGGACAAAAGGCCGGCTGCTGCAATCCTTAGGCAACCTCTGTATTGTCCAGTAGGCCCTCATTTTTCCCCCTGCCTGCCAAGAAAGACACCACATATATCTTGTAGAGAAATGGCCGCAGCCATGATTTATTGAATTTATAATTCTTAATATTAATCTTTATTGAATATCTTCAATCTTTTATCATAGTAATATTCTAGATTAATACCTGTTAACCTTTTTATGTTGAGCAGCGGACGCTGCCGGGAGGATGCGCTACCTCAAGCCCCTGCACTGCCCATCAACCTCGGAAATCCCTTCCAGTGCTGGCCAAGACCCGCCATGTGGGCACAGGTCTTGTGATCCCCTATCCTCATGCCGACCAGGGCCCCCGACACCACTGGGAGAACTGGCATTGTCTTCTACTTTCCCACTACCTCCCTTATGTGCTTCTTCTACCCCACCACAGGCTGGGCCAGGTCCAACACCACAAGCCAACTGCTCAACCCTATCCTCCAAGATCCTTTGAAAATCATGTATTAAGCTATCAAAAATGTCTACTTGCAGCTGGCCTTCTGAATCCACCGCCAGGTCCCGGTGGGTACAATAAATGCTTTCATGCCTGAGTACAGTACCCCCAAGGGACTCCATAAAAGCTCTCACATCCTTGTTAATCTGTATGCAAGCCCTGTTCAATGCAACCACCGTCCTTGCATGTGGCCACTGTTCTCTCATCAACAAATAGGACCAAATGAGAGTAATGCTGGGCCACCAGCTCTTAATGAATCATAAATCATCCTTCATTGCCAGCAGCAGATTAACTGTCTTCCTCTGACCCAGGTCTTCTCCGCCCAAGTGAATCACCAAAATGTCCAGTGTCGTACCCCGGTCAGCCTCACCTCACAACTTCAGAAGCAACCCATCCCAAAGCATCCCCTTGTCCCCTAGCTACCAAATCTGGGCTCCATGCTGTGGCAGAGACAGATTGCATCCCCCAGCTGCCCGGCTGCCCTCCTTGCCACCCATCAGAGGAAGGAATAGCCACATATCCAGATGTGCTTAAAGTTTTCCCTAAGGCCTGCAAAAGACAAAAAACAGTTACTGCAAGTGTGGTCTCACATAGCGCAGAAGGCCTGAGACTTCCACTGCCCCAAGGCCTGAATCTCTGAGTCAGATAGGCTCCCACTCCTGGCATTCTTCGCTGTCCCAATGCGGAACAAATGGGTGCCATCCTCCCAGGCATGTAACCCCAGCTCCTGAATAGCTTTCCATAGGATGAACCTGAATTGGTAAGCCATCACTGGGCTACCTTCCTGATGTTGGAAAAAGGCCACCCCCCTGCACTGCACAGCGTGCTCGATAATCAGCTATGATGTGGGCAACCTGCCAGTCGGCCCCTGCTGGCACCTTCAACTCTTGCTGTGTCACCTTAGACCTGCGGAGATGCAAGAAGACCCTGTTCCCCATCGACACTATGTCCTGCCTCAGCAGGCTTGGGGTGCCCTTAGCCTTAGCAGGTTTCATCAACTCTGACACCCTGAATGCCCCACAGAAAGCTACCAGAAACATAGTGCCAAACAGTTGGGTTTCAAACTCATCCCTACAAACCTTGTGCAAGACCCTCCAAATGGCCTCCAACTGAGTTGGAGTAATGGGCCATCTGGCATCTGGGGTGGTGGGCACCTCTCTCCACCAACCCTCCAGTAACTTCTGCACCCTGAAAGCTCCTGTGGTGTCAACCATCCCCATGGCTCTAGTCACCCACGATAAATCTGCTAAGTGTTGGGCCATTACTCCTGGTGAGTGTCCCACTGTTCTCCCTGCCATAACATACCTTCAGAGCTGGTCTGCCGGAATGGGCCACACGTCCGGCCACCTCATGGCCTCCGGTGTGGCTAAGTAGTGCTTCACCTCCTGGCAGTAAACTTCCCTGGTGCCAGTGGCAATGGAGTTACTCATGCATCACCAAGTCTCTCGGTCACCACCTCCCACAAAAAGGGAGATACCCTTTGTGGCTTCTTGTCTGCTGTTAGCGCCAACTTGAAGAGTCTGCCCCACTTTGAATGAGATAAAGCACTGGCAATTCTGTTATCAACCACTGGAACATGTACCACCCAGAAAGTAATGTTAAGCAGCATGCATTTCAAAATGAAAATGCCCATCAAATCCCCCAGCGGGCCCAAGTGATCTAACTGTTGATTGATCATATGTACCACGCCCATGTTGTCCAACCTGAAATGCACCGCTGTTTTCCTTAACCTGGGACCCAAGATGCACAGGGTGACCACAACGGGGAAGAATTCCAGCATTGTGATCTGCCGCCCCACCCCAGCCTCCAACCAGCTTGCTGGCCACTGCCCTGTGCACCACTGACCTTGGAAATAGGCTCTGAACCCTGACCACCCGCAGCATCAGTATAGAACTCCAGAGGTGTCTCCTCACCTGGCTCCTGCCACAAGGCAATTCCGTTGAAGTGGTCCAGGAACAACTGCCATACCTGCAGATCCTCCTTGAACTGTTTAGTGACCCAGATTCTGTGATGAGGTCTTGTACACCCTGCACCTCTCTTTCCAAATCACCGCATGAAAGTCCAGCCCACCGGAACCACCCTACATGCAAAATTAAGGTTGCCCACCAACTGCTGCAACTCCCAGAGGGTAATTTTCTTACTTCCACCAGCTTATCCTGAAGCAACCAGCAGAGGCAGTTCCCAGAGTCAATCTCTATGCCGAAGAAGGTGAGGACTAACCCTAGAGTCTCAGACTTCTCCTTCGCTAAAGGGACCCCAAACTCCTTGCACACCAGGTTAAAGGTAGTCACTAAAGAGGTGCAAGATGGAGAACCGTCTGGCCCCACAAACAGGAAGTTATTGAGATAGTGCATTATGCTGTCACAGTTGGCCGTGACCCAATGCAAGAAGGTGCTGAATTTCTCAAACACCGCACAGGCCACCAAACAGCCCATAGGCATGAAGTTGTCCACATAGTACTCATTGAATTTCATACTCAACAGCACCTTGTCCTCCCGGTGCACGCAGCAGCCTGAATGCCGACTCAATGTCCATCCTTCACTATGAGGCTCAGGGCCTGCTGCTTCATCACTTCCACCACCTGGTTGAAGGACTGGTAATGCCAGTGTGCTGACTGTCGATGTGATCATTCATTGAATCCCCCTCTGGGTGTGACAAGTGATTGATCATTCGAAACTCCCCCGGGGCCTTCTTGGGTACTTAGCCAATAGGTGACACCCTTAGATTCGGTAGAGGTGCCCTAGAGAAGGGGCCACTCACTCACCCCAGCCGCATTTCCTTTTCCAGTTTATCCGGCCAGATGACTTGTGGCCAGTCTCTAGTGGACATCAGGTTCTCCGCCTCATACGGCCTCTAAGGACTGGAATATGGAATCCTGAAACCCACTGAAAACCCTTGTTCCAACAAGTCTGCAGCTGCTCTCTCCAGGTACTAGTCCAGCCATGGTTTAATCCTTTTTATCCGGACTGGAGTGGGAAGGCTTGCCTCCTTGAGGCATCTCAAGCCTGCCTTGATCTCCCCTCCCCATCCCCTACCCCCTTCACACTGGGAGCACTTCAGAAAGGGTGCTGCCCGTACAGGTCAAGCACGCATGGCTTAAACTGGCAGCTGGTGTGCAGGCAGGCCATTTGATTGTATGCATAGCACAGCTGATGAGCCGATGTCCGCGGTCGCGGAGTTGGTCATAGATAGGCAGCCCACTGTCTGTGTGTGCTGCACCCTCTGTCTTGCATGACATCCACCATCAAAGGCATATCTAGCTTGCCCCAGGTCAGGGCTGAGTCTGTGTACTGTCTACGATGGAACTCTTCATCATAGTCCAGCCAAGCAATGCCCCCTTTCTTGCGATGCATCAACAAAATGTGATGCATATAACTGAGGATTTCTACCCCTTGTGTCATGTCCACTTGCAACACAACAGTGGCATATATTAGGAAGACTACCACCCAGTTGTTGTGAGTGCACAGGACCTTGACTTTCTTGCACTCCTGATCTTCCCCTTTTTCTTTCTCCTTCTTACTGTCCATGTGCTCCATGGGCCAGTTGAGAAGGGAGAAGATGTTCACATTCTTCCTGTTCCTAATCTGTTGTCTGACCTTGTCTGTTAAGTGAGTGTCCATGGGAGAGTCCAGCCCTGCATAAGGGTTCTCTGGTGGAGGCGGCGCTGGCTTGTCTGGTGCCTGATCATCTGCCCGTGCCCCAGTTCCTCCTGATGGACCTGGCAGTGATCTGTTCTTAAATTCAGCCACCAGGTCTGCCACCACCCAGACCAACTGCTTCAAGCATTCATCGGTGGCTGCCCACAGGGCATCTGTCTTGGGCTGTGGACTCCCTCCTCTCCTCATCTGAGCCAACGGGGGCACCTGGGAACTCGTCCCTGTCGAACTCCACCCCCTCCAGCCTTTAATGATCCCCTGACTGCTGTTGAAGACTCTCCCATAACTTCCCCAATACATGTGTTACCTGGCTGGCCCCTACTGACGGCCCATCAGGGCTCCTTACCTGCTGGTGGGGAAACTTAGCTGGTGGCAACTTCTGGCCTTCTCCCTCTTTTTTACTGGGGTGTGCAGATTCCTCCAACCCTTCTTAGCACCTCCCCACACATCCCTGCTTCTACCCAGTCAAGGCATCGATAGCTCCTCCCCAGCAGAGCCCCAGCCCCAGTCCGCTATCCAGCTATAGGCAGTGCACACCCAGCAAAACTTGGATGGCCAGCAGCTGAGAAGGTGTGTGGAGGGATGTGCTGCTGGCTGGCCATCCCTCATGGCACGACTGGAAGGTACAGAACATGGGGTGGTGGTGTTGGTGCCACCAGGGTGGGAGGGGCCACTAACCACCAATGCCGCTTCAAGAGATCGGGGTTGGGGAAGTGCACTGCAGGGCAGCACAACTATGTGGATGCTGGGACAGGGCTATGGTTGGGGAGGAGGCACCCTGGATAACAGACCAGGGCTGGGCTTCACTGCATGGGCTACTGATGCGGGACTGGGCCAGGGCGGGATGTGTACAGGGGTATCTGCTATTATGGAAACAGGGCACAGATGTGTCTGGGGGTGTCTGCTGTTACAGGAACGGGCACCAGTGGGTGGGGCTTACATACAGCTGCTGGGGCCAGGTGGGGTTCTGTGTGCACAGGGCTCAGTGTGCACAGCAGTCACAGCAAGGTCCCCTTTGCCATAACCTGTGCCATCCTATGCCACCCTGCATGCAGCACTACAGCGCCTTTGTAGATGGCACATAGTGCAGTAATGACCCCTGCCTGCCCTGATGTGTTGCTGACCAAATGATTGGGGATCTGGCACATAACTGACCTGTGCAGCATTTTGTGAATGCTGCGGGTGTCATGAACCCTGTGGTGTGGCATTCATGTCTATCTATGCCTCGTGCTCGGGTTTTCATCAGTGCTAAGCATGGTGCATAGGCCCTTTAATCCTAAGTGAAATAGTGAATTTGAGAGCTACAAATGTTGGACAGCTAAACAGTTAACAAGTGAATCCATGAATCTGTATGCCATTCATTTGGGATCTACAGTACCATTCACCTTCAGTTTTGCAGGCGTTGGCAGTGAGATCAAAACACAGATCATTGTTTCATGCATCTCTTTCTCACAAGACAAAAGCATTAGAGATGATCCCTCTCTTACTGAACTTTTAACTACTAGAAACATAGAAGATGATGGTAGATAAGGACCATAGGCCCATCCAGTCTGGCCATTTCTTTTTCTACCTTATGGATGTGCCATCGACCTTTATTCTGTCAATGGCCTATCTATTCATACTCATCTGTATTGCTCCCTTATGCCTATCCATGCCTGTTTGAAGCCCTGCACTGTATTCATATCCACCACTTCCTGAGGTAGGCTGTTCCATGCATCCACCACCCTTTCTGTGAAAAAGAACTTCCTCACATTACCCCTTAATTGGTCTCCCTCTAATCTCATGCTGTGTTCTCTTGTCCTGCTATTTTTCTTATATTGAAACATGTTAGACTTTTTCACCTTGTTAGTGTCATTAAGGTGTTTGAATGTTCTGATCATATCACCTCTCTCCCTCCTTTGCTCTAGGGTATACATATTGAGCTCAGTTAATCTGTCCTCATATGTTTTCTGATGCAGTCCCTGCACCATTTTGGTTGCCCTTCTCTGGACTGCCTCAATTTGGTTAACGTCCTTGTGAAGGTGTGGTCTCCAATACTGCACACAGTACTCCAGATGGGTCTAACCAGTGTCTTGTAAAGAGGATTATTACCTGCCTCTTTAACTTTGATACACCTACTAATGCACCCAACATCCCCTAGCCTTACCTACTGCTTTAGTGGTCTGCTTGGATGATTTCAGGTCATCGGTGGTGATGATGATGCCCAAGCCTTTTTCTTCCCTTGTGACTGCCAGCAACTCCCCTCCCAGCCTATAGGTGGCTTCAGGATTTCTCTTCCCTATGTGCATGATCTTGTACTTCTTTACGTTAAACCCCAGTTGCCACTATTCCGACCATTTTGCCAGTTTATCCAGATCTCTTCTCATTCTGCCCACCCCATCTGGATCATCTACTCTGTTGCAGATCTTGGTGTCATCTGCAAACAGACAAACCTTACCCTCCAGTCCATCTGCAATGTCACTGATGAAGATATTGAAGAGGACTGGCCCCAAGACTGATCCTAGGTACCCACTTGTGACTTGCATCTCTTCTGACTGTATACTGTTTACGACCACTCTCTGTTTTCTGCCTGTCAACCAGTTTGCCACCCAGTTAACCAACTTCTGACCCACCTGAGCCTACCCAGCTTATTAATCAATCTTCTATGTGGAACAGTGTCGAAAGCTTTGCTGAAGTCAAGGTAAAGCAACATCAACTGCTCCTCTTGGTCCACCACTCTGATCACCCAGTCAAAGAAATCTATGAAATTAGTTTGACAGGACCTTCCTTTGTAAACCCATGCTGTCTTGGATCCTGTGCTCTATGGATTCCAGGTGTTGCACTATCCTTTCCTTAAGAGTGCTTCCATAATCTTGCCCACTACTGAGGTAAGACTGACTGGTCTGTAGTTCCCTGCCTCCTCCCTGCTACCACTCTTGTGGAGTGGGGTCACATGAGCCCTTCTCCAGTCTTCTGGGACCTCTCTTGTGCTCAGAGACTCATTAAACAGTTCTGATAATGGCTCTGCTAGTTCCACCCTTAGCTCCTTTAGTACCCCAGGATGTATGCCATCAGGTCCCATTGCCTTGTCCACCCTGAGCTTATTGAGCTCTTGTAGGACCCTTTCTTTTGTGAAGGGACTAGTGCACACCTCCCTCCCTCCCTCCTGTGTCTATGATGCTGAGCTGTATGCCCTGCCCTACCTTCTCTCCAGTAAATACTGAGCAGAAGTATCTATTTTGGATAGATGCTTTTAAATGGGCCTCATCCTCACATGCCCCCTTATCCCCTTTGATCTTAGCAATACCCCCTCTGGACATTCTTCTTTCACTAATGTATTTATAGAAAGTCTTGTCACCTTCTTTTAGTGTTTGTGCTACTGTTTCCTCAGTTTGGGCATTTGCCTGCCTTACTACCTTCCCTGTTTCCCTTAGGGAAGTAGGTATGCCTCCCTATCTTCCATCCTGCTGTGTTCCCTTATATTTCCTGAAGGCCAGCCTTTTGGCTCTGACCTTTTCTGCTACTGATTTTGAGAATCAAAGTGGTTTCCTTCTTCTTTTGCACTTCCTTTTCTCTCTAACACAATGGGATGTTGCTTCAAGTAGTGCATCCTTAATGCCTGCCCACTTTGCCTGTACCCCCTCACCTGTATTTATTTTTGCCAGGCTTAGCTTAACTCTGTTGGCCATCTTATCAAAGTCAGCTCCTCTGAAGTTCTGTATTTTGCCTTGGAATGGGATGATTTAGTTCTAGTGGCCAAACTGAACCATACCATGTGATGGTCACTGGCCCCAGGTGACCTTCTACCTGAGATCTGTGATCCTTTCCTGTTAGTCAGTACTAGATCTAGGATAGCCCTGTCTCTTGTGGGTTGTTGTAGCAGTTGTTTGAGGCCCTCCTCTGCAGGGAATCCACCATGTGTCTAGTTCTAGCAGATGTTCCTGCTGGTATTGACCAATCTGTATCTGTCATGTTGAAATCTCCCATTATCAGAACCTCCCCTTTAGCTGTCATGTTTTGTATATCCTCTAACAGTAATGTGCCTATGTCCTCCCCCGGGTCTGGAGGCCTATAGACAACCCCAATTCGTATGGCTGTCACATTTCCTGTTTCCAGGTTGACCCACAGTTCTTCTGGCTCCTTATGTGTATTCTGAATTTCTGTAGCTTTGATATTTTCATTGACATAAAGGGCCACTCCACCCCTACTTTTTGCACCTCAGTCTCTTCTGAACAGTACATGGTCAGGTACTGAAGTCTTCCAAGTGTGGTTACTGGTAAACCATGTCTCGCTAATGGCTACTATGTCCAGTTTTGCCTCTGTCATTATTGCCTGCAGGTCTGGGATCTTGTTTCCCAGATTGCGAGCATTTGTGTACATGATTTTCCATTGCCCAGATTTCAGTGTGTTAGTTGTTGGGCGAGGTCTGGCATTTCCTGCATCGTGATGGGGAGCTGAACTATGACAAAGATATTAGAGGTCTCAGTTCGCAAGCTAAAACTATCGAACAAGGCACAGCACAGCATCTAGTGTGCAAAGTCCAACAGAAAACTGTCAGGCCCCACTTTGAGTCCACATCCCACTGCCATAAATGTGGCAGGTACTATTCTCATGAAGGTACTGTAACTACTCAGCAAAGGGCCAGATGTGTCTTAAGTGTGGAAAGCATAATCAATCAATCAATCAATCAATCAAATCTTTATTTATTCAGGCGATCATCATTGAGCAAGGCTCATTTACAAGATGGACCTGATAAGGTCAGGGTTCGAGTTGATACACAGCAATTACATCACATACTTATAAGACAGTTATACATAGAAAAAAAAATGATGTTTAAAACACAATAATATACAGTGAATTCACATGTTGAAACTCGGTTAAGAGAAGGTTAAACTAATATCTACAATATGTACAGTACATATATATCCCAATGAGGGTCATGACAGTCACACACATAATGAGTACAAGGATGGTGAAGGGAATATTGGGTGCCATATACTGGGGTGTCTGACTGGAAGGAATATGCCATATGTGATTGGAATATAATTTTGTGGGATGACTATTCTATCTCTAGCGGTAGCAACTGCATTTCTCTGTGAAGAAGGCTGTACAGTGCTGCTTAAAGGATATAAATGGAATGATAATGGACAGTTTTAGGGATTTTTGTAGGGTGTTCCATACTATAGCTAGAGAATAGCTGATTGCTGCCCTCCCTATTTTGGTGTTGACTTTGGGCAATTTGAGCGGGATGATATTGTTGCTTCTTAGGGCATAGGAGCTAGGAGGTGTTCTGGTTGAAGCAGTCAGGATATAGCTTAGGAGTTTTTGATAAAGCTCTGTAGATCCATAGAGCTGCATTTCTGCTCCTCCTGACATGAAGGAAACCCATCCAATTGCGTCATAGAGAGAACAATGGTGGGTATTATATGACAGGTCTGTAATGAACCTTATAGCTCTATGATATAAGGTATCCAACTTTGAAGGTAGGAAATGGGGCAGTGACTATGAGAAGTCTGCATAGTCAATGACTGATAGAAAGATGGCCTGGACTAATCTCATCTTTGAGCCTCTGTTAAGGAAGGGTTTTAATCTATAGAGGAGGCCAAGCCTTAGGAGCTTTTAACAGTTGTTCTAGATGCTGAGTGAAGTCAAGTCTGTTGTCAATCCATACACCTAGGTATTTGAAATTTTCAACATACTCCAGATTTTCTCCAAGTATAGTGCATAGCTGGGGGAGATTGATTGAAGAGGATGTGTTGGTGGAGTTTTGAGTTGTGAACATCATTGCTTTGGTTTTCTTTGCATTTAGCAGAAGCTTTTTCTCGAGTAGCTGATGTTGTAACAGGGAGAATTCTGTTTGTAGGATTTCATGAGCAACTGCAGGCGAAGGGTTGCTGACATACAGAACAGTGTCATCAGCAAAGAGGTGTACTGAGGACTTGGTAAGGGTTGAATCAATTTTATTTATATAAATGGCAAAAAGGATAGGACCCAGAATAGAGCCTTGGGGGACTCCTCTTGACAGTGGTCTTAATGGGGATAGGTCACCTTCAGCTTTTACCTGCTGTGATCTACCGGAGAGGTAGTATCTGAACCACTTAAGGGAGGATGGATCTAGGCCAATGGAGTGTAGGGATGAGAGTAGCAGTTCATGGTCCACGGTGTCGAATGCTTTGCTCAGGTCCAGGAATACTGCACAGACATTGTTCTTTTTATCCAATTCGGTTTGCCAATCATTTGTGACCTTGGCTAATGCAGTGATAGTGCTATGTTTGGCCCTGAATCCAGATTGAGCTGGGTTTAATAGGTTAGTATTGTCCAGATATTCCCTTAACTGAATACTCACTAATTTCTCCAGCATCTTGAATAACACAGGTAGAATGGAAATGGGCCTGTAGTTATTAAGATCCATAGGGTCCCCTGATTTTAGAAGGGGGACTACTTGGGCTGTCTTCCACAGTGTGGGAATAGAGCCAGAGTTTAGGGAAAGGTTAAAGAGGTGTGTTAGGGGGACTGCAAGCACATGGCATGCAATCTTTAGAAAGAAGGGGTCCAGAAGGTCTGCTCCTGCACTTTTTTTTTGGTATCCAGATGCCATAATAGATTCTCAACTTGTTTCAACAGTATAGGTTTGAAGCTAAAGGAAGAGTCAACTCTTTGATCACCAATGCAGTGGGAGCTTAATTGGTCCCTTAATAGGTTAGCTGGGGAGGTGTCAAAGGCAAGGCCAGCTGTTGTGAAATGGTTGTTGAATGCATCCAGGATTTCCATTTTGCCAGTAATGGGGCCATAGTTGTTGTGTAATTGAGTTGGAAGGGGGTTGTTAGCGTCCTGGCCCATCATACCCTTGATGGTGCCCCAAAATCTAGCAGGATTATGGTAGGAGGAGTCGAGCTCGGCCAGGTAGTAGGCAGCCTTTGCATCCCTGACTTTCCTGGTGCATTTGTTCCTGGCTTTCCTAAAAATCATCCAGTCGTTTGTATTCTTAGTTTTTCTTGCTACTTTCCAGAGTTTGTCTCTCTCCAGCAGTGCAACTTTGAGGTCAGCTGAAAACCAGCGACAGAATTTGTTTTTTATTCGGATACTAGAGATTGGGGCATGGGTATTAAGGGCATTTATTATAATGCTATTTAATACCTGCTGAGCTTTTTCTACAGAATGTGCAAGGTAGAACTTTTGCCAGTGTGGAGAGTAGGCTAGATCATGCAGATATCCTTCAATATTGATGTTTTCTTGGATCTCCTCATGAGAATTTTGCAGGATTTGTTTAATGCTGTTGGATCTTACCCTGCGATGGGGCAGTGGTCATTTATGTCACATAGGAGCACTCCAGCATGTGTGAATAGATGTGGTTAACTCACTAGCATGATATCAAGTAGTGTACTGTTACTACTATTCTTTGTATTTAATCTTGTTGGTTCATTAATTAACTGTGTGAGCCCATAGATGTCACAGAATGATACCAGAGGTGTAGCTGCCTGGGTGAGCCAGTTGAAATTCAGGTCCCCTAGGATAATGACTTCTTCAGTACTGGACTTGACCAGGTTTCCCAGGTGGGATAAGAGCTTGTGTTCAGCAGAGTGGGGTCTGTAGCATCCAATTAATTGGAAAGCTGCTGTATTGGGGAGAGAGATGTTTAGGGATAGGCACTCAAATTCCTTGGGCATAGATGTTGCAGCAGTACAGGATACAACTATACCAGCTTTTGCATCATTTTGTTATGTGCTGCTCCACACAAATTGCACCCCATCAGCAGTGACTCTGTGAAAGCAAAGTGGTCAAGCAATAAAATCAGGTATGTAGAACAAGAAGAGCCCACAGACAATTATGTGTTTGTGACATGATGTAAAGCAAATGAGTCTTTGACAGGCATCCCCATCACTGCAATTGATATTGTCGACTGAGGATTTGCCAGAGTTCAATGGGCGGAGCAACAAACCACTCCCCCAACCAGCCCTTAAAAGCCCCTCCTTCTGGCCTGTCCTCATTCATTTTCTGTGTTGCAGCCAGAGGTGTGTGTCTGTCTCTCTGTCTCTCTCTGTCTCTCTCTCTCTCTCATCTTCCTCTGCCCTGTACCTCCGTGCCAGTGTGCTTGTTCCTGCTGGATCTTGCTGGGACTTTTCTGTGTGGCTCCTGTCTTCCTTGCTCCTCTGTCCTGCATCACTCCCAGCTCTTCCCTGCAGCTCTCACTGGGGCAGCCGCCCTCCCTCTTGGGCGCAACATCATTCCGATGTGCCTGTTCACCTTTCTGGCTCCTTTTCCATGGCGGTCCTTGTTTCTGCTTCTCTTCCCAAGGTGTCAACATTGCTTTCACATTACACCATGCCTCCCGACTCCTCTGCTCTCACTTCTCCCTCCCTGTACCTGGAGCCAGGTTCAGCAGTGACCTGACCCGCTCTGACCCTGCATCGTTTGACTTTCTGCCCACCAGCCGAGGGGCATGTTCAGTTTCTTGAGACCGCTTTGTGCTGAGCAACGGATAACTCTGTCTCCCCTATCTGTCCCGAAACTCCCATTCCTCCTGGTGCATAGCTATCTCAGCCCTCATCTCCACATCATGTCTCCACTGCCACAGCCTGGGGAGCACTTGCTGTAGGAGTGCTGTTTGGATTCTGTCTGGTTTCTCTTCTCATATTGCTGTTTCATGTATTTTGATATTCTGACAACCCCTTAATTGGTTGACCATGGTACTGACTGCCTGAATTCTGCTGGTATTTTGCTCTGGACCTCATCTTTAATGATATTTTAGCTGTTGTCCTCAGCCACTGTGCAGGACTTGTATGCCATCATCCATTCTGCAGCTTTCAGGTTCTTTGGTTTCACTAATGGCATATTCTTTATTCATTATCCATTCTCTCTCATCAACCCTACCCAGCTACTGCTGCTGGCATTGATTCACTTCTTTACCTCGCTGCTTTACTCTGCTTCACTTTATTTTAGTGTTTGCTTAGCCTTCTGGTGTCCCAGTGCCTACTTCATAGTGTAGTTTTGCACCTCAGCATATCGTGTGCCTGGCCCTTCCTTACCAGTAATGAATAGCATGTATTTACTTTACTTCTCAGTGTTTTACTCCATCACTTCCTTTGTTTATCTTCCTGTCCCTTAACTCGCCTTGTCTCCTTAACTCACCTTGTCAGCCCACCTCCTGCACTGGCATTACCTCATTTATTTTATCTTGGATGTATTTTGCTGTTTGGTGTCAACCCCCATAGGCTGCAGGGTTCACCTGGCGATTCTCTTTTCTACCTTTGATTCTACTGCCATGTCATTGACAGGTTTGGTCAGTCTGGACCCTATGGGGTCCTCTCCTCTGAGGTCTTTTGCCCTTCGCCACTCATTTCTCTTGGTTACACCATGCTGTGCTTTCTACATTTCATCCTGACTGTGCCTCCACATGGTGGGTGCTCACCCTCCTCCTCCTATTCCCTCCACCCTCCGTTCCTCTCCTTCTCTGACCTCTGCTTTCTTTAGGGGGCTTCCCTATCCTGCAGTCCTGCTATACCACCATAACCTACTCATTCACATCACCAATATTCCCTCCCACATATCGCCCTGCCGACTTGACTGCTCCTCTGACCCTATTCCCTTGTTCTAGTCAATTCTATTCAGATGTCCTCCTGGTACTGCCTACCTCACCGTCAGCTGCTGACTTTGCCCTGCCACTCTTGCTCCTGCCTTCATGCAATTCTTTCAATTCCTAATTTGGTTGTCCATGGACCTGGTTGGCATGCAGTCCTGTAGTTACCAATCATGGGTAGCTTCCTCATGTCATGAGTCTGGTTCTCCTTTGCTCATACCTCTCACTGGGTCTTGTACTACTTCTTCAAACTGCTTTCCATTCAGAGACATGCCTTCCATGTCCATTGCTCCTTGGCCTAAGGCTAGCCTATAGCTGAC
The DNA here is from genome assembly GCA_016271365.2 of Neoceratodus forsteri. Classification (NCBI taxonomy): domain Eukaryota; kingdom Metazoa; phylum Chordata; order Ceratodontiformes; family Ceratodontidae; genus Neoceratodus; species Neoceratodus forsteri. The sequence continues at coordinate 697,426,119 of CM028129.1, forward strand.
GGTCTTGCTCTGCACCCATGAAGTCCCCATCTAGAGCATGCAAAGCTTGAAGAGAGGTCCTTCTCCATGGCCCATAGTGTGAATATCTTCACTCCATGTGGACCTTCAGTCATCCCTCATCTTGGTGACTCCTCTGGATGTAGAATTTATGACTTTCAGCAGTGAGGGGTGGGCCTCTCATCATCAGAGCCCCTTTGGCTGCCCGAGTGGGTTCAGAGGCACACTCTATGCTGTTCTCCATCAAGACTGCCTCTGGTTCACCTGCTCTGTTTCATAGGCTCACATAGGCCAGCTGAGTGCTACCGCCAGGAGATCATAAGGTGGTACAATGTGAGAGTTCACTGCTATGCAGATGTTACCCAGCTGTACCTGTCCTGTACACTGATGAAACTTCTGTGTCTTCTATGCTGAGCCGTTGTTTTGCTGAGATAAATGACTGGATGGCTGCCAGCTGGTCATGGCTCAACCTGGACAAGACAGAGGTCATGGTTATTGAACCTAGTCATTGGGGCTTGCCTGCTGGTGGAGGAGTTGCCCTCCCTGTTTTGGTTGGCCAGCCCTTTTCCGCAGAGAGTGCAGTCAAAGATCTGGGGGGGTCATACTGGACAACAGATTGACCTTCAAACAGCAGGTGTCATCTATTGTCTGGCCTAGCTTCTTCCATCTACTGAATATTGCTAGGATCTGGTCGTTCTTAGCTTAGGATGACCCAGTGACAATTATCCATGCCTTTGTTACCACGAGAGTGGATTACTGTAAGACGCTATACCTAGGGCTATATGGAGGCTTGGTATGTCGACTGCAGCTGGTGCAGAATGCCACAGCTTGGAAGCTGACTGGTTCCTCTTTGAGGGATCGCATTACTCTGGTTTTGCATGCTCTTCACTGGCTGCCTTTGCATTCGCTCACCACCTTCAAGATCGGGTTGTTAACATACAAGGCCCTATGTGGATTGGGACCAGAGTACTTAAAAGCACTCCTGATTCCTTATCAACCACTTCGCCCTCTCCACTCCACTGAAGTCAGACTGCTGGCAGTCCCAACCCCAAGGGTCAAGTTGTCAGGCAATAGAGTCTTTGACGTAGTGGTCCCTATTATCTGGAACTCTATTCCTTATCATATTCATACAATCAGCTTGATGGAGACCTTCAGAACCTCATTAAAAAACTTTTAATTTGAGCAAGCTTTTGGGACCTTATTTGTTCCAGTCTTATCTTATCAATAGATTTTATAGCTTACTGTTTCTGCTTACATCAGTAAAGCACTCAAAGCTCTTGATGGATTGAGCGCTATATAAATAAAATTTGCCTTGTCTTGCTAGGAGCCAGTTGTAAATATTTTAAGGGTGTACTTGAACTGTGAGATTGCAATTGGTATGGATGAAACAGCAAAAATGGGAGCCAGAAATAGCACAAGCCAAAAGAAAAGTGGCAAGATCAAGACACGTGAAAACTAGAAGCAATCAAGAACAAAATAGAAAGAAATACAAGCTACATGAGAACAGGGTGCAGCAGGAATAGTTGACTAAGAAAAGCACAAACTGCAGCCAGGAAGGTAGAAAGCAAAATATTGGCCTAGAAAGCTGGTGGAGGCACAAACTAAACAGAAAGCACAATAGTACAAAGGGAAAGCAGGAGACAAACCCTAGGAGAAGTGGGGCAGGGGACAGAGCCTACAGCTGCATACGAACATTCATAAGAATATACTATGAAGCCAGCAGATAATGGCCTAGTGGCCTATCAAGTCTGCTTGAATGTGCAGCTCTCAGTGTTGTGCACTCATGCTGCTCTCCCCACCCTACACGCCCCCTTCCTTACCAACTAATCCCACTGTTTTACCATTTCCCCTTCTCCATTTTGATTCTGCCCTTAAGTTTATCCCAACCCCCCTTAATCCCCCACCAATGCCTTCAAAACCAGCTCCTCAGGCAGAGCATTCCATGCCGTCACCACCCCCTCAGTAAGAAAGTGCCTCCTCATCTCCCTTCTGAATCTCCCTCCCTCCAACTTTAGACTATGTCCTCTTGTAATTCCATCCTTTCTAATTTTAAACAGGCCCTCATGACTTACCCTATTAATGCACTTCAAGTATTTAAATGTCTCAGTCATATCCCCCCGTCCCTTCTGTCCTCAAGAGAATACATATTGAGCATCTGTAGCCTATCCTAATAAGGCTTTTCCCTCATCCCACTCAGCATCTTGGTAGCTCTCCTCTGCACCCCCCTCCAACAATCTGATGTCCTTTTTAGGGCTGTGGGCAGAGCCTACAGCCATTTTGGGATTGATTGTAGCTCTAAAAATGGCCGATCATGGAACCTTCCATTGGACTTTTGGAAGTAGCCTTCTGAAAGTCCAACAGAGCTTGAAACCCTCCGCCATTATCAGCCGCTATGGAATAACAGCCACACTATTTCGGCTGTTACATCTGCATTCCAAGGCATGAACTACACATGTGCACGAGTGATGCCAAAACGCATGCATAGTATTCCAAGTGGGGCCGTGCCAAAGACACAACGCTTCTGAATAAGGTTGGAGGAAGCTGGCTTAATATATAGCTCTGGCAGGGGGTGGAAGGCTGTTCCACCTATCAACTACAGGCGAGCTTCCTTTGAATTTCTGCTAACATAGACCAGTTTGCAGAGATTATATTAAAAATTGCCTAGCACATGCCAGGCAATAGCAAGTGATGTGCATCCAGAACCACTACTGATGTCTGAATTACCTGATACTGTATGGGACACTCTTGCTGTGGACTTTTATGGGCCATTACCTAGTCACCAATATATCCTAGTTGCTATAGATGACTATTCAAAAGTTTGGAAACAGAGTTTATTACTTTGACTGCAGCCACTACAGTATTGCCAGCATATATGAGACAGAATATTCTGTGCTTATAGAATCCCAACTGTAGCAAAAACAGACAATAGGCTTCCATTTCAAGGTCTGATTTCAAACAGTTTGCAGACTACTTAGGATTCAGTCATAAGAACATCACCTTGACCACAAGCTAATAGAACAGCTGAACAGTTTATGGGATGCTGGAAAAATGACCAAAATGGCTCAAGTTGAACAAAATCCTTCAAACAAGAATTGCACAAGTTTTTTGGAAAACTATTGAAATATTTTGCATATGACCACTAACAAAACACCAGCTGGATTAGTCTTCAACAGACCCATTCACACACAGTTACCTGACATTGCCTTTCAAAACCCCCAGGAGGACAGTCAACTAAGAGAAAGAGATCAGAAGCAAAAGGCCAAAATGAAGCAACATGTGGACAAGAGAAGAAAAGCCCAGGGCCCCGATTCTCAAAACATTGCCCAGACACAAACCGAGTTTTGTGTCGAGCTGTGATTCATAGAAGGCCGGTTTGTGCACTCAAAGTGGGTTTGCACTTGGGCAAAGTGTGGAGGGGGGTGCATTGCAAATGAGGGGGACGAGACCTGAATATCAGTGCAGCTTGATTCACAAAGCATTTGCTCCATGCAAGGGCCTTTTGTGTAGTGCCCTTGTGTGGGGTAAATACCGCAGACTGAGACCTTGCCTTAATTCACAGAACCCTAGTGGTTGGCAGAGGTACTGCGGCAGCCCCCACTGCCCGACCCTCAGCACAATAGTCTCTGGTGTCCAGTGGTCCCTCCCCCATATCTGATCCCATGCCCGATGTTTAGATAATGTTTTACTGGTGTCCAGTGGTCCCTCCTCCCATCCAATTCCATGCCCAATGTTTAGATAATGTTTCCCTGGTATCCAGTGATCCTTCCCCTGTCAGATCCCATGCCTGATGTTTAGAAAACATTTCCCTGGTATCCAATGGTGCCTACCCCCACTGATCACTGCCCAATGTGATGATATATACATCCCTTGTGTCCAGTGGTCTCCCCATCCTTATCCCTGTATATGAAAGTGAAACCTTTCCTGGTGTCTTGTAGCCCCCCTCCTATCCCTGATTCCCTGTCTATTAATGTAAAATCATTCCCTGGTGTCTAGTGGACCCCCCATCAGGTAGTGCCCCAACCCCTACTCCTCCCATCCGACTCTAAGCTGCAACTGGCACAGCCCTCTGTTCTCACACCCACTGCAACTGGCTGTCAGGGGTGTGTGCCTGTAACAGTATAGCTCATTGACAGCTCCAGTCAGTGTTGACCATGGTGGAGAGTGGAGGTCTGTGCCCGTCCTGGCTCAAGTCAGGATGGGGGAGTGAGATGGTGGACACTACCTGCCAGGGAGGGGGCTACAAACACTAGGGAACAGCTTTACATGAGTAGACAGGGGATCGGGGTAGGGAAGGGGTCCACTAGACACCAGAGAAAGGTACATGGTCATTGAAAGCTCAGCCAGCTGCCAGCTGTGGTGGAGAACAGACGGCTGTGTTGGTTGCCAGCTTGGGGTCAGGATGGGGGGAATGCAGGGTATTGGAGCACTACCTGCTAGGGTGGGAGGGTCCACTAGACACCAGGAAACAGCTTTATGTTAGTAAACAGGGGATTGGAGATAGGGAGGGGGGTCTGCTAGACACCAGGGAAAGGTTTCACGTTCGTATATAGGGGATCGGGATGGTGACTCACTGGACACCAGGTATAATGACATTGGGCAGGGATCAGTGGGGGAAGGGGCCACTGGACACCAGGGAAATGTTATCTAAACAATGGATATGGGATCGGACTGGGGAGTGATCACTGGACATCAGGGACATGTTATCTAAACATTGGGCATGGGATTGGGTGGGAGAGACCACTGGACACCAGGGGCTTGTATTTCACATCAGGTAAAGGTGCAGGTGGAGAAGGACCACTGGACACCAGGGAAACTATATTTAACATCATGCAGGCATCGGGTGGGGATGGGACTACTGTACACCAGGGATACAGGACTGGATATGGGGCATGGGCTGGGGAGGGCATGCTAAGCTCCTGCACAGCCTATGTAAATGGGCCCATAATGGGCATGCAAATGGCCAAATAACACCTTGCATGCCCAATGGCTCATTTACATGGCTGCTTTTGTGAATTGAAAATAGCACACCTGCACTATCCATTGCAGGGCTGTACTTCTGGCTCCTTGTCAGGACAGTGCTACTGGAGTAGTGCTAGCACTAATAGGGTTAGCACTGACTTGACCTGGCCTGATTCTTAGTCAGATAGTGCTGGTGCACTATCCAACTGAGAACAGAAACCTTAGACACCTGGGCAAACACAAAGTGCACCTCAATCTTTTGCGCTGTACTTTGTGCCTTTTAGAGAATCGGGCCCCAAGTCTATTCTAAAAAACAAACTCTGGTCAGAGCCAATACAGCTGCAAAATGCTGTTATTGATGATGGAAAGTATTATTCTTATTGGGCTCTATGCATGAACGGAATAGTTGCCTACGCACTGTGTAACAAAAGTGCTTAGAGCAACCTTACCATGAATGCTGCATGCAGAGGTCCTGCAGACCCCCAGTGGCATTCACCAAGGCTGCACAAGACACTTGCACACCCGCCGTCCCTAGCCCTTGGAGCACCACACTATAGGCGTGTCGGGGCATGCATGCACTACGCAGCATTCACTAAGCAAGCATAGTGACAGGATCAAGGGCACTGGGTACACAGCTGAAACCAGGTGTAACCCGATACATGCCCCATGTACAGTATCTGCCAGGTGCGGTGGCACCAGCTCCCTGACATCTATGCTGCCCCAGCCCACTAGGCTGCAGAGGAGAGCTAGGGCAGCCACTCGGGTGAATGCTTGACAGGTGTTCCTCCAGTACTGCCTAATGCAGCTGTCCCCCCACTCTGTGCACCCACCACAGGAGCACAAGGGATCCACTGAGGGACCCGTATAGGCATCAATTGGATGCCCATCCAGGTCTGACAGACATCCCATGGGTGCATACAGTCATGCATGCCATGCACCCTGCACCTGTCCAGGGCTGCAAAGTTAAGCAGGCGAGGTATGTGCCTCAGCTGCATGTAACCTGCCATTAGTGCATAGGGCCCCATTATTATTATGGAAATATTTACTTTTACAGTATCAATGTGGTGTTTCTGAATAGAGTGTGCAGTTTGGACAGTAGGCTGTCAATCAGCCTTTCATTCATGCTGTGTAGCTAAATGCACTATGTTTAGTGTCATCACGCCATCTCCTATGACTTGCGATTTCACTGGCACCAACACATTTAATAACATGAGTCATTAATTATACAAAGTTTAAAATTTGACTCAGGAATGCTTTGACTGCTGCAATTTAAGTATTTTTAAGACTCAGAATGTTCCCTTAATCTGAATAATCATTCTAAATGAAAATAATTTTTTCAAACTTGCTACCAAATACTGCTGCTGTAAGAGTTTTCTTCTGACTTTAATGGCAATATTGGTAGTTGTTCAAAACCACAGGAGAGTCCTCTTCCAATCCCACTCCTGCAATGGAATTCAGCACCTAGGTCTATTTATATCCGAAAAATTTAAAATAAGAGCATATCAAACTGTTGCAGCAGCATTCAAGAAAACCATTTTCACACAAGTCTTTTGTAAAATTAGCCAAGCAGGCTCAGACTTTTTACTGGTCATTCACCACATCAAAGTTTGCAATATTTTCCATTTTCCTTATTGTGCAATTATTAAAAAAAGAGAGATACAATTTCTTTCATTAATATTCCCAAAATCTTGATCCACACTGTGAACTTCGAGTTGCCTAAAGATTTGTGGACTGTCTCTTTACATCTTACAAACTGTCTTATCCAGTAAAGACACATATACTGTATGCAGAATTGGTATAGAGAACCACAGAACTAAATCCAATTCAGGCAGCAAAATTTGTTTTGATGACTGACGTACAAAAAGTGCAATTGTGCTTCAAAGTGCCAATATAAAGTACGCCAAGTGAAAGCTCAAACAGTGCAATGCGATTCTGTACATATAAGTAGACCATCACAGAGAGCAGTAATTGTTTGAAAATGTTTAAATGTTATTTGAAAACAAGACATGGCGAGATCAGCCTTACTAAACTGAGATTCTGTCTATAGACAAGGTGCAGCTAGAATGAATGGGGTGGTGGGGGAGAGGAAAAAAAATCTCCATATGAAGCACACAGGGCTGAGAAAACCTGTAAAATGTATTGGGCTGAAAAGTGGGCGTGCTGAAGGCAGCTCTTGTGAGAGTCTGCAAAGGTTATGTTGATGTAGAAGATATACCTCCTCAATCTGGAACCATTTATTAGATACAAAAAAAAGCTTTTATACGCCCCAAAATATTTTTTGTTAAATTGACCCTAATTACATGTACTTTGTATATTGAGCTAACAGGTTACATACATTATCTTAGCAAATGTAAATCCCCCAAACAAAAGTGGTTTGTAAATAGGAGAGCAGCTACTTTTAAAATTCATTTCTGTTTAGACGAGAACATAGAGACGTTATCGGCTAAATCTCAAAATATTCAGTGCACATTAAAATAGGTATTTATGGCAGACAAAAAAAAAGAAAAAATAGTTGGAAAAGTCACAGGTTACTCAGCATGTAGTGAACTGCAGATTTGTATAATTTTATCCTGGCTGGGATTACACTTGCTGGAAAACAGAGTTGGTATTCCGTGAAACATTCGTGAGACCTGTCTATCCTGTATTATTCATCTGGCATATATGAGTAAGCCATAAAGACAACAGGCAGTGGAAACCATAGAAAAGTGAAACAAATGGCCGAGTAACACAAAATGGGACTGAGACGAGACTGCACATGGCAGGCTGTTTCTTCCTAGATGTTGCTGAGAAAGGCATGCTACATACTGCTATGGTGACATTTCAAGGTGGAACCCTTCATCAGACCAGATGGGAGCTGGGATGTTATGTCTCTTAATACCAGTGTTAGCTATTTAATTATTTGAGGTACAATGTAAGAAGTTGAATGCTACCACAGGACAGTTAATTTAAACAGTGTTGCTTTTGACTTGGAACTGTTGGCACCAGCAAGGAGTGGCAGCACTAACAGTATGTAGAAACCCCAGCTTTTTTCTAATTACTTGTAGAGGTCATCGAGCAAGGAAATAGAGCGATGGGTGAGAAGAGGGGAGGGAGGAAGCAACTGCAATGTACCGAATGGAAAGGACATAAAGAGAAGTGATTCAAGTCCGCTTCATGGAAGGAGACAGGCTGTGCTGTGTTTGTAAACATTCCAGATATTCACAGCCCCCTTGCTCTACTGGCATAACTGCAATAGATCAGCATAGCTCTGCTGTGCTGCTATAAAAAGGGAACAAAGTAACTGTGCTTCAGAAAAAGTCAAACAAAGCTCACCTACCTACAGTCCAGCTCCTTATCATGTTATAAGCAAGAAAGGCATACAGGGAGCAATTTGCCCATCTACCTGTAACCTGTCCGCTACATACTCAATGGGCAATAGTAATACTAATTAGTAATATTAACACTAATACCGCAGAAAATGCTGTTCACAGAATAACTTGCAATGCATCACATTTTAAAGTGATCGAGGATACAACATTCGGAAAAGAAGAGAATGGTGGTGAAGCTATGCCAGACAGGAGATACCCAAGGAATGCAGTAAAGCCTCCTGCAAGATTAACTGAAGAACCTCAAAATTAAAGACTGATATTGTTTTATATATAGTATGGTAACTAGAGTGAACCGAACTTCATAGCTGTATCATTTTCAGTATTACATAGATAAAGCAGGCTACATTTGAATTTCAATTTTTGTAAACAAATTCCAAGTTAATGTTTATAAAGAGGGGAGATGTACTGTAGTGTTGAGAGAAATGTGGTTCTGTTTGCTTAAACTGATCTCATTTACTATTCGCAGTGGCAGCAGCTTCAGTATCATGTGAGACACAGGGCCGATTTAAGAGCCCTTAGAGCAACACAGGTTGCATCACTTTAAGGGTTACAGCAAAGTCCGGGTGTGCTAGGGACACTGCACCCGATTTTACAAAAAGCAGGGTTCCTGTGCCAAACTCACCAGGTTTACCACAAGGGACCAGCTGCTCCAAACAGGTAGCAATCTGCAGACTTTACCACAGGGATCTGATCCCTCCCTTACCCAGTGCAACACCTGAGGGGCCAGGATAGTGTGGCAGTGGGGAGAAAAACCATGCCAGGAGGGGGTCAGGAGCATAATGGGCATGGGACATGGCAGGTGGGGTTTCAAGGCAAAGCTGGGCATTAGCCGCAGTGATGTGGTACCCAGCAGGGTGCCACTGCAGAGTGCTGAAATATGATTATCATTTCTGAAATCCAACTACCTGTACTTTACTATCTTCCCTGGTAGTTTAGTGCCCCTCCCCCCCACGCGATCCCTGTTGGTTACATATAATCCCTGCTGATGTAGTGGACCCCCCCCACTGATCCTCAATCTCCTCTGAGTATACAGAAACAAGAACAATTCTATATACACATAGGGCAAAAAGAACTGAGTGAGGGTCTACTCTGAGGTCTTTTCCTTTCAAAGTGTCCAGAGAAGGAAAGGGAAAGGCATGCACAAGTCATACCAAAATGCCCCAGGCTCACTGAAGAAGCTCCGTATTTCTTCTCTTCCATTTGAAAAGCTCCATATGTGCTCAGACCAGCAATGATCTACTGCAAGTGGCACTGTCAGCCCGCCAAAATCCTGATCTCACCCAATAAAAAAATGTGATAATAGTCACTGGTGATCTAGGACCCACACCTCCCCACCCCATCAGGCATTGCCCAACCTCCTGCTCCCCATCCCTGGCATGATCCTGCAACTGGCACAGCCCTCCGCACACCATGGCCAGCCAAAGAATGCATTCTCAATGACTGTGTACTGTATACTGTAAGAGCAGGGTAGCTGGGCAATGCTTGATGGGGTGGGGGGATGGTCCACTAGACCACCAGGGCCTATTATCACATATTTTATCGGCTGAGATTGGGGATCAGGGATGTGCGCTGTAAGACCGGGGCACTTGTTTCTGTGTACTCAGGGGGGATCGGGGATCAGTGAAGGGTCCACTACTTTACCAGGGATTATATGTACTGTAACTGTCATCGGTGTGGGATTAGGATAACAGAAACACAGACGGATCAAATGTAGATGCATAAAAACACCAAAGCATGTATCATTTTAGTTACTGATTCCAAAATAAAATAGGAAATGCACAGAAAGCAAATGAAAATGAGGTTAGCAATCCTCAACACAGCGTGGCTTAGCTTCAGCCTCTCTTCAAGTACTCAAACAGTGCTTGTTCAGCACACCAAGAAGGTCTTAAACTTTCCACAGCCAGAAAGCAACTGGCTTCCCTTTCTAAAAACTATCCCCTAGAGGTGGTCCGTTTTATCATGCTAGGAGTGACCTCACACATGTGATCCACCGCATTTCATAATTAAGCTTTCTAAGGTAAGCAACTGGGCCTATACAGAAGAGAACAGGTTGTTCTAAGCCTTACTATATTAATCAATTTTGTTCCTTTAAAATAAGTAATATATAATTCAGTTCTGGTCAGTAAATTAGCTCTGCATCCTTAATTAGCACTAATGATTGTTAGCGCCTCCCTGTTCACTGTATGACTTGCATTTTGTTCGGTATAAAAACAGGCCACTGGGGGCCGCTGTCTCCTTATAGGAAAATTCATTCACCTTCAGGAAACAGGTAGGCCCAGTTCTGGCCTAGAAGGGTGGAGGAAATAGAAATAAGACAGGTAACCCTTCCTGTTATTTTTATCCAGGTAGTTAAACACTTTGCAGAATTGCAGTAGTTTTATTTTAAGTCTTTCCCTTGGTTACAGATTTTAATGAGCCTGTTTTTAAATTAGAAGGGGGGTCAGTATTAACTGATAACAAAAATGGGCCCTCTCTGGGACAAACACGGCCTGGGGCTAAATTACAGACTGGCCCCATTTAGGAACGTGCCTTTGTCACCTAATGTTTATATTTGTAACCTAGACCCTCTTCCTTATTTCTGCAAGAGCCCTTATTATTACTATTTTTATTTTATCTAGCCTGGGTTTAAAGTAACCATGTTTTCCACATGCCCTCTCTTTATGTTACAGATACACCCTCTAAGTTGTTTATTCAGTTGCCACTATGCTTCCTATAATAACTTATGCAGCTTTCACATCCATTTCTATGTAAGCATGCTGCACTAACCAATATACAAGCTCTGGGCTTTGTAGGACATGTTTTTAACATCAATTTCCTTTTCTTTTAAGCACTTATTCTTTAATTATTTTAGCATAGGTATTCATGTTTCAGTGTAATCTGCCTGCCAATATATTCATTATCTATGGCATCTTTTCAGCACTGCAGGTGCTTTTGATTTCATTTTAAGTTGTACTGCCTGCCCCTAATTCTGGCGGCACTTTCTAGCAATATCTAAAGCACTTTATTCCTTTACAACCTGCCTGCCATTTTTATTTCTTAAGCGCAGACCGCACTTTCAGTCATGGTGATCCACCTTTATCTCTTTTTTGGACACTTGGGCTGTTTCACATTAGAGCCAATTATGTTCTATAAATATGCAGTTCATAAATGTGGGACAAGAAAAGTAAAAGGGATAGCACAGGATAAGACAGTGCTGTGGGTGGCCAGCCCAGCAGCGTAATTTAGGAAAGCGAAGAGAGATAGCAAAAGGGGAAAGAAATGAGGGAGGGGAGGAGGAATTCAAAATACTTATGAGGGTACTTTTTCTAAGACAGGTGTCACCCTGTCACAGTAACCAACGTGGATCGTGGGTTGGGGGGGAGCTGGACTACAGGAAATCTAGTACAGTACAGGTGGCTACATTTCAAAAATGGTAATTACATTTCAACACACTGCAATGGCACTCTGCCAGGTGCCACATCACTGTGGCTGATGCCGAGATTTGCCCCGACACCCCAATTGCCACCTCCCATGCCCTAGTGCACCCCTATTGCCCCCTGTACTACTGCACGTCACTGGTGCAACCCACTTAGACCACCTCCTGGTGGGTCTAACTGGTGTCTAACCCTTGACCCTTGTTGTGTCCCTGGTGGGGCTTGCAAAATCCCTAAAAAGGTGATGTTATGGCCAGGCAGCTGGCACAGTGGTAGTGCTGCCGCTTCTGACACTTGCAACCCGAGTTTAGGTCAGGCTCGGGTTATCAGAAGGCTGGCTGGGGGAAGAGGCTTGAGTGTCCCATGGACTATTTGCCTCTTCTAGGGGTTGGGGGCGGCCTTGGCTTGGTGCATGACCGACCTCTGGTGGCGGCTGGAGGTTCAGCATGCCCAAGTGGCAGAAGAGGGTTGGAGCATGAAGGACACCGACATCAGCCTGGGCATCATGCACATGTCACATCTCTGGGAGGGCATACATCAAGAAAATGCCTCGGCCTGGTGCAAAACCCCTGAGGGCTTAGTAGGCCCTCACCACCAGCAGAGCAGTTCAGGATTGAAGACCCCTATGAGATCTAAGGTATGGAACTGAGGGGTTGGCTAGAGGGACCAGCTACCCACTCCCACTCTGTCCCCACCTGGGAGCAAGCCACGGCTCCATGGGGAGGTCCCTCTGAGCTTGTGGCGTGGTGGCTGGTGGGCGACAGTGCCAGGGCCGAGGTGGTGGATAAACAGAGATTACAAAAAGGGGAGATGTTGCAGCCCTGCCATGGTGTAAGCCCCTTGTGACCTGGTGCACTGGGTTGTTTGCCACAACTCTGCTGCAAGGGGCTTTGGTGCAGCAGTGTCTGGATCAGATGTAGGCTGCTTTAGAAAATTGCGCTTGATGCAAGTCCATTAAGTCATTCCAACCTGTTTGAAAATTAGGCCCAGGATGTAGCTTCTAGGAGTGCTGCAAGCTAGGGGCACACACAGAGCAATGCTGGAATCAGGGACACTCAGTTAAGTTAATAAAGTGTTATAAAAGAAGATGTGACTCAGTGGTCTTGTTTTTTTTTTTTTTATACTGTTTTTATTGAACACTCAAATCAGAATGTTCTCATATCAAATACAGATAAGGTATTCACTTTCACCATACTGGTTATACATAACAATTGTTGTTTAGCCTTGAATTAAGAACAACAAGCAAGACTGTATCTTACAATTAATTAGAGAGAAAAAAGGCAACATATAACACAATAGATTAAAACATCTAGTAAAAACAAGAACATAGGCCATTCAGTTGGGCATTAAATTACTTTTTTGGTTAAACTAGAGGATTTCGAGCTTAGGAAAGTGAGGACTAGATCAGATTGAAATGGGAAAGAGATTATAGACAGAGGAGAAATATGGGGGGATCCAGGTCATTGTGTATCAAATTGAGGAGGGACAGTTAATTGGGATTTAAAAATTGCTTTGACCAGTGCCTCAGGTTACACTTGTTTCAGTTATTCTAGGTTATAGCAGAGTTCCCATCTGGTCCACCGCTGGATAAAATATTCCATTATATTTTGTAGGAGAAAGTTAGCTGTTTGAAATGCTGTATATGCAATATATTATGAGTGGGGAGTAAAGATGAGTATAATAATCCAAAAGACCTTAGTAATACCAGACATAGATTGTTGCAGGATATTGGAGCGGGATCCTTAACACTTGTTATAGTGGCTTTAGCCCTCTGAGCTCTTAATCGCCCTGCCAGAAGTCTCAGTGACCTGGGACCCCCATCATAGAACTTTTGCCTGAGAAAAAATGTGTCTGTTCAACATAGTAGTCCAACAGATTACTTAATTCTTTCTTAAGAATGGATAACTCCTAGACACGGCTTTTACACACCTTAATTCTTTGGAGCTCCTCTAATTCTTGTATTTGTTGTGAGAAGCGTAATCCTCGACTCTTTGAAGCCTTTCTTCCAGTCGACATGTCTATCAGCTTTCTCCTTGCAATTGCTTTAAGGGTATCCCATAGTATGGATGGATTTGTGTCTGGGGAGTCGTTATTGGTCAGGGCCTGCTGTATTGTTTCATTAATTTGCTCATTATCTTCGTGGTCCTTCAATAAGGAGAGATTAAGCCTTCAAAATGTTTTTTTTTTTTACATTCCCCAAATTTTATTTTCAGAAAAACAGGTGCATGATCCGATAACACAAAGTCCCCTGACCAAGACTTAAGGGACATCCCCAGGTGCTCACGCGTAGTGAGGAGGTAATCTAAACAAGAGTAGTTAGAATGAGCTTGAGAATAAAAGGTATGGTGTGCGAAACTTCCATTTAAAAATGTCCATGTGTCCTCTTACCCTAATTCTTTCAGAAGTTTTGCAAGCTCTCTAGCTGTCTTCGTAATCTTACCATGTGTTAGGTTCCCTGTGCCCTCCTGCTGGCAGGGTCAAATTAAGGTCACCACACACAGAACTTTTTCCTCCCCAACTGTGCTAGTTGTAGAAAAAGGATCTATAAAAAGCTAATTCTGTATTTGGGGCAATACACCAAGACCATCGTGAGCTTTTGACCATTAAGGTAGCATTTAACCATTGTGTATCTCCCCTCTTTATCTACCAACTTATCTTTAAATTCAAAAGGAACTCTATGTGGGATAAGTATAACTGTTCTCCTCCTCCTCCCTCCCCTACATGCTGAGGCTATCACATGAGAGAATCCCAAACGTTCAAATTTCTTATGCTGCAGCATAGATAGGTGAGTCTCTGTAATAGAAGGATGTCTCCCCCTGAGCGTTTTAAATAAGATAGAATTTTACTACGCTTCACTGGATTCGAGAACCCGTGTACATTATAAGCAAAAGCTCTATGATGGGGGTCCCAGGTCACTGAGACTTCTGGCAGAACGATTAAGAGCTCAGAAGGCTAAAGCCTTGTACTTACAGTATAATGTACACGGGTATTTATGCTACTTAAAAATGCTGTTGATTTACTGTCACCTATATTGACAGAGTTATTCAATCAGAGTTTGATGGAGAATAGTTTTCCTGATAAATGGAAGGTTGCAAAGATTGTACCTATATTTAAAGGAGGTAATTCAAATGATCCCTCAAATTATAGGCTGATTGCGGTCCTCTCCATCCTCTCTAAATTAAGGGAGCGGGTGGTGCCCAAACAATTGTACAATTACCTGGAAAAATATTCCAGGTTAACAAAATTCCAACATGGCTTTAGGGCAGGATATTCAACTGGCACTGCACTCGTGGACTTTGTGGATAAGGTGGCAGTAGCCCTAGATAGGGGAGAGTCCACGGGTGCAGTGTATGTCGATCTGTCCAAAGCATTTGATTTGGTTGACCACCGCCTGCTGTATGAGAGGATAGAGAGGACTGGAATCGCCCCTAGATCTATTCAGTGGTTTAAGTCTTACTTGAGTGAAAGGAAACAACAAGTAGAAAGTGATGGGCAACTATCAGATGAAGCTAAATTGACAAGAGGTGTGCCCCAGGGTTCAATCCTGGGGCCACTGCTGTTTCTGATATATGTAAATTATTTAGCAACTAGAATTGAAAATGTACACGCAAGACTGTATGCAGATGACACTGCTTTACTAGCATCAGCTAAGACACATGATGAAATGATGATGAGGCTACAGCTGGCTTTGGATAATTTACAAGATTGGTTATCAAGCTCCAAATTAGTGTTAAGTCAAAAGAAAACATAGCTTACGTATTTTGAAAAAAAATCAAATAGGGTAATAAAAAAATTAGTGGGTGATAGGGATATAGTTATGAGGGATGGTAAAAAATTAACAATTACAAAACAATATAAGTATTTAGGAGTAGTAATTGATAACACTTTAACTTTTTCAGAACACATAGATAATATATAAAGGAAAGTAAACAATAGGATTGGGGCTTTGAGCAGGTCTTCTGGAATCTTAAGCCAACAGATTTGAAGTGTAATTGCTACGCAGTTAATACTACCTGTATTAGAATATGATAATTTAGTTTATAACTTTGCAGGTCAAACTCATTTGGATAAACTTGTTAAGACATATAATTGATTGGCTAGATTTGCCCTTAATTGTAGTTATATGACACATCATTGCAACTTGTATAAGAATTTAAAATGGGACAGCTTAGTGGTTTGGTATACGAAACAATATTCAATATTTATTGATAAGATAAATAAAGGGTTAACAAAAGGTAATATTGATATATATTTTGGAAATGAGTGTCATAATCATGATTTAAGGGATGTAAAACATAGGGTATAGCATTCCCAGTAGTAAATTCAAAATATGGTGGTATGATCATATAGGCTCAGGCGGCAAAAGTTA
The DNA here is from genome assembly GCA_016271365.2 of Neoceratodus forsteri. Classification (NCBI taxonomy): domain Eukaryota; kingdom Metazoa; phylum Chordata; order Ceratodontiformes; family Ceratodontidae; genus Neoceratodus; species Neoceratodus forsteri. The sequence goes on from CM028129.1 coordinate 697,442,225, forward strand.
GGAATGAAATCCCCCCACAAATAAGGAATATTACAAAATTATCACAATTCAGATCTGGGCTTGATGAAATATTTTACTCAGAATGTACTTGTATGCAGTGATGTATTTTTAAGGGAGGTTGATTATAAATCTTTTGATATCTATAAAGGGAGTAAGAGTACCAATTGGTTAAATATTAGGCACTTAATTGTTGTACTTGTGGGTTTTTGAATGTAAATACTAGGTATGATTTTGGTTTGTTTTGTATTGTATGTATAGATGCTGTTTTAATTTGTAACTTGTATGAACTTACAGGACAACTTTGAAAATAGGTCTTTATGACCTAAGTTTTTATATCTCCTGTTTAAAAATAAATGTTTTACTACTACTACTACATACTGCATAAGTCAGGGCCATGGCAAATATGTGTTTTATTTAAAAAGCTTAATTGGGATCTAGTTTTATTGTCCCACTTGGTTTTTACTCCCACCTCACCAATCCACTCCGAATCACAAGACCTATTGAAATTACCCAAAAAATGCTGTGGCCCAACAAGAAATAAATTAAACTTTGCCAACAGGGCTAACTGTGAAAAATCTTGAAAAACATAATTTGCTTCCAAGGTAGGAGGCCTGGAAAAATGTCCAGCCTCTGTGTCCACCCTATATAGGGTAGAGGGAAGAGGTGCTTGTGAACTCCCATATCTGGGAGACCTCTTCTGGAGCCCAAAAACAAATTAGCTCCCAAATAAAGGTAACAATAAAGGTATACATCACAGGAGTGATCAGAGGAACACACCATAGTTCTCCACAAGTCTCTCGTCCCAATTGCAGTAACATTCCTAGATATGAAAAATAAAGGTATATTTCTTTAAAACTGTCATACCTACATCCTACACCGACATGGCAAAGCCAGAAAATAACATTATCTTGATGGGTTAAAGCAATAGATAATACATGCAGACATTGAAAGCCTTATATCTCCCTCCCATCCCCCCGACCAGTTTCTTTACACTCTGTAATAGTCAGCTTACAAGATAAAGTACAATGGTAAATATAAAAGGGGTATGGATAAGGGAGAAAACAAAGAAAATAAAATTCTCGGTATCCCATCTTGCATTTTGATGAGTTCTGAACAAAAAGAAAAAAATTTTTTTGAAGAGGAGTACTCCACAATCACTGACTTCATGGTTAACATCATCAAACATTAGAGGGGTCTCCCGTTACTCCCTGGGTCTGTACGGGTTCAGTATTAGGTGGAAAAAGGAAAAGCATCGGCCCTACAGAGGAGTGTTGTGCAGCTAGAGTAACAAGCGTCTGAAAGCTCCCTCAGGACCCAGGTCCGTATCTGCATAATAGCGGGTAGCGCAATGTAAAAATTCACACTGCACACACCCCTGGTAATAAAACGACACAGCTCTGGTGCACATTTTGAGTCATTGATCAGATGAGAGGGGGTAAAAGTTCACTCGTATGTATAAGGAAAAATCAAGACAGTTTTGGCTTTACCTTTAGTCAGACAGGGACAAAACAGTGTACAGTCCTGCAAAAGGGTCATGGTAGCACTGGCGAGCACATAACAAGGCTGTCCCACGAAAGGTGGAACAATATTCCAATGAACAATCAGTAAGCATTTTGAGAACTTCTTAGGTTGGCTTGTCAGAGCACGGTACCTTCTTGCTCGAGAGTTGTTTGAGTTGCTGGTAGGCTTCGGTAGGCATCAGCACTCCCCGTCTGGGTCACTTCCTGTTCACCACCTGCTGCCACTCCAGCTCCCAATTCCCAAATCTCTAGTTCTGGATATCTGGGGTCAGGAGACCCTTTTCCTTTATTACGCCCTTTGCCTCTTCTACTGTTGAATGAAGCTTAAGCCCGTCCTCCCAAAAGATGTGAAGTTTCACAGGATATGGAGTGTGGAATCTTATGGCTTTCTACTTGAGGACTTTTAGGAGGGGCAGATATCAGAGACGTTGTGCCTGGATTTCCTGGGGTTAATCATGATCCAGGTATAGGTGATTAGTAAGGTAGGATATGTCTTTCTTCGATGAAGCCCTGCGTAGTAAGTCCTCTTTGGTTCGATAGGAGCTTACTTTGAAAATTATTGATCATTGGCGCACCATTGGGTCCAAAGATTTGGCCTGTAAAGAGCGATGAGCGCACTCTATGTGGAGCTCCTAAGTAGGGGGCAGCTCCAAAATATCTTTAAGCAGGTTTTCAATAAATGGGGTCATCGGCGTAACTTTGAGCCCCTCTGGTAGGCCATACAGATGTAGATTTTCTCATCTAGAACATCCTTCAGAACAATACACTTCAATTGCAGTTCTCCCACAAGGACCAGCAGAGATTGCACAATTTGAGACAGCTGAGTAGTATTGTCTTCGGACGCAGACACTCGTTCCTCCATTTGTCCTAGATGGACTTGTAGGTTCGTCAGCTGTTGTTGTACCGCCATAAAGTCTTCCTTGTTTTCGAGCCTGGATTGCTTAATTTCTCTCAGTAGTATTTCGAAGAGATTGCGGGATAGCTGTTCCAATTCTCCATTAGTGTCATATTCCAGCATGTGTGTGTGCTTGCTGGAGAGGACGATCTGCTCGACGGTTCTTCTACTAATCCATAATCATGCTTACCCTTCGAGCGTCCTCTGGATTTCAATCTGCCTTTATTTAGTTTTTGGTTAGATACTCCTGATTTTCTAGACATTTTTAGATGAATTTAGAGGTTTTTGGAGGAGTTTTAACAGTTTGGGACTAGACAGAGAGTGTTCTTTCGGCTGCTAGGCGCTCCGTGACGTCCCTCAGTGGTCTTGTTTTGAGAAAAATTACAGAGAATAGTACAGCGGGCTGAGCAGTGATAGTGATAGTGAAAGTGTAACCGTGTCACGTGTAGGGATTTTTTTGGCTTGCTGTGTCTCTGAGTGTCTGGCTGGCACTTTACCCATGGATTGTTGCCAGGTTTACTCTTTACCCATGGGTAAAGTGTCTTCTTAGCCAATCAGGGCTAGGGATTTCTGATGCCCATTTTATCATTTTATGTAAACTACAGCTTGGACTTTTTTTTTAATTCTTTTGGTAACCGGGTAAGGCCCACTAAGCACAAGTGCCTGTTTTCAGGGGCAACCTGGGAGAACTAATGTTGTTAAATGACTTGCTCAGAGTCACACAAAGTGGAGATTGTGAGAATCAAACTCAGGTCTGCTAGATGTATTAAGCACATTCACAGCATATTACTTTAACCTCTAGGCTTGTATAGCAGGGGCCTAAAATTGGCGGCATTCACTTATGGCGAGCTTGGTGAGTCGCTGACAGGAGCATGTTGTTACAGAAACTGCATTTAGTTTGCTTACTAATCTTACTGCTAGTAAGACTGAGCGCAGGATGTGTCTGTGTGGTTAGGTTTGGAGAGTCAGTATGCATCCTGGGCTCACATAGGTTCACTGTTCTCTTGTGCCCTGAAACCAGACAGTGCTGCATATTCACGAGAGTCTGGCATTGGTCCTCCGTTCTTGTGCATGGTGCTCCTTGCAGCTGCTATGATGGTGTTCCTTACAGCCAATAGGAAATAGCAAAGAGCTACAGACAGCTACAAGGAGCAATAGCAAGGCACTTCACTCATTCACTCACTCTATCACTGACGGTCATAAAATGGCATATCCCAGTTCCCTAATGCATTTGATAGTGACAGCTGCAAAACACTTCTTGACTTTGATCTCAGTAGGAACTGGTCTGCTATACAGACCAGACCTCAAAACCCTTCCTCACTACCATCACAATAAGAACTGGTTGAACAGCATCATGCTGCAGCCACTAGTAAGCCTTTGTTTGTTATCACTGAATGTAATGATGACATTGACTCCTGGTAAAGTAATGTACATGTACACTGAATCCCTTCTGCACTTTCAGGAGAACAACACTTGACTTACCATATGTATCTATCTATGATATAAATATAGGTATAGAAGTGATAGTTTTGTATAAACTGCTGCATGAACTTGAACAGTAGGGTCCTGGGACAGGGCAGCATTTACTTGTAGCAGGCATGGAGAATAGCTGACTGGAGCACACTTTCACAGAACCTGTATTTAGTTTGCATACTGATTTTACTTATTATTAGTAAGACTGAGTGAAGAACGTAGCTGGTTAGGCTTGGAGAGTCAGCATGCACTCCAGCCTTTCCATCAGTTCACCATTTTTTCATGCCCTGCAACCAGACAGTGCTGGGCACTCACAAGAGTTTGGCCACTTGGTCCCTCAACTATCCTGCCCATTGTTCCTTATAGCTGCCATCATGCACAATGCTCCTTGTAGCCAATAGAAAATAGCAAAGTGCTACAGACAGCTGAAAGAAGTAATAGCAAGGTACTCCACTGACTCACTGACAGCCATAAAACGGCGTATCCCAGTCCCTCAATGCATTTCAGCAGGAGTGCTGCAAAACACTTTCTGACTTTGATCACAGTAGGAACTGGTCTGCTATGCAGACCAGCCTAAAATTCCATATACACTTAGGGAAAAAGAACTGAGTGAGGTCTGCTCTGGGGTCTTTTTCCTTCAAAGTGTCCAGAGAGGAAAGGGAAGGGCATGCACAAGTCATACCAAATGCCCCAGGCTCACTGAAGAAGCTTCATATTTCCTCTTGTTCATTTGAAAAGCTCCATATGTCCTCAAAGCAGCAATGATCTACTGTGTCACTGTCCATCCCCCCAGCACACTTGAGAACATTCTGTGTGTATCTGGTCCTGCAACAATGAACCACAAGTGCCACAGACACAAACTATACATCAGAGTTGTACTCATGGCTGATGTAAAGGGTGCTCAAACGGAGGCGAGTATCAGAAGTTAGCTTTGGCCACAAGTACTGCTGGGACTTGTACTATGCATCTCTGGCACTGAAGTTGATTGTCATGGGACCTGGGACATATGGTGTTTCTGAAAGGTCAGGTCCATGAAGATATTTTCCTTCAGTATGTTTGGAAATTCAGGGCAGGGAAAGCTTGACAGTAGCTGGGGAAAAGAAGACTGTGGGTCATATTTTAAACATTATAGCACCTACTGGGGAGATGGGAAGCAGAGGACAGTTCAGGCTGCAATTAAAAAAAATAACTGTGCATATCTATACATCAAGTGACCCTTTTAGCAGCTAATTCTGGGATGAGATACTCAGCTTATACATAGAAACATAGACCTTGGACAGATAAGAACTGCTTGCCCCCCCCCAGTCTGCCCATTTCCCTACCTATTGGATAAGCTGCAGACCCTAGTTAACCAACAGTCTACTTCTTCCTAACCCCCACCAGAATTGCCTCATGTCTGTCCCATGCATTCTTGAATTCTCCCACTGTTTTTGACCCCATGACCTCCTCAGGAGGGCCATTCCGTGTGTCCACCACCCTCTCCATGAAAAAATACTACCTCATGTTGACCCGAAGTCGTCCCCCCTCTATCTTCAAATTATGCCCACTTGTTCTTGCACATCTTTTTTTTCTGAAAGATGCTACCCTCTTGGACTTTGTTGATTCCCTTGCGGTACTTGAAAGTTTATATCATGTCCCCCCTCTCCCTGCTTTCCTTGAGGGTATACATATTAAGCTCCTTTAGTCTCTCTTCATATGTCTTCCAGTGCAGACCCTGCACCATTTTAGTTGACCTCCCTCCTCTGGACTGCCTCCATCCTGTTTATGTCCTTGTGGAGATGGGGTCCCCTGAACTGCACACAGTACTCCAGATGAAGTCTTAGCAACTGTCTGTACAGAGGGATAACAACTTCCCATTTTCTAATGGTGATGCCTCTCCCTATACATCCCAGTATCCCTCCAGCTCTCTTTACTGCCTTCTCACATCACCTGCTTACCTTTAGGTCATCTGATACGACTATCCCCAGGTCCCTTTCCATTTTTGTTGTTGTTGTTAGTACCTCACCTCCCCCATTGTGTACTCTTCTCCTGGGTTTTTGTTCCCCAGGTGCATTACTTTGCACTTCTTTGCATTGAATTTAGGCTGCCATACTTTTGACCATTCCTCAGCCTTGCCAAGCCCCTTCTCATCCTTTCCACCCCCTTGTGCATCAACCCTGTTGCAGATCTTTGTGTCGTCTGCAAAGAGGCATACTTTTCCTTCTAGTCCCTCTGCAATGTCACTTATCAAGACATTAAAAAGACCAGTCCCAGTACTGAATGCTATGTTTCCCCAATAGTAACTTCCCTTTCTTCAGAGTGGACTCCGCTTTACTGTTACCCTCTGTGTCCTGTTGTCAAGACAATTTTTACCCAGGCCACCACTCTGGAACCCACTCCTAGGCTGGCTAATGTGTTTATTAATCTGTTGTGTGGGACTATGTCAAATGCCTGGCTAAGGTCTAGGTAGGCCATGTCACAGCCTCCCTGGTCTACTACTTTGGTCACCCAGTCAAAGGAATCTATTAGATTCATCTGACATGATCTTCCTGCTGTGAATCCATGCTGCCTTGGGTCCTGTGCCCACTGGCCTCTAGGTACTCAACACTTCTTTCTTTCAGACGTGATTCCATCATTTTCCCTACCACTGAGGTCAAACTAACAGGTCTGTAGTTTCTTGCCTTTGTTTTACTCCCCACTTTTCTGAAGGGGAATCACATCTGCCCTCCTCCAATCCTCAGGTACCACACCATCCTCCCATGATTTGTTAAAAGGGTATTCAGCGATGTCACTAGTTCTTCCCTTAGTTCTTTTAGAATTCTGGGGTGAATCCCATCAGGTCCCATTGCTTTGTCCATCTTCAGTTTTAGGAGTTCTTTCAGAACCCTTTCTTCTGTGAAAGGACTGATATCAACCCCTTATCCAGAGTGTTTCTATTAATTGGATTAGATACCTCCCCCTCCTCTTCTTTTGTGAATACTGAGCAGAAGTATTTGTTCAGTATCCTTGCTTTTTCACTGTCACCCCTGTCATATAAGAGTGTGTATGGTAATAATATTTTGCTAGCCTTACAATCTGTAGAAGCATGTCCATGGTTCCCTGGGAATGCAGTCTTCCACAGCATTTTTAGAACTCTAGTATGTGGAGATCAGCATGACTTGTCATTGATTTACTTCTTGTAATCATTGACTGGGTGCTAGGCAAGTGATCTTTTGCCTGATCAAATGATGAAGCTTTGTATACAGCCATGGCACTGAGCTGCTAAAAGTCAATAAACAAGCATTTGTCAATGCTGAATGTTTCATCACTAGTAAGGCGCTGCTTTTGTACCATTCTTTCACATTTTTACCCCAAATTTTCAACATAATCTTTTTATGAACACTCCTTCAGAGCATGACAGGTGTCATTTATAAAACAACGGCTGAAATGTCATTTTGTACCACAAGTGTTAAAACACATTTAGGTAGGATTTGAGAAATGACAGCTGTCACATTCATGAGGTGGCATCAAAAATGGCAATGTTGAAAGGTTTGGAATCAGAATATTGAAAATTACCAGTTATGAATGTGTGCTGAAAAACTGCAATGTAGACTAATTTTGTTGTTTTCTCATATTTTTACCCAAAATTTTCAACATAGCTTTCTTATGACCCCACATAGTCTTCTTATGAGTCCACCTCATGAACAAGGGTGGAGAACATTTTCAAATCCTACCCAAAAGGTGATTTTGTGCTACATGTGCAAAAACACATTTTGGCCGGGATATGAAAAACAACAGCTTTCACATTCATGAAGTGCTGTGAAGAAATGGCTTTGATGAAAATTTGGGGTCAAAGTATTGAAAATTACCATTACAAGCCTGTGTTCATAAATTTCAGTGTAGGTTCATAACTTTGTTGACCATGGCACAAAGACTGCCTTGGTCAGATTCATGAATGCCGTCCTCAGGGCTTTGAAAAAAAAACATTTTGAGGCAGTTTTTGTGGACCTGACCAAGGCGTTTGATTTTATAAATCATTCTTTATTGTGTACAAAACTAGTCATCTTGGATTTTCTGTGCATGTAGTGGTTTGACATAGTGATTATTTAACAAGTAGGTCTCAGGTAGTAACCCTGGGGTCAGCTGTTTCCTCAAGTAGGCCTATACATCATGGAGTACTGCAGAGATCCATTTTTTTGCCCCTTGTTGTTTTCATTATTTATCAATTCACTACCCTCCATCCTTAATGCAAATAATTGTTTATTATATGCTGATGACCTCATTATTTATTCTTAATCTAAAACCATCACCCATATTTCTTCATTCCTCAAACCTGAAATTCAAAAAGTGTGTAATTGATTTTCTGAAAATCATTTAATTCTCAATGTCAAAAAAATAAAGTCTATGTTATTTGGTACTCCTCATTTACTGAACAATGGTCCTGTTCTTACGATACATGATGACAGAGGGGCCACAATTGAATTTGTTAGTGAATTTAAATATTTGGGTGTTCAATTAGACCCATGTTTGAATTGTTCTAAACAGGTTAAGGCAGATAGTAAGAGGATTAATCAAAAGTTGAGGCTTCTCTATAAATTTAAGAAATATCTTATTGTGGACATCCATAACTCAATCGCAATTAGAACATTACTTCCACACTTTGATTATGTAGTGAGTCTTTATTTTAGGTTATCTAGCAGAAGGAGGGAGGTCGTGATGCCATTATATAAAACCATGGTCAGGTCTCACATGGAGTACTGTGTGCAGTTCTGGAAGCCACACCTTCATAAGGATATTAACAGGCTGGAGACAATCCGGAGAAGGGTGACTAAGATGGTACAGGGCTTGCAACACAAGACTTATAAGGCAAGATTAAGGGACCTCAATATGTGCTCCCTGGACAAGAGGAGGGAAAGAGGGAACATGATAGAAACATTCAAATACTTCAAGAGTATAAGCAAAGTATAGGAGGGAGATATTTTCTAATACAGGAGGAGCACAAAAAATGAGAGGGCATGACATGAAATTGGAAGGTGGGAGGTTAAGAGGGAATGTGAGGAAGCTCTTCTTTACAGAGAGGGTGGTGGATGCATGGAATGGTCTGCCTCAGGAGGTGGTGGGAGTGAGCACTGTGGATGGATTCAAGCATGTTTGGGACAGGCATAGGGGAACCATAGAGGTACAGCAGTGGGTGGGTCAGAAGCAGTAATCCAGTACAAGGGCTTACAGGCAGGCTAGATGGGCCAGACAGTCCTTATCTGCTGACAATTTCTATGTTTCTATGTTTCTATCTGTTAAAGAAATTAACTTGCTGACTGTTACATATAATAATATCTGTCATTTTGTTTTGGATTCTTTTCATTACCATCATTGTTATTTATACCCCAATTTGGGATGGCTGTCTCCTCATTCTAAAATTACGTATTTGTTGCCAAGTTTTTAAGACAATTTCCCATAACACGGAGTACCCTCTTAGTGATTTGGTTAAAATTCAGTCCCCCGTTTGTAATCTACACTTGTTTTGTGCTGTTCTTCTCCAAACAATCTCATATCAAACTAAAGCTGGTTCTCAATCTTTTTCAGTTGCTGCTCCTTTATTCTGGAACTCATTACATGTTGACCTTTGCTCCTCCCCCTTGCTGAAGCAATTCAAATAAAATTTTAAGACTTATTTACAGTCCCTAGATGTTTTCAGATTGTTTAAGTTTTGTTTATATAATATTTGTGATTATCTATTGTTACTGTATGCTTATTTGTCGAGTTGGACCTGAAAATGGACTTGCTCCAGTGTCCTTACTCGATTATCAAAATAAAAATGAAAAATAACATTTTGCTCAAATTTTCAACATAGCCTTCTTATGACCCACCTCATGAACAAGTACAGAAAATTTTCAACTCCTGCCTGAAAGGTGAGTTTAGCGCAGCGACTGAGAAATAACCTTTGGATGCAAAACATATTTTGGCCAGGATTTGAAAACTGAAAGCTGTCACATTCATGAGGTGCTCTGAAAAAAATGGCTATGTTGAAAATTTGCAGTAAAAATATTGAAAATTACTAAAGTTACAAGCCTGCATTCACAAATTTCAACATAGGCTCATAACGTTGTTGTTCTTTAATATTTTTATGCCACATTTTCAACTTAGCCTTCTTATGACTCCACCTCATGAATAAGGAAAGGGAATACTTTTGACTCCTGCCTGAAAGGTGATTTCATGCAGCAACCTTGAAATCACCTTTCAGGTGCAGCGCTAGGATAATTTTCCGACATCCTAGTGCAACTCTCTTGGTCAGTCTCATGTGCATGGTTTTCATCATGACCGGCATAGACTAACAACCCTTCCAAACTGTCCACTAGTTTGGCTAAATCAGAGTAGAGTTTCATCGGAATCGCAACACAAAGCACTGACAGAGCATGTTCTGAATCATGATCCAAACCACCCACCACCACTATTTGGTCGGACACTTGATTGACCAAGATTATTTGGTCTCGGTCCACAAATGTACTGTGTTCGTTATAGTCTAATGTCCCCTTATGGACATGTTTGGACATCATTGGACAATGAGCTTGCCCTAGCTCCTCAAATATTCTTACATTTACTTTGAAGCCATCAGTCTGTTTATGTCTAGGATAATCATATATTTTGCACATGTATTTTTTATCCGAATCTATGAACACCAACCTAAATATTTATGTAGAAATTCTTTATATACTAAGTCTGAACAATTTACCATATAGGTATAACCAAGGCCCGGAATTCTGCAGTTCTGCGGTTGTGGAATTTGCACAGAATTTGCATCATGCCGCCAGAATATATATATATAGTGCCACAGAATTCATTGTTTTTGGTGAATTTTCATATAAATATACTGTTTTCCATAGTGTCAGGCTTTCTTTTCCACCTCGTTTATCCTGAAGTCCCTCCTCTATGTTCAGCATATGATGTCATCGATGACATCACATCATATTAGCCAATGACAGGACTGCATTCTGCCAGAGAAATGAATAAATCATACCACAGAAATCAGAAAATGCTGCATGAAGTACAGGAGCCCTGCCATGAAATCAGAAAATTCTGCACGAGAACACCAGGGGCCCTTGATATAACCAGGAACTGTAATTTTTATGGTGCCAGTGTGACCTACAAAGCAAAAGTCAAAATGTGGCTTAGTTTTTGATTTAGCATGTTCTAAATCATACCCATATCCCTTAATTTTATAATATTAAATTGAGAATGAGGACCAAAAGAGTCAAATTCATGCTTAGAAAATGTTTTTTACATGTTGTTATTTAAGGTTCAAGAGTTACAAAGCAGTTTTGGAATCAATGAAAGCAGGCCATTACAATTTAAATGACAGTAACAATTTTTCTGCTCAACAGTATAAGCAGAAAGAATTTCTCCGTCACCACCAAAATAGTTGCAATAAAAGAAATAAAAATGATGCAGGCATATGTTATAACCTAGATCTAGGTCTAGGGTACAGGCAACAAACTCACCCACCAGTACCAACTGATGTCTACTTGAGATCCTAGGAGCTGGGGTGACTCACGGTTCTCCCTCCGAAAGTTCTTACCTTGACTTGGGTTGTTGTGGATTTATATACACTCTTGTCAAGGCAGGAAAATAAATGGTTCAGTATTTTGATAGCTTTCAGTGTTAGACCAGTTTCTACAGGCTCAGGTGACCTTTATTCAAAGGTTAGGGGTTAGAAAACTATCAGTTAGCTCAAAACATCTAATTAATAGGGGGGAAAACCTTTGGTTTGACGTCATGGAATTATGTCTGGGATGGCCAGGGGAATATTTTCTTAAATATAAAAATAAGTCTGTGTCTTCGAGAGGGGCATGCAGTCTGGGTTTAAGCAAAAGGTGTTATGACCCACGTGGACACCTAGCAGTTCATGTGGTTAGCTGTTTTCAGGCATATACAAGATTGACTTCTAGCTGATCTTTTTGGGGTCACATCCGACAGTTAAAAATATACTGCCTTGTGGTCACCAGAGAAAAACATCTGACAGCTGACAGTTCATACTTAGTAGCTGTACTGCTCAAAAGCAAAAACTGAGAAGAGCTTAAAGTTAACCCTTAGTAATTAGTTTTGTTTAAAGTGAAAGAAGTAAAAGTCAAGTACCTAAGTCTTGAACTTGGCTATGATTAATGTCAAACACACTGTAAAATTCACAGGTAGATATTAATTGCAAATTATTAATTAATTAGTAAAAAGCAGTTGTTCAAGTAGTGAACTTGGCCACAATTAAGGTTAAGCATACACTAAAATTCATAAGTGAGTACTAATTGTAAATTAATAACAAAGCAGGGGCCCAAGCTTTGAGCTTGATCATGTTTGTATGCTTGAAAACTATCAGGTAGAATCTGTTCATGGTGTCCAGCTTGGGGTTCCAGGAAGAATGTTTACAGCAATCCACCTGGATGCCATGAGCCCAAGTTCTGGGTTCATCTCCTCATTAATTGATGGTAATGGAGCAATGGAGCAATGCAGTAATGGGGTAGAAACCGATGGGACTAGCCTACCCAGTGATAGGGCAGACAAAGCTGGTCCTGGTGATGGGGCAGGCAGAGCCAGTGGGGCAGGCAAAGCCAGTCCTGGTGATGGGGCAGGCAGAGTCAGAGGGGCAAGCAAGGCCAGTCCTAGTGATAGGGCAGGCAGAGCCAGTGGGGCAGACAAGGCTTGTCCTGGTGATTGGGCAGGCATAACCAGTGAGGCAGGCAAGCCCAGAGAGGGCTGTATAGGATTGCAGGCAGGGCACAGGACAGACTTGCCTAATTTCACTGCCATTGTTCATGAGGTAGGGTTCCAAAAAAGGCATGTTGAAAATTTGAGGCAAAATATTCAAAAATGGCCAAGTTATGCCACTAAGTTCAAAACCCCATTGAAATACAATGAACCGCATACCTGATTTCCTCAGTTCATGGTCCAGCTTTGAAAGTGAAGATGCATCTGCAATCCAGAGGATTATGATGTTGGACCCCAGGTGGGTAAGTAAGGGCTTGGAGTGGGGTGGGATGGTGGGTGCTGAATGGGAGGGTCAGGCGGTGGACTAATGGGCGCCAACAGACATTGATGGATGATTGTTTTCTTTATAGTGCTCTTCGAAAAAATAGCGGACATTTTCTTAAAGGGACACTGTCAGCTTTTTGGTAGATTTTTTATGTCCTCTTGCTAATAGTCTGAAGAATCCTGTTAGCAGGCACTTCATAGGGTATATAATACATGGCTGGCATATTAATGTCATGGAATGGGTATTTTTTATAGAAATTAAATTCAAGTGGACCAGCCTGATCTGCTTTTGCCTCCTTTGCATCTATGACTGTCACAATGCTGACATACGCTTATCTCTTGTATAACTGAGTTTGATGATTTGGGGGGCATATGAAACAAATAGTCTGCTGAATAGTGGCCGTTGAACTGAGTGTGACAATTATTGAAATGTCCATAGGGCAAGTATTGCAACACATCAAATTCCATCTTTGAAATGTGAGCCTGTGACTCTGGCCATGTGCAGCAGCATCCACGCTGAAGCGCATGCCCAGAGCCATGGCTTCACATTTCAGAGATTGAATTTAATGTGTTACAGCGGTTGTCCTATGGACATTTCAATAATTGCCACGTTCAGTTCAATGGCCACTATTCAGCAGACTATTTATTACATATGCCCTCAAAACCACCAAATGCATTCTTGCAAGAAATTACGCAAGTCAGCACTGTGGCAGCCATGAACACACCCCGAGGCAGCAGCAGATAAGGTTGGTCCACTTTGATTTCATTTCTATAAAAAAAATATCCATTCTGTGAAAGTAATATGTTGGTCAGGTATTATATAACCTGCCAGTGCCTGCTAACAGGATTCTTCAGACTATTAGTAAAGGGACACAGAAAATCTACCAAAAGACTGACAGAGTCCCTTTAATTTCACATACATTCTGACACTGGGATTGGGCACCCCAGTGTCGGGTTTGTTGGGGAACAAAGGCAGGTGCTATGAAGTGGAGAGAAGCAGTAGTGGGGGTTGGCACCCACTCTGCTTACATAAAAACACAAAAAATTTATAAAAGATGGGAAGGGGAGGGTGAGCAACCTGGAGGAGGGGAAAAGAGTGGCTTTTGAGGTGTGTCACTGTCGAGCCCATTGAAGTTGAAACTGGAAGGGGCTTGGCAGTCTAGACCAATGACAGTGACAGGCTTCTGACGTTGAAAGTTGATCAGCTGCTTGCTGACTGGTTTCATGCACATCAAAGGACTGAAACCCTCCTCTGATTGGGATGGTTCAGTCTTCTCAAGTACATAGAGTTTCTATGCAGCAAGCGGAGAGTGGTGTCATGACCACAGTGAGTGGTCATTAGTCTAGACTGCTGATCCCCTTCCAGATTTAAATGCAATAGGCTCAGCAGTGACCCACCCTCAAAGGCAATCTCATAGCAAGATGTTTGCTGTGCATGCATACTGCGAACATAAAATAACAAAGCTGGAAGGGTGAGATGTATTTTCAAATATGGCATAAGGTCTTGGATTCTGCAACTGACTCAAGCTAAATCAAAGCCACAATTTGGTGAAACCCTGTGCAAGTTTCTAATTCTGCTATACCAGGAGTCCTTGTTTCTGACTGCATGAGGGACAGTTTGCCCTAAAAAGGCCCATCTTTGTTAGTCAGGGTACATTTACCTCTGCTGGAGCTACATGATGCAGCCACCTTGGAAGTTTATCAAAGCCATAGCAGCTTGATGGGAAATTCAAATGTTAATGCAAGCTCAATCTTGTGGCAAGTTTGAGGGGCTTGATACTGGCTATGTGCCCTTTTTAAAATCTGTCTCCACAGGTGGAGATAGAACGTAAGAAGTTGAATGCTACCACATTCCTCTTTTTATAAAGACATTTTCTTTAGTTTTACTGAAAGCATTTGCAGAAGCAGGTAATGAAAATGAATTAAAAAAAGAATAAGGCAGCCTGTCCTGACTTGATGCCAGCATCAACCCCAGACCCAAAGACTACGTTCTAGCAAAACATGAACAGCCAGGTTAAAAACAGACTGTCTTGAATAGATGTTGAACATTTAAAAGGACTACAGGTCAATTTGTAGCTCTCATGACATGGTAATGTCAGTTCCAGTTGTTTATTTGGGTAAATTCACTGAGCATTGCTCATTACAATGACACAACTGCAATAAAATGAAATATTAAAAATGTTACAGAACAATTGATAACAAGAATACATAAAATAATGAAAATTATTAAAAGATGAGCATTTCATCTAACACACTCTTGATCCAAGCACTCCTATTTTAATGTCACATAAAAGACACAAATCACAGGAATCACATAATTATATTCAGGGTTAGATTTTTTCACATGATTACTCTGCATTTGTTACAGGACTGTGGTGTTTAGAAACCAATTTCAAATATATAGGAGAATCTATACTTGTTAACATGCACTTTACATGCAATACAACCGTAACCACTCCTCCAAGTTCTGGAAGGTTAGCCATTGCCTCTACTCTTCTCTTTTCTGACCCAGTCACCCCCTCCCCTCACATCCTCAAGGTAGATAACTGCCGCATCTCTGTCCCTGCTGTGATTTCTACTTCTTTCAACTCTTTCTTTATCCCCGTACACAATTTCTCCTCTCCCCCACTCCGTCTCCTCTCACCCCTGCTTCCTCCTATGCATTCTTTCTCCCTCTCTACCCCCACTCCTTCTGCCTGCTTCAAAGTCCTCTTAGCGCTTAACCCCCACATGGTGTGAAACCTGATAGCCTTGACCCTAAGCTTCTTCATCTCTCTGCTCCTGCAATTGCCATCTCTATTACCCCTCCAACCTCTCCTCCTCAATTACTGTCCTTGGTGTTTGGAAACATGCTACTCATTGGTCAAATAACTACCATCCAGTATCCTTCCTCCCAACTCTGGCTAAGCTCCAGGAGCACCTTGTACTCTCCCAACATTCCCCATCCTCGACTCCTTTTCTTCTTCATTCCCTTTTAGTTTGGCATCAGAAAGTCCAGCTAAACTTCTACCTCCCTCCTCCGGCTCACCTACTCCATCCTTTCTAGTATGGACCAGGACCAGACATCTGTCAACTTTTTCAAAACCCTGTCACACACCCCTTTCTCCTGGGCAAACTTAAGGTTGTGGGGCTCTCTGCCTCCTCAGTCAGTTGGTTCCAAACTAACCTTGTGGGCAGGTCACATGCTGTCTGTATCAGAGATATGCTATCCACCCCCACTCTATACTGTACATATGTTCAGAAATGCCCCACAGGTCCATTCTTTGCCCTATCCTTTTCTTACTTTATCTTTCTGCTGCATGTTGCTCTGCTTCCATCCTCAGGTACACAGATGGTATGGTGTTTGTACCTCTGGTTCCTCTGCCCTTGACCTCACTGCATGGCTTCAACTGGATTTTGACAACATCTAGCACTAGTTCCGAGCAAACCAGCTGTCCCTCAATTCCAAGAAAATGGTCTCCATGACCTTGGACTCCCAGCAGAGGAGTGCCTTATAAGTGACATTGCAGAAGAACTGGAAGGGAAAGTATGCTTCTTTGTATATGACACCAACTTCTGCAACAGGGTGGACACCCCAGAGGGAGTAGAGAGAATGTGCAGAGACCTGAGAAGTCAAGGAATGGTCAAGGGTATGGCAGTTGGGTTTCAGTGCAAAAAAGTGCAAAGTCATGCACCTAGGGCACAGAAACCCAGAGGCGGGGTAAAATATTGTGGGAGAGGTATTTATGGTCACCAAACAGGAAAGATACTTGGGAGCAATCATATATGACAACCTCAAGGTGGCAAGGCAGTGCAACAAGGCTGTTGGTAGGGCCAGTATGTAGAGAGGGGGGTATCACCAGCAGAAGAAGGAAGGTGGTATTGCTACTGTACAGATCATTGGTGAGACCCCACCTGGAGTACTGTGTCCGGTTCTGGAGACCACTTCTTATGAAAGAAATATACAGGTTGGAGGCTGTCCAGAAGAAGGCAACTAAAAGGGATGTCAATACAAAACACTTGAGAATCCAGTACTCACCATCTCCTAGATTGAAGATGCCTCCCTCAGAAAAATGTTGCAAAAGGTGCCACAACTTTATTGCAGGTGCAAAAACACAGTTACAGGCACCCATCTTGATGCATTTCAGAGTCAAGTCCCCTTTATCAAATGATGAGCACACAGCTACTTACAACCATTTTTATAGTCCCAATGACATCATACAGTAGCGCATGTGATTGAAAGTAACAGATCAACATTCAAAGATCCAACATTGCATTTAAATAGATTTCATAAAGTACAGAGGGAAATACTAGAATTAAAACACTTTATATACAATACATGGCTATTAAAAAGGTTAATAAATATTCATAGTTGCAAAAATTATCACAACTTCT
This sequence comes from Neoceratodus forsteri, assembly GCA_016271365.2. Classification (NCBI taxonomy): domain Eukaryota; kingdom Metazoa; phylum Chordata; order Ceratodontiformes; family Ceratodontidae; genus Neoceratodus; species Neoceratodus forsteri. The sequence continues at coordinate 697,459,463 of CM028129.1, forward strand.
TTTTATTGCTGAATTCGGAGTCTTCCCCATAGGAGTAGAGTATGAATCAATTCAAGATCCATTAACTTGACATCTGAGAGTCAAATATAGTCATTTAAAATATGCTTTCATACACTATTGTCAAGTTTATTCCATTCCATATATTTTTGTTATCATTTATTGTTAGTGGTTCACACAGTAAAAACACATCCCACAAATATCAATTTCTGCAATTGGCATAATCATGTATATTCAGCATAACTCCTACCTAGATTTCTTCAAGGTGATATAGCAAATTTCCATTAATGCCCGGATATCTACTGCCCAGGGTGCAAATCAAAATTCTTCAATCCGTAGCAAAAGATTGTCAACCCCTTCCCCCCCCACGGATTCCATCTAACCTTATCAATAGCTCGAAACTTGAACTCATGTACTTTTTTATCAGTACTGTTAAAATATGTAAAGCTGTTGCATATCTCATGTCTTGGTTTGGTATGGCTCTGCAGTGTTATCCAACCCTTCCTTTAAAATTTTGCTTGGTTTCTCCTACATAGTAAACACCACATTTACAGAAATAAACATATACCACTCCACTCATTTCACATGTAGTAAACTGTCTGCTTTGGTACTGTTTATTTTTTTCATTATGTGGCTTAACAAAGGTTTCACCAGCTAAAACAACTTTACAATAGTTGCATTTTTATGTTGCTTGCATGCATGTGCAAGAAACATAGTGCCATCATTGGAGATTTCGGAGGTGTGTCACCTCCTCCTCCAGTTCAGTCAGTGTGTTGGCAGGCGCGGCCTCTGTAAGCCAATGCATTCTGGAGCTGTCTATGACAAGCTCCAAAATGCAGTGGCATACAGTTGAAAGGGGGAGCTACGCTTCGGTGATCACCGATAAGATATCAGCTGCTCCTTATTGCAGCTCCCCGAACACCGCGGGCGTCTTGGCGCCCGCTCCCTGCGCACTGTATAGCCGGCCCGAGGTGCCCAATCCCCGTCGGCCCAGGCTCGATCCCCAGTAGTAAGTGCCATGCTGGGAGCCCAACCCAGCGTGGCAAAGCGATCACTGGCCGATGGGGGTACCCAATCCCCGTTGGCTGAATGCCCCCATCCTTGTGCCATGCTGGGGCCACCCCCAGCATGGCAACCATCTTTCATAGCCAATGGGTGCCCAATCCCCGTCAGCTGAACGCCCCAACATCCTTGTGCCATGCTGGGCCACCCAAGCGTGGCAAGCGATCCTGACGTCCTTTTAAAAAAAACCTGTAAAACATAAACTGTCATGGCGCGTCTCCCAACCCCCTCCCACAACCGCACCCACCCACTCGCACCCAGCCTCCTCCACCCCCCACCCCATACTTACCTCCGGACCTCGTGCAGCGATCTTGATTGGACCGGGAACCGTCTGCACTCTTCAAAGCCGACCGCAAACTGAGAAATGCTGGTAAGCTGTATAATGGAGCTAGATAGGGGTTTCAACTGTTGCATATCTCAGGCATTTTGGGAATTTTGCCAAATTTTCAACATGGGGTTTTGGGACCCCTTCTCATGAATGATGTCACTGTCATGGCGTTATTCGGGGCCGAAGGGTGATTCGCGGTCACTGTGCAAAATCACCCTTCAGGCCTGAACTCGCGCCATGACACTGACATCATTCATGAAGGGTAACCCCATGTTGAAATGATATAAATTCAAAAATAGACTGTTTCTGGCGTGCGTTGCGCAGTTCCTACACAGGCTCGTAAGGTCGCGAATTTTCAATATTTTCACTCCAGATTTCCAACATTGCCATTTTATCACACCTTCTTATGAGTAGTACAGCTGCCATTTTTCACATCTCACCCAAAATGTGTTTCTGCCCATGTAGCACACAATGGCACAGTCGGTGTGTGAGATCAATGTACGGGACAAATTAAGAAAATCACGTGACACTGTTCATGAGCTCAGGTGTTAAATGGCTATGTTGAAAATTTGATGAAAAAATTCCAAAAAATGACTGTTTTTCGAGCGTGCGTTGTACAGTTCCTATGCACACTTGTGAGTTAGTGAATTTTCAATATTTTCACTCCAGATTTCCAACATTGCCATTTGCCACACCTTCTTATAAATAGTACAGCTGTCATTTTCACATCTCACCCAAAATGTGTTTCACGCCCATATGTAGCACAATGGCGCAGTCGGTGTGCAAAATCAATGTATGGGATAAATTAAGAAAATCACAGTGACACTGTTCATGAGCAAGGTCTTAAAATGGCTATGTTGAAAATTTGGAGAAAAAATTCCAAAAATGACTGTTTCACGGCGTGCGTTGCAGTTCTCACATGCGGCTACGTAGTTGGCAATTTTCAATATTTTCACTCCAGATTTTCAACATTGCCATTTTGCCACACCTTCTTATGAGTAATACAGCTGTCATTTTTCACATCTCACCCAAAATGTGTTTCCGCCCATGTAGCGCACAATGGCTCAGTCAGTGTGCAAAATCAATGTACGACAAATTAAGAAAATCACAGTGACACTGTTCATGAGCAGAGGTCTTAAAATGGTTATGTTGAAAATTTGGTGAAAAATTCCTTCAGATGTTCTGCAATATTACTAATGAAGACATTGAACAGAACTGGCCCCAGGACCGATCCTGCAGCACCCCACTGGTCGCCCCTCTCCCTAGACTGCATACCATTTACCACCACTCTCTGCCTCCTGTCTGTTAGCCAGTTTCTAACCCAGTTTACCACCCTTTCCCCATGTCCAGCCTACCCAGCTAGTTTATCAGCCTCCTATATGGGATGGTGTCAAAGGCTTTGCTGAAATCAAGGTAAGCGTTGTCCGCTGCACCACCCTGATTCACTTCCTTTGTCATCCAGTCAAATAAATCAACCAGATTTATCTGACATGATGTCCCCACTGTGAATCCATCTTGTCTATGGTCCTGGGTTCCGATGGCATCTAGATGCCCCACTATCCTTTCTTTAAGCAATGTCTCCATGATCTTCCCCACTACTGAGGTGAGGCTGAATGGCCTATTGTTCCCTCCTCCTCCCTGCTGCGGACTTGTGTAGAGGGACCACATGCCCTCCTCCAATTCACTCATGTTGAATGACTCAGTGAACATGGCTGCCAGAGGTACTGCTATCTCCTTCGCAGTTCTGTTAATATCCTTGGGTGTATGCCATCTGGTTCCATCGCTTTGTCTACCTTCAATTTAGTGAGCTCCTGCAGGACTCTTTTGTCCACCTCTTCACCCCCTTGGCAACTGCTGTACTGCTGTGGCCCTTGCCCCTCCCACTCTTCTGTGAAATACTGAACGGAAAGACACAGTGGATGTCTTGGGAGGAAGGCATGAAACTGTCACTTCCAAATACCTAAACAGCACATACAAGCAAGCAACATTCGGCATTGACAAATGCTTGTTTACACTTGAAACAGCCCACTTTAACATTTCTCAGCCAAGTATAATTAGCTGGGTGTACTTCCTGACTGTGAACTAGTTGATCCTTTAAGGCAGTGGCTCTGCTATATGCCATGTTGGGGGGATTTTTATTGATCTCACTCAGTCCTGTATCTCCCTGCAGGATGTTCCAGTTCTTTTTCAAAATCTGCTCCACCAGTCCACTGTGTGCAAAGAAAGTGGTTACAAAATTAAATCTACTAGAGTTATCATTGTTTTTTTCCCCTAGTACCAATAAATCCTCCCTTCTCTTAGATCTAGCGTCTTCCTTTGCATTATTTACCAGATCTTTCCCATATCCCCTTTCACAGAAATGACTTGTCAGATCTAAGGTTGCCTCATCATAAGCTTCTAGGTCACTGCAATTGTGTCTAAGGTTTTAAAACTATCCCTTAGGTAAAAGGGATGTCAGTACACCCTGGAAGACAGGAAGCCTGTATAGGCCCTTATCCTCCTAGGTGGGTCACCAGTCCCTAATGTAGCTCAACCCCTCCTCTCTGCACCATTCCTTCAGACAAGAGTTCAAGCTCCTGGTGAGCAGATCCCTCTTCTCCCCCTGTTGTAGACAAGTGGCACCTCAGTGAACGCCACTGAGTGAGCTACCTAAGACCCCTTCCCAGCTCCTAAACTCCCCCTGCACTATCCCAGTCCCATCCCTAGCCTGGTCATTAGTCCCCAGATGGAAAATTACATCCAGCTTTCCCTCCCATCCTGCTGCCCTAGCAATCCTCAGGACCCGAATCCCATCCCCTGGGCTGTAGCACTGTGTAGAAACATTGAAGTTGATGGCAGATAAAGACCGCAAGGACCATCCAGTCTGCCCATTTATTTTTCTACCTTATGAATGTGCCATTGGCCTTTGCTCTGTCAATGGCCTATCTATTCATACTCATCTGTATTGATCCCTTATGCCTATCCCATGCCTGTTTGAAGCCCTGCACTGTATTCATATCCACCACTTCCTGAGGTAGGCTGTTCCATGCATTCACCACCCTTTCTGTGAAAAAGAACTTCCTCACACTACCCCTTAATCGGCCTTCCTCTAATCTCATGCTGTGTCCTCTTGTCCTGCTGTTTTTCTTACATTGAAACATGTTAGACTCCTTCACCTTGTTTATGCCCTTAAGGTGTTTGAATGTTTCAATCATATCACCTCTCTTCCTCCTTTGCTCTAGGGTATACATATTGAGCTCAGTTAATCTGTCCTCATATGTTTTCTGATGCAGTCCCTGCACCATTTTGGTTGCCCTTCTCTGGACTGCTTCAATTTGGTTAATGTCCTTGTGAAGGTGTGGCCTCCAGTACTGCACACAGTACTCCAGATGGGGCCTAACCAGTGTCTTGTAAAGAGGGATTATTACCTCCTCCTTCTTCTGACTTGTGATACCCCTACTATCAGCCCAACACCCCTCTAGCCTTACTACTGCTTCAGTGGTATGCTTGGATGATTTAAGGTCATCGGTGATGGTGTAGGCACCTAACCTGCCTCTCCTCCTCCTCTTTCTATTCCCCAAACTATACCCCTCACATTTGAGTCCCCACCAGAAGTTGCTTCTCATCTGCTGGGGTCCTCTACCACACTCCTTTGGGTCTCCATTATGGAGGCCACATTCTCCTGGTCACTACCAAACATTATCTCCTCCTGGCAGTCCAACCCGTCGGAGCAGTGTAGAATTATGTAGTGGTACCTGTTGAGGAATGAGTCTTCTCCAAACCACCCCATTCTTCCAAAGCCACCACAGTCCAGACATTCCTCCTCCCTAGCAACCTCTGAGGTAATGATGGCGGATTTGGTGGCCCCTCGTAAGGGAAGAGGGTCCCCAATTCTTAGCCAACTCGTCCTGGAGTCTAGTGACCTCCCTCCTCAGCCAGAGAGGTGTGTGCAGATGGGGCAACACTGCAATCCCCGATGGTCTATCTGAAAACCTGTCCCACAGCCACTGCATTGCATCACCATTCTCAACCCTTATTCTCCCTGTATTACCTGGAAATACTTTTGTAACCTTACTCCTGATAGGGTGTTTCTAGTTTCCCCTTTTTTGTTTGTTTCTAGTTGTGTTCCTCCATGCATTATTTAAATATCTTTACACTGCTACATTAGCTAAGGTAAAATACTATAGTTGAACAAGTTAAGGAAAGCAACAATTTTTTTTTAATACATTTTTTGATAACTAGGTAAGGCTCACTAGACGCAAGTGTCTGTTTTCAGAGGAGATCCAGGAGCAGTAGAGAAGTTAAGTGACTTGCTCAGAGTCACACAGTATGCAAGTGGCGGTTGCAGGATTCAAACCTCATTCTGCTGGATGTACTGAGCTCATTCACAGCTCATTACTCTAACCTCTAGGCTAAACTGCAAGCACCCAATCAAAAGCACTTGCAACTTTAACTGCTAGTTGCCCACTTCTCTAACCCTTACTACTGGTAAGAATTTTCCAAAACAGAACTAGGAAGGCCACTCCCTAGGTGTGGAGAGCAGACCAGATCCAGCTCATTAAATAATGTCCACTTCTATCTGACATCTTAGCATTTGCAAAGTTCAGCAAGTTTTTAAAACAAAACAAGGTGCTGAGTCAGTATGTGGTCTGAAAACAAAACAAAATGGTTATATTAAATGCACGCTGAAAATAGAAAATAGAGTTAAAAATTGATGTTTCAACTGTTGGTCTTCTCCAGGAAATATCTAAAAGAGAAAAAGCAAAATTAGTGCAGAGGAGAGGAAAATAAGGAATATATATATATATATATATATGGAAAAAGAAGAAAGGGGGAGGCTCTGGGAGAAGAAGTGATAAATGGCAAGATAAAGACAGAATCTGGAAAACAAAAATGTGATGACCAATGCTGGGGTCCGTTTGCAAAATAGGGAAGTTATTGGTGAAGATCCTGTGAAGAGAAGGTGTACTCTGATGGAAGGGAAGAATATTTAGAAGAAGAATCAGCATTTATATAGCGCTTTTCATACACAGTATCCCAAAGCACTTTACAAGCAATGATAGACTGATAGTGAAGTGACTGAATGTGTGGTCACGGCCATATCACACATCATCACCCACACACAGCCTGGATAATTGCATGAACCAGTTTATGGGAAGGGGAATGTTGGCCAGGACACCGGGAATGTTCCCTGCTGTTTGCAAAGAGTGCCCTGGGTTCTTTTACTTCCACCTGGACACCCACCAGGACGAGCAGAAGGGACCTCAGTTTAACATCTCATCCGAGGCGAGCAAACCCCAGCAGTACAGCACCCCAATACTGCACTCGATGCCAGTGATTTTAGGTGCAAGTCCAATCCCAGTGTGGGTGAGAACTCACAACCTTCTGGTCCAGAGGCGGATGGTTTACCAACTGAGCCACGCTGACAATTTACAACAATATTGTTATACGACTAAGAAAGCAAGGGAAAGGGAACATTGTTTAACCAGGAGTAGCACACTAAGCCAAAGCTTGTTTCCAGATGCGACCCAGGAGCACAAGGAAGTTAAGTGACTTACTCAGGACCACACAGTAGGCACCTAGGTGGCTGTGGGATTCAAACCCAAGTCTCCAGATCTGCAGCTCAGAGACCTTAACTCACTGCGCTATACTGACTCCTCTTCCCTTCCATCAGAGTACACCTTCTCTTCACAGGACCATCACCAGTAACGTTCCTATTTTGCAAACTGACCCCAACATTGGTGCTTCCTTTACAGAACCACCTATTGCTTCCTACTGCCGACCACCCAACCTGTGGAATCTCCTGATAAGGAGCAGTCTACCTGCTCCTAACAGTTCCTCCCTACCAAGTACCAAACCTTGCAACAGAACTCACTACTACACCTGCAAATTTATTTCTAGTGTCACTGAAATTCGGGGGCCCACAAGTGTTTTTCGCATCACCAAGGAGTTCACATGCACCTCCATTAATGTGGTATATTGTATTCTTTGCAGGAAGTGTGCAGCTATTCACATCGGTGAAACTGGTAGACGCCTTGCTGACCGTTTCAGGGAACATTACAGGGCAGTCAGGAATGGAGACACTGATAACCCCATTGTATCCCATTTTATCTCCGGGGAACACAGTGTCAATGGCCTTTCTGTTTGTGTCCTTCAGCAGGGCTTCTGGGATTCTGACGATAGAGAAAACATGGAAACCAAGCTGATCATCCGCTTGGCTCCCAACAGCAGCCTCGGGTTTAAATGATAGACTTATTTTCTACTAATATATTTCAGCCACCCTTCTTTTCCCTCAAGTCTGCTTGTATCTGTACATATCCATTTTCTTTTTCCACAGATGTCTCCATCTATGACTCCTTTCCTGACGTTTGTCACCTTTCAGCCTTCTTACTAGGCCCTGCTAATTAGTACACACCTGGGGACTTCTCTAGCTCATTCACTGCTAATAGGCCTTGTCACTCCCATCATCACCTTTTTGTTTTCCAGACTCTGTCTTTATCTTGCCATTTATCACTTCTTCTCCCAGAGCCTCCCCCTTTCTTCTTTCCATATACAGATCTAGTATATATATATATATTCTTTATTTGCCTCTCCTCTACACCAATTTTGCCTTTTTCTTTTAGATATTTCCTGAAGACCTACAGTCGAAACATCGTTTTTAATTTTATCTTCTATTTTCAGCGTGCATTTAATATAAGCAAGTTTTTTTAAAGGTTAGGTGGTTTCCATATAAAGGTTTGAAACAGCAAAGCGTAAGTGCTTAGTACACTTTGTACATTTGACACCAAAATACCCTGAAAAGCTTGCAGTCATGAGGTGAAAAGACTTGTTTTTTTCATATTACAAGATCTGCTTTCAGTAAAGCTTATAAAGAAAGTGAAATTACCCATCTTCATTGGCCAGTTGGAATTTAATGCTACCAAACTACTCTGCCTGATCAATGTCAAGTCTGCATCATCACTGATGTGAGACAAGACACTGGCAGTGTCTCTGCCTGGGAAGTACCAGATAAGGACCCCAACTGTACTTTTGTCTTATCCTAGGAAACATAAGTGCAATCCCCACAAGTTTTTTCAGGCACGTGGAGAAATCTTGAGCACTTACAGCTCAGTCATCATGAAAAGTGTTATATAATTATTTAAATAAGCTCATTTATCAGACATAGCAGGAATGCGTGTACTAAGCACCTTACTGAGATAAAAGAGCTACATTTAGCCATGGGTGTAGCCAGGCATACTCCAAGCACTCCATGGTGTGCAATTTTATTTAAGGGGGTAGCAAATAGGCTCTGAATTGCTTCCTTTTTCCATGAAAACTAACAAAGAAAATACTGAACCTTTCTGTAATTTTATTCATAGGAGTCGAAACTAGAAGGACTGGTCACTAATACTCTCTTTGCATCCAAGGACAATACAACTTTACAAGCTCTGGGCTGGTATGTGGGTGTCTTAGGGAACAATGCATGGCATTTGTATTTACCCATGCATGGCAACAACCATTGTCATGAGATACAAAAGTTGTATTTATTGTAGCCAAATGAGGCAACAAACACGGTCCTTGTGTACATTTGTATGTTGTCAGGCTACACCTGGGTAGCAGGAGTCCACTTGGTGTGCAGATCTGAAATCCTGGCTACACCCCTGCATTTAGCTGATTTGCCAGCAAAACACGTGCAGACTGCAAAACACAGGCTGAATCCAATGGTCAACACTGGTGTTGTAGCTACCCAAACACTCATGCTTCTTGAAGTGTCTTCTGTTAGTATTTTGGCTTTTTAAACATGTGTTTAGTTGTCTGTGGTACAATTTCTTGCCCTAATTCAATTCCAAAATGTTTAATTTATTGCATCAGTGGTGACTAAAGTATAGAATACACTGACTTGGGATGATGAGGATCTGGAACATTTTCAAAGAATGTATTTACTGTATTTATTTAATTTGAAAACGTTTTACCAGGAAAGACACTGAGCTTATTTTCAATAAGTCCTAAGGAAGGGGGTGAGGAGAGTAGACAGTACAATAAGGTGCAATATGTTCAATAAATTAGTAGTTAACGCAAACAACAAATATTGTACAGAGTAGAGCAGTGTAACAAGGTGCCAGTGGTAGAGTAAATTTGCAATGGCTCACATTAGGAGCCACGTACAAAACCAAATTGGGTAGGGGAGGCGGTGGAGAAGGAATCACCTGTGCAACATATGGCTTATAAAAGGCCGAGGCTGGGAAGGTGGGTGGCCACTTAGGAGCTATGGTCATGAACAGTTGCAGGAGTGAGTTGTAAGGTCATGAAGGAGACACTTATGGTAGAAGAGGGAAGAAGCAGATCAGACGGATGGGGCAGGGTGGACCAGAGCATAGAAAAATGATAGGAGAAGGCTGCTTGGCCTGCAGTACATATCTTGAGGGGGGGGGGATGAGAATCCATGTAGTGGAGTGAGTAAGACTATGTAGGAGGACGAGGGGAGACAGGCAAGGTAGGGTAGTGGAGAACTAAGCCAGAAGTGGGCAAGGTGCCTGGCATCAAGGGAGGGAAGGGAGAAGGAGAAGGAGGAGTAAAGCAGGAAATGATGGGTGCAAGGGAAACAGTCTTGTGCAAAATAGCAGAAGGAGTGAAAGAGGGAGTCCAGTCTGACAAGGGAGAACTTGAGAGCTGTACTGTAAATATGTCACCATAGCTGAAGATGGGGAACTTCATCTTCAAGACAATGTTATGGTGGCCATGGAGTGGAATATTAATTTTATTCCAGTAAAGCACACCAAGTCTGTGATGGAGCCTATGGTGGTTGACACCACATGCACTGTGAAATCAAGATGACAGTCCAATCAGACCCCAAGATACTTAAAGGAGGCGACATCCTCAATTACAGTGCCATCAAGGGTAACTTAGAAACAGAATGTTTTGGCAGATAAGGACTGCCTGAGCCACCTAGTCTGTCCCTTTTTTCCTGCCTGTACTTTCACAGCAGACCCTACCTGATCTCTGTTTATGCCCCCCATTTCCCAACTAAGATTCCCTTGTGCCTATACAATGCATCCTTGAAGCCTACCACTGTCCCCCCCCCCCAACTCACTACCTCCACTGGAAGACTGTTCCATGCATCCACCACTCTTTCACTGGAGAAGTACTTCCTCACATCCCTCCTAACTTTTCCTCCTTTCAGCTTCACTGCATGTCCCTTGTTCTCATGCAGCTTCTCCTCTGAAAAATACTCCACTCCATTCCTTGTTCAATCCCATGAGATAATGTAAGGTCTCTATCATATCCTCCTCTCTTTCCTGTCTTCCAGGTGTACTAAGATCCCTTTAGTTGACCTCTTCTGGAGTCACTGCTGGGAGGCTCCAGTCTATATCTGTCAGGTTGAGGTCTTCCACCAGCAGCACCTCCCCCTTTTCTGCTATCTTGTCAGTGGCTTCCACCAGTACCTTACCTAATTCCTCCCCCTGTGCTGGAGGTCTATAGATCACTCCAGTGTAAACAGTGGCTCCATTCCCTGTCTCCAGGATGACCCACAGTACCAATGCCTCCTCTATTCCCTGCATCTCTATTGCTTTTATATATGAACATACGAAGAAGCCAGTGGAAGAAGACCATTTGGTCTATCAAGTCTGCTCGTATTGCAGGGTCCATAGCTTGAGCTAATGTCCCTGCTTTCCCTCTCCACTCCTCACATCCTCCCTACCCATGATTTTCACCTTCCCTCTGTGCCTATCCCAGCCTTTCTAAAAGCTGCCCACTGTCTTCAATGAGATGCAGTGCATTCCAAGTGTCCACCACCCACTCTGTGAAGAAGTGCTTCCTGACCTCCTTCCTAAACCTCCCACCCTCCAGCTTAAGACTGTGCCCCCTCGTGTTATGGTTGCCACTCAGCTTAAAGAGACTCTCCTTATCAACCTTATTTATCCCTTTCAAGTACTTGAAGGTCCCAATCATGTCCCCTCTCTCTCTCCCGTTTTCCAGGGAGTACATGTTCAGTGCCCTCAAACTCTCCTTGTATGCCTTACCCTGCTGATCAGCTATCATCTTTGTAGCCCTCCTCTGACCCTTTTCCAGCAGATTAATGTCCTTTTTGAGGTGTGGGCACCAATACTGAACTCCATACTCTAGATGTAGCCTTACAAGTGACCTGTACAAGGGCGGTATAACCTCCTCTTGCCTACTACTGATCCCTTAGATGTGCATCCCAGCATCTTGTTTGTCTTTGCTGCTGCTTTCTTGCACTGCGTGGAGTGCTTCAGGTCACTAGTGATCATAAGTCCCAGGTCCTTCTCCTCCTCTGATGCAGATGCTTGGACTCCACCCAGGTAGTACTCTGTTCTGGAATTCTTGGCTCCAATATGCATAGCTTTGCATTTCTTGGCATTGAAGCCAAGATTTATGCTTTATCTCATATGTTCATAGATTCGTAAGTGGAATACAAGCCAAATGGTCGAAAGACCTTTGCTGGCTCACCACTAGTTAGCGGAAATTCCTACATCTTTGTAATCCCATGTGTTTATCTAATCTGTGTTTAAATGCTGACATAATACTACATGACACCACTGTTTCTGGTAATGCATTCCAAGCATTCACCACACGCTGGCTGAACCATTTACCTCTAGCATTTGTCTTGTATATATCCCCTTTTAATTATAAATGGTGAGATCTAGTATTCATAATATTGCTAGAGTTCTGTAATCCAATGAACTCCCATAAGAATCTATTTTTCTTGCACTAAATACATAACAGCGATCACCTCTTAATCTTCTGTAATCAAGAGAGTATAGATTCAATTCGTTCAGTCTATCCGCCTATGATTTATTTTCCAAGTTGTCTGTTTTTTTGCCATTTTCCTCTGGACCCTTTCATATAACTTGTTATCGCTAATTGTTTGGGGTGCACATAAGGGAGAACGATACTCCAGGTGGGGTCTAACTAATGAAGTGTATATTGCAATAATAACTTTAGGATCTCTGCTTCTTATATTTCTCAGAATACAGTCCAAAGTCCTGTGACATTTCTGTACTGTTAATCTAGAGTACATACCAAAAGACAGTCTATTTGTAATGACAACCCCTAGGTCTCTTTATTATCTGTTTCTAAAACAACAGTATTACCTAGATAATAAGTGATCCGGGGATTCTTTTTTTTAATTAAATTTTTTATTTTATGCTCTTTTTCTTGCCCCAGCTGCCAGGTAGTCGGCCCTATCCTGCACACTAACTTCCTCACTCCCCCTCTCTACTGATACCCCTTGATTTACCCCTCAAGGTGGGGCCAATGCCCATGTCCAGCCCGTTTCCGACGGGAAAGGTGCCAGCGGCGATCAACATTTCCTCCCTGGATTGCCCCCCCAGGGTGGGGTTCAGGGCATGGATGGCACAGTGGAGCTGTGATAGGTCAGTGGAGGTGGGGAGCCATGAAAGATGTGGTGCCAGGCGTGCGTCATTGAGGCAGCCAATGCAGTTTCTTGTTTGACCCCAGGACGAGGATGTGCAATGATGTACCACCCCGCCCCACTTGTGTTAGGCGCCTAGCATGCAATGACTCCCAGCCTCTGCTAGAGCCATACATGTACTGGACATGCTCCCAGTCCCCCAGAGAAGGAGAGAGCCTTGGGGTGCTCAATTCTTCTCCCTGCTGGCCCTCCGCTCACCGATCCATTCCTGAACCTGGGTCACGCGCTGTAAGCGGAAATCCAACCACTGTGTCAACGGGCCAGCGATCCGGCATTCTTATGTCCCAGGTGCATAACTCTGCACTTGTCAGTACTGAATTTTGGTTTGTTGGTTTCAGCCCATTTATAAATTAAGTCCAAATCCTGTTGTAGCATATTTCCATCATTTTGATTGTTGGCAATGGCCCTATTTTACTATTGTCTGCATATTTAGCCAACCATGTGTTATTACATGTCTGCATCCCTGAGATAAGGATATTAAACAGAGATGGGCCCAGCACAGACCCCTGAGGCACCCCGCTTGTCACATCTCTCCACTCAGAACAGAAACATCTGACTTTAACCATCTGCTTTCTACCACTCAGCCAGGAATCTACCCGTGACATTAAATTAGGGTGCAGGTTGCATCTGATTAAGGTTTCTATTAATTCCTTAAGTGGGACCATATCAAATGCATGCGAGAAATCCAGATAGATCACATCCACACTCAGACCTGTATCAAGTGCTGCACTGACTGGTTCAAAGAATGTTAATAAGTTAGAGAGACAAGATCTACCTTGACTAAACCCATGTTGGGTTATGTCCGAGTTTCCGTCCCTAGTTAATTGTTCATTAATCCTGTCCTGAATAAGCCTCTCCATGAGTTTACCTATGACAGAAGTGAGGCTTATTGTCCTGTAGTTAGAAACCAGTTGCTTACTGCCCTTTATGCATATTGGAGTTACTACTGCGTCCCTCCAATCTTTAACTGTTCTTCCATCTTTTAGAGATTTATTAAATAATAGTGTAATAGAACCTATAAGTTCGTTTGAGAGTGATTTAATAAGAACAGGGTGAGTCTCATCATAGCCTGGAGAGGCATTTGTTTTGAGTTTTTTAATTTTTCCTAAAATTTCTTGTTCTGTGATAAATAATACATTGTCTGCTAGAGAGGGATTATTTTCAGGTAGGACAGCTATCTCCTTATTTTGAAATACACTTATGAAGTAACTGTTGAACTCTTTAGCTATCTCTGTCTCATCTCCTATTAGTTGTCCATCTTTTTCCAAATGTCCGATAGTAGTTTGATTCCCTCTAATGGAACCAATATAATTATAGAAGTTTTGGGGGTTGTTCTGGACTGCTGTAGACAGGTTATAGTCCATGTTTTTCTTAAGTTTGGTGATACTTACATGTGTTGCCCTTGTTTATAATATGTCCAATTGTCAGTGGTTTGTTTTATTTATTTTATTTATTTCGATTAAGATTAATACCTTTGAGTCAGAGACTCATTTCCAAAGGTTCCAAGTTAAGGACAAACAATACAATACAATACAATACAGTGCAGTACAATACAATAAAATACAGTACAGATGGCAGAGATCACAGGGTAAGCATCATGAAAATCAAAACAGTGTCACATGAGGTTCAAGACTTGTTAGTTTCAGGTACAGTTTAACATAGATAAAGTGCATTTCATCATTAGGTAGCAGGGCAAGGCTAGCCATGGTAGGAAACAACATTTCAGCAGCATAGCGAGTTTATGGCAGAAGGATGATGGGGGGAGGGGGAGCAACCAGAGTGGTGTTGTCAAAAGTGATGATGCGGGTAGGGAAAAGGAGGTGGGGTAAGGTGGTGAAAGAGGATGGAAGATCGATGTATGGAAGGTTGGGTGGGAGAGGGGGTAGTAGAGAAAGGCGAGTAAAATCAAGTGGATCAGTAGATCATTTTGTTTGCACAGTCACAGGTTGAGAAACTCTTTAGGTGGGACTGTAGCCTCTTTGAAATGGCTCAGTTTTGTGCCTCCAGTCAGCATGTTAGGTAGCTCATTATACCATTTAGGGCCCCTAAATGTAATGGATTTCTGGGCCAATGATGTGCGCTTGAAAGGGACTTGGAGTCCACCTTTTGATGCACTTCTGGTTTGCTTAGTTTGCACTGCCTTCTTGAATAGGCTGCATAGTGAATCCAGCATAAGGCCTAGTTGTGCTTTTTACAGTCAGGCAGGTTCGGTATTGTGCTCTTAAGTGCAGTGGAAGCCAGTCAGTCTCAGAGTAGAGGACACAAGTGTGAGTCCAGCGGTTGACCCCAAGTGCCAGATGACAAGCCCTGTTAACAAGGGTTTTTATTCTGTTTAGGGCAGTGTCTGACCCTGCAATGTATATTGGTAACCCATAGTCAATGGATGACAATACGGTGCTGCTTGTGGCTATTTTGAAGGCAGCAGGTGTCATCGAACGCTTGTTTCTATGGAGGATGCCCAGCTTCATGTTAGCAGTTTGACAACATGATCAATGTGTGTGGAGAAATTGAGTGTCGTCTAGGTAAACACCCAGATATTTAAAAGAGGAGGCTTGTTCTAGTGTGTCTCCTTTTGGTTCTGTATTCAGGTGGGCAGAAATTCCTTTTGTTCTGAGAGGTCGTGAACAGCATGCTTTAGTTTTTTATGGTTTAGTAGCAATTTGTGTTGGCAGAACAAGGTTTCAAGTTTGTGAAAGCTGTCGAGTAAGCCTTTCGTGATGGCTGAGTGGTCCCTACCTGTGACTAATATAACGGCATCATCTGCATATAATACGATGTTTGCCATGCAGGCTTCAGGGAGGCAGTTAATGAACAGGCTGAAGAGGAGTGGTCCAAGTATGGACCCTTGTGGTACTCCAAGGGCCACTACCTTAGGGTTTAAGAGTGTGTCACCAATTCTAACTCTTTGAGTTCTTTGTGACAGGTAGCTGGGAAACCAGGTGACTGCATCTGGGGCCAGTCCCGTTGAGAGCATGGTGTTTAGCAATAGCTGGTGGTTAACTGAGTCAAATGCTTTTCTGAGATCAATGAAAACTGACCCCACCACCATCCCTTGGTCAAGGGCGTCATAGGGCTGGGTGGTGTAATCCACCAGTGTAGTGATGGTAGAGTGTTTTTTATGAAAACCATGCTGGTAGTTACAGAGAAGTCTGTGCCTGTCAAGGAAGTCAGTGAGTTGTTCAGAGACTATTCACTCGAGTGCTTTGGAGAGGGGCGGGAGGATTGAGATTGGCCTATTGTTGGCGGTGAGTGTTTTATCTCCATATATAAAACTGGAGTAACCAGAATGGATTTCCATGCATCAGGGAATACGCCTGATCTTAGGGAGGCTTTAAATACATTTGTAATTGGGGCTGCTAACTCGTCGAGCATTAGGGCAACCAGCTTCATATCAATTTGGTCACTCCCCATTCTGGTCTTTCCAAGGACCCTCTTACATACTTGAAGGTCTCAGATATTGTGACTTGCCTGAAATAAAAAGGCAGCAGCCTTCCCCTCGCAGAGGAGGGTGCAGTATTGCCATGCAGCTGGTTATTTTGTGGGTTTAGGAACTCTCTAGGAAGCATCCCTGAGAGATCAGAGAATGTGGCATTGAACTTGTTGGCAATCAGTAAGGGTTCCTGGATAGGCCCTTCATCAGTGGTAATCAGGTCAGGTGGGGCCCTAGTAGCTCTTCCAGTTAGGGATTTTAGTGTGTTCCAAAACCCTTTAGAGGACCCCCAGCTTTTGTTAAGGAGATCCTTGAAATAGCTTGCTTTCATAGAGTGAATGAGCCTAGTACAGGAGTTCCTTGCAGCTTTGTATGCAAATACATCATGCAGCTTTCCTGTGGCCTTAGCCTTGTGCCAAAGGTTGTCTCTGTCATGCATTTGATCAAGGAGTAGGGTATTGAGCCATGGGGTGTGGGTTCCTTTGACTTTTTTGGTTTTAAAGGGAGTGAAGATGTTGCAAGCCTAGGTGAAGAAGTTTCGGAAGAACTCTAGGGCATGGTTGCCATTGGTTACGTGGTCCAGCGGTGACCAGTCAGTCAGGGTCAAATGGTGTTTGAAGGCATTTAGTAGCCCCGGTCTCAGCACATGATTAGTTGTGACCTTCAGCGGGCACTTTCTGAACATGTTTGTCCAGGTGCACATGACTGGCGAGTGGTTGCTGAGGCTATCAGACAGAACCATTGCATCTGATATGTGTTCAGGATTGGAGCAAAGTAGCCAGTCAATGAGTGTACTGGTTCCTGTTTTGTAGTCATGCCTTGTGGGAAGGATAGCCATCTTCGTATGGTAGAAGCCAGCTATCAGGTCTCTGGCTACGGTTTTCTTATTTGAGTGCCAGTTGATGTTAAAATCCCCTACAATTACAAGCTCCCACTTTTTCCCCAACTGCTGCAGATTCTCCTCAAAGAGGTTGAGCCCTGCAGACTGCGTCACTGGGGGTATGTAGACTGTTGCAAACAGTAGCACTTTGTTTTGCTGTCCAATGGTGAGTTTGAGGTGGAAGATTTGTGCCTCACTTGTGTGTAGGCTGCAGTCCAGCATCTGCACTTTAATATCATTTCGGACATAGACTAGGCAGCCGCCACCCCTTTTGGAGAGCCTGTCTTGGTGGAAAGAGTTGTAACCCTCCAATGAAACAGACTCATCTGCATTTTTAGGGGATAGCCAGGTCTCAGTGAAGGCAATAATGTCCGGTTTCAGCTGTTCCACCCATGCTTGGATCTGTGAGAGCTTAGGGAGGAGGCTGTTTATATTAAGTTAGATGATTCTCAGCACTCCTTTTAACATGGGCTGCATGGGGGTGGTCCTAGCAATGTGATGCATACTTCCTTGAAGTAAATTGTGGAGGGGTGGCCCAGGGTTGGGGTGGACATTCCCAGCTAACAGCAAGAGGAAGAGTATAAGCTTGTGGCTAAGACATGTCCAGGGTATTCTTCTGGCATCTAAATGCCTAGACCCTTGTTGTTCTAAGTATTCGAACTTATGTGGCCAAGTCAACCACACAGTAGTGCTGCTATGGAGTAGGAATAGATTTTAGCCTCCGGGAGCGTAGATAGGGCTTGAGGGAGATTAAGCAGCCCCCAGCTTCCTGTGATCATTCCTAATTTTAGGGACCAGTTCTGTCCCTGGAGTGATAAAGTTGTGGGATGTTTCTGGTCAGGTCCTAGCATGGTAAAGCTTATGCCCACCAGTAGGATCAGGACAGCAGGAGGAGCAAGAGTCCCCTCGTTGTGTGACTTGATTCTGGCATTTTGTGGCTTCAATAGCTACAGGGTGAAATTAGGCTGTGTCTGGTGCTTTTCAGCCTGTTTAATTCAATGGTATAGGTGTGCTTGGCTGTCACTGGACAGTGGGCGGGGCTAACATGTATTTAATAGCGGTCAGGGCTGGGGCAGGTGGGTGGAAAAAATTACAGGGTCACTAGCAGAGCAGGAAGAAGCAAGCTAAGGCTCCTCCATGCAATGAGGGGAACTCAGCTGTGTCTGTCTCAGAGCCAGTCCAGCTTTGCAGCACAGACTAAGCCACTAGTGACTGTGTCTGACGCAGGAATTAGCCAATGATATCAGCGGCTTTCAATGCTGCTCTGTCTCCATACCTTGGAGAGCTGATGGAGTAGGCAGGTTCAGCTGTCTGGTTCGGCGGGCAGAAGATGCCAGCTGGCAGGGCAAGCCAGCTCCGAGGAGCGGGCGCGAGTAGCTGCAGTCTTGCTGTGCTGGGATCTGTAGAGAGTGAGGGAAAGGGAGAGGTTAGAGATCTCAATAAATTGTACTTTCTTGTACTTTCTAAGCACCCTTTTTTCTTATTTAAAAGTTGTTTGATGTTTTTGTTGAACAAGTGGGGTTACCCTACCACTAGTACTATATTTTTCTACTTCTGGTATGTAGTTTTGCACACAGTAGTGTATTTTATCTTTTATCATATTCCAGACAAAATCTAGATCCTTATTCTCAAGTTCCTGTTCCCAATTCCAAGTAGAGAGGTAAGTCTCCATTCCTTGAATGTCTGCTTTGCTATAACATCTAATCTTGGTGGTACCGCTAACTTTATACCATGTTGTGTTAATCCTAAAATTAAGCTGTGGTCACTACAGCCTAATGGTTCCTGTATTTTTATATTTTTAATTTGATTAGGGAAGATACAGAAAACTAGGTCCAAAATATTGTGCACCCTGGTATTATTAGTAACCAGCTGGGTTAAGTTTTTATGTAATATGATGTCAATTAATCAGTCCCCAGATGTACTTGTACCATGAAGTGTTGACCAGTTTATATGGGGAAGGTCATAATCAGCCATGAGAATGTAATCTCCATTGGGTTCAAAACTGTCTAAGATGTCCATAAAAGCAGTATTCTGTTTCAAATTGTAGCCAGGGGGTCTATATGCTAAGCCAATTGTAATTTTTTTTATTAACCTGGTGTATCTCTGCCCACAGTATCTCACATTCAAGTGGTGTATTGTTCGGTTTTATTTCAGTCATTGTTATGTTGTTTGAGACATAAAGTGCTATTCCACCTCCAGTTTTATTGCTTCTTTCCTTGTGTATAATGTTGTACCCAAGAATATCTATCCCCCAGTCCCCTTCCCCATACCAAGTTTCGGTAATTCCAGAAATTGAGATATTATCTCTTTTTAAGACATACTGAAGCTTATCTAGTTTATTACCCATACTGCGTGCATTAATCAACAGACACTTAAGTTCTTTAAAATTAGTTTTCTTTCCTTTATTTCTGTACCTATAATCAAAATTTGTTCTAGCTAGTTGTTTGGGAATCTTTAAATGCTCTTTATTCCAGTCTCCTCTGACTATTGAGTTTAAACTATTTCTGATGGCCTCTGTAAAGTAATTTCATAGTTTTCTGCTGCCTAGCCTGTTCAGGTGCAGACCCTCTCTACTGAAGAGGTTTGATAGTTAACAAAAGTTTTCCAAGTTCGAATACATGTGATATCCCTGGATAAGCACCACTGTCTAATCCAATTACTAAGTCTTAGGATCTTATTATTCACATGCTGATTTTCCCCGGGGATGGGAAGTACTTCCAAAAATATTATTTCACAATTTAATTTAATCAGTGTACAACTAACATCTAGTAAGCCGTTGTAGATTTCCTCCAAAGTTTTTTTTTTCTTATGTCATTTGTTCCTATGTGTATAATTACTAATGGCTAATGTTGGACTTTTTTTATTACTTAGGGAATTTCTGCCATGATATCTATTGTTCCTGCACCTGGATAGCAACAGCTACTGATCATTTCCTTATTTAAAACAGTGGTATAATGGTCTGTATACTTAATAATTGGAGTCCCCAGAATGTAAAGTGGTCTGGCAGATTGATTTTCAGTCTAAATTCTCCTTTATTGCCAGTTGGGTGTTTCCTCTCGATATTGTGTTTCTATGTCATGAGTTGATGTAACATTTTCTATAAGTGTATTACTTGATTATTTTCCTGAGGATTTGATAAGTCAGGTGTTAGTGTTGAAACAATCTTTATAAGTTCATCTGTTTCTTCACTTATTTGTGCATCAGATTTTCTAAAGGTAAGTATTTGTTGTTGACTGGCAGGGTAAATTCCATTGCCCTTCTACCTTTTTTACCTCATATTAGGCACCATACCCCCTCCTTTCCTTCTCAGTCGGTTCTTCTTGAACACATAAGCCTGGTATAGCCATGTTCCGGTGATGGTTTTCAGTGCACCATGACTCACTAATGGCCACAATAGCTAGGTCAGCCTCTGCCATGATGACCTCTAGATCTGGAATCTAATTTCCTAGACTTTGGCCTTCAGATTTTGTTTCTACTCTTGTTGCTCCCCTTTTTCTTTTTGCCTCCCTCCTTTCCTTCTCTCTTTTAATGCTCCTGTTCTCCTCCCCTTTATTTCTATTACCCTGCTTCGTTTATTAAAGAGACGCTGTCAATCCTTTTTGTATCATACTATTCCTGGTGGAAAATCCACATTTTATGATTGGCTACCTTCTCTAAAATTCATTGGTGTTGCT
This sequence comes from Neoceratodus forsteri, assembly GCA_016271365.2. NCBI lineage: Eukaryota > Metazoa > Chordata > Ceratodontiformes > Ceratodontidae > Neoceratodus > Neoceratodus forsteri. The sequence goes on from CM028129.1 coordinate 697,480,247, forward strand.
GGTTGTTTCATCTTCCTCTTTTCATTGTAGAACTGAAAGGCATGGTAATGGTGTAATTATACTCAGCCTTGTTTTGTTTCAAATCTTTGATCAGCTCTTACTTCATACTTTCTAAATATTAGGAACACCCCCAAACAGAGCAGCCATTCATGATGCAATAGCCTCTCTGCTTCCACTGCATCTTGAATGGTTAGACTCTGATGAAGTGTTCTCAAATCAGAGCAAGATGTAGTGGAAGTTGATTAGGAATGAAAACAAACACATTTTGGTGTGGTAACACCAGAATGGTTGGCAATCTGTTTTCACTTTAAAACAAAAGCTGGATCAGAATCAAACTACCAGTTACATCAGCACATTCTATAGAATGTGAACAATCATAAAATTTGTATTTTAAACAAGGGACAATTTGAGGCCAAAGAGGGGTTGACAGTTTCACTATAATTTGTACACTGGGGGATTCCTGTCCCTCAGATTCTTCTTGCACTCTACTTTAGCCTGTGGGGGCAGTTTCTGCCTCTCAGTTCCTTCTGCCAGCCCCCTCAGCTAGATAAAATGTTAATTGAAGTAACATTAAACTGTCCACTGAGGGTTGCTGATTCAGTACTGAAGTCTTATGTGACCTATTCATACAGTCACAGAACTGGAACAAGCTTTTGCATAACACACAAGTGAACCCAAGGCAGACATATCCCACAGGCCACATCATCTAATTCCATAGCCTAGGGCACAGGTTTCTGTTCCATGAGTCTCTCCCCCATATAATAGATTGCCACCTTGTGGAAACATTGTACTTTTGTTCAGTAATGGTAGAGAAATGCAACATGTTTGTGGGAGTGATGAAAATATGTACCTAAGTACTTAAGCAAAAGAGAAAGACTAGGCGAGGGATTGTGAGATTAAGAAGGACGGGGGGGGGGGGAACTATGCAGAAGAGGATCAGGAAAAGCAGATATCCTGAAGAAATATGAGATATGTGAGATGCTTGTGAATTTTCTTTCCTATAATATAGTGTATTCCAGTTCTGCTGCTGCAACTTCTTAGATACATTCCTGCACAGGATGTGCAAGGGTCACTTCCCTATGTCCAACAGGTCAAACTGCATATATGGCTGGTAGCACTGGGTAATGACTCAGATTCAGGTGCTAAGAGGATGAGTGCACAATAGGTCAAACACACACAGCCATTACTATATTTTTACGTTTTTATTCTTTGGGAACCATGTTAGGCCCACTGGGTGCAAAGCAATTTACAGGGAGGTTGTGTAACTTGGTCAGCGTCACAAAGTATGCAGGTGGAAATTGTGGGAATCAAACCCTGGTCTTCTGGATGTAACACTTTCATTCACAGCTTGTTGCTCTAACCTCTAGGCCATAATTCCAGCCTGTTCTATACTATACACACAGAATTTAAGAATAAGGAGAAAAGGAAAATTGTTTGACCAAGAAATGCACACTAAGCCAGAGCTTGTTTCCGATGTAACCTGGGAGCACAAGGAAGTTAAATGACTTGCTCAGGGTCACAAAGTATGCAAGCGGGGGCTGATGGGATTTAAACCCAGGCCTCCAGGTTTGCAGCTCAGTAACCTTAATCACTATGCTATACTGCAGATGTCTTATGAAGACTGGACAATAGCACTGGCTTTATTGGTTAAGTGGCAGCCATTATGCATATCAACACCCACACACAGCCTTAGACAATTGCATGAACCAATTTTATGGGAAGGGGAATGTTGGCCAGGACACCAGGGAAAGTCTCATACTCTTCGCAAAAAGTGCTTTGGTTCTTTTACTTCCATATGGACAGTACCAGGATGGGTAGAAGGGACCTCGGTTTAAGGTCTCATCCGAAGGACCTCACACCTCAACAATGCAGCAGCCCCCTATTACTGCACTAGGATGCCAACATTTTATGAATGAGCCTAACCCCGATGTGGGACTAGCACCCACAACCTTCTGGCCTAGAGGCTGATGTGCTACCAACTGAGCCACGCTGACACTGGTCCATCTAGTTTTCCCTGTTTTACCCTGTCCTATGATTTTATAGATATGGGCAAGTTTTAAAGTTGCTGACCAAAAGTCTGACTAAAAACTGCCCCAAGTCAAAATCTCTTCCAATATCAACAGTGACTGCCGCAAAACAGCGGACGGTTGCTAACTTACTGAATGCAAACAATAAAGTACTTTTTCAACCCGGGGCTGACATAAAAGAATAAGAAACCCGACGAAAAAATGTTCTTCTGCATCAGGACCAATCCAGGTCCACCAGATCCACGGATGGTGGCTCTAGCCACTACGCCAAATGGCCAGCTCAGCAGGGCTTGGCCTAACAGGTCCTCACATCCTTTCATGCAAGTGCAGCTCACTGCTGCACTCATTATAGTGTAATCGGTGGTTTTATGCCAGTCACTCTCGCTACAAATGGTTTTATTGAGTCACTCAAATTGAGATGCTCAGCAAAACATGTTCACATCACACCTATCCTACCCCAGAATCTAATGTCTAGTCAAGGTAATTGTCCAACTCTTCAATTAGGTTTGTGTCATTTTTGTTCTTGGCCTCATGCAGTTGAAACAGTATCCCGTCTGGACAATGACTGTTTTGCAGCGAGGTCCACCACAGTGACGAATCTCACCAGGTCACCGTGGTGGCTCACTGCACAGTGCCGCTCACTCTCTGGGTGTTCTGCCCCCATCCCCGATACATCTCCGACTTGTAGTATATTAAGAGATGGGGGTGTGTGGGGGGCAAAGCACCTGCAGAAAAAGACTGTTTCCTGGTGGGAGCAATGCCAACAGTCTGCATTGTTTCCATCACTGTCAGAAATGTCAAGGACATCCCTGATGATGTCAAGTGGTGGAACCAGTTGAAACAAGTATTGTCTTTGTGAAAAATGACAAATTCAGTATCCTGCACTCAAAATTTCACATCTGCAGCTGCTCTCTGAGAAGTATCCTGCCCCCTAATCTTACACAGACTAATGTATATAGCTATACTTCTGTCTTTATTCTTTCCTTTTTTGAGTCCTGTCATATGGCTTCCCCCCATCTGAATTTACAGCTGGCTCCCCACCTAGACCAAAGTTCCAAACCAAACTGGAGGTCAGGCGACTTACTATAAATATTTTCACAACCAGATCAGAAATACTTTTGTGATATTTGCTGAGTAATAAGCCATAGCCGTGGGTTTTTATATTTATCGTAAATAAAGGAAATGCTGTGTGCAGTAGGAGTAGCTTCTCTCAGTGTGAGCAGTATGTAATAACAGACCACAGCAGAGAGAGGAGAGCTCATTTTATAACTTAGTGTGAGTTAGGGGCAGTGGAGTTTAATGTGGGCTGTTGTCACTAATAGACGATATACAGTAATATTCACCTTACCAAGGTGAGGTGAGTCACTCCCCTCATCCAACACTTTGCTGTTGCACATGATGGGTCAATGTCGCCCCGATGTGGTCAACATAATATTTTATTTTACTATGAAGAGTAAGTTGTGGGTGTTGTACCAAAAGGCATTTAAATTCGGTGGAGTCCTGTATTGCCCGTTCATGGGCTAACCTCTTTCCCACACAAAGTCCATAAGTGGTAGCACTCCAAAAGGAACATGCAAATGCTGCTGATTTTCAGTTTTCAAGATTTATTTGGCTAATGCATACATCCATCTGCTAGCCAGTCACCTTAGTGAAGGTGGTCGTTGTCCACCCCAATGCTTCACTTGTTAATGAAGCTTTGTCAGGGGGCTGACTTTAGAAATTTTAACAGCAGTATTTATAGTCACATAGCAATGACTACATCAATCTGAGTCAGGTGCAAGTAATTATTTTAGATACTTTTTTTATATAAAAAATTATATTCTTGAGTTAAACAACAAGTAATGAATCAAAGATTTATAGTTTCTAACTAATCTCATCATGATAACATAAGCAAATCTGTACAAAACTTCAAAAACTGTGTTACTCAAAACAAAGCAAAACTGATTTGTCCTCATGCCTGGAAGCTGCCATTAATATTATGTTTAATAGAATTTTAAATACAGACTAAAGGTCCTGGTGTATATTCAGGTGATCGCCCAGTATTATACAGGGCATTCCTGGGGAGCTACTTGAGTATCTACCACAGAGGAGACAATCAATGTGATTCAGATTCCTGGCTGACATGCGGATCCCTAAAAGGAACCTTAATAATAAAATACATGTTTACATAGATTATGCTACTTAGTCTTCACAATCAATGGAAATAATCACAGAGCAAGACAAGATTGTCCAGGTAACTAGGAGTCCTGAACAGAGTATAAGCTATAATAATCTATCCTAGGGAGGAATGGGGTCTATGGAACTGATTTACAGATATGGTTTTAAATCTAATATTTCATACAACTTGTGTGAACTTAGGGTATTTAGTCTATAAATCCAGTACCGTTCTCTGTAGAAGGATGTTTTGATGGTCTCCTCCTTTGCCACATTCACACATTTCAAGTCCCATACATCTAAAATTTTGGGGTTTGAATGATGCCTCTAAAAATGTCTACTGAATGCTTCATCTATTCTACCATTTACAATATACCTGATATGCTCCTGTACCTGTTCTCTTTCAATGAATAGATTGCTCTGCCTGCATAGCCCAGTCCACATGTGCACCAGATGAAGTAAATTACAAAGGTAGTACTGCAAGCAATACACTCCCTGACTTCAGTCTCTGTTTTGTTTTATAGGCTCCCAGATTTCTGTTTGTATTTTGGTATTGACAGATGTTGCACTTCATACATCTGTAATTACCTGACTGTTAGGAGGAATCCAGGTGCTGCTAGTTGGGCTGTAAACTACTTTGTCTCATATACTTGGGGCTTTGCGAAAGGTCACTCTTGGTTTGGTCCCCACTACACCCCCAACTGTAGGGTCACCAGCAGGATAGGCCAGTTTTTCCATATATTACCTATTGTACCTGCTATGGAGTCATATTCTGTTGAATAGGTGAGCAGACCCCATTATTTTTTGCTCCCTTGGTTGCCTTATTTACTAGTAGGTCCCTTTGTGTTTTAAGTTTAACTGCCTGATAAGCATTTTCTGTCACCTCGGTCGTATATCCTTGTTGCAGAAACCATTCCCTCAGCTCCTCTGCCTGTTTCTCAATCTCTACATCCTCTGTACAGTTGTGATGGATGAGCAACATCTGGCTAAAGGGAATGGAGTTTTGAGCTACTGGGATGAGCACTGTCAGATCTAAGAGTACATCAGTTGATGTCTGTTTCCTGAATCCTGGTCACCACTTTATGTGTTTTACTATCTCCTGATAATGATAAATCCAGGAAGTCCACTTTCTCCTTGCCTACTGTACTTCTAAATTTCAAATTCATTTTTTTTATCATTCAACCATTCAATGAATTTTAAAGCAGATTCCTCACTCCCTTCCTACACACACACACACACACACACACACACACACACACACACACAAGCAGTTGTCACTGTACCTCATCTTTGTTTTTCATTTTTTTTATGACTTTCTTTCTGGTCCTCCAGCTCAGAACACTCTCAGGCCACTGCTCTCGCCAACTCGCTCTACCGCCCACTGTGTTCCCCTGCCATCTTCAAGTTTGTCACAGTTCCCCAGGTTGGGAGATGGCAACCTGGGAGACCACAGGGGGCAGTGGTGGGGAACTAGCATTGGGCATGTGGCGGTGGCACTGGCAGGGCCGCCGCCTATCCGAGCTGGAGGGGATTTCTTCTTCTTCCTGTAGGTGCCCAGAGCCCCCATGCATGGTGCACATCTGACACTGGTACATGACAACCCTGCCTGTGTCAGCCATGCTCCCCTTATATGTGCAGCTCTGGCACTCTGGTGCCTAAGGTCTCCAACAGGGGCTGCCAGAGTGCCGCGATCCCATACTCCCCCCTGGGAGAGGAGAGGAGAGCCCTGGCGTGGTACTCAATCCATCTCTCCTGCCAACCGCTGACACCCGAGCTCACTCCTGAACTTGGGTCATCAGCGGGCACGAGGTGTGGTGTCCAGCACCTCAACCCCTCACCACCGGGCCAGCTCCTGTACCACATTTTGATGTTATAATGAAAGGGATTCATTTTAGGGTTGTATATATTGAGCAATTCCCAATACCCAATGAATAAATTGGCATTTGAGGGGGCCATTACTGCCCCCATGGCTGTGCCACATACTTGGAAGTAGTAATCATCATCAAAAGTAAAGGCATTGTGTGTTAGGATAAACATCAAAGCATTTTTCAAAAATTCAGTTGGTATCACTGAACTAAACTGACAATTTTTGAGGAAAAAACACACCGTCATACTGTCTTATAGATGTATACAAGGATTCAACATTTATACTTAACCACACAAAGCCCTCTTGCCATTCAAAATCCACCACCTTTCTGATAGTATCTCCAGTGTCTTTTAAATAGGAGGGTAAAGAGGACACTAACTTTTGGAGAAACAAATAAACAAAATCACTAATTTTTCTGTTATAGACCCTATGCCTGAAACAATGGGCCTTCCAGGTGTTTTTTTATATTTTGTGCACCTCAGGAGTGCATAAAATGGATGTTCATTCCAAAGGTACTTAAATTCTTTATTTGTTATGGAACCATCTGAGACTGATTGTTACAGTAGGTGGAGGAGTTATTTTTTCAAGGTAAGTGTGGGGTTCCCTGCAAGCCTCTTGTAGTTAGATTCTACATTTAAAAGTTCATATACCAACTCCATGTAATGTGATTTATCAAGAATTATAATATTACCCCTTTGTCTGCTCTCTTAATTACAATATTTTCATTTTCAGAAAGCTTCTGTATTGTTTTTCTCTCAGAGGGCATACTATTGTGACTCTCATATTGTTTGTTTTTATCAGTAATGTCATTGACTTGTTTCAGTACCCTTTTCTTCAAAGGCATTAATGGATTGATTAAACACATTGGGGCAAAAGGTAGATTTACCTTTAAAGGTTTCTTTAGGCAACTTTTAAAAGTATTGATGTCAACATCAGTGATACTACTGTCTTCATTTTCTCAAAGTTCCATAAGTGCCTGCATATTGGTAAAGTCAATCAAGTCCTGGACATTTCAAAATCCACATTGTCAATAGTTGTTTGTATATCTTCACGTTCCTGTAATTCAGTAATAAGAAAAGTTCAAATCCTCATGTGATTCAGGAGGGTCTATCTCAATAGAGTCAATTCCAACAACAGATTTGTCTTTAGTGCCACAGAAAACTTCAATTTTATTTTTCTAAAAATTTGAATAGATTGATGTGCAACTGAAAGTTATTTTTCTGTGGTGTGGGGACAAAGTTGAGGCCTTTTTTCGATATGGTTTCTTGTTCCTTGTTCAGGACTTTACTAGAAAGATTTATAATTTCTTGCTGGTTGCTTTTTTTCTCTCTCTCAGTGCTCTTTTGGTGCCTAGACCTGCCATTTCCTCTTCTTGTCTTTCTTCTTCTCTCCCTTGTGCTGTGATCCCTGTATCCTGAATCTGAGCTGCCTGAGTGGTTTTGTCTAAAAAAATGAACAGATTTCTGGCTATTGGATGACTTGGGCCTCCCTCGTCTGTTGTACAAGCCTTTTCTGCATCTTCAGCACCCTCTACTGTATCATGTGTTATTGTTGGTTCTATCAGGTGGCCAGCTGGTATGACCATATGGTAATCTCTCTGATCCCTTAGAAGTTTAGTTTGCTTTCTGTCTGTTAGTTCTTTTTCATATTTCTCAACTTTATTCTTTATTATGTAATGGCAAGAAAGAATGCTGCCCTCTGATTGGTCAGTCTGGGCCTGGATCCATGATGTTATCCTGGCATAACACCATGGATCTAGTCACAGCGCACCCATGACTGCATTAAATGTTAAAAGTATCATTCCTCAGGCTGTGTCCAACTTCCCCACACTTGCCATAACAGCTATCAGTTTTCTCAGTAGTTCATGGTTAAAAAACAAAACATAGTAACTTCCCCCAGCCAACAAGTTAACTCTGTTATATTTCACATAAAAAAAGCCAATCCAAAAGTAAAGCCGTCAGTGGGATCAGCTTCACTGTCCCCCGCTCTGAAGCTGGCTTCACTGATCCCCTCTCAGCTGCTACCTTCAGTGTCCCCAGCTACTTTATTTTTAAACAAAACTAAAAACCTCCCTGACACCAAGTCACAGTGTGCTTCCCCCAAGACCCTTCTCCCACCTTGAAAAAAAAAGCGAGTAAGTGGGCAAGCATTTCACGAAAAGGACAGCGTGTGGCTATTTGTTTCCCTGGTTGCTTGCTTTAAGTCCCTTATTCACAACAGTACAAACAGAAACAAAAAGGACAGTGCATGGCTGTCCATTTGCAAGACTGCTTGCTCCGAGTCTCTCATCCTCACATCAGAAACAGTTTTTCATTTAAAAAAAAAGCTTTCTTTACTTTACAGATGAAATAAAGTGTGCCTCTCGAACTGTGCAGACATCCTCTGATCTCAACTCTAACAGAAAAAAATTAACATGACCACACCAAGATGGTGGTGGGGGCTTGCCCAAATAAATACAGTCCACTTCTCCAGCTCATGGATATCCTCCAACCCCACTTGTAATGGAAACTTGATCAGAATGTGACTGCACAGAGATGATGTGGGGAGGAGCCAGCAGTAAAATATACACACACACACACACACACACACACACACACACACACACTAATAGCTCCACCTACTGGAGACACACACACACACACACACACACACACACACACACTAATAGCTCCACCTACTGGAGAGACACACACACACACACACACACACACACACACACACACACACACACACACTAACAGCTCCACCTACTGGAAAAACAGTACAAGGAACTATTTTATAAACTAACATGCTTCCACAATAGAAAAATTACAATAAAACAATTAAAAACAGTATATTTTTTTAATCTGTATGTAGATGAGCCATTGTATAATAGGAATGATGCACTCCAGGGTGTGTGTCATGCTGGGAGAACATCACTTCTTCGGCTTTGGACACACTCAGCCAAGGCGTGAAAAAGGAGAGGCGCTACCAAAGGGGGGGTGGGAGGTCAGGGTCGGGGGGAGGAGGTGACAGATGGGGAGATCACAGAAAGCAGGGTACTGGAGGGCCTGAGGGCACTGACAGTGGACAAGGCGCCAGGGTCAGATGGCATTCATCCCAGGGTACTGAGAGAGATGGCAGAAATCTTTGCTGGGCCCTCGCAGACATGTTCAATGCCTCACTGGTCTCAGGAAGTGTACCTCAGGACTGGAGGATGGCTCATGTGATACTCCTCCTTAAGAGTAGTCCCAAAGATGAACCAGGAAACTACAGGCCAGCAAGCCTCACATTCATTGTGGGAAAACTGATGGAGACAATCCTGAAGGAGAGGCTGGTATCCCTTCTGGAGACCAATGTGTTGCAGGACGTTAGGCAGCATGGGTTTGTCACGGGCAGATCCTGTCAGACCAACCTGGTGGATCACTATGACTGGATAACTAGACAGTTGGACAAGGGCCATGCAGTGGATGTCCTGATTCTGGACTTCAGTAAGGCATTTGACTCAGTGCCACATGGGAGGCTGGGTAGTAAATTGGCAGGTACAGGTGCAAGGGCAAAAATGGTGGGATGAGTAGTAAACTGGTTACAGGGAAGGCAGCAGAGGGTGGTGGCGGGAGGGGAGCTCTGATCTCTGAGGGCAGTGACAAGCTGAGTACCATAGTGCCGGGACCGGTGTTGTTTAGATTGTTCATTTCAGATATCTCAATGGGCAATCAAGATTAAGATCAGTTTGTTTGCAGATGACACCAAGATGGGAGCAGTAGTGGATGACCTAGGAGGGTGGCATGGGTTGCAGGATGATCTGTCAAAATTAGAGACCTGGTTGGATATTTGGCAGTTGGGGTTCAATGTCAAAAAGTGCAAGGTGCTACATTTCGGGACAAAAAAACCAAGAATGAGCTACCAGTTGTGGGGGATTCAGATAGCCATGACAGAGAAGGAGAAGGATCTGGGGGTGATTGTAACAGGCTTAATGAACAACTCAGCACAATGCAGGAAGGCAGCTGCAAAGGCTAACACAATACTGGGTTGTATTGCCAGGGGTATATCTTCAAGGAGAGGGGGAGGTGATCCTACCGTTGTGAAGGTCACTGGTTAGGCAACACCTGGAGTACTGCATGCACTACTGGTGCCCATACCTGAAGAGGGACATTACGTTACTGGAGGGGGTGCAGTGCAGGGCAACAAAGAAGGTCCAGGGACTAGGGGACATGCCGTACATGAGCAGGCTGAGGGAGTTGAAAATGTACTCACTGGAAGAGAGGAGAGCCGGGGGTATATGATTAAAACCTTAAAGTACATGAAGGGAATAAACAAGACAGGCACAGAGGGACTATTCAAGTTAAGGGGGGTAGGGACAGTCGAGGTCACAGTCTCAGATTGGAGGGGGGAAGGTTCAGGAGGGAAATGAGAAGACACTTTTTTATGGAGAGAGTGATGTCTGGGTGGAATGCATTGCCTGCGGAGGTGGTATCCTGTAGAACAGTGGACTGCTTCAAAAGGGGATGGGATATGGTAAGAGGGAGGATTGGGGAGGAGAGTGAGGGGTAGCTGCAGTATAAGGGTTGCTAGCTGCACACTCAGGCAGACTCGATAGCCCATAAGGCCTTTATCTGCTGGTAAATTTGTTTGGTCGTATGTATTCCTTTAATGCTTTATCTAGTGCTGCAAACTCTGGTGTATTTTTAAAGTAGAGACAGCTTCCTTATCTGCTACAATTTCAGGTGACAGGCTCTTGCATTTCTCTATGCCTTCCTTGATACTAAGTTTAATAAATCCAATTGCACAGTTTTCTGCTAGTTGTGACCATTTATTTCTGTATTTAAATTAATCAAGACCACAGGATAGTGCTTTAAGTACCCAGAGTCCACGTGGTACCAAGCCTCTTTCTATATATGTTTCCAGAGTTACAATATTATAAGAACGATTTAGTTCTTGGATTAACAGTTTCTCTAAGTCAAAGAATGTTTTTTTGGCATTTACCTAGTTTGTATCAGACGTTGCTCCTGCACTTGCTCTGCTTGTTTGAGCCAGTAGTTGTGGCGTATGGCTTCCACTTTTGTAATAACGTTGGCATTTCTAAGCTGAAGCTGCTTATTTAAGTATTTCCCGATGAAGGTCTGGCTACCATGTGAAACCCCCTTATTCCCAAGTGTTACTAGAATCCCATTAGAACCAGTGGCAGGCAGGGGAAAGGCAGCTAGTGAAAGGAAGGATGGGGCTGATCTTCAGGGTTCAGGGGCAATCCCCTCACACAGTCTGTCTAGTGAAGCTGCCTGTGACAACTTCAGAATCTGTGAGTACTTTTGTGTTCAGCCCAGGAGGGGCACCTGCATTCCTTGGTGAATTTTCTCTGACAAAGAGACCCTGTCACCTAGACAGTTTCTGTTTTTAAAAGTGTCTGCCTACATTGGAGTCTAGAGAGAGAGACTGTCCAAATACAGAACTTTTAGTCATGTAGTATGTTAAGTGTGAAAAACATTTCAAGATAGCATCTACAAGTTTTCTGTGAGGGTGTTATTAACCAGATGAATGACCAAATATAAACTTGGAAGCAAAAGGTGGGAGACCCCATCTGGAGTAACCAGTTTACCTCTCCGGGTTCAGTTTGGCCACCAGTTCAATTTTCATTCAGTGCATTTGGCCAGTGCCTGATGGAAATAGTTATCAAAATGTGGGTTGGATTTTCTGTGAGCCTAGATGTGCTCTTTGGTGGTCGTGTGTGCCACCGGTATTCCTCATGAAATATGGGAAAGTCTCCTAGTACTGGCCTTGTGTGCCTAGTCAAGGGAAGTGTGCCAGTAACTGGCCATGTGTGCCAATCTCCTAATTCAGAACCAGAGAGTTCACTGTGTAATTCAGAACCAGAGTGTTCGCTGTTCAAGTCAGAACCTGAGTTTTCGCTGTGTGTGTTCTCTGTGCCTCAGTAATCTGCATTACCAGTAGGAGTAGCCCTGTGGGGGTCCATCTTCGCTTTGTGATTATTCTCTGTGTATGTGAATAAAAGCCACACTCTAGAATTCCAACCTGGTTTGGCAAGTACTGTTATTGCTTCCACTATGTCTGGATTTACTTGGGTACCCCTGTTCAGAAGTGCAAACCTAGCATAATTGTGAGCAAACGTTTCCTCCCAGGGACCTAGGTTGATGGCCATGGTAAATGGTCCCACCAGATGTGATCCAGGAAGTCACCACACTTGGTTGGCCTGTCTGTGTATGGCAGGCTCAGAAGTAGATGTACTGCAAACTGTTTGTGTTGATTTTGTAAAGGCTTATTCTGTTATATTTAACTTGTATTTTATGACCTGATAACTGATGTGTTTTAAAATTTGTTAGGCACCTTGACATTTTGAAAGGCACCCAAAAATAAACATTATTATTATTATTACATCCCCATCCTCTCTTTGGTACCATGTGGTGAGAGGAGCAGCCTGCTAGTTAAACAAGGGGGCCAGTGGGGTGTGGTAACAAAATGGAGGCACCGCTGTTGATGTGTTTTGAATTTGGGAGAACAAGAGATGTTTGCTCAGGTTGTGGCTAGCGTTTTGTCTGTCTGGCAGTTGGTAGCCCAAAATTGAAAGCTTTGTGCAGAAGGATTTGCCCAGAGAAGTGCTATCCAGTGCCACTGTATGCCTGTTGCCTTATGTGTATGCTGTGGTTGTGCCAACATTTACCAAGGAGCTGTAAAGCCAGATTGTGGGTGCCTTGTCCTGCATCACAAATAGAATGTTTACCAGCTTTAATTTTCAAGTTGTGACAGGAAAAAGTATTGTGAACTATGGAAAACAAAGAGACTATTGTCCTGAAAGTTTCAAATGCTTGCTGTGTGAACTGGGAGTCGCTAGAGAAATAGCCAAGAAAATGATTCAAAATGGTGCTCCCACCATGAAGTTACAGTTGAAAGAAAAAAAATCATTTTGCAGTTTAAATTTTGCCTGCTCGATGATCACCATGAAGAAGAAGAAGAGCACAAGAAGAGAGAGAGGCTCATTTGCAAGGCGTCGAGTGATTGGTGAGACTGCAATCAGTCCTGCCCCCTTGCCAGCTTCAGAGTGCTGCCCAGTGTTCAAGAGGGAGAGAGCGAGTGGTGTATGAGCTGGCTAGTCAGGAGGATCGTCGTAGTGACTGTGAACATTCTAAAAGTTAAAACAACAAACTTTTCTGTGCTAAATCGGGCTCAACCAGTATTCCGATCGACTGGGGAGAAAGCATGGTGTTCGTAGGGACAATCGGTGGGATCACCAGCCTGTTTCAACCCAGAGGCATTCCAGGATCGGCTTTAGGCCAAGAATTTCCCATCGGAGCAAGCCAGCTGCTGATTCAGTGAGTACCATTCAGCAAAACTGAGCTCAAACTGTGTGTGATTTTTCAAAAACCAGCAGGATCTGTGTGTAAACAGTGTGATTGTTTTGCAAAGAAGGACTGTGTAAAGTAATCAAACCCAAGCAAGAATTCTGAGCAATAGACTGTGAGCATGTATTATGAATTCAGCAACAGTGTAATTTTCTGAGCAACTAGAGAGACTAAGTTACATGAGAGGCTGCAACAAGCGGGCAATCCTGTTCAAGAAATACTGTGGTTTTAGTGACTTTAAGCAAGTAAAACTGATTGAAAGCTAATGGTAAAGTCCTAGAAAATCATATAGATGTGCTGAGGAAGAAAAGCAGTGCAGTCAGTGCAGTTTGAGTAAAATTTATCAGTATGCAGTAAATCGGATGCACAGTGGCTTGAGTCAGATGCAGATTGTTGATGCGCCAGGAGTGCTGCCACTGCCATTACAGGGTGGGGCAGTAATGTTAACACAGTAGCAGGGAGCCATTTTGATGGTTGTTAGTTCCCAGATGGCTACCCACTTCTACATCTGTGATCCTCTCTCCATCTCCATTTGGGAGGACCAGGTCTAAGATTGCTCCTCTCGAGTGGGTTCCAATACTAGTTGTCTAAGGCATGCCCCTGTAGGGCATCTGAATAACCCCACTCTTAGAAGTAGCTGCTGCAACTGCACTCCAGTTAACATCTGCATATTCAGATCACCCATCAGCAATATCTCCCTTTTTCTGCCATTCTAAGTATACTTCTATCATTTCCTTGTCCATTTCCTCCCCCTGAGAGGGGTCTGTATACAACCCCTGTGCAGATTGTGGTGCCATTGCCTGTCTCCAAGTTGACCCACAGTGCTTCTTCTCCTCCCTGTTTACTCTTTTGTTCTGTTGCTTTGATTCCTTCTCTTATGTAGAGAGCTACTCCTCCTCCTCTTTTACCCTCCCTGTCCCTCCTGTAGATAGTGTATCCTGGTATGTTTATGTCCCAGTCATGATTCTGTGTGTACCATGTTTCTGTGACTGCCATGATATCCAAATGTTCCTCCTCCATCAAGGCCACTAATTCAGGAAGCTTGTTACCCAGACTACGGGCATTGGTACTCATTGCTCTCCATTTTTTGATGGCTTTACCTTTTGTAGCAGTATCCCCCACTGTCCTTTCTATCTTGGTCTTTTTTTCATTTAGTACCCTCTTTTGTAGGGGAAGGCCGGGAATTTCCTGTTGCTTATCAGTGCCTCCCAACTTGACTTGTTTAAAAGCTTGGAAGGGACATGTTCATGATTCCTCACTGTTCAGGGTGTTTAGAGAAGCAAGGTCTGTCCAAGACACCTAAGATTCATTTGGCTCCCATGTGGACAAAACTTCAAGATCCTGCAAGTAGCAGCACACAGCACCAGGTTGAACCTGTTGGGAGGCCCAGCAGAGTGTGGCACAAATGAAGAGGGTGTAGATGTACTGCCAGAGCAGAGTCCTCAAGATGTCTCCACACCTGTGCCACAGATGGACAGTGTAGAGGGAGAATATGTGGATCCATAGAGAGAGGATCCTAGTCCTAGCCTCGTGGGAGAGGATGAGGTTCAAAAACCTTAGATTGGGAAGTGTCTACCCTGCACCTAGTGAAGAGTGGACTGTCTCAGGAGTGAGGATGACTGCTCACTCATGGACCCAGATCCTAAGTGAGGAAGAGGAGGAGGAAGCTATGTACCTTTCGTTGAAGGTCTTAATCCGCAGCCTCAGGCTCTTGCCTCAGAGGAACCAAAAGAAATTGGTGACTCCACAGCCCTGCCCTCAGAAGGGTTGGGGATAAGTTCTCATGGCTTTGAGTGATGCAAGATCAAGAGCTAGACTGGCTACCCCAAGCCAGGCTGGGGTCGCAGAATGATGAAGAGTAGTGAGAGGAAAGACTGGTTCATAGGAAGGCAAACGAGATCTATGGAATTACTTTTCCTACCTTTCCTCGGAGAGTCTGGGTGGAGATTGAGAAAAACAGGAGAGCCTGCCTAGTGGAAGATGCAACCAAAGACCTGCATCCAGGTGCAACTCGATATGTCAGAAACAAAGTGATATGAGACAAACCTCAAGTTTTGGAAGTTGGGCAGGACACTAGTCATAGACACTGTACGTTTTGTGGATGATAAAGGAAACAAGACTTTCCATAATGTGAATTATAAGTGCCCAGACAGGGTCACAATTCTTACACCTGACCCATTGTGGTACTACCCTCAATGTTACCATTGTCCTGTGAATGTGCTCATGCCTACCAAGTGGGAAGCAGTGCAGTGGTAGCCAGTGTCTGCCATCCAGTCGTTGTTGTACCCATGTTGTTCTGCCAGTCTGGTATTCCAGGATCCAAAGATGCGTCCAGATTCATCAGCCTTGCAGTGTGCCTTTCCAGTTCCATCACCTGGCCTTCCAGATAACATCAGTCCCGATTACATCAGCCCGGCTGTTTTCCTGATTCATCACCTGGGATTTCGGATGACATATACCCAGCTGTTCCTTTCCTGTTCCAAGGTTCCATCTCTCTAGATGACATCAGCTCAAGATGACATCCACCCAGCAGTTTCCAGACATCCATCCCATTTTCTGTCCAGCTGTATCCAAAAAATGCTGCCAGGGAGAGTCTTCGACTGGAGATCGAGGTGATGTCTATTTTTCATTCTTCAAGGGACTGGTAAGTCCAGATTTTTCTTGCTTTATTGACATTGCAATACACATCCTACACCTGGCAGACTACAGACTGTTGAACTGTCCACAAAGACTCTCCCTTTGGGACTACAGTACTTTAGGAACTGTGTTTCACCAGGCTCTGGCCCAGGTGAGATTCTTTCATGGACCTTCCTTCAGGCACTGTTTGTCACTAGCTGGACATTTAGGCCTTCCATCCCCAAAAGGTGTATTATATATAATGTTGATATTTTCTACTGTTTTTACTTTTTCTAAAAAATATTTTTGGGATTCTCCAGTGTTTTGATGGTAAGGTTACTGCTGTTGTACTGTGTGCTTGTAGATTTGGGTGTGTTTTGTCTCTTTTTTCTTTCAGGTGGATCCTGGTAAGGAAAGAAGAGAAGACAAGAAGAGGATTGGAGGATTCATCAGAGTTCCTCTGTGCTTTAAAGTGTTTTTTTTTTTTAAGTACTGTGTAGTTGTTAACATGTGTTAACCTTTTTTTCCTTCCACAGGTGTATCTGTGGGGGGTGGGAGTGTAATGCTTATGTATAGTGTTAACTCTGTGTTTGGTTTACAGGTGTCCTGGTCTGGGGGCAGGTCCTCCTTTAGGGTAAGTTTTTGTGTAGATAGGTTTTCCCTAGAGGGCTAGGGGGATAGACAGGTTGTGGTCCTGATCTGCAGTAGGGGCCACAGTGCTGGTCTATTAGGACTACACTCTGGACAGTTCTTCCAGAGCCACTGGTTATCCATAGTAAGATCGTAGTGTAGGGGCTGATGAGTCAGCCAATGGCCTCTGGGCCCTTAGTGTTGTCTGCCTGTGCCTGGCACATGGTAGGGGAGAAGGTAGTGCTACATCCCCGTAGTCAACACATAGGGTAGGATGGCCTGGTGCCGGGTAGGTAATGACTGGGGACAATCACTTTCCTGGCTGAAGGTGGGTGTAACCCCCTTGTTCCCGGGGTTACTAAAATCCCATTAGAACCAATGGCAGGTAGGGAAAGGCAGCTTGTGAAATGCTAGGTAAATGGATTTCACAGTGTCACACTGTTTTTCAGTCTCAGCTGAGCTGGAGTGATGATGTAATCATGGAACTGTCGCAGCAGCATAAGCCACACTCGAGCTAGCTGCAAGGGAGATAGCTTTAGACTGTTCGTTCAGTCTGTAGAGTGGAGTTCCTGGAGGAGGCTGCAGCCTGCAGCTGCTCCTCAGTTTTATCTCTGACAGATAGCTACCACTGTGTTTTGGGTAGTTTGTTTGTTTACAGGTGTCCTGAAAATGTGCAAATGCAGACTGCCAGATTTGTAAAAATTTTCCTGCAGCTACCCTAGAAAAGAGAGTTGGTAGGCTCAGGGAAAGGGAGGCCAAAAAGTCCGCTGAACCGGATGGCCAGCCCGGTTCGGTTCAAACCGAACCAGAAGGAGTGTCCTCTGACCAGGGTGAGACTTCTTTGGGCAAAAGGAGATCCGATTCTGAGGAGTCGGTTCCAGCAAAGAGAACTAGAAAAGAAAAATCGGCTGGTGTGGAGCCAAAACTTTCCTCTCCAACCGCTGAAGAAATTGCCAAAGTGATCAAAATTGTCCAGTCACTTTCTGGTCCCGACAACTGCACCATCAGGGAGGCGCTGCTTCGTCGGTTCCACTGGTTCAAGATTATGATTTAGAGGAGTATTATGAACCGGAGGAGGAGGAAGAGGAGTATGAGGAAAGTGAATGTGGATTTGAAAGTCTGGATGTGCCCATTGACCTGGACATCTCCCCAGACAGACCTTCAGGAGTGTCTGCTCCTAGGCTTTCTGAGTCCCCCTCCCATTTCATGTTTTATAAAAAAGTGGCTGAAACCCTCCAGCTTCCTATGGAAGAAGCTGTGGATGACCAGGAGGAGCCTGACTATGTGGAAATGATGGATATCCCAGAGTCTAGGAGGCTGTCTATTCCCTTACACAAATCTTTTGGGAAACAAACATTAAAGATTTTAAAGACTCCTAACACCATACCTCCTGTGGATAAAAGAATGGACAAGAGGTTACATTGTCAGGCTCAGATACGGAGTTCCTTACACAACAATGCAGCCATGTTAGGTGGTGCAGGCTGCAGCCTGTGACAAGGCAAATATTCCTTGGCTTCACACCCCAGACAAGGACTCCAGGAGGATCAATGCCATGGCAAAGAAACAATACATGGCAGCATCCTGGGACTCAGACTGGCCAATTATATGGCCTGTACTGCTAGGTATCAGAAATCCAGATGGGACACTGTCATGGCTTTAGCAAACAGGTCCCTGGCCAGCTTGCCAAGGAGCTGGAGCAGGTGGCTGCTGATGGTATTGAGGCATCCAAGGTGCAATTCCATGCTGCAGTGGACTCCAATGATGTGTCATCTAGAGTCTGTGGGTCACCTTGAGACTGGAAAGGCACCACAATCCGCACAGGGTTGTGTACAGACCCCATGTCAGGGGAAGGAATGGACAAGGATATGATAGAAGGCATTCTTAGAATGGCAGAGAAAGGGAGATACTGTTGATGGGAGACCTGAATATGCCAGATGTTAACTGGAGCACATTTGCTGCAGCCACATCCAAGAGCAGGGCTATTCTTGATGCCTACAGGCAGGCATTAGACAGCTAGTTTCGAACCCACTCGTGAGGGAGCAATCTTAGACCTCGTACTCTCAAACGGGGGCAGTGAGAGGATCTCAGATCTAGAAGTGGGTTGCCATCTGGGGACAAGTGACCATCAACAGTGTGGTTCACGTTAAACTCAGCTACAGAGTCAAGCCATACAAAAGTGAGGGTACTGGACTTTAGGAGGGCTGACTTTGGCAAGATGGGAGAGTGCCTCAGAAAAGCACTAGCAAACAGGCTAGAAGGAGGTGGGAGCAACAATGGGAATTATCAAAACTGCCATCACAGAGGCAACAAGCCTTTGTGTGAAGCAAATGAACAAATCAAAACGAAAGAAAAGCCACTATGGTTCTCAAAAGTGGTGGCTGTGAAAGTCAGGAAGAAAAAGATAGCATTCAGGAAGTATAAGGAAACACAGAAGGAGCAGGACAGAGAGCTGTACCAGTTAAGGCAGAAGGAAGCAGGGAGGGAAGTCAGAATAGCAAAGGCCCAAACTGAGGAAAAGATAGCCAACTCAGTTAAGAAGGGGGATAAACCTTTATAGGTACATCAGCGAGCGAGAAAGACAAAGGGAGGGATAGTGAGGCTGAATAGAATGAACAGTGGTGGGCAGAGGGGACAGTGAAAAGCAGGAATACTGAATGAATATTTCTGCTCAGTATTCACAAAAGAGGAGGGGAAGTGCCTAATCCAATTAACAGAAGCACTTTGATAGGGGGTCGATCCCAGTCCTTTCACAGAAGAAAGGGTTCTGCAAGAACTCCTAAAACTGAAGGTGGGCAAAGCAATGGGTCCTGATGAATTCACCCAGAATTCTAAAAGAATTAAGGGAGGAACTAGTGAAACCACTGGCTACTCTTTTAATAAATCATGGGAGGATGGTGTGGTACCCGAGAACTGGAGGAAGGTGGATGTGATTCCTCTTCACAAAGTGGGTCCAAGACAGAGGCAGAAAAACTACACAGACCTGTCAGTCTGACCTCTGTGGTAGGGAAAGTGATGGAGTCACTTCTGAAGGAAAGAATAGTCGAGTACCTAGAGGCCAGTGGAGCACAGGACCCAAGGCAGCATGAGTTCACAGCAGGAAGGTCATGTCAGACTAATCTAATAGATTTTGACTGGGTGACCAAAGTAGTAGACCAGGAGGGCTGTGGACATGGCTTACCTAGACTTTAGCAAGGCATTTGACACAGTCCCACACAAAGATTAATAGTCAAATTAACCAGCCTGGGAGTGGGACCCAGGGTGGTAGCCTGTAAAACATTGGCTGGACAACAGGACACAGAAGGTAATTGTAAATGGAGTCCATTCTGAAGAAAGGGTTACTAGTGGGTACCGCAGGGTTCAGTATTGGGTCCAGTCCTTTAATGTCTTCATCAGTGACATTGCAGAGGACTGGAAGGAAAGTATGCCTTTTGCAGATGACACAAAATCTGCAACAGGGTTGATACACAAGGAGGCGTGGAAAGGATGAAAAGGGACTTGGCAAGGTTGGAGGAATGGTCAGAAGTATGGCAGCTAGGATTCAATGCAAAGAAGTGCAAAATAATACACCTGGGAAACAAGAACCCAGAGGAAGAATACACAATGGGTGGGGAGGTAGTAACAACAACAAAAAAGGAAAGGGACCTGGGGGTAATCATATCAGATGACCTTAAGGTTAGCAAGCAATGTGAGAAGGCAGTAGGGAGGGCTGGGGTATACTGGGATGTATAGGGAGAGGCATCAGCAGCAGAAAACACGAGTTGTTATCCTCTGTACAGACAGTTGGTGAGACCTCATCTGGAGTACTGGGTCCAGTTCTGGAGATCCCATCTCCGCAAGGACATAGACAGAATAGAGGCAGTCCAGAGGAGGGCAACTGAAATGGTGCAGGGTCTACAAGAGAAGCCGATGAGGAGAGACTAAAGGAGCTTAATATGTATACCCTTGAGGAAAGAAGGGAGAGGGGACATGATAGAAACTTTGCTACCTCAGTGGAATCAACAAAGTCCAAGAGGGTAGCATTTTTCAGAAAAAGAGACTTGCAAGAACAAGGGGACACAATTTAAAGATAGAAGGAGGGCGGTTCAGGGCAATGTGAGGAAGTATTATTTCAGAGAGGGTAGTGGATGCATGGAACAGCCTTCCTGAGGAGGTTGTGGGGTCTAAAACTGTGGGAGAATTCAAGAATGCATGGGACAGACATGAGGCAATTCTTGTGGGGGTAGGAAGAAATAGGCTGTTAGTTAACTAGGATCTGCGGCCTATCCTGTAGGGAAATGGGCAGACTAGATGGGCCTAGCGGTCCTTATCTGCCGTCAAAGTCTATGTTTCTATGGAGGGAAGGCGACCTCGGTCTTGGATTCCCAGAGGTTTCCTGCTCAAAGAGGGTTTTTCATCTCCTTCATGCCAATGGTCATAATATTATGGGAATCAAGGGAATCAACAAAGTCCAAGAGGGTAGCATCTTTCAAAAAAGAGGTGTGCAAGAACAAGAGGGCACAATTTGAAGATAGAGGGGGGGCAGCTCCGAGGTAATTTAAGGAAGTATTTTTTCACAGAGAGGGTTGTGGATGCATGGAACGGCCTTCCGGAGAAGGTTGTGGAGTCAAAATCAGTGGTGGAATTCAAGCATGCATGGGACAGTCATAAGGCAATTCTGGGGGTGGGGGTAAGAAGAAGTAGGCTGCTGGTTAACTAGGATCTGCAGCTTATTCAGTAGGTAGGGAAATGGGCAGACTGGGTGGGCCAAGCGGTCCTTATCTCGTCGTCATTCTATGTTTCTATGTTCTCACCTAGAAGAAGAACATAGAAGACAGAGATTGAAGTGGTGGAAACCATTCCAAGTGGGTTTCCTTTGCCTCATCCCAGGAGGAATGGGAGTGATCTTCAGGGTTCAGGGGCAATCCCCTCACACAGTCTGTCTAGTGAAGCTGCCTGTGACAACTTCAGAATCTGTGAGTACTTTTGTGTTCAGCCCAGGAGGGGCACCTGCATTCCTTGGTGAAATTCCTCTGACAAAGAGACCCTGTCATCTAGACTGTTTCTGTTTTTAAAAGTGCCTGCCTACGTTGGAGTCTAGAGAGAGACTGTCCAAGTACAGAACTTTTAGTCATGTAGTATGTTAAGTGTGAAAAACATTTCAAGATAGCATCTACAAGTTTTCTGTGAGGGTGTTATTAACCAGATGAATGGCTTATATAAACTTCAGCAAAAGGTGGAGACCCCATCTGAATAACCAGTTTACCTCTCCGGTTCAGTTTGGGCACCAGTTCAATTTTCATTCAGTGCTTTTGGCCAGTGCCTGATGGAAATAGTTACCCAGATGTGGGTTGGATTTTCTGTGAGCCTAGATGTGTTCTTTGGTGGTCATGTGTGCCACCAGTATTCCTCATGAAATATGGGAAAATCTCCTAGTACTGGCCGTGTGTGCCTAGTCAAGGGAAGTATACCAGTAACTGGCAGTGAGTGCCAATCTCCTAATTCAGAACCAGAGAGTTCACTTCAAGTCAGAACCTGAGGATTCACTGTGTGTGTTCTTTGTACCTCAGTAATCTGCATTACCAGTAGGAGTAGTGGGAGTCCATCTTCGCTTTGTGATTATTCTCTGTGTATGTGAATAAAAGCCAAACTCTAGAATCCCAACCTGGACAGTTCTGTTATTGCTTCCACTGTGTCTGGATTTACTTGAGTACCTGTGCAGAAGTGCAAACCTAGCATAATTGTGAGCAAAGGTTTTCCCAGGGACCTAGGTTGATAGCTATGGTAAATGGTCCCACCAGGTGTGATCCAGGCAGCTCACACTTGGTTAGCCTTTCTGTGCATGGCAGGCTCAGAAGTAGATGTACTGTAAACTGTTTGTGTACACCCCCATCCCTCTCTTGGGTGCCATGTGGTGAAAGGAGCAGCCCTGCTAGTTAAACAAGGGGGGCCAGTGTGGGGGTGGTTACAGATCGATATTGTACCCAAATGAATGTGCACAGCTTACACAGGTATTCTTTTTCAAAATCAAACAATACAGTTTGTAAAGATGCAAGGAATGCCATAAGATTTCTAGGTTACCGCTCAGCTTCAGTAGTTGCAGTTCACTGCTATCAGGTGTAGTGGCAGCAGGCAGCTGTTCCTTCTCTGTAGTGAATAGAAGCCTCTGTTTCTGTGGGGTTGCAAACCGCAACAAGGCTCCTCCAAACAATTCCAAAAGGTTGTCAATGCGCTCCACTAGTACTCAGGGTGCTCCCAGGGGATGGCCCATCCCAAATAAACTTGCAAAATCCAAAGTGGTAGAACTCCAAAAGGAAGAGGGACATACAGCTCCTGGAGAGGGTACAGAGGAGGGCAACAAAGATGATACGAGGGCTAGGGGATTTGACTTACGAGGACAGACTTGAGGAGCTCTGCCTGTTTTCATTGGAGGAGGGAGAGACAGGGGACATGATTGAGGTCTTCAAGTACCTCAAGGGAATAAATAGGGTAAACATGGAGGGATCTTTAGACTAAAGCAGGAGGCATCACCAGAGGGCATGGTTTGAAGTTGGAAGGTGGAAGGTGAGGGGGAAAGAGGAGGAGGTTTTCACTGAGAGGGTGGTGGACCCTTGGAATGCTCTGCCTGGTGAGCTGGTTCAGAGATCCACAGTGAGAGCTTAAGAGAGGTGGGACAGACACAGAAAGTGGATGTATCAGATGATGGCCTATCCCGGGGGTGGGGATGGATGATAGGGGTTTCTGGAGCACAAGGGGTGGAGGGTCTCGCACCCAACTAAGGATCTAGGTTCGAGCAGACTTGATAGACCATAAGGCCTAATCTGCTGGCAAATAGTATGTTAGTATGTTAAATGTTGCTGATTTTCAATTTCCAAGATTTATTTGGCTAATACATACTAGCCAGTCACCTCAGTGAAGGTGGTCGTTGTCCACCCCAGTGCTTCACCCGTTAATGAGGCTTCATCAGGGAGCTGACATTAGAAACTTCAACAGCAATATTTATAGTCACATAGCAATGACATCATCAATCTGAATCAGAAGCACTTTATTTTTTTGTATCATTCTTTTTATTGAGACATAATTATATATAAGCACACAGATATAGCATCACATAAAACAGAACAATCCATTCGCCATATAAAAGATAAAGAAGAAACATCACTTACTTTATATAGCAAGCCTAAAACCAATCTATATATGTGCTTATCTTGCCCTATATTATTATGTTGATTTTCAAAATAACAACAATAGCTTAAATTAAATTAACTCAAAACCCTACATCCCTAACTAATACCCACCCAATCAAAAAGGAAAAAGAAAATAATGGTCCATCGGTCCAGCTAAAAAGGTAAGATACTGAGTATAAGAAGTTTACTAACAAGTATGTCACCCATAGAAAAATCCATGAAATGGCAGGTGTCACATCATACCCGTCCGTGGCACTCAACCTATGAAAAGTCTACCCCCACCTTTCCCATAAATAAGGAATCCCCCCACAACCAGGATAACATCTACATGGTGTCCCTCTATCATACCCTTACACAGAGTCTGAACCTCTGCAGCAGGGAGAGAGTTTAAAAAAGGTTTCCATGCTGTAAGGAAATGCTCCTCCTTCCCCTTCAAAATCCAGGACAGGAGCTCTAAGGCTAAGGTCTGGATATCCACCACTTTCCACTAAGTAAGCAAAGGAGAGGTACATGAGACCCATGTGTTAGGATACATTGTTGTGCTAATAGCAACAAAACACGGATCCATCTAGGAAACAAACCCACCCTCTGCCCCAATATCCTCCATCACAAGTAACAGAGCCATTGGTGTAAACAGTATCTGCCTCCTGCCATATCAGCTAGTTCACCCAATACATCCTTACAGAACACCTGCAGCACCAGGCATGTCCAAAAATAATGCATATAGGTGCCAGGAGAGTGTGGCATCTGCCACACTGCAGAAAAACTCAGGATGATATTTATGTACCACGACAGTGGGCAGTATAGACTATGGTATAATTTGTACTGAGATTCCTTAAACTGGTTACATACCAGAAGTCCAATCTGTGATTTCAGCAACAGGGCCCAATCCTCATTCCCAATGGAAACACCAAGCTCTCTTCCTCAACTGTCTGTTTTTGTTAAGGAGGGAAGATCCGGTTCCTGCCTGACCACTTTACTGACAAAACCCTTAGGGTCCTGCTTAGCCTTCTGTACTAGCTGCTCAAATGGAGCTAATGGCGTAAGGATACCCTTCCTCTGTTCAGCCCTCTTCCATATGCCCACACCTGTAAGTACCAAAAAATGGGAATGCAATACCCCTGTGACTTCTTGAATTTCAGTAAAGGTGCGGATGTCCTGTTGAGTGTGCAGAACACCCATGTTTGATACTTCCTGTGACTCCATAGCTTGTACCCATTATCCTTCAACCCAGGCAAAAAAGGGATTCCTAAATACCTGGACTAACAGCATCTCATCACATGAACCTCCTCTCGACGCCTCAAGAGACCCCCACGTTTCTGTCCATCTTACCAAAGGGCTAGGAGAGGCCCTTCTGGAGTAAGCCTGTTGTCCCCATACTGCCAGGTATGCTGACAAACATCCATCCCCACCCTCTTCTTCTAAATCCAGCCAACTAGCCTCCAGCTGTATATGCACCCAGTCGGATATATATATCTACACTATGTTGCCACATAATAACTTTTAAGATCTGGGAAACTGAGTCTCCCACTAGAGGCATCCACCTTAAGATGCTGTAGGCTCACTCTAGGATGCTTCACGTGCCAGAAAAAGGCAGAGAACATGCCTTCCAAACACTAAGATCCTCCTTAGTAAGGCACATCGGGAGCATCTGAATAGGGTACATCAGCCTGGGTAAGACATCCATTTTGATTCGATTATGCCTTCCTAACCAAGATATCGGAAGTGCCCTCCAGCGGAAAGGTCACCCAGGATCTCATGATAAGGGGAGTAAAATTTAATCGGTAAAGTGTACTTATGGAGGCACCTACTCAGATACCTAAGTAGGTAAATGAACTCCCGCCTTTGAAACCCCATGTTGCCCAGATCCTGTCTCCCCAAGCCCCAGAGCCAGGAGTTCAGATTTTGTGAGATTAAGTTTATATCCAGAGAAAGAGGAGAATTCCATAATTACATATAGCAATTCTGGCATAGATCGATCCGTTCCTGTAATATATAGTAGCAGGTCACTGGTTAACCCAATTAATCTTGTGGAGTTCAAATCACTTTACTCAAGATCCTTCTCTGAGCCCTGTAAATGTTTTTCCTGTCAATAATTGCACTGCTGCCACTTCTGTGATACTTGTAGCCCTCATCCTTCCTCCTACCTCATCCTCCTTCCCTTATTCTTTGTGCCTCCTTACATTTCTATCATACTTCCTAGCAGGCTGACTCCTATATTACCACATTACTTATGTTAAGAACTAATGTTTATATGTATACTTAGTGTATATCATTATTTTGTTTTACTCAGAGTTATTGTATTCCCTTTGCCTTAACATGTTTCAGGTTGTCTATGTTATCCTATTGTCTTGACTTGTGTTGTCATTGTTCAGTTGGCACGCTTATGTACTACCCAAGCCCACCTTGCAAATGAGTTTGCTCAATGGTGTTCCGCCTGGTTAAATAAAGATTGATTGCTTGATTGAGATTGAGGTCATCTGATGATCAATGTAAGTTTATGAATGCTCCCAGAGGCCCTGCTACCCGTGTACATTAGGGTCTGCTCTTATTTGGATTGACAATGGCTTTATCACAAGAGCAAATAATAAGGAGGAGAGGGGCATCCCTGCCTTGTTCTACGATGAAGGTGAAAACTATCTGTGAGGTTACCATTGATCAAGACGTGGGCCACTGGAGCTGTATACAAAGCCCTAATCATACCCACAAAATCATCCACCAGGCCAAACCGGCACAACACCTCAAAGAGATAGTCCCACTCAATACAATCAAATGTCTTCTAGGTGTCCATGGACAACACACATGTGTGCCCCAGACACCAAGAGGCCATCACAGCACATTAAGAAGCTTACGCACATTGTGATAGGACATGTGCCCCTTCACAAAATCCGTCTGGTCTTGGTGAACCAGGGAAGGGAGTAGGAGTTCCAATTGGGATGCCAGTATCTTGGCCATAACTTTAGTATTGCAGTTTAGTAAGGATATGGGTAATATGAAATACAGTCATTCTGTTCCTTGCCAAGTTTTAAAAGCAAACATATGACTGCATCATAACAAGTAGAAGGCAATGCCCCATCTCGCCTCTCCTCCTTCATAAGCTCCCACATGGGATCCACCAATAACTACCCCATCTCTGTACAATATTCAGCGGCAAACCCATCTGGGTCACTCACCTTCCCTTTTTTAAGTCCCGCTATTGTCCTCCGAAGTTCATCCCATGTAACTTCAGCCCCTAGGGTGTCTTGCTCCCGAGAAAGTTGAGGAAGGGTGATCCCCCCAGAAACTTATTTATCGCCTCCTGCTGTCCTGAACATTCTGCTGTATAGAGCTGGGCATAAAACTGGCAGAAAACCTCCCTGACCAACCCCTTATCTGTCACCAGCGACCACTGCCTATCTTTAATAATCAGGATGTGGGTCTGACCCCCTCTTATCCCTTATAAGCCCAACCAATAAGGGCCCAGGTTTGTTTCTCCACTATAAAACTGTTTCTAGCATAAAACCAGGATACTTGGGGCTCTTCCATTAATAGCAGGTAAAGTGCCTTCTGGTGGCCCAGAGCAAACCCCGATCCTCCTCATGCTGACCACCAGCCACCCACCTCTCTAAGTTTTTAAGCTGAGCCTCTAAAGCCACCCTTTTAGCTTGTTTCTCACTCTTATATCGGGCCACATACTTAATAATAACCCCCCGCATAAAAGCCTTACCAGCATCCCAGTAAACTCTATAATTTGGGGCAGTCCCAGAGTTAGTCTGAGCATATATCCACCACTGCTCCTTGAGATACTCACAGAAGTCCTGTCGGACAAGCAAATATGTAGGAAACGTCCATGAGGGTGGCCCATCCCTTGTCTCTAGCATTGTAATAGTAAGTCCCACCATTGCTTGATCCAACACCAATATAGGGGTGTGCCATATCTTAGTGACATGATGGTAGAATGCCCGGGGCAGATACATATAATCTAACCTAGATCAGGTCTTGTGAGAGTGCGAATAAAAAGTGTAATCTTTGCACCAGGGTTAGCCATGTGCCACCCATCAACCAGGTCAAGGTCAGAAATCCCCAGATGCCAGGTCCTTAGAACAGGTTGGTGATGTCCCTTTCCTGCAGAATGATCCAGTTCAGGATCCATGGGAGTGTTAAAATCCCCACCCATGATCAGCCCTGGGAAATCACTCTTTAATGATTATATTCAATACTGACTGATAAAATGCGGTATCAAAGGTAGCAGGTGCATAAATACTCGCAAGGGTAACCAGTACACCATATAAATCACCCACCAAGAAGATATACCTCCCATCTTGAGGGTCCTTCACTACATGATGCACTTTCAGTGGCAGGCTGTGATGTACCAATATTGCCGCACCACGTTTATGGGATGAGTAGGATGTGGAATAACATGCACCCACCCTCCTCTGGGAGGACTCATCAGTGTGCCACAGATACAGGACACTGATGAGTCCAAATGAGGATGAAACATATGAATGTGTCTGCTGTTCTTAGCCTCTGCTGATTGCACTGTGAGGCCTTCTGGCACCGTGCAATTCTGCTTAAAATAGAGCCAGTCCAAATTCTCTTATGGGGATACTCATACAAAATATACATTTGTTACAATATATAGACATAGGCCTCGATTCTAGAAGCTTGGTGCAAGTCGCTGCCAAATGCAACGTTAGCTAAATGCAGCTGTAACATTGACCCTGCACCCTATTCTAGAAGGGACAGAGTCCCCGCGGCTAAGTCCTGCGACTTGCGACATACAGCCAAGTATGCCGAACAGAGGGTGCACCTGACGAGAAGGTCGCAAGCCTGGAGGTGCATTCCTCTGCCTCTGTTATTCTCAAGGTTTGGAATGCATTAAGATCCAACAATTCCTGTAACTTATTGTCAAATTTTTTTCTCAAGCTGTTTCAAGCAGGGTTTCAGCACTGCTAAAACTTGTGTAGTCACCTCACGGCTCAGGATGCTCATTTCCACTGCAGATCAAGATAATGGGCCTAGACTTTCGGCTTGGGCCACAGACGGCTGCTTCTTCTGGTTTTTATTCATGGAGCATTGAGCTTTACCGTCATTTGGGGCCAAATATTCATCTATGTTGCTTAAGTGAATAAAATATAGTAGTTTTACGTCTTTCACTAATTGAACGCTGCTGATTTTTAATAGATTGTATTACTGAGAAGTGGAGCTAAGGGAAAACGTGTCTTCATGCTACACTGCTCATTAGTACCCCCATTGTACTTAATTACGTATTCTTGAGTTAAACAACAAAAGATGAATCAAAGATTTATAGTTTCTAACTAAACTCATCATGATAACATAAGCAAATCTGTATAAAACTTGAGAAAACTGTGTTACTCAAAACAATGCAAAACTGATTTGGTCTCACGCCTGGAAGCTTCCATTAACATTATATTAACAAGTATTGTGTTTAATAGAATTTTAAATACACACTAAAGGTCCCGTTGTATATTCAGGTTATCTCCCAATATACTTGTGTAGATCCCCAGGAATGCCCTGTATAATATTGGGAGATCACCTGAATATATACCGGGACCTTTAGTGTGTATTTAAAATTCTATTTAGCACAATAAGTGTTAATATAATGTTAATGGAGCTCCCACACCCTCAAAATTATTATAACCAACTCCGGGGGACATTTCAAGGATGATAGAAACACCGGGGATGCAACTGGGAGGGACAGATGTCAGGGGGAGAACAGTGGTTGGGTGAATGAAGTTGGGGGATGAGACATCAAAATTAAAAAAACATATTTAAAACATAAACACCCCTCCCCTCAATAGAACACACACACACAATAATGCCCCATACCAGTTCCGAACCTGGGTCTGCCAGCATCAGTGGTGGTAGCTCTAACCACCACACCACAGGGGCATCTCGGAACTGGCTCGCACAATAACGCACTATGACCCTACAAATCTAACCCTCCCTCACCATGTACCACTCACTATTTGCTCTCTATCACCATTCCCCTACCCACTTGCTAGTCATTGTAGGCCACTCCTCTCACAGGCACTCAAATTGAGTCACTCAAAAGTGAGTCAATCAATTTGAATCACCCACATAACGGGATACCTAGGAGAACGGGGTGAATGTTAGGGCTGATGATCCCAAGCCACATCCCCAATGGCTGTCAGTGACTGCAGGGTGGGAGTGGGTTGTTAGGGTTGGAACCCAAACACCACATTTCCGCTTTTGTCACTTTAGTAACAACCCTAATTGATGAATTAACGAAAATACTGAAAATTACCAAAGTTATGCACATGTAGAAACATTTCAATGAACGCATAACTAGGCCATTTTAGGAATTTTTTCACCAGATTTTCAACATCGACCCCACCTCATAAACACTGGCAGTGAAATGTCATTATTCAGTCTGAAAGGTGATTTCACGCAACAATCGCAAAATCCTCTTCAGGGCCCGATTATTGAAATGACAGTTGTAGTGTTTATGAGGCAGTATAGCTGCAGTGGTCTAAGGCTCTGAGCTGCAAATTTGGTGACATCCAGCAGACTAGACCTGGGTTTGAACTCATAGCTTCCACTTGCATACTGTGTGACCCTGAGCAAGTCACTTAACCTCCTTGTGCTCCCAGGTCGCCCTGTAAAAAAGCTTTCAGCTTAGTGTGCTATATACCTGGTTAATTAATTAATTAAATTATGATGTGGGGTCCCAAAAATCCCACATTAAAAATTTGGGGAAAAGATTCTAAAATGGCAGTTATGAACATAAGTTCCAAATACCATTGAAATACATTATATGGCACTTACCTTGATTCCTCAGTTCGTGGTTCAGCATTGAAGAGTGCAGATGTGTTCCGTCCATTGAAGATGACAGCTGATGACCTCAATGGTAAGTATGGGGCAAGGGGTGTGTGAGGTGGTGGGTTCTCAGTGGAGGGTTGGAACGGGGATGGAGGGAATGATGAGAGACAGTTTTCTTTTAAGGTTAAAATAAAAGATGTTGGGGATGGTTTTCTTCTTTACAGGTTAAAAGTAAATATTTTGGGACACTGGGAATGAGCTTCCCAGTGTCCCACACTGCTGGGTGGGGCTTAATTCTGACACAGATATTGGGCCTCCCAAATGTCGGCAAATATTACAAGGACTGAGGGGACATCTGATACCAGGCGGGCATCCCGTGACAGATTATATAAATACATAATGGGAATTGAATGTGGGGGTGCCACTAGACACTAAGAAAAGATTTGGGAGGAGGGGGGTGCCATTAGACACCAGGGAAAGATAGGGAAGGGGGGCTGCCAGTAGGGACAGTGATCGGCAAGTGGGGGGTCCCACTAGACACCAGGGAAAAGAGTGGGTCAAAGCTGAACCTGCAGCCAGCAGCATGAGTTCCAGCTGTGGCTGCACAAGTCAAGAAAATCTCATACAGAGAACACAGCAGAAGCGGTCCTCTTGCTAACCTCGGCACCCAGGATTTCGGGTGCCTACCCAAGGTGTTTCTGGCAACAATTAAAAAAACACATCAGAATGTAGTTAAACGGGTCCCGTTTAGCTAAGTTCTAATGTTTTTTGGGGTTTTTTTTTTGTATGGCATTCATTTTTACATTTTTTCTTTATTTTGTGTCTCTCGATAACTGGAAAACAAGATGGTGGACACAACAGAGCTCTACAAAAATACACTAGGCTCCCTGTGACACTATGTGACCCTGTCTGCAAAAATACAGCAGTTCCTGCAAAAACAAAAGTATTTTGTGCAGAACATCTACTTTTTCTGTGGAAATAATGGGAGACTTTGAATTTAATTACTTTGTAACTGATTACATTTTTTCACCAAATTTTTCGTCAGACCTTCAAAAGGCACAGCTTTGAGGCAAAGGCTTTTACCTGAAAATTTCAGGCCACAATCAAAACAGTTTCTGAGATACAGGTGACAAAGAAACAGCAAAAACATGAACATCTAGGGATTTGTGACTGCATCTCAGAAACCACACCACTGATTCACAAGAAATTTGCCATGTCAAGAGACCAACTCTAGAGATTATGCATGTACATTTTGTGAAACTCTGAAGTGTGCATTCAACCCTACCACACACACACACACACACACACATATATATATATATATATATATATATAATTATAATAGTGGCACAGTAGTGCCACTATAGTTAAGAGTTCAGATGTTACATCTATGTTAAACCCAAAATTTTGCACTTTGAAACTTTGTCACCATTCAACCGATTCACCTGAAATTTTGCATGCACTGTTGGGTACCACAGATCTCTGGATTTGCCAAGTTTTGTTCCAGTCAAATGTATGGGAGCAGGGCTATGGAATGTCCAAAAATGTGAAAAAGACCACTTTTTTGGCAAGTTCTTTGTCACACCGTTTCTCCTAAACTGCTTGGCGGTTTAGTGTGGAACTTTCATGGTATAACGTTTCCCATTATTTTCTATGGAAAATTGGTTATCCTGTGTGAAAGAGCCATCCTCTTTGACAGTGCCATTCTCTTTGCAAATGAGGGAAGTTCTTTCGTGCTTTCTCCATCTTGTTTTCAGTTAGTGACTTGGAAAACACTATAATTCAAAGAATACTGTCCCTTGGTAAGCACCAACAGTTGTGTTTACTCTAATCGGGCCGAGAACATGATTCTGACATTAGTTTTTATAAATAATGCCCAGAAATATGTTTTGGGGTTTGAGGTTGGTAGTGACGCAAATTGCAGCACTACTTTTGTAAAAATGCTACAAATTGCAGCAATACCTTTTTGAAAAATGCTGTAAATTTGTGACTCAACCCTGGGTGTTGTGCAGATGTATGGGGGTCCTAAAAAATGGCCCTGTACATTTGAAGGGCAAACAGACCCCAGAATCCAATTCCTCTGCCCCCACTTTTTCAACCCAAAAAAATCATTTTTTCCTGTTTTACTGACTGTAAGGGGAAGGAGGCCAAGGAATGTTAACTAATGCAAATTATATGAATATTGCTGCTTACGGCCACATTGTATGATTGCAGTGGTCCATATATGCTGACTATTTCTATTTTTCTGTGTGTCAACATCGGAGTGCCCAATCCCCATGTCGGCAGTATAACACCCCTCCCGCCAGTTTCGGACACTGGGGAGCCCACTCCCAATGTCCCCTGACATGTTCAACCCCCCCCCTACACACAGTATGAGACACTGGGTCGCCAACTCTCAGTATTCTGAAAAATGTTTTTTACATATTTGCTGACAGCGGGGTGCCCAATCCTGCTGTTGGCACTGTAAGGCACCCCCTCACCAGTGTGGGACACTGGGGAGCCCACTTCCAATGTACTGAAAAATGTTTTTTCCATATTTAACAACAGTGGGGTGCCCTATCCCCCTGTCAGCACTGTAAGCCACCACCCACTGTGGGACACTGGGGAGCACATTCCCAGTGTCCCCATAA
The DNA here is from genome assembly GCA_016271365.2 of Neoceratodus forsteri. Lineage (NCBI taxonomy): Eukaryota > Metazoa > Chordata > Ceratodontiformes > Ceratodontidae > Neoceratodus > Neoceratodus forsteri. The sequence goes on from CM028129.1 coordinate 697,513,451, forward strand.
ATGTTCTACCATACCACCCCCCCAGCAGTGTGGGACACTGCACAGCCCACCTCCAGTGTCCCCAGATATTCCAACAGTAATACCTGTAAAAAAGAAAACAGTCCCCCGACATCTTTTTTTATCCTGAACAAAAGAAAATGGTCCCTCATAGTCTACCCCGACCCCCTCTCCATCTCGACCCTCCCACTGAGCACCTACCACCCCACACACCCCCTTTTCCTATACTTACCAGTGGAGGTTGGTGGCTGTCATCTTCTGTGGACTGGGACACATCTGCACTCTTCAAAGCCGAATCGCAAACTGAAGAATCAAGGTAAGTGCTGTATAATGTCTTTCATTGCTGTTTTGAACTTATGGTGATATCTCAGCCATTTTTAGGTATTTTTTCACCAAATCTTCAACGTGGGATTTTTAGGACCCCACCTCATTAACACTCTCACTGTTGTTTTGTTACTTGGGCATGAAAGCTGATTTTGCAGTCACTGTGAGAAATCACCTTTCAGTGCCAGTGTTCATGAGGTGGGGTCCCAAAAAGGCCATGTTGAAAACCTGGTGAAAAAATTCCCAAAAATACCCGCGTTGGGAGTGTTCATTGAATTTTTTATATTCGCGTGCATAACTTATTTTGTCGCCAAATTTTCAACATAGCCATTTTTTCACAACGCCTCACGAACAGTACAGTTGTCATTTTTCACATCCTGCCCAAAATGTGTTTTTACACACGTGGCATGGAATAGTGGTCCGACACAGATTTTGCATTTTTCACCTACGGGGTTAATGACATGGGATCATATGAAGACTATGTTGAAAATTTGGGGTCAAACTATGAAACTGTGTCAGACTTATGACCATTCATTGAAGTTCCGCTTCACACACCCGTAACTTTGGAAATGTTAACTACTTTTACCGCAGATATCTACATACTGTAGCCTTCTTATTACCCCACCTCATGTATGTCCCAGCTGTTACTTTTCAAATCCTGCCCACAATATGTGTTTACACCTGTGGTGCAGAATGGCATTGCCATTGTGCATAATTACATTTTGGCATGCATTTCACAATTTATCTGTACTGGGGTACATGAGGTGGGGTAATAAGATGGCTATGCTTACAGTTTGGTAACTGTTGTTCTACACATGGAAGTGCAGGGCCTAGAGGGCCTTCCACACCTATATACAACTTCCTGCAGCTCTAAAGACTAAGGGTCTGAAATTGTAAAACAGTTAAGAACTTAAAGATCTCAGTTATTTAAAGCAACAATACTTTAAGTATTGAAGAGAAGATAAAATATTTAAATGATTGATATAATATCAATATTGAAACTAATCTTTGTGGATCTATACCTGCCCCTGAAGTAATGGAAGCTGCAGGAAGATTGAATTAATTTTATACAGTTGTTATTAACTTCCATATTGTATTTTTACTAAATCAATCAACAGAAGAATTGTTATTTTATTATGGTGTTTGATGTGGCTAAGGTACTATTATGGGAAGAATAACTGCACATATGCTACTACAAGGAGTTTTGGTAAAGAGATCAGCTTTCCTTCTGTTTATAGTTTAATTCAATCAAAAGGAAGTGTTTGTGTACGAAGGAGAAATGGATTCACAAATGAATGGAGACAATTTACAAAGAAAGTTAGTCAAACAAAAAAAGATAGCTTTGGGACTAGATTTGGGATAGAAAGTGTATCCATAGCCCTTTTATATTGGCTCAAAGTGGGGACATGGAGACAAACCTAGGACCAAGAAAAAATGTAGGTATAACAGTAATTCATGAAAATGTACGAAGTTTGGTGAATAAAATTGATGAGTTTAGATTATGGGCCAGGGAGGAAAAGCTGGATAAAGTAGCGATATCTGAGTCCTGGTTGCACCAAGGAATTAAAGATACCGAAACACATATAAATGGATAAGGGTTGCAAAGAACAGCTAGGGAAAGTGTGTGTGTGTGTATGGGGGGTGATGTTGTATATTAAGGATAATATGGGTCCCTTTAAAACAATATTGTCTTAGAATTTGGAAGGAATGGATTGCTTGTTGGTAGAGTTAATATCTATAAAAATAATGGTAGGTGTAATGTATGCCCCTCCCAAACTAAAGTAAAAGCAAACTTAATATTCTGGCAAATAGACTAATTAATTCAGTGAAAGGCAAGTATGATATTGACAGGTGATTTTCATGCAGACTGACCCAAGAGAGAAGCCAAAATTGAAAGCAAGTTTAGAGGTTCTGGGGTTGAAACAAATAATTCAAAGTCCAACCAGAAACTCTAAAACTCTAAATCAGGCCTCCATCCTTGACATACTTTTTGTTTCACAAGGTATTAAAGCTGGGAATGGGAAGGTAATGCCTCTAAACCTGGGAGATCATAGCCCTATAAAATGTAGTATTGATTTACAGAAGCCCCCTAAGAATGAAATAGCGTCTTATTGGATTACAGACTTAAAAATATTCAGTTTAAAAGCTTTTAGAAATAGCTTGTCCAACATCAGATGGGATGGCTGCTTCAAATACTTGATTTGAATTAGCAGTCCCGGATTTCGCTAATACCTAAGGGACATCATTAATCAGCATGCACCAAGGACTCAAAAGTAATTAAGAGGGATGTATTATGGTTAACTGACAAACTTAAACTCAAATAAGAATTGGGAACTGTCTGTGGAAAAAGGCAAAATGAACTAAAGAACAAGAAGATTGGATTAAATTTAAAACTGGTGAAATAAATGTGCCAAAGAAATAAAATTGGCTAAAAATAGTATTACTTGAATAGCATAACTCAAGCAACTGACCCTAAAAATTCTGGAACAGTGTTAAAAGCTTGAAAATCCAATAAAAACAAGAGCATCATTTAATCTGATTGATCATGATATCTTGATAGGGATCAGTCAGAAGTAGTGGGTTTATTAAACAAATATTTTACAGATTTGCCAGAGTTAAAGCTACAGGACCCAAATATAAAAACATCTGAAATTCTTATACCAGAGATAATAAATGAAATGAAGCAAGACAGAAAGAGCTCATCTGAAGGAATCCCAGGACCCAGCTTCAGGTTTAAAATATTATTAGTTAAAGAAGTGGAAACAGAACTAAGAACCCTGAAGATGAACAAGTCTAGAGGTCTAGATGGCATAGAGGCTAGAGTTCTAAGATTGGGAGCAAATATTTTGGCCCCAATGACAACTTACCTTTTTAATTGGAGTTTATGAAGTACTACCTTTCCTGAGATTTGGAAAGTGGGAAAAATAATTCTTCATATTTAAAGGCAGGGACAATACAGTTTCATCAAAATTACAGGCCGATTGCTCTGCTTTCAGTTTTATCAAAGGTTTTGAAAAAAACAAGTACACAAACAATGTTATCAATATTTAGACCAAAATGAAATGCTGTCAGATTTCCAGCACAGATTCAGAGCAGGGAGGTCCACGTACACTGCTCTAATTGACTTTATTAACCTAGTAACATCATCATTGAATTTAGGAAAGTGTACTGGGGCAGTGTTCATGGACCTCAGTAAGGTGTTTGATCTTGTAGATCATGGGTTATTGCTAAAAATACTATATGGGATTGTGGTCCAAGAAGAGCCTTTACAATGGTTTAAATCATACTTCTCAGGAAGGCAACAGTGTGTGATGTATGGAAATTTTGTATCAGGTTTAAAAGAAATAAAAAGAGAGTCCCACAAGGCTTGATACTGGGCCCATTGATATTTAATGTGTACTTCAATGATATGAGCAATAACACTTCTGGCTGAGGGTTAGATTTTATGCAGATGACACAGCTCTTGTGGCATCTGTAGATGACAATGTCTGCCTGAGTAGAAACTCCAGGAGGACATAGCTCCATGGAAAAATGTTTAGGGACTCCATGTCTATTACATAATGCAAAGAAACACAGTACTCTGTTTACACTGGCTCCCAAGAGAAAACAAAATTGGATTAAACATCAAACTCCTGGATGGAAGTGCTGTAACAAACATTAAAACTTACAAATATTTAGGAGTTCTGGTTGACAGTAGAGTAATCTATACAGAACATAAAAATTCATTAGTTAATAAGGTAAATCAAAGATTGAGAGTTTTGAGGAGGATCTCCAGCTGTCTCACAAAGAAGGCAAGGACAAAATTGATGGAGCAGCTGTTAATCCCAGTCTTAGAATATGGATCTCAACTGTATATAAATTAACCCCAAACATTGTTGAGAAAGATAGACCAGATGTATTATAGATTAGCAAAATTTGCAACAAAAAGCAGATATGGAACCCATCACTGTAAAGCATATGAAATGATAGAATGGTTGCAACCTGGAAGGAAAAGACAATGGGCAGGATTCACAAAGAAGATGCGCCTGGTGCAACCAGATGCGCTGGTGCAAATCAGTGCGAGCCCACGCATAACTATTTACAGAGGCATGCACTGTGCCAAGCGCAACACCACTGTGAATCGCCACAGGACACAACAGCAACTGCAGATGCACCAGCGCAACCAGCCGATGCACCAGGGTACAGGATGTCCTCAGTCACACAAGGAAGCCAGGCAGAACAACTGGAGCAAAACAGCAGGGCAAGAGGAGCAACCACAGAACTGGAACAAACAGACCCATGGACACGGTGTAGAGATAAAACATGTTTATAAAAGGTAATGGGCATATAAACTGTACAAACCAAATGTCAGAAAAGGAACAACAGCATCAACAAACGGGAAGGGAGCAGGGATGGAAGGAAGACAGGAAAGGGACAGAAACAGGGACAGGGTAGGAGTAACTATCTTGGGATGTCCCAGAAAGTAGGCAGGGGACACTGGCGGTGCCGTGCCCTGCCACGCAGCACCCTGGCACAGACCAGAAGGCACAGCATGATGCCCTGCAGGGCTGCTGACAGGTGCTGAACAGTCTGTGAGAGAGGATGCAGGGCCACCTGGATGGCCACACGGATCCTCCGGTCCACATCTACTGGTGCAGCACCACCACCCGCATCAGCATGTTGAGCCAGAACACCTACAGCAAACAACAGAAAGAACACACACTGAGGGCCAGAACATGGAACACAACCCCACCCACCACCACTGCACAGAACCAGAAAGACAGCAATCATGGAAAGAGGTACTTACCCGCTCTGGCAGGGCACCAGGCCTGGCACTCATGTATCACCGACGATGCTCCTCAGCTGCATCTGTGGCCTGCTGCCTGGTCCCGGTCCTGCAAAACACAACAAACAGCACCATGAGCAAACAATGCCACCATGCAGGATGCAGTGCCCCAGCCCCCCCGCCAGCGTGTGGCCATGCAGCAGAGAGTGATGCCAGGCCGTGAAGCACCCGGTGTTAGCAGGCACACACAGCCATGCTCTTCCCCCTCCAGCACCAGGGCAGTGCAGCATGGGAGCACCATGAGGGCAGTGATATACACACCCAGCATGTGCCATACAAGGATACAGCTGAAGAACACCTACCTGGACATGGCAGTGCACCCCTGCGTGCATGGCACCACAGCAGTGCAAACTGCTCTGGGTCCTGCCTCTGGAGGTCACCATAGTGATATCTGCACTGTTCCCCTGTGCGTGGCATCCCAGTACGGCGCACGATCCATGATGCAATGGAGGCCCACACCTGGGCCCTGGGCACATGGAGGTCCTCCTGTCCAAACAGGTGCCCCTCCACTGCCATGACCTGTGCTATAAGATGTAGCAGCTCCATCTGTAACCAGTTCATGGCCCTAGGCACCATTCTCCCAGCCCTAGGCATCTTACACTGTGATCAGACAGTGGCAAGGTGCAAACAGGAAAAGCACCATCTAGCGAATGTTTTGCACCACGTGAAACAGTGAGGCACGTGCAGCACAGCGCACTGAATGTGAGGCATGAATGGCCACTGGTGACAAGCCGGCACATGTGCACACCATCATGCAATGGTGTTACATGGTCCGGACATGGTCGCAAGCGACATGCGTTATGAGGGGCACCATGTTGTGCACGGTACGCGCCATGAACATGTACTGCATAGTGCATGATCCATGGAGAGGGCCTGATCAGTGCTGCATGGACAGTGCATTGTGGGACACACTGCATGATATGGCACATGGCACCATGATTGTCAGGGGTGCAATGGTGGAACTGGGCAGCGGCAGAATGGTGCATCATGGGAGATGCGCTGCATCACTTGGACACTGCTCATGCGTGATGAATGCACCATGTAGAATGCCCCCAAGAGGTAGCCAGACTCAGAGCGGAAGTAAACTGGGTCAGGAGTACCATCACCCCTATCCAGGGACCACCCAGTCCAATGCAACTGCCTCAAAGGATGCCGAGACGAGGAGCACTTGGATGACAGTGGGCCCACAGAGGTTAGAGCGGTCAGGCAGAGGCACATCCCAGATCCTATTCCACTAAGAACTCATATGCCACACTGGCAAATGAAGACAACCAAATAGAGGTACCTAGAGAAGTGGAAGGAAAGGATGTGGAGGTTAGCCAGGAGGTGAACTCAGAGGAGAACGCAGTGGACCCAGAGGAGGAGGAGGAGGAAGCAAATCTCTGGTGGAGGACTCCATCAAAGAGGGATCCAGCTAGGGACACAGGAGGGGAGGACAGGGAGGTGAGGTGCCTACCAGGTGCACGGCATGGAGGGATGGAAGGAAGATCCTGGGGATCACTGGGAAGGCAAGACGGAGGGTGAGCTGGATGTCATTATCCACCTAGGTACTAATGACCTGGCAAATGGGGAGCCAAAGGAAGTTCAGGAAGAGTTTAGGAAACTGGGGAGGTCTCAGCAAGTAGCTACTTCTGTCACTTTCTGAAGTACTACCTGTGAGAGGGCAGGAGACATAGAGTGCATGCACCAGGAACTTTAACTCATGGTTGAAGAACTGGTGCTGTGAGGAAGGGTTGGATTCATTGGTGACTGGGGACCCACCTGGAGGATGGAGGTTTGTTCAAGCCTGACGGCCTGCATCCATCCTGGAGGGAATCCAAGCACTCAATGATAAGTTTAAATGCTTATTGACAAGCATTTAAACTAGCAAAGGGGTGGCAGGCCAGCAAGGAGGGTACCCACTTGCTCACCCCCACAGCTAGCAGTGGAACCAATGAACCAGAGGAGGGGCTATCTCTGCAAAGCAGTGTGCAAAGATGGAGATTAGTTCCCAAGAGGTGGATAAGCAGAAAGGGGCAAAATTCAGCAGAAGGGCAGACAGCAAGGAGAACCAGGGATAAATGACAACCAAGGAAGGGCTGGGTAGAACTGTGAAACAGTCTAGGGAGGTCAAATCATGGAAAGCCATGTGTGCAAATGCCAGGAGCCTTAGCAACAAGATGGAAGATCTGGAGGCTGTCATGGTGCAGTCAGACCTGGACATTGTGGCCATCACTGAAACCTGGTGTAATAACCACGACTGGGAGATGGCCATACCTGGCTACAACATATTCAGAAGAGACAGAGCAGGCAGGAAGGGAGGAGGAGTGGCACTGTATGTGAAAAATGACATAAGGGCCACAGAGATCCAGGAGGAACAAAATGGGGGAGAGATACTGTGGGTTAAGCTGGAAAGGAAAATGGGGACAGCCATCCACACAGGTGTGGTCTATAGACCACCAGCACAGGAGGAGGAAACAGATAAGGCGCTGATGCTAGCCATCCAAAGGATGGCAGACAAGGGTGAGGTAGTACTGGTTGGAGACTTCAATATTCCAGACGTGGACTGGAGCATCCCAGCAGCAGCATCAACTAGGAGCAGATTTATCCTGACTCTCTTCAGGGTGCGCCTTCCTCAAGCAACTGGTCATGGAACCAACTCGGCAGAAGGCAATACTGGACCTTGTGCTCACAAACAGGGACAGTGTGATGGGGGTAACAGTGGGGGAGCACCTGGGAAACAGTGATCACCAGTCATTGTGGTTTGAAATCACAGAAAGAGCAGAACCAAACCACACAAAAACACGTATCCTGGATTTTAGGGGGGCAGACTTTGGGAAAATGGGGAGATACTTGAAAGAGGCATTAAGGGGAATGGGACAGGAATCAGGGGTTGAGGAACAGTGGGCAGTATTTAAAATGGGGATTACAAGAACAACAGAATTATGCATTAAACAGGTTAGCAAGAGGAAAGGAAGAGGAGACCATTATGGTTTTCCAAAGAGGTAGCAAAAGAAAGTGAAAGCCAAAAAAGATTGCATTCAGGCAATACAAAAAGACACAGGCAGAAGGGGATAGGGAGAAGTACCAGAGAAGCAAAGGGAGGCAGGGAGGTAGCAAGGGAAGCCAAAGCTCAGACAGAAGAGCACATTGCAAAATCAGTGGGTAGAGGGACAAAACCTTTTACAGGTACATAAGTGAAAAGAAAGACAAAGGAGGGATAGTGAGACTGAAGGGGAGGATGGGGCCACGTGGAGGATGACAACAGTAAAGCTGACATATTGAACAGGTATTTCTGCTCAGTCTTTACTGAGGAAGAGGGGGTAATGGGTCTGAAGGAGTACAAGGGTGAGAATGGTGCAGAAATGGACACAAGTCCCTTTACACGAGAAAGGGTCCTGAAGGAACTGGAAGTAATAAGAGTTGATAAAGCAATGGGGCCAGATGGGTGCACCCCAGGTCCTTAAAGAACTAAGAGAGGTGGTGGCTGAACCTCTGGCTATCCTGTTTAGCCGATCACTGGAAACAGGGGAGGTAGCCAAAGACTGGAGGACAGCAGATGTAGTCCCCTTATACAAAAGTGGGAACAAAGAGGAAGCAGGAACTACAGACCAGTCAGCCTCACCTCGGTAGTGGGGAAGATCATGGAAGCACTACTGAAGGAGAGATTGGTAGAACATCTGGTTGTCAATGGACTACAGGACCCAAGGCAGCATGGTTTCACCAGGGGGAGGTCATGTCAGACCAATCTCGTTGAATTTTTGACTGGGTGACTAGGGAGGTGGATCAGGGAGGGCAGTGGACATGGCCTATCTGGACTTCAGTAAGGCCTTTGACACTGTGCCACATAGAAGACTATTACACAAACTGGGGAATATGGGTGTTGGCAGGACAGTAGTGTGGTGGGTAGGTAACTGGCTGGGTGGCAACACAGAGGGTGGTGGTAAATGGCTGTCACTCCACAGAGGGAAGAGTGACCAGTAGGGTACCACAGGGATCAGTGCTGGGACCGGTCCTATTCAACATCTTCATCAGTGACATTGCTGAGGACCTAGAAGGCAGAATTTCACTGTTAGCTGATGACACAAAGCTCTGTAACAGAGTAGACACACCAGAGGGTGTAGACAGAATGAGGCGACCTGCAGAAACTTGAAGAATGGTCAGGGATTTGGCAGTTGAAATTCAATGCAAAGAAGTGCAAGATAATGCATATGAAGTACAAAAACCCTGGCACAATATATCAGTTGGGGGTGAGGATATAGCATGCACCAAGCAGGAAAGGGATCTTGGGGTTATCATCTCTGATGACCTCAAGGTAGGGAAACAGTGTGACAAGGCAGCAGGTAAGCAAATAGGATGCTGGGATGTATAGGCAGGGCATCACCAGCAGGAAAGGAGGTCATAATTCCGCTATACAAGACACTAGTGAGGCCCCACCTGGAGTACAGTGTACAGTTCTGGAGACCTTACCTACGTAAGGACATAGACAGGGTAGAGAAGGTTCAGAGGAGGGCAACAAAGATGGTGCATGGATTGCACACAAGTTCCTATGAAGACAGGTTGAAGGAACTGAACATGTACTCCCTGGAGGAGAGGAGGAGAGAGGGATATGATAGAGACATACAAGTATCTTACAGGGAGGAACAGGGTACAGGAAAACACTATTTTTAGCGAAAAGATGTTCCAGGACTAGAGGGCATGGGATGAAGTTGGAGGAGGACGATTCAGAGGAAACATGAGAAGAATTTCTTCACAGAACGGGTGGTGGACAAGTGGAACACCCTGCCAGAGGAAGTGGTGGGGACTGAAACAATCACAGGTTTAGAATGCATGGGATAGACATAAAGGAATTCTGGAGGTCAGGGTAAGGGGCAACAGACTTCTAGGAAAACAAACTGAACACAAGCTCAAATGAGCAGACTGGGTGGGCCATAGGCCCTTGTCTGCACCGACACTGTCTATGTATCTATGTAATGCCACAGGTAGGTACAGCACACAGAGCAACACCGGTGCAGGAACAGTGTCACCACTGCCAGCACGCACACTGCTGCTGCCCTAACAGTGTGTGCCACCACATGGCAGTCCCCCTCCACCCTGCAGCCGTTGCAGGGGTGGCATCCAGGTATGATGTGGCATCACAGTGGTGGCACACATGCTGCAGGGGTACTAGGACATACACATGGCAGACTGGATGGTGACACACACCCTATGGTGGCTACACAGTATCCTCACCATTGCCTGGGTGCCGGAGGCACATGCACCGTCCACATGGACCACATACCATGGTGCATGTCCACCTGTGCTCAGCTGCCCACATGGGAACCATGGCACAGGCCACCAGCAACACAGACCATGATGAGGCTGCAGTCAGTGGGAGATCGGTGCAGGTCCATGTGTACACATGGGCAAGTCTGACACCAGGATGCTTCTCACCACAGTGTTCAACATGTCTGAGGAAGCAGGTGCCACCACCAGGCAGTGACCAAACTTCATGAAGGAAGAGGAGAGGGCACTCATTGGGGCATGCCCTATGCCTGGATATACTCACTGGCAGGCAGCCGGCGGCGCGCGGCAGGCTGGGAGGAGGTGGCCCGGCATGTGAACGCGGTGGCACCATTCAACCCACAGTGCAGGAGTGCCGTAAGCATTGGAATGATGGCCAACAGAGGGCCAAGAAGAGGGTGGCCAACATCCAGGCATCCCTGAGGTGGACAGGGGGAGGACCCAGCTCAGTGGCACAGCTCAGGCCCAATGAGGCCTTCCTGGCCACCAGTGTGTCAGAGATAGCTGTGCATGGTGTCTCAGGGGGTGGCTTCTGGGGGGGGCAGCCTGTCGCATCATGGTGAGTGGCTGTGCGTCCTGTCCAGGCCATGCCATGGACAGGCATGCGTACCCGGCAGTGTGTTGCTGACCATGCTGTGTGTCATGTGCATCCTGTGCAATAACCATGTTTTCCTTTCTCTCTTCCACAGCTCCATCGTGACTCCAGGGTGTGGCCATGGCCGACCGTGCAGCCCTCATGGGTGATGATGTGGGCCCACCCCATGGGGCCGATGACACTAACGTGGGCATGTCCACCCCTGCAACATCCATGCTCCACGCACCTCCGGTCATGGTCCCTGTGGCAGAGGGCCCTGCAGCCCCTCCACCAGCGCTTACAGTACCGATGGTGGGCATCGATGGTTGAGGGACCTGGCTGGGTTGTCTGATGCTGACCCAGTTGAGGCGGTGGACATAGCGGATGCACTCATCATGCTCGCCAATGGCATGCAGGGTGAGGGCATTGGCACTGACGCATGTTCCATTGTCAGCAGTGCCACTGCCATGGTCGATGGTGGTACTCACGGCATGGGGATGCCTGTGCACAGGAACCTGGGTGCCAATGGCGTTCCATCATGGTGGACACTGGTGCAGCAGCAGCACGGTGCCCAGGGCCGTATGTGCCTTGCCCTGCACTGCTGCCCAGTGCAGTGCTGGTGTCATTGGTGGCATCCAGGCAGGGCGCTGTGCATGCACCCCACTGCAGTGGGCCTGGTGGATGACATACATGGACAGCAAGCGGCAGTGCCCAGCCCATCACGCACATCACAGCCTGACAGGGTGCATCCACCGCCTGTGGATGACCCTGATGAGGCCGACCCATCCCCAGTATGTTGGCACCGCCACCATGCCGCATCACCTGCTGACGACATGGGTGCCTACCTTGACCTGTTGTGGGCAACTGTGGACAGTCAGGAGGCACTCTAGGTGGAGTTCCAGAGCCACAGGGCCATCATTGGTCCAGAAGCATAAGTCCACAGTGGCGTGGCATGCTCAGATGCTGGCTGAGACATGCCTCATGTGGGTGGGCATGACCACAGCCATGGAGCGGATTGTGGTAGCTGCAGAAGCAGTGGCTGCATCCACAGCAAGCCGTGGACAACGTGCATCCAGCCAGATGCCCAGGAGCACATCCCAGCCACCCCAATAGTAGGGGTCAGGGGCCCCTGCTGCTGACCCCATCACCACTGGCATCCACCCCACCAGCCATGGCTCAGCTAGTGGCGCCGGACAGTCACGCCACTGAGCACCGTTCACGGTCTCAGTGCAGCACCCTGAGGGGTCCCTGGGGACACCCCTGTGGCAGTGATGCCACCCCATCACCCAGCGGCTGTGGCAAAGGCCGCCCATGTGTCCTTGGTGGTTGTGGGGCAGCCCTGTGATGCCCATGCCCAGGGACCTGTGGTGGCAGGTGGCATGCCGTCGCGTACTGGATGCCCTGTGGGTGGTGCCAATGCTAATGTGTGGGCGGTCACCAGCCACATGGTTGCCCTGGCACCCCTGTGCTGCCTGCAGGTTGTCCAGTGTGTTTATGTATACCGCCTGTCGTGCCATGTGTCATGGGAAAGATGAGTGCACTATGGTGCCTGCAGCAACCGTGTGATGGCCGCAGTGCATACTGACCTGACACAGTTTGGGCATGGTCTGTGTGGTTTTGAGGTGATGCATGGAGCCTGTGTGTGAGTGTGTATGTCCCCCACCGTGTGCATGCACCTGCGTGTGCACCCCTGTGTGGCATATGGTGTCTGCCATTCCACCGTCATGCTGTCCCTACACTGTAGTGCTCACACCTGCACACATACCAACCTGCGTACTCACCTGTGTGTCCCGAAGTGTTCCTCCACCACTCATGTGTGGTATACCCGTGCCCTTGCCTCCAGCCTGGGATCCATGCACCCATGCCTGCCTTCTTCTCCATGGTCCCCAGGGTGTGCCCTGGCCATGCCCTCTCCTCCTCCCCGGAACTGTCACCCTCACTGGCCTTGACAGGTATCCCATGGTCATGGGCCATGTTGTGTAGCATACAACAGGCCAGGAGTATGCCACAGGCGTTCTCAGGACTGTACTGTAGGGCACCACCTGACTGACACAGGCACTGGAAACACATCTTGAGCATGCCGAAGACACGCTCGATGATGGCGTGTGTCGCGATGTGTGCCTCATTGTAGTGTTCTTCCAGCACTGTTCTGGGTCATCGGATGGGGGTGAGGAGCCAGGGCCACAATGGGTATGCGGCGTCACCTGTAGGAGTAAACATGTCTCCATTAGTACATGGTGTTACACTGTGGTGTGTGCCCTGACCTCATCCCACCCTCTGTGTTGTGTGCCCCCGTCCTGCTCCCCACCCATGCAGCCGCATGCCTGGAAGTCCTGCATCCCTGCCTCAGCTGCCACTGTCTGCCCCATCCATCATGTGGTGCACATAGGTCGCATGCCACTCTGCATCCGCCATACACCCTTCCACACCCCTGCTGTTCCAGTGCCCTCATGCATGCAACTGCCACCCACAGCCCACCCCATGTGTCCCAGACATGGTGCCACCCTGTGCTTCTGGCGCTCAGTCACATGTACCTAACAGGTGTCCACTTTGGATGTCCCAGGCCTCGAACCCCATGCAGAGTGCTGACTGGTGCCATATGTATGCATCATATGCGCTCCCAGGGTGTGTGTGTGCAGGCATTGTAATGCGCCCTGGCATTGCACACACCACCTGGCAGTTCACTGAATGGTACCCTTTCGATTCATGTATGTGATGCCCTCCTCACCAGGTGGTGCACTGATTACATGGGTGCAGTCGATGGCTCCATGACACCCGGCATGCGTGCACCCTGTGGAACCCTGCATGACTTCTGTCCACTCTGCCTGCATGCTGGGGAATTTTATGTATTCTGAAACATGCGGTAGCTGTGCAGTGAGGAACTGTGTGAGGAGGCGGGATGTTAAGACCTGTGATATGCCAGTGGTGTCCCCTGTAAGCCTCTGGAAGGTTCCTGTGGTGAGCAGGCACATGTCTGTTGTCACCTTGGTCTCCACCGAGATGGCATGACCTCGTGCGGTGGGTGCCTGCATCACATCATTGTACAGCTCACGTAGCTGCCTCAGCATGGCCCTGGTGCAGCGGTATCGCTGACTGTCTCCACCTCTGTCAGCTGCTCGAAGGACAGCTGGGCATGGTACCATCATGTTGCTGGCTGCCTACGGTTCCTTCCGGCATCCTGCCTTCTCCTCCACCTCATTAGGGCACCAGCAATGGCAACTGTTGCCAGGTTCATCCCTTCTGTCGCTGTGGCCCTCTGGTGTAGCTTGCTGCCTGGTGTTATTGCTGGCAGTTTGCCTGCCTGTTCCTTACCTTTTGTCTGGTTCCACTCCCCCTCTGACTGTGGATGTGTGCAGCTGTTGTCATTCCATTGATGGCCTGCTGTGTGCTGTACATAAGTCTCCTTCTTTGTACTTATCTTTCTTTGGTGCATCTTGGATTTGCCCCATTGATGCACCCTGGTTGTCTCTGTGAATCAGGATGCACTGTGTGTGCATGGGTATGCCCCTGCATATGCACCGATGTCATTACGTTAGCCTATGGCAGATGTCTTATGGTACAGGGCATCTCATTTGCACTGGCACTTTCTCCCTGTTCCTGAATTGGCCCTGGCGCTGATTTCTGACTTGCGCCGTGCAGCTGAGTTGCACTTGGCGATCTGTTTTTGAATCCAGTCCAATACATATTTGGTTAACTTGGTGCCATAAATTTATTAACTCGGTAGGAACCATCCATTATGAAACTTGGTAATAGTTGAATCTTTAAAGGAAGGAAGTACAATTTAAGACAAAATAGTCTGAATATACCTATATGTAGATCATTCAACAGAGTGGGAGATGCTACTTTACAGATGAATATTCCTAGGTTCTGGAAAGAATTGCCAAATGACCTAAACATTATGAAACACAAACCACTTTTAAACTGCTCCTGAAAAGACATTTGCAGTCTGACTGTAAATGTTTCTTGTGAGTTCATATATTTGTAGCATTGTATAGTTGTAAGTAATGTAACTATGTATATTGATAAATGTTTTAGTTTATGTATTGCACAGGACATTGTTGAAAATAGGGATGAAACCCTAACAATTTGTATCCTGTATAAAAATTAAATTTTATCATCAGCATGTGCATCTATGGTGGGATTGGAGTGCAGGGTCTGAAGCATCCTGCACTCCCACAATAAAATAGGGATACTATTAGACTATTTCAAAAAGTAAGGAAATTCATTTAAAAAAACTTCATTAATGCATTAGTTAGGGTTCATATTAAAGTGACAAAAGTATGGAAATGTAGTGTTAGGGTTCCCAACCCTAACACCCCAACTTATCCCCAACACACAACTTTGCCACACTTACCCACCCCTACTGTGCACATACCAACAGGTGTGGGTGTGCCTTGGGACGTCGGCCCTAATGCTCACCCCATTCTTTCTACACTGTACCATCTTACCTTCCTTAAAAATGGAATGGGTGAGCATTAGGACTGATGACCCCAAGGTACACCCCGACACCTGTTGGTGTGTGGACAGTGGGTGGTGGTGGTAGGGTGTGTGGGTGAGATGGGGTGTTAGGGTTGTGAACCTGAACACCACATTTTCATACTTTTGTTACTTTAATATGAACCCTAACTGATGCATTAACAAAGTTTTTTTGCAATGAATCTCTCACATTTTGAGATAATATAATAGTATCATTATTTTATTGTGGGAGCATATGGTGCTTCGGACCCTGCACTCCAATCCGCTGTAGATGTGTATGATGATGATAACATTTTTATTTTTATACAGAATACAAATTGTTAGGGTTTTATGCCTATTTTCAACAATGTCCTGTGCAATACATAAACTAAAACATTTATATATATTTATGCAATAGGTGTGGACATAAGCGGAGTGTGTATGTACAGTTACTACGCCACACTCTGTTTATGTACACAGTTTCTATGTCACGATTCCACCCCACACCCTCACTGGATGGGCGGCACTACTTCAGTTCTGTGGTTTGTAGTGTTCTGTAGTTGCATAAAACCACACATTCCATGCAACAATCTTTCACACACAACTAGAATGTTCCTGCATTAAAACTTTTATTTTCAGTTACCTCACTTCCCTGTTCCACACCTACTCTGCAGTCTTATTTTACTGCAGCTTCTGTGTTTTTTTAAAAGCAAAATCCATTCTGCATTCTGCTCTGCTCGCATTCAACCCCCAAAGTGACACACACCATCCCCAGCAACAGCTGCATATGGGATTCATTACTCAGCACAAAAATATTTTACCTGCAGCTTCTGGTTTTTTTTTTTTTTACAGCACTCTTTGTTCCACTTTCAGTCTCCTGCTCATACGCTGGCTGTCTGCCCACCAAGCGGGTATGCACAACACATGCACTCTCATTCGCTCCATCCGCAACCACAAACACACTGTACCACCACCGAAATCGAAAGGGAGGATCAGCCAGATAACACCGCTATCATTAATTTTACTTTAAAAATACAAAAACCAAACACAAACTGATGTGAGACTGAACTCGCAACCTGGTTTCCTCGCTAAGCAAGAGCTGCCGCAGTCATGTCTTGGAAGCTGTTCAACCCACGCCACACAGTCACAGCCAATAAAGTGCTGAGCTGAAATCTATACCAGTCAGCTGTTACATAGTAGCATCAGCATTGGCGCCATGATGACGCCCACTAGCAATGCCCATAGAAACAAGGCACACTAAATATGGAGACACACTTTTTCAACAAAAAGTCCCATAAATGTGCTTAATTAAAAAAAATATAGAAAATACAAGGGAAAAACAGAATAACTTATAACACAAGATACTCCCCTATTGCATAAATAGAATATGCAGGAGGGACCTTGTGTGATACATGATTTATGCATACTCGTGCTGTTTGCCCTTGGCAACCTCACTCATGTCTTGCATCACTTGTGAGGTTACTCAAGGCCAAACAGCACTTGTGTGCATAAATCATGTATCACACAGGTTACCCTGAGGGATACATGATGACGGCTGATTTAAAAGATTGTCAACTTATTGATTTTTCAAAATACAAACGCCAACAGAGTGAATAGAGCGTATCATTAACAAGACAAAACCACACACAACCCTCCCCACCCAACCCTCCCCATAAGAGTCCTCCTCCCACCCACAGAGTGTGCCAGTCGACCCAGTGATACAATACTAGAAAAGTAATGGGTCCAATGGGATTTGTGCACAAAGGGGAGCCAGAGGAGCCTCAGGGAAAGTTATTTCACTTATAAAGCATAAAGCTTGCCCCATTTTTTGTTGAAAAGATGTAATCTGTGACAAATGCTGGCAATCAGGTGCCCCATCCAAAGACAAAAACAGAGCTCATGTAACCACTCACGGTATGAAGTGGGTGATTGGTCCAGCCAATGTTTAAGGACCAATTTTTTAACTGCCATGGATATAAGTGCAATATGGTATTTCTTTTCCTTAACCACAATCTGGGTATAGTCCCCTATAATGCATATTTCTGGAGTGAAGAGACCTTCCAAGCCCAGAAGGGGGTCAGCATGAGTTTCAATTGAGCCCCATGGGGTGAAACCTTCTCACAGGACCAAAGAATATGTAAAATTGTACTGTCTGCTTTGCCACATCTAGTGTAGGCAGAAGGAGAGACGACCCATCTTAGCCAATTTGACAGGCATATAATACATGTTATTTAAAATATGACTTTGGTTGAATCTTAACCTATCTTGAGTGGTATAATTATACAGATCCTTCCAAATACGTACCCAATTGAGTGTGACATCCGGCATCAGGACCTGCCAGACCCTAGAGCCCACGGTGGGGTGTGAAGTGTAGTGAGAAGAAATGAATATACCATGGAAGTCCCGTGGGGTCTAACTGCCAAATCTTGTATCTGACCCAGCAGGCTGCCGAAATCAGAAGCTCCTGGAGTGGGGCCAAAGTGTTGTAATAGCAGATGTCTTAATCGAAAGATCTTGAAAATGTGAGGCTGACCCAGCTGGAACTTCAGCAGGATCTCTGGGGAGGAAAGAAGAGAGTCCTGAGAAAAGAAATCCGATACACTGACCCCACATAATTGGGGAAGTCAGCCAGTAGAAAGAATACTATCTCCAATTTTAATATTAGGTTAGATGGTATAGGCTGAGAAGTATCTTTAGAATGTAAAATTTTAAGAGAGGTGCTTATTGTGAGAAAACTTTAACAGATGTACCAATTACCGAATTGTGGGGAGGTGCTGGTAGAAATTTCCAGGGGAAAAGAAGAAGGCGGAAGCAGAAAGACTGAAGGAGTGGAATAGGTGAGACTCTATCTGTATCCAGGGAGGGATATAGTCCCCTTCTGTGAGCGTTTGATGAGTGGAGAGCCATTTACCACATTTGTAAAGATGGCTGGCCCAATAATAGAGCAGGAAATTCGGAGTCGAAGACCACAGGATTCTTTGAGAAGTCCTAGTTTAAGATATGAACATCTAGTGGACTTATCTAATCAGATACATTTTGTGATGAGTGTGTGGATACATTGGAAAAAAGATAGAGGAAGCCAGATATTTAGCATGTTTAAGGGATAGAAGAGTCTGGGTAAGATATTCATTTTTATGATGTTGATCCTGCCCCACAGGGACATTGGGAGAGCGTTCCATCTCAGAAGATCATGTTGAATAATGGTTATAAGATCGTTGAGGTTTAGCTTCCTCATGAGAGAAGGATCAGTGGATAAAAAGACACCAAGATATTTGATAGACCTAAAGGACCAGCACATTCCGAATCGGGTAAAGTCAGCTCTATATGTAAAATGATTAAGGGGGAAGATTTCAGTTTTATTACAATTCAGCTTGTAGTTGGAGAAAAGACTATACTGATTAATCACTTTTAGGGTTTCAGTGAGAGAAGCAGAGGGGTGCGAGAGGTGCAAAAGGATATCATCAGCATATACTGAAAGAGATAGTGCTGATCCTCCAACTGGTATGCTGAGTATATTAGGGGAGGTTTTAAGTTGCCTGATTAAAGGTTCCAGGTAAAGGCTGAAAAGAAAGGGGGACGGGGTCAGCCTTGCTGAGTACCAGTACGGAGGGAAAAACAAGAGGAGAATACACCATTACAATAAGTCTTGGCTGACGGGGAACAGTAGATCGTTTGAAGCCATCGCAGAAATAGGGGAGGGAAGTCCATTTTCAGTAGAGTTGACCATAAGAAGGCCCAATCAACTCTATCAAAAGCCTTCTTGGCGTCAAGTGAAATTAGGGCCATGGGAGTAGGGGAGAATTTAGTGGCTTGAAAAAGCGTGGGACAGTTTAAGTAAGTGGTCCGCTGAGGATCTGCAGTAACGAACACACCTGCTCGGACTAAGCAAGTGTGACCAAACTTTCCATTCTCAGCAAAATTTTAGTGAGAATTTTAGTTTCGCAATTTAGAAGGGAGATGGGATGATAAGTGGCTGGTTGAGAAGGGGTTTGTCCAGTTTGAAGAGAAGCACACTTGTCGCTTCTAGGAGAGAGGGGTCTAATGAGTTGGAAGAGAATATAAACTGGAAAAGGTGGAGTAAGAGGGGAGAGAGTTCTTTGATGAAGAGTTTATAAAATTAGATGGAAAACCATCCGGCCCTATAGCTTTATCCAGTGCTAAACTATTAATGGCCACTTTGACTTCAGACAAGGAAATAGGAGATGATAGGAGGATCTGCTGATTATCCAGGAGACAGGGAAGTGGGATATTGTCTAATTAGGGCCCCATCTCATCAGTGCTAGGTGAAGATGTTTGTTGACCGTAAAGTGCACTGTAAATGTTTTCAAAGACTGAAGCAATGTCTCTGGAGAGGGTTTTGTTGGAGCTGAGATGGACTTAACTATTCTAGAGCTTTCTAGTTTCCTCAATCGAACAGCTAGTAACCATCCTGCTTTGTTCTCTTGTTCAATATATTTGGACTGGGTCTTAAGATAGCACATTCTGCCTTTTCTTGTAGGAGATCAATATATTTGTCCCAAAGGGACAACAAAAGTTTAAAGAATCTGGCGATGAGAAGGGGATAGAGACTGTTCAAGAGATCTTATCTGATCTAGTAAGGATTTCGCTTCTGACTCACGGAGTCTCTTCCACTTAGAGCCCAATTGAATAAATTCCCCATGCAGGAAGCATTTCAAAGCGCACACTCGTGGTCTCCTGGGAACATAATTCTGGTTGATTCAGTATAGGACTGTATAAGAGATTTTATTTTCAAGACAATGAAGTTGTCCTTGAGGAGTTAGGTGTTTAGCTTCCAGATAGTATCCTGTTGCAAATCCATGGAAGGAGTAAGTAGAAGCCAGGCCACTGCATGATTGGAGAGTATTATGGGATCAAGACCGGCATCAAACATCCCAAGTAAAAGAGATAAACTAATAAGAATGTAATCAGGTCTGGATGATGTGGTGAACAGTAGAATAGAAGAAATAGGTGCAGCTGAACGGGTTAAAATCCTCCAGGAATCACAAAGACCGAGTGAATCCATGGTCCCTAGGGCTCTGTGAGCAGGAGACAGAGGTCTGAGAGGCTGGTTAGAATGGTCTAGGTCTTCTGAGGGTGGAAGGTTCCAATCCATGCCCATGATTAAGGGAGCTGGTAAGAGGGGGCAAGCTTATCAGCAAGATCCATAAAAGTCAGGGTCCTCTCTACAGGGCCATAAATGCTTCCCAAAATCACCTCACTATGGTCTAGGAGGCCCTTGACAAGTACAAACCTTCCTTGTGGGTCTGAGATAATTTGGTCAGCCTAGAAGGAAATATTTTTCATTATTAGAATTGCAACCCCCCTGCTAAAGGTTGAATCACCGTCACAACACCAGATTGACACCTTGTCTGCATAGCCAGTTAGCTTTTTGAATGAGAAGGTGAGTTCTTGTAGGAAATGATTCGGCTTGAAGTAGGCTAGATATTTGAATATCTGATATCTTTTGAGTCACCTCTAGCTCCCCTAACATTCCTTATTAATATTTTAACAGCATTATTAACCATCATCACAGTAACCAGTGATCGTAAAACCACCGACAACCGAAAGTCAGCACACTCCGTCCCTCCCCCCCCAGGCTCCCCACCATCCAACCAAAAAGCATGTGACTACAACAAGAACATTAAAACAGTAGTTATAGTTTGCAGAAAGAGATACATAGTACTGCATACTTAAATCGAGTAAATAGATATCTGACTGAGGAGAATTGACGAGGTCCTCCCCACTCCAGATAACCATACCTTCCCCCTCCTCAAAACAGCCCCTTCCCCTGTCCATGATGTGACCATCCCTTGAGCTTGCTTGAATAACCAGACCAAAACACAAATGAGAGATGGTCAGTAGAGACATTGGAATGCCCCATCCTAAAACCCCATCCTAAAAACTATATACAAAGCACAGCAGTTGGACCACAGTGGGCTCAGGGAGGGTAAGGGTGGTGGAACAGAGGCACACCCAGTCTGTTGTTCCACTCCACAATCCATACACCATTCTGGGGTAGCATAGTTCCCCTATGGATGCACCCGCAGAGGAGACTAAGGAGGTTGCAGACAACTGTCACAAGGGAGGCCCTCAGGAAGGAGGCAGAGGGCACCACAGGGAAAGGAAGCAGCTCCTGGTGGGGACTCAATTATTAGGGATAGAACTGGGGGAGCAGGGAAACTGGGCGGTGCCTGCCTGGTGCCATGGCTTGAGGGACAGGAAGCGATCCTTAGGATCACAAGAACAGTTGCACAGGAGTCTGAGCTGGCGTCATTGTCCACCTAGGGACAAATGACTTGGCTCATCATGAGATTAGAGCAGTGCAGAAGGACTTTGTAGAGTTGGGGAGGGCCTAAGACAAGTAGCACACACAGTATCCTTCTCAGAGGTGCTGCCTGTCAGTGGCATGGGTGAGGCTAGGGTACTTTGCACCATGCAGTTTAACGAATGGTTGAAAAAATGGTGTGGGGCACGGGGGTTTGGCTTCATTGGGGACTGGGGTTCCACCTGGAGGGACACCAGCCTATACTGGCAGGATGGTCTGCATCTGTCCAGGAAGGGAACAAGTCTTTTGGGCAAGCAGTTTAAATGCTTCATTGGCAAGCTTTTAAGCTAGTCAAGGGAGGAGGCACTGATAAGCAGCAGGAAAATCCCAACCTCTCCCTACAAAACAGGGTACTAAATGAGAAAAAGACCAAGGTAGAAAGGTCAGTGGGGGGATGCTGCTACAGAAGGTAAAGCCATCAAAAAATGGAGAGCAATGAGTACCAATGCCCATAGTCTGGGTAACAAGCTTCCTGAATTAGTGGCCTTGATGGAGAAGGAACATCTGGATATCGTGGCAGTCACAGAAACATGGTACACACAGAACCATGACTGGGATGTAAACATATCAGGATACACTATCTACAGGAGGGACAGGGAGGGTAAAAGAGGAGGAGGAGTAGCTCTCTACATAAGGGAAGGAATCAAAGCAACAGAACAAAAGGGTAAACAGGGAGGAGAAGAAGCACTGTGGGTCAATTTGGAGGCAGGCAATGGCACCACAATCCGCACAAGGGTTGTATACAGACCCCTCTCAGGGGGAGGAAATGGACAAGGAAATGATAGAAAGTATACTTAGAATGGCAGATAAAGGGAGATATTGCTGATGGGTGATCTGAATATGCCAGGTGTTAACTGGAGTGCAGTTGCAGCCACTTCAGAGTGGGGTTATTCTAGATGCCCTACAGGGGCATGCCTTACACAACTAGTATTGGAACCCACTCAAGAGGGAGCAATCTTAGACCTGGTTCTCTCAAATGGAGATGGAGAGAAGATCACAGATGTAGAAGTGGGTAGCCCCTGGGAACTAGCTACCATCAAACAGTGTGGTTCACAATAAACACAGCAATAGAGTCAAGCCTACAAAGGCAAAAAGTACTGGACTTCAGGAGGGCTGACTTTGCTAAAATGGGTGAGTGCCTAAGGAATGCACTAGCAAATGGGCAGGAAGGAGGGTGGAAGAACAATGGGGAATAATAAAACTGCAATCACAGAGGTAACAAGCCTTGTGTGAAGCAAATCAAACAAAACAAAACGTATAAGAAACCACTGTGGTTCTCAAAGAGGTGGCAGTTAAGGTTCAAGAGAAAAGAAAGCATTCAGAAAGTACAAGGAATCACAGAAGGAGCAGGGCAGAGAATTGTATCAGTTAAAGCAAAGGAAGCTGGGAAGGCAGTCAGACCAGCAAAGGCCTGAACCGAGGAAAGATAGCCAACTCAGTTAAGAAGGGGGATAAAACCTTTTTAGGTACATTAGGGGCTAAGGAAGACTAATGGAGGATAGTGAGGCTTAATAAAGGGAGGGGGGTGGGCAGGGTGACTGGTGAAAAGGCAGAGATACTAAACAAATATTTTGCTCAGTATTTACAAATGAAGAGGGTGAGGTACCTAAAACAAACAATAGAAACACTCTGGTTACAGAAGTTGATACCAGCCCATTTACAGAAGAAAGGGTTTGAAAGAACTCTTTAAACTGAAGGTGACTGACAATGGGGCCTGATGGGATTCATCCTAGAATTCTAAAAGAACTAAGGGTAGAACTAGTGACACTACTGACTACCCTCTTTAACAAATCATGGGAGGATGGGGTGGTACCTGAGGACTGGAGGAGGGCAGATGTGATTCCCTTCACAAAAGTGGGAGCAGAGCAGAAGCAGAAAACTACAGACCTGTTAGTTTAACCTCAGTGATAGGAAAAATGATGGAATCACTTCTGAAGGAAAGAATTGTCGAGTACCTAGAGGCCAGAGGGGCACAGGACCCAAGGCAGCATGGATTCACAGCGGAAGGTCATGCCAGATGAATCTAATAGATTTCTTTGACTGGGTGACCAAAGTAGTAGATCAGGGAGGGCCTGTGGACATGGCCTACCTAGACTTTAGCAAGGCATTTGACTCAGTCCCACACAAAAGATTAATATACAAGTTAGCCAGCCTGGGAGTGGGTCCCAAGATGATAGCCTAGGTAAAGAATTGGCTGGAGAGTAGGACACAGAGGGTAATAGTAAATGGAGTCCACTCTGAAGAAAGGGGGGTTACTAGTGAGGTACCACAGGGTTCAGTATTAGGACCGGTCCTCTTCAGTGTCTTTATAAGTGACATTGCAGAGGGACTGGAAGGAAAAGTATGTCTCTTTGCAGATGACACAAAGATCTGCAACAGAGTTGATGCACAAGGTAGGGTGGAAAGGATGAAAAGGGACTTGGCAAAGTTACAGGAATGGTCAAATGTATGGCAGCTTAGATTCAATGCTAAGAAGTGCAAGGTAATGCACCTGGGAAACAAAAACCCAGGGGAAGAGTACACAATGGGGATGAGATACTAACAACAACAAAAATGGAAAGGGACCTGGGGGTAGTCATATCAGATGACTTAAAGGTGGGCAAGCAATGTGAGAGGGCAGTAAGGAGGACTGGCGGGATACTGGGATGCATAGGGAGAGGCATCACCAGTAGAAAACAGGAAGTTGTTATCCCTCTAAACAGACAGCTGGTGAGACCCCATCTGGAGTACTGTGTGCATTTCTGGAGACCCAATCTCCGCAAGGACATAGACAAGATGAAATCTGTCCAGAGGAGGGCAACTAAAATGGTGCAGGGTCTGCACCAGAAGACATATGAAGAGAGACTAAAGGAGCTTAATATGTATAGCCTCGAGGAAAGGAGGGAGAGAGGGGACATGATAGAAACTTTCAAGAACCTCAAGGGAATCAACAAAGTCCAAGAGGGTAGCATCTTTCAAAAAAAGAGGTGTGCAAGAACAAAGGGGCACAATTTGAAGATGGGGGGGCGGCTCAGAGGTAATGTAAGGAAGTATTTTTTCACAGAGAGGGTTGTGGATGCATGGAATGGCCTTCCGGAGGAGGTTGCGGAGTCAAAAACAGTGGTTGAATTCAAGCATGCATGGCACAGTCATAAGGCAATTCTAGGAGGTGGAGGTAGAAAGAAGTAGGCTGCTGGTTAACTAGGATCTGCAGCTTATCCATTAGGTAGGAAAATGGGCAGACTGGGTGGGCCAAGTGGTCCTTATCTGCCGTCAAATTCTATGTTTCTATGTTTCTATCAAGCTTGACCACATGTCAACAAACAAGAAAAGCCCAGTGAGCAGGATAGACCAGCCCCACATAGCCCCAAATGACCCCCTCTCATTCAGGAACCCAACTGGAGGTATCTTGACCAAAAGCAGCCACGATGGAGTAGGGTATATCGGTGAAACCAGTTGATGCATGTGGGAACATTCCCTACCCATATTGGTTCTCTTGTTAGATGAGTATACCTAATACACCAACCCAACAAGAAGAGGTGAGGGCTATCCCCCGTTATCCAGTATGTGATGAATCTCAGCCCACTGTGCACACTAGCCATGGACTAACTCCCCCACCCACTCGCCTTCCCATCCATGCTGCGGTAAGTTAATTCTAGCAAGAGACAACAGCTCCATGATCCTCCTGTATATAGGTAGCCCAATGTGCCAGAAAGGAGGAGCAAGAGGTTGAGGATAATACTCCATGTACCTTGCTAGGTACCCCAGTTCAGTCTAAATACCCCATTGAAGTGTCCTACAACTCTGGGGAGAGGCTGGAAATCAAAAGAACATCACCATTTTAAGGGGCCCACTTCCTTAATAACCTGTATATGCACCCAAGTATAATACCATCTCTCTCGCTCAAATTAAAGGAAGACAAATTAAAAGAGAAAAAAAATTGGGAGTCAATAGAGTACTTAAGTTCAGGTTGTGTCCATTCTCGCTGGTTCCAGTAGACGCAATGTCTGAGATGCAGCTCCGGATCAGATCGAGTGGGAGCGAAAACCTTCTGGGACCAAGTGCATCCGAAAAGAGCGTCCCTCTGAGCAACACATTCTCACTGCCTTTAGATCCTGGCCCCAGGAGGTAACCCTGCGTCCTCTGCCAAGCGATGGGCCAAGATAGGAGCTAGCACCAGCACAAAACATCCACAGTCCACCATATAAAGTGATCAGAATCAGGAGGGCGCCCATCCGAAATAAGAACCAGAAAACCCCAGGGTGGGCGAGGTGCGAATAGACCAGCATTATTCAGGCAAAAACTGAGAGAAAACAGTAAGCATATTTCATAGATCCTCCAGGTAGAGAAGAAGCACCAGCAGTGTGCAGCCATTCAGACATTCTTAAACAGATCAGGTAATCTTGCCGAAAGCACCTTAATGGCTTGATCCGGGGAGTCAAAGGACAGCCACGAGCCAGCTATCAGGGCCTGCAGGCGGGCCGGATAGGCCATTTTAAATTTGATACCAGCAGCTATCAGCTCGTTGACAGTTGGGTGAAAGGATGCCTATTTTTGGCGAGTTTCATAGGGCAAATCCTGAGAGCCTGAGGTGCTTCCCCTCCCAGAGCACAGATTGTAGCTCCCTAACCTTGGATAGCATATGCTGTTTCTCACGGTAGCTGAAAATTTTTTAAATTATTGGCCTGGGAGGAGCACCTTCAGGGGGTCATAGACAAAGAGAGCGGTGGGCTCTTTCAATTTGGTATGCTGCATTGAAGAAAGAGGGGCCCACAATTTTATCAAGTAACTTTTGGAGGAAGGTGATGGATGGCTTCCTCGATTCCGCAGCCCAAATATCAAAATGTTATTATGGCAGCAAGGCCTTCAAGGTCTTTTGTTTTGAGTTGCAATTAGACAGCTGCTGTTTTAATTTTGCAATCTCAGGATCCATTTTATCCCACCAGTGCTCCAGTGAGGTTGAGCGAGCCTCCGCATCCCCCATTCTGTGGCCTAGGTCATTCAGGTCGGCTCTGAGGGACTTTAATTCAGATGAGGTGTCTTCAAGCATTTCTCTGAAGGTGGAGCAACTCCTGCAAGAATCAATCTTCTGTGAGGGGTGTCTTTGGTGCAGGAGAGCCTAGGTGCTTAGGCATTTGTGCACCTTGGGCTTTGGTTATCTTCGGTGCCTTCTCCAGCATGGTGGGAGGGTATGATGAGTATGGCCTGCCACATATCAACCTGCATCATGGTGGTTAACCACCAATGTCGATTAAGAAAAGTGCTAGATGAGAGTTGCAGGCAGGCACTGGAGTGGTAGAAGGGAATTTGCCTCTTTTGCAGCTATTTCAGCGAATTAGATGGGTAGATGAGTGTTGGAGAGGCGAGCTCTGTAGCCAAGCTGCTATCAAGCTGCAGACATCACGTGATCTCCGATGGCTGGCTGTTTAATAACAGATTTATCTGAATGAGCAGAGTGACCTCGGGTAACCTCAAGAATGGCAGAGCATAGTGAAGCCACCAGTGACAGTTCCGGAGGACACTCTCAGCTCATTCAGATAAATCCATATTCAGCAGTCGGCCATCATGAATTCTATTTATGCAAGAAGCCTGCTTTTGTTGTGTTTATTGTTTTTCCCCTTTATTTATTAAAAAAAAAAACTTAAGTTGTGCTTTTTTTCTAAATGGGCTTTTTCTTTCGTGTTTGCGTTTGGTTCCATGATTGGCTGGTGGGTCCATCATGAGGGTTCAAAGCGTGCACTGTGATAGGCTGTAGTTTGGATGTGGGAGGGCCATAGAATTTAAAAACATTACAGCACCATTTCTTGCTTTGTGAGAGTTAGAGTGTATGCCATGTGTTTAGGAGCTGGCAACAGTGATTAGTAGCAGTTCCTTCCTTTTTAACGTATGACAGTTTCCATTTATTTTATTTTATTGTGAACTGGTACCGGAAGTAAAGAAGTGCGGAGATGATACAAGCAGCAAGTAAGCAAGTGTTGTAGATGTCGGGAGAGTTGAGACTCAAGACAGAGGTGTGGGGACAGCAGAGCTGAAGAAGCACTATGGCATAAAGAAAACATTTTGGAAAGATGGGTGAAGGTATTTTCTTATAAGACTGCTTTTAAGGTCATCTTGCAGTCTGTATGTGGTGAGAGAGGGTGAGCACTGGTGGCAGAAAAAATAGAGTTCTGTTGTGCCAGAGGAAGTAGTGCGGTAGTCATCTGGGAGTGTGTGTGTGTGTGTGTGTGTGTGTGCAGGTGATGAGTCTACAGTGTAGAGAAACAGCTATGATGTGTCTACTACGTAGATAAATAAAATGTATTCAACGAGTGTGGAGATACATGTATTTAAGCTCCTGGGTCCAAACCTATTTCATAATATATATATATATATATATATATATATATATATATATATATATACATACATACATATAAACTTGTTACTGCATACATTGAATTGACAGCAGTGATAAAGTTTGAAATTCAATGTTAGGATTCCCACCCCACCGACTCCTCCACACACCAACAGATAGCGGGTGTAAATGGAGTCATCAGGCCCAACTTTCACCCCATTCCATGTGTAAACAAGCTGACATAGTACAGTATAGGAGAATGGGGTGAGAGTTAGCCTGATGACCCCATGGCACACTCTATGCCTGTTGGTGTGGAGGGTAGAGGGGGTGGGAACCCTAGCACTGAATTTCCAAACTTTTGTCACTGTACTGTCAACCCTAACTGATGCATTAACCAAGTTTTTTGCAAATTAATTTCCCTTCTCTTTGAGAAAGTGTAATGTAATTGGTACGTGGTTTCGTGCTGCCCATTTATGCATAATGGTATACATATGTGGGAGCACAGGCCATCTAGGCCCTGCGCTCCCACTTACACATAAGTATGGAGACATACTGCAGCCCTAGAGTCATGAAAAGGAACCCTTGTAATACTAATTTGGCAATATCTCAGTAACCATAGCAACTATGAAAGAAATTCCACTCCATTTGTAATCATGACTTGGAACCCTCCACGCTGCTTTGACTTATTTCTTTTTTGTTTGTTTGTTTCCTTCTTTAACGAAAATGCATCTGAGGATCAGTGGCAGGATTTTTAGGACAGTAAATTAATAAAAGGAACTAGAGAGCTTCAGTAACAGACAAGTACTGGAATATCAGTATAAGTGCAGTATAATGCGGGATGTGCAATGCAGTGGCTGTGGGGCAGCCATATTCAGGCAGATCTTCTGGATGCTGAGGTGCTGCCCTATCTGCAGGCATCTCTCTGGACTGTGGGATGAGGTAGCCAGACTCAGAGTGGAAGTAAACTGGGTAAGGAGTACCTTCACCCCTATTCAGAGACCACCCAGTCCAATGCCGCTGCCTCAAAGGATGCCAAGAATGAGGAGCACATGGATGACGGTGGGCTCGGAGAGGGTTAGGGTGGTCAGGCAGAGGCACATCCCAGATCCTATTCCACTCCAGAACTCATATGCCACACTGGCAAATGGGGAAAACCAAACAGAGGTACCCAGAGAAGTGGAAGAGAAGGATGGGTAGCACCCGTGTAGAGTGCTGATTATTGAATACTGCACTTTTGAGCGACTGAATAATAGCACTCTACAAGAGAGTGAGTGGTGCAATAGGTCGCTATGTCCTGTATAGCGAGTATAGCAAGGAGCTATACTCACTATTACAGGATATAGAATCCTTTGTGGCCGATTCCCGTCGAGCTGCTTGCACAGCATACTGGTGTACACCACCGCTTGCAATGTAAGCAGACCCGGGTTGGGGTCCGGCTATAGGCAGAAACCAATAACTTGCCCCATGGTCCGCACCCCCCTTGGAGTTGATTATTTAAGTTTGGGGGTGCGGGGGCTTGCCCCACCAAGGGGTGCACGGGGGGGCACAGCCCTCTGCATAAAAAATTATTTTTGTGTGGATTTGTTAAGTATTGTAGCAACCGTCACTATTTGCAATGGTCGGTACAATATCCGTCGCCCTTTTACTATGGCTCTAGTTTGTTCACTCTATGTGATAGCGGTCTTTCAGACTCGCCTTTATCACACAGAACCGAAGGATGTGGAAGTCAACCAAGGAGGTGACATCTGTGGGGAGAGCAGTTGACCCCAGAGGAGGAGGAGGATGCAAATCCTGGTGGGGGACTCTATCATAAGAAGGATCCAGCTAGGAACACAGGAGGGGAAGGACAGGGAGGTGAGGTGCCTACCAGCTGCCACAGCATGGAGGGATGGGAGGAAGATCCTGGGGATCGCTGGGAAGGCAAGATAGGAGGGTGAGCTGGATGTCATTATCCACCTAGGTACAAATGACCTGACAAATGGGGAGCCCAAGGAAGTTCAGGAAGAAATTGGGAAGGGGTCTCAAGCAAGTAGCTACTTCTGTCATCTTCTCGGAGGTACTACCTGTGAGAGGCATGGGAGAGCATAGGAGTACATGCACCAGGAACTTTAACTCATGGTTGAAGTACTGGTGCTGTGAGGAAGAGTTTGGATTCATTGATGACTGGGGACCCACCTGCAGGGATGGAGGCTTGTTCAAGCCTGACAGCCTGCATCCATCCTGGAGGGGAATCCAAGCACACAATGATAAGTTTAAATGCTACATGGACAAGCATTTAAACTAGCCAAGGGGGGTGGCAGGCCAGCAAGGAGGATACCTAATTGCCCACCCCCACAGCTAGCAGTGAAACCAGTGAACAGGAGGAGTGGATATCTCTACAAAGCAGTGTGCAAAAGATGGAAATAAGCACCCAAGAGGTGGATAGGCAGAAAGGTGGCAAAATTCAACAGAAGGGCAGACAGCAGGGAGAACCAGGGATAAAGGACAACCAGGGAAGGGACTGGAGTAGAACAACTAAACAGTCCAGGGAGTTCAAATCAAGGAAAGCCATGTGTGTCAATGCCAGGAGCCTTAGCAACAAGATGGAGGATCTGGAGGCTGTCATAGTGCAGTTGAACCTGGACATTGTGGCCGTCACAGAGATCTGATGTAATGATAACCATGACTGGGAGTGGCATTACCTGGCTGCAACATATTCAGAAGGACAGGGCAGGTAGGAAGGGGAGGAGGTGGCACTTTATGTGAAAGATGGCATAAAGACCACAGAGATCCAGAGGAACAAAATGGGGAGAGATACTGTGGTTAAGCTGGAAAGAAACTACAGACCAGTCAGCCTCACCTCAGTAGTGGGGAAGATCATGGAAGCACTACTGAAGGAGAGATTGGTGGAACATCTGGTTGCCAACGGACTACAGGGCCCAGCAGCATGGTTTTGCCGGGGGAGGTCATGTCAGACCAACCTCATTGAATTTTTCGACTGGGTGACAAAGGAGGTGGATCAGGGGAGGGCAGTGGACATGGCCTAGCTGGACTTCAGCAAGGCCTTTGACACTGTGCCACACAGAAGGCTATTAAACAAACTAGGGAATATGGGAGTAGGCAGGACAGTAGTGCGGTGGGTAGGTAACTGGCTGGGCGGCAGGACACAGAGGGTGGTGGTAAATGGCTGTCACTCCACAGAGGAAAGAGTGACCAGTTTGGTACCACAGGGATCAGTGCTGGGACCGGTCCTTTCAGCTTCTTCATCAGTGACATTGTGCAGGACCTAGAAGGCAGAATTCCCTGTTTGCTGATGACACAAAGCTCTGTAACAGAGTGGACATGCCAGAGGGTATAGACAGAATGAAGAGGGACCTGCAGAAACTTGAAGAATGGTCAGGGCTTGGCAGTTGAAATTTAATGCAAAGAAGTGCAAGATAATGCGTATGGGGCACAAAAACCCTTGAACAACGTATCAGTTGGGGGGTGAGGATATAGCATGCATGAAGCAGGAAATGGATCTTGGAGTTATCATCTCTGATGACCTCAGGGTAGGAAAACAGTGAGACAAGTTAGCAGGTAAAGCAAATAGGATGCTGAGATGCATAGGCAGGGGCATCACCAGCAGGAAAAGGGAGGTCATAATTCCACTATACAAGACACTAGTGAGACTCCACATGGAGTACAGTGTACAGTTCTGGAGACCTTACCTCATGAAGGACATAGACAGGGTAGAGAAGGCTCAGAGGAGGGCAACAAAGATGGTACATGGATTGCATCACAAGTCCTATAAGGACAGGTTGAAGGACTTGAATAGCTCCCTGGAAGAGAGGAGGGAGAGGGATATGATAGAGACATGCAAGTATCTGACAGGGAGAAACAGAGTGCAGGAATACACTATTTTCAGCAAAAAGATGTTCCAGGATTAGAGGCATGGGATGAAGTTGGAAGGAGGGTGATTCAGATGAAATGTGAGGAAGAATTTCTTCACGGAATGAGTGGTGGACAAGTGGAACACCCTGCCAGAGGAAGTAGTGGGGGCAGAAACAATCACGGGATTTAAGAATGCAAGGGATAGACATAAGGGAATTCTGGGGGTCAGGGGTAAGGAACAACAGACTTCTAGGAAAATAAACTTACAAGCTCAAATGGGCAGACTGGGTGGGCCATAGGCCCTTATCTGCTGACAGTGTTTATGTATCTAGTCCTCCCAAAGGTGGACTAAATTGCCCAGAGTGAAAAATTCATATCTCGAAACATTTTATTATATGGGAAATTTGTCAGCTTTGGAATGCCATAACTATGGGACCAGTGTAATTTTTTTTCATGAAACTAGCAAAAGGCACATCTGTGGAGCAAGGGCTTGCCAGCCTGCAAATGTCAGCCCAAAGTCCTAACCATTTACGTGCAGTGAGGTGACAAAGAAATGGTGTTTTTTGGTGCAGTAGTGTCGCAAATTGCGACACTTTCACAAAATTTGCGAATGAACGGGAGCGAAAGTATCACAAATTGCAAAGTGCTGCATGCGTTATTTCACAATTTGCAACAGTACCAGGGGTCCAGTAATGGAAAACATATTTCCAAGGGGAATTTTTATATTCTGATGCCAGCATTGTGTTCCTCAGGCCCCGATTAGGTAAACACTACTGTCAGTGTTTACCTAGGGGCAGTCAAATTTGAACTACAGCTGTTTTTCTACACTGCTAACTGAGAAACAAGATGGCAGTGGCATGGCACTACAGATGGCATTTGTGACAGTAAAATGTACTCGCCAGCAACTTTCGAGAGGCACATGTATTTTTACTTTAAAACTGAATAACTTTTCAACAGATTAATTTATTGTCACCAAATCTTCCAAAGGCACATCAATGATCCAGACTGTATATTCCTTGATAATTTCAGACCAGACAGACAAACTGCTTGGGCTGCAGCCCCGAGCAAAAGAATAGCCCAAAATGTGGGTTTTAACACAATCTGTGGTGCTCCGCAGCTCCACAACTGCATATCCAACCAGAACAAAACTTGCCAGATCCAGAGATCTATGGTGCCTGACTGCGTATGCAAACTTTCAGGCAAACCCGGTGTATGGTTGCAAAGTTATTAAAGTGCAAAATTGGGAGGTTAACATAGACGTGGCCAGGCAACCCTAACTATATTGGCACTATCATGCCAGTATTATCTAGAGAATAATGTATGGGGTGGTGTATATAGCGAGAAGTTTACACACACCCAGAGAGGTAAGATGCTGCATAAACCCGAGGCCGGCTCGGGTTTGTGCAAGCATCTGTCTTAAGGGTGTGTAAATCCTGCCATACATAACACCCATATTTTATTTTTTTATAATTAATCGTGATTTGCACTGTTTGCGCAGCTTTATGCGACTTAGCACGGCTTTGCGTGACATTACATGGCTACGCGCGGTTTGCCGTTATACACACTTGTGTATAATGGGAAATGACACCATGGTTTCCCTATGGGAAAAAGGGGAAGCCATTAATCATATATATATGTAACCCCAACCCCCCTGCCTTTTTGCAAATGACAGGTGGTATGCTGTTGAAGCTGACAGCAGTACCAGGTGGGGACTGGGTTCAGGAAGGATTAGGTTACTCGGGACAAGGGCTAGGTTTGGCTGCTCTGCACAGAGGCACCCAAGTAAATCCGAACACAGGAAGCAATAACTGTAATGTCCAATACCAGGAATGGGATTCTAAAGTGTGGCTTTTATTCACATCCAAACTGAACAAACAAAGCATAGACGGACCCCCACGGGGCTACATTCCTGGTAATGCAGGTTAAGAGAAACAGAACACTTCCTCAACACTTCAGCCCTTCAGCCCTCAGGCTCTGGACCCACCAGGCACACAGCCTGGACTTGCACTCTGCTTTGGGTACACAGTCTGACTTGTACACTATTTGGGGATTTCCCCTGGCTCGGCTCCCCTGCTGGCCACTCAAACACCTTCCATTTGACATGGACACATTTTCCGTTGGCTCCCTAAACCACCTTAGAGCCTTTGACTCCAAAAGGGAAATTTCCTTTCAATCCCATGTCTGGGTACTTTCCTCAGCACTGGCCAAGTGCCTGAGGCAAAGTAAAAGGGCCACAGAGCAAATCCATAGAGGTGAACCTGGTTACTAATGATGGGGGGGTCTCCCACCTCTAGCTTCCACAATTCATATCCGGCCATTTCTCTGGACATTAAACATCTCTTTCTGAAAAGCTTGGCAATGTAGATTAAAGGGTAAATGCATAGCACATTTCCTCTACATGTCTTGACTTTCCCCTTGTACTAGTCTTGAACATACTTAAACATCTCTTTCTGAAAAGCTTGGCATTGTAGATTAAAGGGTAAATGCTAGGCACATTTCCTCTACCTGTCTTGGCTTTCCCCTTGTGCTGGACTTGAACATACTTTTACTTGGCTTAGCCTATTCCTCTAGGCCTCCCACTGATTAAGCAGTCCAATCCCCAATTTACAACAGTTCAGGTGAAACATAGGCCCTATGTAAGAGCAGACTCACCCTTTGGTTGCAGGTGCCCCACAGGCGATTCTTGACAGCTTCTGGTGCCACAGCACAACTTGAAAAATAAGGCAGCTTCTTCCCTAGCCGGAACCAGGAGGGTTGTCCCTGAAATAACAGGCAAACCTTTTCACCCCCATCCCCTCAGGGATGGGGCACAGAGACCAGTAACAGTGGTCTCCACCACTTCATGAACAGCTTACTGTGTTCCTCTTTTGGTGGAAACACACACCTCTCCCTTAAAGTAGCTCTGTATCAGAGCTTTAGGCTCCAAGAGCCTGCGCACAGACTGCTGTGCTCCTCTCTTCAAGACTGCTCACACACAACTCCCTTCAAAAACTCCCAGCATTCCAACCTAACTCCCAAATGCAGATTCCAATGTGGCTCATGCAGCTAAGAAAGTTCTATGATGATGTTATCCCTCAGTCTCAGCTGAGACTGAGAACAGAGTGAGACAGTGTGAAATCCATTTAACTGGAGTTTCACAAGCTGCCTTCCCTGCCTACAACTAGGTCTTACTGGGATTCTAGTAACCCCGGGTAACAGGGGGTTACACTCACCTGGGACAGGAAAATGACTGTCCACAGTCATTATTTACCCAGCTTAGGCCATCCCACCGTATGTGTTACCTGTGGAGGGGGGTGATCAGGCCCCCTCCTACCATGTGCTAGCACAGGCAGGCAACACTAAGGGCCTAGAGGCCTTTGGCTGACATATCAGCGTCTACTCTACCCACTAACTATGGGTGCCTAGTGGCTCTGGTAGAACTGTCCAGATCATAGCCCTAATAGATCAGCACTGCAACCCCTACTGCAGGTCAGGGCCACAGCCTGTCTATTCCCCCTAGCTCTCTAGGGAAAACCTATCTGCCTTTAACTTAAATCCCAAAACAAAACAAACAGGGGACCTCCCCAACCTTGTGCACCATGCAACCACCACACCAGGAACTAATACCAACCAAAGAAACATAGAAACATAGAATTTGACGGCAGATAAGGACCGCTTGGCCCACCCAGTCTGCCCATTTCCCTACCTAATGGATAAGCTGCAGATCCTAGTTAACCAGCAGCCTATTTCTTCCTACCCAACCCCCTAGAATTGCCTTATGACTGTCCCATGCATGCTTGAATTCCACCACTGTTTTTGACTCCACAACCTCCTCCAGAAGGCCGCTCCATGCATCCACAACCCTCTCTGTGAAAAATACTTCCTTAAATTACCTCTGAGCTGCCCCCCATTACATTACTCCTTCACTCCCCACAGCCACACCTGTGGAAGGAAAAGGTTACTACAGTAACAACAACAATAACAACAACAGTACTTTAAATACTACACACAAGTACTATTTAGGAACTCGATGAGCCCTCCTCCTCTGCTTGTCTTCTCTTCTGTCTTCTTCAGGAACACTTGCAAGAGAAAAGAAAGACAACGCATACCTCTAGTCTTCATACACAGTCTATCTACACCCCTACCATCAAAACACTGGAGAATCCGAAAAAGATTTTTTTTTTTGAGAAAAGGTAGAAAAACAGTATATACACTAGAAAACAGTAGAAAAAACAATGACATTATTTACAATAGACATTTGGGGATGGAGAGCCTAGAAGTCCCATTTAGTGACCACAGTGCCCGAGGCTAGTCCATTAAAGTCTCTCCTGGGCCGGAGCCCAGTGAAGCACAGTTCTAGCAGACCAAAGTCCCGAAGGGGAGAGTCTTTGAGGACAGTTCACACATTCTGGAGTCTGCTAGTGTAGGGTGTGTACTGCAATGTCATAAGGATAGAAAAGTTTGGACTTACCAGCCCCTTGTAGAATGAACAAATGGCACCGACCTGCTCCTCGGCCGAAGACTCTCCCTGGCAGCATTCTTCCAATGCAGCTGAGCGGACATCTTCCAGGAACTACAGGAGGGCACATCTGGAAACTGCTGGGTTGATGTCATCTCTGGAGATGGAACAGGAACAAAAAGGAAAACAGCTGGCCTGACGTCATCCGATTACCAGGCGATGAATTAGGATGCAGCTGGGATGGCATCCTCTCTGGATCTGAAGTCATCTGGTGAGCCAGTCGATGGATTCTGGAAAGTCAGTACACTGTAGAACTGATGAATGTGGGGCACCTGAGTCCTGAACATCCATACTGGCGGAACAGCAAAGGCACTGCAATGGCTGGAGTGGCAGCATTGACCACCATTGCTCTGCTTTCCCCTCTGGTAGGCATGGGCACATTTGCAGGGAGGTCTTTGCATTGAGGCCAATAGTGCAATGGATCAGGAGCTTGAATTACTACCCCGTCTGGGCGCACATAATTCACACTGTGAAAGGTTTCACGTCCCTCTCCATCCACTATTCGAACAGCGTCCATAAACAGTGTCCTGCCTCTTTTCCACTGGCTGTATTTTACATGAAACATTCTGTTCCTGACATGCTTATTTGCACCAGGATGCACACATTTCATTGCTTCGGCCCAAATCCAGGATTTCCTGCTGTTCTCAATCTCCTCCTCCCAGACTCTCCGAGGAAAGGTAGGAAAGGACATCCCATAGATTTCATTCACCTTCCTACGAACCAGTCTCTCCTCTTTACTAGCTTTGGTCAATCTGAGACCGCTGGCCTGGCTTGGGGGCAGCCAGTCCTGGTTCTGTCAGCTACGCATTCTCAATGAGACGAAAAATGGATCCCTGACTTCTTCTTGCACAGCCAGGGCAGTGGCATTACCACAATCTTCCATGCATTCTTCTGAGGCAAGAGCTTGAGGCTGTGTACCCATTCCTTTTTCACAAGGCCACATAGGTTCCCCCTCTTCTTCTTCCTCACTGAGAATCTGTGCCCAGGAGTGAGCAGTCATCCTCACTCCTGAGACTATCCATTCTTCACTGGGTCCGAAGGTTGATACCTCCCATTCAGAGGCCTCCCTCATCTCATCTTCTCCTATGAGACTAGGGCTAGGCCCCCAGGGTCATTGATGCTCTGTCTGAATTATCTGTCTGCATCCAGCATCCAAACATCTGCATATGGTTCTGTCTGCAAATCTGCACCCTCTAGCTTTG
The DNA here is from genome assembly GCA_016271365.2 of Neoceratodus forsteri. NCBI lineage: Eukaryota > Metazoa > Chordata > Ceratodontiformes > Ceratodontidae > Neoceratodus > Neoceratodus forsteri. The sequence goes on from CM028129.1 coordinate 697,551,078, forward strand.
TGCCACACTCCCCCAAGGGGCCTTCTCCAACAGGCTCCGCCTGGTGCTGTGTGCTGCCAACTACAAATTCCTGAACTTTTGTCCATGTGGAAGCCAAACGAATCTTGGGCACTTTAAAGAAGCTGTATTTCTCTAAGCACCCCGAACAGTGAGGTACCATGAAGACGTCCCTTCCAGCATTTAAGCATATTAAACACACTTGCACTGGGTATCCAGGAATCACCACATGAGAAGGCAGTTGTCCTCCATAGTAGCACCTTTCAATGTCCCTTAACTTGTTTACTTCTGCTGCTACCATAGCCTGGGCATGATCTGGGTAGCGGGCTGGTCCTGAGGCCATGACTGCAGGGAAAAACAAACAAATGCTCACTGTTACTGAAAGTCCCACTTCACTGAACACTTTCTTTTACTTTTAAAATGGCTCCTCTGCTGCTGTGTTTACATTACTACCCCACCCTGTAATGGCGGCAGCAGCACTCCTGTGCATCAACATTCTGAAATTGGGTCAAGCCACTGTGCATCCGATTTACACACACTACTGATAACTTTGCTCAAAACTGCACAAACTTGCACTGTTCTTTTCCTAGCACATTTATATGATTTGCCACGGACTTTTCACTTGCTGAAATCATTGCTTTAGCTCACAGTCCCTTAAAGCCTCAGATATTTCAAGCACAGGATTGCCTGTAACTAGTGCTGCATATTTTGCTACAACTCACAATCTCTCTACTGGCTTTGAAACTTTAAACTGACGCTGAACCCATAACTATGCTCACAGTCAATGGCTTAACAGACTTGCTTTAGCGGGTAAAAACTTGACACAGTCTTTATTTGCAAAGTGACTACACTGCTGCACACATATTCAGCTGGCTTTTGGCAAAAAATCACTGTTTGAGCAATTATTACTGTTGGTACTCACTGTTATCAGTAGCTGTTTGATGCGATGGAAAAATGGCCTGCAGCCAGTCTTGGAGGCCTCATAAAGGAAGTGGGTTGGCAGTCCTGCCAATCATCTCTACGACCACCACACTCACAATCCAGTCAATCGAGATGCGGGTTGAGCCCGATTTTAGCCAGAAAAGTCTGTTTTTTACACTTTTACAGTGCTTTTTAATCACCGCGATGCTCCTCCACTAAGCTAGTATACGCACTCCACTCACACTCCCTCTCGAATGCTGGGCAGTCACTGTAGAGCTGGCTGGGGGGCGGGACTGATTGCAATCTCACCAATCACACAATGCCATGCAAATGAGCCTCTTTCCCTCATGAGTGCTCTTTTCTTCACAGCGATCATTGAGCAGGCAAATTTAAACTGCAGAAACCACTTTTTTTTTTTCTTCGAACTGACTCTACGACGGGAGCTCATTTTAACCATTTGTCATGGCCATTAATACAGCAAGTCTCTCAGTTTACTAAAAAGCATTTCCAACGTCCAGGGCACAATTTTCCTGTTGCTACCCTAGTCTTCCACACTTTTCTTTATCACAACAGTTCACTAGAAAGCATTTCCAACATCCAGGGCACAATTTTCCTGTTGCTACCCCTAGTCTTCCACACTTTTCTTTATCACAACAGTTCACTAGAAAGCATTTCCAACGTCCAGGGAACAATTTTCCTGTTGCTACCCCTAGTTTTCCACACTTTTCTTTATCACAACAGTTTTTTTAAAGCTGGCAAAATGCTGTAAATATTTGATGCAGAACAAGGGCATACTCTTTCAGCTTTACTGCTCCTTGGTAAACAGTTGGCATTTTAACAGCAGCATATGGACAACAGCACACAGTGACACACTAGTTAACCTTGTTTCAGCTTTTTGGGCTACCCACTGCCAGATAACCAAAACGCTAGCCCCTTGACCGAGCAACTTTCCTCCGTAATTTAAGATCCAAAGCGGTGCCTCCATTTTGTGACCCCCACCCCCCTGCCTTTTTGCAAATGACAGGTGGTATGCTGTTGAAGCTGACAGCAGTACCAGGTGGGGGACTGGGTTCGGGGAGGACTAGGTTACTCGGCATAGGGGGCCTAGGTTTGGCTACTCTGCACAGGGGCACCCAAGTAAATCCGAACACAGGAAGCAATAACTGTAATGTCCAATACCAAGAATGGGATTCTAAAGTGTGGCTTTTATTCACATCCAAACCGAACAAAGCATAGACGGGCCACCACGGGGTTACATTCCTGGTAATGCAGGTTAAGAGAAACAGAACACTTCCTCAACACTTCAGCCCTCAGACTCTGGACCCACCAGGCACACAGCCTGGACATGCACGCTGCTTTGGGTACATAGCCTGACTTGTACACTATTTGGGATTTTCCTGGCTCGGCTCCCTGCTGGCCACTCAACACCTTCCATTTGACATGGACACATTTTCCGTGGCTCCTAAACAACCTTAGAGCCTTCAACTCCAAGGAGAATTTCCTTTCAAGCCCACATCTGGGTGCTTTCCTCAGCACTGGCCAAGTGCCTGAGGCAAAGTAAAAGGGCCACAGAGCAAATCCATAGAGGTGAACCTGATTACTAATGATGGGGGGTCTCCCACCTCTATCTTCCACAATTCCTACCTGGCCATTTCTCTGGACATTAAACATCTCTTTCTGAAAAGCTTGGCAGTGTAGATTAAAGGGTAAATGCTAGCACATTTCCTCTACATGTCTTGGCTTTCCCTTATGCTGGACTTGAACATACAGTACTTTTACTTGGCTTAGCTTATTCCTCTAGGCCTCCCACTGATTAAGCAGTCCAATCCCCACTTTACAACAGTTCAGGTGAAACATAGGCCCTATGTAAGAGCAGACTCACTCTTTGGTTGCAGGTGCCCCACAGGTGATTCTTGACAGCTTCTGGTGCTGCAGCACAACTTGAAACATAAGGCAGCTTCTTCCCTAGCCAGAACCAGGAGGGTTGCCCCTGGAATAACAGGAGAACCTTTTCACCCCATCCCCTCAGGGATGGGGCACAGAGACCAGTAACAGCGGTCTCCACCACTTCACAAACAGCTTACTGTGTTCCTCTTTTGACAGAAACACACACCTCTCCCTTAAAGTAGCTCTATATCAAAGCTTTAGGCTCCAAGAGCCTGTGCACAGACTGCTGTACTCCTCTCTTCAGGACTGCTCAGCACAACTCATTCAAAACTCCAACATTCTAACTAACTCCCAAGTGCAGATTCCAAAGTGGCTCATGCAGCTGCAAAGTTCTATGGTGAGGTCATCCCTCAGTCTCAGCTGAGACTGAGAACAGAGTGAGACAGTGTGAAATCCATTTAACTGGAGTTTCACAAGCTGCCTTCCCTGCCTACCACTAGGTCTTACTGGGATTCTAGTAACCCGGGTAACAGGATTATATATATATATATATATATGTACACACAAATTACAAAATTTTGTTAATGCATCAGTTAGGGTTAGGCGACAAAAAGTATGGAAATGAGGCATTAGGTGGGCCCCCTAACCCCCCACCTACCCCATCCTCCACACACCATCAGGCATTGGGGTGTGCCATGGGGTTGTTAGGCCCAACTCTCACCCCATTCCATGTATAAACAGGCTGACATGGTACAGTATATGAGAATGGGGTGAAAGTTGGCCTCATGACCCCATGGCACACCCTGATGCCTGTTGGTGCATGGAGGATGGGGTGGTAGGTTGGGTGGCTTAGGGGCTCAACCCTAACACCTCATTTACATACTTTTGTCACCTGAACCCTAACTGATGCATTAACAAAGTTTTTTTTACAATTTATTTCCTCACTTTTTGAGATAGTATAATACTATCTTTATTTTACTGTGGGAACACAGGGTCCCCATCCCTCCATCCAGATAGTACAACAGCATCCATATGTCATGGTGGGAGCACAAGGTCCACCCCCCATCCAGATAGTACAACAGTATCCATCTGTCACAGTTCAGACCCTGCATTCCCATCCCTCCATCCAGATAGTACAACAATATCCATATGTCACAATGGGAGCGCAGGGTCCAAATCCCTCCACAGATGCACATATGTATGTAACTGTGGAAACACAGTGGTCTCTGGCCCCTGCTCTTCCACACATTAAGTTATGAGCAAGAGTAATGAAATTGCAACAAGTAGTCATAACTGTGCCATCTTAAATAATTTTCACTCCAAATGTTCAACATAACCTTCTTATCACCTCACCGCATGTACCCAGTACAGAAAACTTTCAAAACCCTGTTGAAATATAATTCTCATGAACTGTAATGCCATTTGTGCCACAGGTGCAGAAAACATTTTGGCAGGATTTAAAAATTACAGCTGTACTATTCATGAGGTGGTGTGAAAAAATGGTAATGTTGAAATTCTGGAGTAAAACATGAAAAATTAGCAAGTTACAAGCATGCGTAGAAACTTCTAACAGCCTTCATTAATGCGGTCATTTGTTGAAATTTTTTCACCTAATTTTCAACATGGGCTTTTTGGGACCTCCCTTCACGAACAGTGGCACTGCGATTTTGTTAATCCATCCAGAAAGTTGATTTTATACAGTGATTGCGCTATTCTGTGCCACAGGTGTGAAAACACATTTCAGGCAGGATGTGAAAAATGACAGCTGCACTGTTCACAAGGAGATGTGAAAAAAGGGCAATGTTGAAATTCTGGAGTGAAAAAATTAAAAATTGGCGAAGTTACAAGCATGAGTAGAAACTGAACAATGCATGCTTGTAACGCAGTAATTTTTTGGAATTTTTTCACCAAATTTGCAGCATGGGCTTTTTGGGACCCCACCTCATGAACAGTGACACTGTCATTTCATTAGTCAGTCCCAAAAGGTGATTTCATGCAGCGACTGTGAAATCACCTTTTTGGACTGAATAACGAAATGACAGTGCCAATGTTCACAAGGAAGGTGGTCCAAATACCCCATGTTGAAAAATCAGGACCAAAATTCCTAAAATGGCTGAGATATCGACTTAGTTGAAACCCCATTGACTGCCATTATATGGTGCTTACCTTTGATTCTTTAGTTTGCGGTTCAGCTTTGAAGAGTGTAGACATGTCCCAGTTCATATAAGATCGCTGCTCCCAACCGCCAAAGGTAAAGGGTGTGGGGAGGTGGGTGCTCAGTAGGAGGGTGGGGATGAGGGAGGGAGTGAAGGGGACTGGGGAGACAATGAGGCACCGTTTTCTTTTTGAAGGTTTAAAAAATTAAAGATGTCGGGGATTGTTTTCTTTATTTACAGGTATTTTAAAATATTAATACATATTTGGGCACACTGGGGTGGGCTCCCAGTGTGCCATATTAGTGTGGGGGGTGGATACATGCCAATATGGGGATTGGGCACCCCGTGTCTGCAATTGAAGACTACTGGCTTGGGAGGGGGGTATCATTTGACACTTAGAGTGGGCATCCCAGTGTTGGAAGCATTAAAATTAAATTAAAAAATACATATGTATTTGGCACACTGGGGCAGGCTCCGAGTGTGCCATATTGGGCGGAGATACATGCCGACATGGAGATTGGGCACTCTGATGTCAGCATTTAACGAAAAACTGCCAGTGCTATTTTTTGCTAGAGGAAATCCACCATTGTGGATCCCCGATCATCAGCCGATCCCCATTCGTGAGGTGGGATGAGGACCAGATGGCCCTATCTGACCAGCTAGTCTTCATCTCATGACCAGATGGCCCTATCTGACTATCTGGTCTTCATCTCATGAGCAGGGATTTTGACACCACACGACCGGGGATCAGCTGACAAATGGGAATTTTGACACCTCAAGAACAGGAGTTTTGTTTGTATAATCCCCATTCGTGAAGTGTCAAAATCCCTGTTCATCAGCCAATTCCCATTTGTGAGATAGGGCCATCTGGTCCTTATCTCACGAATGGGGATTGTGACAGCTCACAAATGGGGATCGGCTGATGAATGGGGATTTTGACGGCTCATAAATGGGGATCGGAAGTGAGTGATGAACGGGGATTTCCCATAGCAAAAAATTGCCTTTTTTTAATACAGTGAGGGAAACTAAAGACATGGATTTGTAGATGGCATTACTCTGAACAAAACCCATACATTTGTTCACAACAAATACATCCACGGGGCAAGATATAAGAGTTTGTTTTGGGCAAAAAAGTAAAAACAAGATGGCAGCTCACGAACAGGGATTTTTTTCTCATGAACAGGGATCCCCATTCATGAGCTCTAAAAATCCCCATTCGTGAGACAAAATCCTTGTTTGAGGCTGTGCAGCTATCCAAAAGACTGAACTGAGCATGCTCAGAACCCAAAATTTCAAAACTGAATAACTTTGGAATTAATTAATATATTTTCACCAAGCCAATGCTGGTCTGCTCTTTTGGGCAAGCTGCTCTGTCTACCCAGAAAAGTTCAGGCCAAAACTCCAAATAGTGTGTGCGCAGCATGATCAGGAAAAATGGGTGAAAAAAGTGAAAAACACACATTTTTCACTATGTGCTGCACACAATCTGCATATCTGATCAAAACAAAACTTGGCAAGTCAAGAGATATACCCCATGGGAGAGTGCATACCCAATTCTGTACAAATTGTTTGAATGGTTGCAAAGTTATTAAGGAGTTATTAAGGTGCAAAATTTGGCATTTAACATTAAACTGCCCAATCAACCCTAACTATAGTGGTGCTATCGTCACTATATATATATATCTATATATATATATATATATATATATATATATATATATATATAGAGATAGAGAGAGAGAGAGAGATATTATAGTAGCACGGTAGCATAACAAGAAAAGAAAAGTATGGAAATGCGGTGTTAGGATTTCCAACCTAACTCTGCATTCCCCCAAAGCAGCAGAAAGGGCAAGGCAACACAATCCAGTAGAGACAGCCATCATCAGGTAAGACAAACAACATAAAACTCTCTGAACATAACATAAGAGACATCCATCATCATGGTCCACCAGCTGTATGAGGTCTGCTGCTATGCCATTGTCTTGGGGTATGCCAAGTGCTCCCTAGAGATCTACTAGGAGGCTGATGGGGTCATGGAAGTGACACAGAAGTGTACGGTTGCAGATCTCCACAGCTGCCTAGTTCCTTCACTCCCATTATTCACTGCTAACTAGTAAATTTTTTTTTGGGGAGTGCCTGGCTGCACTACCATCTATTCTTAATTTGTAACTATCATAACAAATTCTTTATTATCAAGTGGAGTGCAGAGCTCAAGGGCCCTGTGCTCCCATTCCTCCATATGTGAGTAGTACAATTTATTTTGTGTAGGGGGCACCTGGCTGCACTTCTATACATTCCTAATTTCTAAACACTGAAATTAATTTGTTATTTTCAAATGGGAGTACAGACCCTTCATGCCCTTTGCTCTCATTTATCCATAACTGACTAGTAGAATTTTGTTTTGTGTTGAGGGTGGTGGCTGTACTCCCATCCATCTTTAATTTACAAATAGTGTAATCAATTCCTTACTATCAAGTGGGAGCACAGGGCCCTTTGGGCCCTGAGCTCCCCTTTCTTCACAGCTTACTAGTACAATTTGTTTTGAGCAGGGAGGTTGGCTGCACTCCCATCCATTCCTAATTTGCAAGTAGTGTAATTAATTTGTTACTTGGCAGTGGGAGCACAGGGCCCTTTGGACTCTGCACTCTCATTTCTCCATAGCTGACTACTACATATTTTTTAAGGGAAGAGGGGCTGGCTGCACTCTCATCTATTCTGTCACCCTCCAGGTAGGTCTCTAGAGAGCACTTTGATGTGCAGTGCATGCAGTGGTCTCCTCCTATGTTACGTAGCATGTGGGGTACCCTAAGACACTAGCAAGGTTTGGACCTCATACAGCTGGTGGACCATGATGATGGATGTCTTTGTGTTATGTTGAGAGAGTTGTATATTGTTTTTCTTACCTGACGATGGCTGGCTCTGCTTGGTTTTCTTGCCTTGCCCCTTTCCCTGCTCCTGGGGATGCAGAGTTAGGGTTGGAAACCCTAACACTGCATTTCCATACTTTTGTTGCTTTAATAGGAACCTAACTGATGCATCAACAACGTTTTTCCACAAATTTCCTTACTTTTTGAGATAGTATAATCATAGCCTTATTTGCTTGTCAGAGCTTATTTGCTTGTCGGAAATATTGCTTGCCTCCAGGCCCTCGCGCCACATCCATCCGTAATTTTTGAGAGATTGTAATTATTCCTTATTTCCCTGTTAGACCACAGGGCCCTCTGGGCCTGCCTTCCCAATGGTATTCATATTTGCATGTGGAGCACACAGTGCAATCCATCCATAATTCCTGAGATACTGTAATCAGATCCCTATTTCCCTGTGGGCCCTCTAGGCCCTGTGCTCCCATCAGTCCATAATGGTATCCATATTTGTGTGTGGGAGCCTCCAGGCCCTGTGCTCCCATCCATGCATCATTTTTGAGATAATATAGTGGTACCCTCCGGGTACTGTGCTCCCATCCTGTAGTGTGCAGCATCAAAGAAACACCTCAGATTGCAATGTTATCCTATAGAAAACACAGCAAAATGTGAAACCTGTGTAACTTGACACCAAATTAATATATTTTCAGAAAACCAGCAAAAGGCACATCGGTGGGGCAAGCCCTTTGTACCCTGAAAATTTCAGGACAAAAATGCAAACTATTTCTTCACAGTGTAATGACAAAGAAATGACGATGTACACCTCAAATTACAATGTTATCCAATGGGAAACAAAGCAAAATTAACATTCAGAACTCCAGAGCAAAGTAATATCTTTTCACCAAACCAGCAAAGGCCCACCGTGGGTAAACCCTTTCTACCCTGAAAAATTCAAACTGAAATCACAAATCAGTCATTAATTGTGGAGTGACATAGAAACAGCTCTCTTATAATTCCTTTTTCACAAAATTGAAAAAAAGAATCTTTTTCTGTGGTTCGTTTTTTGCAATTTGTGGAAAAAGAAAATCCTTTTTTACAAATTGTGGCAAAGGATCCTGTTTCGTGATTCCTTTTTTCACAATTTGCAGAAAAAGAAAAAACTATTTTTTGTAAATTGTGAAAAACTATCCTAATTTGTGATTCCTTTTTCGCAATTTGCAAAAAAGGATTTGGGCATGTTAAAAAAACACATTTATAAGTAACCTATCGAAACAGTAACCCCAAAATCAGATTGTAGGGGTCCAAATTATGCAAACACAATTGTTTGTACAAAATCCCTGTATTTTTTACTTATTTAATTTTGTTGTCAACGCTTAACTGAAAACAAGATGGCAGAAGCATGGAAAAAGATTCCGCATTTGTGCAAAAAATTTGAGTTTGTGAAAAAGATTCTGCATTTGCGATAAAGAATCTTGTTTTTGAGTGGGACATCTAACTGGTCCCATAGAAATAATGGGCACCTTTGAAATTTATTAACTTTGTAATAGATTAATATATTTTCACCAAATCTTCAAAAGGCACATCTGTGACCCAAGACCTATTTACCCTAATAATTTCAGACCATAATTCCACATTGTTTTTGTGCAGTGGCATGACAATGAATTTTACAAAAGAAAGGTAATTTTCAAATTTTTTGACACTTTATCTCTGTACCCAGGCATCCAACCAGAATGAATCTTGCCACATCAACAGATCTTTGGTTCCTGATAGCACATACAAAATTTCAGGTAAATCACTTGAATGGTTGTGAAGCTATTAGCATGCAAAACTGTGAGTTTAACATAGAAATGCAACCGTGCCCCTGTAATAGATGTATATATGCAGCAGATTTCTGCTGTTTTATACAAAAAAAAAGAGATAATACCACTAGCAGCTCAACTATCTTACACATGGACATGCTATCTAGTTAAAACTATAAACATAAGCCATGTGACATCAGGGTGAAGTATGAGTTCCATTTTATTCATCCTGGTTACTCAAAGTAATGTTCTAAAGAAGCTAGCACTTTGAGAATGGCATATCGTTCTTGGACTCCACCTGTGTGTTTGTAGACCAGTGCAAAAGTATGCATTTATCTCACTTTTCTTTATGAATAAAATGACTCACGACTCTAGTGAGTAGCTGGTAACTTTTACACAGTGCACATAGTGCAAGGTTCCTCTGGAGGGAGGCAAGTGCACTGGATCTGTTAATTTTATGTTAATACAGAAACACCAACTTAGCTCTAACTATAGTATAAGTACTGGTGAGCATTTTTTTTTTCTTTAGGGAAACCCAGTTATAATTTGCAGTTAGAAACAGCTTGTTATAATGGCAAACACACGCCGGGTTTCCCATGCTCCACTCATGCACCAGCCTGTAGTCTTCCCTTCTTCACCAGCAGCCAACATAATTACTGCTGGACACTTCATGGCAACTCGTACTCAATGGTAAGTTAAATTTTAAAAAGAAGAAAGGGAAACTGGCTGTAAAAGAATGGACAGGCTGCAAAAAAAAAAAAAAAAAGAAGACAGTTTCTAGCCACTTCCGATCGCAGACCCCACTTCGTCCCAACCAGACCACAGCTGAAGGGAGGTGTGTTTATATGTTATATAATTACTGTGGTGAAAAAACACTCCCCAGCAATTATATAAAATAATGGCTTGGCAGGAGTGTAAAGCTCACATTTTACACACACACACACACTTAGTGTGGGATGCCTTTATAAAACCCTTGAGTTTCACTCTCAGGGTTTACGTGGCATCCCACACCTTGGGCGGTGGATAATTCTTGTTATAACCCCATACCCAGCCATTATTCTGTGACAGGGAGCTCCTGCCACTCTTGCAGGACTGACCTTTTCTTAAATCTGTTGCAACAGTTCTTCTATTTCTTAGCCTAATCTATCATTTACAATTTCTGGTCCATAAGATTAGCCACCTATGGGCACCCCTTCCCTTTCTTGACTATGCTATAGTGTCCTCTTTAATTTTTCTTTTCCCTCTCAGGTCCTCATACAGGGAGGTTATTGTGGTGACCTCCAAGCGTATGTAAAACAGGCTGTGTTTATCATTGTTGGATTTAGTATGTAATAGCACTATACCATAAAATACTTTAATGCATATATCTTATGTGTATGAAACCAGTAAGTGTTGAAAATACCATGGCACTAGCTGGCCTGATGGTGCTGAGGGTTGAGGTGCTGGATGCCACACCTCGCTCCATGCCGGTGACCCGGGTTCGGGAGCGGACTCAGGTCGCTGGTGGGTCAGCCGGGGGAAGATAGGCTTGAGTGTCCCACAACAGCTCGCCTTCTCCAGGGAGGGTTGAGGCTGAAGCCCATGCACTTGCCTGATGCCCAGAGGAGGCTCACAGTACTGCAAGCCCCCAATGGAAGAGGACAGGTGGCCAGTACACAGCGTGGATGTCGGCACCTTGCACCTTGACGTCAGGGGTCGCATGCTGTATGGGAGGGAGGAAAGAGGAAACACACCTGCTGGCTCCGGGAAGACAGGCTTCCCAGAGCGTGCCTCCAATGTGCCCCACTCACTGGACTACCTCCTTGACCTGACGCAAAGAAGAATTCTTGGGGTGAAGGCACCATACCTCGTCACCGCTCAGGGGGCATAACTGAAGCTCCATGGAAGATCAAGAGGTAGGTCCAGGTGGGCGAGAGGCAGGAGGATGACTCCTTGGATGCCCTGAAGGGTCGGGCTGGCAGGTAGTAGGGGAGTAATAAAGAGAAATTTCAACAACAAAAAAAATACCATTGCACTAGGTGGTTTTGATAAAGGTAAAAAGTATGAGTTGACTGTATTATAAAAAATAAGTTAGTTGTGCTATTTAAAATGCATGTAAATTGCTGTAACCTGAACAAGTCTGAAAGTTCATGGTGATTTGGATATACCCCATGATGCTTTGCATTATGACAGTATGTGTGCTGTTATGTTTCTTGGAAACTTGCTTATTGCCAATGCCCTTTGAGGTAACCCTTGTGTCAGTGCTTCTGCACTGAGGCTCTTTGTTTTTAGCTTTTTTTTTTATTTGAGCCCCCACTACTCAAACAAACAAGGCCTGCATAGGGGTGGAGGCTGAATCTGAACTGCTAAGTTAGATCAAAGATCAGTGAGTCAGTAGGTGCTGGCTAAGTGTAGAGGAAAGACTTGCATAGTCTGTTGCTGCAAACTGATGTACTGAAGAAGGGATATGCCATTGCTTATGGTTATCTTCTGCATTTTGAATAAACATCACACAGAGATTGTGTGTTGAACTTGAAGTTTGGTGTCTGGTCCATCTGTTGTCCCACAACCCCTCCACAGACTTGATGTTAGAAGTGGGATAACTTGTTGGAAGCATCTGGATTGGCTGAAGAGGGATGTTTTCTGATGGATATCGCCTAGATATCCCAGGTGGACTGATGACCAGGAGTTGCCAGAGGAGAACCCGGAGAAGAAAGTCCATGGAGTTCTGACCAGAACCATGGCTGACAGATGGAGAGAAGTTGCTGCCTGGACTGGACCTGGGAGCTCAGAAGAAGGCCAAGCCTGAAGATGACAAAGAGATGCAATGGGATGAGGAACTACCATGGGGTCGAGGCAGACTGGAGGTGCGAAGACAACACCCAGGAGGCATAGACCCTGATGAGTATGATCCACTAGATGAGTGGGCAATGGCTGGAGCAGACCAACTATGCAGAGAGGTGGAACACTGGTGCCAGGTGCGCAAGAGGTTCCTGATGGAGAGTTTGGATAAAGAGTTGGAGGAGGATATTTCATGGGCTCAGTTTAAGGAGGACCCCCTGACTGAGCAGGATATTCCTTTGTTGCCTTTGATCCCAGGATGTTACCTGTTGGAGGTCGGAGATGCAAGTATAGAACTTGAATGTGAGACCACAGGTAAGACTGTGCCTAGTGATATTGTGCTGGGGTTGAAGACTCCAAGTGAGCAAGAAGAAGCCTATGATGCTGAAAGGACTTTTTCTTGTATTGATGCAGCTAACTCTATTAACAGTATTGACTGGGGTATACTGCAGACTGAAGATGCTAATATTGCCAAAATGTTACAATATGTTGAGATCAAGGAGGTGGTACCTGTGTTTTATTTTTTTTATGAAAAACCTACAAAGGAGGAGCTGGATGGAAAATAGATTGGAACCTGTGTTGGGGTAACACCAAGAGTGTTGGTTTTGATTGTGCTTGCTACACCAGCGATATTTTGGGCCACCCCCCCAGACCTCCTTTAAATGCTCATCCTCTAACTTTTTTCCTCTCCTCCCCAGTCTCCCAATTGGTGAACCAAGGGCAGATTGTTTCAGTCTACTATCTCCTGTTAAAGGGACAACAACAGTCTCTTCTGTTAAAAGGGAAAATACCAAATATTTACTCTTTTCTCCTATAAGGAGCCTTTCCTCCTTTGATCACACCTAACTAAACCTGCAAAATGCTTGGCTTCCTTTTTCTGAGAGGTGCTTTGGTGCTAATGCTCCTTAATCTCACCTCCCACTTTGGTGAAAATATGCTCCCTATTGCTAGTCCATCTTTGTATGGCATGACCCTCAATGCCCATTGTGCCTCAACATTGACTCATTGCCACAAACTTCTTATACCTCCCCGAGTGTTGCCTACACCAACTTTTATGGAGCTTTTCTGCCAATGACTATGGTGGCTGCACCCCTTGACACTCTTTCCTGTAATTTTTAATATTCAGGAAAAACCTTCCTCCTACTCAGATCTGTGCAGGATACTCAAATGCAGCAGCAAACTCCTGAACGAATATCTATGCCGCATTGCGTTACTTTTATTGCTATCTGAGAATATCCATCCAAATCCAGGCCCACCAACACCCACAGCTGAACCTCAGAGTTATGTCAAGCAACTCATAATAGGCTCTATGAATATCCACAGCCTCCTTCCAAAAATGGATATCCTTAATGCCTGGTTTTTACAACACAACACTGACATCCTTTCAGTGGTAGAGACCTGGCTCTCTCCTAACATTGCTGATGCATCAATTTCGATCCCAGGCTATACAGTGTACAGGATGGATCTTCTAACCAAACGAGGGGGTGTATGTGCAGTCTACATAAGGGAGGACCTGCAAGCCATTGTTCTCCCTCTTCCAGACACTGGGACTAACCTGCAAGTTTTAGCTTTAAAAATGCTACTTGGGAAGCACAACAAAACCCTTACAGTTCTCTCAGTGTACATTCCACCTGGTCAGAAGACCCCTGGGCTAAACTCGCTGATGGAATGCCTTGGTGCCTTGAACTTAAACAATGAAACAGTACTACTGGGTGACTTTAATGCCAACTGGCTTGCACCAGCCTATAGTACATATAGAGATGCAGTTTCTGCTGTGCATCTTTCCCAGCTTGTCAATTCTCCTACCAGGATAAACTACAAGACTGGCATCTCCTCACTGCTTGACTGAGTCTTGTCTAATCGATCGGACCACATCTCTCACATCACGGTACTCCCTGCAGTACATAGTGACCATTCACCAGTTCTAATTCACTGGGCCAACAACTTCTCCAAACCCCAACTGAAAACAATTATCCATAGGGTCCTTAAATGCGGTCACCTTGAAATGCTAAAAGCTGACCTTCGTCAACAAAACTGGTCAACAGTCTACTTTTCCAGTTCTGTTGATGCAGCCTTAAACCAATTAATCCTGATGTTTAACAGGGTGTGTGTGACCAGCATGCCCCACTAAAAAAGTGCAAAATCAAAGGTTACAACAATCCCTGGTTCATGCCTGAACTTCTTGAATGGATGAAATCAAGGGATCATCTGTACCACATATCCAGAGCAAAAGGTAAACAAGTGGACACCCAAGCCTACAAAAAAGCCCGGAATGACTGCACTAGGGCCATACACACAGCAAAAAATCTATTTTACAAGGAAGCCCTCACTCGCACTTGAAGTGACGGCAGAAAATTCTGGGCAAACCTTAAAGAAGTCACTGGCAAGGACACAAAGTCAGCCCCCACCATGTTGAACATTGGTGGTGTTCCCACTACAGACCCCAATTCCATTGCTAATTCTCTCAGTGAAGCCTTCTCAGACCTCAACGGCATCCTCCCCCCTCCAATTTCTTCCTCCAGTCTCAACTTCTAAACCAAGCCTTGTAGTCCTACCTCTCTATCTCTCTCACACCCTGCTCCACTTTAAAACCATCTCTCATGGTGAGGCTAGGAAATATCTCCAAAAGGTCCTGGGTAAGTCCCGTTTCAGTGGTGACTCCCTCAACCTCAGATTTGTGGCTGTTACCCTAGAAGAGATTCTGGCACCACTAACACACATAATCAACACCTCACTCAGGCTTTCTCAGCTCCCACAGTTATGGAAAGTGGCCCTGGTGACACCTGTTTTCAAGAATGGTGATCGAACCTCACTAGGTAACTATCTTCCCATCTCAATACTCTTGCCTTTGTCTAAGGTTCTTGAAAAAATAGCCACTGACCAGTTAGCTGAATACATAGAAAAGTACAATATACAGTGCCCACAGCAACATGGGTTCCACATAGGACACAGCACCACTACTGCGTTGCTAGAGTTTACCGGTTATATTCACAGTTCCCTGGATCATGGCTTGCTAGACAGTGCCTCTTTCATCAATCTGTCAAAAGCCTTTGACATGGTTAATCATGACCTTCTAGTCGAGCAGCTTGCATCTATTGGTCTGTCTACTAACGTAGTTACCTGGTTTAAGAGCTACCTCACGAATCGCTCTCAACAAGTTAGGATTGATAATGTCCTATCTGATAGTAGACCCATTTGCTCCGGTGTACCCCAGGGTTCCATCCTGGGTCCCATCTTATTCAGTTTGTTCCTAAACAGGCTCCCACTTGCCAGTAGCTGTCCAATCTGCTCTATGCAGATGATGCAGTCCTGTATACAAGTGACCCTGATTCCTTTAACTTGGAAAGCAAGCTCCAGGACAGCTTTACTGCAGTTGAGAGATGGTTCAGAGAACATAAACTCATTCTGAACTATAAAAACCCAAGACCTTATTGTATTCCAGTCCCCAGAATAGGCATCATTCACATCCACTCAATATAACAAACAAATCTGGGACTACATTGGAACTCGTCCAGCATTTCAAATAATTAGGAATCACAATAGACAGCACTATGTCATATGCCTACCACATTGAAAATGTTGCAAAGGCTGTGAACATCCATATTGGTTTGTTTCATAGGTATAAACAAAGTATTACCCCAGAGGCCCTAAATCTCACTATCCAGAGTTCAGTGGTCTCTCTTGTTGATTACAGCATCATAGTCTAAGGCTCAGCTATGGACACAGCCCTTCACTGTATAAAGGTCGCCCTAAATAAAGCCTGTTGACTCTTAACTGGCTCCCCACTGCTTACACATACATGTGACCTATATGACCAGGCTAACTGGCTCCAGTTCACAGACAGACTCAGATTTCAATCATGCCTTCTGGCCAAAAAAGTGAATCTGGGCTTCATGCCACAGGGCATCCAGAATCTCCTTACTCCCTATGATAACAGCCATTCCACTAGAAGCTCAGATAGCATGGTCTTTAAAATTCGTAGGTGTTGCACCTCTCTTGGTCAAAGAGCTTTTGCCCACCATGCTCCCATTTGGATTAATAATCTTCCTCCTGCCATCTCCTCGATAACAGCATTACGCCCCTACAAACGTGAGCTCCGAAAGCATTTCAGTGCTAATGCTGTCTGTGACTGCTTGCCTTAGCCCCTTAGTGCTGTTTTACCTTGTCCTTAAGCAGCTCTCCCTTGTGACCACATGGCCCCTTATATCCTGCACTTGTTATTTCCCTTTGTTATGTGCCTTAATGTAATCTATCCCTCCCTTCCTTACTTCCTTTCTCTGTCAAGCTCCCCTTTTACCCACCACCTCCTCTTTTCTCCTACTACCCTCTCCCATCCGTCTTCAGCTCCAACCCCCCCAAAAAACAAATAGCTTCAAAAGGCCTTCCTGGGCTGATGCTTTCCCACTTCTTGAGTGGGTGTTGGCCACCCTGGGCTGCTGTAACCCCCAAACATAGCCCTCCCTCCTGACAACTCAGTCTGCTGCGGTACCTCCCTCTGCCTTACATGCACCACCCATCTGAATTGTCCTCTCTTCCTGAAACTGCCTTAACCCTCTCACAAACACATTGTACTTAACCTGTCGACTTGGTCTGCTTGTTTATGTTTATATTAATACTTAGATTCATATTTATTAGTCTGCACTTACAGCTCTATTGTATACCTATATGTGTTTGTTTTTTCCTTTTTTTAATCACTTTTAATATAATTCTGACGTGGAACCTATGTAATGATCTTGTTCTCAAAGGTGTTAATCCGAAATCACAATAAAGATAAATAAAGATAAAGTGTGTACCCTCAGGTGTCTGTATCAGTAGCAAGTGAAATTAATGGATTAAGAGACGTAGTGGGTTTATGTAGAGATGTTGAACCTAGGACTGGGCCACTGCTTAAAACCGACGTGTCTGGTGGGGTTGGAGCAGGTAATTACTCACCTCAGAGAAATTGTTCCTATCGTACTGGACTTTACAGCTGTCCAGATTTTTGGTTAAGAAATATGATGGTCTTTCCTTAAAAGGAGATGGGAAGGTACCATTAGTCTCTGTTGAAAAATGTGTCAATGCCTCAGGGTAAAGAATGATGATATCCACTATGTTTATGATGGAATGTTTATCATTAATAGGGACCCTGAGACAGAGCCTTCTGAAGATGGATGGGTGGAAACTCCATCCCTTCCTGGGACAGGAAGGTGGTAAGCAGTCTGCAATAACTGCTTCCCTCTTCAGGTGGGGGGATATGTGACAGGGAGCTCCTGCCACTCACGAGGACTGACCTTTTCTTAAATCTGTTGCAACAGTTCTTCTATTTCTTAGCCTAATCTATCCTTTACAATTTCTAGTCCATAAGGTTGGCTACATATGGCACCCCCTTCCCTTTCTTGACTATGCTATAGTGTCCGCTTTAATTTTCTTTTTCCCTCTCAGGTCCTCGTACAGGGAGGTTATTGTGGTGACCTCTGAGCATATGTAAAACAACAGGCTGTGTTTATCATTGTTGGAATTAGTATGTAACAGCACTATGCCATAACATACTTTAATGTATATACCTTATGTGTATGAAACCTGTAAATGTTGAAAATACTATGGCACTAGGTGTTTTTGAGAAAGATAAAAAGTACTAGTTGACTATTATAAAAATTAAGTTAGTTGTGCTATTTATAATGCATGTAAATTGCTGTAACCTGAACAAGTCTGAAATTTCATGGTGATCTGCATATGTCCCATGATGCTTTGCATTATGGAAATATGTGTACTGTTGTGTTTCTTTGAAACATGGCTTATTGTCAATGCCCTTTGGGATAACCCTTGTTTCAGTGCTTCTGCACTGAGGTTCTTTGTTTTTAGCTTTTTTTTTTATTTGAGCCCCTACTACCCAAACCATCAAGGCCTGCATAGGGGTGGAGGTTGTATCTCAACTGCTAAGTTAGATCAGAGATCAGTGAGTCAGTAGGTGCTGGCTAAGTGTAGAGGAAAGACTTGCATAGTCTGTTGCGGCAAACTGATGTACCGAAGAAGGGACATGCCATTGCTTAAGGTTATCCTCTGCATTTTGAATAAACATCACACAGAGATTGTGTATTGAACTTGAAGTTCTGTGTTTGGTCCATCTGTTATCTCACAATCCCACCACATATTCTATATATCACTACCATGCCACCGTAATTGCAATAGTTTAAGTATTAATTTCTTATAATGAATTACATATGAAAAACAGTAGTTCATATTGTATTAAATAGGCTACTCATATGGACTGTGCACAAATTCATTATGAAGGGCTTATTACGTATGGGATATGTGTTTTGTTTAAGATGCCATTAATTGTTTTGGTGAATAGCATGGCTATGAAGTACATTTTAACAGAATGGTGTACTGTGTAAGTCACTGAATGACTGCATGTGTGCACTCCAAATACAGTTACAATATTACACACAATGAATGTCAAGGGGCTCTATTCAGGAAGCCCTACAGTAGCCTACTATTTTACATGTTTTTTAGTGCTATCTTCCTTCCTTCCTTGGTATGCAGGTTTATATTCTGTGGCTGCAGTGCGCTGCATTGGAAAGATGGTGCAAGCAGGGTCCGTGCATACATGCATATGCATGAGACTATTTTCCTAGTGTTTGTCCCTTGGTGATAATGTGATAACAGTTCAACCTCACCTTATTATCATGTTCTTGGACAGCCCAGGATGCTTGAAATCTTTATCCCAGAATTTTTTGTCAGCTCATATAAGTTAACAAGCTTAACTATTAGTCTGAAGCCTTAAAATGGCCACGTGTGTGGTCCTGACCCTTTCTCCTGTTTACCTCAGTTGGGGTTGGGGATAGTATATTGGGGCTGCCTTTGATAGTTCAAAAGGAAAAATTTCCCTCTTAAAGTAACTGCTGTCACCATAAGCACTAAAATTCTGTCCTCCATTCAATGTACAGTAACACCGTGGACATGGCAAGGATGAAAATGATACCAACTGACAGGATTAGTAAGAGTGCATATGGATATCATGACCACCACCATAACTGCAACACTAGTGCAGGCTCCCCTCTCAGATCACCCATGTCTGGAAAGTTACTCACATTGTACACTGAATACTGCACACTTTCCACATACCGTAAGAAGGACTTCTCAACCAGAACCCATTGTGACTTGTGAATAATACCAGAATCTTCCAAATTAATGACTTATGTACAGTAGCTCAGTGTGTATTATTGTGCAACACCTGTATTTGAGAGAGTTAAAGTCACCATATACAGTGCATTTAAGAAACTACGCACGAATATAGTTGCCAGATGCTATAAGCATTAAGGGTCCTGTTTTCAGTTTCAGCAGGTAGTGGCACAAAACAGGAAGTTATCTGTTGGCCCATTATACCATAACACATTTGCTCTATATACAGTGGTGATCGTACAAAAGTTTTTCAGTACTGAGGTATACCTCGAGGTACCACTGAGACACTCAAGTTCAATTTGCATTAAGTGTAATGTGATCCTGCCTCAGTACCACTGAGGTATACCTCAGTACTGGTAAACTTTTGTACAACCACCACTGTACACAGACACATTTCATATGGAGGAGTCCCCCTTGCAACAGTGGGGCTATGAAAACATGTACCCAGAGGTTGCCACTTACATGCTTCTTAGTGGGAGCAACTGACATACAGCATGGCCTAGCACCAGGTACATGGTGCTATGTCATACTGCCAGCCAATTACTAATAGGCATACTGACTGGAAGTCTCCCTCCTGCCTAGGCCCCATATGTTATATGTTTGCTTGTTTGTGTGTTTGTTTACGTGTTTGGATTTTATTGACCAGGTGGGCCCACTGAGACTAACAGACACTTTTTCAGGGATGACCCAGGTTTAATTACATACAATAGTCAATACTGTTATAGATGTTACTGACCTGAGTGGGCCAGTGGTTCCTCAGTTTCAGGCCCAATGACCTGACTTCCACTATTCACTGATCTGCTCCCCAGAAATTGCATTTTACCATGTGTCCAGTGGCACCCCTTCTCTAGCCCAAGTCCATACCCAAACCTCTATTCTGTGGTGTCCTTCTGAAGTCCTTTACCAACCCAGACTCTATCCAGTCATAGCACTGCAACTTCCACCCAATACCACCTGCATGTAGACATTATACAGGCAGGCGGGTCCTTGAAACCAGCAATATGAGAGCCACCATGCTTTTCAGAACGGCTTGTGGGACATTTTATGGTGGTGTTGCATGGTCGCAAACAGTACTGTGCCCTTTATAGGCAGACTGGGTGGGCCAGGAGGTCCTTATCTGCTGACAGAATCTATGAATCTATATCTAAAGAAAGGGCTGTGGCTCCTACTGAGCACAGTTCCACTAGATTGGGAAAGTCTCTGGGGCTTTGAATGGTTGCAGCGTCAACTTAGTGCCACTTAGCACAACTCAGAAGGAGGAGGCCCCAGGTATTTTAATGGCTATATCTTTGTCTTCAAGTAATTCCCTCTTGGTGTTACAGACTGTAGCTGGAATCATTCCTTGTTTGCATGGATCCTTGCACATTAGTTAAAGGGACACTGTCAACCGCCTTAGGTCTCAAAGTGTCCCTAGTTTAAAAAACACATTTTATGATTACCAACATTCTGTAAAGAGTGCTGACATAGCTGGTAGTTTGATTCTGACTCTTGGGAACACCCACAACACAGTCTAGCCCCTCATGACTGCACTGTTTGGGTGTGTTTGTAATGCTCAGAAAGTATGCAGTAAGAAAAGATCCAGAATTGTAAACAAAACAAGGTTGTTTATAAATATACATTAGCATGTATTTCAGTTCTACTAAACAAGGAGGCAGACAAAACAACCAGCAACATCAATGAATTTTAAAGAAGGTAAGCAATCATAAAATGTAGGTTTTTAACTGGAAATAATATTAAGAAAAACGGGCTGGCAGTGTCACTTTAAAGAAGGACTCACACAAAACACTATAACATAGTATCAAGGTGGTTCAAAGGATTTAGGTTTGGGTAAATCCTATCCATCCCTTTTACTGCATGGCAGTGATTATGGCCAAGATTATGGAGACACTCCTTAAGGAAAGGATAGTGCAACACCTGGAATCCACAGGAGCACAGGATCCAAGACAGCATGGGTTTACAAAAGGAAGGTCCTGTCAAACTAATCTCATAGATTTCTTTGACTGGGTAACCAGAGTGGTGGACCAAGGGGGAGCAGTTGATGTTGCCTAATGCCTACCTTGACTTCAACAAAGCTTTCAATACTGTTCCACATAGAAGATTGATTAATAAGCTGGGTAGGCTCGGGGTGGGTCAGACGTTGGTCAACTGGGTGGCAAACTGGTTGACGGGCAGAAAACAGAGAGTGGTGGTAAATGGTATACAGTCAAAAGAGATGCAAGTCACAAGTGGGGTACCTCAGGGATCATTCCTGGTGCCAGTCCTCTTCAATATCTTCATCAGTGACATTGCAGATGGACTGGAGGTAAAGTTAGTCTGTTTGCAGATGACACCAAGATCTGCAACAGAGTAGATGATCCAGATGGAGTAGGCAGAATGAGGAGAGATCTGGATAAACTAGCAAAATGGTTGGAAGAGTGGCAACTGGGGTTTAACGCAAAAAAGTGCAAGATCATGCTCATAGGGAATTGAAACCCTGAAGCCACCTATAGGCTGGGAGGGGAGTTGCTGGAAGTCACAAGGGAAGAAAGAAACTTGGGCGTCATCATCACCGATTACCTGAAATCATCCAAGCAGACGACTAAAGCAATACGTAAGGCTAGAGGGATGTTGGGGTGTATTAGTAGGGGTATCACAAGTTGGAAGAGGGAGGTAATAATCCCTCTTTACAAGACACTGGTTAGGCCCCATCTGGAGTATTGTGTGCAGCACTGGAGGCCACACCTTCACAAGGACATTAACCAAACTGAGGCAGTCCAGAGAAGGGCAACCAAAATGATACAGGGACTGCATCAGAAAACATATGAGGACAGATTAACTGAGCTCAATATGTATACCCTTGAGCAAAGGAGGAAGAGAGGTGATATGATTGAAAGATTCAAACACCTTAAGGGCATTAACAAGGTGAAAGAGTCTAACATGTTTCACTATAAGAAAAATAGTAGGACAAGAGGACACAGCAAGAGATTAGAGGGAGGCCAATTAAGGGATAATGTGAGGAAGTTCTTTTTCACAGAAAGGGTGGTGGATGCATGGACCGGCCTACCTCAGGAAGTGGTGGATATGAATACAGTGCAGGGCTTCAAACATGCATGGAATAGGCATAAGGGAGCAATACAGATGAGTATGAATAGACAGACCTTTGACAGAGCAAAGGCCAATGGCACATTCATAAGGTAGAAAAAGAAATGGGCAAACTGGATGGGCCTTGCAGTCCTTATCTGCTGTCAACTTCTATGTTTCTATTATACCACAGTATAAGTACAGACACACATTAATGCTTAACTGTTGGAATGTTACCCCATACTCATTCTGTGTAACCCTCAATGTTTTTTTTCAGAAATCTGTCTAATCCTGCTTTTAAAGCCTAAACAATACTAACATCCACTACTTCACTACTGGGCTGCTCTATAGGCTGACTACCCTATTCATGAGGTAAATCTTTCTGACTATGTCAGTTTCATCCCCCTGCCTTTGACAGCATATCCTCTAGTGCTACTTGCAGTTATCAGCAGTAACAGCTGTATATGGTACAGTACACCCACCCTGTTTTTTTCTTCTTAAGAACTCCATGATTCCTGTTTCACTCTGCCTCCCTTGTCTTGTCTATGAGTTAAATAACAAGAGTATGTCCAATCTCTCCTTGCTCTTGATTCAGAATTCAAGCCCTCAAGACAATGAAAGAACCTAAATGCAAAGCAGTGGAACAATGGTTCTACTCAAAATATACTGACAATGGTGCCATGTGTTAAGGAAGCTATTGCTGCACATATACTTGCACCATGTGCAATGTTGTTATTCTGAAAACAAAACACTAAATTTATATCTCCTTATTCATTATGTTTTCTATTGCTCGATTATATATGTTATGCTGCAAACCTGAGATCAAAATCGAGTGAAATTTAGCCTCTAACCTATTGTGTTTTTATAGCCCCACCCACACCATGCCCAGATAGACTCTTCCCAATCCCTCCAAGAAACATGTTTAACCACATTATGTTTGTGTCACAAAAGGCCAAACTACTTTGACATGATTGCCAACAAGCAACAATACATCATAACAATTTAATATTGAATAAAACATGTCAAACAAATAACATATACAAACATGGTCAATAGAGTATTCCCCTGGGGCAGCAGATGCATTCGGCTACAAATCCAACAATTTCTCAATCACGAGCCAGCCCTGGGCCAAAGGAATCCCAGCAGAGCCCCCACTGGGCTGGCCAACTCCAGTGACAAGGATGCTCGATGGACTGGGAACCCGCTAGGCCTCAGCCGAGCAGTTATACTCTCACCAGGCCTCAACTACCCAACCGTCGCCCCCCTGCTGTCCCAGGCTCCGTCCAATACTGTACCACTTCACCTTCATGAGTATGACCTCACTGGGCCACCCCGTTACTTGACCAAAAGTGTTATATAAGCCCCATAATGCTGAAACATCCACCACTAGATCTGTAAATACATGTACGAATCTCCCCAATAATGCCACAGGAGAATACCTATAACCAAGCTTCCAAAACATCTGTAGACTGAAATTAAACACTGCCTGCCCAGTTTCTGACAGATGCACCCTGTCCAAATAAAAAAAAAAAAAAAAAAACTACACCCTGGATAAATATCTGGATGGCCTATGATCCGGATACCCTGAGGGAAGCAGAAGCAGGCCACCTCCCGGTTCACCTCCCTATGAACCTTCCACAGTGGCCTGACCACCTCCCCTGTTCTCCACTCCCCTCTTGGCATGCTCTTAAACCAGGCCAACTTGGTGTCTGGCATATGTTTGCTGATCCAGTGAAGATTGACCATCATAGCCCACATTATATCTATTGAAGACAAACACCCCAAGTCGTTACCCCCCAAATGGACTATCAGCCCATGAGGGGGTGAGTTGACTAAGCCCAGATTCCTCAGGGTCCTATCAAATCCACCCACTTCATCCCAATGATTCCGCACCACCATATTCTAGCTCTTTCCTTTGGGATGCCCAGCTGATCTCCTTGACCCTGACGAGCCACCCACTCACGTGCTTTTATAACAAAGGAATGGTCAATCATGTAAAAGATTTTGATTTCAGGGTGTGCACCTGTAAGATAAATCACAAAATTGTTAATTGACTCCCCCCCAACATGCCTAGATCTTCACATGTCCCTGCCTCGGCAGGTCTCATGTATCTTCTGTAGGTCTTAGACTTCCATCTACCAGTAGCCTGAATCTCCCCTTCTAGGCAACCGAGCCATGCCACCTCAGTGGCCACCCCGCTCCTGAATGAGTGTGTGTTAAAATACCTAGGGTTCCTGCCTGCAGCACTTATACCCTTCCACAGAACCGCAGCAAACTGGTACCTTTTACCAACCTCCCAGTAGCGTGCATAAAAAATGTGCCTTGTCTTAGTATTCTCTGCTCCGTGTATCTCCTAATAAGGGTCCTGGGGCATAGCACTTGCCCCTGAGCCCGACAGAACTTGATTACTTTGGGTGGACCTAACTGCACCGCCTTGGACCTGGCACAATGTCATCTCCAAAGACTCCCCATGTACCATGATATCCCCCCACTGTACATTATGTCCCATTGGCATTGAGGGGTTCTCAACCAATTCTGACACCCTGAATGCCCCGAAAAAGGCACAAGCAAATAGACCCTGAAACAAAACTGCCTCATCATCAGATGTGCAGACCCAGGACAGGTTGAGCAAAATCTCCTTTAAGAGGATGCTAACTACTGGTTGTCTACTGTCCCTTCTGATCCCCCGCATTCTGTGCCATCCCTCTATCATCTTCCATATAAGGAAAGAACCTGTAACATCCTGCAGCCTGTGCATTTTGCCATGAAGGCGATGCCATACATATGACTGCATATGTATGCCCGGGGCCTTGCCCCACCCAATCAGGTAGTGCACAAATTGCTGAACAAAGGTGTGGATGTTGTAGCAGCTTGTAGTTCCTGTTGCTGTCTCCACAGATTTCCCAAAACAAGTTCACGTGTGCCCTATTCTCACGCCATGTCCCTGAGGCCAGAGCTTGTTGTACCAGTTTGGCTGTTCTTGGATCACAGCTTGCCATAGGAATGCTGGTACTTGAACAGGGTGTTCCTCCGCTGTTGGTGCCAGCTGTCAAAAGCAGTAGAACTGCAGTCGAGAGAGGGCATCCACAATTACATTCAAAGCCCCAGGGATGTGCGCCACCCTGGAGGTAACATTGAGTTGTAAGCATCTCAGCACAAAACCCCCTCAACAACCTCATCAGTTCCTTGGAATTAGAGGACTGCGTGTTCAAAATAGCCACCACCCTTTTGTTGTCTGACTGAAAAGGGACCTTCTTGTTCATGAGCCGCTTTCCCTCACACAAAGGTTACTGCCAGAATGAGGAAAAACTCTAACAGAGTCACATTTTTTGTGAGTCCCGCTTTTTTCCCCGACTCTCATCCCAAGGGCCTGCAAACCATGAACCCTGGAAGTATGCCCCATAACCTATACCTCAGCAGCATCCATAACCATCTGGAAATCTTGCCTAAATAATGCACTGGCTTGCCATATGGATATTCTGTTGAAATGCTGGAGGAAGCTGTCCCACACTACTAGATCTGACCTCATGTCTGCAGTTACCCTAATGTGATTATGGCATTGTAAGGAACCCCTAGTTGCCTATGCCAACTGTTTTGAAAATGGTCTGACAGTCAACACTAATTTACGAGCAAAATTCAGATGCCCAATCAATGACTGCAGGGTCTTCAGGGTAACTTTTTTAGCAGCACTGACCTTGGCCACCAACTGCCCCAATCACTCCACTTTGTTGGCCGGCAACTGAGACACCATGTCTATAGGGTCCAGCTCAATACCGAGGTATGTCAGCCTATTTACTGGCCCCTCAGTCTTTTCATGTGCCAATAGCACACCGAACCATTCCATCAAGTGTGTAAAGGAAGTGAGTGCCTTTTTGCATTCAGATGTGCCAGCAGCCTCAAAAAACAGAAAGTCATCTAAGTAATGCATTATCCTGTAGATGCCACTATATTATATGGTGGCCCACTCCAAGACAGGGCTGAAAGCCTCAAAGGCTGCACATGAAATGAAGCAACCCATGGGCATGGACATGTTGCAGTAGAATTTGCCATCGAAGGAAAAACCAAGCAAGTCAAAATCCCACAGGCTGACCAGCAGCAAGCGAAAGGCAGACTTTATATCACTTTTCGTCAACTGTGTACCCTTGCCTGCTTCTTGAATGAGCTTGACCACTGTATCAAAAGATGCATAGCATACTGCACTGTCTCTGGGGCTAATGAAATCATTCACTGATGCCCCTTTGGGATACGACAGGTAATGAATCAACCTGAACTCCCCTGGTGTCTTCTTGGGGACCACCCCTACGGGTGATATCCATAAGGGGCTTAACAGCAGATCATCAAAATGTCCTGCAACCCTCCCAGCATCCTCCTCTTTGCATATCCTCTCCACCACCATGTGTTGCAGTGCTTTTGCCAATTTTAGGTTATGCACTGTGGTGGAGCTGTGTGGACCCTGGTATGGAATGCAAAACCCTTTGGAGAAGCCATCCAGTAAGCAGCATGCATCCTTTCTGCAAGGGTAGTGGTCAAGCCAGCCAGAAATGCAATCAGTTCTTATTGGGCACCTCGCCAGGTTTTTTGGCGTGCTTGTCCCCCTGTTTGTTGTTGACCTGTTGTCCCTCCCCTTTCCCGGGACCCCCCACTTCCTTGGTAGGTGCTTGCCTTGTGCTTACCACAACTGCTGCACTCATGCCAGAATTTGCAGTATTCCCGAAAATATTTCCCAGTGTTAGACTGCCTGCATGTGCCTACCCCTTTTTGTCTTGACCACGGGGTCCTGTTCACCATGTGCCCACTTGTGGTATAGGCTACATTTGCTGACTTTGCCCGGTCATGTCCCTGCATCATAGCCATGACAATTTTGTCCCAAAGCATCTCCAGTGATCTAGTGAGACACGTCTGGAAGAGCTTGTCATACCGTGACCAAGCATTCCCCTCGCACTCCAAGTGTGCTATCTTGATATTATCCCTGTATTTTAGCAGCTGCCCAATTTTCAGCAGGAACATTCCACAATATATGGAAATAAAAACCTTGAAAGCAGCTGCCCAGTTCTCTAATGTGTGGGGCACCTTGTGCATATGCAGCTTTTCCTGCTTCAGTTTATCTTTGTCGGCAGTGTCGGGTAGCTCCTGATGCAGCAGCTTGAACATTTCTGTGTATTCCCCTTCCAAATTTTATCCCTGACTGCAGCTGTTAAATGGATGTCCATGCAGTCATCCACTCCCACGTATGCCCAGTGGTCTTGCTGGGTTGTCGAAGGGGGCACAGCAGGGGTTGCTGTCTCCTGCACTATTGCTGGAACTGCTGCGAGCCTCATCGGCTGCTGCTGCTGCACAGTGTCGGTCACTGTTGGGCCCATCCCACCTTGCTCCAGACCCCAAACCTGCTTCACCGTTTGATCCACATGCGGTTGCGCCTGGACACCACCTTGCTGGGCAGTTCTGCCATTCCCTCCTGAGGGTGCTGGAGGTGGTTTCACAGCAACTGCCGACCCCTCCTGGCCCTTGGACTGCTGCCTGCATTGTTGGTGGGGAAGGCCCTTGTGACACCCACGACACTGTTTCCCACATTACCACCACCGAAAAACTGCTGACCTCCCCAGGGAGCCCATGGCCAGGGCTGGAAACATAGAAACATAGCAGCTGATGGCTGAGAAGGACTGCAAGGCCCATCCAGTCTGCCCATTTCTTTTTCTACCTTATAAATGTGTGATCGCCCTTTGCTCTGCCAATGACCTATCTATTCATACTCCTCTGTATTGCTCCCTTATGCCTATCCCATGCCTGTTTGAAGCCCTGCACTGTATTCATATCCACCACTTCCTGAGGTAGGCCGTTCCATGCATCCACCACCCTTTCTGTGAAAAAGAACTTCCTCACATTACCCCTTAATTGGCCTCCCTCCAGTCTCATGCTGTGTCCTCTTGTCGTACAATTTTTCTTATATTGAAACATGTTAGACTCTTTCACCTTGTTAATGCCCTTAAGGTGTTTCAATGTTTCGATCATATCACCTCTCTCCCTCCTTTGCTGTAGGGTACACATATTGAGCTCCATTAATCTGTCCTCATATGTTTTCTGATGCAGTCCCTGCACCATTTTGGTTGCCCTTCTCTGGACTGACTCAATTTGGTTAATGTCCTTGTGAAGGTGTGGCCTCCAGTACTGTACACAGTACTCCAGATGGGGCCTAACCAGTGACTTGTAAAGAGGAATTATTACCTCCCTCTTCTGACTTGTGATACCCCTACTAATACACCCCAACATCCCTCTAGCCTTACCTACTGCTTCAGTGGTCTACTTGGATGATTTCAGGTCATCGGTAATGATGATGCCAAAGTCTCTTTCTTCCCTTGTGACTGCCAGCAACTCCCCTCCCAGCCTATAGGTGGCTTCAGGGTTTCTCTTCTCTATGTGCATGATCTTGCA
This sequence comes from Neoceratodus forsteri, assembly GCA_016271365.2. Taxonomy (NCBI): domain Eukaryota; kingdom Metazoa; phylum Chordata; order Ceratodontiformes; family Ceratodontidae; genus Neoceratodus; species Neoceratodus forsteri. The sequence goes on from CM028129.1 coordinate 697,580,169, forward strand.
CTTCTTTGCATTAAACCCCAGTTGCCACTCATCTGACCATTTTGCTAGTTTATCCAGATCTCTTCTCATTCTGCCTACCCCATCTGGATCATCTACTCTGTTGCAGATCTTGGTGTCATCTGCAAACAGACAAACCTTACCCTCCAGTCCATCTGCAATTCACTGATGAAGATATTGAAGAGGACTGGCCCCAGGACTGATCCCTGAGGTACCCCACTTGTGACTTGCATCTCTTCTGACTGTATACCATTTACCACCACTCTGTTTTCTGCCCGTCAACCAGTTTGCCACCCAGTTGACCAACTTCCGACCCACCCTGAGCCTACCCAGCTTATTAATCAATCTTCTATGTGGAACAGTATCAAAAGCTTTGCTGATATCAAGGTAGGCAACATCAACTGCTCCCCCTTGGTCCACCACTCTGGTTACCCAGTCACAGAAATCTATGAGATTAGTTTGACAGCACCTTCCTGTTGTAAACCCATGCTGTCTTGGATCCTGTGCTCCTATGGATTCCAGATGTTGCACTATCCTTTCCTTAAGGAGTGCCTCCATAATCTTGCCCACTACTGAGGTAAGACTGACTGGTCTGTAGTTCCCTGCCTCTTCCCTGTTACCACTCTTGTGGAGCAGGATCACATAACCCTTCTCCAGTCTTCTGGGACCTCTCCTGTGCTCAGAGACTCACTAAGCAGTTCTGATAATGGCTCTGCTAGTTCCACCCTTAGCTCCTTTAGTACCCTAGGATGTATGCCATCAGGTCCCATTGCCTTGTCCACCCTGAGCTTATCGAGCTCTTGTAGGACTCGTTCTTTTGTGAAGGGACAAGTGCTCACCTCCCTCCCCCCTGTGTCCATGGTACTGAGCTGTGAGCCCTGCCCTATCTGCTCTTCAGTAAATACTGAGCAGAAGTATCTATTTAGGATAGAAGCTTTTACATGGTCCTCCTCCTCACACACCCGTTTATCTCCTTTGATCTTAGCAATACCCCCTCTGGACTTTCACCTTTCACTAATGTACTATAGAAAGTCTTGTCACCTTCTTTTACTGTTTGTGCTAGTGTTTCCTTGGTTTGGGCCTTTGCCTGCCTTACTGCCTTCCCTGCTTCCCTTAGGGAAGTTTGGTATGCCTCCCTATCTTCATCCCGCTGCGTTCCCTTATATTTCCTGAAGGCCAGCCTTTTGGCTCTGACCTTTTCTGCTACTGTTTTTGAGAACCAAAGTGGTTTCCTTCTTCTTTTGCACTTTCTATTCTCTCTAACACAATGGGATGTTGCTTCAAGTATTGCATCCTTAATGCTTGCCCACTTTGCCTGTACCCCCTCACCTGTATTTCTTTTTGCCAGGGCTAGCTTAACTTTGTTGGCCATCTTATCAAAGTCAGCTCTTCTGAAGTCCCATATTTTTGCCTTGGAATGGGATGATTTAGTTGTAGTGGCCAAACTGAACCATACCATGTGATGGCCACTGACCCCCAGGTGACCTTCTACCTGGAGATCTGTGATCCTTTCCCTGTTAGTCAGTACTAGATCTAGGATAGCCCTGTCTCTTGTGGATTGTTGTACCAGTTGTTTGAGGCCCTCCCCCTGCAGGGAATCCACCATGTGTCTAGTTCTGGCAGATGTTCCTGCTGGTATTGACCAATCTGTATCTGGCATGTTGAAGTCTCCCATTATCAGAACCTCCCCTTTAGCTGTCATGTTTTGTATATCTTCTAACAGTAATGTGTCTATGTCCTCCCCCTGGTCTGGGGGCCTGTAGACAACCCCAGTTCTTATGGCTGTCCCATTTCCTGTTTCCAGGGTGACCCACACTTCTTCTGGCTCCTTATGTGTATTCTGAATTTCTATAGCTTTGATATTTTCATTGACATACAAGGCCACTCCATCCCCCCTTTTTGCACCTTGGTCTCTTCTGAATAGTACATGGTGAGGTACTGAAGTCTCCCAAGTGTGGTTACTGGTAAACCACGTCTCGCTAATTGCTACTATGTCCAGTTTAGCCTCTGTCATTATTGCCTACAGGTCTGGGATCTTGTTTCCCAGACTGTGAGCATTTGTGTACATGATTTTCCATTGGCCAGATTTCAGTGTGTTAGTTGTTGGGTGAGGTCTGGCGTTTCCCCTGTGCATAGTATGAGGAGCCAGACCTTATTCCTTAACTGGTGATGCAAATGAACTGCAAACATGCTGAACTCCTGTTTGACCACTAGCTAAGGAGGAAGGAGTGTTCTTCTCATTCGTCGTATGGGGTACTTCACCCCTCTCCCCATTTGCTAGTTTAAATATTCTGCAAAGACATCAAACTTCTGCCCCAATGCACTGACTCCCTCCTTAGTCAGATGCAATCAATAAATTTAAAGAACTTTCGCTCCCAAAACTATTGCCAGTTCCCTACAAATTTGTGTCCTTTTTCCTGGCACCAGCCCTTGAGCCACATGTTTAGCTCCCCTACCTCCCCTTCTCTGACCTTCTGTCCATCTGACCCCCTCTCCCAGACTGGCAAGATCTCAGAGAAGGAGATGCCGGATGAAATGGATGATAGTGTGTCACTCAGCCTGGTCAGGTGTTCCTTGGTCTCCACAACTGACCGGCTGGTGAGATCATTAGTCCCTATGTGTGCCAGCTGCAAGCATCCACCCCGCCCATCCCCAGCATAGCCTGACATGCTCCTGAGGTGGCCATGCCAGGAATGCATGGGGGGAACTACGGGATAGGCACTGTCCACCAGCCATGCTGTGCCCCAGCCATGGGTTCCTGTACCACATCCGGGACACTCTGCGTTGACTCCCAGGGCTCCTGGCCACTGCAGCAGCAGCCTTTGCCTTTCCCTTGCCCGCACCATTAGCTCTACTGAGTGGCTTTGCATAGAGGCACCTCCCCACCCTTATGGGCCCTACCCCCCCCATGATCTGTCTCAGTTTTGGAATAGCAAGCCCTCTCCCTTCTTAGCTAGCCCTGACCGATGCTCCAATAGTGGAACACCAGCTGCAACAGGCCCTTCCTCCAACTCACCCTCTGCCCTCGAATGCAGTAGTGCTGCGCTGGGTCCTTCCAACAGGCACTCCTCTTCTTCTGGGTCACTTTCCGGCTCCCCAATGATCATCCCATCTTCTTCAACTGCTGTTGCCTCCATTGGTGCCTCTGGTTGTCTTCCTGATGCCGTCTTCTGCTGGCCCTCTCTCGCTGTTATGATCTCCATCTTCGCAGATGGCCTCCTCGGTCTCTTGCGAGCTCTGGCAGCAGTAGGACCCCCCCCCAGCTGAGGCCCTGGAGCTTCCTGCATCATGACCTGAAGCCAGTTGGGGCCTCCAAGCTCAATCAGCAGCTGGTGGGTCTCCCTAAATTCCTGTGAGGGTGGGTCCACCCAGCTTGGGTCTGTGGAAGCCTGTTCCTCCTTGAGCCCTTGCCCTGCTGGCCTTCTCCTGGTGTTCATGTTGCTAAACTTTGCTGCAAATTTAGGAAGTATTGCGAGTCTGTGAAAAGTGCAGAAAAACTTCAACATTAAATATCTGTGTGACAGAAAGAGGAGCTTGGGGTTGGAGGGGTGCCCACTCATAATGCACTGCAGAGCATTTCCAATATCTGGTTGCACTGGTAAATCCCCAATGGCCTCCCCTAGTGAAGATCCCTTCCTGCATCTCTGTATGGAGTATGCACTACTCAGGAGCCACCCATGATTGGCACTTCTTTTTTTTTTGTAGAAGCCTACCCAGCGCTCCCCTTTTCCCTCTTTTCATTATTTATATTCTCCTTTTTTTTTATTTGACATTCGTTCACTCATCGGGTATTACTATTTAGAATTTATAATTTTTTTTTCTTTGTGGGGGTCTCCGAAGCACAGGCTCCAATAGGACAAGGGATCTCACACCCTTATGACTGCAGTAGCCTGCAACCACTTGCTATTTAAACACTTATTGTTTCCCTTTGGTGTTTGGGCTTTTTTTTTTTTTTTACTTCCCCTCATCTGCCTGTGCCACCCTGATTCACGAGCGACAGTTGGGAAAGTGGGCGATTGTGCAGTGAAAAAACGTAGGATGGCCTCCCCGCTGGCCCCCAGTACTTGGACAATGCAGTACAAAACTGGGCTTACATTAAGTATTCAGCGAGACCCACCCAAGATGGCCACCGAACTCTCATGTGATCTCCCGCGAGACTAGGCGGCCCCTATCCATTGAATGTGGAGCTGTAGTTGTGCCCCAGGTAAGATGGCCTTCCAAATCTCATGAGAAGATGGTGAGAGTGGGAGCCCTTGATCCTCAGTACTGCAGCAACCTCCCTTCCCCTCTCGTGAGGTGGCAAGACTGCTAAACCCCCAGGCTTAGTCCCTGTAACACAAAGGGACATGAAGATGGTGTCACCCAACTGCTGCACCTAGATGAATACCAACAGCTGAAGATAAATTCTTCAGGTCATACATCTTCACACTTGTAATGCCTCATTATTAAAATGCCAAGTGAAAGTGTTGTTTAGTTTCCCTACTAGTAATTGCCAGAGAGAATTTCAATCAGTGCTATTATGTTTTAAAATATTGTATCGGTTTTGGTTGGCAACAATAATGTTTACCATCCTACAATATGCTCATAACCCATAATAAAAAAAAGTAACTCCCCCAAAAGTAAAAATGTAAGTAAAACTGAATCCCTTGTCATTTATTTTTGTCTGTCCAGTGGTCCAGAATGAAAAGTCAGAATCGGCACGTCAAAGCATTTTTACATTCGAAATCACTGGAATGCCCGGTAAAGAGGTAGACATGCAGAAGCTACAGTTAAATCCTCTTTTTTCTATTTTTTTATTTTAGCATTTACATATAAATAACTGCATATATAAGGTAAGTTTTTATTTATTTATTTATTTATTTCAGCTTGGGATTAATACCTTTGAGTAAAGGACTCATTTTCAAAGGTTCCACGTCAGTGTTGAACAAACATTACAAAAATACAAGGTTTACAGAGGGAAAAAAGAGAAAAACATTGAACCATATACACAGGCAGTAGTAATAAAATCTGAACGTATACACTTCAAATTAGTAAATATTAACATATAGACTAATTAGATAAGAGGGGGTTGGGGGGGATCAGCCGCAGTTGGCATCGTCTGAGGTGAGATAGAGGTGGAACTTTCAACCAAGTGAGGCCACCGTCAGGTAATTTGGGTAGAGGAGTGGGTTAAGAAAAAAGTGGTATATAGTAGAAAGATGTAGAGGGGGTAGGTAAATGGAAATCTGGGGGTGAGGTACTATCACATTAGAGCAGACAGGTGGCATTGTCTGAGGTGGGAGAGAGAGAGATGGAGCTTTCAACCAAGAGAGGCCATCATCAGGTAATTGGGGGTAGGGGAGTGGGTTATGAAAAAAAGTGGTGTATAGTTGAAAGATGTAGAGGGGGGTAGGTAAATGGAAAACAGGGGCCGAGGTACTATCACATTAGCACAGCCAGGCACAATTCATTTTAGAGTCAAGGAGAGATTTGTGCCCATCTTTGAAGGTACTAATCTTGATAGTATCAGTGAGGACAGCAGGTAGTTCATTGTACCATTTCGGACCTTGATACAGGCTGGAGTTCTGGTCAAGTTTTGTTCTTTTGAAGGGAATTGCCATCTTGTCAGTGACTGCACTATGGGTAGATCTCGTTGAGATGGCCAGCTTAAAGTGTCCGCCCAGTGTGGGGGATGTCAGTCCAAGTAGTACTTTTTTTAGAAGTACGCAGGTTTGGTATTGCACTCTAAGATGGAGTGGGAGCCATCCAGTTTCATGTACAGTGAGCAGGTATGGGTGTCGAGAGTAGCCCCCAAAGTAAGATGACAGGCCTTACTGAGGAGTGTGTTGATCCTGCTAAGAGCAGTTTTTGTGCCCGCCTCATATATAGGCAACCCATAGTCAATGGTAGACAGTATTGAGCTACTGGTGGCTAGTTTGAGTGCATCCAGTGTCACTGAATGTCTGTGATGATAAAGTACACCAAGTTTTATATTTTCAGTCTTGATGACAGAGTCAATGTGGTTTGAGAAGGTGAGCATGTCATCAAAGGTAATGCCAAGATATTTGAAGTTAGATACTTGGTCTAGGATTTCACCCTTTTGGTTATGAACACGCAGGGCCAGGTGTTTCTTTTTGCTTTGGGAGGTGGTGAAGAGCATACTCTTTGTTTTTCTGATGTTTAGTAGTAGTTTGTTTTCCGTAAACCAAGATAGGTTTTAAAGTGATACAGTAGAACTCTGAGCAAAGACAGCAACCCAAGTACCATCTTCTGTTTGCAGTACCAAGGCATTAATTATTAAATAGTAAAACATATGGAACTATCTGAAATGTTTTATTTCATAAAACCAGGAACCAGTTTTAAATAGACTGGCCACTACATTTGCTCAACTTCATTTTCTTTCCTGAATTAATCAATTTAAAGTTTCCCTTATGTTACGTTCTCCTTCTAGTTAACTTACCACCAGTTACTACACTGGCTATTGGTCAGTGAGTGGCCCAAATAATAAAACCAAAATAATTCCAGAGCCCACTCATCATAACTATTCTCCCAGCATTACTGACAGAACGTGCTGTGAATGAAAAAGAGAGAGAGCTTGCCGAAAGTATGAGTCTGAGATAGGAGAGCAGAATTAGCAGGGACGGCAGGCTGGCTGGGCTTGAAGTGGGGAGAAAGAGGAAACAGGTGGGATAACTAAACTGAATGACCCTAAGCACTGCAGTTTATACCTAAAGTTCACACCTCCTTAGTGTGCTAATGAGCCTGGGGAAGTGGAGGGGGCTAAGGTCAGACTAGGTGAGAAGTGAGCCAGCTAAAGTGTGAGGAGTTTACAGGAGCTGTCTACACTTCAGTTAAAGCACTGTACTGAATTACTGAGTCACAAGAACACAGACTTTATAGCCCCACCCATACCCAGTCTCACTAAGCAGATCCTCCCTGGAAGAAAAGTCCTTTGTACTGCAGGTAATTTAGGGACATGATTTTGAAGTCTGCAAAGAATGTTTTGCATCTGACTGTTGTATTTCAGTCTTTTCTTTTTTGCTCAGCACCTAGGTGAATACTAACAGCTGAAGGTAAGTTCTTCAGGTTGTGCATCTTCACACTTGTAATGCCTCTTTATTAAAATGCCAAGTGCAAGTGTTAAATAGTTTCCCTACTAGTAATTGCCTGAAAGAATTTCAAACATAGCGCTATTATGTTTTAAAATATTGCACCAGTTTTGCTTGGCAACAATAATGTTTACCATCTTATGTTCATAACCCACATGTGGCACTTTGACAAACACTAATAAAAAAGGTAACTCCCCCAAAAGTAAAAATGTATGTAAAATTGAATCCCTTGTCATTTATTTTTGTCTGTCCAGTGGTCCAGAATGAAAAGTCAGAATCTGCACATCAAAGCGTTTTTAAATTCCAAATCACTGGAATGCCTTGGTAAAGAGGTAGGTATTCAAAAGCTACAATTAAATCTTCTAGACACCAGGGATAAAAATACTTTATGGGATTGGGTACGGGAGGGTGGGGGATACCACTGGACACCAGGGAAAATATTTAAAAAATATATATGAAATTTGAGGGTGGGGGGTGCCACTAGACACCAGGGAGACACTTAGAAATATCAGGATGGTGATCGGAGGGTGAGGGCAACCATTAGACATCAGGAAAATGTATCAAAATAATGGGGATGGCCAGGGGAAATCCTTTTTCATGTCTTTCTCTCTCTTTTTCGAAAATTACGAAGCAGGATTCCCGAGCACAAAAAAAAGACATAAAACAGGATTTGAACATGTTAAAAAACACATTTGCAAGTCATTTGAAAAAAAAAGTAACACCAGAATCCTGTGAAACAGCTCCCGATTACAAGAACACATACTGTATGTTGCTTTGTAGCAAACCACCATTTTTTTAAGTTATTTTATTTTGTTTCCCTCGCTAAATGAAAACAAGATGGCAGCAACAAGGAAAAATAGTCCTAATTTGTGACACAGGATGACCCATTTACAAAAAGGATTACCCATTTGTGACAAAGGATCCTTTTTTGAGTGGGACATCTAACTGGAGAGTGATATTCCCATTAAAAATAATGGGAAACTTTAATATTTAATAACTTTGGAATGGATTAATATTGTTTCACCAAATCTTCTAAAGGCATATCTGTGGCCAAAGGCCTTTCTACTCTAAAACTTTCAGACCAAAATCCCAAGCCATTTTCGTGCAGCAAGGTGACAAAGAAATTACAAAAAAATGGTAATTTTTAAATTTTTTCACACTCTGTCTCCACACCCACATATTCCCACTAGAACAAAACTTGCCACATCAAGAGATCTTTGATCCCTGATGGTGCATGCAAACTTTTATGTGAATCACTTGAATGGTTGTGAAGTTATTAAATTGCAGAAGTTTGTAGGGGTGCGACTGCACCCTCCCATAGTGTGTGTGTGTGTATGTGTGTGTGTGTGTGTGTATATATATATATATATATATATATATATATATACACATAGACACACATATAAATACATTAAATAAATATATGTATGTACACAACAAATCCAGCACTCACCACCTCTTAAAGAAAAACGCTGCTCTCAAGGGTGTATAAAAATGCACGCTTTGACACATTTTGGAGTAGATCCTTTTTCAAAAGGCATGCTACACCATTAGTCAAGTCACTTGAAATACATGTAATATGACAGAATATGCAATTGTCATCAAACAACAAGCACATGTGCTGACAATGGTGATTAAAAATGATGAAAATGTGAAATTCATAACATAAATAACACACAGTATTCAATATTAAAAACAAGTTCCTATTGTTGCTACTGTAGGATAACCAAACAACTTTTGTTCAAACATCTGGTCGCTACTTCAGGAATGAATCCTAGTCCTGCTGCAGACCCACATCTGTAACAGAGACAATAGTCAGATTTAAATATATATTACTTAAATAAAAGCTGCTCAGTACCAGTCAGTCTGTTGAAAAAGCTTTTTTATATATATACAATATTGATGTATGTTCATATTGTATGTGTACCGAGAGTACTAGTTCTCTACAAAAAAGTGTTCATTTAATGTATAGGCTAATGTCAAAGATATAATTTAGCCCTGGATATCTGCATGCCCCTAGGGTGTAAATCCAGAAGCCCTCTCACTTCAGTAATAAATTATCAAATAATGCAAAGAGATTATTGACATATTAAATTTTTTGTTTAAATCTTAAGGGTTTCTTGTGCATGATAGTAGGGTTGCTAGAAACATGAAAGTATGCTACACAAAGTGGAGCAGTTCAGTTGGCATCAAGGAAAAACAGGAATTACTATTTTCTTATGTAACAAACAAACTTTTATAATTTACAGTATTTATGGCAATGGACAACATAAAGTGCATACGAGTTCTGCATTTTTCATCAACACTTAGCATGTTTTTGTCATGTAAGCAAGGAAGTTATCTGTGTTCAGGTAACAGCAGCCACAGTCGCAATGAAAGAGCTTCAAGCCAAAGCCAAAGCAGTAGTGATGTATGCTGGCTAATGTATGCCGCCAGAGAAGCCCCCTACTTATGTAAAATTTACCATGCCAATGGATTTAAGTCAAAGTCCACGGAGAGGAAAACCCAAAACAAGTGGATTCCATCAGAACAAAATTGTACACAGGACTAGATTAGGCACTTGAGCTGTGAATACTCCAAACTGGTACAGTGACTATAAACTGTTTTACAAATCATTAGAATATCAATTGTCATAAACAATAAATGAGAGAATTAAATAAGTTTTGCACTAAATAAGGTTTTGCACTAAAAAAGTTTTGGTGAAAAACGCAGAACACTTACTTTATGTTGTCAATAGCCATAAATAAATTATAAAACTTTGTTTGCTACATCAGAAAATGGTAATTCCCATTTTCTCTTGGTGCTGATAGAACTGCTCCACTTTGTGTAGCATACTTTCATGAATAAATTATCAAAATCACACCCTCTCAGATTGGCACACATTTTATCTATAGTTCTGAATGTGAAACCATGGTTTTCACTATCATTCACTTGCCTCATGTGCATTGTAGTGGCATATCTGACACACCCATTCTGGATTGCTCTACACTATTCACTGATTCTAATTTTGAACTGCTTTTTAGTTTTTCCCACATAGAATGTCCCACATCTGCACATGGCTGCATACGCAACACCTTGGCTTTCGCATGTAATGAACTGCCTAATCACAAACTTATGGCATTTATGATTTTAGAAGCAAAAAAAGGGCAATGCCTAAAATCAGCTCATATCTAAGAGAAACAGTAGTATTCCATACTTCTGTTATTTGTGAAGTACTTGTCTAACTGTTTTTTAAAAAGACATCTATATTTTCAATGATAATTATATTTTCTGAAAGCCTATTCCAAAGATTTGCTGCTCTTTGCATATAGAAGTATTTCCGCTTTTTGGTACTAAATCTTTTGATTTTAACCTGCAATGAATGACCTCTTGTGACTGAGTTAAAATCTTTATAATCTATTTCTAATTCTGTTATTAAACTCACATAGTTCATTATATTATAATAGAAAAGCATGTCTCCCCTTTTACATCTTGTTTCAAGACTATCAAGATTTAAACTATTGAGCCTATATGTATATGAAAGATTAGTTAAATGTTTTATAGATTTCGTATATCAACACTGGACTCTTTCAATCCTATTTATATCTCCTGTATTATAAGGACTCCAAGGTTGACTGCCATAGTCGAGCAGTGGCCTGACATAAGACAGATACAGTGGCATTAGTACCTCCCTTCTTCTACGTTTTATATTTTTCTTTATTGCCCCAATAGTTCTATTTGCTTCAAAACTGTTTACCATTGTGTGGATTTTCAAACAAATTCCCTACTTATATCACTTTGCAGCACATACATTTTTTACACATAAAAGAACTGGTAGTGTTATGTGTCAGCCAGGTAGAAATAGATGGTTTTGACTGCCTACTGTGAACCAATTTGTCTTTTAATGTCACAGCCCTCCTATATGCTGTTCATGGAGGATAGGGATAAGTTTCTTGAAGGCTGGGATCCCCTTTTAGAATATGCCAATTTTTGTTAATAATCTGCTCAGATCTAGATGTGTGCACTAAATAAGTTGTCACCAAATTAATCCTATTACAGTTCCCCATATTTTTATCCTTCCTTTTTACCAGCAATTGAGATCTTGTTGTTTTGCTGGCATCCTCATATGCTTGTATTAGGTCATGTTTACTATAACCTCATTCTGCAATCATCATAGTCAGATCCTCAGCTGCTAATTTATAATTCCTTTTTATGCTGCAGGTATGTTTTTTACTGTGTGCCAAGGGTGGCAACTCAATTCTAATAATAGGGTGTTTCTGTCACTTTCTTGTCAATATCAGTGACAGTATTTCCCTCTTCATTCTTGGTAATACTTAGATCCAAAAAATGCACCTGCTGTTGACTAGCTTGATACAAGTATCTCAGGTTGGGAACTGAATCATGTAAATAGATGATGAAAATGTCTAACTCTGCTAGACTCCCTTTCCAAATGAGCAATACGTCATCAATAAAATGATGCCAAAGCTTTATTTCATCAAAAAATGGATTGACCTCACCATCCCTGATTACCTCAGACTCCCATTGTCCCACATACAAATCAACAACACTCGCAGAAAAAGTTGCCCCCATTGCTGCACCTTTAGTTTGCAGATAAAATTGGTCAAGGAAAGTGGAAACATGACATTTTAGTATAAATTCTGATAATTTTAACAGAAAGTCTGTGGGTGGTACAGCATCATCATTATGCATGTTAAGGCAATCTGCAACAGAGTCCAACGCTCCCTCCTGTGGAATGTTGGTATACAGGGACTGGTTCCATGTGATAATAGCTACTGCTAAATAGTGACCGTCAAAATAGTGACTGCCACTGCCAATAACAGCTACTACTACCTTTTCCTTCAACTGTTGTTTTTTGCATGATTACTTGATATAAATGTGGGGAGCTGCACCCCCACACACTCACATCTTAAAGATTCTAACACCATGCCACTCATTGATTTCAGAGAGAATTACATATTCGGAACACCGTTATTATGAGTCACTATTCTATGTCATTCGCTATTTTGCAGTCGCTATTTTGCAGTGGCTGTTATCACGGGATACCACAGGGACTCTATGTCCATAGTTACAAGGTAAGAGTCCCTGCACACTTCAATGTCTTCCAACCACCTTAGGATGTCTCCTGTGTCCTTAATATAAGACCCCAATTTAAGCACAGATGGCGGTAGGTAATAATCAACATACTGTGAGAGTGGCTCAGTAATCAAGCCAATATTGCTCACAATAGGTCTGCCAGGAGGCTGGATCAAAGATTTATGAACTTTAGGTAGGGTATAGATGGTAGCTTTAATAGGATGTTTAACAGTTAGAAATTCTTTCATTTGTGAATCAATTAACCCTTGTTGTATGCCTCATTCAGATATTCATCAATTGGCCATTTATATTCAACCTTTGATAGAATCTGGTGTCCTCTAGTTGCCATAATACTTCAGTGATATAATCTGTGGTATTTTGAATGACAACACTACCACCTTTATCAGCAGGTGTGATTAAGACTGAAGTGTCTCTCTGAAGGCTTTCCATTGCTTCTCATTCTTTCCATGTGAGATTATTATAATGCAGCACTGGCAGATCATTAAACAATTGATCTAATTCCTGTTCACACATATAATATATAAAGACATATAGGGGACAAAGGCATTGGGGCTGAGGTCTGAGATATATATTTAGGGGCATTTAAACTAGCAGGGGGAGGTGGGGCTTGGGACATCTGCAAGGATAATTCTGATGAGGGAAACCTAGCTAGCACTCCCTCAACTAGTGGAGGTGATTGGGTTGAAAATGATAGAGTAGATAGGGATCTTGAAAGGGGCATACCTCACAGATTGGGGACAACATTGGGAGGGTTAGGAAGGCAAAATAATGCCAAGAATGAGTATGGCAGGACTGGTCAGCAGAAGGGGTAAGGACAGGGGACAGAGATCCTGGAGGGTGGTCTGCTTGGATGCCCAAAGCCTCAGGAACAAAATGAGTGCATTCCAGGCAGTGGCAGCAGAGGCTAAGATGGATCAACACGGGGGCAGCACTTGGTTTCTAAATAATGAAAAGCACAAATGCAGTTATATCAAGGAAATATCCAATTTATTAATCCATTATAAATAGTGTAGCAATACAAGTCTAAAGGGACCAAGATGGACTTGTTATCCATTGCAAAAATATGCAGAACATAAACAATTGGGTCCTTGCAATACAGGGGCTACTCACTCTACAAGGGGGACAGACAAAGTAGTAGAGGAAGGGGTGGCACTGTACATTAGGGAAGGTATAGAGACCATGGAAGATAATGCTCGGGGGGCATGAAATGGAAGCAGTTTGGGTACAACTGGCAATGGAAGGAGGTAAAAGGATCCAGGTTGGAGTGGTGTACAGACCATTGAATGAGAAGAATGAAGAGGACTGGGAATTAAAGGAGGAGAGTGGGAAAGCTTTTGCCAAAGGAAAGATGATGCTGGCAGGTGACTGAAATCCTGGCGGCTAGCAATGCAAGAAATCAAATCTGGTGGATGTGATGCAATACAGTGGATCATGGAACTGACTAGAGAGGGGGCCAGCTTTGAGCTGATTCTGCCATTTACGATGCTGGGTTCAATAAAACCAAATGAACACATCACTGCAGTTCAAAAACTGTGGTCCTGCACATTAGAAGCACAGACTTTAGCAAGATGGGGGAAGTGCTTATAGATAAGTTGGTGTGGGTAGAGGGAGCAGAAAGGGGAAGAAGCAAAATGGGATGTCATAAAGAGGGGGTGTAACAGATGTGATGGCATCATGCATCATGCAGGGTAATGTACCAAGGATGACCCAGAGAAAGCTGAAATCCTCAACAAATACTTCTGCTCCATGTTTACCAAAGAGGACCCAGGGGATGTCCCAGCCCTGAAGAAACACAACACTCCAGGACCAGGGGTAGATACTAGTCCCTTTACAGAAGTCAAAGTATGGGAGGCACTAAATAAACTAAAAACAGACAAAGCCATGGGACCAGATGAGATGCACCCCCAGGACCCTTAAGGAACTTGGGGAAGAATTAGCAGCCCCTCTGGCACTTCTATTCAAGAAATACTTGAAGAGCGGAGTGGTACCTGAAGACTGGAAAAAGGCAATAGTGGTTCCACTTCACAAATATGGCAGTTGTGAAGAGGCTAGTAATTACAGACCAGTGAGCCTCATGTCTATAGTAGGGAAACTAATGGAGACACTACTCAAACAGAAGATCACAGCATTCCTCAAAACTAGTGGCCAACAAAATCCTAAACAGCACAGTTTCATAGCAGGTAGGTCATGCCAGACAACTCTCCTTGAATTTTTTGGCTACGCTACAGAAATAGTGGACAACAGTGAGGCAGTAGATGTGGTCTACCTAGACTTTAGTAAGACCTTCGACTTGGTTCCACAAAGAAGGCTGGTAAAGAAGCTTGACCACATAGGAGTTGGTCCAGAAGTAGCCCAATGGATACGAAACTGGTTACAAGGCAGAACCCAGAGGGTACAGGTAAATGGAACATAATCAACAGAAGGCAGGGTGACCAGTGGGGTGCCCCAGGGCTCAGTACTGGGGCCTCTGCTCTTCAATGTTTTTGTAGCAGACATTGCTGATGGACTGGAAGGAAAGGTGTGTCTGTTCACAGACGACACCAAGATATGTAATAGGGTGGATACCTCAGAATGAGTGAGCAAGATGGAAGCTGACCTCAAGAAACTAGAAGAATGGTCTGGAGTGTGGCAGTTGAGATTTAATGCCAAAAAGTGCAAGGTCATGCACATAGGAAAGAAAAATCCAAGAAAGGAGTATTACCTAGAAGGCAAAAGGCTGGCAGCCTCAAAACAGGAATGAGATCTGGGAATCATAATCTCAGATGACTTGAAGGGTAGTAAGCAGTGTGAGAAGGGAACATTGAAAGCCAACAGAATGCTGAGCTGCACTGGGAGGGGAATCACAAACAGGTGGAGGGAGGTGATACTACCACTGTATAGATTGCCGGTCAGGCCTCACCTGGAATACGGAGTCTAGTTCTGGAGGCCTCACCTCAGGAAGGACACTGACCGGGTGGAAACAGCACAGAGAACAGAGACAAAAATGATTCAAAGTCTGTAGTACATGTCCTGTGAGGACAGATTTAGGTAAATTAATATGTACTCCCTGGAGCAGAGAAGAGAGAGGGGGGACATGATTGAAACATTTAAGTACATAAAAGACATTAGCAAGGTACAGCCACAGGAACTTTTTCACTTCAAGGGCTCCAAGACCAGGTAACATGACCTCAGGCTGCAAGGAGGCAGGTTCTGTACCAATACCAGGAGGTTTTTCTTCACAGAA
Organism: Neoceratodus forsteri; assembly: GCA_016271365.2. Classification (NCBI taxonomy): domain Eukaryota; kingdom Metazoa; phylum Chordata; order Ceratodontiformes; family Ceratodontidae; genus Neoceratodus; species Neoceratodus forsteri. The sequence goes on from CM028129.1 coordinate 697,595,571, forward strand.
AGAGTGGTGGATGCCTAGACAGCCTGCCCCAAGAGGTTGTGGGGGTCAACACTGTGGGGGGATTCAAGAATGCATGGGATAGACACAAGGGAGACCTGACTACAAAGGGTAACTAGAGTGTCAAAATAGGTCTAAAACAAATGGGCAGACTAGATAGACCTAGCGCCTCCTTCTGCCATCAACTTCTATGTTTCTATGAGACAGACTGGGAAAATACAAAAAGCCAATCTGATTTTCCAGAGGTGTGGGAGAAGACAGTAAGGGCAGAAAGGTTAGCATTACAAAAATACAAGGGGGACAGAACAAGGCTAACAGGAAGGATCATCTGACAAATCTAAAAGAGACCAGAGTAATGATAAGAAAAAGTAAGGCAGAGATGAAGCTGACTGTATTTAGAAGACTTCCAGTTGTGATGACTGACTAGGTCGACACAAGTCAGTTGGGCTCTAGTCAGGTCACTCCTTAGTGGAGACAATAAGATTTTTCAGTTTTAACCGATTTAGTTAATTTACTTGAAAATAGATAGCCCCTGAAACAATTACCAAATCTTATGTAAACATTTTGGGTCTCATCAGTAATTTTTCTAGTGAGATTATTCTACCTAAGTACAAGAGGTACTGTATGGAGAAAATGCAGTAACAGAAGAGTTGACCATTGGAAATGCAGTAAAAACAAATAAATCAGAGGTGTGAGGGACTAAACCCACACCAGCTACTTCAGCACAGGTAGAAAATATCTTTAAAGTGCTAAAAGCACTGGGAATATCATTGAAAGATGCGAAAATATGAATTACAGAGTTTAGATCAGATCTGAATAACGTAAGAACAAGAGTGTCTGATACAGCCTACAGAATCAGTAGTCTGGAGCATGAGAGAGAGATTTAAAAGATAAAGTAATTATCACTAGAAAATTAACTAAAATGGAAATGAAAATGAAAGAGTTGAAAAGTAGAGCTAGACTATATACTGTATTTTATGGGTTAATGGGCTACAAGAAGGTGTTGAGGATACAGATTCAGTGGAATTTGCAAATAAACCGTTTATTGATATTTCTGGATTACTGATAGGAAAAGACAAGTTCATTACTGAGTGTGCACATGGAACTTTTAGACCTTAACCTACACCTGAGGAAAGACCGAGGGCAATTATAGTCAAATTTAAATAAGGATACAGAGTTGCCAGAGGCAAAGGTTCCCTGTGGTTCAACGACCAGATTTCTTTATATTTTATAAAATAACGATGACACTACAGCAAAAAGGAAAGAGTGTGACAGTTTGATGTTTAAGTTACACAAGAATAATTTAGAACTTCACTTACTATACCCTGTTAAGCAAAGGGTTTTACAGCCTAATGGTCCTCTAATGGTTGACTCACTGGGGGCAGCTGAGAGGGAGTTGAGAAGGTCCATTTGGACATGTATTTTCAGCTAAGTAATGAACTGTAGTTGCCAGTCTTAAGCAGATTATTTCATTCTAACTCTTGAACCCAATTAACTTTGACTTTGACCATGACTATGTTTTAGTGGGGAAAGGGTTTTTAATTAAAAATCACACATTTTATCATTGATAGAAGGATGAAGAAAGTTAGAGTCAAACTGCTGGTTTTATTTTTTAAATCTATTTACACAAGAATTAACTATTAGTTCATTTATCCTAGCAAAATGGATTTTTACTGTGCTAGGGCAAGAGATGAAAGATGTAAGGGTGCTCACTGGCAAAAAATTATACAACTGGAGTGCAGGACTACTCCATTGAGGCCATTAATAGTACTATCAGCACTGGAACAAACTGTGACACAGTGGTTAAAAAGAGTGGCATGTTCTTGGCGCTTGAAGTACTGTACATATGTCAAAGGAGGACACTGCCCATTACAAAAAGTTCAAAGTTATTGAAATACCTGTACTGTTGAACACTGTTCAAATGTATTAGCAATCAGTTTCCTAACCTGTTACATGCATTTTAGATTAATTGCTAACATGTAAAATAGTTACTTTGATTAGAGGAGATTCTGGGAATAAGTGGCTTGTTCAACTTTTTGTGATGATAAAAGTTTAGAGTAATAAGTACAGCAACACGCTCAGTCTCTATAAACAGGTTATAATATGGTTATAAAAGTTTTATACTAGTGAATCTTAACCTGATGCATACAGACACCAATACCTAAAAAGGCTGGGTTAAGATTCCATTCAGGAATAGGAACTACATCGTTAAAACATAGACAATGTCAGCAGAAAAAGACCATTGGTCAATCCAGTCTGCCCAGTTATAACCTATCCTGCCAGCCTAGGAAGATTGGTCCCCTAAGACCTGGTCTGAGATCACTTTCTCTTTTTTCCGAGCATATCAGGTCTGAGACCAGTTTCACTTTTTAACTGCTCTGGCACCAGTTACTGTCATACATGTGTCTAACTGCAAGCTTGCTAAGCACTAGCCAGCATAGCCTAGTGGTTAGGACACAAGGCTGTGATCCAGGAGGTCTGGGTTTGAATTTTGATTTCCCTGCAATTCTTTTAACCTCAAATTTCACAAGAGCGGTGATCCATGGCGATGTTGTGTTGCAATAGTAAATATCGACTAAAGGGTATAAAGTGTAGGAAAAAAACTAAGTGCAACAAGGAAACTGGTCTCAGAGCAGGTCTTAAGGGACTAATCTTCCTGGAGCCCTAACAAATGGTCTCTAACTACCTATTGCATGAAGCCTTGTTCCCTCTCATTGTTCTTAACGCCATACGAAAGTGCTGTCCCACCTTCAGGACATCCTCTTGGGCCCGATGCCCCTGTGCTGTTGAGTTCTGCAGGGTTCGGTCCTGTCGCCTCTTTTGTTCATGGTGTATACGCTGCCCTTGGGAGATGTTATCAAGTAGTATGGTTTGGGTTTTCATTGCTATGCCGATGATACCTAACTATATCTGTCCTGTATGCCTGGGAGCCAGATGGTGGTCTCTGTGTTTAACACCTGCCTGGCCGAGATCCAGGACTGGATGACTCGAAACTGGCTACAACTCAATCCAGGCAAGACGGAGGTACTGGGGGTGGAAGCGAGTTGTCAGCAAGGTTGAGGGGTGCTGGGGAGTGACCTGGGTTTCAGACTGGGTGGCTCACCCCTGACCCCCTCCACGTGGGTTAGGGATCTGGGTGTGGTACTTGATGACAGCTGGACACTGGATGCTCAGGTGTTGAACGTCAGGCCAAAGTGATTTTTACCATCTAAGAAACATTGCTCAGATCCACTCCCTAGTACCGCCTGATGACCTGGCCACCCTGATACATGCTTTTGTTATGTTGAGGTTGGACTACTGTAATTCCTTACACCTGGGGCTTTCAGGAGGTAATCTTCACTGTCTGCAGCTGGTGCAGAACGTGGCTGCCAAAGCTATTGACAGGTGTAGCTAGATCTGAACATATTACACTGGTTCTCTGTGCACAGCACTGGCTGCCAGTAAGGTGGAGGTCAGATTGTCAGATTACTGACTATAAAGCCCTGCACAGCTGGGGACCTGACTATCTGCAAGACCTCCTGCTTCTGCACTGCCCGGTTCACCCTCTTTGTTCCTCCGAGGGTGACCTCTTGATGATTCCCAGGGCAAGGCTGCAGCTTTCAGGAGAGCATGCTTTCTCTGTGGCTGTGCCTACCCTGTGGAACTCACTCCCAGGGTATCTTAGAGAGGCCCCCATGATGGAAGTGTTTAAGAGGGGGCTCAAGATTTCTATTTGAACAAGCATTTAATTTGTTATGGCATGAAATATACATGATTTTCAGACTATCTTTTTAATTATTAATATTATGAACTATATCTGAATTATGCTTATGCTCTGTAATGTGGTTAAGTTGAATGTTTTACTTGTATTAGATTTTATATAGTGTACAGTGGCCCAAGTCCCCGGGAAGGGGTGCTTTATAAATAAAAGTTTATCTATCTATCTGTCTATCTCTTTAGCTTGCAGCAACTCATTCAGACAATTATCTTCTTCCATGTGGATTTACCAAGGGCTTTCTAGGTCAATGTAAACTCATCCTCTGGGATTCTAGAAAATGAATCTGAAAAAAAGTCGGGTGAGGAGGGGCTGTTATCCTTCACCAACATTTGTTTTATTAAACTCCCAAGTTTCTGTCAAGCTACTCCAGAAAATTACAATTTTCTTCAACAAATGGAATCACATATTAAAGGCTAGAACAATGCCCCTTAGACTAAGTGTAACAGCCTCTCCTATCTCAAGCATCTCCTGAGCTGTTAGCTGACCAAACAAATATTCTACCTTGTCTACTAGGAGGTTTTGTTAGGTTAACGCATCTTTAAACAAAGGTGTCCTTACCTAATCAAGTCTTCCTTCCTATGTGTGTACCAAAATATTGTATCTGTTAGTGCTGTCTCAATAAGAAAGGCAAGGGTGACAGTCTTGATCACATAACCCCGGAACACCTAATAAGCCAAGAAGTGTCTGAAGGAAACCACTCTTGAAGAGGGGAAACTTGAGTTCTAGAAGGGCTTGACTCAGAATATAGCTGGGCAGAGGTCAGGATCTCCTATCAGATCCCCTTTCAAGGGATGGCACCCCTGAAATGGGCCCAATTACTGCATGGTGAAGTTGTCAACTGTACTACCTCCAAACATTTCTATGGTATCAGGAAGAAGTTACACCTAAGCCTGACCTGAGAATTCTCTCAAGGGGTCATCTCATCATTCAAGGAGAAGATACCAAGGAGACTCTGATAGCAGGGACAGTCATGGTCCTTGGAGGTTCTGGCCCCCCCCTCCATGACAACTGAGAGAAACAGGGAAGATTAACCATAAAGAGTCAAAACCCTTCAAGGTAACTACAGCAAAACTGAAGGAGCTCATGGAATCTTGGAAAGAGCTGTTGCGTAACCTCATATGAGCATATAATGCACCAAGGCCAATACCTATGATAAGGATTTACTGTAGTCAGTACCATTCCTGGGATTTGAACAACTCATTGATGCTTGTAACTTATCCACTGCCATTAAAAAAACCTCAATCTGGGCTGCATTAACCATCTCACTGGATAGTAAGATGTACATTTGCTCTCCGCTAAGAAAGGACACCCAGATATTATTATAGTTGACATACAGGCATACATTGGACTACAGTTCTTGGAAAAACAAGCATGACCACTGCTTAATGCCAATTTGGCTTTTGTAGTCCCCTTTCCCAGAAAACCTGAAGTGGGTAGAAGGTCTCACCAGAAACCTCCACCCACCCCACCCTGACCATAATCAAGTTACAAATTGGCAATGAAGTCCTGTAAACCTAAAAAGTGGCTTTAATCCTTGGCATCCTCTGACTGTTCTGGGTGGCAGGCTGGAATTTTGGACTCCATTTCTAATTTCAGGAGAACAGTGGCACTTGGACTGGGTTGATTTGGGATGAGTTGTTCCCCAGTGACATCTCTGAGGGAAGAGCTATTCTAATGTCTGGATACCTACTGTAGCACTGCCTCAGTGGAAGGGACAGAAGGGAGGTAAAAGGACAAGTCATAGGAGTCTTTATTCCTAAGGAGTTTGCACAGAGGGGTACTCTCTTTGGAAGATCACTGGGTCCTCCACACCTACCACATCAGCTAGGTCAGCACTGTCTTCCTTCCCACGATGAAAAAGGTAGTGCACTGCCTCATATGGCAGCTGCCTGTTAACCTATTAACTGAGGGCAGTTAATTGAGGGTAGCTCAGTTTGTAGCATACAAGCCTTGTGCCACAAGGTCATGGGTTCTAGTCCTACACCCAGACTGAGTTTATACTACAAACACTGGCACCTGAGACTAAGGAGATGATGTACTGTTGTGGTGTGCCATTTCTTGGATGAGACATAAAACTGAAGTCCAGTCTGCCATTTCTGGTGGTTGTTTAGGTGTAAGTTAATGATTCCCATGGCACTTCTTGAAAAGAGTAGGGGAATTTCCCCAGTATCCTTGCCAAATTTCCCCCACTCATTAAATATCATCAATATTTTAATCTGGTTTTATTGCAGTTGGTTAGCATCTATATCCCTCTTCCTTCTGAGATGAGGCTGAAAATAGACATTATTGCCTAGTCCTCATTTCCCTGTCAGTAAAAACTACACCAATGAATAAACCCTTTGCTTTGGCAACAGATGGTGTGACAATGAACTGAATCCAGTCTCTTTACGCATAACTCTTTATCTCCACCGATGCCAGCCTACTTACAGCAACTCCAAGCCCTCTCCGTCACCTCCTAAGACAGGTGATTTACAGGACAGGTACACTTTGTCAGAGAGTAAAGAATGAAGCAAGCCTAACTACCACTTGGAGATAGCAAGTCTCCAAGAAGCAACATCCCTGTAGGAAGGGACATCAAATCTTCTCTGAAGCCATCTGTCTTAGAAGTCCCCTGCTTCCCTGAAATGATGTAAAGTATGCCAGATTAGTATTTTATTGGAAGCATTTCTGGCAGATGCCCCAGCTTACTTCTAAAGTGTGTTTGTGTGTGTGGGGGGAGCTTTGAGATAAGTAGTCAAAAAACACTGATATGTCTGACAAACCAAACGGGAAAGTGAGATAACCACCTGCCATACTGTACATTCTCTCACAGGACTCACAGGGCAGAGTTAAATACAAGTAATTCTGATTAAAATCCACCATCTATAGGGCTTAAGGTGATTTTGATGGATAAGAGTTATTAGAACCTCTTCTCTGAAACTCTGTAATCTGAGTCCTCCCACCATTGGGTTTGTGTTCCCAAAATTCATGTTACCCACCAGACATGAGATTATCGCACCAGTACACTTAACTGTGACATTGTGTATTGTTCTGTCATCCAATCTTCCCATGACCTCCTTCTCTGTAGGGTCTCTTTCCCCTACTCACTCACCATCTTCACTGGTGGCATCTACTTCTATCTCTAAGCTAAACCTGACTCCTGTCCTGCCACCCTCTGTGCCATTTGCCTGCTCTCAGCTGCACGTGAGCTCTTAGTCCTTGGAGATTTAAATATAAAATAACTCTCACCGATGGCAAAACATACTATTCACCAAAATGAGTCCTTCAATCTCACACAGCTCATTACTGAACCAACCCATCTTAACCCCAACTCCGCAAATCAGTTCCTTATTGACTGGGTCCTGGCCTCACACCCACACCACATTATTTTTGCTGGCAACCTACTGCATGCTTTCAGTGACTACTGCATCTGTAAGATCCGACACACTAAAGTCCCACCAAGCTTTGTCTGGTCTAGGTCACTCAAGTCTCTTGACATCCATTCCCTGCTAGATGATCTTTTGGCCACTGACTAGCTAGCACTTTTGGTTTATTTGGTAAGGTCAGGCGAAAGGAGGCCTTGTGGCCTACCTAAATCGCCTCCCACTCCTAGTGGAGGAAATTAAAGAAATCTTTTATTTACCAACAAAAGGTCATCTGACCCTTGTTTGAAGCTAGAAAAGGATGTTTTACTAACCAAACCACTTGGAAGTTTGTTCCACAGGAAGGCAGAACATACAGAGAAAAGGTTTTTCCTTCTTGTTAGTGTTCACTCTGGGGATCACCAGTTGTTTATTATGAGATCTTAAGTTGGCATTCCTGTTATTAGATTCAAGGCCATACTGGTCCATAATATCAGGATTCTTTAAGGTAATGTTTAATAATAGTAAGTCTCCTCTTATTCTTCTTGTTTCTAAGCTAAAAAGTCCAAGCGAGTTAAGTCTATCACCGTAACATTTTAGCGCCATACCCATTATCACAGGGGTGTTGGCAGGCATACACACTGTACTCAGCAGAGTACAGTAAAAAAAAATCAAACAGGGGCAACACATCAGGCAGGGGCAACACAAAGAGGAAAGCAAGGACATTGTGAGTCACTTATGTGTGTGTCATGCTGCGCCCTTTTGCTTTTGTTGTTCACTGTGGGGCACTGTTGCCACCTGCCAAATACACAAACAAGAGCAACTTACCAGGAAGGTAGAAAAACGAAGGAGGATTACAGGAAGAAACTGATTACTTGAACTCAGACATAGCAAATGAGGGTTGGGGTGGGGGGTTATTGTTCTTGTGGAGTGGCAGCACATATTTTGGTTTTTGTTTACATAATGGAGAGGGCAACAGTGCATCAGTTTTGAGTACAAGTTTAAAATTCCTGGCTACACCCCTGCATTATCATTTTGGTGGTATGTCTTTGAGTTTTTTCAATAAGATTTATATTCTTTCTTAGAGTTGGATTCCAAAATGGTGACCTGAAATCCAGATGTGGTATAATATAAGTCTCATAGATTGGTAACAGACATTGCTTGTTACGTGAAATGAGTGCATGTTTTATTGACCTAAGATGATTGTTCTTCATCCTGGATACCTGATTATAATGGTCTGATGACGAGAGTTTATTTATGATGATACCTAGATCTGTTTCCTTTGTAACAGAGCATATTTTTACAATATCCGTAAAATACGAGTAATCTGGATTGTTTTTACTTAAATGTAAAACACTACATTTCACAGGGTTGAATTTCATATTGTTTCAAGTTACCCAGTCCTCTATAGATTTTAAATCCTCAGTCAAGGTTTGATATTTGGTTTCAATCTCAATGCCCCCCCCCCAAGTTTCGTGTCATCCGCAGATTTGGTTAATGTATTGGTGACATTTGATTTAAATCACTGATAAATAAATTAAACACGCTAAGTCCCAAGACCGATCCCTGAGGCACCTCGCTTCCAACATGTCCTATTTGGAAAAGCTAACCATTTATTTTCACCCTCTGGGTACAATCAGTCAGCTACTTATAAATCCACCTCATGTCATGACTATGCCCATGTTAAGTAGTTTTACAACAAGAAGGTCATGAGGAACTGTATCAAACACCTTCCCAAGATCTAATAAAATCACATCCACAGGTTTCCCATATGTTCAGACATTTACTAATATGATTATAAAAGGTGATCAGGTTTGTTGTACACGAAAAGCCCCTTCTAAAGTCATGTTGGGTGCTATCTTCCAGTCCTAGAGCTTCAACTTTCCTAAGATTTATTTTATTAATCTCTTAATTGATTTGCTACATAGGGAAGTTAGACTAATAGGTCTGTAGTTCAAGACATTGTTTTTAATTCCCTTTTTATGGAGCAGAATCACAACTGCCTGCTTCCAGTCACATGGAACATCCGCTGTAGCAAGTAGCATATTGAATAATATCATAAAGGGCTACGCTAGCTCATCAGCCAAATTCCTAAGGAACCTGGGATGTATCTCGTCGGGCTCTGGTGAAGTACTTCCCTTAATATTTTGTAAACAGACTTGGTCTCAGACTCTGTGACACACTGTTCATTATTATTAAGAAATGAAATTTTGTAGGGGTATATACATTAAATATTGAGTAAAAGTATGAGCTAAAATTATTTGCCATTTCTTTGTAAATTATAGCTCCGCCAGTTGATACTAGTGGTCCAACTGTTCTTTGATGGTTTTTGCTTTCATTTATGTAAGTATAAAAATATTTGTTGTTGTCCTTAGTGTATGACAATCTAAATTCAAGCTTACACGTCTCATTTTTTATCATATTCTTTAGCTTCCTTAAATCAGATTTATATTTGTTCATGAATTCCTTTGATGGGTTCTTTTTGTGTTTTACGTAAGATTTTTCTTTTTGTTTAATGTGTCTCCTAATTTGGCCCATTAATCACAAGGGTATTTTTCCTTTTTTGTTATATTTTAACCTACAAAGAAAATATGTATTTTCCAAATCCAGAATAATGCTTTTTATTCTGTACCAACAATCCTCAGTACCCAAATTTAGTAAGATGTTATCCCAATCCATAGAACTTAGAGAGTCTCTAATAGCACCTATGTTGGCATGATTATAATCAGAGAGTATTTGAATTTTTTGATATATTGTTGCATGCTGTTGTACTGCATATAACCATAGAGTGGTCACTTGTGCCTAGGAGGTTCAAAGCCACAGGTTCTGATATTTCATGTTTTATATTAGTAACCACAGGGTTTAGTGTATTTTTCCCCTTGTGGGAACACTAACTAGTTGTTCAAGAGGGTTTATATTTAAGGTAACAATGAAGTCCCTTTCAAATTCTATTTACCCTACTCACGAATCCCATGAAATGCCTGGTGTATTAAAGTCCCCTAATATAAAGGAGTCTCCTAGACTAGCAGCTAGCTTAATTTCTTGTAATAAAAAATATTGCATTCCCTACAGTTAGCTGGGGGCTTATAACAATTTCTTAGCATTAATTTCACTCATGTTATCCTAGATACATAGATAGATAGACAGACAGATACCATAGAACCCTGATCATCCAAACCATTTGGGCAGCTTGCAAATAGTTCAGGCAACTGGGCATTCCCTAGATTGGGGCCACCATTCATTTCAATGGGCACATGTGAAATGTCATTGTTAATTTTGTTACATATCCATGTTACATAACTTTCCACTATTATACATGTATAACTGGTAAATAAAATGCAGGTACAGTAACAGTATAGACTTCAGCAACTCTAAACATTGCCTATTCCCCACCCGGGTTTTATATGACTACAGTATAGTACTGTATTTATTTTTTGGAGGGTAAGAAGGCCTCTTCTCATTTTTTCACCAGTGTTCACACCAGTATGCAAACCATGGAAACCTCAACCTTTGTAACTCAGCCCGATGTTCCTCTGCAATAAGCCGCCTTTCAAGAAATTTAGTTTGTACCTTTTTTCCCCTTCTGTTGGCCATGATTACTAATCTTGCAAAACCCAGCAGCACTCAACTCTGCTCCCAATCCACTCCGCTACCTGCCCACTCACTCACCACTCGCTCAAACATTGCCATGGCTCTTCTCTACACATCTGTATGAGTTAATGGAAAAAGGTCACAAAGAAACAGAAATGGTAATTGAGGATGGGATCATTTAGTCAAAGACCCCCCTCTACTGGCTGAAATATTTAACAATTTCTTTCGGGCCCTTGAAAAATGTCAAAATAATGTGAACCTAGTTAAACCAAACAATGATCCAAATGTTGTTAGCCAGAATTCAGAGCCAAGGTTTTATTTTAAAATAGCGTCTCGATCACAAGTTAAAGACCTTGTCCTTAAAAATGACCCCCGGCCCATATTTAATTATGAAGGTCTAGACTACAGGTTTATTAGATTAGGTGTAGATACTTTGCTACAGCCTATCACAGATCTTTTTACTCTTTCACCATGCTCTGGCATGTTCTCCAAACAATGGAAAATGGCCATGATCAAACTTATTTTTAAAAATGGTAGTAAAGACAGGGTATCTAATTGTAGACCAAATATTTACTCTTAACACCACTTTCCAAAGTATTGGAAAGAATAATTTTCAATCAAACCACAGATTTTCTGGAAAAATATGGTTTACTATCTAAATCACAACATCAATTCAGGTCTGTATGGAGACAGCCTGGTGGGGTTCACCAATTGCATACAGAGTCCCCTAGATAAGGGGGAATCAGTTGTAGCTGTTTTTGTGGACCTCACCAAGGCCTTTGATCTTGTTAATTACAACCTTTTACCATATTCTTTATCCAGGAGATGCTGTAGAAGTTATATAAAATGATTTCTTGATGTTCGAAAAATGTCTCCTGTCTAAACAAATGATACTTCATGTTAAAATAACAAAGGTTATGAGTTGTTCCAGCTACAAACAGAAAGCTATTGTGACACCTCCCTTAGTAGATTTCAATGGGAAAACTATAGAGCGTGTAGAAAATTTTAGATGCCTTGGGATTATTTTAGATTCTAAACTTACTTTTGGAACACATATTGATAAACTCGGGGCTTGCATTAACCCCCTACTGAAGTCCCCAAATGGGATTTTGGAGGATTCTGAAGCACAAAAATAAAAGCAGTGCTTCAGCACTGACCCTGTATATTGAAAGGTTTGCAGATATCCTTAGCAGAAAATGTGTTGGATAATGTTGTGCAAAGCCACTCCAGAAATTTCTAACCCCAGTATTTTCTGGTCGGACCCCAACATTTGAAGCAGAGGGTCAAACTGACTCCCACTTTACTAGTTCTAATGCAAGCTCTGTTCACTTATAAAAACTATACATCAAAGATTAGGGGGAATGTACAGAATAAAGCAATTTTTGACTCCCAAATGCAAAATACAACTAACCCACAGCTTTCTTTTTGGAGTACTGTGCTATGGTATTCTAATATATTCAGCTACTAGTGAGAAGATATTATCTAGGTTTCAGGTCACATATATATATATATATATATATATATATATATATATATATATATATATTTATTTAATTTTATTTTATTTCAATAGTTTGGAAAACACCTTTGAGCAAATGCTCTTTCACAAAGGTTCCACTTCTGTACAACAACACATAATCAAGTTGCAGTAACAGACAGAAAATACAACAAATGCTATACTATTAGTACAAAGACAAATCGCATGACTCCTACAAGTATTTCAACAATGCCTGGTGATTACAATATCAAATTAAGTAAAGGTGAAAATACATTCTGTAAGTAGAACAAAAAAACAACCAGTTACTGACATCCATCAGGATATGTGCATTAAGGGAGCACAGTGCAGAAAAAGGGGTAGTAGCCTGGAGGTCAGGCTTAGTCAAAGGTCCTAGAAGGGGGAATGAGATCATGACCATACTAGTAGAGAGAAGGGCATGAGTCAAGGGAGCTGGTGCCGGGGGGGGGAATGCTTGGTACGAGTGGGACCACGATATAAGGGGAGTGGAAAGGTGCAGGGGAGATGCAAGTACAGTATTGGAGGCACTAGTCAACTATAACTGGGGCAGGGGAAGAAGCAGGAAAGCAAGGACAGGGTCAGAAGGAGGAGAGGCTAGAGTACATGGAACACCATGGTAACATATAATGGGTGTTTACTCACCTGGTAAAGGTGATTGTGTTGGGTGGCATCCATGGCACTCCAGACATTACCTCACAGTGGAGAAGGTGGCGAGACTCCTGGGATGCATGGCCTCCTGCATCGACCTCGTCCCCTGGGCCAGGTGGCACATGCGTCTGCTCCAGAACTACATTCTGGCACGCGGAGCACCCAAGCAGTGGAACCTGCACTGCGTGGTCAGTTACCCGCTGAAGTAAGATCCTCCCTGGGTGGTGGGTCACTCCGGAAATCTGACGAGGGGTATCCCCCTGGAGGCACCACACCTGATCCCCATCGAGACGGACGTGAGTCTATCCGGCTGGGGGGCATGTCTGGGGGATGAATCAGCACAGGGTCCCTGGTCCCCGGTGGAGTCACAGCTTTCAATCAATGTCCTGGAAATGAGAGCGGTGTTCCATGCCCTGAGGGTATTCCGACACATCATCCAGGGAAAGTCGGTCCTGATCAAGTCCAACAATCGCGTGACAGTGGCTTACATCGCAAAGCAGGGAGGTACCAGGAGCAGGACCATATCACGAGAAACTGCAAGGGTGATGAACTGGGCACAAACGCACCTATCACGCCTGGGAGCAGTACACCTGGCGGGAAAACTGAACGTAAGGGCGGATTGGCTCAGCCGACAGGAGATGCCTTGGGAGTGCGCGTCTCTGAACCGGGAGAAATATTGGTCCACCTGAGCATTGTCTCTTGATGCCATAAGGTCCATGGACACTGGGACCCCATGCCTCCTGGATTACCTGGAACAGGTCCGGGTGCAGGCGCCATTCTCTGGGGTGGATCTGCTGTCGGCTGAGCCAATCCGCCCTTACATTCAGTTTTCCCGCTATCTGTCATGCGATTGTCGGACTTGATCAGGACCGACTTTCCCTGGAAGATGTGTCGGAATGCCCTCAGGGCGTGGAACACCGCTCTCATTTCCAGGACATTGATTGAAAGCTGTGACTCCGCCAGGGACCAGGGACCCTGTGCTGATTCGTCCCCCAGACATGCCCCCCAGCCAGATAGACTCATGTCCGTCTCGATGGGGATCAGGTGTGGTGCCTCCAGGGGGATACCCCTCGTCAGATTTCCCGGGGTGACCCACTACTCCAGGGAGGATCTTACTTCGGCGGGTAACTGGACCATGCAGCGCAGGTTCCACTCGTTGGGTGCTCCGCACGCCAGAATGTAGTTCTGGAGCGGACGCATGTGCCACCTGGCCCAGGGGACGAGGTCGATGCAGGAGGCCATGCATCCCAGGAGTCTCGCCACCTTCACCACCGTGAGGTAATGTCTGGAGTGCCATGGGATGCCAACCAATCACAATAGTGTATTGAGATTTATGACTAATTCTCCTTTTAGAACTCACAGATGTGATTTACAGAGAAGTGCCAACAGTCCATCTTTGGAAAATAGAATTTAAACTAGCCTGGGGGGGAGGAACAGGGTAGCTCGAGCAGCCCACCCCCACAAGATACAGATTCCAGAACTGAAGTGCAGGAAAATGAGCTCAAAACAGGAAGAACTGAGGTAGGCAGAAAGGAAGAAGCACAGACATCGAGGACATGAACGAACTATAATGGGGGGGGCAGGAAAGCAAGGACAGGTGCAGAGGGAGGAGAGGCTGCAGTATATGGAAGGCCATGGTAACTAATGCCTGCAGCCTGGGGAATAAAATCCCAGGCCTGGAAGCCTTGTTAGTAGAGGAAGACCTGGATATAGCAGTAGTAACTGAGACATGGTACACGGCAAATTATGGGTGAGACATTAATGTACCAGGATATGCTCTGTTCAGGAGGGATAGGGGGAGTAAGAAAGGAGATGGGGTAGTCCTGCACGTCAGAGAGGATATAAAGGTGATGGAAGTGCAGGGTGGGCAGGGAGAGGTTGAGGCACAGTGGCTCACTCTTGAGCCTGGAAATGGCACATTAATATGCACAGGGGTGATCTATAGGCCTCTGACACAGAAGGAGAAACATAGAAACGTAGACTTTGATGGCAGACAAGGACCACTTGGCCCACCTAGTCTGTCCATTTCCTTACCTACTGATAAGCTGCAGAGCCTAGTTAACCAAAGGCCTATTTCTTCCTACACCCCAGAAGAATTGCCTTATGTCTGTCCTATGCATTCTTGAATTCCCCCACTGTTTTTGATCCCATGACCTCCTCAGGAAGGCCATTCCATGCATCCATCACCCTTTCTGTGAAAAAATACTTCCTCACATTGTCCCTGAGCCATCCAACCCCTGTCTTCAAATTGTGTCCCCTTGTTCTTGCACATCTTTTTCTGAAAGATGCTACCCTCTTGGACTTTGTTGATTCACTTGAGGGACCTAAAAGTTTATATTATGTTCCCCCTTTCCCTTCTTTCTTCAAGGATATACATATTAAGCTCCTTTAGTCTCTCTTCATATGGCTTCTGTTGCAGACCCTGCACCATTTTAGTTGTCCTCCTCTGGACTGCCTCCATCCTGTCTATGTCCTTGCAGAGATGGGGTCTCCAGAACTGCACGCATCACTCCAGATGGGGTCTCACCAACTGTCTGTACAGAGGGATAACAACTTTCTGCTTTCTACTGGTGATGCCTCTCCCTATACATCCCAGTATCTCCCCAGCCATCTTTACTGCCTTCTCACATTGCTTGCTAATCTTTAGGTCATTTGATATGACTACCCCAGGTCCCTTTCCATTTTTATTGTTGTTACTACCTCCCTGCCCATTGTGTACTCTTCCCCTGGGTTTTTGTTTCCCAAGTGCATTACTTTGCACTTCTTTGCACTGCATCCAAGCTGCCATACTTCTGACCATTCCTCTAACCTTGCCAAGTCCTTTCTCATCCTTTCCACCCCCCACCTCCTGTGTATCAACCCTGTTGCAGATCGTTGTGTTATCTGCAAAGAGGCATACTTTTCCTTCCAGTACCTCTGCAATGTCACTTATAAAGACATTAAAAAGGACCGAACCCAGTATTGAACCCTGCGGTACCCCACTAGTAACCCCCCTTTCTTTGGAGTGGACTCTGTTTACTATTACCTTCTGTGTCCTGTTGTCCAGCCAATGTTTTACCCAGGCTACCACCTTGGGACTCACTCCCTGGCTGGCTAATTTATTAATCTTTTGTGTGAGACTGTCAAATGCCTTGCTAAAGTCTAGGTAGGCCATGTCCACAGCCCCTCCATGGTCTACTACTTTGGTCACCCAGTCAAAGAAATCGATTAAATTCATCTGATATGACCTTCCTGCTGTGAATCAATGCTACCTTGGGTCCTGTGCCCCACTGGCCTCTAGGTACTCAACAATTCTTTCCTTCAGAAGTGATTCCATCATTTTCCCTACCACTGAGGTCAAGCTGACAGGTCTGTAGTTTTCTGCCTCTGTCTTGCTCCCACTTTTGTGAAGGAGAATCATATCCGCCCTCCTCCAGTCCTCAAGTACCACACTATCCTCCCATGATTTGTTGAAAAGGGTAGTCAGTAGTGTCACTAGTTCTTCCCTTAGTTCTTTTAGAATTCTGGGGTGAATCCCATCAGGCCCCATTGCTTTATCCAACTTCTGTTTCAGGAGTTCTTTCAGAACCCTTTCTTCTGTAAAAGGACTGGTATCGACCCCCCTATCCAGAGTGCTTCTATTGATTGGAATAGATACCTCCCCCTTCTCTTCTTTTGTGAATACTGAGCAGAAGTATTCATTCAGTATCCCTCCTTTTTCACTGTCCCTCTCTGCCCATCCACCCTCCCCATTATTCAGCCTCACCATTGCTCCCTTTGTCTTTCTTCGCTCCCTAATGTACCTATAAAATGTTTCATCCCCTTCTTAACCGAGTTGGCTATTTTTTCCTCAGTTTGGGCCTTTGCTATTCTGACTGCCTTCCCCGCTTTCTTGTGCTTTAACTGGTACAGTTCTCTGTCCTGCTCCTTCTGTGTTTCCTTATACTTCCTGAATGCTATCTTTTTCTCCCTGCCACCTCTTTTGAGAATCATAGTGTTTTTTTCTTTCATTTTGATTTGTTTATTTGCTTCACACAAAGGCTTGTTGCCTCTGTGATGTCAGTTTTGATGTTTCCCCATTGTTGCTCCACCCCTCCTTCTTGCATGTTTGCTAGTGCTTTTCTGAGGCACTCTGCCATTTTGACAAAGTCAGCCCTCCTGAAGTCCAGTACCCTCACTTTTGTATGGCTTGACTCTGCAGCTGAGTTTATCATGAACCACACTGTGTGGTGGTCACTTGTTCCCAGATGGCTACCCACTTCTAGATCTGAGATCCTCTCTCCATCCTCATTTGAGAGTACTAGGTCTAGGATTGCTCACTCCTGAGTGGATTCCAACACTAGCTGTCTGAGGCATGCCTCCTGTAGGGCATTGAGAATGGCCCTGCTCTTGGATGTGGCTGCAGCAAAGGTGCTCCAGTTAATATCTGGCATATTCAGGTCCCCCATCAACAATATCTTCCCTTTCTCTGCCATCCTAAGGATGCCTTCTATCATTTCCTTGTCTATTTCCTCCCCCTGAGATGGAAGTCTGTATACAACCCCTGTGCAGATTATGGTGCCATTTCCAGTCTCCAGGGTAACCCACAGTGCCTCCTCTCCTCCCTGTTTATCCTTTTGTTCCATTGCTTTGATCCTTTCCCTTACATAGAGAGCTACTCCTCCTGCTCTTCTACCCTCCCTGTCCCTCCTGTAGATTGTGTATCCTGGTATGCTGACATCTCAGTCATGGTTCTCTGTGTACCATGTTTCTGTGACTGCCACAATATCCAGGCATCCCTCTTCCATCAAGGCCACCAGTTCAGGGAGCTTGTTACCTAGACTACGGGCATTGGTACTCATTACCCTCCATTTTTTGATGGCCTTACCCCTTTCTGCCCCATCCCTGTCCTTACTACCTTTGCCTTTTTCTGAATTTACCCCTGCCCTTCTCCCTATTGACTTCTCCATCTTGGTGTTTACCTCACTAACTACCCTGATTTTTTTTGGGGGGGCTAGGATTTTCCTGCTCCTTTTCAGTGCCCCCCCTTGGCTAGCTTAAGTGCTTGCCAATGAAGCCTTTAAACCTATCACCTAGTATCCTGGTTCCCCTCACAGACAGATGCAGAACATCATGCCAGTATAGGCCTGCATCCCTCCAGGTGGACCCCCAGTCCCCAATGAAGCCAAAACCTTGAGCTCTGCACCAGTTTTTCAACCATTGATTAAATCCCATAGTGCGGAGCACCCTAGCCTCACCCATGCCATAGACAGGCAGCACCTCCAGGAAGGTTACTGTGTGTGCTACTTGTCTAAGGCCCTTCCCCAACTCCACAAACTCCTCCTGCACTGCTCTATTCCCTTTCCCAGCCTGGTCATTTGTCCCTAGGTGGGCAATGGCATCCAACTCTCTCCCTCGTGCAGCTGCTCCCATGATCCTGAGGATTCTCTTCCTGTCCCTCCAAGCCACGGCTCCAAGCAGGCACCTTACCTCCCTCTTCCTCCCTCCCCCAGTTCTACCCTCCTAACAATGGAATCCCCCACAGAGTTGTTTCCTTCCCATGGGGTCCCATGCCATCCTCCTGTGGGTCTCCTTTGTGGAGGTTCCTAGCATCCTCCTTGGCCTCCACTGCAGGTGCCTCCACGGAGGCACCTTGCTCTGCCAGAATGGCATATGAATTGTGGAGAGGTACAGCTAGAGGGATGCACCTCTGTTCCACCACCCTCACCCTCTCTGAACCCACTGTGGTCCAACCACTCCTCTTTCTTGGTAACCTCTGAGGCACTGGGGGTGGCCCTGGTGGTCCCTGGGTGGGAGAGGAGGTCCCATTAATCCTGTCCAACTCATCCTGGAGATGAGCAACCTCCTCTCTTAGTCCAGAGAGGTGCCTGCAGATGGGACAACACCGCATCCTCCAGGACATCTCCAGGAAAACTGCTGCTCCACAGCCACTGCACTGCACCACTCCCATCATGTCTTATTTGTGGCCCCTTAACTGTTGTTTTTGTATACTTACTCTTTCCTCTCTCTGTTTATTTTTTTTATTTTATATAGTTTTTTCTCCCTACTTTCCTACTGCCTCTGTGCCCTTAAAGCTCCTGATCTTCTTGTTCTGGGCAGGAAGTTCCTATATTCCTCAGTAGTCTCCTTCTTACTTGCTCAGAATCAGACCTCCAGCGGCTGGGGGGGTGGTGTGGAGAGCTACTCTTTTCCTTCTAGGATGGGAGTCTTTTGTGCCTCTGTGATCACTCCCTTCCTGCTCCCAAACAGGAAGTGGACAGGGAGCTAGTGGATAAAATAAACAAGATGGCAACTAAAGGGGGAGTTCTACTGCTGGGTGATTTCATGTGCCAGATGTGGATTGAACCACACAGGCAGTTACTTGAGCCAGAAGTAGAAGCATCCTAGATTCCCTACAGGGAGTAGGTCTAAGGCAGCGTGTGCTTCATCCCACCAGGGGCAGGGCAATTCTGGACCTAGTAGTAACCAATGGGTACAGAATCATAGATGTCCAGGTAGAAGGATGACCACATGGTGTGGTTTAAAATGGAGACTGGAACTCAGTCAAGTCACACCAAGGCGAAGGGTTTAGATTTCAGAAGGGCAGATTTCACTGAAATGGAGAGATGTATCAAAGTTGCCCTAGAGAAGAGGGAGGCAGGAAGAGGGGTTAAAGAGCAGTGGGGGCACCTAAAAGGAGCCATACTGGAAGTGACTAACCAATGCATCAGAGTGATATCCAAAGGCAAGAAAAGAAGAAGGCCACTATGGTTCTCAAAAGAGGTGGCAGACAAAATGAGGGCTAAAAGAGGAAAACAACCTTAGGCCTCTTGCCACCTGGAGTACAAGATCTTCTAAGCCCCCCTTGTAATCCACGCCATACCCGAGGTTCTGAATCTCAGCTCCTACATGTCCCTCATCGCCGAACCACCGAGGGGCAAAGATCGTTCATCTACAGGGCCCCCCTCTGGATGAATGCTTTCAACAGTGACATCTCCTCTGAAACTAAGCTGAGCCCATTCAAATCCAAGCTTCAGTCACTATTCTCTAAAGCTAGCACCTGTGACTGACTCCCTTAACCATGTTTTCCCAAACCTCAACCTTAGCACTTGATCTCTTTCATAGTAACTTAGTACTCTTGCCTCCTACCCCTCCCCTACATCCCCTACCCCTCCACCCTTCCTCCCCTCCTTGACCCACCTCTACTCATCCTCCTCCCCACCCCTCTCTTACTCTCCCAGCCCACCCTCCCATATCCCTTTCTACACCCTGTGCCCTGTTTGTCTTGACAAAACCTGATGGCCGATATCAATGTACTGTATGCATTTTCCTGTGCCTGAAACTGATTAGCATAATATGTCTCTGTTGTTTTACATTGACTGTCCATTATGATTTTGTGTCCATTGTGATTTTTGTACCTCCTATTAACACTTTATTGTACAGTACTTTACTGTCCTGTTTAATCTGTTGTCCTTTCTACTGATGTGGAACCTCTATAAAAGAGCTCTTAGCTCAAAGGTATATGTAATCTGAGACGTAAATAAATAAATAAATAAATAAAAGGATGGCATTCAGGAAATATAATGAGACCTAAAGAGAGGAAGATAGGAAGATGTACCTAGAGTGTCTAAGGGGAGTGGGAAAGGCTGTGAGGAGTGCAAAGGTGTGGACTGAGGAAGGATTAGTGCAGACAGTGAAGAAGGGGGACAAGACATTATGTAGGTACATCAGTGAAAAAAAGAAAACCTGGGGGGGGTTGTAAGGCTAAAAGGGGAGGAAGGAGAGTGTAAGGAGGGGGACCTAGAAAAGGCAGAAATACTGAATAAATCCTTCTGTTCATTATTCACAGAAGAAGGGAAAGGACAGGGACTGCAGTTGAGTAACCAATACAAAAATGGGGAGTGGACACCAGCCCATTCACAGTGGAGAGAGTCCTGGAGGAGTTCATGAAACTGAAGGTGGAAAAAGCAATGGGGCCAGATGGCATACACCCAAGGATACTAAAGGAGCTGTGGAGAGAGCTAGCAGCACCTCTGGCAGCTATGTTCACCAAGTCACTCAACACAGGAGTGGTCCCAGTGGACTGGAAGAGGGTGCAGGTTGTCCCTCTGCACAAAAGTGGGAGAAGAGAGGAAGTGGGGAACTATAGGCCAGTCAGCCTTACCTCAGTAGTGGGTAAGATCATGGAGGCACTGCTTAAGGAGAGAATAGTGGTGCACCTAGAATCCAACGGAGCCCAGGATCTGAGGCAACATGGATTCACAGCAGGAAGGTCATGTCAGACAAATCTGACAGACTTTTTTGACTGAGTGATGAAGGAGGTAAATTGGGAGGGGGGACAGTAGACATAGCCTACCTCGATTTCAGCAAGGCCTTCAACACTGTGCCACATAGGAGCTGGTTAACAAGATGGGTAGTCTGAGCATGGAGCACAAGGTGGTAAACTGGGTTAGGAACTGGCTGATGGACAGGAGGCAGAGGGTGGTGGTAAATGGGATCCAATGGAGGCACCGAGTTTTGTCGACAGCGACAATGCCGACCTCCCCCACAGCGATGGCACAATATCCCCGGACTTTAGGATTCCAACTCCAGGTCAGAGTCAGTCCGGGGATGGGGCGGAACACTGGGAGAAGGCGAAACACGGAAAAAGGACCATTACCATGAATGTCGCCATAATGGTCTTTTTTCCTGTTTCACCATCAGGGTGTTGACGAAAAGGGGATCCAATATTGGAAGAGGGGGTGACCAGCAGGGTACCACAGGGATCAGTCCTAGGGTCAGTCCTGTTTAATGTATTCATTAGTGACATTACACAAGGGCTGGAAGGCAAGGTCTGCCTGTTTGGAGATGTCACCAAGATCTGCAACAGGAGTGGATACTCCAGAAGGGGTGAAAAGAATCAGGAGGGATCTGGGGAGGCTTGAAAAAAAGGTCTGAAGAGTGGCAACTGGGGTTTAATCCCAAGAAGTGCAAAATTATGCACCTGGGACAAAGGAACCCTGGGGAAAGTTACGGGATGGGGGAGAGTTGCTGATGATCACCAAGGAAGAAGGGACATGGGGTCATCATTTCTGATGACCTAAAGGTGTTGAAGCAGAGAACAAAGGCTGTAGGGAGAGCCAGTGGCATGCTGGGGTGCATAGGCAGAGGAATCACTAGCAGAAGATGAGATGTGGTGATGCCATTGTATAAGACATTGGTGAGGCCTCACCTAGAGTACTGTGTGCAGTTCTGGAAGCTGCACTTTCATAAGGACATTGACAGGGTGGAGGTGGTCCAGAGAAGGGCAACTAAGATGGTACAGAGCTTGCACCAGAAAACATATGAGGAGAGATTAAAGGACCTCAATATATACTCACTGAAGGAGAGGGGGGGGGACATGATAGAAAAAGTCAAGTACCTTAAAGGCATAAACAAGGTGCAGGGGGGAGACATCTTTCTTTACAGGTGTAGTACAAGACCAAGGGAGCATGATATGAAATTGGAAGGTGGCAGATTAAGGGGAAATGTGAAGTTCTTTTTCACAGAGAGGGTGGTGGACGCATGGAATAGTCTGCCACAGGAGGTGATGGAAGCGAACACAGTGGAGGGATTTAAACATGCCTGGGATAGGTATGAGGGAATATTGGAGGTAGGACAGGGTAGCAAAAAGTTACTGACCAGATAGGGTCAGAAGACAATAAGTATAGGGCTATGGGCAGACCGGTTGGGCCTTGCAGTCCTTATCTGCTGACGGTTTCTATGTTTCTAATTAAGATTAAAATGGGGTTATTTCTTTTTAAAGCCATTAGGGGTTTACTCCCTATTTCCATAT
Source organism: Neoceratodus forsteri (assembly GCA_016271365.2). Taxonomy (NCBI): domain Eukaryota; kingdom Metazoa; phylum Chordata; order Ceratodontiformes; family Ceratodontidae; genus Neoceratodus; species Neoceratodus forsteri. The sequence goes on from CM028129.1 coordinate 697,618,193, forward strand.
TCTCCCTATTTTAAAGTGGTGTAAATGAATTGGGGACCAGGTCCCAGGGTAAATTTATTTTTAAGATTCTGTTGTTTAAAAAAACCTTTGGTCAGAAATCACTGCTATTTAGAGCACCTGTATTTTTCAACTCTATTCCAAGTTCCTTGATTAACTGTATATCTCCTCATACATTTAAAGTTAGATTGAAATCCTGGTTAGATAGCTTTAATATATGTGTGTGTTTTAGGGAGAATACTAGGTCAAAAGCCTGTTGTTTGTAAGGTCTATTTATATTTATTTGTACGTATGCACATATAATGTATGTTTTGCTGTCCTGTTGTTGAAACTTGTCACTTGTGAAAATGAACAGTCAAGTTCATCAAGTTAAGTATAAAAATTAAAAAATTAAAAAATAAAAATGAAAGCCACAGGTAGAGATGCAGCAAATAGAAATTTCGCCGGCAAAGTGCCCGCAAAGTGGGCACTTCACGTTGTCACTCCGCTATGTGAAGTGGCCATTGCAGAAGGCTCACTTCACCTTGTAATTTTTACTTTGCATTATCATTCCACCTTAACGTGAAGAAAGGTGAAATGACAACAATATTGGCAGCCCTTCACACACACAGTCACCAGAATTAATGTGCATCCCCAAAATGTTCATGTCTTGTGACCAGAAAACTCCCCAGTGCTGATGAAGTGTAATGAGAGCGTAACAAGAAATGCAAAGTCTCCCAGAATTAACAGCACACTCAGTCATGAGCACAGTGGTCACACATAGTCACCACAATTAATGTGCATCCCCAAAATGCTACTATCATATGTTCAGAAAACTACCTAGTGCTGACGAAGTGAAATGAGAGAGTAACAAGAAATGTGAAGTCTCCCAGAATTAATGGTGCACTCTGTCATGTGCGCAGTGGTCACACACAGTCACCAGAATTCATTTGCATCCCCAAAATGCTACTGTCTTGTGCCCAGAAAATTTCCCAGTGCTGACAAAGTGAAATGAGAGGGTAACAAAAAAATGCAAAGTCTCCCAGAATTAATGGTGCACTCTGTAATGCGTGTAGTGGTCACACACAGTCACCAGAATTAATGTGCATCCCCAAAATGCTACTGTCTTGTGTCCAGAAAATTCCCCAGTGCTGACGAAGTGAAATGAGAGCGAAACAAAAAATGCCAAGTCTCCCAGAATTAATGGTATACTACAAATGCACAGACAGATTAAGATTACGCTGCGCACTCAAAAGATGCAGACTCAAAGGCATAACAACACCTAACCAGTGCTCACAAGTCACAAATCCAAATCTGAAAAAGAATACCTTTTGCCAGTTGGGAGGGAGTAGTGCATGGCAGTAACAGTCCACTACCAGTAAAGATTCCAAAAAGCAGTATAAAAAAAGTTAGGCAGGTGCGGTGGATAGCAGGTTCACACTGCTGCAATTACTCTGTGGCACAATAAAAGTGTTTGATTTAATGGCATGCATCGCACACACACTCACACACACTACAAGTAATGCATAGCAAATTGAAAACCTTTAGTAATATAACCAAACGTTTTAAATAAACTGAAATTATACACTGCTGCACCACAACAATCAGCAAAAAAAATTCAAGAATTACTGAAAATATTACTGTGTGTACATTAACACAGTTATACAAGAAAAATATAACCAAAACAGAAAGACTGCCTTTTTCTCCCAGTTAATCTACCTACACCACAGATACGTCCCTCCCCCAAAGCACACTTCACAGTATACAGACTGACTGTTCTAAATTAACATTCAAAAACCACACACAAACAATAAACACTCGATAATATGAGCACAGGAGGGTTTCCTATAATCAATGTACTGAACTGTGTGCAAAACAAATAGCTCAAAGACTTTTGTAACAGCTTTTAGAGGATTTGAATCGCAGAGCTCTGAGAGGAAACTGTCTCCATTTTCTACTACACACACACACTACACAGAACTGAGGCTGTGCAGAACAATCTAGAGCCCATGTGACCTGCAATCCCATAAAGCACTGCAAAATTTGCCTTTGGAGCTCAAAAACAAGGTGAAGTGAGGTGAAGTACATTGATTTCAATGTACTTCACCTTAAAACTGGTGGAGAAGTGGTTTGGGGAAGGCAGAATAACGCAAAGTCATTGTTTCCAATGGACTTCGCGTTCCCCATTATAATGCGAAGTACTCCGCTTCGTGTTGTGGAGTACTTTGCTGATTCCGCGTTACTCCACAAATCACTTTGCGGAGCAAATTTCTGCCACTTCACCTATCACTAGCCACAGGACATGCTATTTCTGTTTCTTTTTTTATTTTCTTTATTAAAAAAAAGCCTTCCACACTGCCATGTAGCTTAGCTCACAATTTACTGGTGTAGATCTCTGGTGTGAGTCATGCTCGTGCACTTTCTCTAAATAAAACTGTCGTAATCTAGCCACACTAGAAATACATTTTACAATAACATATTATTTAAGAAATGATGGCTGAATTGTTTTACACTTTGCAGCCTCCTGAACATCAAAACTTGATCACTAAAAGGTGTCACTAAGTACAACAGTTGATCTTATTGAAAAGTCGGATCCTAGGAAGCAAGTTCGTTAGCTAGGGTGAATCGGAATACCAAGGTTCATTAGCTCGAGGTTCTACTGTAGATACTGGAAATGATGGATGGATGGATAGATAGATAGATAGACAAGACACACAGACAGGTACATACAGTCACACACAGAAAGAGAGATAGATGCGTAGTTTTATTTTTATCCAGAAACATAAGAATTAAGACACTTTGTCCTATTTAAACAGTCATCCTGTACAAAAGACATAAAATTACATATAATAAAACAAAAAGACGTAAACATTTATACAACAGATCAGCAAGTAGCAACACTATATAATCTTGAGCAATTAAATGGATGTACAAATACTTTTTTAAGAATTCTCTGGAATTCAAGTAAGGAGTTTTGGCACAGACAGTATGTTGCTCTTAGCTCTTTCAGGCCTTATTCATTACAACATGCGAAAAACATGCCCCTCTCAGGAGGTCTTGTGTCAATAGGTCCCAGCTTCCCCGGATCTCTGCTGAGGTCACTGACCTGCTCAAAGCTTCTGTTTCTACCTGGCATCTCTTCAAAGTCTTGGGCTTTCCTGAGGACCTTTTTGAGACACAAACAACTATGTAATGCCAGCACTAAGGCCACCCAGGAGGCCAAATCTATTTACTTTGCCTACAACCTTCAGAACAACCTTAAATCCTGTGATAGGTTCTGGAAGGTTATTTAATCATTTCTCAACCCGTCTACCCAGTCTATCTTGCCTGTCCTCAAACTAGGAGATTCACCTATTTCTGACCCAATGGAGGTCACCAATGCCTTTGACAATTTCATCATATCCTGTGCCTTCTCCCTACTTTCTCCATTTCCTGCCAGCTCTGTCTCCTACCACATGCCTCCTGTCCCCCACCCTCTATCCCAGTATCTTTTTTCTTCTCCCTGGTGTCCTTTGAGACTGCTCTCACTGCCTTACTCTCTTTAAATTCCTCTAACGGGTACAGGTTACAAGCTGATCAACCCATAACAGAAGACTGGAAAGCTGTAATATCTCATATAAAAACAATTGAACGCATCACTTTTAATCTATATAACCAGCCAGACCAATTTATGCAAAGATGCACACAATGAAAGCTCTACCAGTGGTAATCAAATATTACCTTTGCATATTAGCCAGATTTAGAGACCTCTTGCTATTGTAGCCCTTGGAGTATTAATGAGACGACACTTCATACAAATGGACTACTGGAGTCTTTCTTTCTTATTGTTGTTTAACCTGTGCCCTTTTTGTTAGATTTACTTGTTTAGATTTTTTTTTTTTTATCTTTAATGTAACTGATCTCTCAGTAAATGTGACTGAGAGGCCCGCTGATCACCAGACTGAAGCTTCATCCTTGACACGGGTGCCTCTGTGGCTTCAAACAGTCGGGCGGACCCCTTCTGTCCTCCGGCTACCTTCCTCGCTGCACTGCCCGCTGATCACCAGACTGAAGCTTCACCCTTGATACGGGTGCTGCGGCCGAGCAGCTGGGCGGACCCCTTCTGTCTGCCGGCTGCCTTCCTCGCTGCACTGCCCACTGATCACCAGACTGAAGCTTCACCCTTGACACGGGTGCCTCTGCGGCTTCGAACAGCCAGGCAGACCCCTTCTGTCCGCCGGCTGCCTTCCTTGCTGCACTGCCCGCTGATCACCAGACTGAAGGTACGCTGCAAAAACTGGACTGTCCAGAACCATCGACTCTGCCTGCTGATGGGCTGCTGCAGTTCTTTAATTCTTTGCTACTGCTGTTTCCTCGCTGGACCTTAAGCTAATGTTATATTCTGATTGTGGTACTTGTTAATTCTCTCAAATTGTCTTGTAAATCCTAATTTAAATGCAAACCTAAGCCTGTTTACAGCAATTTTGCACTCTAAGGGTAGTTTGAAGTGCAAGTTCATTTAGGCTGCAGGTTTGTAGATTGTAAAATATTACAGCTCTCTTTGTTTTAAGGTCCAGTGGTAAGCTACCCTGGACCAGAGAGTAAGTTTAAAGTGATACAGTTTTTTCTGTTTAGACCAGATTCCATTTGTGTCACAGTTGTAAGCTTTGCCCTGCAAATAATTCAATTTCTCTTTCACTTTCTGTCCTTCTGTCTCCTTGCTGCTTAAATTTTTACGCCCACCCTCACATCCCCCACCTCTAGCCTTTATTAAATACTCTCCCTCCCCCCTTGGCACCACCCCTAGCAATGTTCATCCTCCCTTCTCTCTAATATTGCAACTCCTCTTAAAGATACAGAGCGCAGCTATTAGGCCTAACAATTTGGTGACCCAAGGTGCTACCGTCCCAGTGGGAAAACTGCATCTGAGCAAGCATGGTACTCATTGAGCTCCCATCAAAGCTAGTCCTGTGCCAGCTACTCATGGGTGCACTAGCCACTATAGCCACTTGAGCCTTACTGTCTCCTGGATTCCCTGGATCTATGGGGCAGCTGACCCCTTAAAAATAGCTCCATGGTGTACATATGTCTAACCAGTGGAGTCGGATTTACCTTATCCAAACATTATAGCAGAGGCTCTCCCTGACCATGGTCCTTGGTGGTCTGAAACTAGGGTACCTTCGGAGACCCTCTCATAAGGTCGAAGCGTTATGACGAGTCACAGAACAAGGAAGACCCCCTTTAAGGCATCTACTCTGGCTCCTGCTGATGACACTTGCGCTAGCAGGGGACATTGAACTAAACCCAGGACCGCCACCCCAGTCCATACCTACACAGGCGGGCTGGCCAGTGGTTAAAGGGCTGAAGGTGGCCCATCTAAATGTCAGAAGCCTGCTCCCAAACCTAATGGAACTTCATGTCTGGGTAACTTGGCACAGTCCTGACATGCTTGGAATTACAGAAACCTGGCTGAAGCCTTCCACCCCCAGCTCAGCATGTGCCTTCCCTGGTTACGACCTTATCCACCAAGATCATCCAGGAAGTAAGAGAGGTGGTGGCATCCTGGTCTACTACAGGAACCATCTAAACCTGTCCACCCTCCCTGATCAACAGACCATGCAGTCCCCCTGTGAGGCTCTGCACACAATACTGTTACTAGGGATGGCAAAAAAGATTCACATTGTATTTGCATACAATCCTCCAAAAGGAGGCATAGAGGGACTGACTGGTCTCCTTGGTGCAGTTGGTGCTGCAACATGGCAGAATGAGCTAATCATTCTGGGTGACCTCAACCTAAATTGGTTGGGTGGCAATTCCAAGCCCTTTGAACCCTCACTTACCAGTCTTTCTCTGACTCAGCTTGTCAAGGATCCTACCAGATGCCCTACTAGTGGTGGTAAGGGCTCACTCCTGGACTGGATCCTGGCAAATAGACCAGATAGGATCAGCTCATCGGGTATCCTACCGGACTCTATCTCTGATCACTTCCCTGTGTACTGTGTCTGGAGGGTACCACATCAAAAAATTCCCCATAAAATTATCCAGATCAATGACTACTCCAAGTTTGATCTGTCCTCCTTTCAAAATGACATCAAGTGCACAGATTGGGGGGCAGTTTGGAATGCTAAGGACCCCGCATCTGCTGTTGGTCACTTTCTTTGCTCTCTAATGGCCTTGCAGGAGAAACATGCCCCCCTCATCAGACAGAGGGTGAGGGGAATGGCTACTAAATGGCTTCATGGTAGCCTCCTGGCACTCCTCAACACTAGAGATAAGTGCTGGGCCAAGTTCAAGGCCACGGCTGACCAAGCCATCTTTCTGAGATATAGACAACTCAGAAATGAATGCAAAAAGAATATTAGGATTGCCAAGAGTGAATTTTGCAAATCTGCTTTATTGAACTCAGCTAGGGATCCTAGAAGGTTCTGGAGGAACATTAAACAAGTTGTGAGTGGTACACAGAGCACTGAGTCCACTGACATGATAATCGATGGTTCGAGCTGTAACAACTCAGAAACCATCGCCAGTTCCTTCAACCATTATTTTGTGGATCTGTCGGAGTACACCTCGTCATTCCCAAATGATGATGGTGTCAGTAGCAATCAGCCCACAGCACCATCTTCACTCTGTCCGCCTTTTCTGTTCAGGGCAGTGGTAGTTCAAGAGGTGCAGAAACTGCTAGCGGGACTCTCCCCCTACTCAAGTGCCGGGCAAGATGGCTTAGAACCCAAGCTCCTCAGTCTTGGTGCCCCCTGGCTGGCACCTCTGGTGGCACACATTTTCAATCTGTCCCTGGCAACTGGAGTTATCACAGACATATGAAAGATTGCCAGAGTGGTCCCACTCCTTAAACAAGGGAACCCTAAGCTGATAGAGAACTATCGCCCTATATCTATCCTGTCAGTGGCTAGCAAACTATTGGAGAAAGTTGTGGCAGGGCAACTCTCAGAGTACTTACAGGCGCATGACATAATGACTCCTGTACAGCATGGAATCAGGAAGGGGCATGGTACCTCATCAGCTCTAGTTACTGTTACATCATGGATCAGGGAGGCCATGGACCAGGGTAAACTCTCGGGGGCCCTCTTCATTGACCTCTCGAAGGCATTTGACCTGGTTGACCATGCCATGCTGTCAACTCAGCTTAGAGCAATTGGTCTTTCCACTACTGCTCTTAGCTGGTTCAACAACTACCTATATGGTAGAATGCAGCGGGTCAAATTTGGCAAAGAGCTTTCGGGTCCCATCCCAGTAACGGTAGGGGTCACCCAAGGCTCCGTCCTTGGACCAATGCTCATCTCCATTTTTTATAAATAACCTCCCCGAAACCGCAGCCCACTGTAAACCAATTCTCTATGCAGACCATCTGGTTATCCTGTCTCACTCCCATGAGGTGGTGGTCATCAATCAACAACTGAGTGAAGACCTTATAAACATTCAGGCATGGATCCTGAACCACAAGCTTGTCCTTAACCTTAAAAAAACCCAGGCCATGTTCTTTGGGTCCTGGGCAAAGATTAAGGCCGCCCGTGTGCCGTTCTGTGTATCCGGCAAGGGAGATGTCCCAATCCCTATCACAGACAACTTCAAATACCTGGGAGTAATGCTGGACCCACAGCTCGACCTTGGCCTTCATATTCAGAGGATATGTACAACAGTCAACTGTAAACTGGGTCTGGCCTACAGGGCAAAAAACAACCTCACACCAGCCGTGCGTGCTGCCCTTGCGAGAGGAGGATGCTTCTCCCTCTCTGTGTTATGGGCTCCCTGCTGTTTACTAAGCACCACTAAGCCCATCTCCAGGTGTTTGACGGCTTATAACAATATCTGTCGCTTCGCCCTATCGGCCCCCCAGCTAACTCATCACTGTGAGCTCTACAACAAGCTACACTGGCTCTTGCCTACAAAGTACATTGACTTTGTCCTTGGTTGCTTCACTGGTAAGGTCCTCAACATGGGTATCCCTCCAGGGGTGGCAAGCATGTTGGCCCAAACTGCCCCCTCGTCATATCACCTTAGGTCTCAGGGGTCTGCCACACTCAAGGTACCTGTGACTAGGACCAAGATGGGTGAAAGGGACTTCGCAGCATGTGCCCCTAAACTTTGGAATACCTTCCCAACCCAGGTCCGTGCTGCCCCCCCACAGGGCAGCCTGCGCTCTTCCCTATGGAGCCATCTTAAAAGTGCATCGGCCTGCGGATGTCAGAAACCCCCATGACATATGTTTAGCACTTACACCCATACAAAACTGCTGGTCCTTAAAATGTAGTATTTCTGTACTGCCCCAAACTTGATGCAAGATACCTGTAGTCTCTTGACGTGTAACCTGTTCCTAATCATGGGATGTGTAATCTTACCTTGTAGTCTCATGATGTGTAACCTGTTCCTAATTATGTGATGTGTAATCTTACCTTGTAGTCTCATGATGTGTGACCTGTTCATAATTATGTACCATGTTGTCCCAAGTGTGTAAGTATATAATTTCCTGTACTCTCCTGGGTCGTACCTGAAAATAGGCAAATTGCTTGTCTAGTGTACTTACCTGGTTAACAAAAGCTAAATAAAATAAATTATTGGCTGGTCAGAAAAGTATACTTCACTAAATCATTATACTGTATACATTTTTTAAAGTGTACTCAACTATAAGTTTTGTTTCATTGATATTAAATAAAGATATGAGTATATAAAAATAAATTTCTCTAACGGGTACAGCCCAGGTGGCCTGGATATTAATCTCCATCATTTCTCAGCACTGGCCATCTATGTTCTTCTTGCCTCCTTTTTCAATCTTTCTTCCCAACTTAAGTCCATCCAAAACTCCAGAAAGAGGCTAAATCCTCCCCTGCCCCTTCAAAGAGGGTGACTCTTCCTCCTTAGATAATTACCAGCCTATCTTTCTCCTCCCTGCCCTGGCTAAGGTGCAGGAAAAACTTTTCTTCTCCTAGCTGTCTACCTGTCTTGACTCCTCTTCTCTTTCCAGTTCAAGTTCTGCAATCACCATTCCACTATCTCCTGTCTTCTCCAGATCACTGACTCTATATTTAAAGGCATGGACCAGGGGCCTGTTCACCACAGCCATTTTCATACAGCTAGCAAAGGCATTCAGTACTCTAGCTCACCCCCATCTCTTGCATAGTGTAGGTGCTGTGGGCCTATTTGACATGGTGATTTTGTGGTTCTGCATCTACCTTTTGGATCAGCTCCAGTCAGTCAAGACTGGTGATGCCCTATCCACTGCCCTGCCCATCAAGTCTGATGCCCTCATGGCTCTCTCCTTGGCTCAGTCCTTTTCTTTGTCTTCTTAAATGACCCCCCTTCCACTTGTGTCTCCTCAAACATCCGCATGTATGCAGATGAAAAAGTTCTAATTGCCTGTGATGTTTTGATCACTGAGCTAGAATCTCCACCCCAGAGTCACTTTAAAACATCCAGTGCTAGTTCTGCTCTAAGTAATTCTCATGAAATTACAAAAAAAATCTGTCCCCCTGACTTTGGCATGAGACACAGACTAGTTACACTCAATATAGCCTTGTCTTCAATACTCTGCATGGCTACCTGCTTGAAGAGGTGCCCCACTTCAAGTATTTAGGGTGTGGCTAGACCAGAACCTCAGCTTTCCACCCTAAGTGATGCCACGAATAAGAAACTTCATCCTAAGCATGTTGTGCTGAAACAAACCCTGCCTTTCTCTCCCAATCCACCAAAAGGTCATCCTCAAGGTAATCTTGTTGGTGTTTATCTTCATGGATGTAATCTATAGCACTATCACAAAGTCTAAATTCTACAGCCTGTATCCCGGTTTACATTCCTTCTGTTGCTTCACCCTTATTGCTTCCTCTTTTACCCATCACTGCTCTCTCTCTATATGCTAATCTCACTTTACCCTCCGAGAGGTCCAGTGTCTCTAACAGTTTTACTCCTTCCTAGCCAAATACTGACTTGCCACTGTTCCCACTTACCTCTCCTCTCACCTAAGCCCTACCATCCCATCATCTCACACTCAGTCTAATCATCTACTATTCATTTCTTTCATCTCCATCACAGCAAATCTGTAGCAGGCCAGGCTGCTTTCTCTATCCACTTTCCAACTCTAATGAACAGCCTCCATCTGCCCAACTAGCTCTCACTCTCCCTGCGCTTGCCCAAAGCACTCTTACTGGCACACTTCTCAAATGCATGCACCTGCAGCTAGCCATCTTCCTCTTCTCTTCACATTGCAATAACCCACGCCCTATCCACCCCAACCACAGTTGACACTTACCCTACCATATAACTTAAACTCCATGTCCTCTGTAACTTGAATTCTTGCCCACATGCTTGGTGGCTCAGTCTAGACTGGCACCGGAATCCAACATCAAGCAATGAGAATATCTCCAGTTGCTGAGTCAAACCTAACCAGACAGTTTTTTGTTTTAACTTTCCCTGTAACCTTAGACTTCCTCTTATCCATTCAGTCAATCCAAACATATACTTTTCCTTCATATTTACAATGAGACTCCACCTTCTTTTCTGGGAACACAGACAGCTGGTGAAATAACGTAGTTCTGAAAGAAGATTGTGACAATCCTTTTAAATATTGTTTCTGGTCCCCTTCGATGTACCTGAAGAGAATGCAAACCAAGGACAATAACTTACAGCCAGATGGGGACAGTTGAGTTAAAAAACTTTTATATTGGCAGAAATTTAGGAAAATGACAGTTCTACCTTAAAAAAAAAATGTAAATATCAGCCATACAAATTGTATTTAAAATAGAAGCTCAGTATTGTAAATATTTTGAAAATACAAGTTACCCCAGTCTAACTAAATACAGAGCGTGCAACCCTCAACTGAATTCAAGGGGTTAACAGTCCTTGCATGAGGGTATGAGGTTAATTGAATTTACCAGTTCTTTGATCTATCAAATACTAAATAATGGCTTGCCCTGTTTGAAGTCCAAGGTGGGGTGGGGGTTCAACATTAACAATGGCATAGTCAAAACTCTTTGTGGTCAAGATAAGTGGTTAGACAACAACCCACTCACAATTAGCTGACAGAGACAATGGCTACTGTGCCCTGAGTTACTGGGTGTTTAATATGCCCTATGCAGGCAACACCATGTATCATAACCTCTATTTCAAAGCGTTTCACTTAAACCTACTCCAAGGACTCAGTTCTTAACCAGGGGGTAAAAAATGGTAGGCAAATAAAGTAGTGAGCCCACCACTATTAAGATAAAACTATCTTTCTAGACCCACCTGCATGGTTTTTCATTGCACATGAGCTGTGCAGTTGACTACTTTGTAAGGCTAACAGCAGTGATGTAACTGCCAACATTTTGTAAACTTGTCAGAAAAAGCTCAATACCCTCCTCAGGACAGTTTAAGGGCATTGTTTGCATTGCCTGGTCGAAGGATTTCCAGACCATGACTAATGTACTCAATACAGTACGAATACACTACTGATTTTGTAACTGATGCCAGTTTAGAGATTTGAAATCACCCCTTTACTAGTAGCATATCATTTTACCTGTGTACTGCATGGTCAGCTGCCACTCATGGCTGTGGAGTGCAGTAAACAGCCAATACCATTCAAACTAAGAGATCAGAAAGACAGAAACTAACTCTGACTGCCAACTGTAACCATTTATTTTCCTTAAAAGAGTAACTAATAAAATGCAATTAAAATTAACTACCACAGTGTTTCACCTGCATAACAAATCCTGAACCATAATTTATCTTGAACAGAGGTTTCTTGTATACCTCTCTTGACATTTGCCAGCTTCCTCACTCCCCCTTAATGGATCGTCAACAGCTCCATCTCTGTCTTACATGGGCTGCTTGATGGCAGTCCTGCCAAAAGAGGCCCAGACAGCACTGAAAGAAAAAGGTACCTTGTAACATGGGGTGGAATTATTCAGACAGACACACAGCTATACTACTAGAAGGGGAGATATGGAAGACAGTCCCAAAGAATAAGCTTGCAGAACCCCTTGGATGAGCTTCTCCTTGCTGCATTCATGGCCAGATCCAGGACAGGGCCAGACAGGGGACATGCTATAGTAAAGCTCTGCCATGCTCAAGCTGTGCCCAAGCAGTAATGCATAGCTGGCAACATAGTCTGGATTTAAATTCCCCTGCTTACCCAAACATAAGCCTGTCTGTACCCTGCCTGCACCCTGAGGTCATCTTTAATTCCTTGGGTAGCCACTGGTTGCATCTAACCTCACTAGCCGTCAAGATAAAAGAAAATGGCAGTGGACCATTCTTTGTTGCTAGCAGCAAAGAAAAGGACCTGTTGAAGGAGGGCGAGCATCAGGAGAGCACTTATATACACGGCTAAGGCCTATGAGAGGGAACAAGACTCAATGGGATATGTAGTTAGAGATTACTTGCTACTGTAGGCAGCAGGCCTTTAACTCAGAAGGTCTGCTGTGTATTTTCTCTCTTTCTCTAGGTTTGAATGTCTGTTTGTGTGTATTTCCCCGCTGCATAGTGAGCAGTGGTCATTTCTTAGAATCATAGAAATGTGTCAGCAGAAAAGGACCTCTCTGGCTCATCGAGTTGCCCCTTAACCCCACACACACACACTCATCTTCTTTGCCTAGGGACCTCCCTTTTAACCCCTTGGTCAGTCCTTTATGTCCCATGTCCTCTTGAATCCCTCCACTGTTTCAGCACCCCCCCACCGCCTCCTCAGGTAGTTTGTTCCTTGGCTACACCACCCTTCATGAAGTAACACCCCTTACATTGCACCTAAATTTTCCTCCTTCCAATCTCAGACTAGGGCCTCTAGTTTTAGCCCGTACTTTCCTTGTAAACAAACTCCCCTCCCTCACTGTATTAATCCCCTTCACTTACTTAAATGTTTCAATCATGTCCCTCCTCTCCCTTCTTGTCTCCAATGGGTACAGATCCAATTCCCTCAGCCTCTCCTCACAGAGCTTCCCCTGCGTACCATGCACCATCTTGGTTGCCCTTCTCTGAACCCTCTCAATTGTATCTATGTCTTTTCAAAGGTGAGGTCTCCAGAACTGGACCCTGTACTCCAGGTGAGGTCTCACCCTGGTTTTGTAAAGAGGCATCAGCAACTCCTTCCTTCTACTTGTTATGCCCCTCTCTATGCACACCAGCATTCTATTTGCCGTGCTGCATTGGGTACCCACCTTCATGTTGTTTAATATTATAGTCCTCAGATCCCTTTTCTGCTCAGTTGGCTTAATTACCTCCTCCCTTGTGTGTAAGTGGCTTGCGGGTTCTTACATCCCATTTTCATTACGGTACACCTTTTGTCATTGAATTTCAGCTTCCAAGTTTCCGACCAGTGTTCCAGAATCTTCAGGTCCTCCCTCTTCTCACAACTCCTGGGATGACAACCCTTTTGCAGATTTTTGTATCATCTGCAAACAGGCACACCCTCCCCTCCAGCCCCTCCGCTATACCACTGATGTAGATACTAAAGAGGATGGGACCCAGTACTGACCCCTGGAGCACCCCACTCATCACCTCCTTCTCCCTGGAATGCACCCCATTAACCATCACCCTCTGGCTTCTGCCCTTCAACCAGTTTTCCAACCACCTAGTTATTTTCTGTCCCACCTCTATGCTTTCCAGCTTATTAACCAGCCTTCTGTGAAGGACAGTGTCGAAGGCCTTTCTGAAGTCCAGATAGGCCACATCCACCACCTCTCCCTGATCGACCACCTTCATCACCCAATCGAAAAACTCGATTAGGTTCATCTGGCATGACCTCCCATTAGTGAAGCCATGTTGCCTGTTATCCTGCAATCCACTGTCCATCAAGTACTGTAGTTCACCACCATTTCCTTAATTAGTACCTCCATCATTTTTCCCACCACCGATGTAAGGCTGACCAGTGATAATTCTACGCCTCCTCCCTGCTGCCCTCCTTATGACTTGGCACCACATCATACTTCTTCCAGTTTTCTGGCACCCACCCTGTTTCCAGGGACAAGTTAAACAAGTTAGGGGAGATGTTCCCAGGGACAAGTTAAACAAGTTGGTGGGGATGCGAACGAAGGACAGTGAGACTCCAGAGCATGGGGACCTGTGGCACTGTCTGTTCACACAGTGTTGTGTGTGTCTGTCCCCAGTGTACCATGGTGGGGGACAATTCATGTCATATCAGTTAAACAGGGGTAAAACCCCTTTCTGTGGGTTTTTCCTTCTTCTCCACATAACCCATGTTATAAGTGCAGTTTAATAATCAACTCCAGGGTATGGGGTTTTGGGGGATTAATCAACACCTCAAGCACTGTGAGGACACTCAGCCTGCAGCCACATGCCTCACAATGCACCCGGGATGTATATTAATGACCATTATACAAGGGGCACAAAAACAGACTGCATATAGAAACACAGACTTTGACGGCAGATGAGGACCGCTTGGCCCACCTAGTCTGCCCATTTCCCTATCTAGAAGACAAGTTGCAGATCCTATTTAACCAACAGCCTATTTCTTCCTACCCCCCACAAAAATTACCTTATGTCTGTCCCATGCATTCTTGAATTCTCCCACTGTTTTAGACCCCACAACCTCCTCAGGAAGGCTGTTCCATGCATCCACCACCCTCTCTGTGAAAAAATACTTCCTCACATTGCCCCTGAGCTGCCCCCCCATCTTCAAATTGTCTCCCCTTGTTCTCGCACATCTCTTTTTCTGAAAGATGCTGCCCTCTTGGACTTCGTTGATTCCACTGAGGTAATTAAGCATTTCTATCATGTCTCCCCTCTCCCTCCATTCCTTAAGGGTATACATACTAAGCTCCTTTAGTCTCCTCGTATGGCTTCTCTTGCAGACCCTGCACCATTTTAGTTGCCCTCCTCTGAACTGCCTCTATGCTGTCTATGTCCTTGTGGAGATGGGGTCTCCAGAACTGGATGCAATACTCCAAATGGGGACTCACCAACTGTCTGTACAGAGGGATAACAACTTCCTGTTTTCTGCTGGTTATGCCTCTCCCTATGCATCCCAGTATCCCCCCAGCCCTCCCTACTGCCTTCTCACATTGCTTACCAACCTTAAGGTCATCTGATATGATTACCCCCAGGTCCCTTTCCATTTGTGTCCTGCATCCTGATTAGCTGACTGGCACACCTCTCCTGTTGTAAATCCTAGCATAACCCCATGTGAAGAGGTGCCAGCCACCGGTCAACCGCATCAGGATGTCCCCCAAAATCACTCCAACATTCACCAACATAGCACTTGGAAAGACGGCAAAAATCCCTGCTCATTAGCAACCAGCAAATTGCGTCACTAACAGTCACCAGAACATGAAACCACGTACCTCAAATGAAATGACGAGCAAATTTAAACCACGGCTTTCTCTCCTGTTCATCGTTATTTCTCTCATACTCTCTTCTGTGCCACACGCACAATTTTCAGCATTTCCCAGTCTCTCAAAAACACACTGCAACCGGCAATGCTAACTCAATACTGCGCAAGTACAGTAGCAGTGTGGCTCCAGCAACCGGGGAATATTTTTTTCCAGTGGAACAATAAACACAGTAAAAATAGGTTAAAATGAGGAAAAAAAATGTTATTATTTTGTCTATGTGCCAAAAAAGGAAGACATTGTATAATCGCAATATGCCACTTGAGGGTGTTGGTGATGCCAGGATTTACCCATGCCTGGTGTATTTTGGCCACTCAGCTGCACCTTCTGACCAAACAACACACCAAGCGTGGGTAAATCCTGGCATCACCAATGCCCTCACCCTCATGGTATATTGCTTAAGTAACCTCATACCCCACTGTGGGTTATTGCTTACTTAATACCTTACAAATGCCCGATGAGCAGGTTTTGTCAAGTTTATTTAAAAAATGGGTTTTACTAATGGGAGTAGACGTATAATGGCAGTAAGGACCTCACAGCTGGTCATTATTGCTCAACTAGTGCCTTCATTTAGTAAAATCAAACACCTGAGCTAAACGAGTATGATTTCTGCTGTACAACATACACACTGTTATCATCCAGGAATTTAAAGCACCTGATACTTTGAAAAAGCGGTAATTGTCATGTTTTTTCTTGTTTATATTTCTTGGGTCTGTATTTTCACTTTTATTTCTATTAGCCAAATGTTAAAAAAATAAAATACAATTACATACAACACACCGAATCACATCAATCTTTTTAGATTTTAGTAAAGCATTTGATGCTATTTCACAGTGGGCATTAGAAGTAATTATTAAGCCATGACGAAGGTGGCATCTAATGCTGGATTAATGCATGGTTGGGAGGGTTGTGGCCCAAGGCTGAACAACCACCCAACCATGCATTAATCACATTAGATGCCACTGCTGGAGTGGCTTAATGCGCTTGTAACATGGGCTGTGCGACAACAAAGTCACCAGGAGCCTATTGCGTATGCCTTGAACAACACAACACAGGGAGTCGGAGTTCTGAGGAGACATTTTTACTGCACTTTCAAATCTTGTTAAAAACCAGCATTAAGATGCTGATGTGGTGAAAATATTCACTACATGTAAGTAAGGCAAATGGTGGGGCTCACATGCCAGTCCGGAAAATGTGCGGATCTGCGCAGGTATTTTTTTCATACCAGGCACTGGAGGTCTCCGGTGCACTGCTCTGTCACCGCAATGTGCGATCTCTGCCAAATTTGCATGCAGGCCGGGTCACTTCCCCTTGCCTCTTGCAGAGTCATTAGATGTCGGGCACTGCGTCTTGTGAAGCATGTGCTGCTATTGCCTCTCCGGTGTGCTGCCTTCCAGTGTCCTGCAGTCTGCGTCTAGCAGGTCTCCCTCTCCCTGTGCCAAACTTGCCTCTGTAAAACTCGCTCCCCACCTGTGCCCAGTGCTACTAAGCTAGCTGTCTGGCTCACATTAGTACTACAGTTTTCAACACGGCATCTATCATGGATTAATACCTGCTCCGACTTTGCCCCCGTGATGCAATTTGACCAATCGCAGGTCCCCATTCCACCATTCACATTATTGCCATACTACAAGTAAAATTATATACATTAAAGATAAATCAGTATATTATTGTATGGATAAAAAATTGGCTGTCAAATTGCTCTCAAAGAGTGAGTATCAATGGCAAGTTATCTGGTAATGGTTTTATCACTAGCAGGGTTCCACAGGGTTCGGTGCTTGGACCTTGCTTATTCCAGGCTTTTATTTCCAATCTAACTTCTAATTGCTTATCTTTGTCTATCAAATGTGCTGATGATATTAAGTTTGGTGGCCCATGTTCCAGTGAATCTGATTATATCACACAACAGGACTTAAATAGGATTTCTGTCTGGGTTAAACTCAGGGGCATGAAGTTAAATAGATCAAAGTGCAAAGTTATTAATTTGGGTATCACTGACCCTAGAAAAGTGTATTCATTGGAACATTCTATACTCTGTGATACTACAAATGAAAGAGATTTGGGTATTATTCTTTCCAATGATATGGAATTTTCTGAGCATATTAATGATTAACAAAGCTAATAGGGTAGTATGGTCTATTTAAGTGCAATATTACTTCAAAAGATCATGTAGTTTTATTGCCCTTGTTTAAAGCTTATGTTAGGCAACACATAGAATATGTATCTCAACTTTGGAATCCACATAAGAAATCTAACACACAACAATTGGAACCAGTTCAGCAAAAATTCACTAAAAATCTTGAGGGTATGAATCATCTCTGGTATGATACCAGGTTTATTTTCATTAGAAATAAGTAACCTAGGAGGAGAGTTAAGCAATATACCCCGACAGGGTGTGGGTATACGAGAGGATTTACCACAGCTGGTGTGGTTTGGTCTGGAGGCGCAGCTGAGGGACTTAACCACACCAGTAGTGGTAAATCCTCCAGTATACCCACTCCCTGGAGGGATATATTGCGATTATACAAAAGCCTCACTTGTTTTTTTCACACAAAAAAATTTTTTAAAGGTCAGTTTGTTTTAAAAGTTGCTGCTCCTTTGTTTTTCACTGCAGGGGTACTGCTCAGATTTTTTTTGCAAGTTCTGCGCATGTGCGGAGGATTGCAGATTTCCACCACCATTGTTCCGAATTTTTTTCAGTTTCTTTGCTTTGGAGAGAATGAACTGCATTTTCTTTCTTTTTTCCTTTCTGGTGCTTCCTTTTTTCGGAATGGTGCAGCAGTTTTTCTGAACTTTTCAGGTTAGTGACAGACTATCAGATGTGGAGTGAGGACAAGGTAATCTTGCTGTGGTCTGTGTGTCTGGCAGGAATGGAGGGATTTGCCAGGGGAGTTCCTAATGAGGCTGGGTGGTGGCTGGCACCTTTTCCAGTGGGTATTCTGGAGGATTTACAACACTGGAAAGGTGCCAGCAAGCCAATCAAAAATGGAGGATTCTCTCTTTTTTTTGCCGGTTGTATAATTACTGTTTCTCTATGGTATAATTCATGATCCAACATTAATGGTTGATTTGAATCTCAATTTTAAGGATTTATCGTATAATATGAGGTCATCCACTTCAGCTGACATATAAATCCTTCAATTATAGTAGACCCTTAAGAGTAATAAAACCATGGAACAATTTGCCATTACATATTATTACAAGTAAATATAAAAAACGAGTTAGGCTAGGTTGGCTAATTATTTACTATCAGATAAACAATTGACTTATTATTAATGTTTTGGTTAGTATGTGTGAGCTTCCATGGCCGTAAAACTTTTTGGCTCACTATGTACCTTAGTATGAACCAATCACATCGGAAGGGTGTGAAAAGTTTTCAATATTGTTGACTACCTGCGGTGTACTGAAGCGCGCGACACAGGCTTAATAGGGGTGTATGAACACATGAACTGCACAGCCATTGGTCATGCTTTACTTCTTTGCCATCTGATACAAGAACGTCAAGAGCCAATCACCGAGAGGTCGTGTAGGCTTAGCCTGGCGCCTGGCACGCGCTAGTCTTTTGGAGGAAACACTGCAGTGTGGTCGTCACAGACTGAGTGTCCCAACGATAGCCATAATGGAGATTATGAGTAGTTGACGTTTTCCCTTTCCCTCGTTATGTTTAATACCTCTACTTTTGATTTTCTGGTCCGTGTAAATTATTTCGGCGCCGCTCTGAGTAGTCCATATTCTAAATTTTGTGTGAGTTTAGTGTTTCTACAGACACGATCAGGATGAAGTACATCATTGGAATCGGTGGTAAGTTCCTTGACAGAGGACGCGTGCTATAAAAAGCTCCGCGGCAGGCTGTGTTAGGGGAGGCAGGGCATACTGTATATGGCAGTCGCGGGTTATGTGAACCGAAAAGCGCGTCAAAGCAGGACATCTATAGTATGGTGTTTATACATTGGTATATGGAGTCGACCCTGTGCTCCTACAGTATGACGCCTGTCCTACATGAAGTAGGTCAGAGTGCTTCAAAAATATTGGGCTGTACTGTATATTGATGAACATGTTGGTAATTATTCATGAAACGCAAAGTATGTGGGAACCGTACTACTCCCTTTCCTTGCAAAATACAGGTGTTATTGGAGATACGAGCGCCCTGCTTCTTTGTTACCGTACATTCTTTATGAAGCAGTTTTTAGGTGCCACCAAGCGTGGCTTGTTCAGTGTTGTCTTTACGTAGCTTCATTGCATGGGTGTAGGCAGGCATACTCCAAGCACTCCATGGTGTGCAATTTTATTTAAGGGGGGCAGCAAATAGGCTCTGAACTATTTCCTTTTTCCATGAAAATTAACAAAGAAAATACTGAACCTTTCTGTAATTTTATTCATAGGAGTCGAAACTAGAAGGACTGGTCACTAATACTCTCTTTGCATCTCAAGGACAATACAACTTTATAGGCTCTGGGCTGGTATGTGGGTGTCTTAGGGAACAATGCACGGCATTTTTATTTACCCATTCATAGCAACAACCACTGTCATGAGATACAAAGTTGTATTTGTTGTGCCAAATGAGGCAACAAACACGGTCCTGGAGTACATTTGTATATTGTCTGGCTCCACGGGGGGCAGTGACTCCACTTGGTGTGCAGATCTGAAATCCCTGGCTACACCCTGCTTCATTGTATTTTCTTGTTTTACTCTTACTCCACTCCAAAAGGATAGTGCTGAATCCGGAGCGACGTAATGTATCGGGTGTGTACAACATTTAATAAAAAAAATCATAATGCGAAAGTGCTTTTGAATAGTGAGGTAAAACGGTTTTATGCCACACAAAAAAAAACACAGCTTCATCTATGAATGGTTAAAAACACAGCTTCATGTATAGGGGGTTGGCTTGGAGCCCAATTCTGCACACAGCTTTTCTACTTCCGTGCGTGCCAGAAAACTGGACCTTGGTCAGCCCCAGGCATCTAGACTGAAGCAGATCAGTAAAAGCCGGACTGGCGGATCCGGACGGACAGTGCATAAGTTGTCCAGATATTGTTGGTCCAGCCATGTGGATGGATGGACAGGTCCGGCAGGGGGTGAAAACCGGATCTGCACTTAGCTATTCCCGTAACTTGTTGCTGATCCGGCTGGTGTGATCCTCCGATCTGATTTTACCGATCTGGTCTGGGTCTTTGAGGTCCAGTTTTCACCTATTCCTTGGAAAACGGATCTTGCCGGCAATGCCGTCACCTAGGCGTGCTGCTTAGTGACATATTGAGATGACTGCATGCCTAAAACGGTGGGGTGTTGCTTTTAATCTCTCGTGTTGCATCTGATGGGGCCTCAGTCAGTATCAATAATTATTATCAATTCTGTTAAATCTTTCCAGAATTTACAGCAATTAACTTAGCAATAAAACGCATGCATAGCTGGAACGCCCTGCTATTCATCATCTTTTGTATGTTTTATAGATATATAACATTATGGCTACCTTTTGTTTTTAAATTGTATACATCCAGTTTGTTAATGACAATCCTCTTGCATTTTAGAATGCATGACATGTACTTATGTTATTTTGTATTATGTATTTTATGTGCTTCACTGTGATGGTCCATGAAACTGGGATCCTGAATTGCAGTGGACTTACCTGGTTAACAAAAATAAACGACCAACCAGAATGTCAGTAAGTGTGGTGTTGCTTTTACACAGGACCTCCTTCCACAGCAAGTTAGTTAAGAAAAGAAATTTGCTGGCAGAAAATTCCCCCTTGGCCCACTGTGTCTGCCGATAATTTTAAACCATTTAAAACGTGGAATTAAAAAGGGTCAGTGTTCGATTAACACATTTAGGCTGCATCTTTCTGCGCAAAAAAAAGATTTAAGGATGAAAGAAAGAATCATTCAGTCACTAGTTTATGTTGTGTAAACACACTTGTACTGGCATTTTAACTTTTATTTTTGTAGCTTGCAAAAGCTTGAGACTTGCCTGCAACTTGACTGACATTTCTGTACAGGTATTGTGACTGCAGCATTATTGTGCGATACCAGGGCAGGTAACAGAAACCCAGCACTGCTAGAGTCATGCTGGCACTTGGTTCTGGTATGCCAGTGTATAAAATGGGTAAAGAAAATGCCTTAATCTGATTGACTGAAAGGACCTTTGAACCATGTCCTTATCAGCCCGTATCTATGCCAACCGGCACGTTTTTCCCCTGGATGACTGACCACACAACAGGGAACTATTAATAACCTATTGGAGCTTCAAACTGGTTTCGCAGGTGGGCAAACACCGCGCAGGACCTGTACTGGCCGACCTGCAGCCCCCCCAACTCTATAATTATACCAAAATAAGTGAACCCTAGTAATACATTTAAAAGACAAAGTCTGAAACACTGCTAAGCTCTGCATTACATTGAAACAGCGTCAGTGTCATGTTCCATATACTGTAGCTATACTTAAAACAAAAAACTGACCTTCACAAAAGTTTGTTGCAGCCACTCAATAGCTCCCTTGCTGTCATTACTGCAGCTGATTTCTGCCCCCCGTGTTCCTCGGCGCTCCTCCCTGCAGCTCATCTTCATTTCTTACCTCCACCCCTCAAAGACCGTGACCTGACATCCACGGCTTATCTCGATTCCTAAAGAAACTACCCCATCTATAGCACACGGTAGGAACCCGACCACGACAGTAAAAGCCAACAGCAAAACCGGAAATGGGGCTTGCTCAGAGGCCAGACCATTTAGCAGCTGTCGGCTGTTGACAATAATAACATTGTCTTTGCCCCCAGAATAGCATGAAGAGGCACAGAAACCACACCTATCAAAACCAAATGGCACTGATATGAAAAAAAAATCAAAATCAGGCTGATCACAAAACTGGAAGTGAGTGAACCATGTACACCAGCTGCTAGAAGACCCCGGCAATGGATATGTTCATTTTCCCACCTGCTTCCACTGAAATTCTGACAAAACAGCCTAAACGCCTAAACAAAACAAACAAATGAAAAAAAATAATAAAAAAAGTGTGTGGGTGGGAGGATGGGGGCAGTGGAGACGGGGGACACATACGCCAGTGCCCTCCAGTGGCTTCCTCTCCTTACACATGCTCTCATTACAAAAACTATACAAGAATAGGGACTCTTTTTTTTTTCTAGTTTTTAATTTATATCAACATACTTTTTAAAACTTATCTGATGTTTTTAAATAATTTTTTTTACAGGGGACCCATTTTCTAAACAGAATAAGACACTCCAATGTGTAGTTTATGGCCTGACAAGAGCACTTCCCAGGTGCTAAGCACACCTCTCATGTCTTGTTCCTTAGGTATAGTAGGTGCCAGGTTGCCAGGAAAATATTCTGATTCCTGAAAGGGCTTCAAACCAAACTGGCTTCATGAATATATATGGCACTGCCTGGTACCTCGTACATTGCATCCACTGCTTGTCATTAGGGTGGACTTGACCTACTCTTTGGGAAAGGTCTTCTGTTACTGCACTGAGGGACAGAAATTCATCTTTATGGCAGTAGACTAACAGTAAATTAATAAAAGAAAAAAATATTAAACTGTACAATGTTTGCGTCTACAAGATTTGGTGGTGTGCCCCCCACCCAGTTAAGGCTGGTGGCCCACATTAACATTGGCAAGACTCACTGAGTAGTGTAACATTGCGCAGTAACCACAGCCAAATCATTATACATGTATATGCTCAGCAACATCCCACACATGGCTATGGACTGTTTAATTCCAAACAGGTACATAGATACATAGATACATAGACAGTGTCGGCAGATAAGGGCCTATGGCCCACCCAGTCTGCCCATTTGAGCTTGTAAGTTCAGTTTGTTTTCCTAAAGTCTGTTGCCCCTTACCCCTGACCTCCAGAATTCCTTTATGTCTATCCCATGCATTCTTAAATCCGTGATTGTTTCAGCCCCACCACTTCCTCTGGCAGGGTGTTCCACTTGTCCACCACCCGTTCTGTGAAGAAATTCTTTCTCATGTTTCCTCTGAATCGTCCTCCTCCAACTTCATCCCATGCCCTCTAGTCCTGGAACACCTTTTTGCTTAAAATAGTGTTTTCCTGCACCCTGTTCCTCCTGTAAGATACTTGTATGTCTCTATCATATCCCTCTCCTCCTCTCCTTCAGGGAGTACATGTTCAGTTGCTTCAACCTGGCTTCATAGGACTTGTGATGCAATCCATGCACCATCTTTGTTGCCCTCCTCTGAACCTTCTCTACCCCTGTCTATGTCCTTACGTAGGTATGGTCTCCAGAACTGTACACTGTACTCCAGGTGGGGCCTCACTAGTGTCTTGTATAGCGGACTTATGACCTCCTTTTCCTGCTGGTGATGCCCCTGCCTATACATCCCAGCATCCTATTTGCTTTACCTGCTGCCTTGTCACCTGTTTCCCACCTTGAGGTCATCACAGATAATAACCCCAAGATCCCTTTCCTGCTTGGTGCATGCTATATCCTCACCCCCCAACTGATATATTGTGCCAGGGTTTTTGTGCCCCATATGCATTATCTTGCACTTTTTTGCATTGAATTTCAACTGCCAAACCCCTGACCATTCTTCAAGTTTCTGCAGGTCGCTTCTCATTCTGTCTACACGCTCTGGTGTGTCTACTCTGTTACAGAGCTTTGTGTCATCAGCGAACAGGAAATTCTGCCTTCTAGGTCCTGCGCCATGTCACTGATGAAGATGTTGAATAGGACGGTCCAGCACTGACCCCTGTGGTACCCCACTGGTCACTCTTCCTCTGTGGAGTGACAGCCATTTACCACCACCTCTGTGTCCTGCCACCCAGCCAGTTACCTACCCACCACACTACTGTCCTGCCCACACCCATATTCCCAGTTTGTGTAATAGTCTTCTATGTGGCACAGTGTCAAAGGCCTTGCTGAAGTCCAGATAGGCCATGTCCACTGCCCTCCTCTGATCCACCTCCCTAGTCACCCAGTCAAAAAATTCAATGAGGTTGGTCTGACATGACCTCCCCCTGGTGAAACCATGCTGCCTTGGGTCCTGTAGTCCATTGACAACCAGATGTTCCACCAATCTCTCCTTCAGTAGTGCTTCCATGATCTTCCCCACTACCGAGGTGAGGCTGACTGGTCTGTAGTTCCCTGCTTTGTTCCCACTTTTGTATAAGGGGACTACATCTGCTGTCCTCCAGTCTTTGGGTACCTCCCCTGTTTCCAGTGATCGGCTAAATAGGATAGCCAGAGGTTCAGCCACCACCTCTCTTAGTTCTTAAGGACCCTGGGGTGCAACCCCATCTGGCCCCATTGTTTTATCAACTCTTATTACTTCCAGTTCCTTCAGGACCCTTTCTCGTGTAAAGGGACTTGTGTCCATTTCTGCACCATTCTCACCCCTTGTACTCCCTTCAGACCCATTACCCTCCTCTTCCTCAGTAAAGACTGAGCAGAAATACCTGTTCAATATGTCAGCTTTACTGTTGTCATCCTCCACGTGGCCCCCATCCTCCCACTTCAGTCTCACTATCCCTCCCTTTGTCTTTCTTTTTTCACTTATGTACCTGTAAAAGGTTTTGTCCCCTCTACCCACTGATTTTGCAATGTGTTCTTCTGTCTGAGCTTTGGCTTCCCTTACTGACCTCCCTGCCTCCCTTTGCTTCTCCTGGTACTTCTCCCTATCCCCTTCTGCCTGTGTCTTTTTGTATTGCCTGAATGCAATCTTTTTGGCTTTCACTTTCTTTGCTACCTCTTTGGAAAACCATAATGGTCTCCTCTTCCTTTTCCTTTTGCTAACCTGCTTAATGCCTAATTCTGTTGTTCTTGTAATCCCCATTTTAAATACTGCCCACTGTTCCTCAACCCCTGATTCCTGTCCCATTCCCCTTAATGCCTCTTTCAAGTATCTCCCCATTTTCCCAAAGTCTGCCCCCCTAAAATCCAGGATACGTGTTTTTGTGTGGTTTGGTTCTGCTCTTTCTGTGATTTCAAACCACAATGACTGGTGGTCACTGTTCCCCAGGTGCTCCCCCACTGTTACCCCCATCACACTGTCTCTGTTTGTGAGCACAAGGTCCAGTATTGCCTTCTGCCGAGTTGGTTCCATGACCAGTTGCTTGAGGAAGGCACCCTGAAGGGAGTCCAGGATAAATCTGCTCCTAGTTGATGCTGCTGCTGGGATGCTCCAGTCCACGTCTGGAATATTGAAGTCTCCAACCAGTACTACCTCACCCTTGTCTGCCATCCTTTGGATGGCTAGCATCAACTCCTATCTGTTTCTTCCTCCTGGGCTGGTGGTCTATAGACCACACCTGTGTGGATGGCTGTCCCCATTTTCCTTTCCAGCTTAACCACAGTATCTCTCCCCATTTTGTTCCTCCTGGATCTCTGTGGCCCTTATGTCATTTTTCACATACAGTGCCACCTCCTCCCTTCCTGCCTGCTCTGTCTCTTCTGAATATGTTGTAGCCAGGTATGGCCATCTCCCAGTCGTGGTTATCATTACACCAGGTTTCAGTGATGGCCACAATGTCCAGGTCTGACTGCACCATGACAGCCTCAGATCTTTCCATCTTGTTGCTAAGGCTCCTGGTATTTGCACACATGGCTTTCCATGATTTGACCTCCCTAGACTGTTTCACTGTTCTACTCCAGCCCCTTCCTTGGTTGTCATTTATCCCTGGTTCTCCTTGCTGTCTGCCCTTCTGCTGAATTTTGCCCCTTTTCTGCTTATCCACCT
Organism: Neoceratodus forsteri; assembly: GCA_016271365.2. NCBI lineage: Eukaryota > Metazoa > Chordata > Ceratodontiformes > Ceratodontidae > Neoceratodus > Neoceratodus forsteri. The sequence goes on from CM028129.1 coordinate 697,644,183, forward strand.
CTTGGGCACTAATCTCCATCTTTTGCACACTGCTTTGCAGAGATAGCCACTCCTCTGGTTCACTGGTTCCACTGCTAGCTGTGGGGGGTGAGTAAGTAGGTACCCTCCTTGCTGGCCTGCCACCCCCCTTTGCTAGTTTAAATGCTTGTCAATGTAGCATTTAAACTTATCATTGAGTGCTTGGATTCCTCCAGGATGGATGCAGGCAGTCAGGCTTGAACAAACCTCCATCCTCCAGGTGGGTCCCCAGTCACCAATGAATCCAAACCCTTCCTCACAGCACCAGTTCTTCAACCATGAGTTAAAGTTCCTGGTGCATGCACTCCTATGCTCTCCCTTGCCTCTCACAGGTAGTACTTCTGAGAAAGTGACAGAAGTAGCTACTTGCTTGAGACCCCTCCCCAGTTTCCTAAACTCTTCCTGAACTTCCTTTGGCTCCCCATTTGCCAGGTCATTAGTACCTAGGTGGATAATGACATCTAGCTCACCCTCCCGTCTTGCCTTCCCAGTGATCCCCAGGATCTTCCTTCCATCCCTCCATGCCGTGGCACCTGGTAGGCACCTCACCTCCCTGTCCTCCCCCTCCTGTGTTCCTAGCTGGATCCCTCTTATGATGGAGTCCCCACCAGGATTCTTCCTCCTCCTCTGGAGTCCACTGCTTTCCCGGTGAGGTCACCTCCTTGGCTAACCTCCACATCCTTTCCTTCCACTTCTCTGGGTACCTCTATTTGGTTGTCCTCATTTGCCAGTGTGGCATATGAGTTCTTGAGTGAATAGGATCTGGGATGTGCCTCTGCCTGACACGCTCTAACCCTCCCTGAGCCCACTGTCATCCAAGTGCTCCTCGTTCTCGGCATCCTTTGAGGCAGTTGCATTGGACTGGGTGGTCCCTGGATAGGGGTGATGGTACTCCTGACCCAGTTTACTTCCATTCTGAGTCTGGCTACCTCCTCCCACAGTCCAGAGATGCATGCAGATAGGGCAGCACCTCAGTGTCCAGAAGGTCTGCCTGAATATGCCCCACAGCCACTGCATTGCACCACTCCCCACATTATACTGCAATTCCACTACTTGTCTGCTACTGAAGCTCTCCTAGTTCCCTTTTTATTAATTTACTGTCCTAAAAATCCTGCCACTGTTCCTCAGATATTTTTTTTTTTTTAAAAGAAAAAGAAACCAATAAATAAATAAATGAATCAAAACACTTGTCGTGCTGAGGGTGGGCTTCTTCCCCCTTATGCCCCTCCTACTTCACACCCCTTACTATACTTGTGTTTAGCTCCGTCAATCAGATTTAACAGGGCATATAATTAAGAGTTAGGGAAGGGGAAAATTTGCAGCAATTAAAGACAGCACAGAATTACACCACCACTATGTTTTAAATTTTCAACAGCCCAAAACAATTATAAGTAAAGACAACAACGAAAGTATAGTGTCACTAAAAGCCCACAATCTAAGTTTAAAAGAAAAATAGCAATTACCAGTTACTCTAAAGCACTGAATTTAATATGTTTCCTTCCTTCCCCTTCTGGCTTCTTCTGAGAAAAAAAACTAGAGGTTCTAGACCTCTTAAATGTTGCATGAGACCTGGATTGGGGTGACATTTTGGGGAAACTGGTGTAGTGCCTATGTATCATGGACGGGACACAATGGCTTTTTTATTGATTGGCTTATTGACATTCTGCTCACTGGAAGAGTCTTATCCTGCTTTCATAAGGGTCCCAGGGCAGCAGCAGATGCAAAAGCTAGACCATAAATACAGTACATTAATAACATACATGGGATATGCAGTGGCGGTTGCAACCAAGTGGGCTGAGAGGCTTGAAGCAACTTCTAGCCTAAGTTGACTGGTCTCCCACTGAGACCGCCCCTAACCTTGATTTGGCCCTGGCCTTCTTCACCTTAATGTTTAACAAAGCGTGTGATATCTTTGCACCCCTAACCAAACTTCATTCCAAGGTACGGCATACTCCCTGAGTCACTCCTTCCCTACTCAAAACCTTAGCACAGGGATAACCTATGGCACCTAGCCATGGAAACTGGCTGCCCTGCCGACAGACAGGCATATGCTGCTGCCCGAAATAAATGTACCTGGGCCATACACAAAGCAAAGGCCGATCATTATCGGGCCTCACTCACCTCGTCCTGGGGGAATGCTAGAACCTTCTGGGATAACAACAAGCAACTAAATAGTGGCACAAGCTCTCCTCCACCTTCCCAAGTCAATATTGAGGGTATTATCTCTACTGATCCTACCCTCATTGCTAACCATCTCAATAAATCCTTTACTGACCTTAGCTCTGTACTCCCTAGCAACTTTTTTGACCCCCCCCACTCTCCTGACCCTGCTCCCTCACACGCATCTTTCCACTCCCACGGGGTTACTGTCAATGAAGTCAGACCATATCTGACCAAGGCCCTAAGAAGCAACACCACTGGCAATGACTCCTTGGACCCCAGACTCCTCAGCCTGGCATTGGACCAGGTCATCGCCCCAATCACTAGCCTCTTCAACAAATCACTCTGTCTAGGGAAATTTACATCTGCCTGGAAAATTGCCACTGTCACTCCCATACATAAGGGTGGAGATAGGGCCCTTTCCAATAATTATCGTCCCATCTCAATCCTCTCACCACTCTCAAAGCCTTAGAGAAAGTAGTATCCTCCCAAATATCCGAGTTTCTTACCAAATACAGTATCCTCTGCCCTGAACAACACAGTTTCCATGCTGGGCACAGCACCAATACCGCCCTCATCGAGTTTTCTAACTTCCTCCATTCCTCCCTGGACTTGGGCTCTCTTGCTGGTGCAGTGTTCATCGATCTGTCAAAAGTCTTTGACACCGTATCCCATCCTCTCCTGCTGGATGCACTCAGCCACGCTGGCTTTGCTGCAGGACCTGTCTCATGGTGCTCCAGCTATCTGTCTGCCCGGTCCCAGCATGTAAAAATCAATGGCACCCTCTCTGACCTCTGCCCTATCCGATCTGGGGTTCCCCAGGGCTCTATTCTTGGGCCTCTGCTCTTTTCCCTGTATCTCAACACCCTGCCAGGTGCCTGTACTGGTAAACTCCTCCTTTATGCTGATGATGCTGTTATCTTCGCTTCTGACCCTAACCCCACCACCCTCCAAGATTCCCTGCAATTATCCTGTAAAGACATGGAAGCCTGGTTTAAAGAACATAGACTGGTTATCAATCTTAAAAAGACCAAATCCATGATCTTCTCCCACCCCCAAAACAAAGCTAGTAATTTCCAACTTAAAGTCTTCGCCAGCTCTATGTTCCCACTCGAACAAGTTTACACATACAAATACCTTGGGATAACCTTTGACCCTGCCCTCACATTCCATTCCCATATCTCCGCCTTAGCCTCCACCACCAATATTAGGTTGGGAATCCTTTACCGCCACAAACACTGTCTCCCCCCCGATGCCCTCCAACTCGCAGTTATGTCCTCCATTCTGTCACTTGTTGACTATGGCTTACTAGTCTACAGGGCTGCTGACCAGACCTTGCTAAACAAAATCCGCCTCACCTTAAATAAGGCCTGTCGACTAATCTTAGGTGCTCCCAGACTTACACATACCTGCCATCTTTATTCCCAGGCAAATCGGCTTAATCTTGACCAACGTCTTAAGTATCAAACTTGCATCCTTACAAAAAAAAAACTCTTCTTGGGCTCTCTCCTCCTGGTTTGACTGCCGTTATCCATCATGTAAACTCACTAGCTTCAACACAGTCCTCCTGTAAAACCAAGCTGAAGGTACCTAGGGCAAGGACCTCTCATGGACAACGGTCCTTCTTCTACTGTGCCTCTTCTTGGCACAGTTCCCTCTCTGCCAGTATCTCAGACACCCCCACAATCTCTTGTTTTAAAACTACCCTCCAGAACCACCTTCTCACTACTCGCAGCTGTTGCTGTTTCTAAGCTGTCTTGCTCACTCTGACAGAGCCCCCTGTTGGCTGCTCAAATCCCTACCTTCTCTACCCTTGGTTCCTGTTACCTTCCTGTTGACTCCGTTAAAACACACTGTATTGATATCCTATGTTTTTCTGATGTTATTTCCCTGAACAATGTTAACTTCACCAATCCTGTTGTAAATTGTTGATCTCATTTGTCCTCCTGTATCCTCAAAAAAACTGTACACTGTCTCTCTGTACCAAGTTATCACTGTGTTGTCCTCTCTGTGACGAGGTACCTTTGTAAACGAGTCTCTGGCTCAAAAGTTATAAACTGATGCTTAATAAATAAATAAATAAATAAAATGCAATGGGTTGGCTGCGGATTCATATTTTTAATCTCTATGGGTCAGGCTAGGAAGAATCCTATTGCCTGGCAGCCCGGGACAACAGGATCCTTCATTTGGACAACCTAACTCAGCTTTTCTGCTGTCCCCCGGGCAACCAAAATCAACTTCAACCTTCAGTAGTCTGCGAATGCATTAGAACTAGTCCACGCAACTGCCAAAAGTTCCCAGACTGGAGCACAGCACAGCATGTTTTTTTTTTTACTTGTGTTGCCAAGACAACTGAAGCCCGCCGCATTGACTCCTCCTCCAGGCTCCATTTTTGCACACTGCACTACCGCATCAGGAGTCGGGACTGCAGCACCACCTGATCACACACAGGGGAGACCACGGGACCAGTGAGTGTGTGTGTGTGTGTGCGTGCCGGTTGGGGGTGAGAAGCTGAGGAGGGATCAGCAGTTCCGCGCGGGTTCCAGATTATTTCAGCCGAACAGTCCCCTCCTTCCTGTCCCTCCGATGATTGATTGATCGCTGATTGGGTCTATGGGACAGAAGGAGTAGGAGCAAGGGCAGAGCTTGCAGCATTACAAAAATTGTAGGCATGAATAAGATGGTGCCTTTTGACTGGAGTCCCACCTCCCGCTTAATCAGGGACATTGCTCTCCTTGTAGTCTGCCACTCTTGTCATACTTGACTAGGCGATAGGTTGTGGAGGCGCAAGGAGAGTAAGCAACAAACTGTTTTGCACAGACTTAAAAAAAAAAAAAAGCTGTTTTAAGAGCTACTCTTCTTGGAGATGGAATCATCACATCACCTGTACAGAAAGATATGCCATTTGTGTTGTAAACTTGTGGGGTATAATTAAGTAGTGGTGAGGAGGGGAGGCATCTGTGAACTGTGAGTGAGGCACATGCAGTTAGGCAGGGCTTAGAGTGTAGAGTCAAGCCACTGAGCCAGACGCAGGGAAGGAGGAATAACTGCCAGACTGCTGTATTACCACAGTGTCAGACTCACAAAAGTAAAATAATCTCAATCCAGATGCACACTGCTGCAACTCTGTGAGAGCTGAGGGGACAGATTTAAGCATTTGGCATGTTTTGGAAAAAAAAAAGTAAAAAAAAATGGACAGAGTAATTGCCACATGCTGTTGAGAAATAGACTCAAAGCAGATAGGACCTCCAGACCAGAAGACAGTTAAAAGCAACACGGGAGAGAGCGTGAGGGGGGGTGGAGAATAAAATAAAACACACAGAGGCACACAGCTGATGATAAATAAACTTTATTAAACAAGTGTCAGTTTCAGTGCAGGAGGAAGGTGCAGGAACCAGGAAGGAGAGGAAGACAGTGAGACAGACTATAGAGGGAGATACTAGGGCTGGCTGGGCTGCTGCTAGCTCTCTGCGCACTGTGCTAGAATCTGGCAAGAGATACAGACAGGGCCAGAATTGTAGTCAGTGTGTGGAGGGTATGATTAGAGTGTGTGTGTGTGGTGACTGTGGTGTGCCACTCAAGTAGACCTGACCAGGCACTTAACTAAACTAACAGAAACAATACTGTTTTAATAAAAAAAAGTTAAGTCTCTGCAAAAAAGGGGGAAAAAAGCATTGCTGTGGGCTAGTAGACAGTGCCCTGCTCTGCCTGTTCACTGAGGGAGTGGATGGTGGATCTTTGAAAGTCTGAAACAAAAATAAAAAAAAGCCTTGTTGTGACTTAACGTCAGAGGCATACACAGCAAGTAAACTAAGACACAGCAGTTGAGCAGAACCCCCAGCTACTAGCACTTTAACATATTATAAATATATATTCAGCACAGACCAAGGTGCACTGCTGTGCCCTGTAGTTCATTTGAGTGAGTGGATACTAAATACTTAGACCTTTGGGAAGTTTGGGGAAAAAACTAAAGAGTAAAACAAATAAAACATTTTGAGCCTTGGTCAGACTCAGGCAGACACAGGACTGAGCTGCTGAGCACTGGCTAGTACTCTGTCAGGCCAGCAAAGAATAGGTGCCCAGGTCTGCCATAACTTGTTCACTATTGTCTGAAAAAAAACAAGAAAAAAAAGCCTTTTTGTGACTTCACTTGTGAGTGTGAGTCACAGTGTGCCTGAGTGTCACTCAGGGACACAAGTAAATTAAGACACAGCTGCTGCTGAGAGCAGCAAAACCCAGGCTGTACTTCTGTTCTGTATCAACAGGTGCTGTGCTCTGTGTGTAGTTCACTGTTCATTTGAGTGAATATACCTTTTTTGAGAAAAAAAAGAGGGGGAAAAATTGTATGGCTCAGAGTCGAGACACAGGTTAAGACACAGTGACATGTCACAGGATAATTGTGCATTCCTGACTGGCTCAAGTTACTGACTGCCTAGGCTTCTACAGTGAGAGTATGTGAAAAACAGAGCAGAGGAAAAGCTATGTATGACAGAAGTCACAGGACAGGAGTAAAGCTGCTATAAAATAAAAGTGAAAGAGATAGACGGACAGGAGGGAGAAGGAGATAGAAAGCGAGAGCATCTAAGTCTAAGACTGATTTTCTTTTTGTTCACATGTCACTGCCGCAGTACTCTCGTACTGAAATAAATCACACAGCCACACTATAAGTGTTACAGTTATAGGGCCCGATTCTATAAGGGTGGCGCAAGTTGCTGCCAAATGCAACCTGCGCCACCCGCAACTGCGACAATGACCCTGCGCCCCATTGTCAAAGCGGCAGGGTCTCTGCAACAAAGACCTATGACTTGCGACATGCGTGCTGGATCGCCACACAGAGGGCATTCCTAGCCAGCATGTTAACACCAGGTTACCGTGCACCCCCCCACCTGTGCACCTGACCCCAGTCGCCCCGCCGCAAATGTTGCACGTTATCCGCCCTGGTAGTCTACCCCCAACTGTAAATTAATAGAAAAGAATCCCAGTTGCCCTGGTAGTCTAGTAGCCCCCAAACTGTACATAAATAAAGAGAATCCCCATTTCCTTGGTAGTCTAGTGGCACCCACGGACTGTACATAAATACAAATGAGCTCCATTTCCTGGTGGTAGTGGCCCCCACCCCACCCTAAGCGCTTCTGTGCAGTAGCGCCATACTGCACTCAGTCGGCAGCTGGCCGTGGAGGTGAGAGGTGGGCTGTGCCAGTCGCTGAGTGGGAGGGTGCTGGGTGGGCTGGCATGGCTGGGTGAATGGGTTGGGGGCCACTAGCCTACCATGGAAATGGGGTTTCATTTTGTATTTAGGCACAGTTCAGGGGTGGAGGCCCACTAGCCTACCAAGGAAACAGGGATTTGTTTTATATTTATGTACGGTTCTGGGGGATGCCACTAGACTACCAAAGAAGCAGGGATTCTGTTTTCTACCACTTTACAGTTCGGGGGTCACTAGACTACTATGGCTGGATTACTGTCGCATATGCGGTGGATGACTTGCGGTTTGGAGCACGGTGGGGGATGGCAGTGCCGCCTGGGGGCTTCTGCCAACGGCTGTTTTTGGGGCTGGGGTATGGGTAGCCCTGTGGGGCCCCACTGGGGTGTGCTGGGCATGGGGGAAGGGGAAACTGTGCACTGTCCGCTGGACAGTCGACGTGTCTACAGGACCCCCAGGGGCATCAGTAAGTTATACCAGCTAAATGCTGGTATAACTTACATTGCCAGATCTCCTCCGGGGGTTCTTATAGAATCTCGATGTGGGCACTTTATGGCTGCCCTTCTAGAATGGGGTGCAACTGCTGCTGTAAACCCCCTAACACCATGTCGCAGGGGATTTATGTGGTGTAACTGCTGTTTGTCACAAGCGGCCTGCACCATGCTGCAGGCCACTATGTAGAATCACACGTCGCAACTGTGGGCTCAACTGCAGTTACACCAGGTGTAACCCTTCTAGAATCGGGCCCATAAAGTTTATTAAGAAATGTCTGGAGCACATCATCAAACCATCCTGTTTGGGTTCCTCAGAATCAGCCAATCTGCACAAAGAACAAGGAAAAATCTAAATGAATGTAACCCTAGTACTAGTGCATCATCTAGTGGTAGCAGGACACCAACAGCATCAGCTAATAAATGTAGGGCTCATGGAAATGCAGAGAATGCAAAAGATTATGATAAATTCAAATGTAAACGCACTTTCCAGCATTCATGGAAAGAAAAATACCCATGGGTTACTTACAAGGATGAAAAAATGTTTTGTCATGTTTGCCAAAAGCATGAGAAACTAGCAGAAAAAAGAAAGTCCCTTCTCGGTTAAACCACATTTAGGATGGATTCTCTGCATGTCCATGACCGATCATCAATGCACATAAAATGTGTAGAAGCTGAGAAAATGTCACGTTGCCCCCACAAAGCTCCCCTAACTAAACTTGTTAGGAACATGTGACATGAGAAGATTCAAAAATTCTGTGTTCTGTGTAATACTGCTTACAAAGTGGCAAAACGTGATTGTAGTTTCACGGATTTCGAAACCATTTCAAACTTCAGGCAAAAAATGGCCTTAATCTTGGTTCAAAATTATCTGAACACTCACAGTGTAAAAGATTTTGTGCAGGCAACTGTGAAATCCCTTAAACAGGGCTATGGTAAGGATATTCTGTGTGCCAGGTTTCTGTGTGTGCTAGCTGATGGATCCACTGACAGATCAGTAGCTGAGCAGAAATCGGTGTATGTCAGGTTTGTTCATGGGGGAAGCCACTGACAAATTTTGTGGATCTTGTGGCCCTGGAATCTGCCACATCTGATGGTGTAACTGCTGCAATACTGATGGCTTTACAAAGTGTGGGAATGGGCCCAGAGGAAGTAAAGGCCAAACTGGTGGGCCTGAATTTAGATGGTGCATCAGTCAATATGGGGTGCACAAATGGTGTGCAGGCTAAATTTCGGCATGAATCTCATCTCCTCACGTTATAGCTGTCCACTGCATAAATCACAATTTTGAACTTGCGATTCTTGATCTTAAAAAAGATAACCCCATATCATCAAAAATTTGACATTTTAAGAGACATTTTCAAATTCTATCACCTTAGTCCAATAAGACTGTATCAGATGCAAAGTGTAGCAGATGCCTTTGAAACCACCATAGCTTACTTTGGTGGAATACATCAAGTGCGCTGGGTTGCCAGTCAGTTACAAGCATTAAAGGAACTGATAAAAAATTACAAACTGACAGTCATATGGAGAATGTGGTGGGCGGGTGGCCACTGAGTCTGGGGTTGATGCAGCCAGGATAAAGGCATTCTTAAAGAGCTAAAGACTACCAAATTTGTTGGTACTTTACATTTTATGATGGATTTAGTCACTATTGCGACAGAACTGTCATATTTTTCAGAGAGATGACCTGCTTTTATTTGAAGTAATACAGAAACTAGAAGGATCAGTTCTTGAACTTACGTCTATGAAAGAAAGTCTTGGCACATAATGTCTGCAAATTTGTACTGAATGAAGAGGGAGAATTCCAAGGGGTGAAACTTGCTGGGTCTGTAGAGCCCAAACATTTGGACCAGCGCAAAGAAATGCTTGATGTCATTATCGAGCACATAGATACTAGAGTCAGTAGGCTGCAGCAACCCCTATTTACCTGGTTTCAGTGTCTCGACCCCATTCAGTGGCCAACTAATAAAAAGGGCAACTAGCCCAACATAGGAATGAATGTTCTGAATGTCTCCTACATCACTTTACAACAGTAATTTCTGAGGAGGAGGAAAAGGAGAGTGCCATACACCAGTGGCTGACTCTTAAGTTACACCTTCATACCATTACGCAGTCAGACACCCCCAAAGCTGTCTATCAAAGCATTTGGAAAGTAGACCACCAGCATTTAGAGATGCTCTACTTATAGTAGAGTTACTTTACTAGCTGTCATGTAGCTCTGCTACACGCAGTCATGTAGCTCTGCTGTCATTGAATGGGGATTCTCAGCAATGAATCTAATTAAGGCCAGTCCCAGAACAAACCTGCAACAGGACACACTGCAAGATTTAAAGTCAATACATGTGAATGGTCCTAGCATGAATGATTTTCAACCACATGAGGCTATTTTGTGCTGGCTTGAAGATGGGGCTGGAACAAGGACATTCATGGCCACTCTCACAAGCACCAGCTCCTGTGCTATGGCTTCTTTGTGTTCTACCGAACTCTCTGTCTCTGCTGCATCCATTGTTTGAGCGCTGCTTTTTTCACTACATGGGTGTGCACTGCAGTGCAGCACTGCTGTTGTACTTAATATTGCTTTTATTTTATCCTCCTGGTGGTCACGATCACTCTGTTGTGTTGTACATAACAATACTTACTTAATAAATATTACTTTTATTTTTTCCTCCCAGCAATCACGGTCATGCTGTTGTGTTGTATGTAACAGTACTTACTTAAATATTACTTTTATTTTTTTCCTCCTGGAAGTCACGATCACGCCACGGTCACACTGACACTACCCTCCCCCGCAGTAAACAAGCTAACGGAATTCATTCATCTCTTTCTGGTAAGTAGCAACTAGTCTGCCTTTCTTCAGAGTTGCGACCACGTGTTTATAATGCTGATGGCGTCTATGTGTGCTTTCCTGTTTAAAAAAAATAAATATTGGAATTAATTTTTTTGGCAGCTATTAAATTCAATGGTTAAAATAATGTTGACCATTTGGATTGAGCCACCATCAGAATTAAAAAAACTAATCTCGCATCAACGACAAGTATATTTACAACGTCAGTTAAATTTCATGGGCAACTCAGAAATTTCATGGGGCAACCAAATTTCAGGTCCAGATTGTCTGTTGGCAACCAAATTTTAAAAAAAATTTCCGAGCCTGCTGTGGGTTATGAATTGATGTCTGAAGTCATGAGTGGCAGAGCAAAATGGAGCCAGATGCAAGTGCAGTTAGGCATGTCATTCATTATTTTGCACTTTTTCGCATTGAAACCCAGCTGCCATACTGTTGACCACTCCTCAAGTTTTCTCAGGTCATTGCTCTTTATTTCCACCCTCCCCCAAGAGTGTCCACCCTATTGCAGAGTTTGGAGTCATTTGCAAAGAGGCAGACCTTCCCTTCCAGCTCGTCTGCAGTGTCACTTATAAAGATATTAAAGAGGCCCGGTATCAGCACTGATCCCTGAGACACCCAACTGGTCATCCTCCCTTCCTCTGAGTGAACTCTATTTACCACCACCCTCTGCCACTTGTCCCTTAACCAGTTTCTTACCCAGTTTACCACTTTTGGACCCACTCCTAAGCTACTCAGCTTGCTTACTAGTTTCATGTGGAATGGCGTTGAATGCCTTACAGAAATCTAGGTAGGCTACGTCCATAGCTTCACCCCGATCCTAGTTCCTTAGTCACCCAGTTAATGAACTCTATCAGATTTGTTTGACATGACCTCCCCCATGAATTCATGCTGTTTTGGATCTTGAAACCCATTATTCCACATTCCTTTCTTTCAGCAGTGATCCCTTGCACTACAAAATACCACTAACAGCCTAATCTGGTTCAATATCAGTTCAGTGTTTTGGTGAATAGAGTCTGAAGTAGTAGTGCTTATGTAATGTACTTGCTTTTGGCTTTTCTCTATTCCCACCCTTGGTAGGGAAACCGGGTAGTGAGTAAGGAATAAAAGTCTAGTATCAAGGGTGAGCAGAGTGCAGGAGAAGGAGGAGGCAGGGGTGGATGGTGGGTGTTTCACACCACGTTAAGCAGAGAACTGCTGAAAGAGGCTGGCCTTTAAAGGGAATGTGGGAGGAGCTATTCCCTCACATTGAACCTCAGGCTTTAGCACGCCCATTCAATGTTTTGGAGAATAGAATATGAAGTAGTAGTGCTTGTGTAACGTAGTTTACTTTTGGTTTTTCACTATTCCCACCCTTAGTATGGAAACTGGGTCATGAGTAGGGAATAGATAGACCAAAAGAATTACCAGTGAATGTCCAAAAGAGTATGATTACCTCCTCCAACTCATAGAGAGTATGACCAGTAGTACGCAGGAGAGGAAAAAAACCCAGGTGGAGGAAACCTCTGAGGACCCATGTTACTGACTTGCCCGTTCTCCAGGCAAACTAAGAGGAGATGAACCTAGGTTCTAGCAACCATATTCTATTTTCAGAGGAAGGTGAACTGCTTGGAGAGATGATGGTCCATCTTCAAAAGTCCATTGGGTGATACATTATGGAAGGACGATTCTGAGGTTGAAAAGGTAGGTTTGTTCTGAAGGAGTATCCGGATCCTGAAAATAGAGTAGGTCCTGTTGAAACGGGTGAATGCAGTCCAGGATTCTGATGTGATGATGGATGATATCCAATGGGATTACAGAGACAAAGTGAGCATGAAGAGCATGATTTGATAAATGTGTGCTGCCAGACTTCAAATGGTGGGAAGTGTGATGAGTTATGAAGTCATAAGGTAAACAGTCTGACTTTGTAGCGGATTTGACATTCAAGTTAGAGTCTGAAGGGTTGGAGTTAAAGCAGCAGTGCAACAAAACAAGGTAATCCAAAAAGCTATGGTTATGAAAACTATTGGCAGAACTATTGATTTGGAGTTTCTGGGTGCTTCCTATGATGTGTACTGTACATTTGCATTTTTGTCTGGATTCTTACCCTCCTCAGGTCTTTAGTATTATTTCTGTGCAAAAATGATGCGGCCATCTTTTTTCCTTGAGAAATAATTATTTTAAAACTTTTATAAAATTCTTAAATGATAACGGAAACTAAAAAGTTCACCACCAAATTAAACTGGAAAACATTTGGCATTGATTAGGAAGAAAAAAGGTGGGGTCAATATTTAGCCCATTTTCATTGCACTGCTGCTTTAAGTGGTGAGCAATAAGTTGTAATGTAGGCATCCATGAAAAGGATGAAGGAGTTGGACAGAATCTTTAGGTGCCTGGTAAGAGGAGTGATGTGAAAGATTTTAGACCAATGAAGGAGGGTTGGTATGCAGTAGAGATGGTAACTGAATGTATATCCAAATAATTCAAAGTTCAGTATGATGAATTTAAGAGTTGATTTGGGTATTGATGTCATAATGATACATGTATAGGCCCTTGCTGGTCTGCTGGTAGGAAAAGGTAGATATGGGTATTGCTGTGGCATAATTGCCCATGACATGAGCCGAGGTGATCATGACTGTTTTGCCTTACAGGTTGTTCCAATGTCTAAATGCAATAGGAAGCCCAGAAACAGGATTCTGGAGTCTATAGATTGACGTGGCAATGGGAGGTTGAGAGCAGTGTAGAATGCCAGGGGTGCCTAACATTTTTGTCGGATATAGGCCTATTGAGAGGCATGACTGGGATAGTGGGACTGCCAGGTCGGTCGCGGACATGCAGATTGAGGAATCAATGGAAGCCTGCTCTCTGCGAAGGTCTTCACTGGAGGGAGAGTGGGAGGTGTAAGGGATGAGCTAGAAGGACTGCTGGATAGGCAGCTGACCTGATTGATAGTAATATGATGAAGGAATGTAGATGATTGTATGAAGTATGGTGACACCTAGGGGCTAGAAAACAGTGACTTTGATAGAGTAACTTTAGTAAGTCAGTTAGGCACCGGAGATCCAACAATAGAAATTCTGGGAAGGTAGCTGGGCATGTCTTAGGCTATCCAATGGCTATTGAGGAAGTAGGAGTCAAGTAATGTGATCAAACAGAGTCAGTGCTTGTAGGAGAAGTTACGAAAAGGTAAAACGGATGATGCAAGTACTGCTGTGAGGTGTCTTGTGGTTTCCGTTATCCATAACAGTGATGATGATTATGGAGTCTGTGCATCTCAGAAGGCATTAGATCACTTTTCCAGGTAAAGATAGGAGTGGTGAAGGCTCCATTAAATCTTAGATCCTGTGAGACGTGGGAGATAGGGATGGCACACCATTTGAAGTAACAGGAAGCATAGGGAGCATCCTGTAGAATCGACTGAGGAATGAGATCTTTCTATATTCCAGTCGAATGGGATTCCAGAACTGGTCCTGGGGAGATGATTGGGAAATATTGATAACTCTATGGTGACATAAGAGTCTATAAGGCATGTCCAAGGGATGTTGCTAGAAGAAGTTTTCTATAGGTGAAATGAACAGGTGCTCTGTAGTGGTGGATGGGGGCTGTTAGGATGGCTAGGGTAGGAGTATGAGATGATGAACGGGAGGAGAAGTTGACTGGGTAGGAATACTGCCAGTGATAGGTATAAGAATGCTCCAAAAGAGGCACAGTAAACAGGAAGGAGCCCCAAGCCTCCAGAGCAGTGAGGAGAAGGCAGCTGTCCAAGGATGGAGGGAAAAAGTCTGGAGTGGATGTACGCAGACTGGAGGAAGGAGTCCAAGAAGAAGACCGCATAGGCCAAGCCATACTGACATCACAGGAAGGAACAGGACTGGGGTCAGCACCACAGCAAACTGAATCAAGATTTAGCAAAGCTGCTGCAGGCTATGAGTATCAGATCTATGTAAGACCAAGAAGTGAATCCAGGTACCAAGTGCAATGAAGTTGAGGTATGAGAGTCCCACATCTGAAGAAGATAGTGAACAGCAAGTGCAGAGAACAGAAGGTGCTACAGCGATGAGGCACGAGGTTCCCACCTTTGAAGGAGAAGGTGAACTCATATAGCAGTCAGGAAAGGGTGACCAGTACCAAGGAAGTCCAGGAGGCAGTTGAACTGAATGGAGGTAGAGACTGAACAAGCTGTCGGAGTCCAGTTCCAGAGTGTGAGGAGGCTATTGCAGAGACGAGTACGATGAGTCCATGGAAGTGCAGGATGTAGACTGGTGAGGTAGGATGTAGAAGGCAAATGGGGTAAAGTGGTCCCATTCCTGAAGGGAAGCGGTAACCGAGTATCAGGTAGAGAATGCATAAGGATGACACAGTAGATTGCAGACATGGCTCCCATCCCTGGTAGTCGGGGCGTGCTAATCTTCACTTGATGCTGCCAGGCAGAGTTAGGGATGGAGAATGTCAGGTTTGTAAGTAGTAGATAGCAGTGATTGTAACAGAATCCCATCGCCGGTAAACAAGGCAAGCCTACCTTTGCTCAGTGCCTCAGAAGATATGAGTTAGGGATGGAGTCCAGAAAAACTGGTGATATGAGCTGAGTAAGGAAAGGGCAGCTAGCAGCCTAGTCATAGGTAGGTAAACAGTGAGGCAGTATAAAGAGGAAGGCAGTAAGTCAGTGTGGGAGAACATGAGGAGGAGACATCAGGAATGCCAGTAAGGGAGAGTTAGACTAATCCAGGAAGGAGCATGCTGGTAGCGGTGGAATGCAGTGAATGGTTGAAAGCTGAGTAGCCTACAAGGGCAATGATCCATGCAATAGCAGTAGAAGGCAGGAAGGCAGGGTAAATCAGGAACCTGAGAGAGGCTTCAGGACAGGCGGGGCCTAGGTGAGGAGAAGCCATAGGCAAATCGGGGAATGGAAGCAAACATTGCAGTAGTAACAGAAAATGGATAATGCCTGAGGAGTGAATGCATGCAGAGAGTCAGTGATGCAGGCTTAGGGGACACCACAAGGGGCATGGAAGATGAAGTAGGTGTGAACGGTGCAAGTAACTGGCAAACTGGAAAGTGAAGAGCACCAGGGGTAGAACAAGGAAACATAATTCTTGAAGTTGAACAGGGTATAGGTGCTCGGAGAAGATGGTAAGGGGTGCAATTGTCTGACTAGGATTAGAGGTAGCATAGGTCTGGATGGTAGAAGGGGTGTAAATGGAGATGGAATGCTGGTGTGAGGTGTGGAAGACCCAAAATGGAAAACCATATGAGCACAGGACAAGGGCAGAAACAGGGGATGGGGGAGCAGGGAAGGGGGGGGGCCCAGAAAGAGACAGCAGGGGCAGACAAGGAGCTGAGGATAAAGAAAGGGAGAGCAGGACAGGTAAGGGATGATATGAGTATCACAGGAGAGGGAAACTGGAGTGCCACAGAGTTCCCCTGGTAGACAAATGAGCTGCAGACATAGTGAAACCAGGTAAAGCGCGGAAGCTTGTCAGGCCAAAACAGTTAGATGGGGAAGTGCAGGAGGAAATGGAAAACCTACTGAGCAAGGCAAAAGGAGCAGCTTAGCACCCATGAGGCACAACCAGAGCTAGCTGAATAGAGGAAATGGTGGCCTGCAAAAGGTACAGCACTCAGGCAATACACAGCACAACTCAGGTAAACTGTGAATGAACTGTGGACGGTAAGTGCTACTGATGGGGGAGAGAAGTGAAGTCAAAGGTCAAATATGCAGTGCAGGGAGAGAAACTGCAGAGTGGTGTGAGGGCTTAAGGCTATGGTACAGACCAGTCCAGTCCATTAACAAGTGGTAAGTGAGCTAAGGAGAAACATGATAGTATTCTAAAACAGTTAAAAAAGCTAAACACAAAAATGGGTTATCTGCAGGAAATCCAGCCAAAATGGGACCAAATTCTATATTGCAGGAGAAAATGTGTAAGGCAGGCATATGGGGTAGGGGCTGGTAATAAAAAACGTGAAGCAGCAACCCTAATAGCTCGGAGTGACATGATCCAACCAATTACAGAAATATGGGGCAGAAATGGGAGACACCTGGTTTTACATGGGAGTTCTCAGGTCAAGCAGTGCAGAGCAAAACAGAAACACTTACTGGCAGGTAGACATGCTGAGCAGCATCACTGTCTCAGGCCAGAACTTCCAAGAACAGGTTTGTGCAGCGACGAAGCCAAGCAGGTGCAGGGGGATGACGCCACATCCGGAGGAGGGCAGGAAAAAGGAGTGGTGGCCCCAGATGAAGAAGCACCATACGGAGGAACCACCCAAGGAACCACTGCAAGGAGGAAGAGGAGTGGTAACGAGGTACAGGGATAGGGGAGACAAATGGACAACATACAGGAGGAGGGAGAGAACGGGGGGGCAAATGTAGCTCAAGTCTCACAGGGAGCAGCACAAAGTGTAAGAGGTCAGATGTCCTGCAGTACACTGCACAGTTGTGACCTCAGTAAGCGCAGGGAAAGAAGGAAGGAACAGAGAGGGGAGGAGGTGCAGACCATGAGCCACACAGGAGCCTGGGCGCCGATGTTTCACAACGCACTAAGCAGGGAACTTTAAAGGGAATGTGGGAGGAGCTATTCTCCCATGGCAAACCTTGGGCTTTAGCTCTACCATTGGCATCCATCTGCATCCCACTGAAAATAGGCAGAATTGTCTAGTTCTCCTTTCAAAACAAAAACTAAATGAATAACTTTCCCACCATTGAAGTCAGGTTGTCTGGCCTATAATTGCTAGCCTCTTCCCTGCTGCCACTTTTGAGAAATGCGACTACAGCTGCCCTCCTCCAGTCCTCTGGGACCACTCCTGTTTCCAATGAGCTGTTAAGAGCTCCCGCAGTATCCTTGGGTGGACCTCGTCTGTCCCCATTACTTTGCCCACTTTCAGATGTGCGAGTCCCTTCAAGATTATCCAAAAATGGACTAGTGTCCACCTCCCTCACATAATCCAGTTACTTTTTTTTTTTTGTAGCCCCTTCCCTTCTCCTTCCTTCGTGAACACTGAACAAAAGTATTTGTTCAGGATGTCTGCCTTTTCCTGTTTCTCCTCTGTACAGTCCTCCCCTTCCCTTCTTGACCTTACAATCCCACCCCTAGTCTTGTCCCCTTTTGTTACTGCCTTGGCTATTCTGTCTTCAGTTTGCATCTTTGTGCTCCATACTGCTCTCCCTGCTTCCCTCTGTTTCCCCTGACACACCCCCATCATCCTCCCTGTACATCTTCTTGTACTATCTGAATGTCACCCACTCAGTTTTTACCTTTCTGTTGCCTCTTTTGAGAACCATAGTGGTCTCTTTCCTCTTTCTTTCCTCGCTTGCTTGATGCAGAGGTTTGTTGCCTTCACTGTGGCCCTTTTTAGACTTCTCCACTGTTCATCCACCCCCCTCTCCCCAGTTCATCTCCCTCCCTGCCAGGTCATCTTTGGGTGATTCAGCCAGCTTTTTAAAATATGCCCTCCTGAAGTCCAGAACCCTCACCCTTGTGTGGTTTGATTCTGCAGCCATCCTTATATTGAACAATACTGTACGGTGATCATGGGTTCCCAGGTGCTCCCCACCTTGACATCTGCAACACTGTCCCTGTTGAGTACCAGGTCCAGTATTGCCCCATCATGAATGGGTCCACTGACTAATGGCCTTAGTACATCCCCTCACAGGAAGTCCAAGAGTTCCCTGCATCCAGCTGAAGGCACAGCTGGGAGGCTTCACTCTATGTTTGGCACATTGAAGTCCCCCACTGGCTGCACCACTCCTTTTTCTGCCATCTTGGCATTGGCTTCCATCAGTACCTTATCTAACTCCTGCTTCTGTGCCGGAACAGTGTGAACAGAGGCTCCATTTCCTGTATCTAAGGTGACCCACAGTACCTCTGCCCCCCCCCACCACCACCACCACCAACATATTCTCGGTATCTTCAACACTGTAGTTTGTTACCAAAAATTTGGAGCTTTAGCTTTCTGCAGGATGACCTGGAAACAGCTTTACTCAGTTCAGTGTTTTTTAAATATTGTTAAGAAATACTTAAAACAAATCAGTAAGAGAAATGCTGGCCTGAGATTGGCTGACAGCATTCTAACCATATGTTTGATCTCGTAACACCATCTGGTTAACAAAAAAAGAGAAGAAGGAGCCCAGTATGCTGATTCAGTTACCTGCTAGTTCAGGCCAACAATGCAATCCCTCCGCTGTTGCTGTCACAGCCATTGCTCGCACCACATTATTTGGGCTTTGTGTATCACACAACAGACCATTTTCTAAGTGTGATAAGATCCTTCATAGTGTAGGTTGTTGAGAGGTCCCTTTGCTTTCAGGGGCTGTGAAGGCCCTCTTCTTGAGATGTTAGGCCACACCCCTGGAGCAGGCAGGTATCCTCCAACATCCCACACACTCTTTTAGGTCTCATTGCTTACATAAACAGCTAGTCCAGTTTTATATATGTGCTTAGACATCAAATATACTTGGCCTTATTGCAGTCGGCTTGATTGGGGGCCCCAACATTCAGTGCCTTTTGGTTGTGATATGCACCTATTAGTGGTGCATGTGGGAGTGCACCAGGCTGTCCTGAGGGTCATACTCAGACAAGTAGCATGCCCTGACCAGAGTGCACTGCCTTTCTGAATATGAGACTGTGGTGACTAAGAAAGCTGCTCATACAACAATACTTCTCAAGTGTCCCTCATTATGAGGGACATCCCTCATTTGGCCCCTTAAAATTGCTCTGTCCCTCATGGAAAAGGTGCTGCCCACACAGAGAATGTGCTGTAAATTCAGATTTTAAAACTGAAACTCTTAATATTCTAAAATACTAAATCCAAAATAAACTTTATACAAGTAAATGCTATGGTTTTCACAGTGTTCTGAGCTTGTATCTCCATGTTGGAGGATGTATCCCTCATTCTGAGGGGCTGTGTCTCTCATTTTGAGTGTCCAAAAATGTGCATGTCCCTCATTTCAGCGATAAAAGGTTGAGAGGTATGCATACAACTGCCTGCAGGAATATGGCCCAAAAGACTGAATGTAAGCTATATTCAGTTGCCAGCATGCTAATATGCCCGTAGGGCATGCAAGGTCGTAAGGGATGTTTGCATGCCATTATGGATTTACTAGCATCTCCACATAGTAGTGCCACATATGGCTACACTGAGGTGTTCTGTGGAGCTATGCCTGTCCCCTGCCACCCTCATTACTATATGTATGCCCCTGAACCATGTTAAAATGTGAACCCTGGTATCTAGTGGTCTCCCTACCCCCAATCACCATACATATGCCACCGAACCATGTTATAAAGTGATTCCTGATGTCTAGTGGCCCCTTTCCCAACTGAAAATCAAAACCCCTTCCCCCAGTGGCCCCTACTTACCCCATCTGGTAGCCTCCTCCATTTGACAGTGATCAGCACAGCCCCTGTGCTCACCACCTTGGCTGATCCCATCTGAGTGATAGGAAGCATGCATGCGCCTGCTCTAGAAACAGCTATTCCTACTTCAGGGGCATATAAATGGTGATTGGGGTTGGGGGTACCCTTGCAGGGGCTGATGGCTCCTGCTGTCAGTCCACACCTGGCACTTGAGGTGTGGATGGAAAGGTGCACTGTGAGAAGAGTAGGGTTTGGAAAGTGGTAAGCAACCCTGTGACAGAGGATGTTTAGTGGCTTCAAAACCTCTGAATATACCAATTCACCATGAATGCAAAATGGTTCCATTATTTGAACAAGCAAATCGGTATATTCTAGGTAAACGTGTTATCCAGTTAGCACCATGCTGCAGGTGGAGGGAAGCAATAAATATAGCCCCCGCCCCATCTGACTGTGCTATTCCTGGTTAGCACAGTGCTAACATGGTTAGTGCTGCACTTTCTGAATATGGGGCCCATAGGTTTTATTGTGCTACTATGAAATTTTAGGACCCTTTTGTAAACTACAGTAGGCACTAAACTTAAATTAAGCTTTCATGGTGTGAAAGGTTTCAATAAAATAAAAATTTACGCTTAAAGATGAGCTCTTCTCAAGTCTATTAGCTGCAGGTGTCCACAATATGATCTAAAACAGGTTATAAAATGGGCAAAAAAATTCTTACATCCTGATTGACTGGAATCCCTTTCATTATCAGGGCATAACCTTACAACGGGCACTACTTGTGCCAACCAAGATACAGCACATGAGGGGAATCAATCCATGCTACCAGTCCCCTTTTGCTCCTCCTCCTCACCTAGCATCTGACCAAACAGCTGTAGTGGGAGGGTGGTGGCAACAAGAAACAAATGAGCATCCAAAGTTATCAGTCCTGCACAATCATTTGAACATTTTAGTTCAACATTTACAAATGAAAGTGTGACATCCATTTCAGGTACGAAGAGCAGCACAATATGTAAAGTTGTTCACAGAGTCGCTCCTTTCATGTTTTTAAACATCACTGAAAACGCACCATTTTTTGTCTACAATCCCAGAGAGCTGAAGCTGCAACTGAATGAGTAGGCAATGAGCAAAAGAAGACTCACCCCTCGCCACCACAACACAAATATAGCCACACAAAAACAACTGCACATCACTTGGTGATGAAAATCAGCCCTGGGCAAAACATCACCAAATAAAAGTTTAACCTGTGCTGCTGCTGTGGGAAACAAACTTGACCACAGTGAAGTCGACAGAAGCGCGTGCTCCCTAGATCCCTTGTACAAGTGAGACAGACCTGGTCCTTCACTGCCTCTGTTATACGTCAGTTTAACAACAACAACAAAAAAGATGTATTAAAAAAATGTACTTTTTCCACAGTTGCACAGCGCAAGCAGCCTGTATTACAAACCACGATTGTATAGGCAGTAACTACAGCGACTGGCAAGTGGCATGCTCGCTCTTAAGGAAACCAGCCACTGGCTCTGAAAGAAACAGCCACTGTGCATGTTCCTTGCTACCAGCAACACCAGGTGTGTGCCAGTGGAGCATTAAAACAGTGTGTCCATAGGAGCAGGACAACGTCAGCATTATTATGTATGAGAGTGTGTGTGTGTGTGTGTGTGTGTGGCCCTGTACTGGCCATCACTGTTTGAAATATTAAAGCCTCAGATTTTTAAAACTGTTTGGCATGTTTTTTCTTCTTTTTTTTTTTTGTTAAATACTTACTTGGGGGGGGGCCCATTTTATAAATGCAGTAAGACACTCCGAGATGTGGGTTATGGCCTGATAAGAATACTTCCCAGGTGCTAAAGGCACTCAGTGCAAGTGCCTTGTGCACCTCATAGTACACCTGGGGTGTGCTCTTATCAGGCCATAACCCACACCTCGTCATGTCTTATTGCTTGCATATGGCTTATAGTTATAGCTTTGAGCAGAATGGATGGACCTGTGGTCTTTTGTTGCCATATCTTTCAATGTTTCTATATGTAAACTGAAACAAATATATAGTCTTGCATGTCAAGATCTTTTAGATTAAGTATCTCTGTATCTTCATATTTTAATACGTATTATAATATCATGGTATCCTGTAAGCTTGGTCCACTTTTAGTTGACCCTAGTGGAATGAAAAATGCATAAATAAATCGAGCTATTTCAGTTGATGACATACAGTATGCAACTGTGAGGCTAAATGGCATATTTTAAGTCAGCTCATTGCATAGCACCTTCTTATGTTGAGAAAGACGTTTGTTTTCCATACTAGCAAGCTGTTTAATGGTGATTTGGATCATATTTCAAAGCTTTAGCAAAGCTGAAGCACTTACTGGTTTTCACATGTGTCCTGCTAACTATTTTCAGCAGCCTTATTAAGTTTTGATACTGTTCAGATAGAAGTGTATAAATAGTGTAAATTCCTTGCATGCCTGTTATGGGGGAGCAGTTCCGCACTCTATAATGTGAGAGTGCTATTCTAGATATAGTTTAAGTAGCAGTGCATGTAGTCCCCCCCAAAAAAAAATTTTTTTACTGAATTACATTTTAGTGACTTTGATGCTTTTCTTCTTATCTTTGGTCTTTATTGCTGTTTTATTTTTTTCTTTCTTTTCAAGTTTATTTTATATTTTAACAGGATAAGGCACTAGGCAAGCCTATTTTCAGGGCCATCCTGTATACAAGCACTCGTACAGAGTTTTCTGTCACATAAAAAGATGACATAAATCCAAATACAAAATAGTCACAACATTGTGGTGTAAAACTATTAACAACAAGCATTTGTCAATGCCGAATGTTTGCTTGCTGGCATTGGCAGTGGTAATGTAGAAGTTACAGAGCTGCGTAATAGGAATGGTAGTGAAGTACTGAACTGAAGCCAACCCCACCACCACCCTGCAGAGAGTGACAGGCATTGGGGTGTGCATTTGGGTCGTCAGGCATAACGGCCTCGCCATTTCACCACACCCCACCCTGCAGACACTGACAAGTGTCACGGTGTTCCTTGGGGTCTTTGGCCCTTATGTGCACCCCATTTCATTAGGAAATGCAGTGAGATGGGTGCGATATAGGAGAATGGGGTGAACTTTGGGGCTGAAGAGTCCAAGGCAAACCTCGATGCCTCTCACTGGCTGCAGGGTGTGGAATGGTATGAGCAGTACAGGCAAGTATCCCAAGTCACACCCCTGATGCCTGTCATTCTCTACAGGGTTGGGCATTATGGTTGGAAACCCTAATACCTCAGGCATTCGTTGGTATTTTCACTCCAAATTTTCAACATGTTTTTTTGTGACCCCACCTCATGAACAGGGAATATCAGTTTGTTAACGAAAGCTGCTTATGCACAGCGACCTCTGCATTTAGCACCACAGGTGCAAAACATTCGAACAGGATGTAAAAATGACAGCTGTACTGTTCATGGGGAGGTGTAAAATGGCAATGTTGCAAATCTGCAGTAAAAATATTTAAAAAATGGTGAAGTCATGAGCATACATAGAAACTGGTGCAACGACACCCGTAATATAATTAGGTTGGGGATATTTTACAGCAGATTGTCAACTCAGGCATTTTGGTGCCTCTGATCATGAACAGTGTCACTGTGATTTTCTTTATCTGTGCCGAACAATGATTTCCACAGCGACCATGCATCTCAGGCTGAAAGTGGAAAATACACTTCAGCCATGTTGTGAAAAATGACAGCTGTACTGTTCATAAGGCGTGAAAAATGCCACTGGTGAAAATCTGGACTGAAAATATTACAAAGTCGTGAACTTACGAGGTGCGTGGAAACTGCGCATTGCTCACTCGTAACACAGTCATTTTATGGACTTTGTCACCAAATTTTCAACATAGCCATTTTAAGACCTCTGCTCATGAACAGTGTAACTGTGATTTTCTTAATCTGTCCTAAACCTTGCTTTCTTGACAACCAAAGCACCATTAATGCGCTACATGCGAAACACATTTTGGCGACATATGAAAAATGGCAGCTGTACTGTTCATAAGGAAGTGTAATAAAATGGCAATGTTGAAAATCTGGAGTGAAAATATTAAATTTGCAAACTTATGAGCATGCATAGGAACTGCGCAACGCACGCTCGTAAAACAGTCATTTTTAAGGACTGCTTCACCAAATTTTCAACATAGCCATTTTAAGACCTCTGCTCATGAACAGTTCACTGTGAATTTCTTAATGTGTCCCATACATTGATTTTGCACATACTGCGCCATTGTGCACTACATGGGCAGAAACACATTTTGGGCAAGATGTGAAAAATGACTGATATACTGCTCATAAGGAGGTGTGGTAAAATGGCAATGTTGAAAATCTGGAGTGAAAATATTGAAAATTCACGAACTTACGAATGTGCGTAGGAACTGCGCAATGCACCCTCGTAAAATAGCCATTTTTAGGAATTTTTTCACCAAATTTTCAACATAGCCATTTTAAGACCTTTGCTCATGAACAGTATCACTGTGACTTTCTTAATTTGTCCCGTACATTGATTTCTCACACCGACTGTGCCATTGTGCGCTACATGGGCGGAAACACGTTTTGGGTGAGATGTGAAAAATGAAAGCTATACTACTCATAAGAAGGTGTGGTAAAATGGCAATGTTGAAAATCTGGAGTGAAAGTATTGAAAATTCACGAACTTACGAGCGTGCATAGGAGCTGGGCAACGCACGCTCGTAAAACAGTCATTTTTAGGATGGTATGCATCTGTCCAGGAGGGGAACCAGGATCCTAGGTGATAGGTTTAAATACTTCATTGGCAAGCATTTAAACTTGCCAAGGGAGGGAGGCACTGGAAAGGAACAGGGAAATCCTAGCCCCCTCCAAAAAATCAGGGTACTAAGTGAGGTAGACACCAACATAGAGACGTCAATAGGGAGAAGCGCAGGGGTAAATGGAGAAAGTGACAAATGAAATAAGGACAGGGATAGGGCAAAAAAGGATAAAGCCATCAAGAAATGGAGGGTAATGAGTACCAACGCCTGTAGTCTGGGCAACAAGCTCCCTGAACTGGTGGCCCTGATGGAAGAGGGATGCCTGAGTATCGTAGCAGTCACTGAAACATGGTACACAGAGAACCATGACTGGGATGTTAACATACCAGGGTACACAACCTACAGGAGAGACAGGGAGGGTGAGGGGGAGTAGCTCTCTGTGTAAGGGAATGGATAAAAGCAACTGAACAAAAGAGTAAACAGGGAGGAGAGGAGGCACTGTGGGTCACCTTAGAGACTGGAAATGACACCACAATCCGCACAGGGGTTGTATACAGACCCCCATGTCAGGGGGAGGGAATGGACAAGGATATGATAGAAGGCATACTTAGGATGGCAGAGAAAGGGGATATGCTGTTGATGGGGGACCTTAATATGCCAGATGTTAACTGGAGCTCCTTTACTGCAGCCACACCCAAAAGCAGGGACATCCTTGATGCCCTTCAGGTGGCATGCCTCAGACAGCTAGTTTTGGAACCTGCTCATGAGGGACCAATCTTAGACCTCATACTCTCAAATGGGGACAGTGAGAGGATCTCAGATCTAGAAATGGGCAGCCATTTGGAAACAAGTGACCACCAAACAGTGTGGTTCACGATAAACTCAGCTACAAAGTCAAGCCACAAAAAAGTGATGGTTCTAGACTTCAGGAGGGCTGACTTTGGCAAGATGGGAGAGTGTCTTAAAAAAGCACTAGCAAACAGGTTAGAAGGAAGGGTGGAGCTACAATGGGGAAATATCAAAACTGCCATCACAGAAGCAACAAGCCTTTGTGTGATGCAAATAAATCAAAATGAAAGCAAAAGTCACTATGGTTCTCAAAAGAAGTGGTGGTGAAGGTTAGGGAGAAAAAGATAGCATTTAGGAAGTATAAGGAAACACAGAAGGAGCAGGACAGAGAACTGTACCAGTTAAGGCAGAAGGAAGCAGGGAGGGTAGTCAGAATAGCAAAGGCACAAACTGAGAAAAAGATAGCAGACTGGGTGGGCCTTGCAGTCCTTATCTGCTGTCAACTTCTATGTTTCTATAGCCAACTTGGTTAAGAAGGGGGATAAAACCTTTTCTAGATATATTAGGGAGTGTAGAAAGACAAATGAAGGGATAGTGAGGCTGAATAGAATGGATGGTGGTTGGGCAGAGAGTCACAGTGGAAAAGCAGGGATACTGAAAGAATACTTCTGTTCAGTATTCACAAAACAGGAAGTGGGGGAGGTGCCTAATCCAATTAACAGAAGCACTCTGAAGGGGGCGATCCCAGTCCTTTCACAGAAGAAAGGGTTCTGAAAGAACTCCTAAAACTGAAGGTGGACAAAGCAATGGGGCCAGATGGAATTCACCCCAGAATTCTTAAAGAGTTAAGCAGAGAACTAGTGACCCTACTGACTACCCTTTATAACAAATCATGGGAGGATGGTGTGGTACCTGAGGACTGGAAGAAGGCTGATGTGATTCCCCTTCACAAAAGTGGGAGCAAGACAGAGGCAGGAAACTACAGACCTGTCCGTTTGACCTCTGTGGTAGGGAAAGTGATGGAATCACTTCTGAAGGAAAGAATTGTTGAGTACCTAGAGGCCAGTGGGGCACAGGACCCAAGGCAGCATGGGTTCACAGCGGGAAGGTCATGTCAGACAAATCTAATTGATTTCTTTGTACTGGGTGACCAAAGTAGTAGACCAGGAAGGGGATGTGGACATGGCCTACCTAGACTTTAGCAAGGCATTTGACACAGTTCCACACAAAAAATCAGTAGTCAAATTAACCAGCCTTGGAGTGGGTCCCAGGGTGGTAGCCTGGGTAAAACATTGGCTGAACAACAGGACACAGAAGGTAATTGTAACTGGAGTCCACTCTGAAGAAAGAGGGGTTACTAGTGGGGTACCACAGGGTTCAGTACTGGGTCCAGTCCTTTTTAATGTCTTTATAAGTGACATTGCAGAGGGACTATGCTGCTTTGCAGATTATACAAAGATCTGCAACAGGCTTGATACACAAGGCGGCATGGAAAGGATGAGAAGGGACTTGGCAAGGTTGGAGGAATGTTCAGAAGTATGGCAGCTTGGATTCAATGCAAAAAAGTGCAAAGTAATGCACCTGGGAAACAAAAACCCAGGGGAAGATTACACAATGGAGGGGGAGGTAGTAACAACAACAAAAATGGAAACGGACCTGGGGGTAATCATATCAGATGACCTTAAGGTTGGCAAGCAATGTGAGAAGGCGGTAGGGAGGGATGGGGGGATACTGGGATGTATAGGGAGAGGCATCACCAGCAGAAAACAGGAAGTTATTATCCCTCTGTACAGACAGTTGGTGAGACCCCATCTGGAGTACTGTGTCCAGTTCTGGAGACCCCATCTCTGCAAGGACATAGACAGGATGGAGACAGTTCAGAGGAGGGCAACTAAAATGGTGCAGGGTCTACAAGAAAAGCCATATGAGGAGAGGCTAAAGGAGCTTAATATGTATACGCTTGAGGAAAGGAGGGAGAGGGGGGACATGATAGAAACGTTTAAGTACCGCAGTGGACTCAACAAAGTCCAAGATAGTAGCATCTTTCAGAAAAAGAGATGTGCAAGAACAAGGGGACACAATTTGAAGATAGAGGGGGGGAATGGCACAGGGGCAATGTGAGGAAGTATTTTTTCGCAGAAAGGGTGGTGGAGACATGGAACAGCCTTCCTGAGGAGGTTGTGGGGTCTAAAACTGTGGGAGAATTCAAGAATGCATGGAACAGACATAAGGCAATTTTTGTGGGGGGTAGGAAGAAATAGGGTGTTGGTCAAATGAGATCTGCAGCTTATCCTCTAGGTAGGGAAATGGGCAGACTAGGTGGGCCAAGCAGTCCTTATCTGCTGTCAAAGTCTGTTTCTATGTTTCTATGACCTGGGTTTGAATCCCATCAGCCCCCACTTGCATACTGTGTGACCCTGAGCAAGTCACTTAACTTCCTTGTTCTCCCAGTTTTGATAAATAAATAACCTAGCTGTGTGGTGCCTTCAAATCTAGACAGAGTCCCACTGGCCTCAGCAGTTATTACTCTTTCTTTTCGTATGGAGCAAGTGATATTTACAGGAAAAAAGGTCAGAAAAGGGCTTGTAGCCTGGAAAATAATGAAGGCAACAGGGCCAGATGGGATGCACCCAAGGGTGCTCAGGGAGCTGGCACTGGAACTGGCAGAACTGTTGGCAAGGTTATTTATTATATCATTACAGTCCGGGGTAGTTCCAAAGATTGAAGGGTAGTGGACATAGTTCTGCTCTACAAGGGAGGGGGTAAGGAACAACAGGGTAACAACAGGCCTGTCAGTCTTGTCCTCATTGTGGGTAAACTGGTGGAGACACTAGTCAAGGAGGATGTAGTGGACTACCTAGAGATATAGGGGCTCAAGGACATAAGCAGCATGGGTTAGTGGCAGGGAGGTCTTCTCAGACGAGTCTGATAGTATTCATTGACAGGGTAAATAGGGCAGTAGATAAGGGACAAGCAGTGGATTTACTCTCATTTGACTTCAGCGAGATAGTCAACTCAGTGTCACACAGAAGGTTGGAGAAGAAGTTAGAGGTTCTCAATGCAGCAGAGGACCTAGTTAGATGGATGAGAAGTTGGTTGGGGGGAAGACAGCTGAGGGTGGTGGTAAACCGAGTCAAGCCCAGGGAGAGGGAAGTCACAAGTGTGGTGCTGCAGGGGTCAGTCCTGGGACCAGTCCTCTTCAGTAGGTTCATCAGCAACA
Source organism: Neoceratodus forsteri (assembly GCA_016271365.2). Lineage (NCBI taxonomy): Eukaryota > Metazoa > Chordata > Ceratodontiformes > Ceratodontidae > Neoceratodus > Neoceratodus forsteri. The sequence goes on from CM028129.1 coordinate 697,672,993, forward strand.
CTGGAGAGGGAATACAGGGCAAGATGTATCTCTTAGCAGATAACACTAAGCTGTGTGGCAGGAGGAAAGTGAGGAGGGGTTAAGGGAGTTGCAGAGATACCGCCAAAGGTTAGAGACGTGGTCCAAGTTTGGGCAGTTGAAATTCAACACCATCAAGTGCAGGGTGATGCACACAGGGAACAAGAACCCCAGGATGGAATATAAGATGGGAGGGATTAAGCTGGTGCTACTCATTAAGGAAAGGGATTTTCCTAAGGAAAGGGACTTAAGAGTCATTATAAATGACTCCCTAAAACAATCCAGCCAATGCAGCAAGGTCTGCAGGAAGGCACCCTGAATGTTGTGATTTATTAGGAGGAGTTTCAATAGCAAGCAGAAGGAGAAACATAGAATTTCCCGGCAGATAAGGATCGCTTGGCCCACCTGGTCTGCTCATTTTTCCATGGCTATAATATCACTGCAGAACCTACTTGATCCTTATACTGCCAGTCTACAGATTATTGGTAAGGCCCACCTGGAATACTGTGCTCAGTTTTGGAGTCTCAACTTAAGAAAACACAGACAGGCTGGAGATGGTACAGCATAGGGTAACCAAGATGATTTAGGGAAAACAGGACTGATCCCAAGAGGACTGTCTTAGGGTACTGAACATGTACTCACTAGGGGCCAGAAGGGAGAGTGGCAATATGATAGACCTTCTAGTTCCTGAAAGAAATGAACAAAGTAAGCCGTGAGGAATTACTCGGCAGGCATGGTGAGTCAAAAATACAGGGACTTGAGTGGAAGCTGGGAGGTGGAGGGAGATTTAAGAGGGGCATGAGAATTTTATTTTACAAAGAGAGTGGTTGAGCCTGGAACAGCCTACCAGCAGAAGTGGTAGGCACAAAAAACCTTAATGGTTTCAAGCATATCTGGGACACAGTGAAGGGCTTGACATGGAACAGTCAACACCGAGAGCCCCACACCCAAGTGTGAGGCTGGTCCCAGTCTGCAATTTGTGTGCAGAAACATTTAACATTTTTTTTTACTTACTGTTTACTGTAGTATAGCAGATTGTATCAGACTAATTTTGCTTACTTCCAGGCTGACAGTTTCTGTAACTACAAATCCCAGAATCCTCTGCAGCTGATCAGCGGAGGGCTACATCAATGGGGGGGGGGGGGTTCAATAGCCTTAAGTGCATGTTAGGGTTTATATACACTCTAATCTTTAGTTTGCTGGTCCTGCTGTCCTCCGAATGCAAAGAACTGTCACAAAGGCCTATAATTGGCTCCGGGAGAAAAGCAAGATTAGAAAATGTCACAGTAAGCAAAAATAATAAGAGAGAGGTTAGGTAGGTACCGAACAAACTGATTGTTAAATATAATAAATATGAAACTAAGAAACAAAAATTAGGGTTTTTTCTCAAACGGCAAGGGAAAATAAATGTGTAACTAATACACAGTAACTGAAGGGTAATTATTATGTACTTACATACTTTCATGTATTTTAATGCAGTTACGCAGTAATACAAATGTAACATGAAGCATAAACAATACATTGTAGTAAATTACAGAGTTTGTTACACAATGTAACACAGTAATTTAGTGTCGGAAGGAACCCAACGCCCCCATCCCCCCACCCACGAATTCATAAGTAGGTATGAATTGTGCTGTGCAAACACATACCATTAAACATGTGTACTGTTTCTGTCTTCTTCAGCGTTACCAATGGTGGAAAGACTACTCTCACGAATAGGCTGATTAAAATGTTGCCCAATTGCTGTGTTGTGCATCAAGATGACTTCTTTAAAGTGAGTTACCCTTCAGGCTTTTGTTTTAGTGTCTGATTCTCTAACTATTTTTTTGCTGAGTATGTAACCTTGAAGCTGTATTTGCAGAATTCACAATAACCAGTGCATAATATATTCATTTACTCACTTAAGATTCAAGGATAGCAATGCTTTTTCGCTTGGGATAATAAACGTGTATGATGTAAAACAAGTTAATTTTTTAGTAATGGTGTATAAAATTGATAACACTGAGTACATCTCACTGATATCAAGCCTGATCAACCCCTTAGACTGTTCATATGTGTATCCCTGCTGGCTTACTTTAATGAGGATTTCTCTAGGGTGACTGTCAGTGGTGAGCTGGGGGTCTGTGGTCACAAGACCTCCAAATGAAAGAATAATAATGATGTCATCTAATAAGTGCCAGTTGGACAGCAGGTTGCACACTCGCCTCTGAAGATGGATTGGAAGGTTGTGAGTTCTATCTCCACCCCAAGAACTTGAGGTAAAATCCCAATATTAACAGTGTCGTGCAGCATGAGGGGGATGATGCACCCCTGAGGTGCTGTCTTTCTGATGAGACATTATACCGAAGTCCCAGCTGCCTGTTCAGGTTGACATTAAAGCACCCCCATATGCTTCTCAAAAAGAGTAGGGGAATTTTCCTGGTGTCCCGGCCAAATCTCCCCTTGCCCTAAAATGCCACCTACAACCGGTTCAAGCTCAGTTGGTTTATATCTGTATCTTGCCCCACCCCCACCAGGAAAGAATAGGCAGAACTGCCTAGTCCTCCTTTTTTGGTCAACAAAAACCTAATAAATAAAAAACGTAAAATGACAGGGGAGAGGATAGTAGACCCCAAATAAAGATGGATGCTTAACATTGGCCAAAATGTGACAGTACATCTTTGTTTTCTAGTAAAAAGTTCTAATAACATCAACGTTTTCATCTGTTTACCACTTTAAGCAGATAAACCGTGCATGCTCTTAGCCTCAGAATGTTTGCCGTTCCTAGTAATCTGAACCAATTCAAGTGCTGATCGTGCGACCCCTGACCCTCAACTGCCGGATTGTTTTTAGCAGCAGTAAGGATTTAATGATCTGAACTTTGCTCTGCAAAATCCTTGGTTTTTGTGAGTAAAAACAGTTATTTGTCAAGTTTTGGACCATTTTATGTTTGTTGTGTGTGCAAGTGCAGATGAACATGTTGATATGAGAGCTGCTAGAGAGAGGTGTGAGGGGTGCCAGCCCAATGGCCAGCGGTGCTGCAGGGGCCGGTCTGTGGCTGGCAAATCAGCAGGCAGTGTCCTGATGGCACTGGTTTGCTGAGTGGGCTCATCTCAGCAAAAATTTCAAAGGACAGAGCCAAGGCTGTGCGTGGCTCTGTCCTTTGAAATTTGAGCCCTTCAGTTGTGGCTTAGTGTGTTTTTTCTTGTTAAACAAAGTCCCCTTTCCCTGCTGCCACTAAGTGTGTTTTTCCTGGTTAAACAATTTCCCTTTTCTCTGTCCGACACCGGGATGCCCACTCATGATGTCTGATGTGCCCCCCTCAACCCATCTATATCCCTAGCCAATAGTGAGGTGCCCAATCCCCATGTCAGCATCCCCCTTCCACACCACTATTGTGGCACACTGGGAGGCCACCCCAATGTGCCTAAATTTATATTTATTTTTTTTACCTGTAAATGAAGTAAACCTTCTCTTGCAGCCTTTTTTTATCTGTAAAACCAAAAACCATTCCTTCTTGTCTCCCGTCCCCTCCCCATCCCGACCCTCCTCTGTGCACCCACCTCCTGTACCTCACCCCCTCATCCGATACTTAACCTTCGAGGTCGGCGGATGCGATCCTCTACAGAATATGTCTGCACTCTTCAAAGCCAACCAGCAAACTGAAAAAATGAAAGGTAAGCTGTATGATAGGCATCAATAGGGGTTTCAACTTATTGAATATAATCACAGTCATGGCACACCTACACAAAGTGAATAAAAAAGGCAAACAAGTCCATTACTTAACCAGTATTCCAATTTATTGCCACCACAATAGATTGTAGGCCTGGAGAACTTTCCAACACAGCTTCTAACGTTTCAATCAGTCTTGGTCTTTAACGAAGATAGTGCCCCCTTATGAACACTCTGTTTAAATCCATTTTTAAAAAATGATCACATGACTTGTGCAAACCAATAAAGTGCTTTCATATATTAAAACCCACAGCATGTGTTACAAATAATTCCATAAATACAGAGGTCACTGTGTGAAATCACCTTTCAGGATGGAGTAACAAAATTACAGTGTGACTGCTCATGAGGGGAGGTCTCAAAAAGCCCTTTTTGAAAATCTGGTGAAACAATTCCAAAAAATGACAGCGTTATGGGCGTGCATTGCACAGTTTCTATGCATGCTCGTAGCTTTGCCAATTTCTCATATTTTCACTCCAGATTTTCAACATTACCATTTTTTCACACCTCCTCATGAGCAGTATAACTGTCATTTTTCTTATCCTGCCCAAAATGTGTTTTAGCACCTGTGGCACTGAATGGCCCAGTCACTGCATGAATTCACCTTTTGGGATTGAGTAACAAAATGATAGTGCCACTGTTCATGAGGTCATGTCCCAGAAAACCCATGTGGAATGTTTGGAGCCAAACTACCAACAAATATATATGGGGCATCCCCCTCACCTGCCCTGCAGAGACTGACAGGCATGTGCCTTGTGGTCATCAGCCATAATGCTCACACTGTTCCACTCAGGCATTGGGCTGTGCGTTGGAGTCTTTGGCCCAAACATTCAGCCCATTCTTCTATACTATACTATCCTATACTATACTCCCCATTCACTAAAATAATACCACCAACAGCTTAATCTGATTCAAGGTCAGTTGGCATACATCTGTATCCCCCTCCCCCGGGTCATGCCTGAAAATAGGCAGAATTTGTCTAGTGCACTTACCCGGTCAACAAAAACTAAATAAATAAATAATATACTGCACCCATCTCGGCTTATTTCATTATGGAACTGGGTGAGCATTAGGGCCAAGGACCTCAAGCCACACCATGATGCCTGTCAGTGTCTACAGGGTGGGGGTGGAATGGCATGAGTGTTACGGCCGATGACCCAAAGGGACCCACTCCAACGCCTGTCAGTCTCTGCAGGGTGGGGCGTTAGGGTTGGAAACTGTAATGCCTCATTAAGGAAGTAAATCAGGAAGGGACATTTGATGTCACCTACTTTGATGTCAGCAAAGACTTCGACAACGTCCCACATACAAGGCTGATTAACAAGATGAGTAGTCTGGCAATGGGGCACAAGTTGATAAACTCAGTTAGAAACTGGCTGATGGACAGGAAGCAGAGGGTGGTGGTAATGGGGTCCAATCCAGAAAAGGGGATGACCAGCGAGGTAGCTCAGGGATAAGTCTTGGGACCAGTCCTGTTCAATGTCTTCATTACAGACATTGCAAAAGGACTAGAAGGTATAGTCTGTCTGCCTGTTTGCAGATGACTTCAACGTCTGTAATAGAATGAATATTTCAGAAGAGGTGGAGAAAATGAGCAAAGCAGGGCACAAATGTTGCAAGGATAGCCAGTGGCATGCTGGGGTGCATAGGTAGAGGAATCACTAGCAGAAGGAATGAGGTGGTGAGGCCATTGTATAATGCACTAGTGAGGCCTCACCTACAGTACTGTGCAATTCTGGAGGCCGCAAAGGCACAAGTACATTGACAGGGTGGAGGCAGTCCACAGAAAGGCAGCCAAAATGGCTTGCAACACAGAACATATCAGGAGAGATTAAAAGGACTTCAATATATATTTACTGGAGGAAAGGAGGGAGTGGGGGAACATGATAAATACATTCAAGTATATCAAGGGCATAAACATGGTGCAGAGATGGACATCTTTCAATACATTAAACGTTCGGCATTAATACATGCTTGTTTTTTATCCCCCCCCAAAAAAAGAAAACTGTCCATCATTGTCTGCTGTGTAACCGTACAGTATGTAGGCACTGGGGGTGCCCAACCCTCAAATGTCCTCATCTGTAGGTCCATTGTTGTCCACTGTGTAAACACTCCTCCCCTCCCAAAACAGTATACAGACACTAGGGCATCTGTTTAGCAAACTCCCTGTAAAAAAGAAAACTGTCCATCATTGTCTGTTATGCCATTACCCAACCCCCTACCCTCCCACTAAGGACCATCACTCTACACCCCCGTACCCCATACTTACCCACCGGAAATCCTTCATCACAATCTACGTTGGACTGCAGGCATGTCTTCATTCTTCAGAGCCCAACCGCAAACTGAGGTAAGCGCTTCAATGCATTTCAGTGGGGTTTTCGGCATCAGTGTATTTCAATAGGGTTTTCAACTTAGTGGCATAACTTTGCCATTTTTAAATATCTTTGCCCCAAATTTTCAACGTGTTTTTTGGGACCCTACCTCACAAACAACTTAATTCACGCAATTTTCAAACATCCCCTACCCCCTCCATGACACCAGTGAACCTTCGGAATTGACAAATGCTGGTTTTGTTCTGAGTTAGTCACTGCCTGTTTTTTCCCAGTTCTCTCAGTTCCCTAGAACCAGTCCTGATCATTTTGTCAGCTTTGGCTCCCATTTTAAAAGGAGTCTGATGGTTTTTCTGTTTTGCAGTTTGGATTTCCAGTTCCAAATTGCAAAAATGTTAAACGGGTTTATTTTAAATTATAAACTTTAACCTTCTATGTTATGGAAACCTACAAAGTGCACAGGCCCACCAGATTTTAGTATGTGGTCTGTGGAGGGAAGGGGTCGCTATGTAACCCCCCTGCAAATGGGGGTTCCCAAAAGACTTCCAGGAGCTTGCTTGAATGCTCTGAGCCTGAATGGTGTTTGGTGTTTAAGCCATTTATCTGTGAGTGTTTTTAGAGCCTCTGGTACTGTCTCTTTAAGAGCTGTCTGCTTGCAGACATAATTAGTTGTATGGGGGACTGCGTGTTTCTCTGCTTGAGTACCATTGAGAGCTGCCAATTCCTCCATTTTGCAGTCACTAGGAGTGCAAAGGAACCTATCTGAAAGATGTAACTGTTTGCCAGAAATCATTTAGAGTAATAATGAAATACAGTTTGTCTACCTGCTTTCTTTGCGGTCAGAACTGTGTTTGCCTAGTTTCCATTCTAGTTTTGAACTGCTGAACTGGACCAATCAGTGTGGGTTAAGGTAGCTCTAAAATGGTGCCTTGGACGAATCAGAACTTGGACTCATAATCTGAGCCAGCCACAAGAGGATTGTATGGGCAGTGACTCTGGGAGATGTAGTTTGGACTTGGAGCCTTTTTGGACCAGCAGGGCAGTCTATTGAGTGACAGCCAATCCAGCCAAGAACTGGGAGGAACTCAAAGGAAGTGCCCGTTTTGTCTACTGGAGTTTCAGTTGAGCTCTGGCAGTGAAGAGGAAGGAGCCCTGTGCTTTTTCAGTGTGCAGTTTTAGTCGGAAATGTGTGTAAGGCCCAGAGTTCTGGTCTGCAGCTTGTGTAACTGCTTGTTAGGACTGAATCAATCCTGTGAAGAGAATCAAGGATATCTGAAGAGTAGAAACCAGGCTCACCCTGTAGAAGACTGGAGAAATTGCTGAATTACGCTCGGTCTGTCAGGAACTGAATCTGCTGTGTGTTCTCCTGGGTATTGTGCAGTAATTGAGATCGGGATAGAGAAGCAGCCTGCCCGGTATAATACTTTCTTTTTACCATATAAATGTATGAGGAGGCTTGTGTAGCTCAAGTGAATCCTGCTGCCATTAAAGGACTTTTGCCTGTTACTGTTTACCATATAAATGTGTGAGGAGGCTTGTGTAGCTCAAGTGAATCCTGCTGCCATTAAAGGACTCTTGCCTGTTACTGTTTACCATATAAATGTGTGAGGAGGCTTGTGTAGCTCAAGTGAATCCTGCTGCCTGAGGAGGCTTGTGTAGCTCAAGTGAATCCTGCTGCCATTAAAGGACTTTTGCCTGTTGCAGTTTGTCATATAAATGTGTGAGGAGTCTCGTGGAGCTCAAGAGTAGCCCTGCTGACGTTGAAGGACCCTATCTTGTTTGGAGGTCGTGAGTACTAATTCAGGGTCGCTCCCTGTTGAATTGCCACATTAAATCCAAATGGAATTACTGTACTGCTGACTGTTTAACTAATTTTTCTTTTCTCTGTGTGAAAGGGCCCCTACCAGCTGCCACGGTTTGGACTAGCCACTAGAGCTTGGGTACCCAGGGACAGTAACTGGTAGGGATAGGCCTGTGCACAGAGCCATAGGTAGACGAGTAAAGTGATAAGCTAATTAACCTGATTTCCCCCTGTCCTTGTTAAATCCCCCTAAATAAATCAGAGCTGCTTGTTTCAGCAAAGTTATACTGCCTGAGGTATTTGTCTATGTTAAAGTATTGTACTGTGATTGTTGCACTGTATCTTCTTATTTTACAGGGGGTCCCAGTGCCTGAACCAGTCCTGGGGGTAAGTGTATACTGTGAAGGTAATTCTGATATACTGTGTGGGCCACTAGTGGGAAGAAAGGGGGGTTGCAGTGTCCCAGAGGGCTGTGACCAAGTTAGTTTAACTATTGCAAACCCTGACCTCTGGGTGGAGGCACCCGCCATCGGATCCAGGCCCTCAACCTGTTAGTGGCAAATCAGGCAGGGGTAGTAGCCCCTGGGATAGCGCCATCTAGGGGTTACATCTTGGAGGCTCACCGCTGGGATTGTGTGTCCTCTAGTGGCCATATTTACAAACCACTGTTAAAAAAAAAATAAATGGGTACCCCGACAGAAGTGGCTGTGCACCGGCTGGTGGAGTGGTGTGCTGGGAGGAGATCGACCCCAAATGCTATGCTTATCCTGGACATCCCTGGGTATCAATACGGACACTGTACAGGAGTACTTTCCAAGGTGGCAGGTTTACAAAATCCTGTGGTGGTGGGTCAGCATGCTAATCTGCTCACCCACACTTTCCTGGCCCTAGTAGACTTTAAGGATCCCATAGATAGCTCCAAAGTGCCACAGACCATTATCCCAGAGGGAGCCCTCACTGCTTGGAGAGTGATAACTAAGGACAGTAAAGATCCGGGGAGGAATGAGCCCCCACCACTATCTGAAACGTTTGAGGAGAAATTTGCTAAATGGTTGCTGGGGGAAGGGAAAACTGTGGAGGACTTGAAGAAACTATTCTTGCCACCTGGGGGTGTTCCTCCCCCAACACCCTCTCCCGCTCCAGTACCCGTAATGGTGGCTGAACCAATGCAGACTCCTATTTCTGCACCTGCCATTAGTCACGACTCTTACCGAAGGTTGAGGATCTTCTCTGGCACCCTCCCCACCCCCCAAGGGGAGGATGACTGGGAGACCTGGATAGACTATATTGACCCCCAAGTGCTAGAATGGCAATGCTCGGAAGCTGAAAAGTGAAAGAGGGTTAGTGAGAGCCTCCGAGGTCCTGCCCTGGCTACCATCCGTGCTAGACGGGCCAGCAACCCTGAAGCGACTGCACAGGCCTATCTTGAGGCCTTGGAGAATGTGTATGGGAGCCCAGATTCTGATGAGAACCTATGATGGAGAGTAAGAAATGCACAACAGTACCAAGGGGAGTTGTTGTCTGTGTATGTATCTCGGCTGGAAAAATTGTTGCAAGAATGCCTCAGAAAGGGTAGTTTGCCTGCGATTGAGCTGGACCGAACCAGGCTGGACAGGATCCTTAAGTCTGCCCCCTTCTGAGAACTGCTGTTGCTTCAGTTACGCCTGGCAAATCAACTGGAATCCCCACCCTCCTATGATGAGTTAATGAGAGAAATTCGAGGAGTTGAGAAAAGGCGACCTCGGGAGGGACCTGCACTAATAGCTGAGGCTCGACCCGATTGACTGAGGGTGACCCATCAAGTGAAGTTCAGGGGCAGAGGTTGGCAGTCAATGAGTGCTCTGACAAGGAAAAGATATGCCACAATGGGGCGAACTGTTGAGAGAGGGCCGGGAATTCAAAAACAGTCCCTTTATGAAGGCCACACCTGCAAGTACGGGCCCTGACCTATATCCGACTGCATCTGCTATGGGGGTGGGGGTACCCACCCATGTATCTCCTGCTGATAACGGTTCCAAACTCGATTCCTTGACCATGGAAGTGGAGAAACTGACGAGTTGTCTCCTAATGCTTATCACGCCGCAGACAGAGATGGCACCCAGGTTTCCAGTTAGTAGTACCCCGGCCCTGGCTCCCAGTGTGGCGCTTCGGCCAGCTCAAACTCCAGAAAGTATGTTTTGCTATAATTGTGGAAGGATGGGCACATGAAAGGGAATGCCGGTCCCAAAAGACACTGACAAAGTTGCATATAGGCTACAAGGAGGCTTCGAGAACAAATCAGTGGTTAAGAGGTGCAGAAATGATCCCAGTGAGGGCACCAAAATGCTAACTCACGTCCTTTTGTGGCAAGGTCAGTTGTCCAGGCCCCCTACCGCCTCTCCAGACTGGTCCAGAATAGTGGGTCCCTCCATGGAGACCACTGTAAAGGTGAATGGAGTGTCTACAAGAGCTGTATTAGACAGTGGCTCCCAAGTGACGATTATGTTCTAGGATTGGTATCAGAAGCATTTGTCAGATGTACCCTTACAACCATTAGAAGGACTGCATGTATGGGGTTAAGTGAGAAGGCCTACCCTATTCGGGTATATCCGATTTGACTGTCTTTCCCCACCTCCGTGGCTGGAGTGGCGAACAAGTAGAGACCCTAGCATTAGTGTGTCCCCCACTGGACTGTATGATGGTGTCCCTTTATTGATTGGAACAAATGCTCATATGTTGGAAGGCTAGCACAGTTGTGTTATGAAAACAGGGTCAAAGACTAGTACAGCTTTAAGAGTTCCGGCTTAATTAAGAAGGCCTATGAGGCACAGAGAGATGCTGAAAAATAGAACCAGAGGAACCGGTCAGAATTGTATGGAAGAAGGATCCTGAGTCTCTGATCCTGGCGCCAAATGCCCAGTGTACCTTACGGAGAGGTCCATATCAGAAAGGATGTTAAGAATAAAATATTAATGTTGGATGCACCAGACGATGGAAAATTGCCAGAGGGACTGCTGGTCAAGCTTAGTATTTTGCCGCTAGAGCCCATGCTTATGCCAGAAGGGTAATGGTCCAAGTTCATAATGTGTCTGAAAGAGACATTCGAGTAAATAGAGGTTGCATCCTGGCTAATGTGCATTGTGCAGACACTGCAGTGCTACCCAGCAGCAAGAGTTCAAGGAGAATGACAGAGTAATGCCTGACTTGTTTGATTTCGACTCCCGTTGCAGCTGAATGGAAAGTGAGGATCAGTGAGAGTTTGCCCAGAGAGACCAGGTGTTTTCTTTAAAGGAATGGGACATAGGATGCATGCAAGGAGCTGAGCACAATATCCGGCTGCATGACGAAGACCATTTAGTGAGAGGTCTCGAGCCTGGCACCTGCTGACATAGATGATGTGAGGCGGCATCTGCAAGAGATGTTAGCTGCTGGTGTAATACAAGAATCCAGAAACCCTTATTCTTCCCCCATTGTGGTAGTGAGGAAAAAGAATGGGACAGTAAGGATGTGCGTGGATTATCGCACCTTAAACCGGCGGACTGTCCCTGATCAGTACACAATGCCTCGCATTCAGGATGCTTTGGACTGCCTAAACAGGAGCAAGTGGTTTTCTGTGTTGGATCTCCACAGTGGGTACTACCAGATCCCGATGGCCCCAGAGGACCGTGAGAAGACAGCCTTTATCTGTCCGCTTGGCTTCTATGAATTCATGAGGATGCCTCAAGGGTTTTCAGGTGCCCCAGCCACTTTTCAACGATTGATGGAGTGTGCAGTGGGGACATGAACTTACTAGAGTGCCTGGTATACCTAGATGATGTTATTGTGTTTGGCAGCTCACTGGAGGAACATGAGAGCAGATTATTTAAGGTATTGGACCGACTGGAGGACTTTGTTAAACTGTCCATTGATATGTATCAATTCTTTCAAACATCAGTAAAGTATGTGGGACACATAGTATCCACCGAGGGAATAGAGACCGACCCAAGTAAAGATGAGGCCTTGACCACCTGGCCACAGCCCAAAAATCTAAAAGAACTGCAAAGATTCCTGGGATTCTGTGGTTATTATCGGCGTTTCATCAAGGACTATTCAAGAGTGATCCACCCTTTACTTAACCTTACTCAAGGGTATCCCCCAGCCCACAAAAAATACCAAAAGTCAGCGTCCCTCAAGACTGAAAGAGTGTATTTTCGTCCGAGGTGAAATATTTGGGGCCGCTGGACTCTGATTGTGAGACTGCTTTTCATGAGATCATATATCAACTTACCCATGCTCCAGTGCTGGCCCTATGCCGATCCAAGAAAACTTTACGTCCTGCACACTGATGCTAGCTTGCAAGGGTTGGGGCTGTGTTGTACCAAGAGCACGACAATGGCCTGAGACCAGTGGCCTTTGCCAGTAGAAGCCTGACCCCATCTGAAAGAACTATCCTGTACATAAGTTAGAGTTCCTAACTTTGAAGTGAGCTATTGTTGACCAATTCCATGAGTACTTGTATGGGGCTAAAATACTAGTAAACTGACAATAATCCTTTGACCTATGTGCAGACCTCAGCTAAGTTGAATGCCACTGGCCATAGGTGGCTTTCTGCATTATCTACATACGACTACTCTCGAATACCGAGCAGGTCTGAACCACATAGATGCTGATGCTCTCTCCCGGAGGCCTGTTCCCAGAATGATTGGGTCAGATTGGCAGAACCTGACATTGGGCACTCTGCGGAAGTTTGACAGGGAGGAACAATGTCCACGGCGCTAGTGGACTGCATGGTGGATTGCTTGGGACCCTCTGAAAATTGCATACCTGCTGCTTATTGCCACTTTTCTGCAATAGACATTGGTGCACTGCCCCAGCTGGACAATGACAGTATTCGGCGGGCTCAGTCCTGCGATCCCATGATCAAATCAGCTTTAGAAGCCCTCTGTGCAGGAAAAGATGTGTCCAAATTACGCTCCACTGATTTGAGAACTACACTGTTATACAAAGAAGGTCCTAAGTTGAAACTGATCAATAAACTGTTATACAGAGAAACAGTAGACAGAGGGGGACAAGTAGACAAACAACAACTAGTGCTGCCCACTGCCTTTCGAGACTCAGTATTGAGGTCCTTGCACAACCACATGGGGCACCTTGGTATAGACAGAACACTTGACTTGGTGAGATCCAGATTCTATTGGCCTAAGATGGGGACTGATGTGGAGCAACACATTCAAACTTGTAGTCGCTGCTACAGAGGAAAGCTTTGCCCCAGAGGGCTGCCTCTTGTTAACATCACCACCAGTGCACCCATGGAGCTGGTCTGTATTGATTTTCTGAGTTTGGAGTCAGATCAAAGAAATATCAGTAATGTGCTGGTGGTCACTGACCATTTCACGAGATATGCCCAAGCTTTCCCACCAAAGACCAGAAAGCATCCACTTTGGCCAAAGTACTTGAAAACTTTTTGTTCACTATGGGGCTCCACAAAGAATCCATTCTGATCAAGGAAGAGACTTTGAGAGTCGTCTGATCAAAGAGATGCTTTCTCTGTGGGAGTGCAGTCCAGAACCACTCCTTACCACCCCCAGGGGACCCACAGCCTGAGCGTTTCAACCACACTTTGCTAGATATGCTAGGCACCCTGCACCCAAAGGACAAGCCTAGATGGAGCCAACAAATTAGCACCCTGGTACATGCTTATAACTGCACCAAAGTGATGCCACTGGGTTCTCCCCTACCGCCTGATGTTTGGGAGAAAGCTCGACTACCAGTAGATGTGTGTTTTGGGGTCTCTCCTGATGGGGTTCAAGCTGACAACTATTTACAGTATGTGCAAAGTTAAAGGCCCAGCTAACTCATGCATACCAACTGGCTCAAACCATGGCTGCCAAAGAAATCTGGCCAACAAAGAAAGGTATGATAAAAAGGTGAAAGCACAGGAACTCCAGGAGGGAGATCGGGTATTGCTAAGAAATCTGGGACTGCATGGCAAACACAAGATTGCTGACAGATGGCACCATCTCCCTCACATTGTAGTGGGCAAACTAGATGATCTGCCAGTGTACAAAGTAAGGCCTGAGAATAATTCAAAAGATGTAAAAACAATGCATAGAAATCATTTACTGCCCATTGGACAAATCTTGATTGAGTCTGAGCCCCCAGAAGATGCCCCCTCTGGACCAGTGACTAGAGCTGCTGCTAAGAAAAGATCTAGAAAGTCTGCACCTACAGAAGCAGAGTTAAAGTGTTCCCCTCCACAAGTCCCAGTTGAGCATGACTGTCAGTCCATACCAGAAGAAAGTGAGAGTGACTTTGAATACTATCCTTCTTACGAACTGAGTCAATTGTTTCGGGGCAATCCCCTAGTCAATACTGGAGACGAAGCTGGGCCTTCTGGACTGTCTAAGCCCCCAGTTTCGTCCCTGGAGCCAATGCTCCCAGAAAGTGAAGTGCAAAGCATCAGATCAGATGAAATGGAATCTTTGTGCATGGTTGAACTGTTTGAGCTTTCAGGGGAGGACAATGATGGACTGGGGCAGACTGGTGATACACCAGAACAAGAAGAGTATTTTGAGTGCCCTGACAGTCCACTGCCAGTGTCCGAAAGCTCTCCATGCGAGCCAAATGTTGTGGACTCAGAGACTGTAACTCCTGGAGCTGAAAGTGCCCCAAGTTCTAGCCTCTCTACCCCCCATGGAGACTCCCCTGACATGTGACGACAATGCTGAAAATGAGGCTCAGAGTGCAGAAACTGTAACAGTTCCCCCTGGAAAGACTGGTCGAGCTGTAAAGCCTGTGGTGCACCTCAGTTATGATTCCCTTGGGAGGCCTGTGGATTTGCCTCTCAATGTTGTCCATAAAGGAGTGTATGTGTCCCCGAGCTCATTGCCCAAACTGAGCATCAGTGCTAACTCCAAGTTACTTGTGTTGTCCTCTAAGTATGGTGCCCTTGCCCCGTCCAGCCCCAGGGTAACTGATAGGGAAGGGCCCCCTCTCTTCAGGTTTCATGTACAAGAGGTAATAACTTGAGTTATGGTACAATGTGTGTGTAATACTGTGTAAAGAGTGACGTACTGCAACGTTTCAGAAATGTGTTCCTGGTAAAGTGATATACTGACTGATGATTACATGTGTGAGCATAATGCCAATGTATATGGTTGCAATTGAAACTTATGGGGGTACTTGCTTGACGCTGACGTCAAGCTTTCCCGGCCAGGAAGGGTGTAACCCCCCTGCAAATGGGGGTTCCCAAAAGACTTCCAGGAGCTTGCTTGATTGCTTCGAGCCTGAATGGTGTTTGGCATTTAAGCCATTTATCTGTGAGTGTTTTTAGAGCCTCTGGTACTGTCTTTAAGAGCTGTCTGCTTGCAGACATAATTAGTTGTATGGGGGACTGTGTGTTTCTCTGTTTGAGTACCACCGAGCTGCTGCCAGTCACTCCATTTTTGCAGTCACTAGGAGTGCAAAGGGAACCTATCTGAAAGATGTAACTGTTTGCTAGAAATCATTTAGAGTAATAATACAGTTTGTCTAACCTGCTTTCTTTGGAGTCAGAACAGTGTTTGCCTAGTTCCCCATTCTAGTTTTGAACTGCTGAACTGGACCAATCAGTGTGGGTTAAGGTAGCCAAAATGGTGCCTTGGACGAATCAGAACTTGGACTCGTAATCTGAGCCAGCCACAAGAGGATTGTATGGGCAGTGACTCTGGGAGATGTAGTTTGGACTTGAGTGCCTTTTTGGACCAAGGGGCAGTCTATTGTGAGTGACAGCCAATCCAGCCAAGAACTGGGAGGAACTCAAAGGAAGTGCCCGGTTTTGTCTACTGGAGTTTTCAGTTGAGCTCTGGCAGTGAAGAGGAAGGAGCCCTGTGCTTTTCAGTGTGCAGTTTTAGTCTGAAACGTGTAAGGCCCAGAGTTCGGTCTGCAGCTTGTGTAACTGCTTGTTAGGACTGAATCCGTCCTGTGAAGAGAATCAAAGGATATCTGAAGAGTAGAAACCAGGCTCACCCTGTAGAAGACTGGAGAAATTGCTGAATTGCGCTCGGTCTGTCAGGAACTGAATCTGCTGTGTGTTCTCCCGGGTATTGTGCAGTAATTGCGATTGGGATAGAGAAGCAGCCTGCCTGGTATAGTACTTTCTTTTTACCATATAAATGTGTGAGGAGGCTTGTGTAGCTCAAGTGAATCCTGCTGCCATTAAAGGACTTTTGCCTGTTACTGTTTACCATATAAATGTGTGAGGAGGCTTGTGTAGCTCAAGTGAATCCTGCTGCCATTAAAGGACTTTTGCCTGTTACTGTTTACCATATAAATGTGTGAGGAGGCTTGTGTAGCTCAAGTGAATCCTGCTGCCATTAAAGGACTTTTGCCTGTTGCAGTTTGTCATATAAATGTGTGAGGAGTCTCGTGGAGCTTAAGAGTAGCCCTGCTGACGTTGAAGGACCCTATCTTGTTTGGAGGTCGTGAGTACTAATTCAGGGTCGCTCTCTGTTGAATTGCCACATTAAATTCAAATGGAATTACTGTACTGCTGACTGTTTAACTAATTTTTCTTTTCTCTGTGTGAAAGGGCCCCTACCAGCTGCCACGCGGTTTAGACTAGCCACTAGGGCTTGGGTACCCAGGACAGTAACTGGTAGGATTAGGCCTAATGCACAGAGCCATAGATAGATGAGTAAAGTGATAAGCTAATTAACCTGATTTCCCCTGTCCTTGTTAAATCCCCCTAAATAAATCAGAGCTGCTTGTTTCAGCAAAGTTATACTGCCTGAGGTATTTGTCTATGTTAAAGTATTGTACTGTGATTGTTGCACTGTATCTTCTTATTTTACAGGTGGTCCCAGTACCTGAACCAGTCCTGGGGGTAAGTGTATACTGTGAAGGTAATTCTGATATACTGTGTGGGCCACTAGTGGGAAGAAAGGGGGGTTGCAGTGTCCCAGAGGACTGTGACCAAGTTAGTTTAACTATTGCAAACCCTGACCTCTGGGTGGAGGCACCGCCATCGGATCCAGGCCCCTCAACCTGTTAGTGGCAAATCAGGCAGGGGTAGTAGCCCCTGGGATAGCGCCATCTAGGGGTTACACCTACCTTAGACCAATTGCCATAAAAATGTCTTTTAAGCATTTGGGACCTGAGCATTTTAGACATAATTGTGACTCTTGCCTTAGATTCTGTCTAAAATGGTAAAATGAAGAGAATCTAAAAGGCTGTCACTTTCAGCACTTGTGTCCACACAGTGCCCCCTAGTCATGAAAATGTAACTAACATGGAGAGATCAAGTAATGTTAAAATTCTTGGACATCTCCCTCCGTAGAGCCACAGCTTTGTACTGAATTGTAAGCAGTCGGCATAATAACCATGTGGAAACTGTTGCCTAGCTGGGGTCACTCACGTTGTATGTTGGCACTGTGTATAAAATTGGCTCCACACCGCCTCAGATTTTTCTCCTGCCTTCAGCTGCTTTTCTGATTGTGGAGAATGCCTGCTTCAATTTGGGTCAGTATTATTTCTCATTTCTTTATTTGATCTCCTTACAAAGTTATTACACGCTGTCATTGCTTCCCCTGAAAAGGCTTTCACTTTTTCACTTTTGTTGGTGCAGTATAAAGATATAATGAGATAACGCCTGTAAAACCGCACCATATGTCAGTTTCAGTCAGACCTTGAGGAGATGTTGCTGAAAGGTGCACTTCTCAGCTGTGTGCCAGCTTACAGATCCACCCTACAGTATGTAAAAATTGTATAGCCTCCAACAGCTTTTTCTAAAAGATTTTACAAGTGTCTGAATCCTCTTGTTCTCTCCTGTGAAGCAATCTTGCCCCTCCTGGGGTTTGAATTTAGTGCTCTCCCAGCTCATGCAAGAATTTTATCTGTCACTGGTTTTATGTGACTCAAAATTCCTGACATGGAAAGTTGTCCCTTGGTTGCCAGAGGAGTCTGTGAGCTTAAGACTCGTGCCATTCTACCAGACATTTTAATTTTCCACACGAACAGGATTGTCCTTGGGATCCATTTGAAATTTTTCTCCAAAGTGGTGACTGAAATCCATCTAAATTGGTCTGTTTCTCTGCCTGTATTCTCCTTGGGCCTCTTGAAAATGAAAGAGAGTCACAGCTTCATAACTTGGATGTAAAAAGGGCTCCCAGTTACTACTTTAATAGAACTGAGGTCATTAAGGGTGACGATAACTCAGTCATTTGTCATACACAGTCAAGGTGCTAGGGGTCACCCAGCAGCTACATTAAAAAGACTATTTGGCAGTGGTTGGTATCTTGCATTTCTCAGTGGTACACTAAAGCTGGAAAAGAGCCTCCCTCTGGGCTTTAGGCTCATTTTGCTAGAAGTTCAGCTACTTCCATAGCAGCTGCCAGGAACTCTTTACTAGAAGTCAGGCTGCAACGTGGCTGTTGATCTCCACCTTCATATTCCATTACTGTACTAAAGCAGCAGTACTAGATAAAACAAGCATTTGTCAATGCTGAATGTTGGCTTGCTGGCATTGGCATTGGTACTGCAGGAGTTAGAGAGATGCATTATAGGAATGGCAGTGAAGTATTGAACTAACACCAACCCCCCTGCCCCGCAGAGACTGAAAGGGGTTGAGGTTGTGCCTTTGGGTCGTTGGCCATAACGCTTATGCCATTCCACCTCACCCTGCAGACAGCAACAGGTGTTGTGGTATGCTTTTGGGTCTTCGGCCCTTACGCTCACCCCATTCCAAAAGGAAATAAGCTGAGATAGGTACAATATAGGAGAATGGGGTGAACATTAGGGTCGAAGACCCCAAGGCACACCTCCATGCCTGTCAGTGGCTGCAGGGTGGGAGTGGGGATGGAATGCCATAAGCATTACGGCCAGTGAACCCAAGTCACACCCCTGATGCCTGTCAGGCTCTACAGGGTGGGGTGTTATGGTTGGAAACCCTAACGCCCCAGGTGTTTGTTGGTATTTTGCCTCCAGATTTTCATCATGGGCTTTTTAGGATCCCACTTCATGAACAGTGTCACTATTATTTCGTTACTCAATCCTGAAAGGTGATTTCGCACCATTCAGGACCACAGGTACAGAAACACATTTCGGCAGGATGTAAAAAATGTCAACTTTACTGTTCATGAGAAAGTATGAAAAGGCAATGTTGAAAACCTGGAGTGAAAATATTAAAAACTGGAGAAGTTACGAACATGCATAGAAACTGCAATGCATGCTCATAACACAGTCATTGTTTGAATGTTTTCACCAGATTTGCAACATGGGCTTTTTGGAACCTCCCCTCAAGAACGTTGGCACTGTCATTTCTTTAATCGGTCCTGAAAGGTGATTCCATGCAGCAACAGCAAAATCAGCTTTCGGGACAGAGAAACAAAATGACAGTGCAGGTGTTCACGAGGTGTGGTCCCAAGAACCCCATGTTGAAAATTTGGGGCCAGAATTTTAAAAAAATGGCTGAGGTAGCAACCTAAATTGAACTCCCCTCCCCATTGACTTACATTATAAGGCTTACCTTCAATTCTTCATTAAAAAAAAAAAAAAACTAAAGATTGCAAGAAAAAATTATTTACAAATATGGAAATGGGAATGATGGCGGCATGTTTCCAGCCAAAAAGCAGAATTTCGATAATCACTTCCTGATTATACAGTGCTGCTGCTTTAATGTGCACTCTGGAAGAGATGCTAGGTTTGGGCATCTGTTCTTCTAAACCAATTCCCTAAGTAAATCTAGTTCCAATCTTCAAGTGGTACTGCCGAGAGTCTGCTTAAATTAGTAAACAGATGAAAACATTGATGTTAGAAAAAAAAGTTAACTTCTTTAGTTCCTCTAATCAATGATTTCCTTTGATTACCCACTACCTTCCCTACCTCAACTCTTAGGATAGATATAGGATCTTCAGATATTGGGAGGGCTTTAAGCCCGAGGTTCAGTGGGCGGAGCAACAATGTCACTCTTCCATCGACCTCAAACATGTCACTCATCCTGGACTCTCCGAGGATTCGTTTTCATTGCGGCCGAAGGTGCTGCTCCTCTCCCCTACATTCCTGTCTTGGCATCCGCTGCTTAGCCCTGTTCCTGCCTTCTGTCTCCCGACTTGCTCCTCCTGCTGCCTCTGACCAAGACTGTATCTTTTCAATCCCCTGTTGTGCCTGCATTTTGTGGTGCTCTGCCACTGGAGCTAGCTTTCTACGGCCATAGCTTCTAACCCCATGCCGCGTCATGCACTGGCCATTTTGTATTCCCCTCTTTGCCTGTTTTCATCTCTGGTGTTTCCCCACCCCACCCCACCCCACATCCCTTGTTTTTCCTGTTTCACGATTCGGTGTCTGCCACCTTTCTCCTGTTCTCGCTCCTGAGGATCCTCGCTAGCCCCCCACCCCAAGCTGCGCTTCCCTCTTCCGGCACCCTCGGGCCTTTCCACTGGCAGTATCAGTCGGTGGCTATGCTCTGCCTTCCCAGCATCTTGACTCCTCTGTTCGGGCTGCTGCCCCTCTCGGTGCTCTGCATCTTCTGTGCTTCACTGCCTGGCCCTTCTTCTTCTCTGATGAGCCACCTGCCAGTCATCTACTTCTCTTTTTCCGTGGCCCTCACATTCTCCGCTACTTCTTCTAGCCTCCCTCATAGTATTTCATCCGGTTCTCCCTCTGCGACTTGGTATTTCCACCACTTCTGTGCTGGCTGCAGCACTCCTACGGTTCCATCTGTGTGTGGCAGCACTCCGATTTTAGCAGTGTACCTTTGTCATTCCTTAGGGACGTCATTCGTACCATCTACGTCAGCTTCTTCTCTGGGTGCTATGGGAACTATTGTCTGCCCGTCTCAGTGTGTGACATTGTTAGTCGCATTAGGTCATTCGCAGTTCCTCCCCATCTGGGTCGATGTTATGTTTAGTTTCTGGTTTTCTTTTTCATGTTGTTTCCCTGCTTTTTTCTAGGTCCTCCCATGCCTTTCTGACATGTGAACTTCAGGATTTGACTGGACGTGGCAGGTATGTTACATGCCATGCCTTGCCTCCCATAGAACTTTTTTTTTTTTTTTTACTTTGTGCACTGCTTATGTGGTAGCATTGGGGGTCTTCTTCTCAAGGCGGGTCATATTGCTCCTGGGTTTCTCTCCATGTCTCTCTGGGTTTCAGTGCAAGCGGGTGTTATTCTGCCTGGATTAGGTCCCGGGTGTTACAGCTCGTCCTTGATCTCCAAATCTAACCCTGTTGCAGCCTCTTGCACTGCATCATTCCTGCCACTGTGCTACCCTCAAGCATCTGTTTGTTTTGTGATTTGCTGCACTTACTCCTGTTGCTCGGGCTGTTTATGTACGAACACCCGCCCTCTTCACTCCTGTTGGTCTAAAGCAGTCATTCGCTTCTCCACTTCGCCCTCTAACTTCTAACTCCATGCCTGCGTATTGCTAACCTCTTGGGTTGTCGCTCATAACTCTGTCTGGACACGGAGCACTCAACTTCTACTCTGATCTCCCTGCAACTGCTGCCCCCTGCTGAGGGCCAACTGGATTCTACCCATCATTACTCATTAGTTCCTGTCTCCGCTGCTGTGCTCTGTGCATTCTCCTGGCCCTCCGTCCAGCCTCTCCGGTCTCTGATATCACCCCTTTGACCTCCCTACCATCCTTTGTCCTTTCATACCTCCCTTTCCTGTACCTGCTACCAGCCTCCCTTCATCCTCGTACCTCATTAGTTTCCTACTTTGGCTTCCTTGTCCTAGTGCATTTTCTGGTGCCAGCCATCCTGGCTTCAATCCATCATTATATTTCCTATGCTTCCTATTTTTACCTTTCTCGTCCTGGTGCCTTTTCTCCTCCCCCTCTGATTCCATCTGACCTACATTTGATATTTCTTTTGAGCATACCGATCACACTTCACATGCCACCTCATTGATCCGAAGCCCTCCTGCCCATGTCTTAGGTCCCTGGATCCAGTCCTCATTACCCATTTCTTATCTCATCGAGCCTCCCTTCCTGGATACATTCTGTCATCAGCTGTTATGGATTTATTTCAGTCGTGGTTTCACTCCTTATCATCCGACTTGCTCGCATTCCACCATATCTCGCCTCAACCTGCTCATCTCTTTCAATCACTCCATCAACATGCCTTGGCTGCCTCCCTCTAGCATGCAGCATCAGTCTCCTTGATTCAGCCCTGTCTCCATTCCTGGCCATGCTTTCCTGTCCATCGCCCCTTGCTATGGACTGGCTGGAGGCTATCCACTATCATTCACGTTTCTTTCACATTTATTTCCAAATCTTCCTTATTTCGAGGAGCCTACTTCATCACATTGCTCTTTTCATTCCGGCTCTACCTCCTTTCATGAAGTCTGTTTGGTCACATTGCTCCATCAGATGCATCACCCCTCTAGTTCTTATATCCTCTGGTCCCAGACATGCCTTCTTGGCCTTGAAGTATATCTCCTTTCGAGGAGCCTCATTACTTGCATCGCTCTATTGCATACTCTGATCTCTCCTCACCCACACATCCGGATCTACTCATTCATTGCGCATGTTCATGCCTTATCAGTCTCAATGTCTACTTCCTCACCTTGCTCAACCTTTCAATTGATCTTCTGCTCCCTGCTTCAGGTTTCATGCCGCCCCAACTGGCGGTGGATGCAATCCCGGCTCCTCCGGCCCCTGCATGGCTCAAAATGCTCTTAGCGCGCTAACTCAATTACTCCCAGATTTACTTTGCATATCTCCGGTGTTTTGCATGGCTCTTGTTCCCTCTGTGGACTATGCCTTGGTCATCCAGTCCTCATGTACTTCCATTGGCTCTGAGCTCCATTTATTTCTGCCTCTCTTTCCTCTTCCACTACTCCAGCTTCAGCGTGCCCTCATTCTGCTCCCTCTCCTTGGTTCTTTCAGCAAACTCAGCTGTCCTGGTTTCAATCCGGTCTTGGCTTCTATCGCATCGTGCCACAATTTCTCCATTCCTTTGCTTTGCCATACCTATCCTCTGGCCTTCCATGGCTGACTCCATCTGATCTTCCATCGACCTGGACCTCCGTGCCACCTCATCCAGTTTGCTTTCCTGCCCCCTTGAGGAACCTTCTCCTTCACGGAGTCCACTTGCTCCATGTCGTCCACTGTTGATGATCCTTCATTTCCTTAGCCCATTGGCTCAGTGATGCTTGGCCTCGACATGCTCATCTCATTCACTACCTCTCTAGGCATGCCTTTACATGGTTTGCTGCCAAGTCTGCGCCATTCCATTGCTCCGCCTAACCGTGCCTATCCCGGATAGTGTACTGCATAATTCGACTCACCCCAGTGCAGTTCTCCTCTTGCATCGGCTAGGTCCTATGCTACCCTATTGACATCCCTACTGTCCTTCATCATTTCATGCCTCGCTTTCCAGTACCTGCATTCATGGCGTCAGTCTCTCATCGTACCTCATCCATTCATGTTCCCTTCCTCAGTCTAGCGATTATTTTCATCCTGCCTGTCGTGTATTCTTTCCATTCTTGGTTTCCCTCCTCATCGTACTTCATCAGATTTGACTCCCCTTGATTGTTGTCCTGTACTTGCCTTCTGGTTCGCAGATCCTCTGGTTCCTGCTGTGCTTTCTTGGCCTTGGTGTCCATCTCCTTTTGGGGAGTTTCATTGTTCGTCTCGCTCCCTGGTGCCTGATACCTTTGTTCAAGTTCTGTTCCTGTTCATTCCCGTCTCCTCTCTTTCCAGTTTCATACCTACTCTTCAGGATTCCCTCATCATCAGCTTCCCCAGCTCTTTACTTCCCTTGTCATCATACTTTGTCCAATTTTGCTCACTCCCCATCGTGTCTCATCCAGTTTTGATCCTCGGTTGCTTCCCCCCGAGTTGCCTTTGGTTCCTGATCTCCCTTCCTGGCCTTGGACTCTACCCCTTTTTAAGGTGCCTCATTGGTGTACTTCCTTCATGCCAGTTTCATTTTTGGTTCTTTCCTATCTCCTCCTCTTCCAGTCTACTTCCAGCTATCCAGGCTTCTCTCCTCTCTTGGCCTGCTTTCGACATTCTTGTTTGGGCATACCTATCATAATTACTATGCCACCTATCAGCTACGACCATCCTGCTCAGCGCATTGAGTTCATAATTCCAATCATATCGAGTTCATGAATCCAGTCATCTTTCACTCAGCATTACTTCAAAGCTCATCCATTTACATCGCTTACTCTAACATTCCTGTCATTCATACCATTCTACCTCATCGACTACAACCTCAGGGTCCAATTGTTCAGGGTCTAATCATTTACATTGCATAATCAAGAATGCCTATTCAACCTCAGTGTTTGCTCACTTGCATAGCTGTATCAAACGCATTGCTCCATTAAGCCAGTCTACTATACTATTGGTCTTCTCATTGACTCATCTGGAATATCCTCATGAGCACATCTGGATACCCCTTGCTGCTTTGACTCATAAATGGATTTACTCCCCTCCTATCCTTGCTTCCAGATCTACTATATCACATTGACTACTCGAGTATACTCTTCTTAGTTCCAACAAGGTTCATTTAGTTTCATTGTTCCCTCGAGCATTCCATCATCGACTCTGATGCTACTTATTGACCACGACAACAAGATTTAATTATTCTCATCGCATAATCATGCCTTATCAACCTCAATTTCTACTTCCTCACCTCACTCAATCAATCATACCTATTATAGATCTTATGCTACCTCATTGACCCGCTGACCTCCTGCAGTGATCATCACCATCAGTATTAATCTTGCCTGATGTTCGCATTCGATCTGCACACAGCCTCATGTTCCATCTTTGATCTGTGCTTTCTTTTAGGGATCTTCTGTATTCCATCATCATCCTTACTACGCATCCCTCTAGTTACCTAACCCTTTCTTTTAAAAATATACTTCCGCAATTCAAACATTGTCAGCCTGGAGTAAAGGCAACCTAGGCCTTGGATCCCCAGAGGTTTCCTCCTCAAAGGGGGATTTTCCTCTCCTCCGTGCCAATGGTCATAATATTAGTTAGAGTTAGTGATTTTCTTCTTATTAGTTAGTTAGGTTCCGCTGTTGAACGAAGGTGGATGGTGGCTCGGCTTTCCCCTCTCTCCTTAGGAAGTTAGCCCTTCTCGCCATAGAATTCATCCATTATCCTCACCTCTTCAATACTCAGAATTTTTGGGTATTCTTTTTGGGCTTCTTCCTAACCTACCTTTAGCCAACACATTCATTCCCAGCACCTGTGGGGGGGACCCTCCTCTAGGGTTCCTTGCGTCGTACCCCTACAGGGTGGTATATCCCACGGATAGAGAGGCAGAAAGCCACAAATGTAATCAAGTTACTCAAGCATTATCAATTATCTTATCCAGTTGTGTAAGCACATTGAATGGGAGGGCTTTAAGCCCGAGGTTCAATGGGCGGAGCAACAACGTCACTCCTCCATCGACCCCAATTACGACTCTCATCCTGGACTCTCCAAGGATTTGTTTTTGTTACCTACCATCCACCCCTCCTCCTCCAGCGGCTTGTCTCTCTTACCCGTGGGCTTCTTTCTAACCTACCTTTAGCTGAAGCATTCATTCCCTGCACCTGCAGGGGAGGAACCCTCCTTTAGGGTTCCTTGCATCGTGCTCCTACAGGGTGGTATATCCCATGGATAGAGTAGTGGAAAGCCACAAATATAATCAAGTTACTCAAGCATTATCACATATCTTATCCAGTTGTGTAAGCACATTGAAATGTAGGATTAGTTATGTTTACTACAGATATGGAGTGTTTGTTCTTGTTATGAAAATCTTTATTCTTTTTTTTTTATTTTTGTTTAACGTATGTGTTCTATTCTGCACTAAATAGGTTGTTTTTATTAGAGGTTCTTTTTAGGCCCTCTGGTCTTTACTACACGATCTGGCAGTTGAGGCTCAGGGGTCACACAATCAGTGCTTGGATTGGTTCACACTACTTTGAATGTCCCAAGGCAGAAAGCATGGGCAGAGCGCACATGCAGGCTATCTGCTTAAAGTGGTAACTGGATGAAAATATTGATTAGAATAACTATAGTCACAAGGTCGGTAAAGTTTTGTACTTCTGTCATATTTTGCTGTTGGCAAAAACAAAACTAGCTGCTCAATGATACCAATTTCAGGCTTATTGCAAGGACAGGATTTGTTTTAAAAATTGATCTCCTTGTATAGGAAAATGGGTGCTCTATGCACGTAATATGCATCTGGAGAAATGTTTGCCAAGAGAAGCTAGGATTCATGAGTAGATCCTTGTTATGCACTAGATGGGGCAGACCTAGAATTTTTTTCAAGGGGTGGCACTCTTCCTGAAAATACTATGTCCCTATTTTAAGTTAACATGACTGTGGAGATTTTGTAGAACTGTACATTCCCTGGAAGCCTATGACTGCGAAATTCTTTTGAGCTATATTTTATCTTTTTATTTTACTCCTGTATGAAAGTGGAAGGGATCATAATTTTGTCCCTACAAGGTAGCCAGCTGATCCCTTCTCTTCCCGATTGCTCAGATCCACCCCCCCCCGCTCAGACATGTAATGATGTGTGCCGAGGGAAAGCATAGGAGTGTGTTCCATTAAAGTCAATGGGGGTCACTTTTAAGTCTGTTTTTTCACATAAAAATGGCCAGTTGGAGATTAATGAAAGGGAACAGCGTGAAAGACAACCCTTGTTAGTCGAGCAGTGCTCTTCATTAATCTCAAACTGGCAATTTTATGTAGAAAAGACTTAAAAGTGACACCATTGATCTTAATGGGTGCACTCACCTCTCCTGGGCACATGTCATTACATGTCTGGCGTGGAACGGATCTGTAATCAGAAATGAAAGGATCATCTGGCTACATTGCAGGGGCCAAATTATGACCCCTTCCACTTTCATACAAGACTAGAATAAAAAGATAAAATATAACTCAAAAGAATTTTGCCTGGGGAAGGCCCAGTGGTGCTGGAGGTTGAGGCACTGGTTGCTACTCCTAACACCACGCCGATGACTTGGGTTTGGGAATGAGCCTGGACTGCCGGGGATTGGCAGGGGTGAGGAAGGATCAAGTATCTAGAGGACTGCTCTCTTCTCTCGGGGGTTGTCGTCCCACTCGTTGACTGCCCTGTGGTGGTGACTGTCGGGCAGCATGTACTGGCATCTCTACATCAGTGGGGAGGGGGGAGGGAGTAAAAGGAGGAAAAAGGGAGCTGGCAGACTCCATGATGGCCCCGTGTCCCTGAGCCATCCCCAGATTCTGAATTTTGCTCTGGAGGCAGTGAGATGGCCGGCACTCTCCTCTCTGGCCTCGCTGTGGGGGAACTCGAGGTGTCGACATGAGCAGGGACATGTGGGGCCAGGGGATGAGTCCCTCCAAGGGAGGGCCATAGCCACCCGCCAGACTCCGGGCACAAAAATAAAAATAATTAAAAAGAATTTTGCCGGCATAGGCTTCCAGGGAATATAAATGTTACTCCAATATAATAAACTCCCACAGTCACTTTAAGATTAGGCTAGAACAGGTACTTTTTCTGGTCTAAGGGGGTAGTGGGTGCTACTGTGCTACACAGCTGGATCCACACCGCTGCTATCCAAAGGGAGTGAGAGACAAGCACCATGACCTCCCAATAACAGATTATTTGAAAGAGTAAATATGCAACTGCTCTTAAACCTGCCAAGCTAGGCTGCATAGTGGCCCAGTAGAAGCAAGTTGCACTTCTGTGCCAGTGACCTAGGGTCAGGAGGAGACTCTGGGAGTCAGACTCAGAGCATTCTGGGAAGGGGAGGGGTGCAGCATGAGCCAACCAGTGAGAGGGTGATGTTGAGCTCCACCCTTGCAAGAAGTGGTACATGTGCTGTATCATGCAAAGCTGCCAAGATAGGTGGCCCAGTATTGGGGAGGTGGGTGGAGGAAAAAAAGGAGGGGGGCATACTTTACTCACCCATCAATAGATTAACCTGGCTTGGTATCAGTCAGTTCACTTCTCCTTCTGCCTCTCCTCCCTCCCACCTTCTCAGCACAGTCCTGAAAACAGGAACTATTTCCTAGTCCTCCCTACCAAGCAACAATAGCAAAGAAATAAATAAATGTTCCTGCAGGGGGTATGGAAGTCATTCTGACATGTGCCGAGTTCTCCTTTTGTCATAAAAATTGTCTTAATATGGATACAGGCTTACAGTACCTTGAACTGGTAATGTTTCCTTATTTTATTTTCAAAAATCAGGGAATTTATTATATATTGCAAGTGAGCAGGCATAAGAAATGCTGTAAATTACTGTTCGGCTACTACCGCAAATCCCTCTTCTAAGAAGCCAGCATGGTTTGGTAAATGTATTTGAAACCACAAGAGCTCTGAAGAAGACATGCATGTGGCAGTATAGTGTAGCGGATTGAGTAACAAGCTGTGAATGAGCTTGCTACATGCAGCAGACCTGAGTTTGATTCCCACAACCTCCACTTGCTGCATACTGTGTAACTCCGAGCAAGTCACTTAACCTCCCAGTGCACCCAGGTCCCCCCTGAAATCAGGCACTTGTGCCTAGTAGCTTGTACTCTGCAGAAAAATGCACCACCAACAGAAATTCCTTTTAGGTGCTTTAAGTGACAAAAGGTTTCCAGACCAGAAGCACTGGGGCTTGTGTGGACATCTGTCTGTCCATCGATGCACTGACTTGCTTTCAAATTGCAATAAAGCACTTAAAAGGAATTTCTGTTGGTGGTGCATTTTTCTGCAGAGCGCATGCAACTGTGGAGTGGTTGGAACTTTTTCTGGGCTTGGCTAGCATCTACCTGCACTTCATCATGCCAGATATTCGCGGTTATACCTCTTGAAACTGAACTTGTGTCTAGTGGGCCTTACCTGGTTACCAAAGAATGACTGAATGAATTAATGAATGGATAGATAAATAAATCTGCATGTTGAAACATTAGCCAGTACTGCACGTGTGGTTTTGTGCATGCTCACCAAACACTCCTGGCTGCTTGGTGGAGGGCTCACTGGTAATGTCTAAACAGAGATTTACAGCATTTCTTGTCGGCTAACTTCTGAAGTAGCATCAGTTCTTGTGGTTTTGAAATATAAAATAAAGAAGTCTGACCAGTTCAAGGAAAACCTGCTCTTCTATTAAATGACTACTTTTGCTAATTGGAAGAGTGCAGTACAAATATCTGTTACAGTAGCTTGCCAGACCTAGTGCGATTTGTATCCTCAGTGCATGCACCTTGGACAAGCTTCAGCCCCATGGGAGCTGTATAAATAAATGTTCCTCCTCCTCCTCCTCCCACAATAGCTTTGACAGTGGGGCCCTTTGATGTCAGTTTGGGTCATTTGGCGTTGTCCATACAGTTTTTTAAATGTTTAATACTCAGAGTAAAGTTCCGTGAAGAATGGATATATTTTTGATACCTGTGTTTCAGCCCCAAGATCAGATAGAAGTTGGTGAAGATGGATTTAAGCAGTATGATGGTAAGACAGTTTCCTGACTATAAAGGTGGTAGGGAGCTATTTTGGGGCACAAAATAAATGCTGTTCCTTACTAGCAATATCTTGCTATGTCAGACTTGAACCTTTTTAATTTTACATTTTTTATTTTGGTGTGTATCACATTTAACATGCTGTATGGTATACTAATCACTGTACTACTAACCTTTCACACATTTGTAAATGTCTTATTCATATTTTCTTAATCTGTATTTTATTTCGCTTTTAAGCAGTATGATGTTATTACTGCCTTGGATATGGAGGCAATGATGAGTACCATATATGCTTGGATTGAAAACCCAGTTAAGTTTGAGCGATCTCATGGCATAAACAACACTTTGGACGCTGAAATTTCACCAGACCCGAAAGACAAAAAGGAGTGCATTCATGTTCTTCTTGTAGAGGGCTTTCTACTTTACACATACAGGTAACACTGAGCACACAGAGACGGGGGAGGGAGAAACAAAGAGAGAGATATTTCACTGGGGGAGAAGGGAGTAGAACAGCAGGAGTGTGGAGGCCACAAAACTTCCCTGTAAAGATTTCCAGGATATACAGTACCCAGAATGCAGAGCATTTTGTTCTTGCTGGGTTAGGTGAGGCAAGGGCGTGACAAAAGCTGGTTGAGACAGCAGATAAAATATCCAGCTGCCACTGGGCTCAGGGCCAAGGCTAGAGGGTGAATGTCAAGCATTTAAAGACTGAAGAGAAACTTGAGTCACTGAATGCAGGATAGCCGTTTTTAACTTCTAGTAACCCCTGATGATTCCATCAAAGCAGCCTGAAAGATTGCAAGCAATAGAAATATAAACCCCAGGTTCATATCCCACCACAGCCGCTGATGGACAGATTTTGTTCCATCCAGTTGAGCTGTCTGATCCAGTGCATTTCAACATAAACACTGTTTTTCTGACAACACAAAAGCGTGTATAAAATATTACAGTACGCACCTGTATGTGTACTATAGTAGGTGCAGAATTATTTCCTTGCATAGAGTACTAGAGAAAAAAATTATTTATATAATGGGATGAGTTTGTAAAGTGTGTGATAAATATTATTTTGTTACATTTGCGATTTCAGTGCAATGCACAATACAATACTAACATACTAACATACTATTTGCCAGCAGATTAGGCCTTATGGTCTATCGAGTCTGCTCGAACCTTAGATCCTTAGTTGGGTGCCGAGACCCTCCCATCCCTTGTGCTCCAGAAACCCCTATCATCCATCCCCACCCCCCTGGGACAGGCCATCATCTGATACATCCACTTTCTGTGTCTGTCCCACCCTCTCTTGAAGCCCTCCACTGTGGATCTCTGAACCAGCTCACCAGGCAGTGCATTCCAAGGGTCCACCACCCTCTCAGTGAAAACCTCCTCCTCTTTTTCCCCTCACCCTTCCACCTTCCAACTTCAAATCCATGCCCTCTGGTGGTACCTCCCTGCTTTAGTCTAAAAGATCCCTCCATGTTTAGCCTATTTATTCCCTTGAGGTACTTGAGACCTCAATCATGTCCCCCGTCTCCTCTCCTCCAATGAAAACAGAGCTCCTCAAGTCTGTCCTCATATGTCAAATCCCTAGCCCTCGTATCCTTTGTTGCCCTCCTCTGTACCCTCTCCAGGAGCTGTATGTCCTCTTCAAGTGTGGTCTCAGTACTGTACACAGTACTCAAGGTGTGGTCTAACCATTCCATTGTACAATGGCAGAATCACTTCCTTGCTCCTAGAGGTGATCCCCCTTACGATGCATCCCAACATCCTGTTTGCCTTGCTAGCCGCTCTCCTGCACTGCTCAGAGTAATTCATACATGCATCCACCATGACTCCTAGGTCTTTTTCCCCTATTGAGGCCTCCAGCGCCTCCCCTCCCAGGGTGTACCTGTGTTTAGGGTTTCCCCGACCAAGATGCAACACCTTGCACTTGGTGATATTGAAATTTAATTTCCAGGTGTGAGCCCAGCTTTGCAGGGTGTCCAGGTCCCCTTGCAGGGCCAACCTCCCCTCTTCTCCCTCAACTACTGCTCCCATCTTGGAGTCATCCACGAAGAGACTCATTTCACACCCTATACCCTCCCTGATGTCCGATATGTATGCATTAAACAGGATCGGACCCAGGACCGAGCCCTGTGGTACCCCACTACCAACCTCTCTAGGGTTCGAGAGCTCCCCACAGACCACTACTCTCTGGGTGCGTCCAGCTAGCCAGTTTTCAATCCATCTGACCATCAAAGGGCCTACTCTAACCCCATCAGTTTCTCCACCAGACCATTGTGGGGACAGAGTCAAGCCTTGCTGAAGTCCAAGAATAATACATCCACAGGCTTTCCCTGTCCAGTTCTGATGTTACCCATTGTAGAACTCCACAAGGTTGGTTTGACATGATCTGCCTGGCACAAACCCATGTTGCCGACTATCCAGACCTCCCACCTCCTCCAAGTACACCCCCAATCGTTCCTTTAGTATATTCTCCATTAATTTTCCCACCACCGAGGTCAAACTGATGGGTCTATAGGTACCTGGTACTTCCCTCAACCCCCCTTTATGGATTGGCACCACATGTGCCTCTAGCCAATCCCTATGTACCTTCCCTGCCTCAAGTGACCTGTTGAAGAGCTCCACCAGGGGTGCAGCCAGTATGTCCACCAATTCCCATAGTACTCTCAGATGAATGCCATCCGGCCCAGGAGATTTGTCTTTCTTTAGGGCCTTGAGGGCTAACCACACCCTTTTGGTGGAGATAGCATCATCCATCCCCTCCACCTTACTGGCCTTTTTACCCTTACTCAGATGTGACACCCCTTGGGTACCTCTCCCTCCCTCTTGCTCCATTTCTGTTGCTCCCCTGATCCCACTTACTGCCGCTTCTATCCCCTTCGTGCCTTGCTTTGTAGATATCCCATCCCCCTCCCTAGTGAACACAGAGGCAAAGTACTTGTTAAATACCTCTGCCTGGTCCCTCACCTCTTCCACCCACCCTCCTTCTGATCTCAATCTGCTGAGATGGCCGTTAGTTTTTCTCCGCTCCCCAATGTACCAGAAGAACCCTTTTCCCTCTATGTATCCCCTGTGCCAGCCGCTGCTCTTTACTGGACTTAGCTCCCCTCACCATACAGGTGACTTTTCTAGATGCAGGCTGGTACATTTCCTTATCCCTATCCCCTCTTGTTGTTTTATATTTTTTGAAGGCCATCTTCTTTTCTCTGACTGCTACCTGTACCTCACTGGACCACCAGCATGGTTTATGTGACCTTGCTCCCTTACGTTTCAACTTAGCGCAGATCCTGACTGCCTCATGAAGTCCCCGTTTTATGACCTCCCATCTCCTTTCCACACTTGTCATTGAGGTAATCCCCTTCAAGTGATCATAGAAACATAGAAACATAGAATTTGACGGTAGATAAGGACCGCTTGGCCCACCCAGTCTGCCCATTTCCCTACCTAATGGATAAGCTGCAGATCCTAGTTAACCAGCAGCCTACTTCTTCCTACCCCCACCCCCCAGAACTGCCTTATGACTATCCCATGCATGTTTGAATTCCACCACTGATTTTGACTCCACAACCTCCTCCGGAAGGCCGTTCCATGCATCCACAACCCTCTCTGTAAAAAAATACTTCCTTAAATTACCTCTGAGCCGCCCCCCCTCTATTTTCAAATTGTGCCCTCTTGTTCTTGTACACCTCTTTTTTTGAAAGATGCTACCCTCTTGGACTTTGTTGATTCCCTTGAGGTACTTGAACGTTTCTATCATGTCCCCCCTCTCCCTTCTTTCCTCGAGGCTATACATATTAAGCTCTCAAGTCTCTCTTCATATGTCTTCCGGTGCAGACCCTGCACCATTTTAGTTGCCCTCCTCTGGACAGCTTCCATCCTGTCTATGTCTTTGCGGAGATTGGGTCTCAGAACTGCACACAATACTCCAGATGGGGTCTCACCAGCTGTCTGTACAGAGGATAATAACTTCCTGTTTTCTACTGGTGATGCCTCTCCCTATGCATCCCAGTATCCCCCCAGCCCTCCTTGCTGCCCTCTCACATTGCTTGCCCATCTT
Organism: Neoceratodus forsteri; assembly: GCA_016271365.2. Classification (NCBI taxonomy): domain Eukaryota; kingdom Metazoa; phylum Chordata; order Ceratodontiformes; family Ceratodontidae; genus Neoceratodus; species Neoceratodus forsteri. The sequence goes on from CM028129.1 coordinate 697,706,277, forward strand.
TAGGTCATCTGATATGACTACCCCCAGGTCCCTTTCCATTTTTGTTGTTGTTAGTATCTCACCCCCCATTGTGTACTCTTCCCCTGGGTTTTTGTTTCCCAGGTGCATTACCTTGCACTTCTTAGCATTGAATCTAAGCTGCCATACATTTGACCATTCCTCTAACCTTGCCAAGTCCCTTCTCATCCTTTCCACCCCACCCTGTGCATCAACTCTGTTGCAGATCTTAGTGTCATCTGCAAAGAGACATACTTTTCCTTCCAGTCCTACTGCAATGTCGATTATAAAGACATTGAAGAGGACCGGTCCTAATACTGAACCCTGCGGTACCCCACTAGTAACCCTCCTTTCTTCTGAGTGGACTCCATTTACTATTACTCTCTGTGTCCTATTCTCCAGCCAATTCTTTACCCAGGCTGTCATCTTGGGACCCACTCCCAGGCTGGCTAACTTGCATATTAATCTTTTGTGGGACTGTGTCAAATGCCTTGTTAAAGTCTAGGTAGGCCATGTCCACAGCCCTCCCTGATCTACTACTTTGGTCACCCAGTCAAAGAAATCTATCAGATTTGTCTGGCATGACCTTCCACTGTGAATCCATGCTGCCTAGGGTCCTGTGCCCTCTGGCCTCTAGATACTCGACAATTCTTTCCTTTAGAAGTGATTCCATCATTTTCCCTATCACTGAGGTTAAACTAACAGGTCTATAGTTTCCTGCTTCTGCCTTGCTCCCACTTTTGTGAAGGGAATCACATCTGCCCTCCTCCAGTCCTCGGGTACCACCCCATCCTCCCATGATTTGTTAAAGGGTAGTCAGTGGTGTCACTAGTTCTACCCTTAGTTCTTTTAATCTGGGATGACACCCTTGAGAATATTTCCCATGCCCATAAAGTCTGCCCCCTGAAGTCCACTGCCAGTGTCCTAGATCTCCCCCTCCCCCATGCTTATTTGAAACCAGACAGTATTGTGGTCACTCCCAGTCAGGGGTCCTGTACAACCATGTCCCTTACCAGATCCTCATCTGCCAGAACCACATCCAGGACATGCCCTCCCTTGTGGGCTCCATCACATGCTGTGTTGAGAAACATCCTGGAAGCCACCCAGCAGCCTCTGCTCCTTGGCCACCTTAGAGGACATGGTTCCCAGTTTGTACCTGGCATATTAGGTCCCCATCAACACCACTTTTCCCTTTTGGTCCACACTGGGCAATGATGTTGTCCAGCAAACCATCCTCTAGAACATCACTCATCCCAGGGGCCTATATACTTCACCCAGCTTGACCTTATCTCCTGCTGGGGATCGTGGAGTGACCCATAAGGCCTCCACGTTTCCCTCTGCCTCTTCTACCTAGCAATTTCTGTAATCTCTAATGAACACATAGCCACTCCACCCCTCTGCCCTCCTTTCTATCCTTCCTAAGCATAGTGTACCCCATATGTTTAGGTCCCAGTCATGGTTTTTGTTGGCCCACGTCCCATGACCACCGCCACATCCACCCCCTCGAATAGCATGGCCTGGAACTCTGGCAACTTGTTTCCCAAGCTCCTGGCATTTACTAACACCAACCCCCCATCCTGATCCTCTTTGTCGAACCCCACCCAGATTCCTTATACTTCCATCCTCCCTCTGCTCTCCTGATACCTCCACCCCCAGTCTGTTTTCCCCCTCCTCCTCTTGGGCTTGAAGGCTACTCCCCTCATCTGGAGGAGAAGGCTTCTGGTCAGCCCCTCCCTTATCCCTTCCCCCCCTCACAAATTTAAATACATAATGGCAAACTTGGGCACAGTGAATAAACTGAATATAACATGGATTTTGTTGCAGATAAATGTTTCTGTCATATTATGAATGAACGTGCTGACTACACTCATGGCTTCACTTTACTTTGCTATTTGTGATGTCAGATGGTCCATTCATTTAGTCGTAAAGACACATTTTCTTATCTGCAGCCAACCAGTGTCATATCCTCTGTGTAATACATGGATTGCTGTTATGGACAAGCCATTTCATAAAAATGTTAATTAATTGCTCTGAAATCATAAATTTGCAACAACTCTGACATCACAGCTATGAATTATGACTTTTTTTTTACAATGTACTAGTTCTAGTATTGTAATATTATAAAAGACGAATAACCTCAATAATTGTATTCTGACTTATGTGCAAAAAGATGTAATTCACTAATGTGACATCAGATCCGTGAATAATGACTTACTTGACAAACTAGCCACAATTAACTAATTTCATCACATCAGTAAGTAATAGTGACTTGCCTACCAATCAGAATGCTCAATGGTTCTGTTTTGAGAGCATCTGCATGTTATTAATAAAAATGGGACATAAGTGACTAGGAAATGAGTCCATCTTGAAGTGCTGGTAATATTTCATAAACCACTCCGGTTTTGCATTTGTGGTTTCTGATGTCACCAGAAACCCTCAATGGAATTATTTCCTTATCATAGTTCTGATATCACACCAATGTAATATCTGAGTTATGTTGTTGCACTGATGTCATCTTAAAGGGTGGTAGATGCCTGGAACAAACTGCCAGAAGAAGTGATGGAGACTAAAACAGTTGGGGGGGGGGGGGCTTCAAGCATGCATGAGACAGACATAGGGGTATATTAGAAAAGAGGGAGGTAGGGGGAGGGTCGTTGGAGACCAGATAGGGCCTGCAGAGGTGGAAAAGTAGGGAACACTTTGACAGACTGGGTGGGCCAAGTGATCTTTTTATTTATTTGTTTTTTTAATTTGTCTTTGGTAACCAGGTAAGGCCCACTATGCACAAGTGTCTGTTTTCAGGGTCGACCTGGGAGCACTGGAGAGGTTAAGTGACTTGCTCAGAGTCATACAGTATGCAAATGAAGGTTGTGGGAAACAAACCCAGGCCTGCTGAATGCACAAGACTCATTCACAGCTCACTTCTCTATCCTTTGGGCTATACTGCCAGTCCCAACAGAGTCTTTCTTAATTTCAGATTTTCTTCTGATGGATTCTATGCTTCTAAGTTCTGGAGCCCAGTTCACAGTCAGTCTTGCAGTTTTGGGGTGTAATGACACATTGTACCACCACCACAAACTGCCACATACAGAGCCCTGACTTCTAGATACATAGACAAGACAGCGGAAAAAGGTCTGTTGGCCCATGCATTCTGCCTACCCTACCTAACTACTTGGCACTGGTGCCAGTGGGCATCCCTGTCCTTGGTTTCTGCTCACCTTTTCTAACTAACCACATATGCCTGTCCCATCCCTGCTTGAAACTGTTAACGGATCTGGACTGTACCACTTCCTCTGGCAGCTCATTCCACTTGTCCACCACTCTTTCTGTGAAAAAGTGCTCACAGACATCTCTCTTGAATCTCCCCCTTGGAGTTAAGTGTGTTCTTTCTTGTCCCTGTATTTGAAGTCAAGGAGGAAAGTTCCTTGGAATCCACAGAATTTATCCCGTGTACTTACTTGTATGAGTCATGTCGCCCCTATCCCACCTTTCCTCAGTGGTGTACACGTTCATGTCCTGCAGCCTCTTCTTGTATGTCTTGACCCCAGTCCATGGAGTATCTTGGTTGCCCTGCACTGTACTGCTTCCACCTTGCCACAGTCTCTCTTCAGGTGTGAAATCCAGTACCTTGTGCAGCATTCCAGGTGCGGTCCCATCACTGCCCTGTACATTGGAAGGTTCACCTCCTGACTTCTACTGCTTATCCCCATCACTGTGCAATGCAGCATCCTGTTTGCCTTACCTACAGCTCTATTACAGTGTGCCAGTGTTACAGTTTACTTGGCTGACATGGCGTAGGGTTTCCAGATTTTGGATCACCAAAAAGAGGTCTACCCCACCCCCATGCCCTCAGCCACCCCTCCCCCTCACGCCCTCGGCCACACACAGCCCGCATCTTCAGCCAACCCCCCATGCCCTCAGCCACACACACACACACACACACGTGCCCTCAGCCACACCCAGGATGGATTACAAATGCAGCTCTGTGCCCTTAAATCAGTGGTGGCACTGCAGACCAGTCCTACCTTCACCGCTCCACCCTCTCAGGTCAGATTTTCAACACCGCTATTAGCTGATTTTGGGTCCACTGCAGGACTGGAACTTGTCTTGACAGCACACAGAAGTTGAACAGAAACTACAGGCAGGATGACAAATCACCATCAGACCCAGCAATCATCATAAAGATAGAGGGCAGAAATAAAAAAACAAAAACAACAACAACAAAAAAAAAACACCACTACAGAGCAATAACAACAAGCAACTTAGTCCTTAACAACAACACCCCCCCCCACCACCACCACCAAGTCAGTGATGTTACATTCATTTTGGTCTGGATTTGAGGTAGGAGGGTGTCAGTCCCACTCACTCAGTTGACTCAGTCAGGACAGAGTCAGGAGGACAATCGATCGGTACTCACCCCAGCAGCTGCTGGTGCTCACACTGGGGATCAAGCTCGGTTTGCCCAGGAGTCAAGATAGGTCTTCCAGTCCTGGGCGTCAGGCAGGTGGGGGTCTGCTCACTCCTTTGCTTGAGTTGAGATTGGATTTGCATGGGTTGAACAAGAAAGAAATGACAGCAAATAAAAAATATTTCACTGGTCTGTGCTCCTCACAAACTGTTTTCTGGCCACACAGGCAACAGGCTGCTCATTCAGCAAATCCCGCGTGTGGGTCAAACCTTAGGAAGACTTTCATGCGCAGTAGGGCGCATAACATGACAGAATGATTAACAGAAATTCATCAGAACACAGTTCAAGGTTTTTTTTTTTTACCCACACAGACTTCTGATCGGCTGCCTGCCCCGGTTGCCATGGTAACAAACAACAGACTCTGTCACTGAAATGACAGAAGTGGAGCCATGGAGTCAGAAGCCCAAAACCTGGACAAAAGAGCACTGCAGAGAAAATCTGCCTGGACCGAAAATCCTCAGCTGCAAAAGAGGATATGTTCGGGTAAAAGAGGATGTCTGGTTACCCCAGCCATGGGTGGAGTCTCCCCCAGGTGGATAAATCACAGTGCAAACATTTGCAACCAAATGCTGGTAGGCACAAACATGTTTTTTGCCCACTAACATTCTGCTGTGTGTCACTCATGGAAGTCTGGGTATGGCATAGTGGTCACGTTGATGCTACCACTTCTGTCTCACCTCATCTGCTGAACCCTTACTTTTTAGGCGACTTATAGGCCATTCCAAACTTCATTTCTGGTCCCTCACTAGTCTTCCCTGGTGGTCCAGTGTCCCCCTCCACCAGCTCCCCAGGCTGCCAGACCTCTGTTGCCCAGTGGAACTCAACCCCCCTCCCTGGCTCCACTACCCCATACGCTGGCTTATGTCTTTTGGCCCCTCAGTCTGGTCCTTCACCATATTTGTCTCCCGCTGTCTTATGCCTGCACCACCCTAAAGAACTTCATGTAACAGTTCTTCAGGCTGTGTGGTGCTGAAGCATATGACTATGTAACTGTGAAGGGAGGGGCTTGCAATCCCACTGTGTATATCACACTAGTGAAGTTATGACAGTGACACAAAGTGGTCATTGCAGCCACATTGAACAACTCAGTTGCAACTGTGTATGGGGTCCCCAATATCAATTAAAATGCTATGAAACTGCTTAACTAAAAAAGATAGGTTAGTAACACTGTATTTAAAGGAAAACTACACCCAAAACCTGAAAAAATATATGTTGTGCAGAGTGTTTTAATTTGTATGTGACGTTCTAGTGTTTCCTTCCCTCTGACTGGTATTAGGAGTTTTTCCCAAATTAGCCTGCTAGCTTTATGCTAGTTTTACGACCCTTGGGGATCTCCATACCTGATAGTGTAATTGTATTTCTGGTTCCCACAGTGCATTTTGTCTCATGCGACTGTGATGTAAGGGAGACCCAACATTCAGCACACGCATGCCAAACAAACTAAATATCTTGGAAGCTTTACAAGCTGCACAAAAATTACCAGCAGCAAAGTTTTTCAGGACAGTAAAACCTTTAGGATGAGGGTGGTCACCAAGCTGAATTCTACAGATTTTAAAATATAGCCATCTCTGCTGTTGTGAACTGATTGTAATGCAGTGCTTTCTGCTGGATTTATGGGCGCTGCTACATCACCATTACATGAAACAAGATGCACTGTAGGACAAAGAAATGCAATAAAACTATTTGATATGGTGATCTCCAGGGGTCGTAAAACTACCCTAAAGCTAGCAGGCTAATTTAGGAAAAACTCCTAATACCAGTCAGAGGGAAGGAACACTAGAACTTCACATACAAATTAAAACACTCTGCACAACATATATTATTTCAAGTTTTGGGTGTAGTTTTCCTTTAAATAAATGGCAACAAACTTGTTATAAAATTTATAAAGTAATATGTGAACACTGTATTTGATATTTAAAACTGGTTAGAATATTCATATGTTAATGTCTTCTTTTCTATTTCTCATATTTCTTCTTGCATGATAAAAAGTAATATGGACAGCAGTTTGTCAAGGCTGTAATTCAAGCTCAGGGTTTCCTACGACCTCTTGATAGGCAGCTGTGAAGTGGTGTATTTTAAGTCTATCTGTTATTCTATATATGGCGAGATCATTTGGCCGGGGCACAGAACTGAAATGAGAGCTCTCTGATCTGAATCTCGCAGTAGTTCCACTGGCTCACAGTTTGATCTTGAGCAAGGAGAGAGAGAGATAGAACATTTTCCTGCTAAAAGTTGTACAGTAGTTGGCAACAGTGGGGCAAATCTCATAACATTCCCCAAACATTAGACTTTTAGGGCAGTCTATGAATTATTACTGAAGACATTTGCAGGAAAGCAATTTACCCACTTTGTTTCTGCTGCTTTTCCTGCCATGAAGTCACAAAGTCACAATCCCGTGATTGTGACTTTCAGAATAATTCTTGTGGTGACATGTTGTGATGTCATCAGCAGAGAATTATAACTTCAGTGTAAGAATAAGCAATGTGGACCGATGAAGTTAAAGGGGAAAAAAGATCTTGTTTTAGCTTGAAGTTCTTCAGTGATAAACAGACAGTTCTGAAATTTAAATTTTTGGGAAACTGAATTCTTCTGAAGCCAGCTACGAATTTGATGCTATAACTGGAACAAGCCTTAACGTTCCTGTCCTTGTAGCTATAAAACTGGTTGGCAGTAGGGCCACTCTGAAAATAAGATGTTGCATTGCAAACTTCCCTGAGTAAATCAGTTGCTTAAAAATTGTTAAAAATAAGTATAGAGGCAAGCTGTACCTGTATCTGCAACCTTCTTGAATGGGTTGTCCACGACATGGACCTCTGTCACATCTTGTTAGACAAATGGATTCAAAAAACTGGCAAATAATGGTATATTGAAATTTTGAAATGTTGAGATAAATATCTCAAGGTCTTTTTATGCTGTTGGACTAATATCCCAATTTATATTTTAGATACAAACATTCTGTATGAGTTCTTATTTAACCTATAATGCTTTTCACTAAAAGGCTAGTCACAGATCAGATACACAATGGACCTGTTCCTAGTGTCCTACAGTGAATATAGTAGGTTCAAACAGGAGGACTTATGTGCAGTGCAAGTTCTCAGGGTTTCTAATGCTCCTACGCTTTGCCTATTTTAATGGCATTTAAATCCTCATTGTTAGAGGGACCAGTAGGATATCTTATGCCCTTAGTTTTTTATTCATTACTAGTTGTAAGATAGGTAATTTTTCCTTGGTTAAAAAAATTAAAAAGCATTGAAGTGCTTCTGTTCTATTTGTTACACCACATTTAGGAACAGAGGGCCAAAGTACCCCTCACTAGGGACATCTGATAGAATGGTAAGCATTTCAGCTTACTCTGCTGAGTACCTGGGTTCGTGCCTCAAGTCTGGGCAGCCCCATATTGGACACAGTGCTTATTATGTCTCTGTGCACAGTCTGTTTTCTGTTATGTAGCTTTAGCTTGCTACCGCTCCCTCACTGTATGCCTGCCTTAGGACTCTGCTTAAAAATCTAGTTCGATGTGCCCACCAGATCAAAAATTCTAAAAAAAGAAAACACTAATTCTAGGGACGTGGATATGTTGTTCTATCTACACTTACTGGCAGTGTCCTTCCCCTTTATGAGATGCCAGAAAATCTTCAAGCTGACTCCTCCCACTCACCCAGGTGGTATATCCCTTGGCTCCATGCCATGATGTCTGATCTTCCTTTTCACTGGAAGAAGCAGGTTCCATCCTTACCGCTCATGCGTTGAGTAGGCCCTAGCACTAAAATCTTCGGAGTTACTTCCAAAACTTTAAACTCTTACGAGTTTCTGTCTTCAACTTGATCTTCTATCGCAACTGCAATGATCAATAAGTCCACACCCGGATTTTGCCGGTGCCCATGCGGGCAGAAGATGTCACGTACCTACCCTCATGCCACGTGTGTCTACTGCCTGGGGCCACAGTTACAATACCCAGGTCTTTGACATTTGCCAGTCATTTCATGTGATGGTCCTCGAGGACCGCCTTGCCCACCTTAAGTTGGGCTGCCTGGAAAATGACATCTGCTGATCAAATCTAAAGATTCCCATTGGGTAGTCTCTGTGGCTGCAGGGTCCACCGAGCAGTTGGAACAGCTTACGGCCTTTGAGGAGGAGGAGGCTTGGGCTGCTGCGCAGTCTTCCTTGGCTTCTGCCTTCATTGTGCTCCAATTGGGCTCCACTTTTTCAGACTTCTTCAAGGAGCTATTCCTGTACCTCCCAACTAAGGGGCAGGGCCCTTCTGGTTTGCATAGCTCCCGCTCTGGCAGGGAGTCGAGGAAAGAAAAAGAGAATACTCACCATCGATGTTCCTGGGACCAGGAACATTCTCAGTCTCAGCACTCCCAGGTTTTGATCATGGTCGAAAATACGGCCTTGTCGCAGACTTCACAGAGACCCCATTGGGCCAGCTGGTCAAGATGCTGGCCGATGATGCGGCTGAGATTTTTCTCAACCCTATTGACTGGTTGTCATCCAAAGAGGCTGACAGTTCTCTTTTTAGACTCCCTTCCTGCCTGTGACCTTAGAAATCCGCTGAGCAGAACCCTCCAGTCACTGACCTAGACCACGAGGGGCCGTGGCACTCCCCAGCTCCCTCCAAGATCCTCTGTCGGCACCCCTGGGGTCCGAGGTTTCAATCCTCCTCCTCCTCCAGTGGGTCAAGCAGCTTCTGTCATCATCGGCACTCTCACTCTTGATGCCACGGGAAGTGACGCGGCAGCTATTCTTTGTCTTCATCTTCCTCTGGTGAGAAGAGGCTTTGGCGCAAGTTGCATCAATGCTATGAAGACCTCATGTGGCAACAGTTGGTGCTGGTCAGTCTGAAGCCGACCCCAGCACCCACATCAGCCATCACTTGGCTGTCACCCAACAGGCCAACACCGACTCCCCCTGTGGGGTTGGTTGAGACCGCCCTTCCCCCAGCAGAGCCTGTCAAGACCATCTCAGTTCGGCCAAAGCCTGCCTCTCCACTGATCATGGTGGAGCCACTGCTCAAGCAACTGCCGACCAGTGCGCCGATTAAGGAATCTTGGTCAGCCAAGGGGCTTCCCCATCGGCTGTCGGTCACTCTCACACCTGACTGCCTACGGAGAATTGAAGGTGACTTGGGTGATTGGCCACTTTATGTGGACTCCTCTGAGTCTGAGGATTCCTCACTGCTCTCCAATCTAGTCAACGTGGAGTCTGTGGGGGATCTCTCGACAGAGGAAGGGCCCACTTCCTTTATGGGCATCCTCTGCCTCCTCTGCGAGTCCATGGGGATGAAACTGGAGCCTTTCCCGAAGCCGGCTTGCTGTCCCCTCACAGAGATTCTGGACAAAGGGGACTCTCCAACAGAGGCTTTCCCAGTGACCGAGGCCATTCTCAGCCCAGCCCTGGAGCTTTGGCAGTGGCCTACGTCCTGCCCTGTGCCCTCTGCCTGGATGGCCCACAAATATGCGGTGCCCACTGGTACCCTCTCTGGTTTCATGGAGTACCCCTTGGCTGAGGGGTTGGTGGCCAACTCCATGTTTTGGTGCTCACCAATGCCGAGGATGTCAACAAGCTGCCAGACAAGGAGTCCAAGAAATTGGACCACTCAACTATAAAGGTCAATGCTGCCTCCTTATTTGGCCTCCACCAGGTGAGCTCGGCCATCATGATGGCACACTTCTCCCATGCCCTCTTGGGCTCTTTGGATGAGGGGATTCCTCACTTGCCTGCGGACCTTCAGACCATGGTCAAGCAGGTCCGAGATCAGGGCTGGGCTTGGCCAAGCAGCAACTTCAGATGACTCTGGATCTGGGGCATTCCTGTGCCCACTCAGTGGCAGCTGCAGTTGCCATGCACCGTAGGGCTCGACTGCGGATCTCGACCTTTACGGCAGACACTCAGCACAAGCTGGCGGATTCCATTCCTGGACACCGACCGGTGTAGAGGGTCATCTCCAGCATATTGAGAAGTCCAGTGTCACCTTGGACTCCATAACATCCATACAGAAGGATCCTCCCAAGGGCTCCAGGCAGCAGATGCAAAAGCCCGTTCAGTCCTCCACTCCTGCGGCAAAACCAGCCCAACATCAGCTGGGCCAGTAGGCTCCGTCCTGGTGACCCAGGCCTAAGTCAGTGGCCTCGGTGGTTTGTAAGCCCAGAGGGAAGGGAACTGGTGGCTTCTCAGCCTGGTTCTCCTCCTCCAAGCCTGCTCAGTGATAGGGTGGGCGTGCCACCCTCATACCTATCACACCTCCCCTGGGTCCTCCTGTGGGGGTCTGGCTCTGCCACTTCCTTTCCGCCTGATCTGCTGTCACCACGGACAGGTGGGTTCTGGAAGTGGTGAGTCAGGGTCTGCCTCTGGAATTCAAGCAGTACCCTCTAAGCTGAGCCAGCGCCCCACGGGGGAACTTGGTATTCACAGACCCTCGGTCAGCCGTTCGAGATGACATACTGTAGCTCAGCTCCTCTGCAAGGAAGTCGTGGTCATAGTAGCAGATCCTCCAGAAAATCCAGGGTTTGTCTCCAGGTACTTCCTGGTGCCAAAGTGGATGAAGGAGCTGGTGCCACATTCTAAGGCTGCACAGCCTGAACAAGTTCTTCAGGTCGCGCACCTTCAGGATGGTAACTGTATCTCAGATCATACCATCTCTAGAGCAAGGCATGTGGTTTTGCTCCCTGGATCTTCAGGATGCGTTCTTTCATGTTCCGATCATCCATCCCACTGAAGCTTCCTCTGCTTTTGAGCTGAGAGAACCCTCTACCAGTTCCGGGCCATGCCATTCGGCCTCTCCTCGACACCCAGGATCTTCACCAAATGCATAGTAGTGGTGGCAGCTTACCTGAGGTGCAAAGGGGTCCGGATGTACCCCTACCTGGATAACTAGCTGATTGCAGGTCCCTCCAGGCAGGAGGAGGAGCTGTCCAGGGAAACTAGCACTCCAGACCTGCACCTCCCTTGGCCTCCTGATCAATGAGGCCAAGTCAGAACTCGTGCCCTCACAGGTAATCAGCTTTATTGGGGCAGAGCTCAACTTTTGCCGAGCCAGAGCCCAGCTCCCAATGGATAGGACCGAGATTCTCTCCTCCTTTGCCGGATCATTTTGGGTAGGGAAGTTGTACTTTGCCTGGGACTTCCTGCACCTTCTGAATTACATGGTGGCCTGCACCAACATGGTCCATTGGGCCCATTGTAGTATGCGTAGCCTGCAATGGGAGCAGGCCAGCCAATGGTCTCAGCACAAAGGCTGCTTTGACCAGCTGGTCACTGTGACCCAGAAGATGTGGGACACCCTCCAGTGGTGGCTAGTCTCAGAGCATCTGCAGGAAGGGATTCCGTTTGTCTGCCCTGAGCCAACGGTCATCCTAATGACCGACGCTTCTCTCACGGGCTGGCTTGCCCATCTGGTAGAGCACAGAGTCCTCAGGCTCTGAACCCACAAGGAGTCCCGATGGCACATCGACCTGCTGGAGCTCCTGGCAGTTCAACTGGCACTGACTGCATTCAATCCATATGTTCAGGGTCAAGTGGTCCAAGTCCAGATGGACAACACCACAATCATGTACTACCTCAACAAGCAGGCAGGGTGCACTCCCTGCCTTTGTGCAAGGAAGCTCTCTGTGTATGGACTCTCATACGCAGCCTGAAGGCGGATCTCCTAGCAATCCATATGGCAGGAGCCTCCAGTCAGCTGGCAGATACCATCAGCTGGGTAGGTGAGGCATCTCACGAGTGGTCTGTCCATCTGGGGGTAGTTCACAGTCTGTTCTCACAGTGGGGCACCCCTCAGGTGTACCGGTTTGCCTCCAGGGAGAACGCGGCTGAGGCTGTTCTTTGCCCACCCCCTCAGCAGGGCTCACTGCAGGGGGGGATGCCTTCTTGAGGTCTTGGACCCCAGGCCTCTTCTTTGCCTTCCCTGGACTTCCCTTGATCCATAAGGTGCTGCTCAAGGTCAGGAGGGACAATATGTAGGTGATCCTGGTGGCTCTGGACTGGCCACGTCAGTTTTGGTACCCTAGTTGCCTCAGCAACAGGCTCCCAAGGTGTCTTCCACTACACCCGGACCTGCTCTCCATCAGTCAGGGGAAGGTACTCCACCCGGACCTTCAGTCCCTGCACCGGACAGCCTGGTTCCTGAGTGGCTAGAGTTCCAGGCTTTGGGTCTCTCCGAAGATGTCTTCACCACAGTGAAGGCATCTGAAAAGGAATTGACCAGAAAATGCTATGCCTTCAAATGCAGAAGATTCTACATTTGGTGTAAGGGCAAGTAGTTGGACCCTTTGTTCTGTCCAGTGGCCAGCATTTTGGACTACCTGTGGTCCCTCTCCAAAGGGGGACTTCGATCGATGACTCTTAAGGTGCACCTGGCAGCCATCTCTGCTTAACGTGCATGGGCTGTTCAGCAGTCAGTGATGAAGGAGAAAATGGTCTGGCACTTTTTCAAAGGCTTAGATCACATTTCCCCTCTGGTGCATAAACCATCACCACCGTGGGACTTACTTCTGGTTTTGGCAAAGCTCAAGGGTAAGCCATTTGAACCGATGCACAGGTGTGACATGTCTCACCTGTCATGGTAGACTGCCTTCCTGGTGGCTATCATGTCAGCCAGAAGGATCCATGAGTTCCAGGTGCTTTCGGTGGAGTCCCTTTACCTGGTCTTCCACAGGGACAAGGTTGTCCTGTGCCCCAACCTGAAGTTCCTCCCGAAGGTTGTGCCAGAGTTTCACCTGAATCAGGTGATGACTCTTCCGGTGTTCTTCTTGAATCACACCTCAGATGCCGAACACAGGCTCTATACTCTGGACCTGAGGTGAGCGCTCGCTTATTACAAAGAATGCACAGATGGAGTTCGGGAGAGGTTCACCAACTGTTTGCCACCTACATTGAAGCCGCAGCTGGCAGACCTGAAACCAAGTGGATGACTGGCAGGTGTATCACTTCCTGCATTGATCTTTGCTATAGGTTGGTGGGTAGGGAGCCTCCCATAGGGCTAAAGGCTCATTCCACCCGCCATAGCGCTGCATCAGTGGCTGCTTCTGGGGATGTCCCTATCCAGGAAAACTGCAGGGCTGCTACTTGGAGTCAGCACACACCTTCATTTCCCATTACCACGTTGACCTCGAGTCATGCTGGGATGCTGGTTTTGGGGCCTCAGTTCCCCAATCTCTGTTCCTTAACTAGGGGGTGTGCACCTTGCCTCCCTTCTCCTGGAGAACTGCTAGTAATCTGCCAGTAAGTGTGGATAGAACAAAATATCCACATCCCTAGAAACACAGGTTACTCACCTGTAACAGTAGTTCTAGAAGTGATATATGTTGTCCATCCACACGGACCCACCCAACCTCTCCAGGCTCAGGCACACAACCTCTGCTTCCAGCAGGCAAGATTTGGCATCATGGGGTGGAGCCGAGGGATATACCACCCAGGTGGGTGGGAATAGCCAACTAGCAAACTGCTGTTTTGCCTCTGCCCTTCCCTGATCCTGCGCCTGCTTGACCGTAGTCTGCAGATCAGCCAAGAGATGAGGGATCACCTCATCCAGGGAGCCCATAAGGGCGTGGGAGAAGTGCGCTATCAGTACGGCTGAACTGGCCTGACAGAGACCGAGGGAGGACGCAGCATATACTTAACACCCGGCATAGTCCAGCTTTTTGGACTCTTTGTCAAGGGGCTTGTCCACATCCCTAGTGTTCCCAGAACACCGGAAAATGCTGTCGGTAACCAACCCCTCTGCAGAGGGGTGTTCCGAGAAACTGGACAGAGACCTGGTAAGGACTGCATACTTTCTGGCCATCCTGGCTGAAGGAGCAGGACAAGAAGTTGGCCGCTGCCATAACTCCAAGGCTGGGCCCACAATGGCTTCAGCAACTGGAAAAGCCTCTGTGGGAGAATCCCCTCAGTCCAGTATTTCCATGAGGGGATACTTGGCCTGCTTGGATACAGGCTCGAGCTGCATCCCGGTGGACTCTGAGGTGAGCTGAAGCAGACCCATGAATGATGATGGGCTCTTGTCCATCGACTGCCCCTCCCAGAGGACTCCAGGTCAAGGGGCCTGGAAAACAGGGAGGAGTCATCATCAGACTCCGAGGAGTCTGCGAAGAGCTGCCTAGGGCCTGAGCCACCCTCCACCTGCTGAGGACGGTTGGAAGTGAGGGTGACTGACAACCAGTGGGGCAGTTCCTGACCCGACCGAGAATCCTTGGTCGGAGCCCCTAATTTTGGTTGTGAAGGCGGAGGTTCCACCACAGTCGGTGGGGCAGCTGGTTTCAGCCGAACAACTGGCCCAGGTTTGGGCACCTCGACCACTGTGAGGGGTTGTTTCGGCCTTTCGGGTGACAGCCACTTAATGGCCAGGGAAGGCCACAGCGTCGGCTTGTTCCTGGTCAGAAGGAGCTGCTGCTACATTAAGTCTTGTAGCATCTATGCAATTTGCACCGAAGCCTCTCCTCCAAGGAGGAGGAAGCCGAGGATGAGCGGCAGCGCCGCTTTCCTCTGTGCTGAGACCAAGACCGCTGGTGCCCACAGGATCGGCTGGACCAAGACGAGGTCCGAGACCGAGATGTCAGTGTTTCAAGGGTGGGTCTGGAGAGTGGGAACCTGCTCCCCTCAGCTCAGGAGCCTTGACCAGGGACTCCTGGCATGAGGCAGGCAAGTCCTCGGTTTCACCGGGGGAACCAGTGAAGAAGGGTTGTCGGCTTCACCAGTTGACAGCCTGTTCGATGAGTTGAGAAAATCTCGACCGCGTCGATGGGTGTCTCAGCCGGCTGACCTGATGGGGATACCGTGAAGCCAGCGGCCTTAGCTGCAACCTCAACCGAAGTCGAGTGTCTTCTGTCTGGGGAAGGGGACTTCTCCCGCTCCCATGAACGTTGACAGTGGGACTTACCCTTCGAGTCCTTCTTCTTTGACCAAGTAGAGTGTCCTGAGGGCCCCTCGCCTTTTGTGGAGAGGGATTGGCAAGGCTCCTTAAAAGAAGCTGTGTAGGAGGATCCCAAGGAGAGCGGGATAAATGCCGCGACCGAGGAAGAAGAAGATGCGGCCTGGGCCGCCTCCTCCTCGAGGGTGATCATCTGCTCGAGTTGCTCAGCTGAGCCAGCTGCCATGGAAACTGCTCAATGGGCCTCCTTGGACTTCACTGGCATATAACGTTTCTCGGGGCACCCAAGTTGGAGCCGGGCAGCACGGTCTTCGAGGACGTTTGCCAAAAAAGACTTGCACAACTCACAGGCCTGCAGGTCGTGGTCAAGCCCCAGGCAGTAGACGCCACATGGAGTGCAGATCGGTCCTAGACATCTTCTGCCCACATGAGCACTGCCGAAAACTGGGACTCGATTTGTCCATCGCAGCCGCGAAGGAAGAAGTAGACTGAAGTCTAGAAAACTTTAAAATTATTTTCGGGTGAACCGAAGAGTTTGGATCCAGTCTAGACGCAGAGCGCTAAGGAGGGAACCTGAGTTTCCAAGTGGTAAGCAAGATCTGGCGTCATGAGGCGGAGCTGAGAGTTTTACCACCCGGGTGGGTGGGAGGAGCCAGCTTAAAGACCTTCCAGCAAAATTTAAAGCGGCAAGGAACCTGCCAGACAGTGTGGATGAACAACATATCCATGTCCCTAGAACCTGTGTATCCCAGCTACAACAGGATGTTGTTGTTTGTGTTTTAAAGAATGCCCTAGTTTATTCAACCTTGAAAGTATTTGATGCAAACCAGTTAAGGGTCCTTTATTACTTTTTTTCTTTAGACCTCTTATTGATGTTTTCAACCAACGTTACTTTCTTTCCATTCCATACGAAGAATGCCAGCAGAGGAGGGGGTAAGTTGTATACTTGTGTAATGATTGTTGTCTTGTGCCAGAGCCCTGTGCAAAAGGTTTTTATTTTATGTGGACACCGTAATCGTAATCACTGTGCTGTTTTGTACAGTGATAAGGTAGGAGGAGAGGAGATGGGGGGTAATTATATGTCATGATGTCTGTTGATTCATATTAAAGTCCACAGTTTAAAGTTGGTTCAAGTGCTGTTTGGGGTACTCTTGATTGGATTCCTTTCATACTTGGTGCTTGCAAATCCCTATAAGAATAGCAGTTAGTATATGGTAAAATCAAACCTCTTACCCATGTGAACTCCTTTGTATCCTGGCTGAAGCTGCCACACTCGTTCTTAATTTAAGTACAGTAAAGCGAACACTGCCTCTGCTGTCAGTGGTTAATGCTGTTCTGTGGTCATGCTGCATGTTTGTGTGTGTGCGTGTGTATGTGTGTGTGACTGCCTGTTGGCTTGTATTCTTCTTATCAGAAAGCTGCACGCATCACATTCACAATGTGCTTGGTCACCTGCCAACTGCAATATGAGAAATTCAAGAGTGTTGAGTTGTTACCACAACACAAAAACAGCATATCTTCCAGCTAAGTGGTGAGGGAAAATAAGGGCCTTTTTTCTGTTTACTCAGGTTAGCCTAGCTGAGATTTATTTATTTATTTATTAATTATTGAAAACTGGTGACCGAGATAGGCACACTGAGCCAAGGTTCATTTCCAGATGTGACCTAGGGTGAAGGGTACAAGGAAAACACATACAAGGCAAAGTGCAGTCACTGTAAACAAAACCATATACAGGCAAAATTAACTATCAAAAAGGTAAAATAAACACTATAATTAGGAATTATCTAAGCCAGGGCTAGCTGGCAGGCCACAGGTATGACCTGGGTGCACAGGGGTTCAGATGTCACACACAATCTGACAGGAGGGGGAGGACACAGAACAGACTAGCAAGGACAGGAGCAAGAGGGAGCAAAGTGGAGTGTGTGCAGATGCTTGAGTGATTGATAAGAGAAGGACAGACAAAGTAGGGGTTAGGGAGAGGTTGTTGGCAAGAGGAAGCAGATTGCCCTGCAACAGACTTGGAGTAGGGAATGGAGAAGTTCCATGAGTCCCTACAGCAAAGAGCACAGGAGGTGGTATGGATAGGAGAGAGTGAAGGAAGAAGAGGTAAGGAGGGAGAGATGAAAATCATTATTTAATGAAAGATGCAAGTTGAATGAGGCAGTAGGAGGCAAGAGGTGGTATCAGGAGGTTAGAGTAAAGGAAGCAATGTTGGGAGTATGATGGGGCATTTGACAGATGGCAGAAGGCAGTGTAGAAAGTGTCCAGTCTGGCAGAAGGGAGATGGGGCACCACAGACCATATCTTCTTAGTCAAACACTAGAAACACCATCCTTGTGACTATTTCATAGTGAACTGGGAGTGGCAGGCAATCCTTATAACGAGAAAAGAAAGGATGGCTGGCACTCACAAGCTTGATGTTGGCGCAGTAATGCCACTGGATAATATTACTATGTGGTTCATATATCTTTATTCCAGTAAAGTGCTCAGAATGACAGCAGGGTTAGCAGGTAGTGACTCAGCATTTTACCACTGCGCGGGATGGTTTTGTTATGAGTGGCATCCCCCTCTAGTGGTAACTGTTTATACATTTATTTTTAAAGAGATACTGTGTTATAATAAGTAATTTATTATCAGAATCTAATGCCACCATAGGGAGCTACAAAAATGATAATCCATAAGTTCATAAATACAGTGGAAAAGGCCTTTTGTGAAAAAATAAAAAATACCAGCACATTCTTAGACGACTGGCAATCCAATCCAGCTGGCTTCCAGTTCCATTTCCTAAAATATATGGAAGGCAAGATACATGATGCATGTATACCCAGTGGAAAACAGTCAGACTTACATACAATACAAAAATACAGACAGTAGGCAACCTTGGGTTAATAGTATTATTATGAAATTTACAAGAATGGGGCTACCTCAAATAACCCATTAAATCCTGGCCAGTACCTTGTCCCTATCCAAAGATCCAAAAATACTCCCTTTGTCTTGCCTAGTAGAAGAGCGATGGTGCCCATTGTGATGTAGTAGGTAGCAGGAGGTAAAACTGAGTCAGCAATGGTGTGCCAGCTGTGAAATTAGTCGAAGTACAGGGCAATTTTGGTAAAATGCCTGGAAAGAGTCACTATAATATTGCTTTACTGTGTGGGGCTGGCAATGACACTAGTTCTAATTTAGTGATATCATTGAAAACTCAGCTAAGGCAAAGGTGCCAGCTGCTGGGATGGTTTGGCTGTGACTGGGTATGTTACCATAGGCAGTGTAAGTGTAAGAAATGAAAGGGTATATAGTCGAATTAGGGTGATGTCCCTAACAATAGGGCAGGTAACAGCAGTAATTGAGAGGAATTGACTGGAGTGGCTGGAGAAAAACTTGAGAACAAATGTGCAACCCTGTGGGTGAGATTGCTTTAAAAAGGGCGGTAAGAAATATAGTACAGTATTCCCAGCATACATTTCAATATGTGAACTGACACAGACTGAGGGGAGGTCATTAAAGAAGATAAAGCTCTAGAAGGGACTCAGCAGTCTTGGGAAACACCAGACAATACCGGGAAGGGGAGGAGACAAGGCATCGCCAACCTGGGCTGACCGAACGTGACCAGAGAGGTAGGATCTCAACCAGTTGACAAGTGGAGTAGAAAGACCCACAGCTTTCAGCTTATCTGAAAGGAGGGAACAGGCTACCGTGTCAAAGGCCTTTGCAAGGTCAGTCAAGATGGCAGCAGTTATGTGCCTCCTGTCTCTGCCATTGAGAATGTCAGCGATGCATAGAGGTGAGGAGATGGGGGAGTGTTTTTAGTAGAAGCCAGACTGGAAGAGAGAGAGGAAGTTAGTGGAATAGAGAAGTCTGAAAGCTTCTCTTGAGGTTTGGAGAGTGTAAGGAGAAGGGAGACAGGCTGAAAGCTGCCTGGGGAGGAAGGGTGACTACCTTTGTGGAGAGGGAGGACTTGTCAAACTTCCAAGACAGAGGCACAGAACTGAGGGAGAAAGAAAGGTGAAGTAGGTGGGTGAGCAGGATAGCAATAGCAGAGAAAGAGGTGTGGGGTAGTTTAGGGTCCGATCCATCCAGACTGAGAACTCTGGACAAATAAGGGGACAAAATTTGAAGATGAAGTGGGGACGGCTCAGGGGCAATGTGAGGAAGTGTTTTTTTTTTCACAGAGAGGGTGGTGAACGCATGGAACGGCCTTCTTATGGAGGTCGTGGGGTCAAAAACAGTGGGGGAATTCAACAATGCATGAGACAGGCATAAGGCAATTCTTGTGGGGTGTAGGGAGAAGTAGGCTGTTGGTTAACTAGGATCTACCCTTTGCTTCTCATAACTGTATAATGCTCTGCTCTGTGTTTTGTCATATGTATTTGTTTGTAATGCCTACTGTACTCTCCCAGAGTGTACCTGTCAATAGGCATTTCCTTGTCTAATGTACCTTACCCAATAAACAAAACTCAAATTAATAAAGCGTGACCTTACCAAGATGGCCACTGCTGGCCAGCATCTGTCATGCATGCATGGATAGATGCATAGGAACCCACTCGCTCACGTTTTCCTCTCAGTGATCGCAACTTAGGGAAAACACACCCCTTTTTTCTACCTTACCTTCAGCGAGGGAGGCAAAAGGCATAGCAAGGAGTGTGGCAGCTATAGTGGCCCTATGACGCACCACAACCCAGGTTCCATACTTGACAACAGCCCAAAGAATTTGAGAATTGCTGCTGAGAAATCCTTCTTTCTGCTAAAGAGCAGTTAAAAGGTAAAAAAGCAGCAACAAGTCTGACCTAACACAAAAAAAAAATCAATTAACAGTCACTTGCTATGAAGAAAAGTATCCCACGTGAGCAGGGAACTGTCTGCCAGCTAGGACAGGTTGTAAAAAACTGAGTCTAGGAAAGAAGCATGTCACCTTGCCTCACTCTGACTCTCTCTCTCTCTCTCTCTACTACCTATCCTTAAGCTCACTGGCATCCCTGCAGCGGTCAACCCCTATTGTAAAAGAAATTAATCTGTTACCTCTTCTACTGTCAGTTGCTTGCTCATAGCACTTGCCTGTATACTTTGTACTATTCTGACTGCTGTTTGCTGTGTCATACTTGTTTGCTTTGATCATTATTGTCCTATGTTTTACCTTCTAATGCTGTATTTGTCATTGTACTGCCACTTTTGTAACCTCCTGGGTCATGTCTGAAAATAGTCATTTATTTATTTATTAAAAATTATCAGAAGATATTCCTATGTCTAGAGCACCTACCTGGTAAACAAAAATAAATAAATAAATAAATAAATAAGAGATCTCTCAGACTGTTGACCTGTCCCAGCTAGCAGGGGAGAAGCAAGCAATTAGAGATGTAGGGTATTGGTGGATATCTGCACTTCCAGGGGCTTTAAGACATCCCATACCCTGAAAGGTCTTACTGTACTTAGAAAATGGGTTGGGTAAATTAAAAAAAATCTCTAAAAGAAAAAATACACACAAAATATAATAAATATTGCTTAGAAAATGTAAATAGTCTTTCCTCAGATGGTTTCTACCTGCCAGTCATTTATCTTTCTACACATGCAGTAGAAGGTTTTGTTTCTTTACAGGGAACATTAGAATTCCTCATTATAAATCATGACTTTTTAGCCAACCAGGATTCTTTATTTCTAAACATTCTATTATTTCTAAACTAAAGATTCCAAGTGCTCTTATTACCATAAGAGAGTGTTTCATGCAAATAGTTATACAATTCTAGAGTTCTGAGTTCATTTGGAATAGTCCATATAATAACTGGTGATCCATGTTATCAACCCGTTTTCAAGTATTTTAAAAAGTCGTATCAACCTGCAGGTCGATGCAAAAAAAGTCGTATCAACCCGCGGGTTGATACGACTTTTACAGCCTCACGCCAAGAAGCCTGCAGCACTCGCATTCCAGAGTAAACAGATTCAAAACAATAGGTAACTTACAGATCAGAGAAGTGAAGGAAAAACACTCTTCTTTCCTTTACTGGTAAACACGCTAGCTATACGTTATGTGATGTCAGCATGGGGCGTAGCCTACTAGTATGCTAAGTAGGAGCGCTTGGCCTCGGGTCTCCTCTATAGTGAAAAATTGTAAGAAATTTTTTTTGAACCAGTTATTATATAAAATAAAACATATGTAGGGAGTTGATATGGAGTTTTTTTTACACACCCTCGTTGAAAGTTCATATCACAGTGTGAGAGGTTTATATATTGTCACACACTGAGGGTGCGTAAAAAAATGCAGATCACACACTTTCTTATGTGTTATTTTTTATAATAACTGGTGCTAAGTAAACAAAGATCTGAGCATTTTGTGCTTTCTGTGTTGCTGCTTCACCCTCTGTATGTGCTCCATGGCATGCTGGTCGTTATGACGGCAAGGTGAAGGTTCAACGGCTTCTCCATTGTTTAAAGTTTTTTAAAAAACTGTGAACAGAAGTTTTCGAGTCGGTAAGTACTTTAGCGTGGTATACACAATCCGGCGCGAGACAATACAAACCGTATCAACTCGCAGGTTGATACAACTTTACCGTATCAACTTGCAGGTTGATATGACTTTCTACAGGTCTCAAAAACAGGTTGATATCAGGGGTCACCAGTTATTATATAGAGAATAATGCATATGTAGGTGTGTGATGTGAAGCTCGAGAGGTCCTAGGGAATTGGAACCCCCAAGGTAGCACAACACACTGGTTGAGCATAGAGTTGCCCATCCAGTATTTTTTATAGTGTATAGTCTCAAAGAAATATAGTTTTTTTTTTGTTTGTTTTGAGGAGAAAGAAGCATTTTGCTGCCATTAAAAAGCTCGGTTTCCAGAGCACTTGCATGGTTGCTAGGGAGCAAACGTGCCTACGTCTAGTCTGCAGGTTGCTACTGGTCAGCAGTCACATCTGGGAGGGACTTTAAAAAAAAATAAACATGGTGGCACTATGTCTCGCTAAGCGAGAGGACTGTGAACGGAGGAAATTTCAGACATAAAGTCTTACTTTGTAGTTCTGTAGATATGAGGTATTGTAACTATTCTCAGGTCATGTACCATTTTTTGTGCTATGCGCTTGTATGACTTCTTCTTGTATGTCTTGTGTTCATTGGCCACCTTTGAAAAATCCGCCGCCGTAGTGAAAATGGTGTTAACTGTTTGAATAACGCGAGGTAGCAGCTTCGGCCAAAGGCAGGTGGTTTGATTAGAATGTAGTGCGTGGCCCTCTAGAGCTTTTCCAAATGTTGTTGTACTACACTGTATTACAATCACGTTCCATGACCTTTTGAACTGTGGTACAACAACATTGTGAAAAGCTCTGATTTCTATGCACAACAACACCTTACTATACACTGTAACAGTTTCTACAATATTATGCAAAGTAAGTAAATAAGTTTCATTTTAAAACCGCAATATTTATAATTTATCATACATTTATATGTACAGTCACTGTGACACTTAAGGTTACAAGAGTTTCTTTTCACAGGGGTCAAAATTAAGTTTTGTAACCACTAGCCAGCCGGGCTTGTGAATGGAAAAATCCACTGGCCCAGTTGGCGTGCATACTGAAGTGTTGCCTTCTCCAGTACAAGCCCGCAGGGCTAGTTAAATGAAAATCTTACTAGCCCGATACAAAATCTACCAGCATCTGGCAAGCTGTCTGGTTCCAGTTTCGACTTCCGAGTTATAAAATGGGGAGAGTAAATCCTCTGTGTTTATTTATTTATTGAAAAGTTGACAGCCGGGAAAAGCACCATGAGATGAAGCTGGTTTCCTTGGTTCTTACCTGTGCATCAAATCTGTCTGCTGCACAAGTAAAAACAAGCACTAAAAAGCTAGACCGCAGTACAAAAAAATCCTTGTGTAATTAGAACACCGAGGTTTTAAACACTTGCCATTTTCCCCCCTATCTTAGCGAGCAAACAGTCCTTTGCTAAATGCCCTCCATTACACATGTTTGGCATTTTCTGTGTACAGCATATACTAGCCCTACACATTTTTTACAGTGCAAATGTAAAATTATGCATTTACTGCTATTGTTCCGTTCTGTGAGCTGATACCACCCCACCCCCACCCCCAATTCCGCCACTCAGTCGTGGATTCAGTTTAATTATAAAGATGCTCCAAATCAGTCAAAATAAAACTCACTGATGTAACCCCTTCAAAAGGTTACATTCTAAACTGAATACTGAATTCATTTTCAGACAGTCTAAATTCATTCTGTAGCGCCCACTGTCACGTCTGCTCCCGCTGTGGCCATCCCACTGCCAGTGTCCCAAGGTTTAACCAAAAAAAAAAAAAGGAAATAAAAGCCATTGCTTCATTTTTTTTTTTTAAATACGCTTTTGCCCAGTCATGTTGATTACTTCCTGAGAGGCTGTTGCGGGTTGGGAAGAATTACAGACGACATACCTCTGGTACAGCTGCTTTGGGTGGGTGGATGTGTGTGTGTGTGTGTGTGTGTGTGTGTGTGTGTGTGTGTGTATCAAAGAAACACCAGAAAAAAAAAAAATCTGAGTATGCTTGATTTTTTTTTTTAAAATGTGTTTATATGTATAAGAAAGGCGTCATTAGTAGAAAACATTCAATTATTTATCTTTTTTTTTAATTTAAGGGAGTTTTATTTTTAGGGCTTAGTTGAAAGATTTTATATAAGAATAAAGGTGGCAGCCATGTTGTGGTGAAAATCAGGAGTGAGGGAAGTGGTTCATGAATTCTAAATGTGATGTGTCCAAATTCCAGATCAAATGTTGGACCTTTTGGGGGTATTGGTACAGAATGTGCCAGTAGAATGGCAACTAGAATATAGTATTGAACGTGCCCATTTTCTACCAGCCAATACCAGGTTGCAGAAAGCATTCTGCTTGTGCTCAAGTCCCCTGCCCTAGAGACCTTTTTTTACTAGATCATTTTTTTCCCCTGATTTCTTTATCAGCCCCCCCCAACCGACCGGCCCCCTTCCACTGGCCCTCCCAGCTCTGTCACCGTCCACTGACTATTACCTCTTGGCTTTAGAGTTGCCAGCTGGCCTAGTGCAGTGCCCGTAGAGAGCCAGCATCATCCACCAGTCGGTGGCATTTTCATCTTCCTTGTTTCTTTTCCCTTCCCCCGAGTGCAGAGGCAAAGCATGCAGTGACACCAATGGCTGAGCCACGCACGCTTCCGCATGCAACATGCCAGGCATCTGCTCTGCCTCCACCCCTATTCTCTATAGAGCCAGTGTGCCAGCCTCCAGCCACCGCTAATGGTCAGGCAAGCACCGTCTCTAGTCCCACACTCGATCCTCTACCTCCCCAGCTGACTCCTAACGACCCACTCGCACCACGAACACAGGTCACCAGCGTGACAGGAGGTAAGGCAGTGATGCCTCAGCCCTCCATGCCACTGGGCCAGTGCCTTTAGTAGACAATTTTGTAATGACATTTTCCTGAAGAGACAAAGGGATGCTGCCCCTGCATAAGTCCATGTAAAAGTACACCTAGAGAACTGTGCATAGTTCTGGAGTCTGCACCCCAGGAAAGAAAGGGACCACTTAGAAAGGATCCAGAGAAAAGCTGTGAAAATGATACAGGGCAGCTGAGGAAGATGTGTGAGGAGAGCCTGGAGAATCTAAACATGTACACTTTGGAAGCCAGAGGAGATTGAGAGGGAGCATAGTTGATACGTACAAGTTCTTCTGGGGTATCAGTAGGATAGACTGCAGGGATCTGTTCATAAGGAATGAAATCAGCATGGGTGGAGGTTGGTGTGGTGTCGATTAAAAAGAGATGTTAGTGAGCTGGACTACAGGCGCAGCATTTAGGATATGGCTTGTGATGCCAATGACCTGAGGTAGAGAGTGAACTCGGAACACTGGAGGGTCAGCTGGAAAGGAGGCCTGACACCAGATGGTTGCTTTCTACTGCACCAACGTATGCAGGTAGGACTTCTTTCCTTCAAGGAGGGAGGGATGTGGAGTCTGGCATTTGCTTGACCACTATAGGCTGCTAGGGGTATGGCAGGCAGAACTGCACAACACTGTGGGAGGTGGAGCCACGCCTGCCAGCAACCTGCATGTGACAGCATGTGCAGGAGCATCTTGTGTGGCACTGCACATCTGCTTGATCTAGAGGAAGAATCAGGTAAAGAGATGACTGGTTCAGTCCTTGCAGGCCCTGTATCGGTGGCAGGGTCCTCTCGGGCATACCACATCTGTGTGTTGTCAGCACTGTTGGGTGGGGAGCTACTGACCCCTGTCACATGATATAAGCCGTGGAGGGTGAGCCAGATAGAGCTATGCCCCTAAGGAGCCCAGTGATGGGACTTTAGGGTTGGACCCAGAGTGACAAGCTTGCACTGGACGGGAGTAAAAGTAGTAGTGAAAAAAGGGATGTTACTACTTTTCCATGGAGAGGGTGGTGGAAGGATGGGATGGTTTACCAGAGCATGTGGTGGAAGCCAAATCAGTGGCTGGTTTCTAACCTGGATGGAATAGGTACAAGGTGATCATAAGAACTAAGGGATGGGGAGGATGGACAGCTGTGGGGTGGGTTGTACAAATGCATCAGAATGGCAAAAGGCCCAGTGAAACTGTTCAGACACCTGGTCAGGAATGGAGTTAGGCAGAAAATGAGCAGACAGGCTAAACTGCCAGCTCTTTATCTTTAGTCAAATTCTGTGTATCTGTATATGTATTTATGTATTTGAAATAACGTTTTGTGAAGTGTGATTTGTGCTCTGCATAGCAATAATAGGACTGAATACAGAGGGTAGAAAATGGAACTTCACAAATTTAATGCAACCTTTCTATTTATGAACAAGGTGATTCGCTATAATTATCCCCCCCCCCAAAAACAGTTTTACTTATTGCTTTCCTTAGTTCCAGAAACTACACAGTTCCTGATCCACCTGGTCTGTTTGATGGTCACGTTTGGCCCATGTATTTGAAACATAAGAAGGTGATGGAGAACATGAATGTTGGAGTGGGTGAGTATGCTTGCTGGTGACACAACAGAAATACATAGACTTGAGTGGCTTTCTGTGCTTGTTACCATATAGCAGTGCTTTTTTTTTTGTTTGTTCTGTTTTCAGGGGGGACCTGGGAACACAGGGGAGGTTAAATGACTTACTAAGGGTCACACAGTATGCAAGTGGAGGTTGTGGGAATCAATTCCAGGTCTGATGAATGTACCAAGCTCATTCACAGTTTGTTACTCTTAACATTTAGGCTATACTGCCGGCCCCACATACTGAAAACTATTCTGCAGGCTGGCCTATTGATTTGATGACAGAGCTTTGTGATACCACCTGGACATCCCAGTTTACATGCAGACACTGGTTTTGTGCTGTGAGTCTGGCAGGGGACAAAGTGCATTGCTAAGGTGAGGTATGCACGTCCTAGGGAGGAAAGGCATGAGCCTTTGTACACCTGTAACCCCTAGATGGCGCTGTCCCAGGGGCTACTACCCCTGCCTGATTTGCCACTAACAGGTTGAGGGGCCTGGATCCAATGGCGGGTGCCTCCACCCAGAGGTCAGGGTTTGCAATAGTTAAACTAACTTGGTCACAGCCCTCTGGGACACTGCAACCCCTTTCTTCCCACCTAGTGGCCCACACAATATATCAGAATTACTCTTCACAGTATACACTTACCCCCAGGTCTGGTTCCGCACTGGGACCCTCTGAGAAATGAGATACAGTGCAACAATCACAGTACAGTACTTTAACATAGACAAATACCTCAGGCAGTATAACTTTGCTGAAACAAGCAGCTCTGATTTATTTAGGGGATATAACAAGGACAGGGGAAATCAGGTTAATTAGCTTATCACTCTAATAATCTACATTATGGCTCTGTGCACAGGCCTATCCCTATCAGTTACTGTCCCTGGGTACCCAAGCCCCAGTGGCTAGTCCAAACCGTGGCAGCTGGTAGGGGCCCTTTCACACAGAGAAAGGAGAATTAAACAGTCAGCAGTACAGTAATTCCATTTGGATTTAATGTGGCAATTCAACAGGGAGCGACCCTGAATTAGTACTCACGACCTCCAAATAAGATAGGGTCCTTCAATGTCAGCAGGGCTCACTTGAGGTACACAAACCTCTTCACACATCCATATAAAAGAAAGCACTATACCAGGCAGGCTGCATCTGTATCCTGATCGCAATTACTGCACAATACCTGGGAGAACACACAGCAGATTCAGTTCCTGACAGACAGAGTGCAATTTTCAGCAATTCCTCCAGTCTTCTACAGGGTGAGCCTGGTTTCTACTCTTCAGAGATCCTTTGATTCTTTTCACAGGACGATTCAGTCCTAACAAGCTGTTACACAAGCTGCAGACCGAACTCTGGGCCTTACACACGCTTTTTGACTAAAACTGCACACTGAAAAGCACAGGGCTCCTTCCTTCTTCACTGCCAAAGCTCAACTCAAACTCCAACCGACAAAACGGGCACTTCCTTTGAGTTCCTCCCAGTTCTTGACTGGATTGGCTGTCACTCACAATAGACTGCTGCTGTTGGTCCAAAAGGCACTGAAGTCTAAACTACATCTCCCAGAGTCACTGCCCATACAATCCTCTTGTGGCTGGCTCAGATTATGAGTCCAAGTTCTGATTCGTCCAAGGCACCATTTTAGAGCTAGCTTACCCCACATGATTGGTCCAGTTCAGCAGTTCAAAACTAGAATGGGAACTAGCAGACACAGTTCTGACTGCAAAGAAAGCAGGTTAGACAAACTGTAATTTCATTATTACTCTAAATAATTTCTGGCAAACAGTTACATCTTTCAGATAGGTTCCTTTGCACTCTAGTGACTGCAAAATGAAGTGAATTGGCAGCAGCTTGAGTGGTACTCAATCAAAGAAACACACAGTCCCCATACAAACTAATTATGTCTGCAAGCAGACAGCTCTTAAAGAGACAGTACCAGAGGTTCTAAAACACTCACTGATAAATGGCTTAAATGCCAAACACCATTCAGGCTTGGAGCATTCAAGCAAGATCCTGAAGTCTTTTGGGAACCCCATTTGCAGGGGTTACACCCTTCCTGGTTTGGGAAAGCTTGACGTCCAGCGCAAGCAAGTACCCATAAGTTTCAACTGCAACCATATACATTTACATTAGGCTCGCATATGTAATCATCAGTCGATATATCATTTACCAAGAACACATTTCTGAAACATTGCAGTACGTCACTCTTTACACAGTATTACATACATTGTACCATAACTCAAGTTATTACCTCTTGTACATGAAACCTGAAGAGAGGGGCCCTTCCTATCAGTTACCTTGGGGCTGGATGGGGCAAGGGCACCATACTTAGAGGGCAACACAAGTAACTTGGAGTTAGCACTGATGCTCAGTTTGGGCAATGAGCTCGGGGAACATACACTCCTTTATGGACAACATTGAGAGGCAAGTCCACAGGCCTCCAAGTGAATCATAACTGAGGTGCACCACAGGCTTACAGCTCGACCAGTCTTTCTAGGGGAACTGTTACAGTCTCTGCACTCTGAGCCTCATTTTCAGCATTGTCCTCACTTGTCGGGGAGTCTCCATGGGGTAGAGGGCTAGAACTTGGGCCTTTCAGCTCCAGGAGTTACAGTTTCTGAGTCCACAACATTTGGCTCGCATGGAGAGCTTTGGACACTGGCAGTGGACTGTCAGGGCACTCAAAATACTCTTCTTGTTCGGGTGTATCACCAGTCTGCCCCAATCTATCATTTTCCTCCCTGAAAGCTCAAACAGTTCAACCATGCACAATGATTCCATTTCATCTGATCTGATGCTTTGCACTTCACTTTCTGGGAGCATTGGCTCCAGGGATGAAGCTGGGGCTTAGACAGTCCAGAAGGCCCAGCTCATCTCCAGTATTGACTAGGGATTGCCCCAAACATTGACTCAGTTCGTAAGAAGGATAGTATTCAAAGTCACTCTCACTTTCTTCCGATATGGACTGACAGTCATGCTCAACTGGGACTTGTGGAGGGGACACTTTAACTTTGCTTCTGTAGGTGCAGACTTTCTTGATCTTTTCTTAGCAGCAGCTCTAGTCACTGGTCCAGAGGGCATCTTCTAGGGCTCAGACTCAATTAAGATTTGTCCAATGGGCAGTAAATGATTTCTATGCATTGTTTTACATCTTTTGAATTATTCTCAGGCCTTACTTTGCACACTGGCAGATCATCTAGTTTGCCCACTACAATGTGAGGGAGATGGTGCCATCTGTCAGCAATCTTGTGCTTGCCATGCAGTCCCAGATTTCTTAGCAATACCCATCTCCCTCCTGGAGTTCCTGTGCTTTCACCTTTTATCATACCTTTCTTTGTTGGCCAGATTTCTTTGGCAGCCATGGTTTGAGCCAGTTAGTAAGCATGAGTTAGCTGGGCCTTTAACTTTGCACATACTGTAAATAGTTGTCAGCTTGAACCCCATCAGGAGAGACCCCAAACACACATCTACTGGTAGTCGAGCTTTCTTCCAAACATCAGGCGGTAGGGGAGAATCCAGTGGCATCACTTTGGTGCAGTTATAAGCATGTACCAGGGTGCTAATTTGTTGGCTCCATCTAGGCTTGTCCTTTGGTGCAGGGTGCCTAGCATATCTAGCAAAGTGCAGTTGAAACGTTCAGGCTGTGGGTCCCCTGGGGTGGTGGTAAGGAGTGGTTCTGGACTTTCGTGACTCCACCAGAGAAAGCATCTCTTTGATCAGACGACTCTCAAAGTCTCTCCTTGATCAGAATGGATTCTTTGTGGAGCCCCATAGTGAACAAAAAAGTTTTCTACAAGTACTTTGGCCACAGTGGATGCTTTCTGGTCTTTGGTGGGGAAAGCCTGGGCATATCTCGTGAAATGGTCAGTGACCACCAGCACATTACTAATATTTCTTTGATCTGACTCCAAACTCAGAAAATCAATACAGACCAGCTCCATGGGTGCACTGGTGGTGATGTTAACAGGGGGCAGCCTCTGGGCAAAGCTTTCCTCTGAAAGCAGCGACTACAAGTTCGAATGTGTTGCTCCACATCAGCCCCATCTTAGGCCAATAGAATCTGGATCTCACCAAGTCAAGTGTTCTGTCTATACCAAGGTGCCCCATGTGGTTGTGCAAGGACCTCAGTACTGAGTCTCGAAGGCAGTGGGCAGCACTAGTTGTTGTTTGTCTACTTGTCCCCTCTGTCTACTGTTTCTCTGTATAACAGTTTATTGATCAGTTTCAACTTAGGACCTTCTTTGTATAACAGTGCAGTTCTCAAATCAGTGGAGCGTAATTTGGACACATCTTTTCCTGCATAGAGGGCTTCTAAAGCTTCTTTGATCATGGGATCGCGGATTGAGCTCGACTTACTGTCATTGTCCAGCTGAGGCAGTGCACCAATGTCTATTGCAGAAAAGTGGCAATAAGCAGCAGGTATGCAATTCTCAGAGGCTCCCAAGCAATCCACCATGCAGTCCACTGCGTCCGTGGACATTGTTCCTCCCTGTCAAACTTCGGCAGAGTGCCGAATGTCAGGTTCTGCCAGTCGGACCCAATCATTCTGGGGAACAGGCCTCCGGGAGAGAGCATCAGCATCTATGTGGTTCAGACCTGCTCGGTATTCGAGAGCATAGTCATATGTAGATATGCAGAAAGCCACCTATGGCCAGTAGCATCCAACTTAGCTGAGGTCTGCACATAGGTCAAAGGATTATTGTCAGTTTTACTAGTATTTTAGCCCCATACAAGTACTCATGGAATTGGTCAACAATAGCCCACTTCAAAGCTAGGAACTCTAACTTATGTACAGGATAGTTCTTTTCGGATGGGGTCAGGCTTCTACTGGCAAAGGCCACTGGTCTCAGGCCATTCTCGTGTCTTGGTACAACACAGCCCCCAACCCTGCAAGCTAGCATCAGTGTGCAGGACATAAGGTTTTCTTGTATCGCATAGGGCACTGGAGCATGGGTAAGTTGATATATGATCTCATGAAAAGCAGTCTCACAATCAGGAGTCCAGCGGCCCCAAATACTTCACTGGATGAAAATACACTCTTTCAGTCTTGAGGGACGCTGACTTTGGTATTTTTGTGGGTTGGAGGATACCCTTGAGTAAGGTTAAGTAAAGGGCGGATCACTTGAATAGTCCTTGATGAAGCGCCGATAATAACCACAGAATCCCAGGAATCTTTGCAGTTCTTTTAGATTTTTGGGCTGTGGCCAGGTGGTCAAGGCCTCAACTTTACTTGGGTCGGTCTCTATTCCTCGGTGGATACTATGTATCCACATACTTTACTGATGTTTGAAAGAATTGACACTTATCAATGGACAGTTTAAGGCCAAAGTCCTCCAGTCGGTCCAATACCTTAAATAATCTGCTCTCATGTTCCTCCAGTGAGCTGCCAAACACAATAACATCATCTAGGTATACCAGGCACTCTAGTAAGTTCATGTCCCCACTGCACGCTCCATCAATCGTTGAAAAGTGGCTGGGGCACCTGAAATCCCTTGAGGCATCCTCATGAATTCATAGAAGCCAAGCGGACAGATAAGGCGCCTTCTCACGGTCCTCTGGAGCCATCGGGATCTGGTAGTACCCACTGCGGAGATCCAGCACAGAGAACCACTTGCTCCGCTTAGGCAGTCCAAAGCATCCTGAATGCGGGCATTGTGTACTGATCAGGATAGTCCACGTTTAAGGTGCGATAATCCACACACATCCTTACTGTTCCATTCTTTTCCTCACTACCACAATGGGGAAGCATAAGGGCTTCTGGATTCTTGTATTACACCAGCAGCTAACATCTCTTGCAGATGCCGCCTCACATCATCTATGTCAGCAGGTGCCAGGCGTCGAGACCTCTCACGAAATGGTCTTTCGTCATGCAGCCGGATATTGTGCTCAGCCCTTGCACGATCCTACATCCCATTCCTTTAAAGAAAACACCTGGTCTCTCTGGGCAAGCTTCTCACTGATCCTCACTTTCCATTCAGCTGGCAGCGGGAGTCGCAAAATCAAACAAGTCAGGCGTTACTCTGTCATTCTTCCTTGAGCTCTTGCTGCTGGGTAGCACTGCAGTGTCTGCACAATGCACATTAGCCAGGATGCAACCTCTGTTTACTCGAATGTCTCTTTCAGACGATTATGAACTTGGACCATTACCCTTCTGGCATAAGCATGGGCTCTAGCGGCAAAATACTAGGCTTGACCAGCAGTCCCTCGGGCAATTTTCCATCGCCTGGGCATCCAACATTAATATTTTATTCTTAACATCCTTTCTGATACGGACCTCTCCTGTAAGGTACACTGGGCATTTGGCGCAGGATCAGAGACTCAGGATCCTTCTTCCATACAATTCCCGACCGTTCCTCTGGTTCTGTTTTTTCAGCATCTCTCTGTGCCTCATAGGCCTTCTTAATTAAAGCCGGAACTCTTAAAGCTCTACTAGTCTTTGACCCTGTTTTCATAACACAACTGTGCCAGCCTTCCAACATATGAGCATTTGTTCCAATCAACAAAGGGACACCATCATACAGTCCAGTGGGGGGACACACTAAGGCTAGGGTCTCTACTTGTTCGCCACCCAGCCACGGAGGTGGGGAAGACAGCCAAATTCGGATATACCCGGAATAGGGGTAGGCCTTCTCACTTAACCCCCATACATGCAGTCCTTCTAATGGTTGTAAGGGTACGTCTGACAAATGCTTCTGATACCAATCCTGGAACATAATTGTCACTTGGGAGCCACTGTCATACAGCTCTTGTAGACACTCCATTCACCTTTACAGTGGTCTCCATGGAGGGACCCACTATTCTGGACCAGTCTGAGAGGCGGTAGGGGGCCTGGGCAACTGACCTTGCACAAAAGGACGTGAATTAGCATTTTTGTGCCCTCACTGGGATCATGTCGTGCACCTCTTAGCCACTGATTTCTTCTCCAAGCTCTCCTTGTAGCCTATATGCAACTTTGTCAGTGTCTTTTGGGGACTGGCATTCCCTTTCATGTAGCCCATCTTTCCCACAATTATAGCAAAACATACTTTCTGGAGTTTGAGCTGGCGAGTGCCACACTGGGAGCCAGGGCGGGTATTACTAACTGGAAACCTGGTGCCATCTCTGTCTGGCATGGATAAGCATTTGGAGACATCTCGTCAGTTTCTCCACTTCCATGGTCAAGGAATTGAGTTTGGAGCTGTTATCAGCAGGAGATACATGGGTGGGTACCCCACCCCATAGCAGATGCAGTCGGATATAGGTCAGGGCCCATACTTGCAGGCGGCCTTCATAAAGGGACTGTTTTTGAATTCTCGGATCTCTCTCAACAGTTCGCCCCATTGTGGCATATCTTTTTCCTTGTCAGAGCACTCATTGACTGTCAACCTCTGCCCCTGAACTTCACTCTGATGGGTCACCCTCAGTCACTGGTCGTAGCCACAGCTGTTGGTGCAGGTACCTCCGAGGTCGCTTTTTCTCAACTCCTCGAATTTCTCTCATTAACTCATCATAGGAGGGTGGGGATTCCAGCTCGATTTGCCAGGCGAATTGAAGCAACAGCAGTTCTGAGAAGGGGCAGACTTATGGATTCTGTCCAGTCTGGTTCGGTCCAGTTCAATCGCTGGCAAACTACCCTTTCTGGAGGCATTCTTGCAACAATTTTTCCAGCCGAGAGACATACACAGACAACAACTCCCTTGGTACTGTTGTGCATTTCTTACTCTCCACCATAGGTCCTCATCAGAATCTGGGCTCCCATACATTCTCCAAGGCCTCAAGATAGGCCTGTGCAGTCGCCAGGGTTACTGGCCGCTTAGCACGGATGGTAGCTAGGCAGGACCTCGGAGGTTCTTACTAACCCTCTTTCGCTGCCTTCCCGAGCATTGCCATTCTAGCACTTGGGGCAACATAGTTCATCCAGGTCTCCCAGTCATCCTCCCCTTGGGGGTGGGGAGGGTGCCAGAGAAGATCCTCAACCTTCGATAAGAGTCGGACTAATGGCAGGTGCAGAAATAGGAGTCTGCATTGGTTCAGCCACCATTACAGGCACTGGAGCAGGAGAGGGTGTTGGGGAGGAACACCCCAGGTGGCAAGAATAGTTTCTTCAAGTCCTCCACAGTTTTCCCTCTCCCAGCAAACCATTCAGCAAATTTCTCCTCAAAAGTTTCAGATAGTGGTGGGGGCTGATTCCCCTGGTCTTTACTGTCCTTAGTTATCACTCTCCAAGCAGTGAGGGCTCCTCTGGGGTAATGGTCTGTGGCACTTTGAGCTATCTATGGATCCTTAAACTCTACTAGGGCCAGGAAAGTGTGGGTGAGCAGATTAGCATGCCGCACCCACCACCACAGGGTTTTGTAAACCTTCCACCTTGGAAAGTACTCCCTGCACAGTGTCCGATGATACCCAGGGGATGTCCAGGATAAGCATAGCATTTTGGGGTCGATCTCCTCCCCAGTACACCACTCCACCAGCCGGTGCACAGCCACTTCTGTCGGGTACCCATTTTTTCTTAACAGTGGTTCGAATATGGCCACTAGAGGACACACAATCCCAGCGGTGAGCCTCCAAGATGTAAACCCTAGATGGCGCTGTCCCAGGGGCTACTACCCCTGCCTGATTTGCCACTAACAGGTTGAGGGGCCTGGATCCGATGGCGGGTGCCTCCACCCAGAGGTCAGGGTTTGCAATAGTTAAACTAACTTGGTCACAGCCCTCTGGGACACTGCAACCCCCTTTCTTCCCACTAGTGGCCCACACAATATATCAGAATTACCTTCACAGTATACACTTACCCCCAGGTCTGGTTCCGCACTGGGACCTCCTGTGAAATGAGATACAGTGCAACAATCACAGTACAGTACTTTAACATAGACAAATACCTCAGGCAGTATAACTTTGCTGAAACAAGCAGCTCTGATTTATTTAGGGGATATAACAAGGACAGGGGAAATCAGGTTAATTAGCTTATCACTCTAATAATCTATTTATGGCTCTGTGCACAGGCCTATCCCTATCAGTTACTGTCCCTGGGTACCCAAGCCCTAGTGGCTAGTCCAAACCGTGGCAGCTGGTAGGGGCCCTTTCACACAGAGAAAAGGAGAATTAAACAGTCAGCAGTACAGTAATTCCATTTGGATTTAATGTGGCAATTCAACAGGGAGCGACCCTGAATTAGTACTCACGACTCCAAATAAGATAGGGTCCTTCAATGTCAGCAGGGCTCACTTGAGGTACACAAACCTCTTCACACATCCATATAAAGAAAGCACTATACCAGGCAGGCTGCATCTGTATCCTGATCGCAATTACTGCACAATACCTGGGAGAACACACAGCAGATTCAGTTCCTGACAGACAGAGTGCAATTTTCAGCAATTCCTCCAGTCTTCTACAGGGTGAGCCTGGTTTCTACTCTTCAGAGATCCTTTGATTCTTTTCACAGGACTGATTCAGTCCTAACAAGCTGTTACACAAGCTGCAGACCGAACTCTGGGCCTTACACACGCTTTTTGACTAAAACTGCACACTGAAAAGCACAGGGCTCCTTCCTTCTTCACTGCCAAAGCTCAACTCAAACTCCAACCGACAAAACCGGCACTTCCTTTGAGTTCCTCCCAGTTCTTGACTGGATTGGCTGTCACTCACAATAGACTGCTGCTGTTGGTCCAAAAGGCACTGAAGTCTAAACTACATCTCCCAGAGTCACTGCCCATACAATCCTCTTGTGGCTGGCTCCAGATTATGAGTCCAAGTTCTGATTCGTCCAAGGCACCATTTTAGAGCTAGCTTACCCCACACTGATTGGTCCAGTTCAGCAGTTCAAAACTAGAATGGGGAACTAGCAGACACAGTTCTGACTGCAAAGAAAGCAGGTTAGACAAACTGTAATTTCATTATTACTCTAAATAATTTCTGGCAAACAGTTACATCTTTCAGATAGGTTCCTTTGCACTCTAGTGACTGCAAAATGAAGTGAATTGGCAGCAGCTTGAGTGGTACTCAATCAAAGAAACACACAGTCCCCCATACAAACTAATTATGTCTGCAAGCAGACAGCTCTTAAAGAGACAGTACCAGAGGTTCTAAAAACACTCACTGATAAATGGCTTAAATGCCAAACACCATTCAGGCTTGGAGCATTCAAGCAAGATCCTGGAAGTCTTTTGGGAACCCCCATTTGCAGGGGGGTTACACACCTCCTACTGGAAGACCACAGAGCAGCATTGGATGGACTGTTATGGGTACTTTGTGCCCTCCTTTGGGCTGAGAAAACTTGGGTTGGGAGGGCATTTGGCCCAGAAAAAAGGCATCCTACACCCTCATATCCTATAAATGTTGTCACCTTGTCAACAGTCATCTCTTCCTGTAGCTTCTGGATATATGTGTTCATGTAAGTTTTGTTTCACAGTTCATATTAATCCCTTCTAGCTATACTGGGGAACTCCATTTTCTGGCTGTTAATCATAGTAGGTGCATTTACACTACCTGATCTGCACAATTGCCACGGGTGCACATGAGTTGCAGCAGTGCAGATCCAGTACTGTAAAAGTGCCGAAGTCCTGTAACTCAGTCAGTTGCAGCACAGAGTGATCTGTGTTTTTGTGGGTTCCTGTGAGTGTTTTTTTTTTTTTTTGCTAGCAACTAAACACACTGCTCTGCCTGCACCAGTGCAGCCCCACAGCACCCCCTACAAGGTCCAACACAAAACATCGTGTTTATGACTTTTAACTCACATAAGGAAATGCTTACACACCTCAACATGTACTCGCTGGAGGCCATAAGACAGACAGGGGGATGTGATAATGGTGTGTATGGTTTTCTTCGAGGACATTGCCCTGCATTGAGCCACACTATTGGAACTGTAAGCCGTCAGCATCAAGACCAAGCAGTAACTTTTGTTAGTTGGGGCCGTTCACGTTGATGTGCTTCATTACTACCTATATGAAGTTGGTGGCCCTATCATGTTTCTGTTCTTTCTTCCACTGTCAACTGCTTGTCAGATTACAGCAAGAGGAACAACATTGAAACTCGCATTGATGCTACTGCTACTTGCATTCTTTTTTCACTTAAACTTCTCTTTATGCCACCAATGAAAGAAAAGGAACTGCTTATTCATTTGCGTCATTGCAGTAAAGTACAGATATATAAGGACGATGATCACTCCTTGTGCATTCTTGTTTGGGTCCAATGCACAATGTTAAGGCATGCAACATGTGCAAGGCTCTAACCAGGCCACGGGAGGGGGGGGCACTGTGGAGCACACCTGGTGTAAAGACGCACCTTCCAGCAGCTCGTCAGAAGGGAGACAGTAGTTCACTTAAAACTACCAATTTTAGTGACTGGAGTGAGTTAAAAGTGTTATTGTTAGCTTTGTCACATCGAGCTTCACAGTTTAGTACCTTTTGATGCCATGGGCCATTCACAGAAAAGTGGTCGAGCAGTCCCAAAACTCAACAGACAGCGGAGCCCCAGGCCGTAGGTGCAGGACCAATGGTTCCTGGAGGACAGCCCCCATGGAAATCCCTACAACTCTCCATGCAGGCTATTGACCTTAAAGCTGAGACGATCCTGAGCTGTATGGGGGTACAGGATATTAAAATAGAATCAGCTACGTAGTCGGCAGCCGCCGCTGAGTCACAAGCCTTCCAAGCTCTTGCTGCCACAAATAAAATTGTGCAAGAAAACTCACAGCTCCAATATCGTTTGGAGGTCTTGGAAAATTCAAACCAAGCCTCCCATGTGCGCGTGGTAGGGCTTCCCGAATGTTCTGAAGGGGAAGATCTATTGGCTTTTGGCTATCAGGGGCATTGAATTTGGGTCAGGACAGTGCCACACATTTCTTCTGGGCTTACTGCATATCTCTACATTCAGCCACTGCTAAAAATGACTTATGCAAAACCATTGTTCTGGTGACCACCGGTGTGTGAATCTGTGACACAATTTTAAATGTATTCAGGGCCTCAGACTGACTCCATTACAATGGAACCATGCTACATGTTTTTCTGGACCTGTCCTACACTACCAGAACCCGTTGGAAGAAATTTGATGGGGTCTGGGCCAACCTATGCAGTCTGGGAGTTGTGCACTCGCTCCAAATGCCTTCCTGACTTCAAATTTTTTATGGCAGACATATTTTCCAGTATAATGATCCAGTGGAGGCAGAAAAGAGGGCTGAGATCATCGCCAAGGAGTTTGAGACTGTACAGATGGCTGCCTCAATAGATTCAGATGAGGAGGAGACAGGAGCAGTGGCTGTGGCAGTTGCAGCTTTCCCAGTATCGCACAGGCCACAGGTGCTTGGACTGTTCAGCAAGTATAGTTGCTCCTTGTTGGGACTAATTTTTACAGTGTTCAGTGGTCTATATCTTTTCATCTGTTTTCTACATAATGGCCTTTATTATATCTGCAGCTTTACATCAATAGTTGTCCACGTCACTAAATTCTTAAGTAATAATAATAGTGGTTCTCTGTTCTGAGGGGAGGTATTAGGGTGCTATGCATTTTTGGATTTTAATACATGTTTGGATTGTGGTCATATCAACACAAGTTGTTAAAGTTAAATTTCTGTTGTAACATTCATTACTAGGTTTTGACCACTGCATGCTTGCAGGGTGTGGCTATCCTGAACTACTGATGGACCCCTAGACATTTTTGGACTACCCCATAACCGTTCTCCAAAATGCTTAGACCAATTCTTACTATGTACTTGGCGGAATCTTGAGTTGCTGATGTCTGGCATTTGTTCTATTGTATATTATTGTTTTATGCATAACATAATAAAATTAAGTTTACAAAAAAAGAAACAGACCACAAGCAGATGTCACTGGAAGGTTTTAGAGACCTGAAAGTAAAGGCTGTGAAAGACAAGTGTTGTGCATCGTAAGATGAGATGCTGGTTTCCCCTGCTCCTTCTGCCAGCCCTGGTTCACCACTATCCCGTCGCTCCACAAGGAATTCAGCAACAGCATTGGAGTCTGCTTCGATTAGACCAAAGGAAGAACTGAAGGACAGGGCTTCTAAATTGATGGGAAAACACTGCCATTTTGATAAAAAGTGTTAAGACTCCGGACAGAGACTTCTGTCAGTTCTGGTCTCCTTTAAAAGAAAATGACCAAGGTAAGTCCAAAGATGGGTCCCAGGCTAAAGCCTTGGGCTCTGATGCCCCTTGACCATCTCTGAACACCGAGGTTGACTGCCGACCTGGTGGCACTGAGGGCTGAGGCACTGAATGTCACACTTCATGCTATGCCGACAACCCGGGTTCAGGAATGAGCTTGGGTCATTGGGGGTCTGCTGGGGGGAGGAGGTGGGAGTAAGGGAGCAGGATTGAGCAGCCACAAGGCAGCTGTCCTCTGCCATGGAGGGTCCTTCTCACCTCCGCAGTAGAGGCCTGAGGATAGTGAAGGTGAGTGGGCGCACAAATAGGGAAAGCCCTGTGGAACTGTGGCACGCATGTGCCTCCACATGCGTACACATGCCCGTGGCACGGATGGGAGAAAATGGAGCTGGTGGTCTCCATGATGTCTCAGTGGTGTTCTTGGTGTTAGGCACACCAGCTGGGGACAGATGTGAGCCCCCCAAGGTGAGGGGGCAGAGCCCTGCCCACCAGCTCACTGAAACTGGAGCAAAAAAAATGTAGATTAAAAAAAAACAAGATTGGGGTCTGATACTGGCACAGTTCACTTTTCAGGGGACTCTCAGCTGATACACCCACCGGGCAGTGTTATATTGACTGGTTTCTTCATCAACGCCCCCATGGGGGTAGTTGACACTTAGCTGTTGCAGACAAAGTCTACCCCATTTTCAGACTTGTTGACATGGGCTCTGTCATTGACAATAGTACCGTCACTGTTGCCTGGTGGCCCATCAGTGTCAACACCGGCACTTGGTTCGATTTTGTCAACACATACAATCAAACCCCGGCCTCCTTTGTCAATGCCTCTGCTGCCACTGTCAGTTCTCCATAGTGCATCATCTCCTGTTCCAGTGCCACATGTTGATGAGGAGGAGCAGATGGAATGTAATCTCAATCTCATGTAGGAGGATTGTGATGAAGAGGATGATCTGCCCTCACTTGATGTTGTGGCTCCAGCTCTACCTTCTCGTCCTGGAGTAAGGACAGTGTAAAATATAATCCTCATGGCATGGGGACATAACGTCGCAAGACATTATGCCACAGCAATATAACACGCTGCCAATACAGCGCAATATATTGCCAGTGGTACAAGTCTTTTTTTTCCGGGGGGGCTTCACCCCCCACACCCCCGTTACAGAGGGCTGTTCCCTCCCATACCCCCCAACTAAAATGTCTAACTTGGGGGGGCATTCAAAATTGCACATAATGTGAAAAGCCATATGTCTGGGACCGAGAATCAAAATCTGGTCCCAAAAGCACTGCGTGCCTCCCTCCCTCCCTCCCTTATTGCCAACAGCTCATCCTGTCGAGCCACAGCAGCTGCTTGGCAGACCATCATCCCAGCAGGATCCTTATCCTGTACAGGGAAGAGTGAGGGGGT
The DNA here is from genome assembly GCA_016271365.2 of Neoceratodus forsteri. Taxonomy (NCBI): domain Eukaryota; kingdom Metazoa; phylum Chordata; order Ceratodontiformes; family Ceratodontidae; genus Neoceratodus; species Neoceratodus forsteri. The sequence continues at coordinate 697,747,068 of CM028129.1, forward strand.
GCACTACCATGCATACATCCTTTTGTGGTTTTGCACCCTCTCGCTCTTTCCTACCGTGCTATTCCTACTACGCAGTCATGTCGTGCGCTGTAGAACGTACAACATATTGACCCCCTAGAAATCCTCATTCTCCTCCTGAGGGTGAATCTTCCAGCTTTCCTCCAACAGCTGCAGGAAAAGTGGGGCTTTACAGCTGTGGAAGACGATTCTTCCAAGAAAATTTATATGAATTTCTGGAGATCCCTTACTTGTCGACTGCACTCTGCTTTGGAGGATGCCACTTTGGCTTCTTGGCTCAGACCTAGTGCTCTACCTGCTGTGCCTTGGAAGGCGGATAAACAATATTCTGCTCTCTATACTACGCTTCACAATCAGAGACAGACATGGTAGTCATTATGGCTGGCCATGCCAGGTCTAAAGCACCTCATTGTATGGACTCTTTCCCCCTGGACAAATAATCCAGGAAATTGGATGTGATGCACAAGAAGACCTATGGTTCAGTGCCCCTTGGCCTCCATATTGCCAGAAATCAGGTTGATATGATCAAATATCAGAATAACCTATAGGCTGTGGCCTACTAGCTGCCTGATGTGCCTGCTAAATCTGAGGTCTAACATACTTTGACTCATGGCCTAGAGGCTGGTAAGCATTTGCTAAGGTCAGCTTATGATGCCTCGGGTGCTCCTGCTTGTGCTGTGACCTCTGCCATGTGCCTTCAGTGGTATTCCTGGCTGCAAGTTGCTGGCTTTGCAGCAGATGTAAAGCAGTTGATCCTTAATGCCCCTTTTCATGGTAAGCAGCTTGTTGGACCTGATATTGAAAATGTTTTATGGGAACTGCAGACTTCAAAACTGGCTCTACTGTTTCTGCACACCTAAAATCCTAAGCCTTGTGGTGAGGGCTGGGTTTCCTTTCATAGGTACTACCCACATCTTGAGACAGGCTATTTCAGAGGTCCAGGGTGTGGGTCCCAGTAGGCCCCTTGAACCCCTCTGGACCTTTTGCCTCCCAGTGCTCATTCCATGGTCCCATAGGTGTGTGTGTTGGAGGTGCGCTAGCTGCACCTGGAGCCTTCTGGGTCCCTTTTGCTTGCTTAGCTTTATTAGAAACCCAGGGGATCTTAGTGACAGGCTGCATCACCCTCTTCCTTCAAAAATGGAGGGAGCTCACTACAGATGCTTGGGTACTGGAGGGAGTTTTGCAAGAACACACCCTAGAATTGCTGCCTTCCCCTCTGACACATCCCCTACTCCAAAATAAATATCCACCAGGACACCTTGCTGTCCTGCTGGAGGAAGCCCATACCTTCCTTAGAGAGGTACTAGCTGCACCTCTGACAGTCCTGTTTAACAGATCACTGGAAACTGGAGTGTTTCTGGAGGATTGGAGGTGGGCAAATATCCCATTTCACAAAAGCAGTAGCAGGGAAGAGGCTGGCAATTATAGGCCAGTTAGCCTGACATCGATGGTGGGGAAGTTAATGGAGTCACTGCTGAAGGAAAGGATTGTAGAATATCTTGAATCCAATAGGTTGTAAGATCCAAGACAACATGGATTCACAGCGGGGAAGTCATGTCAAACAAATCTAATAGATTTCTTTGACTGGGTGACCAAGGAATTGGATCAGTGAGGAGCGGTAGACGTGGCCTACCTAGATTTCGGTAAGGATTTTGACACCATTACACACAGAAGACTAGTAAGCAAACTGGGTAGCTTTGTGGTGGGTAAAAAGGTGGTAAACTGAGTAACAAATTGGTTAAGGGATAGGCGACAGAGAATGGTGGTAAATGGGAGTTCGCTCCAAGGAAGGGAGGGTGACCAGCGGGGTATTTCAGGGTTCAGTGCTGGGACCAGTCCTCTTTAATGTCTTTGTAAGTCCCATTGCAGAGGGATTGGAAGTGAAGGTCTGTCTCTTTGTGGATGACAACAAGATCTGCAACAGGCTGGACACTCTGGGGTGGGGGAGGAAAAGACAAGTAGAGACCGGAGAAAACTCGAAGAGTCATCAGGGTTGTGGCAGGTGGGTTTTAATGTGAAAAAGTGCAAAATAATGCACTTGGGGTACAGTACAAAATGGGTGGAGAGGTACAGATAGTTGCCAAGCAGGAAAGAGACATGGGGTTAATTATCTAGGATGACTTAAAGGTGGCCACGTGACAAGGCAGTCAGGAGGGCTAGTGGGGTGCCGGGGTGCAGAGGAAGCGGTATCACCAGCAGGAAGAGGAATGAGACATGAGGTTAATCATCCTGGATGACCTAAAGGTGGCCGCGTGACAAGGCAGTCAGGAGGGCTAGTGGGGTGCCGGGTTGCACAGGAAGCGGTATCACCAGCAGGAAGAGGAAAGAGACATGGGGGTAATAATCCTGGATGACCTAAAGGTGGCCAAGCAGTGTGACAAGGCAGTCAGGACAGCTAGTGGGGTACTGAGGTGCACAGGAAGGGGTATCCCCAAATGAAAGAGGAAGGTGGTGCTGCCCCTGTATAGATTGCTGGCAAGACCCCAGCTAGGGTACTGTGTCCAGTTCTGGAGACTACATCTTTGGAAGGATATAGAGTGGAGGTGGTCCAGAGGAGGGCAACTAAAATGGTCCAGGGTCTGCATCGAAAGCCCTATGAGGAAAGTCTAAAGGACCTCAATATTTATTTTAATTGTTTATTTATTTCATTTAATTTTGGTAACTGTGAATGCCTACTGAGACCAAAGGTATCTTTTTCAGGGGCAATCCAGAATTAACTACAGATACAGTACATAAGGAAATACACAATACAACACAATTTACAAGGAGAACAAGTATATATCTTACTCAGATTATATAGACAGTAATAAATAAGACAGTGACATGGTTACAGTAAATGGCTTATCTACACATTGATCTAGGGCATGAAGTGCATTGTCAAGAACAATAGGACATCAAGTAGGGGGCAATCAAAGATAACAGGAACATACTGTAAGTAATTTTCAAGTAGATAAGTCTTCAGCTCCTTTCTGAAGTAAGAAATTGTGTTAGAATTTTGTATGCCTCAGGGAGGGCATTCCAGAGAGAAGGAGCCGAGAAGACAAAGGACCGCTCCCCTGTAGTTGTATGCATCCTAGCCACCTTAAACAACTTCATGTTAGAGGTACGAAGTAGTCTTCTTGAGCGTTTAGGGGCTAGAAAGCCGGGCAGACTAGGCGGAGTATAGACTGAGAAACACCATATAGAGTAGGAGGTACTGGAGCTTGCAATCAAAAGAGGGTCAATTTAGTGAGGTAAGTGCATTACTGTAGTGTTTCCTTGGGGGGGGGGACCCCGAAGCAAGGCATCCTGTTTTAGGGTAAATGACTTAAGCCTATTGGACTCAGATTTCCTAAGAGACTGCATACCAGGGGTGCCATATAATAGTTTAGGGAGCAGAACACTGTTCACTATCACTAGCCGTGAATCCATAGTAAGGCAGCCACTCAGTCTACATAGAAGTCCAAGTTTCTGGTTGATGGAATGGTTTACGTTATCCACCTAAGATTTGATGGCAAGTTCTTGGATGTGGAGCCCAAGGTACTAAATCACATCCGCCACCTCAGTCTGAGTTCCCAAGGAAGTTGTAAGGGAAAGCAGGTGCTACCTGTCCGGTCCTAGGTGTCTGGGTCCAAATAGGATCACCTTCATTTTTTTTCACATTCAGGACCAACAAGTTCGAAGTGATCCACATTTCAAGAGATTCAAAGTCATTGGACAGTTGGGCATTGAGTGTCTCAACATCAGGGGAGATCCTATAAAGGACATCATCATCTGCATAAAGTAAGAAGTGGCCATTACCACAGCTATTGGTTAGGTCATTAATGAATATAGAAAATAGCAGAGGACCAAGTATCAATCCTTGGGGTACACCATCTGTAACAGGCAGGCGTCTTGATATGGCACCTCTCCATTTGACCTTTTGCTTCCTATTTGTAAGATAGTGTGTGAACCAGGATAGCGAGTGGGAATCAAGGCCAGGGTGATTTAACTTACTGAGTAGAGTGTGACTGACCAGGTCAAAGGCCTTGGTCAAGTCGATAAAGATAGCCCAATTAAAGTCCCAGTATCCAGGGCACTGAGGGTATCAGCAGTGAACTTAACCAGAGCAGTTTCCATGCCATGGTTCCATCTGAAACCATGCTGCCTGTCGCATAATAGATGGTGCAATTCGAGGTAATCCCAAAGTTGGTTATACAGTGGTCATTTCTGTATCTTGGCATTTGTACAAAGTGTGAAGATAGGCCTGTAATTCTCCACTATGTCTCTGAGTCCACATTTGTGAACTGGGACTACCCCAGCCTCTTTCCACTTGACAGGTATTTCCACTTCGAAAAATGATCTGTTAATCAACATAGTGACTGGGGTAGCTATGGCTGGGGTAGTGGCCTTCAGTAGCCTAGGTTCCAATTTATCTGAACCAGCAAAGCTGCTTATTTTCATTCTTTTTAGAAGCACTAGCACCTCTTTTTCTACTAACTAAACAAATGTGAAATTTTGGGGGAAGGAGACTGGCTCACACAGGACAAGGGGTGGGGGGGAAGTTTTGAACTTGTTCAAATCGATGAAGAATTGAAGACTTTGGCAGCAGTCTGGGGGTCACAAGTAGTCTGACCATTAGCTGTGATCTGGCCATACAAGACACCAGTAAACCCCTTTAACAAAGAGTTAACTTGTGAACAAAATGTTTTAGGGTCAGATAGGTTATTATCTTGGAGGCCTTTGACGTAGTCTCTTTTAGCTGTTTTTGCCCACTTCTTACATTGTTCAAACAACATGAAGTCTTGCTGTATTCTGACAAATTGCAGTGAGGTCCAACCTTCGAACTGCCCTGGAGATGAAAGAGTTAACTTTCCATGCCAGGCATGGAACGCTGAGCTCGAGGTCGGTTGAGACTCTGTCTGTTGCTGTTTGAACTCAAACCGTCAGATTCTTTACTCCACCTCACTGAACAGTCGCTCCGGAGATTTCTCCTTTGTTCGGTTCAATTTGTCGGTTAAAGTACCGTTTTTCTCGGTTTTCAACCGAATTTAAACCACAACCTATCGGTTCAGTCTCTGTCTGTGGTATTCGTGAGTACTAGATAGGTTTATATTGTTTTCTATTCTGTGTGGAACTTGTAAACGTGTCATCAGTTCGGTTTGAACCAATCAGGTTGTTTAAAAATCTTTACTTCTACTTTTAGAGTGTGGTTACCGGTTCTTATCAGTTCTAAAAAAAACGGATTTTATTACGGTTTTTTCCACGATCCGAAACACGGTCAGGAACTGATAAGGGTGTCTTGCCTGGCGGATTGCCATAAAAAGGGTAAGTTTTGTTTAGGACTGGCCATGTCTGAGAAACCCAAAAGAAAAACCGGCCCCACTGGGTTTCAACACTGTAGTGTGTGTGGGGAAGTCTTTGCTAATGCTGACCCCCACACCACCTGTGTTTATTGTCTGGGGTTTGACCACCTCGATTCAGACTGCCAGATTGTAAAAATTTTCCTGCAGCTACCCTAGAAAAGAGAGTTGGTAGGCTCAGGGAAAGGGAGGCCAAAATGTCCGCTGACCCGGATGACCAGCTCGGTTCGGTTCAGACTGAACCAGAAGAAGTGCCCTCTGACCAGGGCGAAACTTCTTCGGGCAAAAGGAGAACCGATTCCAAGGAGTCGGTTCCGGTTAAGAGAACAAGAAGGGATAAATCAGCCGGTGTGGATCCAAAAGTTTCTTCTCCAACCGCTGATGAAATAGCCAAAGCGATAAAAATTGTTCAGTCGTTATCCCCAGTTCTGACTGAACTGGCACCATCAGGAAGGCGCTCGGTTCGGCCGGTTCCACTGGTTCTGGATTATGATTTGGAGGAATTTTATGAACTGGAAGAGGAGGGAGGAGAGTATGAGGAAAGTGAATGTGATTATGAAAGTCTGGATGTGCCCATTGGCCCGGACATCTCCCCAGACAGACCTTCATGAGTGTCTTCTCCTAGGCTTTCTGAGTCCCCCTCCCATTTCATGTTTTACAAGAAAGTGGCTGAAACCCTTCAGCTTCATATGGAAAAAGCTGTGGATGACCAGGAGGAGCCTGACTATGTGGAAATTATGGATATCCCAGAGTCCAGGAGGCTATCTATTCCACTTCACAAGTCTTTTGGGAAACAGACAATAAAGATTTTAAAGACTCCTAATTCTATACCTCCTTTGGATAAGAGAATGGACAAGAGGTATGCTCTGTCAGGCTCAGATATGGAGTTCCTTACCCAGCAATGCAGCATTTTGGGATAGTGCAGGCTGCAGCCTGTGATAAGGCTAATATACCCTTGGCTTAATACTCCCCAGATAAGGACTCCAGGAGGATTGATGCCATGACAAAGAAACAGTACATGGCAGCATCCTTGGGACTCAAGCAGGCCAATTATATGGCCTATTCAGCTAAATATCAGAAATCTAGATGGTACACTGTAATGGCTTTAGCTAAACAGGTCCCTGGCCAGCTTGCCAAGGAGCTGGAGCAGGTAGCTGCAGATGGTATTGAGGCATCCAAGGTGCAATTCCATGCTGCAGTGGACTCCAATGATGTTTCAGCTAGAGTCATGGCTACATCTGTGGCTCTTCGCAGGATGGCTTGGCTCAGATGTACTAGCCTGTCTCAGGATACCCAGACTAAGGCCATGGATTTTCGTTGTGGGTAATTCTCTGTTTGGGGAGCAAACAGAGAACTACATGAAGAAAATGGATGAATACAGGACCACCTATAGGAGTGCTCAGGCCAAGGAAAGGCAAGCCACTCCTCAGAGGCAGCATCCCAGGGACAGGGGCAGGCCTTTTCATAGGCCTCTCTACCAAGCCCAGGCCTCCTCTTCTGCTTATGCTCAGGGGGGGTTCTTTAGAGGGAGAGGCAGATGGGGTACAAGCAGGTCTGCTTCCACCCCTCAGCCTAAACCCCCTGCTAAACAGGCATCCTGATGGGTTTGCCAGGGCTGATTCTCCACCACCTGTAGAGGGCAGGCTGGCTTATTTTGTCCATGACTGGAGGTCTTTAACATCAGACAAATGGGTCCTGGAAGTAGTAAGCCAGGGGACTGGTTCTCAGCTTCAAAAAATTTCCAAAGATGAGAACCAGATCCTTTCCACCTGCAAATCCTTCAGAGGCACTTGCCCTAGAAGCAGAGGTCTCTTCCCTCTTGGCTCTCAAAGCTGTAGAAAGGGTTCCACCCCTATACAAAGGCAAAGGATTGTACTCCAGGTACTTCCTCACCCCCAAAAAGACAGGAGAATGGCGGCCCATCCTGGATCTCAGATATTTAAACAAGCACCTTTTAAAGCCAAAGTTCAAAATGGTGACTCTGGGAATAATTCTACCCTTCTAAGACCAGGGACTGGCTAGTCTCCCTGGACCTCAAGGATGCCTATTTCCATATTCTCATCAGAAGCTCCCATCAAAATACCTCAGGTTCGAGCTGCCCTCAGTCCATTACCAATTCAGAGCAATGCCCTTTGGCTAACCTCTGCTCCAAGGGTGTTCACAAAATGCCTGGCAGTAGTAGTTGCTTTCCTAAGAAGGAAAAGGATTTCCATCTTCCCGTACCTAGACGACTGGCTCATAGTAGGCCAGTCCCCAGACCAAGTCAAGTCACACCTGCAGATAACTCAGCAACTGCTCACTTCTCTAGGTTTCCTTCTGAATCTTTCAAAGTCAGTTCTAGAGCCTGTACAGCTACTCACCTTCATAGGCACAGAGCTAGATACAGAAAAGGCAAAAGCCTTCCTTCCCCTGGACAGGGCAAGGACCCTTATCACACTGGCCTCTTCATTCACCCTACAGGTGTCTCGACCAGCAAGACATTTTCTGCAGCTCCTGGGGCACATGGCTGCTTCTACAGCAGTGGTGCAGGGAGCAAGATTTCAGATGAGGGACACTCAGTTCCACTTGAGAGCCCTTTGGTCTCAGAAAAAGGATCCTCTGACCAAACTGATCCCAGTGACTGGAACCCTGATCCAGGCTTTGCAGTGGTGTCAGGATCAGGACAATCTAAGACAGGGAGTTCCTTTTGTCACTCAGTCTCACTCTTTAATCCTTACTACAGATGCCTCCCTCTTGGGGTGGGGGGGCCACTTGGGAGACCTGACCACCCAAGGGTTGTGGTCTCCTCAGGAATCTCTGCTTGACATCAATCTATTAGAACTCAGAGCAGTGTTTCTAGCACTTCAAGCCTTTTCCAAGTCTGTTCAGAACAAAGTAGTTCAGATCAGGACAGACAATACCACCACAATGTGGTATATCAACAAGCAAGGGGGCTCTCGGTCTATGGCCTTGTGCACAGAAGCAATGAAGTTGTGGTCTCTGGCCTATTCCCTGAACACCTCTCTTACAGCAGTACACCTCCCAGGCAGGGACAATGTCCTGGCAGATGCCCTCAGCAGGATATCTCAGGGCCATCATGAATGGTCACTGGATCCCCTGGTTTTGGAGGTGATCTTCTCTAGATGGGGCACCCCACAGATAGATCTTTTTGCAGCCCCAGACAATCACCAACTTCCCCTCTTTTGCTGCAGGCCTCCAGTGTTGGGCTCAGTCCCCCTGTATGCCCTGGTTCTCAGTTGGGAAGGGAGGTTCCTGTATGCTTTTCCCCCCTTCCCTCTCCTGTTCAAGGTGCTAGTAAAAATCAGGTCTCAACCCTGCAAGGTGATTCTGATTGCTCCAGACTGGGCCAGACATCCCTGGTACCCTCTCCTGTTGTCCTTAGCAGTCCACCTTCCCTTGTCTCTTCCCAGGAATTACAACCCATTAACCTGTGCCCAGGGGAGGGTTTGGTACCCGAATCTCAAATCTCTCAATCTCAAGGCCTGGCTCTTGAAGAGTTAGAGTTTGCTGATTTACACCTCTCTCAAGGTGTTATGGATATCCTAAAGGCTGCTAGGAAGCCTTCTACCAGAACCACTTATAATTCCAAATGGAAAAGATTCTCCATATGGTGCTCTTGGAAGCATATTTCTCCAGAGTCTGCTGGCCTACCCACAGTCCTTGACTATCTGGTTCATCTAAATAACTTGGGACTCAGACCGGCTACACTAAGAGTGCATCTGGCAGCTGTCTCTGCTTTTCTTTCAGCAGGTAAGCCTTCTTCCTTTTCAGCTCATCCTGTATTCTCCAAGTTTTTCAAGGGATTGCTTCATACCAATCCGCCATTCAGGGACCCTACCCCTGCTTGGGACCTTAATGTTTGCATTGCTCAGCTTATGCAACCCCCTTTTGAGCCCTTGTCCTCAGCAGAGCTTAAGTACTTGACTTGGAAAACTGTTTTCTTGGTGGCCATCACTTCTGCCAGGCACACAAGCGAGTTACAAGCCCTGTCAGTGGAGCCTGATTTTATCTCTTTCCATAGAGATAAAGTGGTCCTCAGGATTAACAGGAAGTTTTTACCTAAGGTGGTTTCAGACTTCCACCTTAACCAATCTATGTCTCTTCATGTGTTCTTCACTGACCATTCCTCCTCTGGTGAGAGGAGGCTGCACAGTTTGGATGTGAAAAGAGCCCTTAGCTACTACATAGAGTGTACCAAGGGTCACAGTTTTGACTCCCTCCAACTGTTCCTCACTTTTGGTGAGGTTGGTAAGGGAAAACCTGCCACTAAAAGATCCATTGCCAGGTGGATTGTCTCTTGCATTCAGTTTTGCTATGAAAAACTAGGTAGGATTCCACCCTTAGGCCTGAGGGCTCACTCTACCAGAGGTACAGCTGCTTCCCTGGCTGCTGCCAGGGATATTCCTATCTTAGAGATATGTCAAGCAGCTACCTGGAAAACAGTTCACACTTTTAACAAACATTACTCCCTGGACATCCAGGCTAGGAGTGATGCTCGGTTTGGCACAGCAGTGCTTCAGAGCCTATTTCCTAAGTAGGTTCTGTCCCTCCTTCATGGAGGTACTGCTTGGTAGTCTGCAGTTTGTCAGAATACAGCAAGACTTCATGTTGTTTGAAGAAAAAATTACTCACCTTAGTAATGTTGTTCCTTCTAATAGAGTCTTGCTGTATTCTGACCTCCCCCCCGCCTTCCCCTCTCAGAACCTTTGTTTTTGGGATATGGGTGGGCAGTAGCAGTGTTGGCACTTGGGAGGTGCCTCACCTTTTTATTATCACCCCTTTTTTCTTTGGGTGAGTGGGTGTTGTGTTTATTTCATTTTTTAGGTTTCCTGACTTGAGTCTTTGTTTTGGGACCAAAATATCTGTTTATTATATTTAGTAGCCAGTTGGCTAGTGTAGGTTTACAGCTTCCACACAGGACACTCAGTGAGTTTAGCTTGTAAAGATCTGACGGTTTGAGTTCAAACAGCAACAGACAGAGTCTCAACAGAGCTCGAGCTCAGCGTTCCATGCCTGGCACGAAAAGTTAACTCTTTCATCTCCGGGGCAGTTCGAAGGTTGGACCTCACTGCAATTTGTCAGAATACAGCAAGACTCCATTAGAAGAAACAACATTACTAAGGTAAGTATTTTTTTCATTCCTCACATCCCTATGTTTGATCCAATCAGTCTTAAGCTCAGATTTTTTGTAATGCCCCTAGGTCTTGTCCCGCTGGATCATTACTTTTTTGAGGTTGGAGGGGGTATCCATTTATGGCATTTACCTTTTACCCCAAGTTTCCAAAAAGAGTCATGTTTATTGTCTGCTAAGAGAAAGTGACTTGCAGAGTACTTGAAGACCTTGTCTACAGCTAGGAGCTCAAAGACTGGACACCAGCTGACCTCGGAAAGGATGGCAAGGATAGATTCCGCTATAAAGTTAGAGAAATCCTTCTCAATAAATATTTTAGGTGGGGCTTTTGTGGAGCAGTTCATCCAGGTGCAAAAAATAGGGAAATGGTCACTTAGGGAGCCAGAAAAGATTCCAGTATCATGTATCCTGTCAGATTTGGATACTAGGGCCCAGTCCAGAAGCATAGGATTACCGAATTTATTATTAAGCTGGCTAGGTTCATTGATAACCTGAGTTAGATGTGACTCTAGTAAATGTGCCTTGAGCCCAACTTCAGTTTCAGGGGACCAGTTAAGGCTGAAGTCACCTAGAATAATTACAGTCTTCCCTCGATATAACGAATAATTTTGAAGCCAAGGTTGGCATTCGTTATAGTACATTGTTTGTTATATTGAGGGACGCCAAAATGGGGAAAAAATGTGCTGCCAACAAGTTTTTAGCACAGTTGTAGCAGTTAAATTGTATAATCTACTGGTACTCAGAACAGCTCTAGCCAGAGAACATAGTTTGTACAGTCTACATGTTATGAGCTCTTCATGTTTTGAGAATATTTGAAATGTCTCCAGTTTCACGGAGCTGCCAGAGGAGTGGGCAGCAGTGGGAAGGAGTGCTGTGAGTGTGGCTGCAGATACGGAAAATGTAAAACAAGGTTGGACAGGTACAGTACTGTCATACTGTTATTGAGCATAATTTAAAAAAAAAGAATTGCCTGGTATAATGGCCACATCCTTTCCTGAGTCGGAGTGTACCGTGAAATTGACATTGACAGGAATGTCAGCTGCATCCCTGACGGAGGGCACAGTTCCGTTTTCAAGGAAGCAAACCTGCCTTCTAAGCCTTTCAAGGTAAAGAATTAACTTTTAACACCCAGACTGTGTTATTCTTGTGACTTTGAAATCTGTAAAATGAATACAGTATAAAGAATGTAATCAAACTGGGGCCAGCCAAATACAGAAGAGGAGTATTGGCAATTTTAGCCATATGTCCACGTGAAAGGATCCGGTCCCATATGGTACTATATGATGGGCTGACATTACCTTTGGGCACCAGCAGGGGTCTATTTTTCCTGCAGTTTTCTGGTTTTGTTTTGTAGGGTTCCTTGCTACCATCCTCTTTTTTTCTGTTTCTACTGTACTTCTATTTCTTGAACTGACAATCAGCAATCAGCTGATCAAACCACTGAAAAACATGAGCCATGGTGACCATTCATTAAAACCGAGTGTTCCCTGTACTAAGGTTTGTAATAGCGAGGGAAGTAAGTAACATGTATTTTTCAAGTGCCTTTCAAATGCCAAGGTGCTGTACAAGAAGGTAAGACTGTACTTCACTGAGAGTGTGATCAGCTACGAACTTTGTAAGTTCAACAAGTGCTGAAGCAGCCACCCATGGTGCGTTGTATATGCAGCCGACAAAGAGTGATTTTGTGTTCCCAAGGAATAATATAATAAACAGGGCATCACTATCAGTATTGTAGGGGGAGGAGTAGCCATGGAGAGACAGAGAGCATCTTTAACATAAATTGAGACCCTGCCCCCTTTTGTGCCCTCTCTATCTTTCCTGAAGATAGAGAGACCAGAGAGCTCTATCTCTTGTGTCAGGACATGTGGTTTTAGCCAGGTTTCAGATATAGCTAATAGATCAGGCTTGTACAGATCAACCCAACTTTGTAGTTTGTGTAGTTTAGGTCTCTGACTATTTACATTCATATGGATCAGCTTTAGGCCCCTGGTACAGGCCCAGTGAGGGTGGGAGGGGGAGCTGATTCTATAGCTGTCATGGGAGGGTCCAGGGTTAGGCTGTATGTCACCAGATAACAGCAGTATTAGTCTGGTCAGTAGCTGAAGGGCATGGGATTTCTTTTACAAGAGGTGCATTTTCCTAAGGAAATGTTACATGAGAAAATTAGGTAGCAATTCCCCTTTCGGGATAGACTGTGCAATATAAGCAGAAATGAGTCAGACCTCAATGAGGTAGGTAATTGCAGGGGAGGGATGGAGTTAGTAGAACCATAGAGGGGTTCACAAGCAACAATAGTGCAGAGTAATTGTTCAACCTATATTGAAAGAAGGATGTAAAGAAGGGCCAGAGCCAAGCCCCTAAGGGCCATTATGAGTATTTAGGATGAGAATGAATGACACAGGTGAGTGCTACTAGATATAGATATAGTCAGTATACTATGAATAAGGTGCAAGCAACAGTAGCATCTGTTGCAATGGGTACATAATGACTAACCTTGCAGCAAGTGTAACCCCTTGATGGCACTATCCCAAGGGCTACTACCCCTGCCTGCACTGCTAGTAGCAGGTTAAGGGGCCTGAGTTCTGAAACGGGTGCCTCCACCCAGAGGTCAAGTTTGGTAGTGGTCAAACTAACCAGGGCACAACTCTCCAGGACACTGAAAACCCCCCTCTTTTCCTTCTAGTGGCCTGATCACTATACAATAATCACTTTCGCAGTACCCTTTGTACACCATACCAGTACCCACACTGTTTGCACTTATCACCAGGGCTGGTTCCTCTGGCTTGACCCTGGAGCCCCCCTGTAAAACAAGGTTATGCACAGTAAATAGCAACAGTACAGTATTCTTGGCACAAACTGGAACCACAGTCAGGTTAAATGCAGCTAAAAAGTCAGATCTGATTTATTCAGGGGACTTGAACAAGGAAGGGGCATAATCAGGTTGATTGGCTTAAAGACTATATTAATCAAACAGTCATGCATGCACTTTAAGTCCCCACACAGTCACACCTCTGGGTACATAGGTAGGAAGATGATGGGCTAGCCAGGAACGTTGCAGCTGGTTGGGGCTCTGTAATGGAAGAAAGCAACATGCACAACACACACTATTTGTAATTCAGAGCCAGAGGGCTCAGTTCGTGAAAGAAAAAACAACCAGACAATCAGATAACAACACTTTAGATTTAGCTATTGTTGCAGGGAGCTACCCTGATGTTTACTCATGATACCCAATACTGGACACAGGCAGGATGAAATCGAGACTACAGGTTGTTGAACTGGAGTGCCCAGAGAAGCGGGGCCCACACGAATCACCGAGGCATTGTTCCTGCTCAAGTGCTGAGCAGGGGGCTGATCCCCAGGCAGGTCTCTCGTCGATGGCTTTCTCTGTGCAGTGGATAGCCGGGCTAGGCCAGTGTGGAAAGGCCCAGGACCAATGGAGATGATTTTGGATTCAGTCTGTGGGGCTGGATGCAGCTTCCAGCAAGCAGAATACAGTTCAAACCATAGTGGGGAACCAAATCACGACCCACTAGCAACAAACAGCACTTACACACAACGAAATTCTAATGCAGCTTCCAGCAAGCAGAACACAATTCAAACCACAGTGGGGAACCAAATCACGACCCACTATAAGCACACAACACATGTAAGGAAATTCCACTGTACCAGGCAAAAGGCTCTCCGGTCATAATTACAGTGTCTCTGCACAATCCGGGAGTTCAGAGGTGGCTGAAAGTCTAGACAGGCCGATCGCATTCAGCAAATCTTCGGTCTTCTTCAGGTAGGAGTCTGGTCACAATTCAGTGGCTTACTTCACTCTCCAGGTTCGGATTCAGTCAGAAAAAGGCACAAGTTCCCTCTCAGGGACAGCAGGCAGGCATGCAGGCCAAAACTCAGGCCTTGCCATAGTTCTCCCATGCGAGTCTACGCTGGGCTGCTGCTGGAATCATTCAAGCTTTTATCTCTTCACTTCCCAACTCAGAACTGAAACTAGCTGCAAGCAGCTTGGGAATTTCCCCAAGATCCAAAAGGTTTGGTTGGCTGATCTGTCTGTCAGTCACAACAAGGGCTCCCCCTCCAGGTTATTTTAGGGGGCCAAAATGCAAAAACTACAATTCCTACAAGTTTTGACCCCACCAAGCCCCTGTAGACAGGCTCCATTTTAAAGTCTCAGTAGTCCTGATTGGCCCATTCTGATAGTCCCGGGCCAAGATGGTGGAGATAAACAGAACAATCCTTGCTGCAAAGAAGGCAGGTTAGAACAAACTGCAGTATTATTACTACTCTAACAAATGATCAGCAAACAAGCACATCTTCTGACAGAGCTCCCTTTTAGATCAATTAAGACTGCAACCCAGGCAGCTCTTCAAGAGACAGTACACAGAGGCTATACAGGCACTCTCTGGCAATACATTTAATCTACTAAAATGCAGAACACCAGCCTGGCAATGAGCATTTAGGCAAGCTCCCATTTATGGGGGGTTACACCCTTCCCTGCCTGGAGAAAACTTGGCATCCGTGTCAAGTCTGTACCATCGCAGTATCAAAAATGCAATATAAACGAGACATATATATCATTAGCTTGTTACATTACTATACAGTTCAATATGCTTCACATTACTACATCCATATTGACAATATTTATGCAGGTTTCATACAAGTAATACTGATTCGTTTAATAACTTCTTGTACATTAAATAATGTAATATGGTGCCCTTCCCTATCAGCTAACTTGGGGATGGATGGGGCAGGGGCACTATGGTGAGAGGGAAGAACGAGTAACCTGAAGTTGGCCATCATGCTCAATTTGGGCAGTGAGCTTGGTGAAACGTAAACTCCTTTGTGAACCACATTGAGAGGTAAATCCACTGGCCTCCCAGGGGAATCATAACTAAAGCATAGCACTGGTTTGACAGCTCATCCAGTCTTTCTGGGGGGGGAGCAGCTACAGTCTCTGCACTTTCAGCACTAACTTTGGAGCTTTCATCACTTGTGAGGGGTGCCTCTGCATGGATGGGAATGTCCAAACTTGGGGCACTGTCAGCTCCTTGCTCTGTAGGCTTTGTTTCCACAACACTTTGCTCATTATCTTCTGACAGAGGCCCAGGTTGCTCATTTTGAGGAGGCTCTGGCACAATTAGGCTTTGCGGCACTGAAGGGGGCTGTCAACACTTTCACATTGTTCTTCAAGTTCTGGTGTGTTACCAGAGAGACTCAGACCAGCTGCCCCTTCGGGCAATTCACACAGTTCCACAAAACAGAGTCCTCAACCTCAGACGTAATACTTTGCACTTCACTGTTACGTCCAAGGACGAAGCTAGGGGTTAGGCAGTCCAGAAGGCCCAGCTTCATCCCCACAATTAGTCGTAGGGTTACCTTGAAACAGCTGACTCAGTTCATAGGAGGGGTAATAGACATTGTCACACTCACTTTCGTCAGAGGTGGACTGACAGTCATTATCATTCTGGGCCTGCTTTGGGGGGGAAGCCTTAAATCTGTAACTACTGGGGTAGGCTGATTCTGTCTCTTTTTTGCAGCAGCATGAGTCGCCAGCCCAGGGGAATCAATCTCTGATGGTTCATCCTCAATTATGATTTGGCCGATAGGTAGCAAGTGGTTACGGTGCACGATCTTGACAGTTTTGGAGTTATTCTCTGAGCGCACCTTGTACACAGGTAAATCATTCAACTTTCCATCTACTACATGGGGAAGATGGTGCCACCTATCAGCAATTCTGTGTTTGCCATGCAGTCCCAAATTGCGTAACAACACACGGTCTCCAGGCCAAAGCTCTTGAGCCTTTACTTTTTTTTATCATGCCTCTCTTTGTTGCCAAGATTTCTCTTAGCGACCATTGTCTGGGCCAGTTGTTAGGCATGGTTCAATTGAGCTTTCAGTTTCTGTACATACTGTAGGTAATTGTTGGCTCAGACTCCATCTGGAGAGACCCCAAAGCAGGCATCACCTGGCAGTCAGGCCTCCCTCCCGAACATGAGATGTAGGGGGAGAACCCAGTAGTGTCATTTTTTTGTGCAATTGTATGCGTGGACCAAGGTGCTAATCTGCTGGCTCCACTTAGGCTTGTATTTGGGATGGAGGGTGCCTAGCATGTCTAGAAGGGTGCAGTTAAAGCATTCTGGCTGAGGGTCCCCCTGTGGGTGATAAGGGGTGGTTCTTGACTTCCGCACCCCCCATAGAGAGAGCATTTCTTTGATTAGCCGACTTTCAAAATCTCTACCTTGGTCAGAGTGGATCCGCTGAGGGGCACCATAGTGGACAAAGAAATTTTCCACTAGCACCTTGGCCACGGTAGAGGCCTTTTGATCTTTTGTTGGAAAACCTTGCGCATACCATGTGAAATTATCCATAACCACTAACACATTGCCAATATTCCGCTCATCAGGTTCTAAACACAAAAAGTCTGTGCAGACTAGTTCCATGGGGGTGCTGGTATTAATATTGACAAGGGGGGCAGCTCTCTGAGGCAAGACTTTCCTTTGCAGGCAACGACTGCAGGTCTTTATATGGTGCTCAACATCAGCCCCCATCTTGGGCCAGTAGAATTGAGATTGTACCGAGTCAAGAGTTCTGTCAATACCAAGGTACCCCATGTGATTGTGGAGGGACCTCAGTACCAAATCTTTAAAGGCCATGGGCAGGACCGATTGCTGCCTGTCTACTTGACCGCCACAATCCATGGTCTCTCTGTACAACAACTGATTGAGTAGCTTCAACCTGGGGCCTTCTTTAAACAATAGAGCAGTTCGCAAGTCAGGGGAACGCACCTTGGACACATCTTTATGCGCACGCAGGGCATTGAGTACGGGCTGAATCATAGGATCTTGAGATTGAGCCCACTGAATGCTGTCATTGTCAAACTGAGGTAGTGAATTAATATCTAGAGCAGAAAAGTGGCATAGGCAGCCGGTATGCAGGTATTAGGAGGGCCCAAACAATCTACTAAACAGTCCACTGTGTCCGCAGACATCTCTTCATCTCGGTCAAATTTTTGGCACAAGATTCGGATGTCGGGTTCAGACAGTCTGACTCAATCCCTCTTGGAAACTGGCCTTCGTGACAAGGCGTCAGCATCAATATGGTTCAGTCCTGGCATGTATTCAGTAGCATAATCATAGGTTGATAAGGCGGAAAGTCACCGGTGCCCAGTAGCATCTAACTTAGCTGAAGTCTGCATATAGGTTAATGGGTTATTGTCGGTCTTCACCAATATCTTTGCCCCATAGAGGTATTCATGAAACTGGTCAATGATGGCCCATTTTAGTGCAAGGAACTCCAGCTTGTGCACAGGGTAGTTTCGCTCCAATGGGGTCAAGCTCCTACTGGCAAAGGCCACTAGTCTCAAACCATCCTCATGGGCTTGATACAGCACACCTCCTAGACTCTGCAGACTGGCGTCCGTATGCAGCACATTGGGCTTGATGGGGTCAGCATAGGCGAGGATGGGGGTGTGGGTGAGCAGGTATATGACTTCGTGAAAGGCTGCTTTACATTCGGGTGTCCAGCAGGGCCCAAAAAGTTCACCTGTGTGGAAGTACACTTTCTCTGGTTCTTTAACAGACCCTTTTTTATATTTACGGTTGGTAGGAGGGTAACCCTGGGTAAGATTCAAGAGCAGGCGAATCACCTTTGAATAAATTTTATGAACCTGCAGTAGTAGCCACAGAACCCCAGGAAATATTGTAGTTATTTCAAATTATGGGGCTGGGGCTAAGTAGTCAGTGATTCAACCTTACTGGGATCAGTCTCTGTCCCTTCTGCAGGTACTATGTGCCCTACATACTTCACGGAGGATTGAAAAAAATGGCACTTGTCAATGGACAGCTTGAGGCCGAAGTCTTCCAATCAGTCTAGGACTTTAAACAGTCGGGTCTCATGCTCCTCTAATGTGCACCCAGACACAATGACATCGTCTAGGTACACCAGACATTCCAACAAGTTCATATTTCCCAGCGCACGTTCGATCAGTTGCTGAAAGGTGGCCAGGGTGCCTGAAATCCCCTGTGGTATTCTCAGGAATTCGTAGAACCCTAAAGGACAGATGAAAGCTGTTTTCTCATGGTCCTCCAAGGCCATTGGGATCTGGTAGTATCCGCCGTGAAGATCCAGTACTGAAAACCATTTGCTCCCATTCAAACAATCCAGGGCATCTTGTATATAGGGCATGGTGTATTGATCGGGGATGGTCCGCCGGTTCAGGGTTCGATAATCAACACACATCCTTACCGACCCATTTTTCTTACGTACAACCACAATGGGAGAGGCATATGGGCTTCTTGATTCTTCTATCACACCAGCAGCGAGCATTTCCTGCAGATGTCTCCTTACATCATCTATATCTGCTGGGGCTAGACGACGGGATCTCTCTCGAAATGGCCGGTCATCATGCAGGTATATGTGAGGCTCTGCACCCTGGACACACCCCATGTTCCATTCTTTTAATGAAAACACTTGGTCCCTCTGAGCGAGTTTCTTGCTAATTCTAGCCTTCCATTCAGCTGGCAACGAGGAGTCACCAAAGTCAGATAAGTCCAGGGTCACTCTCTCCTTCTCGTCAGAGCACTTGTTGCTAGGGTGCACCCTCTGTTCACCCAAATCTCCCGATCTGACACATTCTGAATCTAGACCATCACTCGTCATGCATAGGCGTGGGCACGAGCAGGCAAGATGCTGGGTTTGATCAATAATCCCTATGGCAACTTTCCATCTCCTGTTGCATCCAACATTAAAATTTTGTTCTTTATGTTTCTCTTTAGGTGGACTTCTCCATAGATTGTGCATGGGGCATTGGGTGCCAATACCAAGGAGTCAGGTTCCTTTTTCCACACTATCCCCACTGGCTCATCTGGGTCCACTTCATCAGGTCTCTGTTGCCAGTCATAAGCCCTTTTTACAAAGGCTGGAATTTTTAAGACCTGTCCAGTCAGCTGCCCTTGTTTCTCATGGCAGAGCTGTGCTAGTCTCCCAAACATGTAGGCATTTGTTCCAGTTAACAGGGAAACCCCATCATACAGCCCGGTGAGGGGACACACTAGGGCCAGTGTCTCTACTTGCTCCTCTACGCCAGTGACAGTTGCAGGAAAAGACGACGAGAGGCAGGCATATCCTAGATATGGATAAGACTTGTCGCTGAGCCCCCACACACGTAGGCCTTCCAGGGACTGTAAGGGCACATCAGATAAGTGTCATACCATTCCTGAAACACAGTGGTCACTTTGAGGCCCACTGTCAAGCACAGCCTGAGTAGGAATACCATTCACAGCCACATTAGTTTCCATTGAAGGGCCCACTGTCTTGGACCAGTCTGGAGGAACAGTAGTGGGGCCGGTACAGACAACTTAGCCACAAAGACATTAGAGTTCAGATTTTCTGAGCCTTCACTGTGGTAGTTTCCAGCACCCCTTGGCCGTGGTTTCGCTTTCCGGAACTCCCCTTGAAGCCTGTATACAACCTTATCTAATTCTTTTGGGGACCAGCATTCTTTCTTCATATGCCCCTCCTTCCCACAGTTATGACAGAGTATGCTTTCTAGAATCTGGTGTGGCTGAGGCATCACATTGGGGGCTGAGGCGGGGGGTAACACCAACAGAAAATCGTGATTCAACCTCTGTCTGGTGTGTGGTGAGCATGGTGAGATGCCTCAGTAATTCCTTCACTTCCATAGTCAATTCATCAATCTTTGAGCTGCTGTCAAGAGGGGATGCCTGGGAGTGCACCCCAACCCCTATAGCGGACATGCTCTGAGAGGGGTTTGGGCCCACTGTATCTCTGGAATGGGCTTGTAGGGAAATGGTAGCCCTCATTTCTTGAACCTGTCACAGTATCTCACCCCAGGGCTCAGCATCTTTGCTAGCCTCCCAATGTTCAACTGGCAATGTATTTTGCCCTAAGCATCACTCACGTGTGCATCCTCGGTCATCTGGGCAGCATCAACAGCAGATACAGGAGGCCCCCCCCCACATGGCTGCCTCCTCTCAATTCTCCGGATTTCCTTCATCAGTCTGTCATAGGTAGGAGGCACATCCAACTGAGCAGCAAGGCGTAGGTGGAGCAACAATAATTCAGAGAATGGGGCTGACTTAAGAAGTTGGTCCAACCTATTCCAATCTAACTTAGCTGGGGCCATTCCACCTTTCTTTAGGCATTCCTGTAGCACCGATTTGAGTCAAGGCACATACACAGATAAGGGCTCCCCTGGGTATTGCTGAGCGTTTTTGACTCTACCCCACAAGTCCTCATTTGAATCGGGACTCCCATACACATTTTCCAAAGCATTCAAAAAATCTTGAGCAGTTGCTTCTGGATTACTAGCCTATGTAGTGTGGATAGTAAGTTGGATGGGTCCTCTGAGGCTTTCAACCACCCTTCTCCTCTTCTCTGGTTTGGGGCATTGCCATTCTCGGATTTGAGGGGTAACATAGTCTATCCAAGTCTCCCAACTGTCCTCCCCCTGGGGTGTGGGGAGGGTGCCTGAAAATATCCTCAGATGGTGATACCAGTCATGACTAATGGCAGGTAAGAAAGGGGCCAGCATTGGCATGGGCACAGAAGGCAGGGCAGTAACAGGAGAAGGGCGGGGTAAATGGAGAAAAAGACAAAGACAGTAGGGACAGGGATGGGGCAAAAAGAAATAAAGCCATAAAAAAATGGAGGGTAATGAGTACCCATGCCCGTAGTCTAGGTAAAAAGCTCCCTGAAATGGTGGCCTTGATGGGAGAGGGATGCATGGATATTGTGGCAGTCACAGAAACATGGTACACAGAGAACCATGACTGGGATGTCAACATACCAGGGTACACAATCTATAGGAGGGCAGGGCGGGAAGAAGAGGAAAAGAAGTAGCTCTCTATGTAAAGGAAGGGATCAAAGCACCAGAACTAAAGGGTAAACAGGGAGGAGAGGAGGCACTGTGGGTCACCCTGGTGACTGGAAATGGCTCCACAATCCACACAAGGGTTGTATACAGACCCCCGTCTCAGGGGGAGGAAATGGACAAGGAAATGATAGAAGGCATCCTTGGGATGGCAGAGAAAGGGGAGATATTGCCGATGGGGGACCTAAATATGCCAGATGTTGACTGGAGCACCTTTGCTGCAGCCACATCCAAGAGCAGGGCCATTCTCAATGCCCTACAGGGGGTATGCCTCAGACAGCTAGTTTTGGAACCCACTCGGGAGAGAGCAGTCTTAGACCTGGTACTCTCAAATGTGGACGGAGAGAGGATCTCTGATCTTGAAGTGGGTAGCCATCTGGGAACAAGTGACCGCCAAACAGTGTGGGTCACGATAAACTTAGCTGTAGAGTCAAGCCAAACAAAAGTGAAAGTACTGGACTTCAGGAGGGCTGGTGTTGTCAAACTGGGAGAGTGCCTCAGAAAAGCACTAGCAAACAGGCAAGAAGGTGGGGTGGAGCAACAATGGAGAAACATCAAAACCGCCATCACAGAGGCAGCAAGCCTTTGTGTGAAGCAAATAAAACAAAATGAAAGAAAAAAACACTATGGTTCTCAAAAGAAGTGGCAGGGAAGGTAAGGAGGAAAAGATAGTATTCAGGAAGTATAAGGAAACACAAAAGGAGCAGAACAGAGAACTGTACCAATTAAAGCAGAAGGAAGTGGGTAAGGCAGTCAGAATAGCAAAGGCCCAAACCGAGGAAAAGATAAACCAACCTCGGTTAAGAAGGGGATAAACCTTTATAGGTACATTAGGGAGCAAAGAGAAAGACTAAGGCAGGGATACTGAGGCTGAACAAAGAGGAAGGTGGTTGGGCAGAGAGCGACAGTGAAAAAGCAGGGATACTGAACAAATACTTCTGCTCAGTATTCACAATAGAAAAGCATGGGGAAATATCTAATCCGGTCAATAGAAGCACTCTGGATAGGGGGGTTGATATTAATCCTTTCACAGAAGAAAGAGTTCTGAAAGAATTGAAGGTGGATAAAGCAATGGGGCCTGTTGGGATTCACCCCAGAATTCTAAAAGAACTAAGGGAATAACTAGTAACACCACTGACTACCCTTTTTAATAAAACATGGGAAGATGGTGTGGTACCCAAGGACTGGAGGAGGGTGGATGTGATTCCCCTTCACAAAAGTGGGAGCAAGACAGAGGCAGGAAACTACAGACCTGTCAGTTTGACCTCAGTGGTAGGGAAAATGATGGAATCACTTCTGAAGGAAAGAATTGTTGAGTACCTAGAGGCCAGTGGGGCACAGGACCCAAGGCAGCATGGATTCACAGCGGGAAGGTCATGTCAGATGAATCTAATTGATTTCTTTGACTGGGTGACCAAAGCAGTAGACCAGGGAGGGGATGTGGACATGGCCTACCTAGACTTTAGCAAGGCATTTGACACAGTCTTTCACAAAAGATTAATAAACAAATTAGCCAGCCTGGGAGTGGGTCCCAGGGTGGTAGCCTGGTTAAAACACTGGTTGGACAACAGGACACAGAGGGTAATAGTAAATGGAGTACATAGTGAAGAAAGGAGGGTTAGTAGTAGGGTACCGCAGGGTTCAGTACTGGAGCCGGTCCTTTTTAATGTCTTTATAAGTGACATTGCAGAGGGACTGGAAGGGTAAGTATGTCTCTTTGCAGATGACACAAAGATCTGCAACAGGGTTTATACACAAGATGGGGTGGAAAGGATGAAAAGGGACTTGGCAAGGTTGGAGGAATGGTCAAATGTATGGCAGCTTAGATTCAATGCAAAGAAGTGCAAAGTAATGCACCAGGAAACAAAAACCCAGGGGAAGAGTACACAATGGGGAGTGAGATACTGACAACAACAAAAATGGAAAGGGACCTGGGGGTAGTCATATCAGATAACCTAAAGGTGGGCCAGCAATGTGAGAAGGCAGTAAGGAGGACTGGGAGGATACTGGGATGCATAAGGAGACGCATCGCCAGTAGAAAACAGGAAGTTGTTGGCCCTCTGTACAGACAGTTGGTAAGACCACATTTTGAGTATTGTATACAGTTCTGGAGACCCCATCTCCGCAAAGACATAGACAGGGTGGAGGCTGTCCAGAGGAGGGCAACCAAAATGATTCAGGGTCTACATCAGAAGACATATGAAGAAAGACTAAAGGAACTAAAGATGTATAGCCTCGAGGAAAGGAGGAAGAGGGGGGACATGATAGGAACTTTCAAATACCTCAAGGGAATCAGCAAAGTCCAAGAGGGTAGCATCTTTCAGAAAAAAAGATGTGCAAAAACAAGGGGCACAATTTGAAGACAGAGGAGAGGGATAGCTCAGAGGTAATGTAAGGAAGTATTTCTTCGCAGAGAGGGTTGTGGATACTTGGAACAGCCTTTCTGAGGAGGTCGTAGAGTCAAAAACAGTGTGGGAATTCAAGAATGCATGGGACAGACATAAGGCAATTCTATTGCGGGGTAGGAGGAAGTAGGCTGTTGGTTAACTAGGATCTGCAGCTTATCCATTAGGTAGGGAAATGGGCAGAGTAGGTGGGCCAAGTGGTCCTTATCTGCCATCAAATTCTATGTTTCTGTGTTAGACTGTTTCTCTGGCAGTACTGCTTGGGACTCGTTCCGTAGGTGTGGCCTGATGAAAGAGAAATCTTCGAAGATAGTACAGTTATGTAAGAACTTACCATAACAGTAGATCTTCAAGAGAATCTCTTTCATCAGGCCATGCCATCCCACCCTCCATCCCCCTCAGACTCAGAGTTCTCCACTCCAGTCTCTCTTTCCAGGATGGTGTATGTTCTGTTTTCTACCTTGTCTGGTAGCAGAAACTTTAGGCTCTCCCTTGGTTCTCCAGGAGGAGGTCTTCTGAGTATGATCTCCAGCAGGAAACTGAGGAGGGCACGGGGCCGTCCACATTTATATAGTACTGGACGTTGACATCTGACATCATCATGGGTGGCCTCTAGTAGACTGGTAGCAAAAGAGCTTGCATGTAGTCCTGGTACAATCATGTGGTCTTGGTGCCTGAGTGTTATAGTTCTGTAGGTGTGGCCTGACGAAAGAGATTCTCTTGAAGATCTACTGTTATGGTAAGTTCATACGTAACTGCACTTTAGCCAGCTATTTGGACAGGCACTGTTTAGACACAGGAATGCCCTCCTTCCCATGGGTTAAGATGACTTTCTGCAGTCCTTAGTGCGATGAATGTAGAAGTGCAGTGTGTTCTATGTACAATCACGTGAATGGAGCAATGCCTTACCCTTGTTAGCATGCTGTGGATAATTCACAGGAAGGTGTATTGTCTGATTCAATGTTAAATCAAACACTACCTTGGGTAGAAAATGAGGACTGGTCCACAAAGACACCCTGTCTTTGTAAAAAATCAAATAAGGAGGCTCATGTATGAGAAAGACAAAGAACCTCTGTGCGCAAACACTGAGGCAAGGGTTACCCCAAAGGGCATTTGGCTGGGAAGCCAAGTTTCAAGCAAATACAAAATCACACATGCCCACACAATGCAAAGCATCATGGGCTGCATATGCAAATCACCATAGAATGTTATGCTGGTTCAACTTTAAGCAGAATTGCATGGTGTAGAAAGGCCTCACACAGTTTGCAAAGGGTGCTAACAGATGACATGTGTGAGAACCTGAAAGTCAGAAATCCTAGGAGCAGATGTCTTGGCTACCACCAAAAATAGCATCTTTCATGAAAGGAAACTGATTTCACAGGTTGCAGCAGGCTCAAATGGAGACAGATTAAATTTTCCAAGTATGACATTCCTGTCCCAAGGTTGAACCCATTTAAAAATCAGGGGACACGTGCAGAATACCCTTTAAAAACATACCGAATACCTCTAGTTGTGCCACCGTGTGCCCTTCAGTATTTTATTTATTGAGGTCTTGGATAACACGATTGAGCAGATGCTCATTAATAGGTTCCACGTCAGTTGACAATAGTAAGGTACAAAAACAGAGCCAATATACATGGTTGGTATAGAAAGTCAAAAAACATTAATGCTCTGAGGTAAATTCAGCTGAGGTCTTGTACAATGTATAACTGCATCCTGAAGTTAAACAAATAGTATTAGGAATGGACACATAGGGAGTGGCAGATGGGGAGAACAGGGAGGAGAGGACAGAGAGAGGTATAGGGTAGTGGGGTAGGTAGGTAGGCACTGAGGTGGGGGTGAAGTGGAGGTGGGAGGTAGGGTGGGGGTCAAAGAAGTGCTGTGGTTGGGCTACTCAGTGGGGACAGTTGATAGGGCATTTAAGTGCTGATGGTAGATTACCGATTTGGGAGGGATGTTAATGTAAGCACTAGATTCTTCAGGTACAATAGGGTCAACTGATGGATGAGCTTGAACAAATGGTCCTTGCTGCAACCAGGTGCACCTTAATAGATGAGTACTGAAGACCAGAGACAGATAGGAACAAACGGTAGTCCAGGACAGTATTGACAAGACACATAAATGGATCCACCAGGACAGTATTGACAGGACACATAAATGGGTCCACTGATTGGGAAGCGCACTGTATGGAACAGCGCTTTCATTTCACAGAATGTGTGTGTCTCATAAAATGTTTTCTAGCTGCAAGTAAGACACCAGCTACATGGGGGAACCCCAGAATGGGTAAAGGCTATGTTTTCAGAAGCCAGGCATGCAGAGGCAGGGACTACAGGTCTAGATGGACCAGGGACCCCTGAGCACATGACAGCAGGCCCTGACAAATGGTAAGCTGAACAGAAGGCTCCAATGCTAGATGCTACAGAAGCAGTAACCAAATCTGAGTCCAGAAGAGAGTCACTATATAGAATCATAGAATTTGTCAGCAGATAATATTAGAGTGGCATGCTCTGCCCACAGTTTGAGCAGCACACCCTAAATGAATGGGATCACAGCAAAGGCATAAAGGAACCTCTCTTTCCAGGAGATAGACAACATGTCTCACCACAAAAATGTCATGCCCAGAAGCAAGCAAGTAGAAATGCTGCAGTTTTGCATTTTTTGGAGACACAAAAAAAGTCCGGCTGTGGACTACCTCATCTTGTGAAGAGGTTGTTTAGCACAAAAGTCAACCATTCCCATTCATGTACCAGGGACTGAGACCTACTAGCCTGTCTGCTAAGATATTTTGGACACCTGGGAGAAACACAGCAGATGGCTGAAGGCTGTGAGACATCACCCAGTACCTTACTGTCAATGCTTCCCATAACAGTAGATGAGAGTCATTGCCCTTGTCACTGTTTTCAGCAAGGGAGTTCTGCTGTGGTTCTCCTGGAAAGCATGGAGGTGCTCCTGGAAAGAATGGTGACCAACCAGCCCAGTGGCTCTGAGGGTTGAGGTGATGGACGCCAGACCTAGCGCCACGCTGGCGACCTAGGTTCTGGAACAAACTCAGACCGGGGGTCAGTCAGGGAGGAGAATGATTGAGCATCCGTTTGACTGCTCTCTTCTCCTGGGAGGAAGGGGGGATATACGAACATACGAAATTTAACAGCAGACAAAGGCCTAGAGGTCTATCAAGTCTGCTCGAATGTGCAGCTAGCACCCCTTATTCTGCAGCTGCCCCTCCCTTCCACCCTTCCCCTTCATTAACCCTCCCCTTGTCTTGTCCCATCCTCATTTGAAGCAGTCCACTGTTCTACTGCATACCACTTCAGCAGGTAACGCATTCCACCCAGCCACCACCCTCTCTGTAAAAAAGTGTCTCCTCATCTCCCTCCTGAACCTTCCTCACTCCAGTCTCATATCATGGCCCCTGGTGGCCCTCCCCTCCCTTACTTTGAACAGCCCCTCTGTACCCATCTTGTTTATTCCTTTCATGTATTTAAAGGTTTCAATCATGTCACCCCTGTCTCTCCTCTCCTCCAGTGAGTACATGTTCAACTCCTTCAATCTCCTCTCGTATGATAAGTCCCCCAGCCCCTTGATCATCTTTGTCACTCTGCGCTGCACTCCCTCCAGTAACTTAATGTCCCTCTTCAGATACGGATGCCAGTACTGCACGCAGTACTCCAGGTGTGGTCTAACTAATGACCTATACAATGGCAGAATCACCTCCTCCCTCCTCGAGGATATCTGTCCCACAGCACTAGTGGCTTCTAGTGGAGACTAGGGGCACAGCAGCTGGGGGACCATGTAACAGGGGTGACGTCAGGTGGCTGTTCTGCAGTGTGGGGTGGGATCGTGCACATCTTGCGCTGGACGGCATTGCATGTCCTGTGTCAGGGAGGGGAAGAACAAAGGAAAATCCCTGGCTCTTGAGGAGGTGAAGGTGGAGCCCTATGGCCATGCCCACACGCCCAAGGCTGGCCCGAACCCAGTTCAGGTCTCCGTGGTCCCCTGCCCCTCTCATGGGCCTGGGGGGGGGAGGGAGGACCCAACATACCCAATTTCCTGGTTGGGCAAAGGTTCAGGCAGGCAGTGGAGGCATGAAACCCAATGGGTCCACTGGAGAGATGCCTCGGAGTCAGCACAAGGAGGGAAAGAGAGTCTACAAAAAAAAAAAGAATGGATACCAAGTACAACAGCCTTATCTCCAGGACATTGATATGGAGATCTGACTTGAGATTGGTCCAGGACCCTTGGGTCTGAAAGCATCTGAGATGGGTACCCCAGCCAGACATCAAGGCATCCATTGCAAGGATCTGTGCGAGAGTCTGGGAAATGAATGTAGTGCCCTGTAACAGGTTCAGGTGGCTCATCCACCATACTTGAGAATGGCAGAGAGGGGATGTGGCAAGGACCATTTGTTCAAGCTCATCCATCAGCTGACCCTATTGTACCCGAAGAGTCTAGTGCAGTATGTGCATGTGGAGACGGGTAAAGAACCATAACGATGGCAGCAACCATCAGTCCTAGGAGCACATTGTCTGAGCAGATGTGTAATGACTCCTAGGCCTGGACTACAATAGCTTCCAACCACATCTGCAGGCTGGAAGACACTGTCCACCACTGTGTCCAGTCCTGAACCAATATATTTGAGGGGCTGACGAGGAACAAGCAGGGATTTCGGTACATTTGCCTTTACAATCATTTCCTCAAACAATTGTCTTGTTCTGAACAAAATGTGCAGGAGACAATCATCCAGATATGGAAAGACATAAAACCCTTCTGTCCAGAGGGACACTGCCACAACCACTAAGCATTTATTTATTTTATTTATTGAATTTTGATGACCGGGTAGGCCCACTGAGCCCCGAAGGTCCCTTTTTCAGAGGTGACCCGGAGAGACATTACATGGAAAAATACCACATTTGGCAAATACTGTACCTGCAGTGCCAACGATAAGCCATAAGGCAAGACCCGGAATTGATTATGGCTGCCCTCCAGCATAAAGTGGAGGTACTGCCTCTGGCACTTGTGAATTCTGATATGAAGGTATGCATCCTTCATGTCCAGGGAACAGAGCTTATCCCCTGTTTGCAGCAGGGGGATGAGAGCCTTTAGAGACACCATTCTGTGAACAGGTTTGGGTCTCTTAGATCCAGTACAGGACGTAGATCTCCTGTCCATTTAGGAACCAGGAAGTACAGTATCTAAAATAGAACTATTTGTTTCTTTCTTTCTTGGGGAGGAACTGGTTCAGTAGCTTGCTTGTGTACGAACGACTGAACATCTTCTAGTAGAAGGGACAGGTGACTCAAAGGACAATGAGAAGGAGGTGGAGAATGAACTGGTGGGGTAGACAGAAACTCCAGAATATGCCCCTTTTCCACTATTTCCAGGATCTACTCATCCATTGTGATCTCCCTCCACTTTAGCAGATGAAGAGATACCCTGCCCCCATCGTCACCCTGGAGGCAATAGTGGAAGGGAAGACGAGTGAGTCAGAAGGTAGCTGGGATGGCAGTGGCACTGCCTTAATCAGTACCTTTGGGTGCCTTTACATGGGCACTAGAGAAGAGGGTTCCACCATAACGGTTTTGTACATGGGGCTGCTGAGAGGTTTGACCATCATGGGCCCAGGACATATGAAATTAGCCCCTACTATGCCCTCTGGAAGGCTGAGGGATTTTAGATTTCTGTTCCTTAAAGTAATCCTGGAGGATTGAACTCACGTATAGCATTTTCAACATCTCTTCCAAACAACCTGGAATCTCTAAAAAGGGCATTCAGTACAGTCTGTGGTACATCAGTAGCAAATCCAGCCACTCGAAGTCAGGACTATCTCCAAAGGCATATGGCTGAGGTAGCAGCCCTGGCAGAAGCATCATATGCAGAGCGCTGCAGATGCCTTCCAGTATTCAAACCAGCAGAAGTGGCTTTAAACAAGTTAGTCATGGCAGGATCATCTGAGAAGAGTCTGAATGGTACACACAGCAAATTTCCACAGGCTATTCTGATATTTTATGTTGTATGCCTGGTAATTAGCAATTCTTAGTCTTAAGAATGCAGAGGCATAAGTTCTTTTGCCCATAACATCCAGCTTCCAGGACTGTTTGTCAGTAGGCAAGTGCTCATGTGTTTAGGGTCTCTAGAGTGGTCATGAGCAGCCACAATAACCACAGAATCAGTTTCAGGCTGAGAAGCACAACAATGCTTAACAGATGGAGCAGAGTACTGTTTATCAGCATTCCTAGGCACTGCAGGCACGTTATTAGGCCTATGCCAGGCAGCAAAGGTAGCATCCTCTAAAGCAGATTATGAACTGAGGATTGTAAATAGAGGAATCTGATTGGCTGAGTGCTCTTTAAAGCCATGATGATATCGGGCTGCATCATCACAGCTTCAGAAAAGTTCCGGTGTCACCAGCCTCCTTGCTTTCTACTGTCTGAGAACTATTTTTTCAAAATGTACTCCTTTACTACCCAAAAACTAATTCATAAAACGTTTTAAAACCTGTTGCTTTTATTTTTTTTATTTAAAAAACTTGAAACTCAGTTCATAATAGCAATAAGTCACCCCAGGGTGTGGTATATCATGGGATATCGTCACTTCTTGGGTGGCTGGACGCACTTGGCCTACGGCCTCATACCCAACCACCCAAGGCGTGACAATATCTCATGATATACCACACCCTGTCATGCCTTATTGCTTAAATATACAGTAGCTACAATGGAAGGTGCAGTGGAAACCTCAAAATACTCCCACTGAATTTTTCTTACTGGAATTCTCCTCCTCAGCAGTAAACCCCATCACGTTCTGGATTTGTCCAAGTAAAGCCTGACAAGAGGGATGTTTGGGAGGAGACCTGGAAGTGTACACTTGTGCTGAGTCTTGCCCTTTGATGAGGAGAGGCAAGATGGTGGCTGAGCTGTGCCTGCTACTTGCAGCTCTCAGAATCTGAGAGCACCTCTTCTGTTTTTCCCTACTTACTATCCCCTTAGAAAGCAAAATTTGATTGAGCTTGCTCTCCGGTTCATTTTCTGACTGGAGATCTGAAAAAAATCTTTTAGTGGATATAGTAGGGCATTTTTAGTGTGAGGCAGGGCCGGGAAGTGAGTAAGTTGTAGGCGCTAGGTTTTTTATTTTTAGTAGCTTTTCCTGGATCCCTACCTTTTGCCTTCTAGCTGCTATGGACCACCATGGGCTGACAGTGACCCTTAAATTTTCCGTCAAGCACTGAGACTGGCATTGGTGCTCTTCAGTGCAGATGGGCTGGCATTTGCAGATGGGCTGGCATCTAGGATTTGCCCTGGGACTGTATGTCTGCGTTTGCCTTTTGGAAAGCTTTTCACATCATGGCTCGTTGGTCAGTGACAGCACCCTGCTTGCCATCATACGCAAGGGCCTCCACAAACGTATTGGGCTGTTGTTGTGTGTGGACCTCCCCAGGAGAGCATGGGTGTAGATGGCATTCCCCTGCTCATTTTTCTGGGAGAAAATCAGTTGCATGTCCGGCCATTACTTTTGCCAAAAGTGGACCATCTGACTTTTGGATTTCTGGGTCAGTGCCTGATGCCGTTCACCATATGGTGTTCTGTTGTGGTTCTCCTAGTCTCCCTACCCCCCCATTGGATTATCTTAAAGGAGGTGTTGGATTGTGTGGACTACTGGGACTCTAGCTGGCTGGTAATTTGTGGACTTGCTGGACCGCAGCTGTTTGGTGACTTCCTTGCTGTGAGGACTGCTCCTTTTAGCACTCCTATTAAAATTGTTCATATCTGGCCAAGCATCGCTGGTCTTAATTTAAGGGATCTGGGGATATATTGCTCCTTTAAACTCAGAGGTTTGCTTTCTACTTTTTACTTCCTTTTGGTGGTTGTGTGGGAGTGGGATTGGTTATTGGAGTTTATAATTTTATTTAGTGTGGATGGCGCTTCAGTGTTAAGGATTTTTGTTTGTATTAATGGTGTGATTGTGAGTGTGTTAGTTAGTTGCTAGGGGTCCTTTGGTTGGACTGTATGTGTCTGGAAGGACTGAGGGGCCTGGGGCAGGCCCGGATAGTGTATGGGCATCTCAGCTGCTTGATCTGTGGCCCTTTACTGACCTCCCAATTTCCATCACTACAGCACGTTGCTGTCGGGAGGTTGGGATAAAGAGAGGTCGCATCGATCATGAATGGCGTGGTGCCCAGTGCACTATAAGAGGGGGCAGGATTGAGGTAGTTGGGTGCAGAAGGCACCCTGGATGTCAATGGGGCCTTGTGAGATGCGAAAGGTATTTGGCTCTTGTTCCCAGGGCTCCCACCAGACTGAATGGGCAGGTTGCCAGAAGGGCTACACTGTCCACCAATCCCGAGAGCAGTGCTATGCAATGCCAGATTGAGCAGGAACAAGACCATCATTATCGCAGACTTGATTTCTTCGGTCGATCTGGCTTGCATTACCGAGACCTGGGTGGGTGACGATGCTGGCCCGGTTTTGGAGGCCACCGTCCCCCCGGGTACTCGGTGGTGCACCACCCCCGAGTGGAACGCAGGGGTGGGGGAGTGGCCATCTGCTGTAGATCTGAGCTTGGCTTCTCTGTGCACTCAGTGGGAAGGCCAGGTTCATTTGAATGTGTGGACATACGTGGAGGTCTGGGCACAGGTTGTAGGATTCTCCTTATTTACTGCCCCCCAGGGGCGGAAGGTGAATTCCTACAGGAGGTAGCCAATCTCATCTCTGGCAAGACATTGGAGTCCCTCCAGTGTTTGGTCCTGGGGGACTTCAATGTCTGGGCTGACGATAAATCATCCAGGCTAGGTTATAACCTCCTCCAGACTATGTCATCTCTGGGCCTGTCGCAGGAAGTTTCCTCTGCAACCCACCAGGATGGCCACATGTTGGACCTGGTCTCACTGGGGCTTGAGGTTAGCAATCTCAAGATTGACCCGGTCATTTGGTCCGATCACTGCACAGTGGGGTTCTTGTTTGGGGCCCCCCCTGAGAGCCCTCCCCCTGCAGAGATGATCAGCTACTGCCCTTTGAGGGGCTTGACCCTTGAGGGATTTCTGATGGTGGCAGATCTATCTAGTGTGGACAGTGCGTGTGTTGGGGGTTCAGGCATGGCAGTCGCCACCTATAATAGCGTGATGATGGCAGCACTCGACTCCCTCATACCAGCCCATGTATGACCCAGATCTTCTCATTTGAGGTCCCCCTGGTTTGATGTAGGAGCTCAAGGTGATGAAGATTGTGGGTCGGAAGTTGCTGCTGGCGGAAGTCTGGCCTGGAGGCAGATAGTCTGGCCCTGCACTTACACTATAGTGAGTATTAGGGGGCAATCACCTGTAAGAAGGCAGAGTTCCTGTCCGGAGAAATTGCTGCTGGGAAGAATCAACCAACTGTGTGTTTTTGGACTGTGGACAAGCTCCTAACCCCAGCCTGTCTCCAGCCAAAAAATACTTTTTCTGACGCTTTGTGCTAAGAGTTTGCTCAGTTCTTCTCAGACAGGGCATTCACTATCCAGCAGGGCGTTCCACCAGTGAGTCTTACAGTGGCCTACAGTAATCATCTGGATCATCTAGAGAGTACTCCGCCTAGCTGAGGGAAGTTTAAACCAGTGGAGGTGTCGGACGTCATTGGAGTTGCTTCCAGGTTAAAGCACACATATTGTGAACTGGACCCAGTGCTGACGCATTTCTTGATGAGATGTGTCGACACTGTTGGCCTGGTGTTCGCCTTGATTGTCTGGTGCTCTCTGTTGGAGGGAATCTATCTGGATGCCTTGAAGGAGACGCTGGTTCATCCCCCCTGAAAAAAACATCATTAGACCCTGACGTCAAGGCGAATTACTGTCCGATCTCCAACCTCCCATTTTTGGGAAAGGTTGTTAAGAAGGTTGTGGTGCAGCAACTTGAGGAGCACCTCATGGCTTTTGATCTGTATGAGCCATTCCAGTTGGGTTTCCATGCAAGGCATAGTACAGAAACCGTATTACTTCGGGTGCATAATGACTTCCTCAGCTCTAGAGATGGGGGGGGGGGAACAGTTTTCATCCCCCTCAATTTCTCTTCAGCTTTTGACATGTAGACCATTGTGTATTGCTTGACTGCATGAGAGAATTTTTTGGGCTCACTGGCTCAGTCATCTGCTGGTTTGAGTCATACCTCACGAACAGGAGGCAACGAGTAGTGATGGGGAATATCTCCTCCTCCTATAGCCTCCTGTCGTGTGGAGTACCTGAGCGGTCGGTCTTTTCACCAGTGTTGTTTGCCATGTACCTGCTGCCCCTGGATGAGTTCATTAGGAAATGCAGCTTGGGTTTCCTTTGCTATGCTGATGATACCCAGCTGTATTTTTCCTTTGTCCCTGGAGCTTCTAGTGTGGTGGAAGTACTAAATAGCTGCCTCGCAGAGATCAGTGATTGGATAGCCTCCAGCTTGTTGCAACTGAACTCCGACAAGATGGAGGTACTGGTGGTGGAGTCGAACAGAAGGTGGAACAGGATGGCCTTTAGCGCTGAAACTGTTTTATTTCTGGGATCTATGCCATTGAAGGCTTCCTCTAGGGTGTGAAATCTTGGCATGACCTTTGACAGCAGATTGTCACTTGATTCTCAGATGTCATCTGTTGTTCAGACCAGCTTTTACCATCTTAGGAATATCACCAGATTTAAGACCTTAGTTCCGCCTGTGGACCTCCCCACTTTAGTGCTTGCCTTCATCGTGTCCAGACTTGATTAGTGTAATGTGCTCTACCTCAGGGTCTTGGGGGTAACCTCTGCTGGCTGTAGCTAGTGCAGAGCACGGCCGCGAGGCTGCTGACTGGGAAGCCTAAATTCTGTCATGTCACCTTGGTTCTGCGTGATCTGCACTGGCTGTCAGTAAGGTGGAGGACCCTCTTTAAGGTGGGCTTGCTCACCTTTAAGGCCCTACACGGGCTGGGCCTTGGCTATCTGTCAGACCTTCTTACACCTGCCGTCTCGGTCCGCTCACTCCAGTCCTCCTCTAGGGGCCTCCTGGCGATTCGCAGGATAGGGCTTAAAAGTGCCAGTGACAGAGCATTTAGTGTCACTGGCCCCATCCTGTGGAATTTGCTTCCTCCATCTATTCAGGAGGCCCCTTCGGTAGAGGTTTTTAAGGCCCACCTTAAGGCCTTCCTGTTTAATCAGGCCTTCCCGGACCTTATGTATTAGCCCTCCCTGGGAGCACTGCTCCTTTCTCTCTGAATACCAGTTTTAATACATATGTTTACTGACTATATTTATTTATGCTGCTATTTTTACTGTTTTATTTATATTAATTTAAATTATTGTATTGAGTGTGTGTTTTTATTGTACAGTGCCCAGAGCCTCTGGGATTGGGCACCTGAAAAATAAAATTTGCCCTGCCTTACACCACAGACTCCTCAGTGCGTGAGAAGAGGATAGAACTGGAAGACAACACCCCCACATTATCCCTTTCTTTATTCTCCATATCCTCTCTGAAATGAAGGGAGTAATTGATGGAACTGATGATGGCTGTGAAGAAGGAATGAAAGGTGTACTTTTGGATCCCGATGATAGTGCCAATGGGGAAGGCTCAGTCAGTGGGATAGCTGTTATTGTTGGCAGAGCAATGGCAGCAGGCATCTAAAGAGAATGATGCCAGCACAACCTGGGAGTCAACAGCACCCTGTAAAAGTCCCAGGACAACCAATGTTGAAGGTGTGGAACCCAACAGCAGGGGCTGTATACCATCTATAGTAGGTACAGCTGTGCCAGAGCCAAATCCTGACCTTAATGTCTCATCGGCAGTTGGGGAGAGGCTGTAGTCATTGCTGCTGGAGTGGACGACAACGAGATCTTATCCTTCTTTAATGGAAACCTCTTCCTCTTCCCTTTATCTGCAACTATTTTGAATAATGTGGGACCTGAAACTTGTGACAATGCCTGTTCCCAAGATAGCTAGCTATACCTCTCAAACTTGTTAAATGCGACTGGTTGTAATCAACTACAAAGCTACTGTCTTGTCCAGCTAGTATTCCTATGTTAAATAATTGTATTTCTGCCTATGAGAATTGTACCATTGTAACTGTTGTATTGTCTCTTGACATGGAACCTTTGTAAAAGAGCTCTTAGCTCAAAGGTTAATTCTGAAGTGTTAAATAAAATAAATACATTAAAAAATAAACCTCACAGGCAAAGCAGGAGCTTTATCCTCATGCTTATGGTGATGGCTGGTAGTGGAGGACTTTTGTCTCTTTTCATTGTCTTTGTCCTTAGTCCTCAATGACCATAGCAGTGAAAGTGGCACCAAGTGCCAGGGAGTTCCCATCCCGGAGGTGGTCAAGTGAGATTGAGAAGCTGGCTTGGAGTCCTTGGCCTTGGCAGTGGTTCAATGGCCTAGATAGCAATGGAGGTTTCTGGAGCCTTTTTTCAGCATCTCCTGGGGCCTGGTTGAATCCCTGGCAGATATTGCAGGCCCTGATGTTGTTGGTCAGGCCCAACCAGAAAATACAAACTGTGTGAGTGTCATCCTTGTAGATCTTGTAGTTGTAAGTACAAAACCTAAATAAAAGTTATTTCGATGATGGCCTAAAAGAGCAGCATTGATTAGTTAAAATAACGTAAAAAAACAAAGTTGATGAGACAAGAGCATTGTTTCTGTGCCGGTCCGACAAGCGTACGATGGTGAGAGAAAAACTGTGGAGTAATGTGGCTGCCCATGATTGTATAGGCACTGATGTTGCATGTCATCGTGGGTGGCTCCCCAGCTAGCAGAAGTTTCCAAGTGGTCCTGATGCCAATGGCTTACAGTTCCAAAGGTGTGCCTAATAGAGGAAATATTCTCGCGATGGTGCTCTTCCTGAGGGGTATAAACAGAGTGGATCTTGAGATCTGTTCACTAGCAACAGAAATGCGATAGCAAGAGGGACAAGACTGAAGACTGGTGGGCAGGAAGTTTAAGAAGGATGTCAGGAAGTTCTTCATGGAGAGAGTGGTGGATTAGTGGAACAGGCTGCCACAGCAGGGAGTGAAGGTGGGGACTGTGGCTGGATTTCAGGTGGGCTGGCATAGAGTCAGGGGTTTGGTGACTCCAAAAAGGGAAGTAAGGAGGGCAGAAAATAGGACCTCATCTGGTGGTAAAACAATGGGACTACAGGTAGTAATTAAATGTCAGACTGAATTGATGTTTTTCTGCTGTCACTCTATGCTTGATTCATTTGTGATTTCTAAATGGGTGTTGATGTTTAAATATGTTTTGTTGCACAGCTCAGCTGGATGGAACAAACTCAAGGGATGCATTATTTCATCAGGTTCATAGAGACATCCAGAACAAAATTGAGGAACTAGTAAAAAGTACTTAAGGTAGGTTGGATTTCCAATAATTTTGCATCCACAGTTCCTACTTTTGCTTGTTTTTTTTTCTCATGAAACTGTGGTTGAGGTCTTTGCAAGGGTCTGCGACTCTGTTATTCTAAATAGCAGTATTCTTGGAATTGTTTTGCTTAGTAGTACTTATTAACAAGCATTTGTTAATGCCGAGTATTTGCCGCTTGCACTGGTGTCATGGGGGGTGTGTGGTGCTGATACCACTGAAAGTGACATTAAAAATTGCTTCAGTGAAGAAATCATTTTATTAACGGTTAAGAATACAAAATAGAAGTGATGATGCTGGGCAGTGTAACTGTCTTGATTGTTAATATTTGTACCCCAGATTTTCAACATACCCTTCTTTTGAACCCACCTCATGGACAAGGGACAGTTTTCTTTATTTCAGGGACAGGACACAGGGGGATTGGGCAGGACAGGACACTGGGGGATTGGGCATGTCCAGTGTCACTAGGGGACAGTATTGCAACAGTTGAGGACACTGGGGGACTGGGCACCCCAGTGTCACTGATATGTTTGGGGGGGCAATAGAAGTCAAAGGATGGTTTTCTTCTTTTCAGGGGAAAAAAATGACGAGGGACAGTTTTAGACACTGGGGGATTGAGCACCCCCAATGTCACTGCTGTGTGTGTGAGGGGGAGGGGAAGGGGTGCTGACAGGGGAGGGTTAGGTTGGGGAACAGTTAGGACCACCAGCAACAGACATCAATTGACAGTTTTCTTTGTTGCAGGCACACATTCCAGGCTGACCATGACAGATCAGCCTGGCTTGCTGAGCGGCACGGATCAAAGGGACAGCAACTTCTTTTGAAGTTGGTGCCCTCCCCACCCAGCAAGCCAGAAGCTCCGTCATTGTCAGACTGGGTGCTGATTGGTATGGCACAGTCGCACCCCTGCAACACTGCTGTGCATTGGATGGACAGTGTCACACCCCTCTAAGGGCACTCTCATACCAACAGTTTAAAAAAAAACACACACAAAAAACAGTCAAACTATGGAGGCCAAGAAGACAAGCGAAACAGGTTGGTTTTACTCTGGAGCAGATGCCATTGCAATAATCAAGATAACAGAAGAATTATATTCAGTGTAAGATCTTTCCCCAACTAGCTTGATTGGCATAATAATCCTTTTTGCTCTAAGAGCTTCACTAGCCTAACTGCATGGACTGTCTCCATTGGTGCTAGATGACGTCTGATTCACAGATCTACCACCGTTTTTTTAAGATTTTGGAATATTCTTTAGAAATCTTCCCTTAATTGCCTATTTATGTCTTGTTGTTATGTTTTGATATGTATAGTAGCATTCTACAGTCATCTGGAGTTTATCATATGTGCTGTTAATCAGTGCATATCTATAGCTTTTATGTAAATAAGAACATATACAATAGCATTACTGTATTTCTTGGGAGTAACAAACCCATACCTCTCAATTACTATGAGTTTCATATTCTATTGTGAACCCTTGCTCTGCAAAGATTTACTGTTGTTCCTTATATTGCATGTTTATTTGGACACAAAACTATTGAAACATTGAACTAACTTGACAGAAGCATGCATTAAGACCAAACATATGGGGTCTATTATTCTTAGACATATAGAAACATATAATGTGCCGGCAGATAAGGACCACTTGGGCCACCTAGTGTGCCCATTTTTCCTTGCCTATAGTATCACTGCAGATCCTGCTTGAGCTCTGGTCCATTCACCCACCCCCCTTCCCTAAAATTCCCTTCTGCCTACCCCATACATTCTTGAACCCCACCACTGTTGTTACCCCCACAACCTCTGCTGGAAGACTCTTCCAGGAATCCACTACTCTTTCTGTAAAGAAGTAACTTCCTCACATCTCTCCTGAATCTATCCCCCCCTCCAGCTTCTTATCTTGACCCCCCCTTATCATTTAGCACTGTTTTTTTTTGAAAAATACTGCCCCTGTAACTTATTTAACCCCGTGAGGTATTTAAAGGTCTCCATCATGTCCCCCCCTCCCTTCTCTCTTCCAGGGTGTACATATTTAGGTCTTTAAGTCTGTCATTGTAGGGCTTCTGATGCAGGTCCTGCACCACTTTAGTTGCCCTCCTCTGGACCACCTCCACTCTGTGTCTTTCTGGAGATGTGGTCTCCAGAACCGGACACAGTATTCTAGGTGGAGTCTTAATAGCAATCTATACAAAGGCAATACCACCTCCCACCTTCTGCTGGTGATACCCCTTCCTGTGCTCCCCAGTATCCATTAGCTCTCCCAATTGCTTTGTCACATTGGTTGGCCACCTCAGGTCACTTCCCTACTTGGTGGTCATCAGTACCACTCTTCCCATTTTGTGTTTTGCTCCTAGGTTTCTGTGCCCCAACTGAATTACTCAGCACTTTTTCACACTGAAACCTAGCTGCCATATCCTTGACCACTCCTCGAGTTATCTCAGATTTCTATTCACCCTTTACACACACACACACACACACACACACACACACACACACACACACACACGGCATGTATCCACCCTTTTGCAGATTCTGGTGTCATCCCTTCCAGTTGATCTGCAGAGTCACTTATAAAGACATTAAAGAGGATCAGTCCCAGCACTGATCCCTGAGGCAGCCTGCAGGTCACCCTCCCTTCCTCTGAGTGAACTCCGTTTACCACCACCATGTGCCGCCTATCCCCTAATGAATTTCGTACCCAGTTTACTACCTTTGGACCAACTTTTAAGCTACCCAGTTTGCTTACTAGCCTCCTATGTGGGATGGTGTCAAAAGCCTTACTGAAATCTAGGTAGGCCACGTCTACTGCTCTACCCTGATCTAAGTCCTTGGTCACCGAGTCAAAGAAACCTATCAAATTTGTTTGACATGACCTGCCTCCTGTGAATCCATGCTGCTTTGGGTCTTGTAACCCCATTTGATTCAAGATATTTGACAATCCTTTCCTTTAGCAGTGACTCCATTAAATTGCCCACAGCCGATGTCAGGCTGACTAGCATATAAGTGCCAGCCTCTTCCCTGCTACCACTTCTATGAGGTGGAACATGTGCCCTCCTCCAGTCCTCTGGAACCATGCCTGTTTCCAATCAGCTGTTAAATAGGACTGTCAGAGGTGCAGCCAGTACCTTCCTGAGTTTCCTTAATATCCTTGGATGCACCCCATCTGGCTCCATTGCTTTGTCCACTTTCAGATTATTGAGTCCCTTCAGGACACTCTCCTCTGAAAACATACTAGTGTCCACCTCCCTCCCTCCAGTGCTCCTGTTACTTTTTTTATGGCCCCTTCCCTTCCTCTGAATACTGAAGAAAAGTATCTGTACAGGATGTTTGCCATTTCCTGGTCTCCCTCTGCACAGTCCCACCTCCCCTTTTTAATTTTACAATCCCACCCCTGGTCTTACCCCTTTCGCTTCCATACCTAAAAATATCTTGTCTCCCTTCATCATCACCTGGGCAATTCTCTCTTCAGTTTGCACCTTCGTGCTCTTTACTGCTCTCCCTGCTTTTCTCTGTTTCCCCTGATGCACCTCCCTTTCCTCCTTCCTCTGCATCTCCTTAATGCCTTCTGAATGCTACTCTTTTACTCGTCCCACCACCTCTTTAGAGAACCATAGTGGTCGTTTTTCCCTTTTGCTTTTGCTCACTTCCTTAACATAGAGATTTGTTGCCTTCTTGTGGCCCTTTTTAGCTTTGCCCACTGTTCCTCCACTCCATCCAGGACACCCCCTACCAGGTCATTTCTGAGGCATTCACCCATCTCTTTAAAATCTGTCCTCCTTGAGTCCAGGACCTTTGCTCTTGTGTGGTTCAGTTCTGCAGCCGTCCTTATACTGAACAACACTGTATGATGATCATTGGTCCCCAGGTGACCTCCCACCCTAATGTCTGCATGCTGTCCCTGTTAGTGAGTACCAGGTCCAGTACTGCCCCATCACGAGTGGCTTCACTGACTAGTTGACTGAGGAACACCCGCTACAGGGAGTCCAGGATGACCTTGCTTCTAGCTGAAGCTGCAGTTGAGAGGTTCCAGTCTACATCTGGCAGACTGAAGTCCCCCACCAGCAGCCTCTCCCCCTTTTCCTGCCATTTTGCCAATAGCTTCCACAAGTATTATTTAAAATACGAACGTGTATACACTCCAGACATTTGCCATGAATTTTGAAAGCCAGCAGCATGCGTTTTTATGCTGAGAGGTTGAGAGCTATGAATAGATCATTTATTTTCCACTTACCGGTAACTGCCTCCATTGCTTTAGTTTATTGATATAGTAATTCATCCTTTTTCATTGTTTTTTTAATACACCAGGACAGCTGTGACATAAAATTCCCTGAAGTGCAATA
Source organism: Neoceratodus forsteri (assembly GCA_016271365.2). Lineage (NCBI taxonomy): Eukaryota > Metazoa > Chordata > Ceratodontiformes > Ceratodontidae > Neoceratodus > Neoceratodus forsteri. The sequence goes on from CM028129.1 coordinate 697,788,489, forward strand.
CCCAGCTGGTTCCAGAATAGTATTTTGGGGCAACCGGGTTCACAACCCAAACTTTCCAGTCAAACTGGCTGTAGGTAGAGTGCAGTTCATTGGATGTGGATGGAAAACCTCTGGTGAGGGACTGTGGCTTCTGCCACTACTTTACTACCAACTGTTGGTACAGGGGAGGATAGCTCTCCTCCTCTCACACACCCTCCTCTTACACCCAAGTGGAGAAGTCTGCTTTCAAACCTGACACAACATGGTGGAGTTATGAGGGGCTTGCCCTTGATGCACTGGATTTGGTCTCCTGCCTGTTCATCTTATTTGATCCCATAAAATGTGTTCTCAGTAATGTTGCTTTCTTGAAGCAAGCTATGAGGGCAAAATATTTTTTTTTGTCAGTTTTCTTTATGCTGCCCTCACCAATCCCTGAACTCTTTCCGGAGGGGCACCCAGTCCAACCTTTCTCGCCCCACCTGAAGTCCTGTCCTTACCTTATGGGTGGGGTAGACTCCACTCCACATGCTTCTGGTCTCCCGGCCCCTCTGGATCTAAGCCCTCCTGGGGTGGGACCACCAAAACCTCCTGGTGACCTTTCTGAAACCTAACTGGTTGACCAGGTGCGAAGCAGGATGCAGGACCTAAAGGTTAGCACATGGTGGTCGGCCAACCCACCTTTGCCTACCAGGTATCAGGGCTCTTTTCCTTATTCCATCCCTTCCTGATTGGATCAGACAGGCATGTCACCCAGCATATGCGTGTGCACTCCCACACATGCAGGGTCGCCACTGCACCAATCCCCTTCAGAAGATCCACATGCTTGTTGTGCCCCCAGTTGCCACTAGGAGTCACCTGAAGCCTGAGATCTGGACCCCTCTCCCTCCCAGGACAGGAGAGCAGTCCCCTGGATGCTCAATCATGTCCTCTCCTGCCAACCCCCGATGACCCGAGATCATTCCCGAACCCGTATCGTTAGCGTGGCTTGAGGTGTGGCATCCAACACCTCAACCTTCGGTGTCACTGGGCCAGCGGGGGCAAAACGTTGAAATTCAAACTGCTTATCTACTGTCATTCTAACTATGATCACTGTTTTTATGTCTTAATTTAAAATATTGTTAACCGGGTAAGAATCCAAGAGGAACAAATTCCATTTTCAAGGGGAACTTGGACATACAAAACAGAACAACAACAATAACAAAAAGACAGACTCAAAACAACATTAGAATTGCAAGCCAATCCCCCCCCATCTGTAACAGTGCTGCGTTTCCTGAGTGATAGACATTATTGTAAAATGGACTAGGTTCTTTAAGCAATGGAATTTCCAGGTTCACAGCAGTGTTGTTGGGGCAAAAAGCGTACTAGTTGGAAGATTACAGCACTGGGAACAAGGCATGGCTATAGTAGCATGATGTCAAAAAGCACAAACCAAGTACACACCATTTATCTGGTTCATTAACACAATGAGTCACCTGTACAGTATTTTGATATCTTGGATCACTGGAGATTTAGCTATAATGGTTAGGACGAGGATTCTTTTGGCACTGAGGTAGAATGCTGGGATTTACATTACTGTTTGCATGCAAATTTTACTGTGTATTTGTTGTACTGTGCACTTGTTTAATCTTACTTGCAGGGATTTCCTCTGTGATATGTTTACAGACCAGTTTTGTAGTAATGCCTCTCCCCTTCTAGTAAAAAGTACTTACAAAGTACTTAAGATATATATTTCCTTGAAGGCTTAAGGGCTTTGCACCACTGAAGATAACCTGGCCCTTTCATCTGTGAACGATTGGCTCATCTTTTAATATAATATTTTAACAGATAACTACTCCTTGTTTTAAACCAGGAAATGTTAGTTGATCTGAATTTTAATAACTTTTTCTGGATTCTGTCAAAAAAGCTTAAAGCCCTCCAGATCAATAAAAGTGTCTTATGTTTTCTGTGGTATTGTGCTTTTACTGTTTATGTGCAAACTGGATGCTAAATACAAATTTGAGTTACAGCACAGAAAAATAGGTTACTCACCTGTAACCATAGTTCTAGGAGTAATATATCGTTCACATCCACACAATGGCAGTTCCACCAGAAGTGCTGATTCACCAGAACATCTTTAAGGTAAACTCCTCCCACCACCTGGGCGGTAACTTCTCTGGCTCCACCCTGTGATGTCAGATCTTGCACACTGTATGCTGGGATCTGTGTGCCGCTTACTAGGGTAGGTCAGGTAGGTGGTGTAGATGTGAACCATATACCACTCCTAGAACTACGGTTACAGGTGAGCAACCTATTTTTCTAGAGGTGTGAATAAGGTTCACTTAGCCATATGAAGGCAGATTTCCAGTACAGTGGATTCCGCTTAAATGCTCACCCATTTTGCAGAGGTCAAATGTGCTTTTAAGCAGAATGTGCACTTAGCCAAAATGCCATTTTCAGAGCTGAAACGCAAACCTGAAGTAACACAAAGTAACACGGTTGTAACAATTCACTTAAATCTGTAATCGGATTGCATAAAATTACTATGTACACACAAATCACAACAAGATAAGAATACCTGAACAAAAAAAAATATTTTAAAATAGAAGTAAAACTAAAAGCATGTTAAATTTCAGTATTGGACACAGTGTTTGTCACTCAAAAAAATGAAGTAATCTTGCTCTGTTTTTGGCTCTGAAGAGCAAACTGAGTGACATAATGCTCGAATGTGAATAGCTGAGTCAAGTCCTGCTTTTCCCGAGCATGAACAAATGACCTATCTTATCCAGATGTTGGAGTGCCTCAAACATGGACACCTGTGGCTCCTTGGGATCATTTACATCTGACTCGTCATCGTCGTCCTGTCTACCCATCACTTTACTGCAGAGGTCAGTGTCCTGTATCATTCCTGTTGTGGGTAGCAGTTCATCCATGTCATGGTACAAATTAAAATAATTTACATTCATGTTCGGTAGAAGTGTTGGTGCGGGTTCCTCTTCAGGCACTTTCTCCTCTACAACACTCACTTGTCAACAAATCCTGCTTTCTTAAAGCAGTTCCTTATTGTTTCTGCCCTCACTTACTGCCATGCCTGATCGAGCAGTTTGATAGCATCCAGCACACTGACATTTTTTGAAAGCTCAGAAACTGTGGTAAGGCTCCCAACATCCATGCAGACAATAATTTTCTCTAGCATCTAAAAAATAAAAGGATAACCAATGAAGCATTCGGTGTACTTAGTGAATGAAATAAACACTGCTGAATCAAAATTTGTTCTCTCACCTGCGTTCAATAATGGTGTTTCACTTTTTTATGATGCCCATATTGAGTGGCTGAATTAGCGAGGTGGTGTTTGGAGGTAGGAAAAACAGTTTTATGTGGCTCAGAGTGATGTCTGGGTAGGTTGAGCAATTATCCAACGGCAAGGCATTTTGTTTTTCTCTTGTGTCGCATCAGAGAATTAAAACATTTTAGCCATGTAGAAAATATTGCTGTAGTCATCCACACATTGGAATTGCTTTCATATTTGACTGGCAGCACCTCCATAGACAGCTCTGAAAAGCACCTTGGTTTTATATAAGGTTTATATTTTTCAGTCCCACAGAGGCTGCAATAGAAAATTACGAAGATCCTTTCCCAAGCTTTTTTTACCACCAGAAGTGGCATCTGACTTGAAAGTTAATGTTCCTTCAGGGGTTGCTCTGAAATAGAGCCCTGTTTCATTGCAATTGAAGATATAACCAGGTAGGTAATCCTTGAGGATTTGGGGAAGGACCGTGGATAACCAATTGTTCACATTTTCACCATTGGCATCCTTTTTTTCACTGTGGCAGCACTTAAAGATGATTCCATTGTGCTCCTTCCAGCAGCTCAATCAGCTGTTTATGGCGGAAAAAGAAATGCTCATGTTTGCTGCTAGATCCTCTGCCTTCTGCTGTAGAATAGGACCACTGATTGGGGCATCGACACTGCAATCTGCGGAGAACCAGCGGAGGAGTGCAGCTTCTACATTCTCGCTCTTCCCACAACGACAGCGTTGGTTGTCCAAACACTCTCATTCCGAAAATAATCTATCTTTACTGGCCACAATTCGGGCAATGGTGGAAACATCTACCCCAAACTGTTTTGTGAGATCAGTTCTTTTTATATCTGGCTGCTCCAACTGTTGTAACAAAGCAACTTTTTGACTGCGTGTAAGGGTGACCTTCTTCCACTCCATACTGTTGAAATGCCGGCTCATTCAGTTGCTTCCTTTACTTGCTGTTAAGTATAGCTCTCACACCTACTCAAAACACCTGTGCACTTAAGAGGTGTTAATTACATAGGGAAAGAGGTGTTGGTGAGCTGTCCATATGTGTATTAAACTGAAATGTGTACTCAGCCAGTGTGCACTTAACAGGATTTTTTTTGTATTGTGGGAATAGCAAAAAAAATGGGGAACCAAAAAAGTGTGCATTTAATAGGAATGTGCAATTAAGTGATGTGTGTGCACTTAAGTGGAATACACTGTAATTTTCTGGTAAGAGGCGCAATGTGAGTATCCATATATGGCATACAGGGACTGGAGAACCAAGGTCCCAAAAGCAGCATCCCGACTAGACTCCAGGTCGATGCTGTAATGGGAGGTGAAGGTGTGTGCTGACTTCCAGGTGGCAGCCCTGCAGTTCTCTCGGATAGGAATACCCCTGGGAGCAGTCACTGAGGCAGTGGTATGTTTGGTGGAATGAGTCCTTAACCGTACTGGAAGCTCCTTGCCAGCCAACCTACAGCAAAGGTTGATGCAGGATGTAATCCACCTGACAGTTGTTCGCTTAGCTGCTGGTCTGCCATGCATGGCTTCAGTATATGTTTCAAATAGCTGGTGAGCCTTACCCCAAACTCCAGCCATGCACGCTACATAATAGGAGAGCAACTACCAGCGATGCAGAGTATGTAGCCTGTGGTCAGCCTCTGAAGATGGGTTTGTAAATTATACTGGAAAGTTCATCACTTGGTTAAGGTGGAACTCCAATACAACCTGTGGGAGGAACTTCAGGTGGGGGTGGACTACCTTCTCCCTGTGGAAGACCAGACATGGAGACTCCTCCAAAAGTGTTTGAAGCTCACTGATCCTACTGGCTGACATGACTGCCACCAAGAAGGCCATCTTCCATAACAGGTTTGATATAATCTTACACCTGTACATAGGCTAAATAGGCTTGTGCATAAACAGGGCCAATATCAGCAAAAAGTCAAAAGGTGGAAGTAGTTCACACACTAGAGGGGACAGGTGGTCCAGGCCTTTAAAAAAAGCAAACAACCACCTTTTCCTGGGCCACTGTTGGCATACCAGCCCGCTGCTATGCAGAGATGGCAACCAGGTGCACCTTTAGGGTCATTGCTCGCAGCTCCAGCTGAGAGAGGGACCAGAGATACTCAAGGATACTAGCCACAGTGCAGGCAAGTGGATCAAGCTCCTTGCTGGGACCCCAAATAGAAAATATTTTCCATTTAAAGGTATAGCACTACTGAGTCTTTTCAAGAGGCCTCCACAATGTGAAGCACATTCTCCAAAAGACCCAAACCTTGAAATTCTAATCGCTTAGGAACCAAGCTATCAGGTACAGGGACTGAAGGTTCAGGTGCAGAACCTTCCCCCTGTCTGGTCAGCAGATCTGGGTGAAGAGGCAACCACCATGGAGAAAAAATTCCAAAATCAACAAAGTGTGCAGGTAGTTGTCACAGTCTATAAACAAACATGTGAAAATAAAAGAGTTCAGTCCAAGTTTCGAATATACAAAGAACCAATATTTATTTATAAACTCTCTTCCACAAATATATAGTAGCAAAAATGTAAAATGACAATTCAAGTCCAAGACTGTAAGAGAAAATCTCTGCAAAAAGGTAAGCTGAATACCCCTGGTGCCTCGACTCCAACGAGTCTTCAAAGGGGGTCGAAGAGAGTTTATAAATAAATATCGGTCCTTTGTATATTCAAGAAGCATGGATGAGAGGCTGAATAGCATGACCTGTAACTAACAGAGCACCCCTTCTGTGCCGGAACCAGAGTTACTGCCAGTGGAACAGATGGACTGGTATGTGGAAGAATGCATATTGGAGGTCCAGGGAGGAGAACCACATACCCTACTCCAGAAGTGGTATAATCTGGTTCAGAGTAACCATCCAGAACTTGCACTTCCACATGAACTGGTTCAGATTGTGCAGCTCCTATATGGAGCACCAGCCCGCCCCCCCAAAATCCATTTCCGGACCAGAAAGTACCTGGACACATACTCCTGACTTGCCAGGGCGTTTGAGACATGGGCTGTGGCTCCTTTCACAAAGGAGATGAGCAACATCCTCCCTGAGGGTGGACCTGTCCTGCGACACCGAGGACTCCATTGGAGCATGGGATCAGTAAGGTGGGAGAGCCTGAAAACTGAGAGACAACTCTCTTCTACCATCTCAAAAACCCACCTGTTCATAGTAATGATGGGCCAATGTGGCCAGAAGTGGCAAAGCAAACCCCCCATGGGGAGCTGTGTCAGGGATTGGACAGGCAGGAGGAAGACACCCCCCAACTTGTCACTGGGTAGTTCTGGAGGAAGCACCAACTGTTGGAGCCTGAGGGGCACCACTTCCCATACCCATGCCTCTTTTTGGCCCCTGGCTGGAGACCTTGGCCTTGGGCTCCAGGCTTGGTATTGCTCCTGCTGGGGCTGCTGCTTTGGCTGAAGGGATCAAAACTGAAAAGCCCCCTTTTTCAGTTTCTGGGCCTTTAGATCCTACTGGGATGAAACAACAGAGTCCAGGGTGGTGTTGGACTTCTCAGTCGCGCAAGATGACCATCCATCCTGGGCCAAAGAAGTTGGTGCCCAAGAAGGAGACATCCATCAGCTTATGTGGAGTGTTCGCTGTAAATGTGGAGAGCCTCATCCAGGCCCTGCAGTGCATTGCAACAGCTTCTGCCAAAGCAAGGGCATAGGAGTTACCCATGTCCAAGGCCATCTAGAGCTGGAGTTTAGCCAGTGCTTTACCCTGATCTTAGACCACTTTCTCCTGTAACTGTTTGTCAACAGGGAGGTAAGGGAGGATGTTATCCAGCACTCCCAACAGGGAGTGACCAAAGTGGGCCATCATCAAACCAAAGCTCACCTGACAGAGACCAAGTGAGGAAGTGACATAGACTTTCTTGGCTGCATGGTCAAGCTTCTTTGGTCTGCAAGTATGTGTTTCCTACTGGCTCTTTGTCTGGGTTCTTAGACCAATCCTTGGCCAAGGGTCTGTCTCTGTCTCAGTCTTCCAGAAATCCTGAAACACTGGGGAAATGGACAAGCCCCTGAGAACCTGGACAGAGAGCCAGTAGGGAGCACATACTTGTGAACCATATGGGCTGAGAGTGCTCGGCAGAATGTTGGATGTTGCCATAGCTCTAGGACCAGTCCCATAATGGACTTTACCATCCCTGAGGATTCATCCCTATCCAGGATGTCAGTAAAAGGGTACTTACCCCTTTTTGAACAAACTCCAGATGGATGTACATGGACTCGGAAATAAGTTTGAGAAGAGCCCTAAATGACACTGGCACATGATCAGTGGTCAGCTTCTCAACCAATTCACTAAAAGGTATGTGTCCTCAATGACTGCATGGAGGAACCATCTGAGTCATCCGAAGACTCATCAGAAACAGCCCTCAGACATTTTTTTTTATTCAACACACTTAAACAGAACATAACCAACAATGATAACCAGTACCATCAAACAGTACACAAAAAGAACACTACTACAGTGTAACAGCACAATACTATAGAGGAGAATCCAAAACCAGAAAACCTAACCCAATTAACTGGAAACCACTACCTTCCCCCCACCCACCCGTCTGCAGACCGATACTCCAGGTACAAAGCAGAATAGGCACAATACAAAATAATGTCAAAAGACAATCTGGGGCAATTAGGAAGTACGGTTAGGTGCATGGATTGTCAGGAGAGTATAAAGGGGTTCTCGTATATTACAATAAAGATGGGCCTGCTTTCTCACAGTTGCAGTATGTTTCTCCAACATAAGAGCAGTCAAAATCTCCCAGTGCCACTTTAAGAAGGATGGTGAGGAAGACATCCTTCCAATATCACAAAAGAAAAAATTACTCACCTTAGTAATCTTGTTTCTTCTAATGGAGTCTTGCTATATTATGACATATGCAGTGAGTCCCAACCTTCGAACTGCTCCGGAGGTGAAAGAGTTAACTTTCCATGCCAGGCATGGAACTTTGAGCTCGAGCTCAGTTGAAAACTCTATCTGTTGTTCTTCAAACTCAAACTGTCAGATATTTATGAGCAAAACTCACTAAGACTCTGTGTGGAAGCTGTAAACCTACACTAGCCAACTGGCTACTAATTATATAAACACATTTTTTGGTGCCAAAACAAAGACTCAAGTCAGGAGACCCAAAAAATGACAAACACAACACAGATCACCCCAAAAAGGAGGGGTGAAAAACAAGGTGGGCATCTACTAAGTTCCAACACTGCCCTGCCCACCCACATCCCAAAAGTAAAGGTTCTGAGAGGGGCAGGCGGGGGGTCATAATATAGCAAGACTCCATTAGAAGAAACAACATTACTAAGGTGAGTAATTTTTTCTTCAAACAACATGAAGTCTTGCTATATTATGACATATGCAGACTACACAGCAGTACCTCCATGGAGGAGGGACAGAACCTACTCAGGAAATAGGCTCTGAAGCACAGCTGTGCCAAACCGAGCATCACTCCTAGCCTGGATGTCCAGGGAGTAATGCTTGGTAAAAGTGTGAACTGTTTTCCAGGTAGCTGCTTGACATATCTCCAGGATAGGGATGTCCCTGGCAGCAGCCAGAGACGCAGCTGTACCTCTGGTAGATTGAGCCCTCAGGCCTGAGGGAGGAACTTTACCCAGTTTTTCATAGCAGAATTGGATACAAGAGACAATCCACCTGGCAATGGATCTTTTGGTGGCAGGTTTCCCTTTGCCAACCTCACCATAAGTGAGGAACAGTTGGAAAGAGTCAAACCTGTGACCCTTGGTACGATCTATGTAGTAGCTAAGGGATCTTTTGACATTTAAACTGTGCAACCTCCTCTCGCCAGAGGAGGAACGGTCAGTGAAGTACACAGGGAGAGATATAGATTGATTAAGGTGGAAATCTGAAACCACCTTAGGCAAGAACTTTCTGTTAGTCCTGAGGACTACCTTATCTCTGTGAAAAGAGATAAGATCAGGCTCCACTGACAATGCTTGTAACTCACTTATGCGTCTGGCAGAAGTGATGGCTACCAAAAACACAGTTTTCCAAGTCAAGTACTTAAGCTCTGCTGAAGATAAGGGCTCAAAAGGGGGTTGCATAAGCTGGGCAATGCAAATATTAAGATCCCAGGCAGGGGCAGGATCCCTGAATGGGGGGTTGGTGTGAAGCAACCCTTTGAAAAACTTTGAGAAAACAGGATGGACTGAAAGAGAAGAGGGTTTACCTGCTGATAAGAAAGCAGACACGGCTGCCAGGTGCACTTTTAGGGTAGCTGGTCTCAGCCCCAAAGCATTTAGATGGACCATATAGTCCAGGACCGTGTAAACCAGCAGATTCTGGGGAATATATTTGCAGAGCACCATATGGAAAATCTCTTCCATTTGGAATTCTAAGTAGCTCCTGGTGAAGGGCTTCCTAGAAGCCTTCAGGATATCCAGTACACCTTGGGAGAGGTGTAGGTCCGCAAACTCTAACTCTTCAAGAGCCAGGCCTTGAGATTGAGAGATTTGAGGTCTGGGTACCAAACTCTCCCCTGAGCACAGGATAACAGATTGTGATTCCTGGGAAGACACAGGAGAAGGTGGACTGCTAAGGCATAAGGAGTGGGTACCAGGGCTGTCTGGCCCAGTCTGGAGCAATCAGGATCATCTTGCAGCGTTGAGATCTGATTTTGACTAGCACTTTGAACAGGAGAGCGAAGGGAGGAAAGGCGTAGAGAAACTTCCCTTCCCAACTGAGAAGGAAGGCATCCAGGGGGACTGAGCCCAACACTGGGGGCCTGCAACAAAAAAGGTGAAGTTGGTGATTGTCTGGGGCTGCAAAAAGATCTATCTGGGGTGTGCCCCATCTGGCAAATACCACCTCCAGTACTAGGGGATCCAGAGCCCATTCGTGATGGCCCTGGGAAATCCTGCTGAGAGCATCTGCCAGGACATTGTCCTTGCCTGGGAGGTGAACTGCTACCAGGGAGGTGTTCAGAGAGTAAGCCAGAGACCACAACTTTATTGCTTCAGTGCACAAGGCCATAGACCAAGTGCCCCCTTGCTTGTTGATGTACCACATTGTGGTGGTATTGTCTGTTCTGACCTGAATAACTTTGTTCTGAACAGATTTGGAAAAAACTTGAAGCGCTAGAAAAACTGCTCTGAGTTCCAACAGATTGATGTGGAGCAGAGATTCCTGAGGGGACCACAATCCCTGGGTAGTGAGGTCGCCCATGTGAGCTCCCCACCCCAAGAGGGATGCATCTGTAGTAAGGATTAAGGAGTGAGACTGAGGGGTGAAGGGGACCCCTGTCTCAAATTGCCCTGGTCCTGCCACCACTGAAGGGCTTGGATCAGGGTTCGAGTCACTGGGATTAATTTGGTTAGAGGGTCCCTCCTTTGAGACCAAAAGGCTCTCAAATGGAACTGGATGTCCCTCATCTGAAATCTGGCTCCCTGCACTACTGCTGTCAAAGCAGCCATGTGTCCCAGAAGCTGGAGAAAATGACTTGCTGGTCGAGAGACCTGCAGGGTGAAGGAGGAAGCCAGAGAAATCAGGGTCCTTGCTCTTTCCAGAGGAAGGAAGGCTCTGGCTTCTTTTGTGCTCAGTTCTGCACCTATGAAGGTGAGAAGCTGGACAGGTTCTAGGACTGACTTTGGAAGATTGAGAAGGAAACCTAGAGAAGTTAGTAGTTGCTGAGTTACCTGAAGATGTAACCTGACTTTGGTCTGGAGACTGGCCTACTATGAGCCAGTCGTCCAGGTAAGGAAAGATGGCAATTTTTTGCCTTCTTAAATGGGCAACTGCTACTGCCAGGCATTTTGTGAATACCCTTGGGGCAGATGTGAGGCCGAAGGGCATTGCTCTGAACTGGTAATGGCCTGAGGGCAGTTTGAATCTGAGGTACTTTCGATGGGAGCTTCTGATGAGAACATGAAAATAGGCATCCTTGAGGTCCAGGGACACTAGCCAGTCCCCTGGCCTTAAAGAGGGTAGAATAATTCCCAGAGTCACCATTTTGAATTTTGGTTTTAAAAGGTGCTTGTTTAGGTACCCGAGATCCAGGATGGGCCACCATTCTCCTGTCTTTTTTGGGGTAAGGAGGTACCTGGAGTACAATCCTTTGCCCTGGTGTAGGGGTGGAACCCTTTCCACAGCTCTGACAGCCAGGAAGGTAGAGACTTCTCCTTCTAGGGCAAGAGCCTCTGATGGATTTGCAGATGGAAAGGATCTGGTTCTCATCTTTGGAAATTTTTTGAAGCTGAGAACCAGTCCCTGGCTTACTACTTCCAGGACCCACTTGTCTGATGTTAGAGACTCCCAGTCCTGGACAAAGTAAACCAGCCTGCCCCCTACAGGTAGTGGAGAATCGGCCCTGGGCACCCCATCAGGGTGCCTGCTTGGCAGGGGCTTTAGGCTGAGGGGTGGAGGCAGGTCTGCTTGCACCCGTCTGCCTCTCCCTCTAAAGAACCCCCTCTGTGCATAAGCTGAAGAGGAGGCCCGGGCTTGGTAAAAAGGCCTATGAAAAGGCCTGCCCCTGCTCCTGAGAGGCTGCCTTTGAGGAGTGGCCTGCCTTTCCTTGGCCTGTGCACTTCTATAGGTGGTCTTATATTCATTCATTTTCTTCATGTAATTCTCTGTTTGCTCCCCAAACAGAGAGTTGCCCACAACAGGAAAATCCATGGCCTTAGTCTGGGTATCCTGTGACAGGCTAGTACATCTGAGCCAAGCCATTCTACGGAGAGCCACAGATGTAGCCATGACTCTAGATGACACATCATTAGAGTCCACTGCAACATGGAATTGCACTTTAGATGCCTCAATACCATCAGCGGCCACCTGCTCCAGCTCCTTGGCACGCTGGCCAGGGACCTGCTTTGCTAGAGCCAAAATAGTACCCCATCTGGATTTCTGGTGTCTAGCAACATAAGCCATATAATTTTCCTGTCTGAGTCCCAAGGATGCTGCCATGTACTGCTTCTTTGCCATGGCATCAACCTTTCTGGAGTCCTTGTCAGGGGGGGTGTGAGGCCAGGGGAATATTTGCCTTGTCACAGGCTGCAGCCTGCACAACCCCCACATGGCTGCATTGTTGTGTAAGGAACTCCATATCAGAGCTTGATAATGTAAACCTTTTGTCCATTATTTTATCAACAGGAGGTATAGTGTGAGGAGTTTTTAGAATTTTTACTGTCTGTTTCCAAAAAGATTTACGCAGAGGAATAGACAGTCTCCTAGACTCTGGGATATCCATCATTTCTACATAATCAGGCTCTTCTTGATCATCCACAGCTTCCTCTATAGGGAGCTGGAGGGTTTCAGCCACTTTTTTTATAAAACATGAAATGAGAAGGGGACTCAGAAAGCCTAGGGGGAGACACTCCTGAAGGTCTGTCTAGAGAAATGTCCAGTTCAATGGGCACATCCAGACTTTCAAATCCACATTCACTCTCCTCATACTCCTCTTCCCCCCCTCCTCTGGTTCATAAAATTCCTCTAAATAATACTCTTGAACCGATGGAACCGACCGAACCATACGCTTACCTGATGGTGCCAGTTCGGTCGGAACCGGGGAGAGTGACTGAACAATTTTAATTGCTTTAGCTATTTCTTCAGCGGTTGGAGAGGAAAGTTTTGGCTCCACACCAGCTGATTTTCTAGTTCTCTTTGCTAGAACTTACCCCTCAGAGTCGGCTCTCCTTTTGCCCGAGGAAGTCTCGCCCTGGTCAGAGGGCACTCCCTCCGGTTCGGTTTCAACCAAACTGTGCTGGCCATCCGGTTCAGCGGACTTTTTGGCCTCCCTTTCCCTGAGCCTACCAACTCTTTTATCCAGGGTAGCTGCAGGAAAACTTTTACAAATCTGGCAGTCTGCATTGAGGTGGTCAAACCCCAGACAATAAACACAGGTGGTGTGGGGGGTCAGCCTTGGCAAAGGCTTCCCCACAGACACTACAGTGTTGAAACCCAGTGGGCCCGGTTATTCTTTTGGGTTTCTCAGACATAGTGCCAGCCTATCCAAAACTTGCTGTTTATGGCAATCCGCCAAGCAAGACTCCCTTATCGGTTCCCAACCGTGTCACGGGTTGTGGAAAAAAACGTAATGAAATCCATTTTTTTTAGAACTGATAAGAACCGGGAACCACACTTCTAAAGACAGATAATGTATTAGAAACAACTTGATCGGTTCAAACCAAACCGATAAAACCATTTACAAGTTCCACACAGAAAGTAAATGTAAAACCTATCTAGTACTTACAAATACTACAGATAGAGCTTGAACCGACCGGTTGTGGTTTAAATTCGGTTAAAAAACCGAAAACTAAATACTTTAACCGACAAAATGAACCGAGCAGAAGGAGAAATCTCCGGAGCGACTGTTCAGTGAGGCGGAGTAAAGAATCTGACAGTTTGAGTTTGAAGAACAACAGATAGAGTTTTCAACCGAGCTCAAGTTCAAAGTTCCATGCCTGGCATGGAAAGTTAACTCTTTCACCTCTGGAGCAGTTCGAAGGTTGGGACTCACTGCATATGTCACAATATAGCAAGACTTCATGTTGTTTGAATAATCACTTTTGCTGTGGCTGCTATTAAAGACATATGGACTTTCCGAATATTAGGGGACTCTGTTGGGAACTGTCCTATCATGCAGACGGGGGGGCAGGGGGTAAAGTGATCTTCCAAACCTAACAAAGGGTCCAGGGTATTCTTAATCGTGGTACAGAAGGGTTTAATTTTAGTACACTCCCACATCATGTGATAGAGATGCTTTTCTGTCTCCTTGCACCAGGAACAAATTGGAGAAGATAATTTGCCCATTTTATGCAATTTTGCTGGGGTAAAGTAAAGATCATGTAACACATTAAATTGCATCAGCCACAGTCTATCCTGCTTCACATATTTATATAAGTTTAACCAGAGAGATTTCCACAAATCCTTATGATCAGGAAGATGGAGCGTCTGCACCCAATAATAGCAAACACCCATGGGTAAATGAGAGTTCAAAGTTTGAAACAATTTATACATTGCAGATACAGTATGAGGTTTCACTACAGTTTGAAAAAGACCTGCCACCACTGTTTGGTTCACCAGTGTCCAGAGCTAGCCCTCAGCCATTTACCACTGTAAACCACCCTAGAGTTGTTTGACTGGGTGATATCCACCAAGAGCTGGCCTCATGCTGGTCACAGCACAGGAGTCCTAAGTTGGGGCTCTCTGGCCTGGTAAGCAAGTCGCAGCACTGGAGTCCTTAGTTGGGGCTCCTTGCACAAACTGCAGTGGAGATGGTTCCAACAGCAGAGGTGGAGACAGGTGTTGGCAACAACTGTCTTGAAAAGACTGGCATGTGCTTGACTGGCACCAGCCAACTGACCACAGGGATCGGGGATAGAGCCTTATTCTGCCCTGCCAAGGCCCATTGTTGCCAGAGGAGCTCCTTGTAGAGCTGCCGCATATGCCAGCAGAATCTCTTATCATCTGACAATGAGGAGGATGAGGAACATCGACGCAATGCCTCTGAGTCAAGCAGCATCAAGAGGATAAAGAGCACCTTGACCTTCACCACTGACCTGGGGGCTGATGTCAAGGAGAAGCCACCGGAGGTGCCATGTAGATAACGTGCACTGGCTTCAGTAGAACAACCTCCGGTGGTGGCAGTGGCCAGGGCACCAGTCGTTCCATGTCTTTCTGGGTGAGGTCTGGGAAGAGCAGGGTTCGACTCCTCATCAACCTCTGTAGACAACTGGTTGACCAGATGGAGGAAAATCAAGACCACCTGGTTGACTGGTGCTGAGGTTGTGAAGCCCGATGGGGTTATTGTGGAGCTTGTGACCTGGTCTTTGAATAATTTTGACTCAGCCAAAGACAGGTGCTCAACAAGCCTTGAGTGATTGGGAGAGTCAAGGGAGCAGGAGGGTGATCTCTTTCCATCCCACAACCAACCATGGTGGTTGTTTTGCTTTTTATCGTGGCAGGCAGGGCTCTCCCTGAAAGTCTGGAGGGACCAATATACCTCTCTAAATTCTCCTGTGAAGGACACTTCACCACTGGCCCCAGCCAGGAGCAGCACTGTCACCGATGAGGTGGCCATCACAGCCCTTGCCACTGCTTCTTCCATTGCCATGAGTTGAGCCGCAGACCCTGCTGCAGAGGAGGCCACCTTGTGACCCTAAGGCTGCAGTTTAGAATCTCAATTGGTTAGCCGACCGAGGAGAAGGTAAGCTTTGCAATCCTCCAGGGAGGAAGGGAGAATTGGCACTGGCTGCAACCTGTGACATCATGTGCCATCTCTAGGCAGTAGAGGCACAACATGTGGGTCTGTCCGTGACATCTTCTGTCAGCACATGACACATTACTTGAAGCCAGGCACCAGCTTCACTTCTTTGTGTTCCATCTTCCATTGCCGAGGCTGGAGAAGAAAGAAGGAATGAAGTAGAATATCGATTTGCTACAAAAAAACAAAGTTTATGAATGGTGCACATAGGCTCTGCAATGCAGAGCTGTGAAAGAGGAGACGGAACTCTTCCAGCAGAAAGGAAGATCTGATGTCACTCAGTGGAACCAGAGGTTATGCCACCCAGATGCTGGGAGGAGCTGAAATGATCCAATGAATCAGCACTTCTGGCAGAACTGCCATCATGTGGATAAGTGATCCATATCCATGCCCCTAGAAATAATATTTTGGGTTGGCATGATTTGTAAGTAGCTGGGAGATGCTTGACATGCTGTGACCCAGGGCCATGCATGAACTCAGAATGCTATTGCAGGCTGGCAGGAGGTGATAATAGCATCCCATGAAACATGCTTCTCTCTGGGGAGAGAAGGCTCGCTGTCTGCTTTATTCCCTCCGGTGCTTAAGGACAGTAGGGGGATATGCAGATACTCATTGACTAGTGCTGAAGGTGCTGGTTTTCAGGCAGTAATTCACAGACACAAAGAGTAGGGTCTAGGATGGAGTCCTCTGGACTCTCCATAGGTAACAGGAGGACTTGATAAGTGCATTTCTTACAGCCTTTTGAATAAAGCGATCCCTACAATTCTTTCATCCATGTCCATGCAATGACATGACCTTGATGCAGACAGTGCAAAGAAGAGCCATGGTACTGACATGAGGCTTGACTGGATTATAGCCCTTAGGAAAGAGACCTTCGTACACCTTTCATCTGTGCCCATGCCATCTCATGATGCCGATGTAGAGAATAATGCCAACATGGTGCTATGGTAAAGACATGAAGAGAATTAACAGGTAATAAATCAGGGGTGAGCACAATAACCTAAAGCCACAAAACATGAGTAAACAGCAGGTATACATGTGTATAGGTGTATTTGGATCCTGAATGAGGACATACACCAAAAGTAACAATGTGGACACAAGCAAGTTGGTAACCTGTGTAATGTAGTATTTGGACAACTGGTATTGTCTGGAGGGAGGGGGCAGTTATGGCAGGATAAAGGGATCCTTTAAAACTCCTTAAGCTTAGACCTGGCAGACCAGAAGCTGAGCAGTGAACCTAGGGTATTGGGTAGGCTATTGCACTGCTGTGGGAGTCTGCATCTAAAGGGCCCTTGCCCTGCATTCTGCTTAATGAGATGGGTCTGGAATCTGTTGGTTGCTTTAGATCTGAGGGAGCCAGAAGTGCTGGAAGCAGGGTAGAGGATTTTGTTTGGGTACTCAAGTTTTCCATCCCAGAATTTAGTATCCAAGGAGGCCATACACAGTGAGTGTTGTACATTAGGCGAGTCCATTATTTGTATATTGTACAGTGGTGACAGATCAATCTACAGCAAACCTACAGGGAGCATTTAAAGAGGAGTTTGGGAATGGTGGGGTTGAAAGCAGCAGAGAACAGCACATCTCCATAGTCTTTTCCACAATGTATTTTTAGTGCAAAGTCTGCGACAGCTTTTTACCATATGAAGCACTCTCACATTTTGCAAAGCATTTGGAAACTGAACTGCTAAAGCTGTGGCAGTTCAAGACGTATTATCAAGGTAGGCACCTGACGAGGAGCAGGAGCTCAGAGATGAGGGAGATTGGGAAAGTCATTGTTTGGAACTGAAAATCATGGAGACAGTTTTTAGATGATCACTAGCTGATTACAATGAAACTGGATCTTCAAGGACATCTTGCTCCATTGAGCCACACCAATGGAACTGTAACCACTTGGAAACTTTTGCCAGCTGCTGTCATCCATGTTGATGCCCCTATATAATGTGGCTGACCCCATCATTCCTTAGTTTTTTCTTCTGCCATCAACCACTTATCAGATTGCAGAAATCAGTGTTAAAACTCACCATCACCTTTGCCGGTGTTTTTCATAATTCATTTAATTTTAAATGCATATTGTATGCCACCAAGAGATAAAGAGCCTTTATTCCATGTCAATCATAGCTGCAAAATAAATATTTACAAGGACATTTACACATCGTGTCTGTGCCTACTGCACACACAGTTTGCCAAGGCTTTAACCAGGCTGACATTGTTGAAAAGCTTCAAAAGTCTTTCATAAAGAAATGGAGAGCATACCGTGTTCAGTGCCAGTTTTGCAGACCTGCTTTACCAACTCCCTGATCTTGGCATCCTGCCAATTGTTATAGTGGCTGGCAACAGCTGAGAAATTACCATCAAAAAAATATAAGCTGAAGGAGAAAGCAAAGAAAGAGTATTTGACAAGAAGCATCACATCCTTGGAAAGCATAAGAATTTCCTGTGAATGGCTTCTCCTGCCCATTTCAGTTCTCCTTTAAAATCCAGACACAAACGTAAAACCTTTCAGACCCAGGCCAGGACCTTGAGATCTTACTTCGAGGGAGCTCTTGCACTAGGCAACATCATTTGGACTAAGCTGCCAGGTGCCAGGACCACACAGAAAAATTATACCTAGCAGTATACAACGGGAGACTGCCCCCGACATCGGCATGTTGATGTCCGATGTAGTATTAAAGGGGCGGTCCCCCACACTCACCTCAGTTCTTTTCCAGCCATCGACCTGCACTCGTTGGATTTCACAGAAACATTGCTACAGTTGACCGCCATTTTCTTTTTTTTTTTCTCCAGTATTTGTTCGTTTTTGACTCCATGTCATCGCTAAAATCCTCCCACAAGTCAAAGTGTGCCTGCAGGAAGCAGCCCCTGAAAAAGACGGCCACACCATGTGCGTTATTTGCCTAGGCCCGGACCATGGCACTGAAGCCTGCCATGCCTGCCAAAAATTAAACCAAGTCACGCAGAAAAGCACCAAAAGGTTTTAGAGATCCATCTCCTACTGCAAAGGCTGGCCGCAGACCTGGGCCACAGCAGGGTCTTCTGCAGAGCCCCCATCCTCAAAGAAGAAGCACAAGAAGTATCAGGACTGGGATTGGTCCACTAAGGAGTCGCGGTCACCTCCAGGGGCCATGACAGATCCAGAGTTTTCCTCCATTGGGGGATCGATCTCTTCCTCCATACCAGCCCTCTTTCCCTCTGGGCTGCCTGTGGATAAGCCTCCCACCATTATTTACATGGCGGGTAATGCTTGTGCGGGTTCGGAGGATTCTTCCTCCTTTCCACCACCCCTGTTGCTCAGGCCAGGCCTTCAAAAAGGTCCTGAGACAGGTGGCCAGGCCAGTTTCTTGGGTGAGGCTTTGGCTGTTTCCACCCTTCTGTCCTCAGCGTCTTCACCAGACCCAACCCTGGGGCCCAATGATGGTCAGTTAGACTGACGTCCGCTGTAGCCTTCAAGGCTGCCATCTGTATCCACGGAGCTTCCTCCCATGGAGCCTTCAGTTCCTCAGTTGCCGTTGGTGGTTACCTCGCAGGCCTCTTCCACCAAGCACTGGCAGGGCCTACTGCCACCAGTCTCCCTTCTGGTAACCCAATGCAGTACCAACTTCCATCAGAAACAGAAGGTCCTCTCTCTCTCCAGGCTAGGTGTCCCTGGCCCCACCTTCACTGGTAGCCATCATGGCTTACCAGAAGCCAGTTCCAACTCCGGAACCTTTGGAGCTTTTGCCTGATCAGGCACAGCAGCCACTGTTGACCTCCAACCACTTTTCAGAACCCTCAGTCCCAGGCTTGGACCTCTGGTCTGCACCTTCTGGGCATTCGACGGGTTCATCAGGCACAGTGTCAGGCCCTGTTTATAGCCTCCTGATGCACTATGCAGTGCTAGGTTGTTCCTTTCACCCGACGCTCCTTTGACGAATGTCAGCAGATTATAGCCCCCTTCTAATGGTTGGTGGGCATCGGCCCAAAGATCAAACCCTGCTCAGCAGTTGCTAGCTTCAGCTTCTCCCCCACAGAGGGATCCCCCCCATCTGATACAGAGGCTTCACCTCCTGATGGGGCCATTAATTGGGAGCGGTCATGGTCATGACCTCCAGTATGTTGCCTCTGCTGCACTCAGCCTCAGATTCGGAAAGGTTGTTACATGTTGTCTTGGATTCCTTTGGAGTCTCTGACCTCTCCTGCACATTCGTCTCTAAGGTAAATATGGGTCTGGAACACCCCTAAGTTCCCTCCTGAGGACCCCTTGTTCCTGGTGATGATGATGAAGACCATCCAAGCTTCCCAGGGTGGCATATGGAGGAATAGGACCCTCAAAGGCACCATCTGGTGCAGCATCTGCAAATACCTGAGGTTGAATCTGTGGTTATTCCCCCCCCCCCCAGTGGTTCCACATGATATTTCATCCATGGTTTGGCAGCAGCCAGCATCAGTCCCTGCCACTCTGAGGAAAGCCAACCCACTATATCATGCATGGGACGGCAAGGCTCACTTTGACTCCCACCCCAAGGCTGACCCCTCTATTCTTTGGGAGGCCCAGGTGGCGTGTGAAGGGTCCAGTCATTGGGATTACCCTCTAGACAGGGAATCCAAACTTTTGGACACAAGGTCTGTGCCTCTTTGACTCTGGCCTTATAGGCTCAGAACTACCTAGCTCATCTACTCAGTTGTTACTGTGGACGGTGCCCCTGTGAAGGTGATGGACTCCTTCAAGTACCGGGGGGTCACCCTTGACCCTCAGCTGGATCTCTCCTTGCACATACGAAACTCCTGCAAGGCCACGAACTACAAACTGGGCCTGGCGTACAGGGCAAAGAGCTGCCTTACCCCCGCGGCACATCTTGCCATTGCAAAAGGGGTGCATCTCCCCACGCTCTGCTATGGGCTCATCTCCTTCGTGAACGCCCCCAACACCTGGCTCATGAAAAGAGACACAACGTATAACAATGTGTGTCGCTTTGCCCTATCAGCCCCCTGTCTCACCCATCACTGTCAACTCTACGCTAGGCTGGGATGGCTCTCCCCTAGTAACCATTGATCCTTTATCCTGGGCAACTTTACAGACAGCATCCTCCGATCATCCACTCCTTCTGCACTCACTGATCTGCTCAAACCTGTCCCCTCTGGCTATCTATTGAGGTCCACCGACTCCCAGGTTCTGGTGGTCCCAAAAACTCGCTCCCTCACTGGGGACCGTGCCTTCGGAGCACTGGCCCCCAAGAGCTTGGAACCAACTCCCTGCTTATGTAAGGACCACCCCCCTCCCACAGGAGTTTCAGGTCCTCCCTCTGGGACCACCTAAAACAAGTCTCGGCCTGCCTCTACTCCTAGCTGTCCTCCCCTCCATTGTGTCCTGATGTGCCTTCGACAGCTCGTGAGCAACTGTATAGTCTGCACTCTTCGAAAAAGGCTCTGTTGAGATCTGGTTGGCCTCCTGACCACCTCCTGTGGTCGCCATGCCCTAATCACTGCACTTACTATGTATTTATTCGCTCTCTGCCTGCACCTGACTGCAGTCTGCTGCCTATTCCTGTCTGTACCTTGCTAAACTGTTGCCATCTTGTTCCATGATACTGTATGTTAATGCCTGTGCTCTCTGCCTGCACTAGACTGTACAGTGTCAACTAATTGTTACTTTATTTCTGATGTGTTGTTTGCCTTTATAATTCTCCCGGGTCGCACCTGAAAATAGGCACTTGACTGTCTAGCATGCTTACCTGGTAAAAAAAAGCTAAATAAAATAAAATAAATAAAAATAAATGCACCTGCAATCCCTTTTTGGGCAAGTAGGGGATTTGCTTCAATCCATGCCAGAGTCCCCTGCTTGGTCCCAGATGGAGCACCTTCTTGATTCTGTTTCTAACATCGGTTTTTAAGCTCTCTGAGCCTCACATGACACGGTAGATGCTGCCGCCTGCTGTTCAGCCTATGCTGTCTACATCAGATGTCATGCTTGGCTTTGTCTGACCAACTTTACCTCAGTGGTTCGAGCTTCCATTCTGGATGCGCCATTCCAGGGCCCTGTGTTGTTCGGGGAGGAGGTTCAGACTTTGCTATCCTCCATACAAGACTTCGGAACTTCCCTTCGTACCAGCTCCCATGGTCACAGGGGCCAGTCACATCTTCCTTCATCCCGCTTTCAAGGGCAGCTTCCTCAGCTCTCTGGGACATGGGGCAAGTGTCAGGCCACTTCGGCCACTACTGTCCCGACCATTAAATCCCATAGGACAGAAGTAGCGGTGCCGTCAGCATCTGCTACTTCCTCATAAACCCTGATGTCCCTCCCTCCTCTCCTTGTTCTCTCGGGTTGGAAGGTCCAGGGGAGGGGGGAACCAGCCGAAGGGAAGACCTTCCTCTTCCCTTTGCCCCCCTTTCAGTTCTCCCTTTTGGTTTTTCTTTGCCACCAGGAATGTCTCTCTGGTGAATGTTAGCCCCAAGTGATGTCTGGTGTCAGGTTATCCAGGCTCTCCTTGTTTACCCTTTTTTTCTTGAGAGGATAGGGCTTTGCCCTCCTTCTCCTGTTGTTCCTCTAGCCGGGCCATATGTACTAATCATTCAGCCCATACGAGCACGTTAGCCTACCAGCTTCAGGCTTCTGCCCTTTGTTTCCTGTCATCACTTGCAGGGGCCGGCACCACCCTCCTCAGAGGCTAGAGTTGGAGCAAAGCCCTCAGACCCCCCCCCCACAACCATGACTCACTGGAATGTCACTTTTCCCTAGGCTCTTCACAGTCTTTCTAGACGTCAGTCAGTTTCTCTGGTTTCGAGTTGGGACCTGACATCTGCCCATCAACCCTTTTTCATGTGTATTTATTTGGGTGACATTCATTGCTTCTGAGGGGCTCAGCTTCTACCCTTTCTCTTTCTGATGACAGAGGTTACTTCTTGCAGGCATTTAAAAGATTTTTCCCCTTCTTTACGCACCTTTATGTCGGCTGCCTTCTTATGGGCAGCCGTACCCCGTCCTGGTCTTTGGGGTGATGCTGCTAGTCAGGATCACTCATGGATCCTTTTCCCTTCGGACCATCTCTACAAGTCTGTGGCCTGATAGGCCTACAACCTTGGCCTTAACCAGCGCATTCAGTTTGGGGTCAGGATTCCTTTAGATCTCCCTGGTTCCTCCTCTGATTGGTCCTTGTCCTACATCTCTGCAGGCCTCTTTGGTTGTGCCACAGATGGCCTGGTCATGAGCGACAGCCTCGGGGCCCACCCGAGACTGGGAACGCCCATCTCAAGTCCTTATCCTTTTGGGCTTATGGCCTTGCAGTTAGGCTTTTGCCTCATGTCCCCCCCCCCCCGGTCACCAGGAGTTTCGGACAGCCTGCCCGATGACCCCGATGTACAGGCAAGGGATGGGCTCTTTACTAGTCCCTCCCATGCCATTTGGGTCACCCAGTTGCCCCCTTTTCTCACTGAAGCTATGGGGCAGCCATATTACTCGAATCCCTATAGGATTCCCCCCCTCCATTTATTTCCTTCAGGAGGGCTCCTTCGGGCCTGCTGACCATGGGTTCTTCATTTTTAGCCGGGGTCAGCTCTTCCATTTCTCATCAGGCTTCCTGGGGTATCCCCAGGTCTTCCTTGACATGAAGAATTTGGCGTGCGTCTGTGGGGTCGTTTGCCTCTGTCCCCTCGGGGCACACCTCAGAAGACCTGGCCAGTGAGCGAGGGCCCCAGAACTCCCTCTGAGAGAAGTCTCACTCAACTCAGGTCCTCTGCACTGCAGGCTGGCAACTTTATGCCTTTGGTTCCAGGATTACATTCTGGCACGCAGGCCTTTTCATTGACTGGCAACCAGAGCAGCTTGCCACCCCCCCCCAGGTTTTTTTTCAGGACAGGGATGTATCTTCTTCACTCCTCTCTTTCTCTCTCTCTCTTGTCCATCTGTGATGGCTTGCTGCCTTCTCCCAATCAGGTGTTTGGGGGGGGCGGCCCTGAGGGAAGTCCCAAACTCTCACTTCCAGGTTATATCACCTTACTGACCGGCGCTTGACAGACAAGAGCGAGACTCTACTCCTTCAGACTGGACATCGGCCCTTGCTATTCTGGCCTGGGTTCTCCATGTTCATCCTAATGGGGCTACAGTCTGACCTCTCGAGTTATACTGTTCCCTAGGACTTCTCCTCCTCCTCCTCCTCCTCCCCTTCCCTTCCCTCTCCTATGAGGGATGGGCTTCAAGGGTATCTTTCCTTTAAGGGGAAGTCAGAGGAGTGTCTTTCTTTTTGCCTCACTCTGTCATTTTTGATGTTTCTTACTGGGTCACCCTGACCCTTTTTCTTTCACAAGACCCCAGACATCAGGTTCTACCAGGGTCTCCCTTTATTTTAGGGGGAGAAAAGGATCCCTTCTCTGATGGACCCTTTCTCTTTCAGTTGGCTTTTGTCTCAAATCAGATATCTTCCTAGGTATCCACATAGCTGCCTCTTTTTAGAGGTTCAGTTTTCCTTCCCTTCTCTAAGCGGGTCCCTCTCAGGGTCCCTTGTTCCCTGGTTTTTCTCCCCTCAGTTTCTCTCAGGAGTTCTGGGAGCCCTTCAATTCCAGGGGAAGGCCCTTTTTGGCTCTGGAGTAGGACTGATGTCAGCCTACCTAGACATGGTCCAGTCCATTATATGAGTCTGTTTTTTCTCAGCAGAATGAGAGAGGGTGTTCCCGTTTGGAGAGGCTAGCCTACATGTTTTGTAGCCTTTTGGCTTCCATCTTTCTGTGGTTTAATTTTCCTTTCACCACCTTTT
Source organism: Neoceratodus forsteri (assembly GCA_016271365.2). Classification (NCBI taxonomy): domain Eukaryota; kingdom Metazoa; phylum Chordata; order Ceratodontiformes; family Ceratodontidae; genus Neoceratodus; species Neoceratodus forsteri. Next base: position 697,812,684 of record CM028129.1, read on the forward strand.
GTTGGCTGTGGCTTGTACTTGCCAGGGCCTTTGCCAGGATACCCTCCTTTTTCTGAGGGCTGGCCTTAGGCTAAGGACTTGCTTGGGCCTCTTTGCCCTCTATGCTTCTGCAATCTTTTTTCCTCATCCCAGGGTTTTTTTCCTTTGTGCGCTGCTTGGGACTCAGTCCTAATGGTGTTGCCTACTGCAAGAGCCTCCTCGAAGTAAGATAGTGCAGTTATGTAATAACTTACTGTAACAGTAGATCTTTGAGAGAAACTCTTGCAGTAGGCATGTTTTACCCTCCCTCCATCCCCCTGTGCTTTTCCCATTTCGGCCTTTGTAGGCTACAGGAGTTCTCCTTTCCTCCTGTTGGACCTTGTTTATGGGTCTCCAGTGGGGGAACTGAGGTGGGTGTGGGGGACCACTCCTTTCATACTACATTGGACGTTGACATGCTGATGTTGGGGGGTGGTCCCCTGTTGTATACTGCTAGCTAGAATTTTTCCATGTGGTCCTGGTGCCTGGCGGCTTAGTCCAAATGGTGTTGCCTACTGCAAGAGCACCTCTCAAAGATCTACTGTTACAGTAAGTTCTTATATAACTATACTTTCTACTGTCCCTCCAAATGTCTTTAAGTCACCAAGGTCAGGGTCTGGCACTGGCTTTGCTGTCATTAACATGCAGGCCATGTTACAGAACATGAGGTTTGTTCATGCAGCTCCTGCCTAAGACCCTGCCATTGACGCCAATGGTGCCATTGATGCTTCAGGCTAATTCATAGACATCAATGCCATACCTCCTCCATGAATGCATTTTCCGACGCTGCCTCCCTATAGGAAGCCTTTGCAGCCTCCTCCCCCTGATGATGATGATGACAACAATGAGAAGGAGTATGATCCTGACCTCCAGCATATGAGTGAGGATTATGAGGAAGAAAAGAGGGGCATACCATGGCCTGAAGGCATTGGCTCCAGCTCCGTCCTATCATCCTGTAGTGAGAATAGTACAGTCTATCATGTTCTCTGCCTGAGGGTGCCTAATTTCAGGCTTTCCTCAAGTTGAAGTAGGTCTCTCTTGGCTTCACAGCCAAGGAAAAGGACCCCTCCAAGTGGAATTTGTATGGGTTTCTGGAGCTGCCTACAGTGATCATTCCTCCCACACACACCTTGCTTCAGAGGATACCACTATGGCTGCCTGGAAGAGGACTAGTGCCTTCCTCCTGTGCCATGCTAGTTGGACAAGCAATATCTGACTCTGACAACTAAAGCCCTCTACTTGTTTAAGCCCTAAGACAGATTCTGTGGTCATGTGGTACCTGAGGACTGGAGGAGGACAGATGTGATTCCCCTTCACAAAAGTGGGAGCAAGAAAGAGGCAGGAAACTATAGACCTGTTAGTTTGACCTCAGTGGAAGGGAAAATGATGGAATCACTTCTGAAAGAAAGAACTGTTGAGTTCCTAGAGGCCAGTGGAGCACAGAACCCTAGGCAGTATGGATTCACAGCAGGAAGGTCATGTCAGATGAATCTAATAGACTTCTTTGGCTGGGTGACCAAAGTAGTAGACCAGGGAGGGGCTGTGGACATGGCCTACCTGGACTTCAGCAAGGCATTTGACACAGTCCCACACAAAGATTAATATACAAGTTAGCCAGCCTTGGAGTGGGTCCCAAAGTGGTAGGCTGGGTAAAAAAATTGGCTGGACAATAGGACGCAGAGGGTAATAGTAAACGGAGTTCACTTTGAAGAAAGGGGGGATACTAGTGGGATACCGCAGGGTTCAGTACTGGGATTGGTCCTCTTTAATGTCTTTATAAGTGATATTGCAGAGGGACAGGAAAGAAAAGTATGTTTCTTTGCAGACGACACAAAGATCTGCAACAGGTTCGATACAGAAGGTGAGGTGGAAAGGATGCAAAGGGACTTGGCAAGGTTGGAGGAATGGTCAAATGTATGGCAGCTTAGATTCAACACAAAGAAGTGCAAAGTAATGCACATGGGAAACAAAAACCCAGGGTAGAGTACACAATGGGGAGGTGAGATACTAACAACAACAAAAATGGAAAGGGACCTGGGGTAGTCAGATGACCTTATGGTTGGGAAGCAATGTGAGAAGGCATTAAGGAGGGCTGGGGGGATACTGGGATGCATAGGGAGAGGCATCACCAGTAGAAAACAGGAAGTTGTTATCCCTCTGTACAGACAGTTGGTGAGACCCCATCTGGAGTACTGTGTGCAGTTCTAGAGACCCGATCTCCGCAAAGACATAGACAGAATGGAGGCTGTCCAGAGGAGGGCAACAAAATGGTGCAGGGTCTGCAGCAGAAGACATACAAAGAGAAATTAAAAGAGCTTAATATGTATACCCTCGAGGAGAGGGAGGACATGATAGAAACTTTCAAGTACCTCAAGGGAATCAACAAAGTCCAAGAAGGTAGCATCTTTCAGAAAAAAAGATCTTCAAGAACAAGGGGGCACAATTTGAAGATAGAGGGGGAATGGTTCAGCGGTAATGTGAGTAAGTATTTTTTCACGGAGAGGATTGTGGATACATGGAACAGCCTTCCTGAGGAGGTAATGGAGTCAAAAACAATGGGGGAATTCAAGAATGCATGGGACAGACATAAGGTATTTGTAGTGGGGGTAGGAAGAAGTTGGCTGTTGGTTAACTAAGTTCTGCAGCTCATCCATTAGGTAGGGAAATGGGCAGACTAGGTGGGACAAGTGGTCCTTATCTACCGTCAAACTCTATGTTTCTATGATGGCAACTCATGACATGTCTAAAGCACCACATCAAATGAGCTTCCTTCCTCTGGACAAGGAGTTTAGAGGTTGGATGTTACTGGCAAGAGGACCTATGCCTCAGTGTCCCTTGACCTTTAAGTTGCTAATTATTATTTTATATTTTTATTTGGAAAATGTTTCCCTAGGAAAGACAACATGAGCTGTAAACAGCTCATTTCCAGAAGCATCAGAACAAGCAAACACATAGGAATACAAGTACAATTTCTAAAACAAAACAGTGTAGTACAGTTACAGAGCTGAAATAACCCAGTTCAAAGTGCTATTTTATACCCAAGGGAGGGCAGTTATAAGACAAGTGGGGAAGTGGACAGGCGAGGGGTACAGGGTGAAGGATGGAAGTGGGAAAGAGCGGGACAGGCAAGATCTATACCCATCCAGGTTGCTGAGTACCCTGCAAGTGGGTTAGGACCAGGCAGAAGGGAAGGGGAGAGAAACAGAGTGTGGTGGTAGAGAAGAGAGGGGCAGGGGAACAGGAGGAGAGGAAGGGGATAAGGAAGAAGGGAGTTGGGTAGGTGATGGATTTGAAAGTGGGGGGAAAGGGAGAGGGGGTAAGAGAGAGACAGTCTATACCTGGTCAGGATTAGAAAGTGGGGGGGAAAGGAAACAGGGTAGAAGAGAGGGAGCCAAGATCTATACCCCTTCAGGATGACAGAGAACCCTGCAAAGGGGACATGACCAGGCAGAAAAGGAGGGGAGAGAAGGTGGGCAGGAAGGAGAAGTGGAGTGTGGCGGGTGGCTGGAGGGGAGAAGAGGGATAAGGAATAGGGAGGCTGGAGAAAATAGGGGTAAACTAGGAATGGAAAAAGGGGAGAGCATCAGCAGGGGGGAAGAGGGGATTGTGGAGGAGGAGGACAGCCGTAGAGTGTCGAAATAGCACAGTAGCTTGTGAATAGTAGTAGAGTGTCAAAATGGTGCAATAGGTTGTGGTAGGGGGTGGGAGGAGGGGGTATAATAGGAGGTAGCATGTGAGGAAGTAATCAGAGGAAGGGTTAAGTTAGGAGTCAGGAGGAAAGTCGGGTAGAGGATAGTGCACAAGGGATTGGGAGGGTTGTGAAGGGGGGCTAAAAATAAGTACAGTTAGGAGAATAGAAGTAAAGTAGGGTGAAAGGATAATCAGGCTTACATGATCAATTATAAGAACAGACTGTGGAAATCCATCTCAGCAATTGCCAGTAAGCTGCCTGAAGGCACAACTAAAAAGGAGGTTCGGTAGATTGTCGCCCATAGCCTAGATACTGGGAAGAATCTTTTCCCAGGCTGTGCTGCTGCCTCTGGTATTTGCCTCTGGTGTTACTCCTGGGTTAGTGTGGCTGGGTTTGTCGCAGATTTTCAGCAGTCAGTGCTTAATACCGGGTACTCAGTGATGCATCGTCTGACAATGGATCGTAGGGGTGGGGGTGCAGCCATCTGTTATAGATCAGGATTGGACCTTACAGAGGTTCCGGTAGGGACCACCAACTCCTTTGAATGTACCGTGGGTTTCATCTACCATCCACCAGGAGATAGGAAAGTTTTCTTGCAGGAAGTCACGGACTTCATCATCGACGTGGTATTGGGATCCCCCAGATGGTTGATTCTGGGGGATTTCAATGCCTGGGTCAATGATGAACTCGCAGTTTGGTCAGGACTTCCTCCAGCTAATGAGTTTGTTGGGCCTTACACAGGTTGTTACTTCCATGACCCACATTTATAGTCATTCATTGGACTTGGTGTTCCTTCTGGGGATGGAGACATCTGACTTGGTGGTGGAGCCAGTCGAGTAGTCTGACCATCACATCACGGGGTTTAGTTTCAAGGCTTACCCAACAGACCTGCCCCTATGAAGATGGTCTGGTACTGCCCTTTGAGGAGTGTGATCCCAGATGGCCTGATGGCTGTGCTGGACCTATTGAGTTTACCAAGTAAATGCATGGATCCAGAGAATCTAGTACTCGCCTATAACAAGGCGGTGACAGAGGCCCTGGATTCCATAGCTCCAGTTTGTGTTCACCCAAGGTCCCCATGGTTTGATGGGACCTTGAAGAAGATAAGGAGGGTGAGACGAAGGCTAGAGAGGGGCTGGCAGAAACCAGGCCTGGATGGTGACAGACCTAAATTGATGGACCATTATGTGGTCTATAAATTAGCAATCACCCATAAGAAGGCAGAGTGCCTGTCCAGGGAGATCGCCACTGCATAGAACCGACCAGCTCAGCTCTTCCAGACCATGGACAGATTGTGCAATCCAACCTGTCTTCAGTCTGGTGGAGCCTTTTCACAAGAGAAGTGTGATGAGTTTGCTCAATTCTTTGCAGATAAGGTTGTCACCATCAGGTCCGGGATCTGTCTGACCCCCTCTAGTGGGAACTGCAGAGGTCAGCAGGAGGTGGCAGATGCCCAGTTTGCCTGGTCTGACTTCAGCCAGCTGGAAATCAAGGATGTCGTTAGGGTCATTCAGACTCTGCAGCCAACCAGCTGTAGTTTGGACCTGGGCCCTAGGCACCTTCTTGTAGGGTGCGTAGATGAAATCAGCCCGGTCCAGCCAAGATAATCTGGAGGTCATTGAAGAGGGGGATCTTTCTGGATCCTCTAAAGGAGGCAGTTGTTCAACCTTCTCTTGACCCTAACTGTCTGGTTAACTACAGACCAGTCTCTAACCTACCCTTTTTGGGTAAGGTTATTGAGAAGGTGGTTGCACTGCAGCTGGACGATCATTTGTCCAGCCACGATATCTATGATTCTATCCAGTCGGGACTGAGAAAGAAGCAAAGTACCAAGATGGCCCTTGTTCAGGTGCTAAATGACCTCCTAATAGCGAGAGATTGGAGGACCTGTTCCATCTTGGTCCTCCTTAATCTCTCTGCAGCATTTGACACTGTGGACCACGGTGTGCTGTTGGAGCACCTGCAGTTCATCTGAAGACTATCTGGAACAGTCCTCAGATGGTTTCAATCTTTTCTTGAGGGTAGGAATCTGAGAATGGTGTCTGGAATTCATTACTCAGCCCCTCTCTCCCTACCCTGCAGGGTACCACAGGGCTCCATCTTGTCACCCATGTTGTTTGCAGTGTACATGCTGCCGTTGGGAGAGATCATTAGGTGGTACAGTCTGAGTTTTCACTGCTATTCAGATGATACTCAGCTGTATGTCCTTTGTGCCTGGACAGGATGTGATCCTCTCAGTATTTAACAACTGTCTGTCCGAGATCCAGGACTGGATGAGTGCCAGCTGGCTGCGGCTGAACCCAGCTAAAACCGAGGTGTTTTTTGTGGACCCAGACCATCGGGAGGTGGGTTTGTCAGCAGGAGAACCTTCTGGGCTTTGGCTTGGGGTGTTAAGCTGACTACCTCAGATCAGGTGCAGAACCTGGGCATTATTTTTGATGACGGTCTGACCCTTAAATCTCAGTTGTCAGCTGTCATCAAATTCTCTTTTTACCATCTGAGGACTATCACCCAGGTGAAGCATCTGGTTCCTCCTGATGATATTCCAATGCTGGTCCATGCCTTCTTAACCTCCCACCTTGACTACTGCAATGCCCTTTACCTAGGGCTACCGGGGGTTGATATCCGCCATTTGCAGCTAGTGCGTAATGCGGTAGCCAGGTTATTGACTGGTACGTCTAGGGCCAGTCACATAACACCTGTGCTCTGCAGACTGCAGTGGCTCCCAATACAGTGGTGAATCACCTTCAAGGTCAGGTTACTGACCTATAAAGCCCTACATCACCAGGGACCCTGTTACCTGCAAGATCTCCTTCACCCTTACTGCCCCCTCCGTCCTCTCCGATCCTCCGACAAGGGATTGCTAGAGATTTCCAGGGTTCATTTAAAGACATCAGGGGCACAGTCCTTTGCTTTTGCAGCCCCAACCCTATGGAATTCTCTACCTCATCGGATAGGTGATTGTCTCCGGACCGTCCAGAGTTTTAAGATGGCACTAAAAACATATTTATTTACACTAGTATATCCAGATTAGTCTCTGAATTGAATACTTAGACTGACATACTCAGATTTCACTAAAGCTAATATTTATGGTATTGTAGTTTTATGGATTTTAATATTTCTGATTGTAATGTGTGTTTCTAAATTGTTATTTTGTTTGGTTTATGTACAGCACCTTGGTTTTAGAAAGGCACTTTATATATAAAGATTTCATTCATTCATTCATTCATGGTGGAAAATTATTTGGCCATGACGTGGAGATAATCAGGATCTGCAGTCCTCTAAGATGACTTTACTTCCTTAAGACTTTTGCCCTGAGCCTCATGGGTATGGTAGAGGTTCCTTTCTTGTCCTGTCCATGGCTAACACTACGCCCTGGGGTGTGAGTCCCACCAAAACTTTATACCTCCTCCCTTACTCTCTGGTGCCCATGCCAGGATCTTAAAGGGTGCCTGTAGTCTTCTGATACATTTACACATCTCCTGACCCCTTCAACAGACCCAGAAATCCTGGTTGGAACCCATATCTCCCTCTTCCTACTAAAGTGACAGAACATCACCATGGATGCATGAGTCTTGGACATTGTTCAACAGGAACATGCCCTAGGATAAAAGTCTACCCCTCTAGTGCATCTTCCCCCTCCAAGTCGTTATCCTCTGGGTTACCTGTCCCTCTTACAAGTGGCAGTTCAGACATTGCTGCATGAGCAGGCTAAAGAAGTTTTCTTTACAGCAGTACTAAACCAGAGTTATTACTCCCAGTATTTTCTGGTTCCAAAACGGACAGGATCTACATCTCATCCTAGACCACAGGGGCTTGAATCTGTATACTGACTACAAAGAATTTTGTAAAGTATCTCTTCAGACCCTGCTCCCTCTGCTTCTGCAGGAGTATTGGATGCGAAGGATGCTTACCTCTATATCGAGATGCTTTGCAGTGACAAACAGACTCCACTTTATGCTTGACGGCTCTTCTTACCAGTTTCATGTCTTGCTGTTTGGTGCTGTGTGTCTTTACCAAATGCTTTGCAGTGGTGGCCATAGAGCTCTGGAGGAAAGGCCTGTATATTCCTATATCTGGATGACTGGATTTTTAAAGACCCATATCAGGATGCAGTCCATCACACATTGTTTTAGATGCAGCAGCTGTTCAGTCAGCTGTATATCCTTGTCAATGAACCAAAATAAGTTATCATCCCTTGTCAGTGCTTTCAGTACATCAGTGCTGTCCCAGACATGTTTGCTGGCCAGGTCCTCCTTCTGGAGGACTGCACCACTGCTCTGATTGCCCAGGTACAATTGGTGTCTTCCAGTCACTGTGTCTCCACAAGATGCCTTCTCTGACTTATAGAGCTGATGGCTATGGCCATCATTACTGTCCCTCTGGCACACCTGCATGAGGATTCCTCAGTGGTTACTCCATGTCCAGTGGACTTAGTGCTAAGACCTGGATTGTCTCAGTTTAGTGACGTCTCCTCTTTATTGTGCCCTCCTCATGGTTGGACTGCTCCAGCCTCAACAAAGGGTCTGCTTTTCTCCATCCTATGCCCCTTATTGTCTTGATGATGCTTGTGACTCCAGTTGGGGTGCTCATCTAGGAACCTTAGGGCACAAGGTCTTTGGTCCTCTCTCAACTGCTTTCTCCACAGCAGCACTCTGGAGATGAGGGCTATTAACGTGGCCTACAGGTCTTCACTGTCCTTCTGCAGAGCCAACCTCTGCTGATATGGACATGCAATATTTAATTGGTGCACTACATAAACAAACAAGGTGTTCATTCCTGTCCCCTCTGCAGGAAAGCAATGATGGTGTGGCATTGAGCCAAGGAACACAACATTTCACATGGCTGCATTTCTGCCTAGCACCCTTAGTGTCCTGGTGGGCTGTCTCAGTTGTTCCCAGGCTCTATCCCAGAAGTGACAACTTGGGCTCGATCGTTGACGACCTCTTCCACAGATGCGGTCATCCAAGCTGGACCTTTTGGCATTTCCAAACAATGTAGCACTAAAGTAGTTTTGCTCATTCCAGGGCCTGGAGTTATTTAGTGGAATTCTTTAATGGGATGTGTTGTCCCTCTCCTGGAAAGGGAAATTCCTTTATGCATTTCCACTATTTCCTCTAGTCCACAGGGTTTTTGTCAAGCTTTAGGCAGAACCAGCCACACTGATTCGGGTAGCTCTATTCTAGCCTAGACAAATTTGGTTCTCTATGCGATGTCACTTGGCAGTGAACTGCCTGTCCTGCTGTCTCTTCAAGCAGGACTCCTGTCACAGGAGCAGGCCTCTCTGGTGTACCTCCATGCTTGACTCCTGAGAATGTAGAATTTTCCTGCTTTGGGGGTTCTCCTGCAGTTGCTGCTGTTCTCCTTTCAGCTTGTAAGTTGTCTACTAGGCATGCCTAGTCCCAGAAATGGAAACATTTCATGATTTGATGTGCCTCGTCTTGCCAGAACCCTTTTTACATGTCTAGTGAGTCATGTTTTGGATTACCTCTTAACTGTTTCAGAACTGGGCCTCCAGTACTCCTCTATGAAGGTTCTTGCCCTCACAGAGAGTAAATCAGTTGCCCAACTTGAGGTTTCCATGTATGTTCCTTGAAAGTAGCTTCAATATTCATCCGCCCAACCTGCAGACCAGCACTGGTGTGGGACCTTAACATGTTTCAGGAGAACCTTATGATGCCTCATTGTGAACCAGCTACCTGTAAGTTGCGCTTCCTCTCTTGGAAAATACTGTTTCTAGTGACCACTTCTTTGGCACAAAGTATCCAGATTGGAAGCTCTGGTTGTGTAGTCCCTTTATCTTATTTTTCACAAAGATTTGGGTCACTGTAAGGACCAATCTTTGTCTTCTCCTGAAGGTTGTCTCTGACTTTACATTGAATCAGACTGTTAATCTTCCTGTATATTTTCCTTCCCCATCTAACAGAGGGGAACTGTTGTTACATCTCTACATGCTTATAGGGTCAACAGTGGGAATCCCAAAGATGAGAAGTCCCAAAGGGAACAAACACAAATAGTAACCAAGAGAAAGAGGGAAGGGGAAAGAGGAAGAAAAATAGCAGAGGAAAAGGGGGAGGGCAAAAGGGCAAGGAGAGGGGAGTTGGCAGTACGAATTGGACAGCCATGTGTGCAAATGCTTGAAGTCTGGGCAACAAGATGGCAGACCTAGAGGCCACCATGGCAGCAGGAGATCTGGGCATAGTAGCAATTACAGAGACTGTTGCAATGAAAACCAGGACTAGGAGGCAGCCATATCAGGGTATGCACTATTCAGGAGGGACAGGGTTGGAAAAAAGGGAGCATGGGTGGCTCTTTACATGAGGGAAAATGTAAAGGCTATGGAAATGGGGGAACAGTAAAGCGGAGGTACTATGGGTCACTCTGGAGACAGGGAAGGGCAACTATTAGGATAGGGGGTGATCTACAGACCTCCAGCACAGAGGGAAGTGAAAGATAAGGTTATGATAGAAGAAATCCAAGGGATAGCTAACAACAGCAAGGCACTGCTAGTGGAGGACTTCAAATCTACCAGATGTGGATTGAAGTCTCCCTGCTGCAGCATCAGTTAGAAGTAGGGAAATACTAGATTCTCTGCAGGGGGCATTGCTCAGGCAACTAGTTGAAGAATCCACCCATTGGGGGCATTATTGTACCTGGTACTGTCAAACAGGGACAGTGTTGCCGACATCACAGTGGGAAGCCACCTGGGGTCCAGTGATCATTGTACAATGTGGTTCAACATAAGAACCAAACCAGAACTTAACCACACACTCCTGGACTTCAGGAGGGCCAGTTTCAAGAAAATGGGAGAGTGCCTCAAGGAAGCCCTAGCAGGAATAAGGAAAAAAGGTGGGGTAGAGGAATACTGAGCAAATATTAGGAAGGCCATTGAGAAGGCAACAAATCTCTGTGTCAGGCAGGTTAAGAAGAGCAAGAGAAGAAAGAGACTGCTATGATTCTCCAAAGAAGCAGCAGAGAAGGTAAAGGAAAAGAAGCAGGCATTCAAAAGGTACAAGACAACACAGAAGGAAAGGAATAGGGAGAGTTATCAAGAGAAACAAAAGGAGGCAGGAAAGGCAGTTAGGAGAGCTAAAGCACAGATGGAGGAAAACATTGTCAAAGCAGCAAAAAAGGGGTAACAGAACATTCTTTAGGTGTATTAGCAAAATGAAGAAAAGCAAGGCAGGGATAGTAAGACTAAAAGAGGAAGAGGAAAGGGGTGTGCAGAAGAGGACCAGAAGAAAGCTGACATACTGAATAAGTACTTTTGTTTAGTATTCACAAAGGAAGTGGTAGGTGATGGGCCACAGATAGTGGAGAAGGGCATTAAGAGCAGGGAGGTGGACACTGACCCTTTTATGGAGGAGAAAGTCCTCAGGGAAGTAGAAAAACTAAAAGTAGACAAAGCAATGGAGCAGGATGGAGTTCACTCCAGGATACTGAAGGAACTAAAGGAGGAACTGTCTGTGCCTAAGACAGCCCTGTTCAATCACTGGATATGGGGTAAGTTCCAGGGGACTGGAAGAGAGCAGATGTCCCACTACACAAATGTGGGAATAGGGAGGAGGCAGGAAACTACTGACTGGTAAAGCCTGACTTTGGTGTTGGGCAAAGTTATGGAAACACTGTTTAAAGAAAGGATTGGGGAATACCTTAAAACCAATGGATTGCAGGATCCAAGGCAGTATGAGTTCTTGGAGGGGGGGGGGGAGATCTTGCCAAACGAACCTAATAGAGTTGTTTGACTGGGTTACCAGGGAGGTGGATCAGGGAGGAGTGGTGGCTGTGGCCTACTTGGATTTCAGTAAGGCCTTTGACACCATACCACATAGAAGACTGGTAAACAAGCTAGGTAGCCTGGGAGTGGGTCCAAAGTTAGTAAAATGGATATGAAGTTGCCTAAGTAACAGAAATCAGAGTGTGGTGGTAAACAGAGCTCAGTCAGAGGAAGGTAAGGTAACCAGCAGGGTGCCACAGAGGTCAGTACTGGGACCGGTCCTCTTCAATGTCTTTATTAGTGACATCACAGAGGGGCTGGAAGGAAAGGTATGTTTGTTCGCGGATAACAATAAATCTGCAACAGAGTGAACACACTGGGGGGGGATGAAAAAAACTATGAAAGCTGGAAGACTGGTCAAGATTTCAACAACTGGACTTCAACATCAAAAAATTTTAAATTATGCACATGGGGCACAGATACCCAAGGGCATTGTATCAGTTGGGGGAAGTGTTAATCACAAAACAGGAATGGAATCTGGGGGTCATCATATCTGATTACCTAAAGGTAGCAAAGCAGTGTGATAAGGCAGTGGGAAAGGCTAATAGAATGCTGGGGTGCACAGGAAGGGGTATCACCAGCAGAAAAAGGGAGGTAGTGCTAGTGTCCACCTCCCTTCTCATAATGCCTTTCATTTTTATTTCAGCTGGTAAGCAGATGAGCAATATTGCCTTTTTCACTGAGACCAGGATACATTTAACATTGAATAAGTGACATACAAAGGGTATAATAAAATACACACACAAGGTACAAACATGTAAAACAAGTACATTCAGAGTTATTCATTGGCATTTTAAACTGGTGTGTTTTAAAACAGCCTGTTACACTGCACCATAACTTCTGGAAATTTGTTACAGAAATTAACAGCTTTAAATTTAAATGAAGGGGGTTCAAAATCAGATCTGGATTGTGAGCTAGTAGAGAAAGCATTGTGATTTCTAGGAAAAAATATTGGATAAAGAAGGTGGCGTGAGCCCATCATATGTGTTATGCAAAAAATAAGCCTTATAATTAAACCTTTCTTTAAGAGAAAGCAAATCAAGTTCTTTATATAAAGCACAATAGTGAGCTGTCCGAGGTGATTCAGAAGCAAATCTACAAATACGGTTGTCAACTGAATTCAGTCTGTTAAACAATTTATCAGTAACTGAAAAAATAAAGGCGCCATAGTCTAACTTGGAAAGCAATAAATTAGTTGCTAACAATTTACACAATTCAGATATGAGAAAATAAAAAATAAATCTAAACTTAAACTTATTTTCGCTTTATTCTATTAACAGAGTGGAGACCGAGTACATTATAATAAATGGAAACTGGAAAGTGATTATGTGAGCATCTTGGTTCCACTTACATTGATGAATATTATTACTAGTAATATAACATCGATACCAGAGAAACACAAGCAAACAAATTTAAGCAATAACATTCTATTTAATGATTTTTTTCAGAATGTATTCCATAAATGGAACCACATTAGTCTGATGAAGGGACTAGTTAGACTCCAAAACATTACTTACTTGTTTACAAACGTGGACTATTTAAATGAAAATTGAATCCTAATTTATTTGATTCATAAAAGCGGACTATACATGTGATAAGATTATTCACATGGAAATTTGATCTTATGAGAGTAGAATAACATTTTAACCATTACTGGTATAACTGAATGTAAAAGATTGCCAGTAACCAGTGTAACAGAAATACCACTCACCAGAGATTTCTGGCTCACTGCCACCATGAAGTTTTTACCAACAGGAACCAAGAAACTTTTTTTTTTTACCTGCTCCTTGCTCAAGGTCAGGAAGGTCAACACAGTAACTGTGGGTAGAGTGCCCCTTCAGAGATGAACTACAAACAGAGTCTAGCAGAAATAGTAAAATTACCCTTTTAAATAAAACACTCAGTCACTGATTCTAAAAAAACAGAATATTTCCTAAAATACTGCAAGTATTTAGAACAGGATGTATTTACAAGACAAAGGGGTTGCACATTTACTAAGAAACAGAAAATAAAGCAAGTTAACAAATAGTTGGTGTACAGCAACATTCTGAGCTATTCTTATCTAAAATCCTTGACGTGCCCCAGCTACAGAATTACTGTCCCTCACTGTGCTAATTTACCAGTCAGCTAGTTTTTGTATGTCAGGGTCTCTGGCATTCTGGCATTGTCTGATATTCCAGCCTAAGAGAGTGAGCATGCTTACAGCCCCTCAATATATTTCTTCTCTCTGTGGGGAGGGGTCTCACTCACTTTGAGTGACAGTTCCATGTTGTTCTAGACCTTTTTGAGAGTGAGTGAGTGTGTGTGTGTGTGTCTCCCTCTCCACTCACCCTTCAGCACCTCCTTGCTACCACAATGACGTCCACCCGGGTCCTTTATTCAACATGGGAACATCTCCAGGAAGGACACCCCCACTGAGTTTATTGCTTTATTGCCTCCTCCCTGGCTTTCCTGTTAACTTTCCCATGAGAATATCAAACCTTTAACATAAGCTGTCATATACTACTTGATAATGTGATATGGTAGCCATCTTGTACCTGAAGCAGATACATATTTAGAAAAGAATAAATGAGTAAGCAATAATACCCAACAGGGTGAGCGGTATTGTGCTATACCGGACTGCCCAGAGGTGTAATGAGTGGCGAAGGGCCTTATAGCCCCTGGAAGGTCTGGTATAGCACAATACCGCCCACCCTGGAGGGTATTATTGCACTTAGAAAATGGGCACTGTAAAAAAAAAAATTAGTTAAAAAATGTTAATGAAAAATAAGTTTAAAGTAAGTTTTGAAATAAAATAGTTCCTCTGCCTGCAGTTGACTATTGTTAAGTCTGAAGACAGTACTTAAAAACTGCCTCCTTTTTTTCTGCAGTATTTTTTCATTCCCTGCTCCTCTCCCCCAATCCCAACAGAAAAACACAGGCACAGAGACTGTCAATTTAATTTGTCTTCCTGCAGTTTCTTGTTGCCGCCCCCCCCAACACACACACATACTGTATGCACACATTGCAGGCGAACGATCATGCTATCTGGAACTGCTTAGAGGGTCGGAAGGTCTGAAGGTGAACGGCGAGAGTTGGTAAAAAAAGTGCCCCCCATATTAGTGTGTCCCCTACTTTGTTTGAGCATCGAGTCGAGCCACGATCTGTGTGTGTAGTCAAGGAGTCCCGCTCTCTGAAAATGTAGGCGGCAATGCTAAGGATAAAGGTACAATTAAAACTGACAAAAACTGTTGCGCCACTTGTTTTTTTTAATTATGGGCTTTTGGGGAGTGAGCAATCAGGGTCATAGTGAGCCCACTAGGACTGGTGCTGTTCAGACAGTTTTTTTTCTGCAGCAAGTGTGGAAGGGGTAGGGCATGCCTGTGAGAAAGTTACGGGAAGTGGTAACAGTGCTGAGCTCGCGATTGCGCTGGCGCTTTTTTTAAAAAGGAAAACTTTGCTTTCTAGTTACTGCAGGGATGAAGTGGGTTAGCAGATTATTTGTTTTTTGGGGGAGTTTACTGTTAATCTGGGAAATCATTCAGTTGGGTAGTGGAGCTGACGGAGGCAGATTAAATCCAAGCCTGTGGACCAGCGCGGTTGAAAGGTTGAAAGTTTGAAACGGGCTGCTGGAAAACCGTACGTCGTTTTTTTTCTATAAAATAAAGTCCTTATTTTGTTTATGTTTTTCACCTAGTGGTTGTGCGGGCAAGGGGGGGTTAGTCACGTGGGAGCAAGCAAGTAACGGGAAGACATCCGATTCTATTGATCACACTGGGCAGGTTAAGTCGAGCGGAAGTAACTCGCCAGGGGACCTCACTTTAAGCTTTTTTTACTACCTGCATGTGCTCCTTATTCTAAAAATCCAGCACAGGCAAAGCTGCATGTTTGACTGCAACAGTAAGTTTGCCGTATTCATTTTACTCTTCTGGATCACAGTGCTGTCTGGATAGTGTCTCTCTCTGCAGGCAGGGGAGAGCTCTCGCTAACTGAGATTTAAAAGATGGCAGTGTTTTCAAATTGAACGTTCTACTGGCACAAGCATTTGGAATGCAATCTGACAGCAGAGACTGGGACTCATTATTTCCCGGTCTCTGTCGTCTAATACCAGACTGGGTAGCCGGTTGCCTAAGCCAATCAGCTTTAGGGATTTTCCCAACCCATTTTCTAAATCAAAATAATACAGGGTTCTGGTCCCCTTTCCTGTCACAACCAGTACAAACAGATATACAATGATAAGGAAAATAATGAAAATGGAATATTCTGTCTGAAATAAGTGTTTCTTAAAAAGGGCTAAGTTCACACTACAGTATTTGGAGATTTTGGATGGGTGACCCCTTTATTATGGTTGTGTGGTTCCTCCTATCAGAGTGACCCCTATATGATGGGTGGAGGATCCTCCGTAACTAGGTGACCCCTATAATACAGTGTTGTGGTCCTTTCCATCAGGGTGACCCCCATATTGTGGGTAGGTGATCCTCCATTTCTGGGTGACCCCTATATTTGTTTTGATGTGACAGGATGTCTAAATGTGGGTGAGGGGTTTTGGTTTACACCAAGTCCACTCTCTCAGTTGCAACTGATAATTTTAAGCACAATTATAATTCTCTTGATTTTCTCTCCCTAATTGTTTATCTCAGAGGGGTTAAACAGTTGTTTATTGCCACACTGTATTTTCTACCTGGCCATTCTGCAGATGGTCTCTCATTAACCTTGGATTAGAAAGCCTCTAAAGCCACCTCCAAAGAAATAATATTATAGTAAATGGTTTGCCTTTGTTCTGTATAAAAAATTAGCCTGCTCAAAAACCTTGTTGTACACATTGTAAACCATTGTACACATTTCAAAGTGTTGTACGCATTCCAAACAGTTATTCTGCACAGTTTAAAGGTCATACCATTTTAAATTTCTCATTTTTTTCCCGGTGCCTAAAAATGTACCTTTTAACTTTCAAAAGTCTGTAAATTTGATTTTGATCATAGAATAAAATGAAGAAATGCCAAGATTTGTTGTTTTCACTTCAGTGGGGGTCTGTCACCCCAGTGCAAAAAAACATATACTATTAAAAAAAAAAAAAAGGGCAACCACACAACTTGTCAAGTGTATCCCTCTCAGGGTTGAGAAGACTGCATATGGACCTCTCAAGCTTAGCTCTCCAGGTTCATATGCTGTCATCTCAACCCTTTGATGGAAACACAGCCTTGTTGTGTATGTTGCCCATACATTATTCTCCTTATTAGGGGATGCAAACGTAAGTTGGTTTGATAAAGCTAACTTTTAAAATTAAGGACCATCTAATTGGCTTAAACCTGCATCAAGTAATCAATTCAGCAAAAAGACATAATTAAAGAACTGGCTCGGAAACTCAGGATTTTGACCACTTGGTCTGACAGGATTTTACAGACAAGTTCACTTGTCGACAGTCTGAGTAATCATTGCCAGTCTTTTGTGTCTGAAGTGTGCGTAAACTGAAAGCTCTTATTTCGAAAGGGCTCTTGCAGTAGGCAATAACCTTGAGGACTGCACCTCTTGGCATCAGGACCACACAGAAACTTTAGCTAGCAATGTCTGATGGGGGAGTGCCAACTCAGCGTCACGTGACCGATGTCAGCGTAACACTATATAGCGGGCAGTCCTCACACCCGCCTTCCAGTTCTTTCCCGCATGTCGACCTGTGCACGTCGGACCTTGTGGATTCCTTGCTTCAGTCTGACCACCATTTCTCAGATGAGTATCAGTTGTTCTTTCTTTATTTTGCAAAAACTTATTATTTGTGTATGTTTTCTCCATCTTCCACTGAGTCACATAAAAACAAGTGCGATTACTGCGGTATGCAGCTCCCGCATAAGAACTCTCACAACCGGTGCCTTTTCTGCCTAGGCCCAGAGCACAAGAATGAGGATTGTGAGGCCTGCCTGAGCGTCAGCCAGGCTACATGGAAGTACCGCCAGTGGGCCCTCTTGCTAAAAAAGATGGCCACCATGCAAAAAGAGCTGCAAAAGCTGAAGAGCGTTTCATCCTCACCTACTGACTCCCACAAACACAAGAAGAACAGGGACAAGAAGAAACACCAGAACCAGGATAGGCCTCCCTCTCACCCACGGCTGCACTCGGGCCCCTCAGGTGACCAGTGGCCCTCTTCCTCTGGGAAGACCGCTGCTACTGTCAAGTCTGCCCCACCTTCCCAAGAGCAGCCCTTTGTTCCCCCACCGCCACTGATCATGGTGGCAGCAGGCGCCTCGGCTGAGTCTGAGGCCCCAAGGCCTCTGTTACTCTTAGACCCATTTCCTCCAAGGGGTCTAAGCAGCCTAGCAGGGTCAATAAGTTGCTCATAAGACACCCCGGTGAGCACCTGGCCTGATAAGTTTGGCACCGGGGACTCTGGTACCCACATGGCTAAGGTCAATAAGCCAGTAGTCAGGTCCTTCAATGACCACCCGACTGAAATGCTCACATCAGATTCCGGTGTTGGACCCAGTGATGTCCAGCCAGATGAGAGCCAGCTGCTGGTCCTAATGCAGTCTTCCCCGGTTGGGTCTCCCCACTGGGATACCCCCTTCTCTCCTTTTGTGGCGCTTCCTCTGCCCTCAACAAATCAGAGGAAACTGGGGGATGGGGATTGTCCATCAGGCGACATCACTGTTGGGTCACCTCCGGACCTCACATCAGAGACTCTGGGCAACCTTCCGGACCCTCTCCCCTCTGGTTCTTCCAGCAGAGCCATTGGTGTTGACACCGGGCTTACTGCTTGCCGGTTCCACACCTGACACTGTCACTCCAAGTCCTTTTGGGCCAGGTTTCAGGCCCCCTCAAGGTCCCCCTTCGGGTCCTATGGCACCATTATCTGGGCCTCCTTTAAGCTACCCTCTACCCAGTTACCCTCCAAAAGGCTACCCAACATCAGGCTTTATGACACCGGGGTATGCGCTGGCTTATTCCTTGCCGGGTAACCCGACACACGGGTATCATATGCCAGGGTACCTGATGCCGAGGTTTGTTCTGGGGTTTCAACCTGTCTACCAGCCCCCTCCACCTCCTCAGCCTCAGGCAGATTTCAGGGACATCCTCCAGTCCTGGTGGGCAGAAACCAAGTCACAGCTCTTCTTGGAGCTGGACAGCTGGCACCCTGTGGGGGTGGTTACCATGGTTCACATGGATCAGGTTCCCAGGTCTGCCTCTCGCCCTGACATCAGGTCTCCGGAGTCCTCAGATTCAGACTCCGAATCTGGGTCCTCCTCCTCAGTTTTGGGCTATGAGACTCCCCCTCTAGAAGAGCCCAAGCTCAAGGAGTCCCCCCAAATCACCTTGTTCACAGACCTCTTGAAAAAGATTGTGGGGGTCTACAAATGGAAAATTGATGCCCAAGATCCCAAGCGTCAGAGACTAGCGGAACACCTGGATATTCAGGAGGCTGCACCTGTCCTGACGCTCCCATGGTTGGAGCCTCACGGGGACTTAGCCTCTACCATTTGGATGTTGCCTTCCTCTATCCCAGCCATGGCCAAGAAGGCAGACAGAACATACAGGACACTAGAGGGTAAGGACCATCTCAGCGTTCTTTCAAAGGCAGACTCAGTGGTTATTACAGTGGCTCATGACAGGTCCACCAAACCAAAGCATATGAGCACTTCCCCTCCAGACAAGGAGTCATGGCAGGTAGATCAAGTCAAGAGGAAATTCTATTCCTCCTCCACATAGGCTATATGCACCCTTAGTTATGTGGCGCACATGCTGGTGTACCAGAAGTCTCTCTATCATCAATTGGAGCCTGCCATTAAAGGCCATGCTAGACTCTGAGTCCAAGACTGTCCTGGCTGACACCATCAGATCTGCTAAGGTTGTCTGTCATTATTCTTTAAGGGTGACATATGATGCGGTGGACTCCTCGGCCAGGGGCAAAGCAGTTTGCCTCAGAAGGTATTCCTGGTTAAGGGTGTCAGGCTTGGCACCTGATGTCAGGCAGCCATCCAGGATGCCCCCTTCTGGGATTCTGTCCCCTTTGGGGGGGATGCTCAGGACATAATCACCATCCTTCAGGATAAGAGCAAGGCTTTACGGTTGGTCCATACTATGTACCACCCCAGATATAAAGCCAAGCAGCCATTTTGTCACCAGACCAAGTGGCAGATGAAACAGCAACAGACAGCCAGACATCGAATCAAACATCGGGCCCCTTCAGCTGTAGCCACCCCTCTGGCCAAAGCTCAGAGAGCCTCAGGGGTGGCCCTCTCCAACCCTCCCTCTGCTTTCTGACTTGCAACCAGTCCTACTCCTCCTCTTCCATTGGGGGAGCCAGTGGGCGGAAGATTTGACACTCACCCACAGATTCTTACGTCCTTCAGCTGGTGGCTCAAGGCCACACACTGGAACTTCTACAGAGACCCTCAGACAAGCCCCAGGGGTATCTCACTATCCAAAAGCTCACATCCCCCTCATAAGGGAGGAAATCAAGGCTCTGCTATGAAAAGAAGCCATAGAGCCCGTCCCAGTAAACCAGGTAGGAAAGGGGTTCTACTCCCACTTCTTCCTGGTTCCAAAGACGCCGGGAGATTTGTGTCCAATTCTGGACCTCAGCACTCTCAATCTGTACATCGCATATGAATGGTTTTGTATGCTGACTCTCCCCGGTCTGCTGCCCCTCCTGCACAAGGGCAGTGGCTCTGTGCCCTGGACGTGCAGGATGCCTACCTGCATATCCCATTTTTTTCAGCCCACCACCACTACCTCAGGTTCTCCTTTTGGGGGGAACATTATCAGATCAAGGCCTTTGGCCTGTCCTCAGCACCCCGGGTTTTTACCAAGTGCCTTGTGGTAGTGGCAGCTGCCTGAGACGCAAGGGCCACTATGTGTTCCCCTACCTCGATGACTGGCTTCTGTCAGGCCCATCAAGGGAACAGCTGAAGCTTTTGCTTTCAGCTACCATGGGCCTTTTTGTACAAGTGGGGATTATGGTCATCTTCCCCAGGTCCCAACTTGTCCCCTCCCAGTGTCTCCAGTTTATTGGAGTGGTGCTGGATATGGCCCAGGGTACAGATTTCATCCCTCAGGACAGGGCAAAAACCTTACAGAAACAGACTCACTTGATAGCCTCCAGCAGGTGGATTTCAGCTAGGTTGGTTCTCTGGCTTCTTGACCTTATGGCAGTGGCCATCCTCACTGTCCATCTGGCCAGGCTCTACATGCATTTTTCACAGTGGGCACTCAGGGTGCAGTGGGATCAGAAGTTAGATGATCTAGACCACATGGTCATAATCTCCAACTCAATGCAATGAGATCTCCTGTGGAGGCAGGGTCTCAGTAGCCTTACCGTGGAGGTCCCTTTCCAGTCCCCTCCCCCATCCAGACCCTGACTATGGATGCTTCAAGGATTGGTTGGAGGGCTCATCTGGAGACCCACAGGACTCAAGGACTGTGGTCTCACTCAGAACTCTTCCTACACATACAAATGTGTTGGAGATGAGAGCAGTGCTTAATGCTCTTCAAGCCTTCTAGCACTTGCTGTGCCAGGGCCCACTATTAGTCCAGGCAGACAATATGTGTGTAGTCTGGTACCTAAATGAGCAAGGGGGTACTCACTCATATCCCCCTCTGCATGAAGGTGATGCAGGTTTGGAATCGAGCAATTCTGCATCGAATGCAACTCACGGCGGTTCACATTCCGGGCATGCAAAATGTCCTAGCAGACAGTCTCAGCTGCACCAGAGTAAGAGCCCATGAATGGGACATCAAGCAAGTGATGGCCAAAGACATTTTCATCCTATGGAGTCATCCAGCCTGGATCTGTTCACCTCCCCATACAATGCAAAACTACACAGGTTTTGCTCGCTCACTCCAGGGCATGGTGCTTTCTGGTGAGATGTGCTATCACTTTGCTGGACAGGGAGGTTTTTGTATGCTTTCCCTCCCTTTCCAATTCTGCTGAGGGTATTGCTCAAGTTTCAAGTGGAGGGGACTCACATGATTCTAATCACCCCATATTGGTCTCACCAGATATGATTTCCGCTTCTCCAGCAGCTTGCAGTGGAACCTCCAGTTCCCCTGCCCCTCTACCACGATCTCCTGACTCAGGAGAGAGGCACGCTGGTCCATCCAGGGCTGAAGTCCCTTCACCTTCATGCATGGCACCTTCTGATATAGCTGCTTCATGCTGTGGAGTCTGCTGCAGAGTGGCTCAAGTCCTTGTGGAGGCTAGAAAGCCATCCATGAAGATGACCTATGCTATAAAATGGAAGTGTTTCTCCATTTGGGCCACTTCTAAGGGTTGGGACCCTTTCTCGTGCCCTGTTCCTCAGGTCATGGAGTACTTGCTGCATCTCTCTAACCTGGGCCTGTTACTCTTAGCTGAATATTCACCTGTCTGCTATCTCTGCCTACTACACCTTGGTGGAGGGAAAGCTGTGGCTCAGCTGGAGGTCTCCAAAACTTTTCTGAAGGGGATTCTCCACCTGAAACCCCCGGTGCACAGTCCTGTGCCACTTTGGGATCTTAATTTTATTTTAGAGAAACTTACCCTGCCTCCTTTTGAATTGGCTGGTAGTTGTGACATGCACCATTTGTCTTGGAAAGCACTCTGTTTAGTTGCAGTTACTTCCGCTCAAAGGATTTCCAAGCTTCAGGCCCTGATGTGTAAGTAGTTTTATTTGATTTTTCACAGAGACCAGGTGGCTCTGCATACCAATCCTCAGTTTTTACCAAAAGTGGTTTCTGAGTTCACATTGAATCAGTCTATTCAACTACCAGTGTATTACCCTGAGTTTTCCAGTCAGGGGGAGGCAAGTCTGCGTACTTTAGATGTTCACAGAGTTTTGCATTACTACACTAACCATACTAAGTCTCTCCGAAAATTGGATCAGCTTTTTGTTTCTTTTGCCCCCAAGAGGGAGGGTGCAGCACTTTCCAAACAGTGTTTATCCAAGTGGTTGGTAAACTGTATTGTGTTCTTTTATCAGAAGTATGGTAAAACCCTCCCAGGGGAGGTTAAAGGGCATTCTACTAGAGGCATGGCTGCTTCTGCTGCTTGTTTCAGAAATGTGTCCACTGCTGACATCTGTGCGGTGGCCACTTGGAGTTCTGTCCACACTTTCACCAAGCACTACAGTCTGAACATTCCCTCTAGGCGCAGAGCTGGTTTTGGACTAGCTGTTCTCAAAGGCGTTCTGTCCTAATTTCTCTGCCTCTCTGCAGACCTTTCCTGCCTCCCGTGTTTTAGTTCCTTCTGATTCACACTGCTTTGGACTCAGTCCTCAAGGTTTTTACCTACTGCAAGAGCCCTTTTGAAGTAAGATAGTACAGTTACGTAAGAACTTACCATAACAGTAAATCTTCGAGAGAGGCTCTTGAAATAGGTAAC
Source organism: Neoceratodus forsteri (assembly GCA_016271365.2). Taxonomy (NCBI): domain Eukaryota; kingdom Metazoa; phylum Chordata; order Ceratodontiformes; family Ceratodontidae; genus Neoceratodus; species Neoceratodus forsteri. Next base: position 697,835,499 of record CM028129.1, read on the forward strand.
CTTTCTCTCGCCCTCCTTCCCCCAACTTCTGCTGCTCTTCCTCTATGAGCTTATTTTGGCTTCAAGAGCCTCTGCTCTGTTCAGTCTCTGGTGGGAGAACTGGAAGGCGGGTGTGGGGACCGCCCACTATATAGTATCACACTGACATTGGTCACGTGACGTCGGGTGGGCAGTCCTGCACCAGAAATTGCTATATGAAGTTTCTGTGTGGTCCTGATGCCAGGAGGCACAGTCCTCAAGGTTATTACCTACTGCACGCGCCTCTCTCAAAGATCTATGATTACGGTAAGTTCTTACATAACTGTACTTCCCCCCATTTATATCACTTCATGTTCTTTAAAAAAAAATGAACATACTGTAGAAAATTTTCACAAGGCTGTTGATTCCATAGACTGGATTTATTTACATCTCATTCCTAGCATAGATTTGATGCTTGATTTTGTGTTCTCAGAATTTAATATAATGTGTGCTTTCTTTGCACAATTACATAAATTATGATTGAAAAACAAATGTCAAGAATGGATTACCCCGGACTTAATTACTAAAATGCAAGAAAGTGACAGTGCCTAGCACACTTACATTAAATTTACACACTCCTACATCTCTCCTCATGTACAATCAACTTAGAAATAAATGAAAACAACTTGAGAAGTGAACTAATTTGGACTTTTTTTCCAAGCATCAGTTTTCCTGCTCAAACAAACAGCAGGAAAACTGGTCTATTCTTAATAGGCTGCTTGGCATATCTGATGCAGTTCAAACCCCATTACTGAAAAGTGAAGGCGACTTAACTGATCAAATGGCTACAGCCTCGGAACTCAAGTTTTTTCAGATGTAGCCAAACTAGCACCCTCCTCCCCCCCATTGCTGCCTTAGCTAATGATTCTAGGGAACTAGGTGATGATTCGGCCTATCTGAAAGTTGAGTTTAAAATATTAACTCTGGAGCAGACTTTTGAGTATTTGAAGAGAATGAACCTCAGGTCGCAAAAAGGTGCCAATAATACTGACTTGTGTCTCTTTGCTTTGGTTCTGGACTTAATGGTTTATCCCCTAAATATCTTATTCAGTCATTCTCTGAAAATTTCTGAGATTCCACAGTCTTGGGAAGCAGACAACAGCTGTAGTATCCATAAATCTGGAGACTGCATTTTGACAAAGAACTATCACCTTATTTTGCTTCTCTGTCAAAGGTCTTGAAAAGATTGCTTATGACTAAGAAAAGGAATCTCTTGATACTAGGAATCTACTGCTTCCTCTCCAGCATGGCTTCAGGGAGAATTACAATACCTTTATAGCTGTGTTGGCGGTCACTAGTGTGCTTCATCAGATGTTGGACAGTAGTAGCTTGGTGGGCGCTTTCTTTGTCAATGGCATTTGACCTCACAAAATTGTCAATCTGGGCTTTTCACCTTCAGCTGTTAGCTGGTATCTGTACCAAACCTACTCGTGGGGGTCATGTCCACTGAGCTCACAGTTCCCACCCCAAGTGAAATCTGTTACAGGAAGGGGGAAACAGGAATACCCTCCTCATGTCCTCCCAGAGTGCTCGCTGAGTTCACAACTGAACACCTGTCATGAGGTCCCAGAGCTCCCTCTTTATTCTGGATAAGGGTGCAATACCAGTCTCGAGTCTTGTAGCCAAATGAGAACCCTTCTTGGTTGTTGCACACAGGGGGAAGATCCAGGCGTTATGATCTCTTTGGTGTAGTCTCGTAACCCTGATTTTGTCTTCTCTCACAGGGCATACAATAACCTGGTTCAAATCCCCACAGACTCTTCCTTGAGACTTTTGCATTCTCCTTATCTTTACCCATATTTCCCTTTACAGATCCCTGCTCAATTGGTAGCTTATGGTGGTACCCTTTTGCAATAACAGTTTTGGTCACAGATTATTAATAAACATCCCACAATCACACACAATATAAAAATTTCACTCAGACAGGTTTCTTAAAAACAAATGTTTTTACTACTTAATTAATTATCATAGTTACAACTAAAAGATATAGAAAATTTGATCACAGAATAACAAATAAAAGTGGACATGTACAAGAAAAATGCACTATAAACTGTTATCTAAATTCTACCTTAAGTTTGTAAATGAATTGAAGTCCAAAAGAATCAGTGAAGTCTGAAAAGTCCTTTCCTTTTCAGCCACTGGCTTTCAATGTCTGCTGGCAGTTTGTACTGTGTCTTTATCAGAAAATGTGTCCTTTTGAAAAAGTGTGCCAGAATGCCCTGATCTGAGGGTTTATCCAGGCATGGCCATCCCAGTCTGTGGATAGCTTTTGGCCTTATCATTTTAGGCCAGCAGGGGCCTCTCTTGCTCTGTCCAAGACTTTGAGGGAATTATTATTATTTCCTTATTTAGGTTCTCATGTTATCACTTCATGGCACATTAATAACATTTCAGAATTAGTGCATTTGAAGTGCCATTTCCATATAAGATAACACTGGTAAGACAATTCACACTAGTCTGTCAAGGATGGCTATTTCGCAGATCCTGGTTCCCATGTCTCATGCCTTTGAAGTGCAAATGTTTATCTCCTGAAACGTATTACATCTGATTCCCTCAATTAAGTTTACAAGGCATTTATACTCCTTTTGAAGTAAAATTTAGCTTACTGTCAAGCAGCAGGTTTCCTAGGTCACAGAGGAATGTAAAATATTTAGCAAGACCTTCTTTCTTTCCTATGATCTTTCAGTAAAACTATGTACTCCTTTAAAAAAACACATGGGCTTCTTTCTGTTGGATTTAGCATACACAAAATCACATAAAAATATGTAACAGAAATATAGAAACATAGAAGTTGACAGCAGATAAGGATTGCACAAGGCCCATCCAGTCAGCTAATTGTTCTACCTTATGAATGTGCCATAGGCCTTTGCTCTGTCAATGACCTATTTATTCATACTCATCTGTATTTCTCCCTTATGCCTATCTCATACCTGCTTGAAGCCCTGCACTGTATTCATATCCACCATTTCCTGAGGTAGGCCGTTCCATGCATCCACCACCCTTTCTGTGAAAAAGAACTTCCTCACATTACTCCTTAATCAGCCTCCCTTTAACCTCCTGCTGTGTCCTCTTGTCCTGCTATTTTTCTTATATTGAAAAATGTTAGACTCTTTCACCTTGTTAATGCCCTTAAGATATTTGAATGTTCAATCATATCACCTCTATCCCTCCTTTGCTGCAGGGTATACATATTGAGCTCCTTTAATCTGTCATCATATGTTTTCTGATGCAGTCCCTGCACCATTTTTGTTGCCCTTCCCTGGACTGTCTCCATTTTGTTAATATCCTTGTGCAGGTGCGGCCTCCAGTACTGCACACAGTACTCCAGATGGGGCCTAACCTGTGTCTTGTAAAGAGGGATTATTACCTCCCTCTTACAACTTGTGATACCCCTACTAATACACACCAACATCCTTCTAGCCTTACCTACTGCTTTAGTGGTCTGCTTGGATAATTTTGGGTCATCTATAATGATGATTCCCAAGTCTCTTTCTTCCCTTGTGACTGCCAGCAACTCCCCTCCCAACCTATAGGTAGCTTCAGGATTTCCCTTCCCTATGTGCATGATCTTGCACTTCTTTGCACTAAACCCCAGTTGCCACTCTTCAGACCATTTTGCCAGTTTTTTCCAGATCTCCTCATTCTGCCCACCACATCTGGATCATCTACTCTGTTGCAGATCTTGGTGTCATCTGCAAACAGGCAAACCTTACCCTCCAGCTCATCTGAAATGTCACTGATGAAGATATTGAAGAGCACTGGCCCCAGGACTAATCCCTGAGGTTCTCCACTTGCGACTTGCATCTCTTCTGACTGTGTACCATTTACCACCACTCTCTGTTTTCTGTCTGCCAACCAGTTTGCCACCCATTTGACCAACTTCTGATGAACCCCAAGCCTACGCAGTTTATTAATCAATCTACTATGTGGAACAATATCAAAAGCTTTGCTGAAGTCAAGGTAGGCAACATCAACTGCACCTCCTTGGTCCATCACTCCAGTTACCCAGACAAAGAAATCTATGAGATTAGTTTGACAGGACCTTCCTGTTGTAAACCCATGCTGTCTTGGATCCTGTGCTCCTATGGATTGCAGGTGTTGCACTATCCTTTCCTTAAGGAGTGCCTCCATAATCTTGTCTACTACTGAGGTAAGACTGACTGGTCTGTAGTTCCCTGCCTCCTCCCTGCTGCCACTCTTGTGGAGCAGGATCACATGAGCCCTTCTCCAGTCCTCTGGGACCTCTCCTGTGCTCAAAGACTCACTAAAAAGTTCTGCTAATGGTTCTGCTAGTTCCACCCTTAGCTCCTTTAGTACCCTGGGACGTATGCCATCAGGTCCCATTGCCTTGTCCACCTTGAACTTAACGAGCTGTTGTAGGACCCTTTCTTTTGTGAAGGGACTTGTGCACACCTCCCTCCCTCCCCTGTGTCCATCGTGCTGAGCTGTGGGCCCTGCCCTACCTCCTCCTCAGTAAATACCGAGCAGGAGTATCTATTTAGGATGGAAGCACCATGTAAGGATGATGGCAACCCACTCTGACACCACCCACAGTGACACAACTGAACTGACGTGGAGTACCCCAACTCACACCAGTCCGATGGACAGAACCACGATTCCCGACACTGCACATCCCGATGGAGAACACCATGACCTGCCACACAGTGATGCCTCACACCCTGAACACCCCTGTGAGTTAACTATGAGAGCACCCGCCCTCACCAGCCACAGCGCAGTGCTGGCTATGGACAGTTCCCCAGTAGCATGGCAGGGCACAGCATGTGACCGCTATGAGTGGCATGTCAGTGTTGCATGGCAGGGACAGGCAACACAGCATATGGCCAATGAAGCATGGGCAGACAGCAGCTCAGTCACAGACCCCACACCCTGTTCCTGTTGACACTGTGGGGGATGTTGCTGTGGTCTGTCGGGTGCTGTTGATTCGGGTGAGCTGTCTGGGTCACCATGGGGGGTATTGATGTGGGGGAGTCACTATCACTACATGCTTCCATTTAGGATAGATGCTTTTCCTTGGTCCTCCTCCACACGTTCCCCCTTATCCCCTTTGATCTTAGCAATACCCCCTCTGGACTTTCTCTTTTCACTAATGTGTCTATAGAAAGCCTTGTCCCCTTCTTTTACTGTTCATACTAACGTTTCCTCGGTTTGAGCCTTTGCCTGCCTTACAGCCTTCCCTGCTTCCCTTAGGGAAGTTTGGTATGCTTCCTTGTCTTTGTCCCGCTGCATTCCCTTATAAATCCTGAAGGCCAACCTTTTGGCTCTGACCTTTTCTGCTACTGTTTTTGAGAACCAAAGTGGTTTCCTCCTTCTTTTACTCTTGCTTTCTTCCCTAACACAATGGGATGTTGCTTCAAGTATTGCATCCTTAATGCTTGCCCACTTTGCCTGTACCCCTCACCTGTATTTCTTCTTGCCAGGGCTAGCTTAACTCTGTTGGTCATCTTATCAAAATCAGCTCCTCTGAAGTCCCATATTTTTGCCTTGGAATGGGATGATTTAGTTCTAGTGGCCAAATTGAACCATACCATGTGATGGTCACTGGCCCCAAGGTGATCTTCTACCGGGAGATCTGTGATCCTTTCCCTGTTAGTCAGTACTAGATCCAGGATAGCCCTGTCTCTTGTGGGTTGTCGTACCAATTGTTTGAGGCCCTCCTCCTGTAGGGAATCCACTACGTGCCTAGTTCTGATGGATGTTCTGGCTGGTATTGACCAATCTGTATCTGGCATGTTGAAGTCTCCCATTAGAAGAACCTCCTCTTTATCTGTCATGTTTTGCATATCTTCTAACAGTAATGTGTCTATGTCCTCCCCATGGTCTGGAGGCCTGTAGACAACCCCAGTTTGTATGGCTGTCGCAATTCCTGTTTCCAGGGTGACCCACAGTTCTTCTAGCTCCTTATGTGTATTCTGAATTTCTGTAGCTTTGATATTTTCATTGACATAAAGGCCCCCCCCTTTTTTTACCTCGGTCTTTTCTGAACAGTACATAGCTGGGTACTGTAGTCTCCCAAGTGTGGTTACTAGTGAACCATGTCGCGCTAATGGTTACTATGTCCAGTTTAGCCTCTGTCATTGTTGCCTCCAGGTCTGGGATCTTGTTTCCCAGACTGCAGGCATTCGTGTACATGATTTTCCATTGGCCAGATTTCGCTATGTTAGTTGTGGGGTGAGGTCCAGCTTTTCCCCTGCGTGTCGTATATAGGGAGCCGGACCTTTTCCTCACCTGGTGATGCAAATGAACTACCAACATGCTGAACTCCTGTTTGATCACTAGCTGGGGGGGGAGGGGTGCTCTTCCCATTCAATGTATTGGGTGCTGCACCCCCTCCCCAGTTGCTAGTTTAAATATTCTGCAAAGACATCAAACGTCTGCCCCAATACATTGACTCCCTCCTTAGTCAGATGCAGTCCATTGAATTTAAAGAACTTTCACTCCCAAAACTGTTGCCAGTTACCTACAAATTTGTGCCCTTCCTCCTGGCACCAGCCCTTCAGCCACATGTTTAGCTCCCCTATTTCCCCTTCGCTGACCTTCTGCCCCCCTCCCAGACCAGCAGAACCTCAGAGAAATACATCTGCAAATAATGGCTGGCAGTGGCTAGCTCACAACATCCCTCTCTCCTAGACTAAATTTGTGGGAACACGCACCCTACTGCATGGTAAGGTTTTCACAAATTCTGTTACTGTTCTGACTGGTGAGATAGGCCATCTGCATTTGCATTGGCTGATCTGGTCCTGTGCTTAATGGTCATGTCGTAGGCCTGTAGGGCAATACTCCACCTTAAGAGACGACCATTTGTTTTACCCATCTGATTTAGCCACACCAGGGGTTATGATCAGTCTGTACTTCAGGGCCCATACCAGTGCAAGGTATTCCTTTTCTACCGTGGAATATGCCTGCTCCCGGGAAAGTAACTTTTTGCTCAGGTATACGATTGGGTGGGCTTTTCCCTGATTAGATGTCTGACTGAGGACTGCTCCAATCCCCACATCTGAGGCATCTGCCTGGACTACAAATTGTGTAGTGCAATCTGGACTGGCCAACACAGGGGCACTGCAGAGTGCCTCTTTTAGCCATGCAGAGGCTTGTTCACAGGTTGGCTCCCACTTTACCCTTTTGGGATGTCTTTTCTTTAGCAGGCCAGATGGGGGAGTTGCCAGGGTACTATAATTTGGTGCAATACTTAGCTAGTACCCCAGTGGTCCCTAGGAAGTTCCTAACCTGCTTCTGAGTTTCAGGCATAGGCCACACCTCTGTTGCCTCAATCTTTGCTTGATTAGGGTGAAGCTGCCCCCACTCCACTACATGGCCTAGGTATGCCACCTCAGTCATAGCCACCTGGCATTTTTCAGCCTTTACAGTGATCCCTGCCCTCTGTATCCTGCCCAATACTTCCTTCAGGTGGGACAGGTGTTCCTTCCAGCTGGTACTGAAGATGGCAATATCATAGAGATACACCACTGCATACTCTTCAATACCATGTAACACCTGGTTGACCAACCTTTGGAAGGTTTCAGGGGTGTTTTTCATTCCAAAAGGCATTACCCAGAACTTGAATAATCCTACTGGAGTGATGAAGGCAGACCGCTCTCTAGCTCTGCAGTTAACTCCATCTGCCAGTACCCTTTGTCAAATCAATTGTGGTAAGGTATGTCGCCCCTCCCAACTTATCCAGTAGTTTGTCCATGGCATTGGATGAGTGTCAGACTTTGTGATTGCATTGAGTCCACGATAGTCCACACAAAATGAGTAGAGCCATCCGGGCTTGGGAATGAGGACTACGGGTGAGGCCCAGAGACTGTGGAATTTCTGGATTACCCTTAAATCCAGAACTTTCTCAACCTCCTTCCTAATGTCCTTTAGGACAGCCTTATACACCCAGTAGACTGTCCACCCTATGGGTGCTTGCGGCCCTGTTTCTACATCATGTGTCACTAAGGAGGTTCGTCCAGGCTTGGCTGTAAACAAAGGGGCAAAGTCCTCTAAAACCTCCCTCACTTCCTGGGACTGTTCTGGGGTCAACTGGGGTGACAGTTTGATTGCCTCCACAGATGACTCCCACTTGCTTTCCTCTAGCAAGTCCAGTAAGGGGGTCTTCTTCATCCATCCCCTCCCCAGGACTACACACTGCAAATACCATGTCAGCCCTATTGGCATATGGATTCATCATGTTGACATGGTACATCCTATGGGTATGTCTCCTGTCAGGCAGTTCCACAGTATAATTTATGTCACTGACCTATAGGACTACCTTACATGGTCCCACCCACTCGACCTGCAGCTTGTCCTTCCGGACCAGAATTAGGACCATTACTTCCTGACCTGCACTGTACAAGCAAACTCTGGCTCTGTGGTTACACCAGACTTTTTACTTCTGCTGGGAAGCTGACAGGTTGCTTTGAGCCACCCCCATAAGCTCCTTTAGCTTCTCACTAAACTTCAGGACATACTCAGCTATGAGAGTTCCCTTGGTGGCGTGCTTGCCTTCCCAGTCTTCACGGATCAAGTCTAGGGGCCCCATGCACCCTACAACTGTATACAAAAACCCTGTCAACTCTTGGGGCACTTCCCTGTATGTGAACAACAGGCGGGGAAGGTATTTCTCACAGTCGCAGTCCCTTCCATGCTGTTCAGTAAATGCTTGGAGCATCAATTTTAGGGTACCATTAAACCTTTCCATGAGCCCATTGGCTTGTGACTGATAAGGTGTCATGCATCTCTGCACCACCCCACACTTTTCCCACAAACACTTCATCAGGTCCAACATGAAGGTACCCTCTTGATCAGTGATAACCTCCTGCAGAAACACGACATGGGAGAAAATCCCTAGCAAGGTGTCTGCCACTTTGTCTGTCCTAAGTAAGGAAAGGGTGACTGCCTTGGAGTATCAGGTGGCGTAATCTACCACCATCAGGATACACTTCTTCCCGGAGGAGCTTGGGGTACTCAAAGGTCCCACAATATCCATTACTACCCTCTGGAATGGCTCTTCCACAATGGGGAAGGGAATTTGGGCAGCTTTAGTTTTACTACATCCCTTCCATATTTCTTTGCACTGATTACAAGACCTGCAATATTCCTTCACCTGCTGGGTGAAGTTGGGCCACTAGAAATTCTGGGCCAATCACTGCATGGTATACGCAATGTCCAGATGTCCAGACATAGGGATATCATGAGTGATCTTGAGCAATCACTCATACTACTCCATGGGGAATGACAAACTGCCTGCCCATCACCCCTCCCTTGGCCGTCACGTCTTGTGTATACAACAGTCCATTGTCCCAAAATACCCTATGTTTCATGTCACCTCCCTGTGTCCCATCAGATTCTGCACAAACCCTCAGCCTCTCCAAACTAGGATCAGTTCTCTGTGCAGCAGCAAATTCCTCACATTTTCCCAAAGCATGAGACATGTCCCCTTCCATTCTTAAACTGGGGTCCATAGCTCTAGCATTAGGGCATTCATGGTCACTACCATCCCTAACCTTCTGACCATTGGTTACCCCTCCCTCCTCAGAGTAACTTTCTGTAGCTGTTTTGGGAATGGCTACTTGGGGAAGTCCTACTTCCCTTTCACTACTCTCCATGTCAGAAGACACAGGCTGGGGAACCAGCCTCCTATTCTTTTCCACAGGGGCTTCTGTGAGGTTCAAGGAACTACAAGAGGCCTTAGCCATCTGACTGTGGGTAACTGCACACACCACCACCTGCTGTAGATTATTCCCTATAATCACATCCAGGGCGAGGTTGTCTGCCATGGCCACTTTCTGCACCCTCTCGCCTGTCTCACCCCAGTCCAGGAGAACACTAGCTAGTGGTAGAGTTTTCTCCTCCTCAGTGAATTCCCTCACCATTACAAACTGATTAGATATAAGATGTTCAGGCCCAAGCAAATCCCCTTTTACTAAGGTAAGTGATGCCCCCTTATCACCCCATTTATAGTAACTGGATGTATGTGCTCCCTTATGTTTACAGGCATGCTTTCAGAGATACACAGTGCACCCAACTCTCTTTGAGCATCACTTTGTCCACTCTGTGCCTGTTTAGGACACTGTTTAGCAGGATGCATTGGCTGTTTACAAAACAGTCATTATTTCTTTTATCCGAGAAATCCCTTTTTGGTAACTCAGGGCTTCCTCATTTTGGTGGATGCAGTGAGGGTTTTAGCTGCCTTGAGGGCGTGCTTTTCCCTTTCTGCCTTGCCACTCCTGCCCCACTTCCTTCCAGAGCAGGCCTGCTCCTGGCATAGCGATCCGAGAGCTCAGCAGTTTGCTGTGCTGTTTTTGGATCTCAGTCCTCTAGCCACGTTTTCAACCCTGCTAGGCAAGCCCAAAAGAACTGCTGTAAAAGTACAACCTCCTCAATTTTCCCCACATAGTCTGCTTCCACCGCCTCCCACCAACATTTTAAAAACTGACATTGCTTTGTGGCGAGTTCCTGAAAGCTCATGTCACCAGCTGGCCCGTGACCACAGCGGTTGGATTTCCACTTGCAATGCCAGTGACCCAGGTTTGGGAATGGACCCGGGTCACTGGAGCGCCAGCCAGAAGGAAAAGGCTCAAGCGTCTGATGACAGCTCACCTTCTCCTGAGGGGAGGGAGAGGATGCAGCTAGCTGTGTGCCACCTCCTGGCAAAGGCCAGGAGTGTGACAGCTTGGTGAGCCCCGCTGAATGCAAGGGGCATGGTGGATGTTGGCATATGCCTTGATGTCTGTGGCACACCATGCCTCCTGGGGCATCAAACTGGGAAAACTGCTTCTCAGCTGGCTGGATGATGGCCACCAGCTCCTGCTGCTGCAAGTGTTCCCCAGGCCCTGAAGCCACCTCAGCAGCTCCCAGGACCAAAAAGGTAGTGCACTGGTTGTCCTCTCTGGCACCTTCCCCCCTCAGAGGAGAGGGACCGATCCAGTGAAGGGATACACCGGGCTACCCCTGGGATGGCTGCAATATAAGGTAGTTAGAGGGGGTTGGTGCAAGGGTGTCAGTGGGTCCATGGCTGGCTGGAAGTAGAGGTGGACCAAGAAGTTTAAGGAAGGAGCAAAAAAAAACTCATGTCAGGGCTTTTTCAGAGTTTCCAGAATTTAATCCTGTAGGCCTCAGGATTCAGGTCATACTTTTTAAGCAAAGCAGCTTTAAGTTTCTCATAATCTTGGCTCAGTGTCCAGGAGGGCGGGGCTCAGGGTCACCTACACAGGGTATGGCAGAGTGGGGCGGCATGCTGCTCATCCAGGGAAAGTTTTTTAGGGATAGATGTGTTCTGGAAGGCACAGCATGTAATGATGCTGCAGTGTAGAGATGACAAGCATCCAGCATGTCTCCCAACCTCAACCTCTGGTCCCCTGGAAAGCCGCCCCTGTGGTCACCCAGAAGTGCTGTAGGAGGCATCATCCCCCACCCTCCCCAGAGATGGAAAGCATGCAGTTCATCACTCAAGCTATCTCCCAGCTGACCCTCCTAGCCACCCGAGTCCACTCCCGAACCCGGGTCACTGGTGACATAAGCAGTAGCTCTACCGCTGTGTCAATGGTCCGGCTCTTAGCATTATCTTTAACACATTACCTTTTGTCATTCAGAGTTAATATACACACATTACTATGTAAGCTGATGATATTGTTTTGTACACACCAGGTAAAGGTCCCTCTGACAGTGTTACTAATCTTCAAAGGGACTTTAATGAGGTATAAAGTTGGCTCTTAAATAAAAGAATGTTACTGACACAACTTAAACAAAATTCTTACTTCAGGGGTCTCAACAAAAGTAAAAAAAAAATTGGTACTGTTACCACTTTGTGACCTGGCCACAGGACATATTGAACAAGTCAGAAACTTTTATTATCTAGGGTTTATTCTGGACCAGTCTTTAACTTATCAAGATCACATAGAATATCTAGATAACTCTATACACACTTATCTGGGACAATTGTATTGATTAAAAATTGTTTATCTCTTCAGTCAAGGAATGTTTTTGGCCCAAAGTTGTATACCACACAGTTTGCCATTTTCTTGATTCCACTCATTGTTTAACTCATAACTCGTGTTTTTTATAGTCACTTGGAATGGTTATCTTTTGAACAAAGAATCAATTATTACTGTCTAATAACATTTAAAAGGTTTTATAATTCTGCAGAACAATATTCTTTCATGCCTGTTTTTGTCTGGAAGCTCTAATCAGTGTCTTATTAGATCTGTTCAAACTTTTTATGCCCTCCTTTTTACAGAACATCCACAGGACACATACTTTTCTTGTTTTGTGTCACCAAGCTACGGAATGCTTTGCCTGACTCTTTGTTATCTGCTAGTTCCATGCTTGTATTTAAGAAAATCTCTCACAACATCTGTGTAATGATACTGATGCTTTGTGATATTTATGTACTTTTTTTTATCCCCTGGGTCCTCCTTGAACATGGGCCTCTGATGCTCTTGGGGCTGCATGATCAACAAATTAAAAAAAAAAATGATTGTCTGGTCCTTCCTATTGGGGTGACCCCTACATGATGGGTGGTTGATCTTCTCTATCTGGGTGACCTTTATATTGCAGAAGAGTGGACCTCCCTATCTGGGTTGCTCCTACTTAGAGAGTAGGTGACCCTCCCTCTTTGGGTATTCCAATACTTCAGTGGTTGGTCCTCCCTATCTACATTAATCCTAATATGTGGTATGTAGTCCTCCTTATCTGGGTGACTCCTTATTGTGTGTGGACAGTCCCACAACTGGGGGATTCCACCTCTAGGATTGGTGGTCCTCCCTCACTGGGAGTGTTGTGGGGTTGAGGGTGCAGAAGGAAGGTGAGGACACAGATTATATGGTGCAACACAACTCAGTGTGGTTTTATTCAAGGAGAGCTCATAATCAGGCAGTAATCAAAACTCAAAATAATATAAAAGATCAATAACATAAAGGTCCAGCACACTTTCAGTTGCAGGTCAGAAGTCCAGTGAACATAAGAGTAGTTCCCCTTGCTTTCTATGTGACCCTCAGACTTTCATACCTGCATCTCCAATACTCCACCCATCCTGGAAGCAGCAGGAGAGGGACTGAGATCTTACCTCTGCCAAGGCTAGGCAGCTACTGAGCAGATCTGATCTCTATCTTCCTTTGCAGTTTTTATACTCACCCTTTTGATCACTAGATCCTCCCCTTCTTCCAAATAGGCTTTGAAACAGAGGTACAAATGGTGAAACATACAGACAAAGCAGACACACAAACAACAGTTAGGGCTGTCACAAAAGCACTCTGCAGGCCAGGCCCTCTGCTCCCACAGTGCCAACCTTGAAGTGCAATAGTGTAAACTGATAACAGACAGGGTAACCCTCCTGTCTGCTTTGGGTCTGAATCACCTCTTATCCTCAAGTTCTGGAAGGATTCAAACTGTGAACCTTATGCTAGCATACCCAATTAACAGGCTCGAATATGTACCCTCTTCAGGGGATGTGGTACAATCCTTCACCTGGGGCAACCAGCCAGGTTTCCAAAATGTACCCTTAGAACTCTATGTGAGACCTAGGTATCTCTTAGCAAGCAATCTTTATTTTTATAGCGCCTTTCAAAATCAAGGCACTGTACATAATATAAAATTACAGTATAAAAACAGACAATATAAAAATTATTTAAAATCAATCCATGAATGAATAAATTAATTAATTAATCAGGGAAGGCCAAAGAAAATAAATACGTTTTCAGCACAGATTTAAAACGCCTGATGGTCAGGCATTCTCTTAACTGACGAGATAGAGAATTCCACAGGATCGGTGCTGCAAATGAAAAAGCATGCACTCCAGCTGTTTTAAGATGAACCCTGGGAATCTCTAGCAATCCCTCCTCGGCGGATTGGAGAGGACGACTGGGGGAGTAGGGAGTCAGAAGATCTTTCAGGTAGTCAGGACCCTGTTCATGTAGGGCTTTAAAGGTAAGCAAGCCTACCTTATAGAGGATCCACCACTGAACTGGCAGCCAGTACAGTTCGCGCAACACATAATGTGACTGGTCCTAGAGGTATAAGTCAACAGCCTGGCTGCAGCATTCTGCACTAGCTGTAAGTGGTGGATATCAACCCCAGACAGCCCTAGGTAGAGGGCATTGCAGTAGTCAAGATGGGTAGTAGTGAAGGCATGGACCAATGTTGGAAGGTCGCTCAGTGGAATCAGGTGTTTCACCTAGGCAATATTCCTCAGATGGTGAAATGAGGATTTGACCACAGCTGACACCTGAGACTTCAGGGTCAAGCCATCATCAAAAATAATGCCCAGGTTACGCACCCGAGCTGAGGTAATGAGCGGGACACCATCAAGCCATAGGCCCGACATGTGCCCAGCACCAAAACCCACTCCGGGGAGGCCCGGATCCACAACCAACACCTCAGTCTTATCTGGATTCAGTCTCAACCAACTCAAGCTCATCCAGTCTTTGATCTCAGAGAGACAGCTATTTAGCATAGAGATCCCATCAACCTGTCCGGGTACAAAGGACATATACAGCTGAGAATCATCTGCATAGCAGTGAAAACTCAAGCCATATCACCTGTTGATATCTCCCAATGGCAGCATATACACTGGGAACAACATGGGTGCCAATATGGAGCCCTGCTGCACCCCTCCGTACAGGGGGAGGGAGTCAGAGGAATAAATTCCAGTGACCACCCTCTGGGACCTGCCTATAAGGATTCTTACCTTTTAAGTAAGCTTTAGTAACACCATGCAAGCTCTGTCAGCTGTCAGACTTAAACACAGGATCAGCAAATCACATGTAAAATAACAGAAAGAGCACAGGCAATATTTTAAAGAAAATGTTTACTAGAAACATGGTAGAACAGGTGAAATCAAATACAGAGCAAATTATATTACAAATCTCACAGTCCTATACAAATGAAAAGGACAGTTGCAGAATACAAACTCCTACCCCAACTACTTAATTCTTTTCTAAGTTTTACCTTTAAGTGCTTTCAGAGAACTATCTTTCTCAGAGTCCCTGAATTATATTTCATATTTCCCAGATACATGCTTCATTTCAAGATCCCTCTCCTTGCCCCTTTTGGTGAGTTAGCTTGCTCCTCCCTTAGATTTAATTCTAACAATTTTCTACCAGGAGGTATTTTATTTAATGTGAACATCAAAAAAAAGCTATTTCCCACATATGACAGTCTTTAATCAAACATTTCTCTTTAAAGTTTTACAACCCAACAATCTGTCACTAAGGTGTGAGGAAGCCAAGAGGAATCAGCCAAATGACGTTCTTTCTTGATGACATAAAAGAAGAAGTTACCATAGTAACCTTGTTTCTCCCAGGGGATACTCCAATATTCATAACTCTTTGCAGTGTGCCTTTAAGGTCAGAATGCCTGGAGATGGAATACTATGCAAATGATGGAATCATTGGCATGAGCCACTTTTCAAATGCTGCCACCTATCAACTGCCTACATTCTAACCCTCAGATTTCGTGGACGCCTGCAAGACAGGGTCCAAAATTTAACTATAGCAATTTTTAAATTTTAAAATTCCCTACCTAAAAAACCTCCAACTGGAGGAAGATATGAAAAGTAAAAACTTATCATTAAGAAAAAATTCCCCACACACTCCTTATGTCAGAATCACCTGAAAAAGTAGAAAAAGGCAAACAAGTTTTAATAAAAGTAGAAGTGTGGCATGCAAACACTATGGTACCGCATGGAATACAGAGGCCACTGGTTCTTAAAATGGGGAGAAGGGAGGGAGAGTTGTGAATATTGGAGTATCCCCTGGGAGAAACAAGGTTACTATGGTAAGCAACTTTTTCTTCTCACTCCAGGAATACTCCAATATTCCTAACTCTTTGCAGACTAAAAAGCAGTACCTTTGGAGGCAGAAAGAAAATATTTTGGAAACAGGCTCTGCAGTACAGCTGTACCAAACCTGGCATCAGCCCTTGCCAGCATATCTAAACTGTAATGCTTGACAAATGTGTGTACCATTCGCCAGGTTGCTGCTTTACAAATATTCACCAAGGGTACTTCCCTTGCAGCTGCCAATGTTGCAGCTGTACCCCTTGTGGAATGGACTCTAAGCCCTGCTGGGGCTTCCTTGGCCACCTTAGAATAACAAAATTGGATGCACTGACCAATCCAGCAAGGAATAGACCTTTTAGATGCTGGGTTACCTTTTTCCACATCCCCATAAGTAAGGAAAACCTGAGTTCTATCCTGCCCATGGGGCTTAATGGCTGTCATATAGTAGCTTAATGCTCTCTTGACATCCAGGCTATGCAGATTATGCTCACCAGAAGAAGAGTTGTCAGTGAAAAATACTGGCAAAGTAATGGACTGGTTCAAATGGAAGTCTCAAACCACTTTGGGAAGGAATTTCCTATTTCCTATTTGTTTGAAGGACTACCTTATCCCTGTGGAAAGCAATGTAGTCCTTTTCAAAACATAAGGCCTGAAGCTCACTAATTCTAGCCAAAGTGATGGCCACTAGAAACACTGTTTTCCAAGTGACATACTTCAAAGGTGCTGAGAACATAGGCTCAAAAGGGGGAACTGTGAGCTGAGCAATGCAGATATTAAGATCCCAAGCTGGCACTGGTTCTCTCACTGGTGGGTACATATGTCAGAGGCCTTTGAAAAACCTTTTAAAAATTGGATTTGATGCTAAGGAAACAGGCTTACCTGCCAAAGCATAAGCAGAAACGGATGGTAAATTAACTTTCAGTGTAGTAGGCTATAAACCTAAGGAGTGTAGATAGACTAGGTAGTTCAGCAACCCTGGCACTCCTACCTGGGTTCCAGCAACCCTGGCACTCCTACCTGGGTTGGCACTACACTCCTGTTACAGCACCAAATGGAAAACCTCTTCCATTTTGCAGCATAGGTTTTCTTAGTAGAGGACTTTCTATATAATCTTAAAACATCCATAACTGACTCAGAGAGACGTAAACCAGCATACTCTAGGTCCTCAAGAGCCAAGCTTCGAGCCCGAGTGACTGGAGGTTCGGATACAGGAGTCTGCCCTGATTGGAGGTCAGAAGATTGTGCCTCCTGGGAAGGTGTATTGGTTGTACCACTGACATGGACAGCAGCAGGGAGTACCATGGCTGCCTGGCCCAGTCTGGGGCTATTAGGATCATTGCTGCTGGCTGAGACCAGAGTTTCAACAGCACCCTGTACACAAGGGGAAATGGAGGAAATGCATACAGGAATTTCCCTAACCAATCCAGGGCAAGGGCATCTAGAGGAATCATGCCCACTACTGGGGATCTGCAACAGAACTGAGGCAAGTGATGGTTCTGATGAGAGGCAAAGATATCTATTTCTGGAATGCCCCACCTCCTGAATAGAGTCTGTACCACTTGCCTGTTCAGGTACCATTTGTGATGGTCCTGACTGATCCGACTCAGAGTATCTGCCAAAACATTGTCTTTGCCTGGCAGATGAATGGCCTGTAGGGAGTAGGCCAGGATCCATATTTTCATAGCCTTCATGCAAAGAAGGCTTGATCTTGTTCCCCCTTGCTTGTTTATGTAGTACATTGTAGTAGTGTTGTCTGTTCTGACTTGCACTACCTTTCCCTGTATCAGTGGTTTGAAAGTGTGCATTGCCAAAAACACTGCTCTGAGCTCCAACAGGTTTATGTGCAGGAGAGTTTCTGTACTTGACCAAGTGCCCTGGGCAGTGTGCTCTGCTAGATGAACTCCCCAGCCCAGGAGGGATGCATCTGTTGTGAGAATCACTGAAGGAAGCTCTTTTTGAAAAGTAACCCCTTCTCTGAGGTTGGTTTCCTCTTTCCACTATTGAAGAGCTTGAATAAATGTTTTTGTTACAGGAACAAGCTTTGACAGGGAATCCTTTCATTGGCACCAATGAGTTCTTAGGTGAAATTGGATGTCCCTCATCTGAAACCTGGATCCCAGCACTATACCTGTTGCAGCAGCCATGTGGCCCAGGAGTTGCAGGAACCACCTTGCTGGCCTTGGGACATTGAGTCTGAAAGAGGCTGCGAACTGCAGGATGCTTCTTGCCCTGTCTCTGGGCAAGAATGCCCTGCCCACCTTTGCATTCAACTCTGCTCCTATAAACTGCAGAATTTGAGAAGGGATCAGAACTGATTTTTCCAGGTTTAAAATGAACTCCTGAGACTCCAGCAAATGTTGAGTGAGTTGGAGGTGCTCTGTTAGCTGTTGTGGTGAATCTCCCACCACTAGCCAGTCGTCTAAGAAGGGGAATAGTGAGTCACCTAGTTTTTGTAAGTGCATCACTACCACAGCCAGACACTTTATGAACACCCTCGGGGCTGAAGTGAGACCGAAAGGAAGAGCTGAGAACTGATAAGAGTCCTGATTGGAGTCTGAACCTGAGAAACTTTCTGTGAGACTCCCTTATGGGAATGTGGAAATAGGCATCTTTTAGGTCCAATGATGACAGCCAATCCCCTTTTCAGATTGCTGGCAGAATCAGAAACAAAGTTACCATTTTGAACTTTGGTTTTGTTAGGAATTTGGTGAGGACCCTGAGATCCAGGATAGGCCACAACTCTCCATTCTTCTTTG
This sequence comes from Neoceratodus forsteri, assembly GCA_016271365.2. Lineage (NCBI taxonomy): Eukaryota > Metazoa > Chordata > Ceratodontiformes > Ceratodontidae > Neoceratodus > Neoceratodus forsteri. The sequence goes on from CM028129.1 coordinate 697,854,054, forward strand.
GTGTAACAAAATACCTTGAGTAAAGTCCTTTCCCCCTTTGATTCAGTGGTACTGGTTCCACTGCCTTCAGAGAAAGAAGGTATTTCACCTCTTCTTCCAGCCTTCTGCTTTCTAGGTGGGAAGCTAGTTTGAAAGTTCTGTTTCTTTGAACAGTGGAGGACTTGAAGTTTAGGGGCAGGCCATGATCCACTATCTCCAGAACCCACTTGTCTGTGGTGATGGTTTTCCAGTTGTGGAAAAAATGAGTCAGCCTGCCCCTACTGGTAAGGGAGAGGCAGCCTGAATGAAGGAGTCAGGGGTCCTGTTTAGTCTGGGGCTGAGATTGGGGACCACGTCTGGCACCTCTTCTGAACCTACCCCTAAAGTACCCTTGCTGTGGGTATTGGGGTGCTTGAGGAAGTACCATGGCCTGGTAAAAAGGTCTGGTATAAAATTGTCTGCCCCTACCTCCCCTACTCAATGGTCTGGAGGAAGTGGAGGGTCTTTCTTTTGTAGAATTACTATGGAAGGTGGCCTTATACTCATCCACCTTCTTCATATAGGCCTCTGCATGGTTGCCAAATAAAGAATTGCCCTCCATAGGAAAATCCAGAGTCTTATTCTGGGTATTCTGTGTTAGGTTTGTGGCTCTGACCCAAGCAAACCTTCTCTGTGTGATGGTATTTACCATCCACCATGCAGCAGTCTCATTGCTGCCTGCTGCCATCTGAAACTGATATTTGGCAGCTTTCAGGCCAAACCTAGCTGTTTCAGCCAGATCTGCCAAAAGAGGAGGAATTGCTTTTTCAGACATGTCCAGAACAGACTGCCAAAGAGCCTTCTGGCACTGTGCTGCATAGGCCTGATAATTTGCTTGCCTAATGGCCAGAGAGGCTGACAAAACCTTTCTTGGCCATGCTTTCAATTTTCCTAGAGTCCTTCTCTGGAGGGTGAGAGGCCAGAAAATAAAAATTCAGTCCCTGTTCTGTCAAGCTGATACTTTTTGTCCACCCTCTTGTCTAGAGGAGGGACAGACCCAGGAGCTTGGAGGACTTTAGAAATGTCCCTTTTGAAGAATTTATTGATGGGAAGTGAAAACTTTTTAGTAGGAGTCAATCCCATCATGTCCAAATATTCAGCCTCCTCCTCATCCTCTACAGCTTCAGTAGTAGGGGTGTCCAAGGCATCAGCAATTTTCCTAATAAAGGAAAAATGTGAAGAATAATCTTCAGTGGTCCTGGTAGGAGAGCCAAACTCCTGTTCAGGGGAGACCTCAGACTCTATAGGCTCACCTTCTTCTTCCTCCTCCTCTCTCTCATGCTGTTCAGGAAAACAGAGTGGGATAGAGGGTGCAGAAGTCTGGACTGGGGACTGTGATACCACAGGCAGCAGCCCCTGCAATGTTTGCATAATTTTTATTGCTTGTGCAATCTCAGCTGGAGAAAGCACAGTGGCAGGCACCGCAGAAGTCCCCTTTTCCACAGGGGGTTCAGTGTGCTTTGTCTTTTTCTGTTTTTTTAACTGGCTATTGACTGTATCTTGTTCCCTCTTCCAGACGACGCTTCCGCACCGCTCTTGTCCCCAACATGCAGCAGGGCACACTCTGTCCTCTCCGACTCCAGCAACGCTCATGTGGTCTCTCTCTCTCAGTACCGACCGTAACTGTAAAATTCACTCTCCATTTGGACTCCTAATGCTCATGTCCTACCTCAATCTAAACTGTGTGCCAAGCCACTCTCTGATCTCTCTTCACCCCGACTGAAGGCACCAAAATGGTCGCATAATGAACGCAGCTGAGAGTTTGCAGGGGGGGGGCAAGTAGGCAGCACTAGAATTCGGTGGGCTCCGCACCCAAATGCCCATTCACAGGTATGTGTTTAACAACACCCTGGTGGTCCAGTGGACCCTACCCCTTCAACCGATCATGAGCATATGGATGACAACACCCTGGTGGTCCAGTGTACTGATCCCTGTCACCTGCTCACAGGCATTTGTCAAATTCCCTAGTCATCCAGTGGTACCTTCTCCCCACCCTGCATCCCCCCCGGTCAGTGGTGGGCAGCAGCTCCCTGCCCGCAAGCCACCTGGCCACCCACCAACTGACAGCGAACTGTAGGGCTGTACACCTATTGGTCCACTGCATGGGCCAATGGGCGTGCAGACCATACAGTACTACACAGTCCTGAACTGTGATGACATTCATTGCATATCAGGACTATTAACAGAATCAGTGGTGACAGGTGGCTTCTTGGGCTGGAAGCTTGCTGCCTGCCACTGACCGGGGTGGTAGGGTGGTGGGGACTAAGTGGGTGGGTGGGGAGATGGGGTACTACTGGACCACTAGGAGTTTGACAAATGCCCGCGAGCAGGCGAAGGTGATTGGTCCACTGGACCACCAGAGAGTATTTCATTACATGCCCACGATCTGGCAGGGGATAGCAGTCCACTGGACCACCAGGAAGACCTTTTAATACATGCCCGTGATTGGACAATAGGGATCGGTCCACTGGACCACCAGGGAGGTCCTTTACTGATGCCCATGATCGGGCAATGGGGCTGAGGTACAATGCTCCCTGAGCAGGGGGCATGGGGTAGTGTTTTGGGAGGTGGGGTGGCCACCCACGGCAGGTGGCTGCTGTGTTGCACCCAGCAATACGGCAGCCCACCTGTGGGTATCCACAACTTGTTCCCTGTTTGAACAGGCACAACATTGCACCCCACTGAGTCGTGCAAGACGGGCTTGTGCCTGCATATGCGCCACACATCCCAGGCTGAATATTGGGATGTGCTGCATATGTATGGGCATACCTCCTGCACTTGTGCTGCATACATTGCAGGTGCGCCCTGGCGCATCAGGGGTTGCACAGCGGAACCCACCCATTTGAAGAGCATGCCGGGGCACATTGATGGGCTGCGCATGGTGCAACCTTATTGCGCCATGTGCAACTCCTTTGAATATCCCACCCATGATGTTTCCATTGTTTGCTTTGCTGTTTAAACTCCAGATCAAAATGGTGAACCCAGGTTTCATCCATTGTTGCAATACGACTGATAACATTTGTTGAATCACTCTTGTATTGTGCAAGAAGTTGGCTTGAAATGTCCCTTCTGGCTCTTTTCTGGTCAGGTGTCAACATTCCTGGCACCCATCTTGCTGACACTTTACTCTTGCCCAGGTTTTCAGTCAAGATTTATTGTACTGCCCCAAAACTGATGCCCAGGGGGCTGGCTACATGCTGTATAGTTACTCATCTGTCTTTCATCACCATTTGATGGACTGTGCCAATGTTCTGCTTAGTGGTCACCTCCCCTGAGCACCCTGACCTGGGATAATCTTCAGCACTTCTTCTATCACACTTAAATTCGGCAGCCCATTGCTTGACAGTTGAATATGAAGAGGCTTCTGTCCCAAGTGTGTTGACCTTATCCTCATGGATTTGCACTGGAGTCATTCCTTTGATATGGAGACACTTGATGATTGTTCTGATCTCAGTTTTCTCCATTCTCAAATGATCATCACCTACCAAACTTTGTCTGGCATGTACCTACAAAAGGGCTGGCAGTATAGACTAGAGGTTAGAGTAACGAGCTGTGAATGAGCTTGGTACATCTAGCAGACCTCGGTTTGATTCCCACAACCTCCACTTGCATACTGTGTGACTCTGAGCAAGTCAGCTAACATCTCAGTGCTCCCAGGCCACCCCTGAAAACAGGCACTTGTGCCTAGTGGGCCTTACCTAGTTACCAGAGACAAAAAAAAAAAAAAAAACATTTGATTATTATACCAGTAGGTCATATTCTATTCATATTAGTGTAACTATACAATGAAAATAATAATAGGTTCATGGTGCATTTCTTTCTGTGTCAGGCCACAAACTTTTGATTGACCCTCATAAGTCGCAAGGTAGAACTGGATTTCTGATGGGATGCTTCAGATGAAGAATGCCTCTCAAAAATGTATGGGAAACCTCCAGTTGTGCCACTGTATGGCCAATAACAGACATGTGGAAAGCTGAAATAGCAGCCAGGTGTACTTTAATGGAGGAGTATTTCAGCCCAGAATCTGAGAAGGACAGCAAGTACTCCAGAATCTGATTCACTGGGCAAGTGAAAGGATCCAGATGATGAGAAACAGCCCACAGAGCAAAGCCCTTCCACTTCATGGAAGAAGTGGCCTGGGTGGAAGGCTTCCTAACAGCCACCAGGACATCAGCCACATTTTGGGATACCCCAAACCTAGCCATGGTTATGTCTTCAGGAGCCAGGCATGAAGGTGTAGGGACTTGAGGCCCAGATGGACCAGGGTGCCCTGCTCGTGGGACAGCAAACCTTTGCACAGGGGCAGGGGTACTGGAGGTTCCACCACCAACTGCTGCAGTGAGGGGAATCAGATATGATGAGGCTGGATGGGAGTAATAAGAATCATAGTTACTCCTTCCATCTGAAGCTTGATTAGCACCTTCAAATTAGAAAGAAGGGAGGGAAGGCATAGAGAAACCTCCCTTTCTGAGAGAGGGACAACGTGTCTCACCAGAAAACTCCATGCCCTGGAGTGAGTGAGCAGAAAAGTGTCAGTTTTGCTTTGAGTGGAGATACAAAAAGTTCTAACTCTGGATGACCCCACCTGTTGAACAGGTCTTCTATGACTGAGGTCAGTAGTTCCCACTCCACCATCCTGGACTATGACCTGCTTAGCCTGTCTGCCAAGACATTTTGGGTGCCTGGAACATGGACTGCCGAAAGTTCTAGAATGTGTCTGAGAGCCCAGGACCAGCCCCTTATCACCTCTCTGCACAGGGGTATGAATGGGTCCCCCTCTGCTTGTTGATGTAGTGCACTACACTGATGTTGTCTGTCTGCACTAGTAGAGGCCCCAGAGACAGATAATCCTGGAAGACTTGCAGGCTGTATAGGACGGCTCTCATCTTGAGGATGTTTATGTGGTAGGAACTCTCCACTGCAGTCAAAGTACCCTGGATCTGGTGAGGGCTCCCCAGCCCATCTTGAAGCATCCATGGTAAGGCTCTGCTGATAGGAGGCAATCAGGAAAAGGCCCCTTTGAGTAAATTGCTAGGTTCCATCCACCACTGAAGCACTTTCTTTACTGGGGAGGTTACTAGAACCTTCTCTTCTAGGTTGTCAGTGCATTGATCCCATTGAATTCTTAAGAGTACAATGGGGGATCCACATGTGCAGCCTCACCAGGGGCAGCATGACAATGGCTGCAGCCATCAAGCCTAGTAGCTGCAGGAATGTCCTGGCTGTGAAATACCGGTTGCTGTAAAGTAACCTGGCCTGTTCCATCAGGCATTACACCCTGTCTAGGGGCAAGAAAGACGCACACTGGGCAGTGTCCAGTATGGCCCCTATGTACTGAAGATGCTGACAGGGGGTCCAAGACTGACTTGGGCTGGTTGATCATGATCCCTAATTCATGGAACAGCTGTCTGGTGCATGCTAGTGTGTCAAGCAGTTACTCCTTGGACTGAGCTTTGAGCCACCAGTGGTCCAGGTAAAGAAAGAAGTACAAACCCTCCCTCCTGAGGGCTGCTGCCACCACTGCCAAGCATTTGGTAAAGACCCATGGTGTGCAAGATAAGCCAAAGGACAAGGCCCTGAACTGGCAGTGCTCCCCCTGGAACAGGAACCTGAGGTACTGCCTGTGGGGGGCACAAATCTTTGTGTGCAGGAATGCATCGTGCATGTCTGAGGAGCATGTCCAGTCTCCCTTGTGTAGGCGAGGCCGCAGGCCTTGTAAGACTACCATCCATAACTTCTTATTTATTTATTTATTTATTGAAAAGTTTCACCAGAAAAGGCACACTGAACAACAGGTTGCTCATCTCATGGTGCATCCTGGGGGGAAGGGATGACGGGAATTGATAAACTACACAGCAAGGATAATACAGGACACAGTATAACATGACAGGCAATAGTACTGGAGGTTACAGCAAAACTGACATAGAATCACTAAACAACAATTAAAATAGGCATTAGAAATTGTGTACCTTGAGAGACTAGAGAGACTAGTAAGTGCTAGAATGCTTGCAAGCAAATACCCCAAGGTGATAATAATAGGGCATTAGTTGGCTATCACGGGGGAAGTGGTGAAGGAAAATAACATAAAGGAAGGAGAGGGAATGGAGAATGGGCAAGAGGGAAAGGCAGGCAGTAAGGTGAAGGATAAAATGTAGGTTAGTGAGTGTGGATAAGGTGGGGCAGCAGTTTAGCCACAGGTACAATTTACTGAGAGGAAGTTGTAAAGGACCAAGTAGATGGAGTGGGGAGAAGATGAGTGGCAGATCTGGTGCAGAAGTACATTCCATATTTTGGGAAAGTGATGAGAGAAGTCCGCCTGGCCAACCGCAGTCAACTGATGGGGAACTACCATTAAACAAGAGTAATATGATCTAAGGGAGGAGTGGGCAGGCGGTGGGATGGGGGATAGCGAAGAGGTTAGATAAGGAAGGAGAAATCCAAATTAAAACTTTGATGTAAATTTAGTGCAATGGAGGTGGCATCGGTTTTCTAAAGATGAGAAAGCAAGGGAGTGGTAGAGATTGCAGTGATGAGTGAGAGAGGAGGCATCCAGAGTGAAACAACAAGAGTTAAAAAGAGTATCCAGTCTGGTTAGGGAAGACTTGGGAGTGGCACTGTAAACTACATCAAAAATGGGTAATATCATCTTCTGGACTAGTTCACACCTTGTCGGTAGTGGGAGGCAGCTACAGTTCCTGTATAGTGCACCAAGCTTGGGGTGCATCTTTTTGAGGTTGGCATCAACGTGGCCAGAGAAGTTGAGGTGTCAGTCAAGCCACACCCCAGGGTACCTAAAACAGGATGTGTCCTCGAGGATTGTCCCATCAAGGGTGTGGAAGGAATGTAGTGAGAGGGGTCTAGAGAGCCTCTGCCTTGTGCCGAAAGTCATTGAGACAGTCTTCTTCATTTTGAGGGACACTTGATCAGAGCTGAACTTGGTTGAAGTCATGCTGTAGCCTGGTAACCATGTCATCTGGGGATTGACCTGAGGTGAAAAAGACGTGTCATCCACATACATATGGACTGAGGTGGATGAACAGGCAGAGGGGAGGTCATTCAGAGATGTGGAGAAGAGGATTGTGCCCAGCACGGATCCCTGTGGTACACCAGTGTTAATGGGGAGGGGAGGGGAGGAGATATGGAGTCACTAGTTCTGACAGACTGTGGGACACCAGTGTTAATGGGAGGGAGGATATGGAGTCACTAGTTCTGACAGACTGGGTTCTGCCTACCAGGTAGGGTCTAAATCAATTTGTGGCAAAGTCAGATAGGCCAGCCTTGAAGAGGGCGTTTACAAGTAGGGTATGGGAGCCAGTGTTGAAAGCCTTCGCTAGGTCAACAAAATTGGCTGATGTGGTTTGACCATTAATTTGACCATTATCCATCCCAGAGAGAGGATAGAATCAGTGAATTTAATCTGGGAAGTGGTAGTGGAGTGGTTCTTCCAGAACCCAAATTGGAATGGAGTGAAAAAATTAGTGTCGGAGAGGTAGGTAGAGAGTTGTGAAAGAACTAGATGTTTTTGAAGCTTAGCCAGGGTAGGGAGGAGTGAAATGGGATGGTAGTTAGCAGGGGCGGAAGGAAGTGGAAGAATGACGACATGCTTCCAGACAGAAGGGATGGTAGCAGTTATGAAGGAAAGGTTGGGAAGTTCAAATAAAGACAGAGTGATAGTACGGGCAGCTAGGTATAGTAGCTTAGGGTTCAAACTGTCAGGTGAGCTGCCTTTGAAGGGGGTTTAGAGCATACAAAGCCACAAGTGTGTCAGAGGGTATAGTTTTAGAGAAGGAGAAGGAGGAGGAGGGTGGTGGTGGTGATGGTAAGTATGGTGGTGGGGAGATCCACAATAGGGGGAGATGGTAGTGTAGATAGGAGAGTGGAGGCACAGGTGAAATAATTAAATTTAGTGGCAACACCCAAGTGATCCATGATGACAGTGTTGTTGACATTAAGGAGAGGAGTAGGAGGTGTGGAAGGAGGGGAGAAAAGGGAGTGAACAACCTTCCAGAATTTGGATGGTTTATTAATGTTAGTCTGAAAGATGGAGCAGAAATAGTCAGTTTTAGCTAGGCAAGTAGCTTTAGTGCACTGGTTTCTCAGAAAACAGTATGTGTCATAGTCCTTTTGGAGCTTAGAGACTTTATGTGTTTTCCAAGCTTTGTCTCTGGCTCTATGGCACGCCAAGAGTTCTGGAGCAATCCACGGTAAGTGATGTTCCCGTACCCTAGAGCAACGCAGAGGGGCGTGTTTATTCTAGAGCTCCAAAAATTTATCATGAAAGTAGTTGTATGCTACATCATGGAGATGGAAGAGGTGATTAGATTCCAGTTAGTATGAGCCAGGTCGTGTAGGGGTGGTGTGAGGTTTAAGGATTTGTATGAACTTGTGAACAGGGTTTTGTGGGGGGCTTTTATCCTGTGGATTCTGCATACAAGGAAGGTAGCATGGTGATCACTTAGGGCATCTGGAAGGGTGCCAGCTTTAATAACCCTATGTGGATGGGACGAAAGGGCCCAGTCTATTAGGGAGTGGTTACTGATTTTATGGTTCAGGTGGGTAGGTTCGGAAAATAAGTTGCAACAAGTTTAGAGCATTAATATTGTTGCATATTTTGCTTTGAGGGAGGATAACCAATTTAGGTTGAAGTTGCCCATTATACATACTTCACCTGAACTGGTGAAGGAAGCTGTGTTGATGAGTTCAGTGGTAACAGAGGGAAGAAGACTCTTATACTGGATGTAGAAGTCCAGGTTTATCAAGTCCAGGATGGGCCTCAAATCCCCTGTGGATTTGGGGACCAGAAAGAAGTGGGACTAGAACTCCCTGTTCCTTTGATTCTTGGGAACTGGTTCCATGGCCCTTTTTTGCAGCAGCATGTGAATTTCCCCCAGCAGCACTGGAATGTGGTCTGCAGGGTGGCTTGTAGGAATTGGAGGTAAATCTGGAAGTTCTAGAGTGTGGTCTTGCTCTATGAGCTGCAGGACCCAACCATCGATTGTGATCTCCTTCCACCTATACAGGTGAAGGGAAAAGCAACCCCCCTACCACCACCTCCAGCAGCACTGGAGGATGGGGGTCTGGCAAGGAGTCAGTTTGAGGTAGGACCAGTGGCCGGGGCTGCAACTCAACCTCTAGAAGCCTTCCTGGTGGTGGATTTAGGGGTAGGCAGGACTGTGGCTGCTCGGCGCTTGCCTGGCTGTTGGGTACCCAGCTTGGGTTTGTGGGAGGCCCGACAAAAAGGCACCTTCTCTCCACCTTCTGGCTGTGTATGGTAAAGTGAGTGGACTGACTGCAGGGTCCTCCACGACACCAGCAGGTCAGAAAGGATATCCTGCACATTCACCCCAAAGAGCTTGTAGCCTCTGAAGGGGCATTCAGGATGGACTGTTGTACATCAGTAGCAAAACCAGACACCCTGAGCCAAGAATGTCTTCTGAGACAGATGCCAACTGTGGCCACTCTAGCAGAGGCATCTGAGATGTTATAGGCAGCCCTCAAGAGGTGGTTGCCCACATCTGCCCCAGACTGGAGGGCTTTAAGCAGCTCCTGCCTCTGAGGACCCTCTGGAAGGGCCTGAGTGGCAGATTTGACCTTTTTCCAGAGAGTATTCTGAAATTTGACCACATGGGCAATGTAATTAATAATTCTGAGGGCCAGTGTGGAAGAAGCATAGGCCCTTTTGCCCATGCGCTCCAGCTTTCTGGACTCCTTATCCAGTGGGATAGAGCTGAGGTCTCTTGGACCTGTCATACTGGACCCAAATATTTTTGTTCAATTTTCATGGAGGAGGGTGAAGGGGAGGGACGACCACAACTAAATATCAGAGTTGGAAAGGAGGTGGGAAACAGTCCATTTACAGAGGAGAGAGTCCTAAAAGAACTCACAATACTGAAGGTGGACAAGGCAATGGGGCCAGATGGGATACACCCTAGAATACTAAAGGAATTAAGGTAGGTAATGGCTGCACCACTGACATCCCTTTTCAACAGGTCACTTGATATGGGAGTGGTTCCAGGGGACTGGAGAAGGGACAATGTAGTCCCTCTCCATAAAATTGGGAGCAGGGAGGAGGCTGGTAACTTTAGACCTGTCAGCCTGACCTCAGTGGTGGGGGTAATTATGGAATCATTGCTAAAAGAAAGGATAGTAGAGCACCTTGAATTCAGCGGAGCACAATGTCCAAGGGAACATGGATTCACATCAGGGAAGTTGTGTCAAACAAATCTGGTAGATTTCTTCAAATGGGTAACCAGAGAGGTGAATCAGGGAGAGCAGTGGATGTAGTCTACCTTGATTTCAGCAAGGCATTTAACACTGTACCACATAGGAGGCTTGTGAACAAGCTGGGTAGCCTGGGGTTGGATCACATGGTGGTGAACTGGGTTAGAAATTGGTTGAGGGATAGAATGCAAAGGGTGGTGGTAAATGGAGCTAAATCCGAAGTAGGGAAGGTGACCAGCGGGGTGCCACATGTTTATGTTTGGGATCAATGTTCATTGTTTCTCTACTACTATTTCTAGGTTAACTGGTTTTAAAAATTGGGGTTATCAATATACAGGGTTTGGAAACAATGTTCATTGAATACTTAGTACGATTTCTATGTTAACAGGTTTTAAAAATTTAGGTTATGGATCTACAGGGAACATTGGTAAATAAAATAATAATTATTGAATAACTCAGAACTTTATTCATTTTATTCTGTTCCCAATTCTTAGTTGTACAATTTGACCTAGCACTATACTTATTACTGTAAGTTGAGCATGAATTGTAAGGGCTTGATATGGGTGTGCATCTGCCTTATTGGGTGGGAATTACAGAAATCTAGTATGTCTAACAAATTTAATGTGGGGGTTGTGGAGTCAAAAACAGTGGTGGAATTCAACCATGCATGGGACAGTCATAAGGCAATTCTAGGGGTTGGGGGTAGGAAGAAGTAGGCTGCTGGTTAACTAGGCTCTGCAGCTTATCCATTAGGTAGGGAAATGGGCAGACTGGGTGGGCCAAGCGGTCCTTATCTGCCGTCAAATTCTATGTTTCTATGTTAATGTGGGGGTTGTGGACTTTGGCAGGGCTGGGCACTCCACTGCCCTAGTGACAGCAAAAGAGATTGGATGGGGGAAAATTTCTTAGTCTGGACTTCTGGGCTATAGATTTGAAAATGACTTATTGAAATTGTTTTCATTAACAGCACTTAGTAGGTCTCAGATAATGCAAATTTCTCAATTTATTAGACTTACTGTTAAATTAAATACATGGATATTAAAAGAAAAAAGTGTTCAATAAGATTTTTAAAGGTAATAAAAATTGGATTCCTAATTTTCTTGACTGTATGTAGGGATGTACACCCAAATTCAGGTCCAACTTTGTGTGGGTTAGGAGGAAAGGTTGCTGACAGGATGGAAGCTGTCCACAGGAGGGCAACTAAAATGGTGCAGGGTCTGCACCGGAAGACATATGAAGACAGACTAAAGAAGCTTAACATGTATAGCCTCGAGGAAAGGAGGGAGAGTGGGGACATGATAGAAACTTTCAAGTACCTCAAGGGAATCAACAAAGTCCAAGAGGGTAGCATCTTTCAAAAAAAGAGGTGTGTAAGAACAAGGGGGCACAATTTGAAGATGGGGGGGTGGCTCAGAGGTAATTTAAGGAAGTATTTTTTCACAGAGAGGGTTGTGGATGAATGGAACAGCCTTCCGGAGGAGGTTGTGGAGTCAAAAACAGTGGTTGAATTCAAGCTGGGGTAGAAAGAAGTAGGCTGCTGGTTAACTAGGATCTGCAACTTATCCATTAGGTAGGAAAATGGGCAGACTGGGTGGGCCAAGCGGTCCTTATCTGCCGTCAAATTCTATGTTTCTATGAATTTGGCTCAGAACGTTTTGCCCATCAGGGTTTTAGCATTGTCCATTTTAACACAAAAAGAATCCAAAATAAGCTAGATATAATTAAGACACAGATTCATAGCTGCAGCCCAGACTTGGTTATAATCACGGAGACATGGTTAAATACTAAAATTGATGATACACATGTTAATATTTCAGGTTATCAACTATGGCGAAGAGACAGAAATAAAAGAGGGAAAGGAATTATAGCCTATGTAAAAGAAGGATTAATTCTAACAGACATTAAGTTCAAATTTAGAAAATGGAGGGATAGAGGTATCAGTGTTAGAGATAAAGGTATCACACAGTAAGCAGATGGTAATAGCTAGGGTATATCATCCCCAAATGTTAATTCAGGGGTATTTAATCTCCTACAAGATCTTATGCAAGAATTCAAGGATACCCACAAAATCATAGTACTTGGTTTACTTGGTATTATAGGCCAAAAGTAGGCCAATGGCCCATCGAGATTGTCCCCCTCCACCATGGTCAGAAATTGGTTAAATCCAAAAAGTATTAGTCTTCATCCAATGGTATAGATTCTTTTTAAGGAAGAAACTGAAGGGCTATCTACTAAATATTGTGGAAGGGTATTCCATAGTGTCGGAGTTCTTACAGTAAAATAGTTTAATCTCTTGGTAGTATTTGCTTTTCTTATTTCAATCTGTTTGTTGTTAAGCCTTGGAGAGCTCCTTCTACTGGTAAATTTTAGGCCACACTGATCCATTTGATCCTGAGAGTTGAGAATTTTGTACAAAAGGAGTAAATCACCCCTAGTTCTTCTACTCTGTAAAGAGTGCAGTCCAGTTTCCTGCAGTCTTAAGTGATAATCAGTATTGGCTAATCTAGGTACTAATTTCGTTGCCCTCCTCTGAATCCTCTCGATTCTATCAATATTATATTTCTGGTAAGGGTTCCAAAAGGGAGACCCGTAGTCAGAATGTGGCCTAACATGAGTCCTAAAGAGAGGAATAATACATTCCTGGGTCCTAGTTACAAACGTTCATTTGATACGAGTAAGTAAGACATTTGAGGTTTTGGCTACCTTATTGCAGTGGTCAGCAGATGAAAGCTTATTATTAACAATGACTCCAAGGTCTCTTTCAGATGAGAAAGCTTTAAGGGGCTGATTGTTTAGGACATAACTTTGTTTGGGATTGTTTTTCCCCATAATGTGACACAGCACATTTATCAGAGTTGAGAAACATACCATTGTCTGCTGCCCATAATTCTATGGATTTTAAGTTGTTGTTCAGAATAATTCTATTTGCTTCTGTTAATACAGCCCCACCTAATTTCGTATTGTCAGCAAATTTAGAAAGAAGATTTTCACTGCTGACCTGCATATCGCTAATATAAACATTAAACAAGGTGGGTCCAAGGACCGACCCCTGGGGGACCCCACAGGTAACATACCCTATATGTGATAGAGACCCATTTATACTAACTTGCTGATGTCTATTTGATAGCTAGCCAGAAACCCATCTAACTAGGACTGTAGAGAACCCCAGGTTGGACATTTTATCAAGGAAAATACCATGCGGCACTTTATTAAAGGCTCTGTTGTAATCAAGTAGTATAACATCCATGGGAGTCCCACTGTCAAGTCCTAAACTTATATAATTATAAAAGGAAACTAGGTTGGTTGCACAGGAGTACCCAGGCCTAAAGCCATGCTGTGTTGGATCAATTGTGTTCTTAGAAATTGATTCCCCTTCCAGTAATTGTTTAATAATTTTTTCCATAACTTTCCCTACTACAGATGTTAAGCTTATAGGGCGATAATTCTCTGGGTTTGAATGATTGCCTTTCTTATAAATGGGTATTACTGTGGCATTTGACCAATCATAAGGTATTACTCCTTGTTGAAGAGATTTATTAAAAATTAGTGCTAGGGGTTTGGCAATGACCTCTGCTGTTCCTATTAAGAATCTTGCACTAATTTTATCTGGTCCTGGACTGGATGTCTTTTTGAGGGATTACAAAGCTACCAATGTATCAATATCAGAGATATAATAATCTGTAGATATGCTGTTTGAACCCTGGTTTATTATGGGATAGTCTTTTATGGAAAATACAGAACAAAACTGCGTATTGAAGGCATCGGCTATTTCCTTGTCAGTAGTTATTAACTCATTATTTACTAATAGAGGACTAATGTATCTATTATTCCCTTTTTTATTATTGAAATAAGAAAAAAGTGATTTATAACTATCTTTACAGTGAGCCAGACAAAATTCAAGTTTCTTTTTAAACTGTAAAATAGATTGTTTTAATTGTTTTAATGTATTTTTATATTGTGTTAATAAATGTTCCTTATTGTTACCTTTATTTATTTTAAAGAGAATATAATTTCTTTTTATTTCTGATTTGTTTCTTAATAATTTGGTTGAACCATAATGGAATTTGTCCCTTTTTGTTATATTTCTTTTTTTGGGGGGACAAAAAATTCTTTAAGTTCATAGATCTTATTTTTTAGATATTCCCAGGCCATTTCAAGAGATAATTGGGATAAAACTTCCACCCAAGAAATTTTATTTAAGTGTTCTTTAACAATATTAAAATCAGCATAATCATAATTTTTGAATTGTGTGTGTTTTATATGATGTACAGTATTAACAGTAAGTGATAATGTTATAGAATAATGGTCACTGGAACCAAGAGGGTCACTAATACATACCCTAGATATTATATTCCCTATATTAGATATGACCAGATTCAATACATTATCTCCCCATGTTGGTTCTGTAACAAACTGTTTCAAACCTAGATCTACAATAAGAGATAATAAATCCTTTTCACTATGTTTTTTTCCAGATAGTGAGGTCCAGTTGATGGTGGGCATATTAAAGTCTCCTAATACAAGAATATTACTTTTACTTGCTATATCAGATATCTCCTTATGGAGCATAAAAGGTGTACTCAGTATTAGCTTTTGGAGGTCTGTAACAAGTACCAACCATTATTTGTGGTTGATCCTTAAGCTGAATATTGACCCATATGGTTTCGATGTCATTGCTTGAAGGGAGTTGAAAAGAAGTTGTATCTTCCCTAACATATATACAACCCCCCCCCCCATTTGACCTACCTGGTTTTTATGATGAAGCCTATAGCCTGGTAGTCTTGTTGCCCATATTGAGTCAGGGTCCCACCATGTTACAGTTACTGATGTGAGTGCATAATTAGTCAGTATGCATTTAGCTTCTAATTCTGTCAATGTCTCTTGATTTAATGATCTTGCATTCAATGAAAGAATCTCATAAGTAGAATTATCGCTAATTGAACTTTCTAGAGGACAGGAGAAAAACCTGTTCTCCCCCACCCCCAGCTTCTAGTTTAAAAGTTTATTGATAGTGGATAGAACACTCTTGCCCAACAAAGAAGTACCTCTTCTACTGAGATGTAATCCATCCCAGCAGTGCAAGGGGTTGTTTTTGGTAGAATTGTTTCCAATGGGTAAGACTCAAAATGCCCTGATGGAGGCACCATCTCCTAAGTCAGTCATTAAAGGTTTATAGCAGTTGTTGCCCTTGGCACAGGCAGAATTTCTGAAAAGCAGACAAGGCTATCCTTGTCGGCCAATATGTCATCAAGTGCAATGATGTTGTGTTTAAGCTCTGCCAGACTTGCTCTATTGATATCATTCGTGCCAGCATGTATAACAAACACAGTTTTATCACCTGCCCCTACTAGTACTTCCTTAACCACTGTAGTAATATCTGTGACTCTTGCCCCTCTTGGGCTAGAACATGTTCAATTAAGTTTATACACATTACAAATTGGATGATCTAGGTGTTTGATTATGGAATCACCAATAACATAAATTTGCCTATCTTTAATTTTAGAGTCAATCTTCTCATTTACTGGAGTCAAATTATCCTCAGAGACCAGGACAGATTAAGTCTCTATATTAAGTTTGGACTTTTTTTGACTAATGGTCTTTGTTTTATATTTTGCTACTGGACCTTTATGTGGCAGTGGGCAGGCTGCAGTTTTGGTTTTAAAGGGGTAATAAATCTCTCTTTTTGGGTGGACTCTGTAGATTCTATAGTAAGGGCTTTGAAGCTGTTAGATAAGGGTACTAGGAGTGCACTATGGAATACCTGACCTCCCCTGCATTTAGTTTTATGTTTGGAAACCACAGACCAATTATCTGTATCATCGTCAGGCTGATTATTATTAGAGGCACTACTTACTAAACCAGGGATTTCTTGTGGGGTGTTAAGGGTCTCAGTGGAACTATTTGGCCCAACATTAGATCTATATAGTCTTCCAGTGCCTCAATTTATGGACTTGCAGCTCTGGCTGACTGTAACTGTAATATTTCAGATTGTAGAGTCTGCAACAGCAACCATCTGTCACAGATAAAGTCTGTGATTTGAGGGCCTCAGCCCAACATCTGGCAGGAGGAGCAGCAGTTGTTTGGAACATCCATATTTCATTTATTACTGTATGTGTCAGTTTATTCAAACTTTTTAATTCAATTGTGTGTGTGTGGAGGGGGGGCATTCTACTGCTGGAATGATGCAGAGCTTTGAAATCTTCTATTCCATGGTAAACAATCACACAATGTATTGAGTGTGAAGAAAGACAGATGACTGACAGGTGAAAAACATCTGTGGGAGGACTACTTTTACATTATTTAGAAACATTTTAGTATATTATTTTGTGACTATGAAAACTTTTAGAATGTTCTTCTTTTTCAAAGTTACCTAAGTGCCCATTTTATATAAGTAATAAGACATAGCTGGGTGTTGGTAATACTGAGCTACCTGCACATCCAGAGGCTGAAGTTACTCAACCTGAGGTCTTGTGCCTAACTATGCCTCTGGGTGTGTGGGTATCTCAATATTACCAACACCCAGCCATGTATTATTGCTTACGTACAGTGTGTTGGGAGAGAAACATTCTGTCAGTGGAATGGAGCAGAATTTTGAATCCATTTATTCCGTGGTAAACATTCCAAGATAAACATTCCATATCTTGAATGTGGAGAACAACAGAGAAAAAAAAAACAGGAAGAAGAAAGTAGGCAATAATATAATGACATAATCAATTACATCACTTGCAATGGGTAGAAGGACTATTTTATCACAAATGTACACAAGTAAATCTATTTTTCTACATATAAATATGCTTTTCCCAATAGTCAAAAGTAAAAAAAAAAGGAGCCAATTTTATAAGCGCAATAAGGCACTCAGGGGTGTGTGTAAACCATATTTTACAGCACGGCCAGCAGCTGAAGTCACTCAGTGTTTGGCCTCATGCCTTACTACACCCCTGCCTATGCTGTAAAATATGGTCTACACACACACACGCACACCTTCATGCCTTATCACTTACATATGCAACTGCATAGGGGCCCTGGAGTCTGAACTTTTCCTGGGGCCCAGAATTCCTCTCAGAGGGCCTACCCTGAGGGAGCTTGGTACAATTTTTCTGCTTTTCTAGGCATCATTGTGACCATATTTGGTCTGTACAGGAAGCCATGGTGGCATCCTCAAATGCAGCCAGCAGAGGAGGAATAATCAAAGGAGGAAATCTGGCAATTCTAGATAGTTTGCCAGATTTCTCCTGGTAACATCCTGCTCCTCAGCGTCAAACCCCTAGCAACTTGAAGCTGTCTCATCACAAAGATGAAGGATGGGTCATCGGGGGGGACCTTGGGGTACATTTAGAGTAATCCTCATCCCCTGAGGAAACAATGAAGACCTGCAGTAGCTAGAGGAGCTCCTCGCCCCTTCTCCTCCTCCTCCTCATCATCATCACCACCAGGTGGGAGGAGGCCAGGGTGGTACTCATCCTCAGCCCCAGGCTCTGAAATGGGTACAGAAGATGTCAACAACTGTGAGTGTGCAGTGCACATTGACGTGACAGGTTGCAGCATCAGAATCAACAGGTCTGGAGGAGGGGCAAGGCAATACATGAACTGACAAAAGGGGGAGAGCACAGTCTGGACATCAATGCTCAGCGACATCGCTGGAGTGAATTGCAGCACCAATGGGGGGACTAGTTTCTCGATGTTGGTGGTATAGCCAGAGGCATCAAAGAAAGGGGCCAAGGCCCTGGCATCTGTGGGAGGGCTGGAGATGGCAACAGGGGAGGCTGGGTCCTCAACATCAAGGAAGTGGCCCAAGCAGGTGATGGGGGAGGCAGAAAATCCAATGTTGAAGGACCAGTGGAACTCCCTGTTTGCAGCCCCTGAGTCAGAAGGGGTCAGAAAGGCAGGGGTTCCTGAGACACTGATGGGAGGGTTGGAGTCCTGGCATCGATGAAATGGCCAAAGGCATCGATGGGAGAGGCAAAACTCCTGATGTCAATGGGTCAGCACTGACCAAAGCAGGTCTGGAGCTTTTGGCAGAGAACAGCAAGAGGAAGGAGGTGCTGTCAGAACTTTACTACTCTACAGGGACTTAAGAACTAGAACTCTACTACTGGGACCTTCAATTTAGGGTAAAAACAAACAAACAAAAAAAACAAGAGTTAGTGTGTTTGTCTGAGTTGGGTGAAGGGAACTCTTATCTGTGCAGTTAGCTAGGTAAAGAAGGGAACTGTGAATTAGGGGGAGTGGCTTAGGCAGCAGGAAACCAGGTGTTTGAATTTAAAACTGCTCTAGATAGCTTCTGGCAGAGAACAGCAAGATGAAGGTGGTGCTGTTAGAACTTTACTCTACTGGGACTATATAACCCTCCTTCCCCTCCACCTTTAGCCAGTTCCACTTTTATAGGCACAGGATTTGACTGATAACAAGAACTTCCTGTTTGGGAGCAGGAAGAAACTGAACACAGAGTCACAAAAGACTCACCATCGTAGGAGTAAAAGTGTAGCTCTCCTCTCCTCTCCCCCAACTGCTGGAGGTCTTACTCTGAGCAAGTAAGAAGGAGACTACTGAAGAATACAGGAACTTCCTGTCCCAGTACAGGAACAGCAGAAAATTTAAGGGCACAGAGGCAGTAGGAAAGTAGGGAGGAAAAAAAAGAGGGAAGAGTAAGCATACAAAACAACAGTTGAGGGGCCACAAGTAAGACATGATGGGAGGGGTGCAGTGCACTGGCTGTGGAGAGGCAGTCTTCTGGACGACATTCTGGAGGATGCAATGTTGTCCCATCTGCAGGCACCACTCTGGGCTGAGGGAGGAGGTTTCTCCTCTCCAGACTGAGTTGGCCAGGATTTTGGGGGACCTCCTCTCCCACCCAGGGACCACCGGGTCTGCTGCCATTGCCTCAGAGGTTGCCAAGAAAGAGGAGCGGTTGGACCACAGTGGGCTCAGGGAGAGTGAGGGTGGTGGAACAGAGGTGCATCCATCCAGTTGCACCTCTCCACAATTCGTATGCCTTTCTGGCAGAGTGTGGTTCCTCTGTGGAGGCACCTGCAGTGGAGACCAAGCAGGATGCTAGAAACCTCTATGAAGGAGACCCTCAGGAACGTGGCATGGGAACCAATAGGGGAAGGAAACAACTCCTGGTGGGGGACTCCATTGTTGGGAGGGTAGAATTGGGGGAGGAAGGGAGAGGAAGGCAAGGTGCCTGCCTGGCTCCATGGCTTGCAGGGACAGGGAGCAAAACCTCAGGATCACGGGAGCAGCTGCACAGGGAAGGGAGCGGAATGTCATTGTCCATCTAGGGACAAATGACCTGGCTGGGAAAGGGATCAGAGCAGTGCAGGAGGAGTTTGTGGAGTTGGGGAGGGGCCTTAGACAAGTAGCAGGCACGGTAACCTCAGTGCTGCCTATCTATGGCATGGTTAAGGCTAGGGTGCTCCACACCATGGGATTCAATCAATGGTTGAAAAACTGGTGCAGAGTTCAGGGTTTTGGCTTCATTGGGGATTGGAGGTCCACCTGGAGGGATGCAGGCCTATATTGGCGTGATGGTCTGCATCTGTCCAGGAGGGGAACCAGGATCCTAGATGATAGGTTTAAATGCTTCATTGGCAAGCATTTAAACTGGCCAAGGAGGGAGGCACTGAAACAGATCAGGGAAATTTTAGCCCCCAAAATATCAGGGTAGTTAGTGAGGCAAACACCAAGACAGAGAAGTCAATAGGGAGAGGGGCAGGGGTAAATGGAGAAAAAGGCAAAGGCAGTAAGGTCAGAGATGGGGCAGAAAAGGGTAAGGCCATCAGAAAATGGAGGGTAATGAGTACCAATGCCAGTAGTCTAAGTAACAAGATCCTTGAACTGGTGGCCTTGATGAAAGAGGGATGCCTGGATATTGTGACAGTCACAGAAACATGGTACACAGAGAACCATGACTGGGATGTCAACATACCAGGGTACACAATCTACAGGAGGGACAGGGAGGATCAAAGAGGAGGAGGAGGAGTAGCTCTGTACATAAGGGAAAGGATCAAAGCAATGGAACTAAAGGGTAAATAGGGAGGAGAGGAGGCACTGTGGATCACCCCGGAGACCGGAAATGGCACCACAATCTACACCGGGGTTGTATGCAGACCTCTGTCTCAGGGGGAGGAAATGGACAAGAAAATGATAGAAGGCATCCTAAGGATGTCAGAAAAAGGGGAGATATTGTTGATGGGGACCTAAATATACCAGATGTTAACTAGAGCACCTTTGCTGCAGCCACATCCAATGGCAGGGTGATTCTTGATGCTCTACAGGAGGCATGCCTCAGACAGCTAGTGTTGGAACCCACTCAGGAGGGAGCAATCTTAGACCTGGTACTCTCAAATGGGGATGGAGAGAGGACATCAGATCTAGAAGTAGGTAGCCATCTGGGAACAAGCGACCACCAAACAGTGTGGTTTACAATAAACGCAGCCACAGAATCAAGCCATACAAAAGTGAGGGTACTGGACATTAGAAAGGCTGACTTTTCCAAAATGGGAGAGGGCCTCAGAAAAGCATTAGCAAACAGGCAAGGAGGAGGGGTGGAGGAACAATGGAGAAATATCAAAACTGCCATCACAGAGGCAACAAGCCTTTATGTGAAGCAAATAAACAAATCAAAATGAAAGAAAAAAACCCACTATGGTTCTCATAAGAGGTGGCTGGGAAGGTTAGGGAGAAAAAGATAGTATTCAGGAAGCATAAGGAAACACAGAAGGAGCAGTACAGAGAACTGCATCAGTTAAAGCAGAAGGAAGCGGGGAAGGCATTCAGAATAGAAAAGGTCCAAACTGAGGAAAAGATAGCCAACTCAGTTAAGAAGGGGATAAAACTTTTTATAGGTATATTAGGGAGTGAAGAAAGACCAAAGGAGGGATAGTGAGGTTTAATAAAGGGGAGAACGGGTGGGCAGAAAGAGACAGTGAAAAAGCAGGGATACTGAATGAATACTTCTGCTCAGTATTCACAAAAGAAGAGGAGGGGAAGGTATCTAATCCAATCAATAGAAGCACTGTGCATGGGGGGTTGATACCAGTCCTTTCACAGAAGAAAGGGTCCTGAAAGAACTCCTAAAACTGAAGGTGGACAAAGCAATGGGGCTTGACAGGATTCATCCCAGAATTCTAAAAGAAGTAAGGAGAGAACTAGTGACACCACTGACTACCCTTTTTAACAAATCATGGGAGGAGGATAATGTGGTACCTAAGGACTGGAGAAAGGCAGATGTGATTCCTCTTCACAAAAGTGGGAGCAAAGCAGAGACAGGAAACTACAGACCTGTTAGTTTGACCTCAGTGGTAGGGAAAATGATGGAATCACTTCTGAGAGAAAGAATTGTTGAGTACCTAGAGGCCAGCAGGGCACAGGACCCAAGGTAGCATGGATTCATAGCAGAAAGGTCATGTCAGATGAATCTAATATATTTCTTTGATTGGGTGACCAAAGTAGTAGAAAAGGAAGGGGCTGTGGACATGGCCTACCTAGACTTTAGCAAGGCATTTGACACAGTCCCACACAAAAGATTATTAAACAAATTAACCAGCCTGGGAGTGGGTCCAAGGGTGACAGCATGGGTAAAAAAATGGCTGGACAACAGGACACAGTGTATAATGGTAAATGGAGTCCACACTGAAGAAGGGGGGGGGTTACTAGCGGGGTACCACAGGGTTCAGTACTGGGAATGGTCCTTTTTTAATGTCTTTACAAATGACATTGCAGAGGGAATGGAAGGAAAAATATGCCTCTTTGCAGACGACACAAAGACCAGCAACAGGGTGGGGTGAAAAGGATGAGGAGGGACATGGCAAGGTTGGAGGAATGGTCAAAAGTATGGCAGCTTAGATTCAATGCAGAGAAGTGCAAAGTAATGTACCTGGAAAACAAAAACCCAGGGGAAGAGTACACAAAAGGGGGGATATTAACAACAAAAATGGAAAGGGACCCGGGGGTTGTCATATCAAATGAACTAAAGGTAAGCAAGCAATGTGAGAAGGCAGTAAGGAAGTCTAGGGGATACTGGGATGTATAGGGAGAGGTGTCACCAGTAAAAAACAGGAAGTTGTTATCTCTCTGTACAGACAGTTGGTGAGACCCCATCTGGAGTACTGTGTGTAGTTCTGGAGATCTCATCTCCGCAAGGACATAGACAGGATGGAGGCAGTCCAGAGGAGGTAAACTAAAATCGTGCAGGGTCTGCAACAGAAGCCATACGAAGAGAGACTAAAGAAGCTTAACATGTATACCCTTGAGGAAAGGAGGCAGAGGAGGACATGTTAGAAACTTTCAAGTACCTCAAGGGAATCAACAAAGTACAAGAGGGTAGCATCTTTCAGAAAAAGAGATGTGCAAGAACAAGGGGACATAATTTGAAGATAGAAGGGAGACGGCTCAGGGGCAATGTGAGGAAGTATTTTCACAGAGAGGGTGGTGGACACATGGAAAGGCCTTTCTGAGGAGGTTGTGGGTCAAAAACAGTGGGGAAATTCAAGAATGCATGGGACAGACATAAGGCAGTTCTAGTGGGGGTAGGAAGAAGTAGGCTGCTGGTTAACTAGGATCTGCAGCTTATCCAATAGGTAGGGAAATGGGCAAACCAGGTGGGCCAAGTGGTCCTTATCTGCCACCAAAGTCTATGTTTCTATGTTTCTGTGGTGGAGTGTCCTGTCTGTTGCCCCTGAGCCAGAAGGGTCTAAACAACAGGGGTTACAATGCTGGTGGGGGCATCTGTAGGCTCGATGCTGTCGAGTCATCGTCACCTAAGGAAGTACTGCCAAGGCCAGCCCTGGGGTAGAGAGGGTGTGGGTGGCAGTGAGGGTCGCTGCCATGGCAGTCGATGATCCAGCTATGATCGGCACTTGACGTCGCAACCAAGAGCACACTGGGGAGGATTTCTCCTTGCTCTGCTCCCTCTCCCAGTGCTTGCGTTTACCAGACAATTTGTCCCAGGCCTTGGAGGAGTGGGAACCCATGGGTGGAGTGGGCAATGCAGTGCAGCTTCTTGCCTGGAGCTCCTTCTCCATTTAGACACCCTTCTGTTCAAGGAGGATGTTCTAGGGCCATCTGATGATGCTACTGGGTAGCCTGAAAGAATCTGCGAAAAATCTCGCAAGCCTTAATGTCGGGGGTCTGTGCTGAGACAATGGATGTTGGCATTGTGGTCATCCATGTCAAAGATCTCATTACCGCACCAGCAATAACAGAAGAGTTTCTCAGCATAAGTGAAGGCAAAAATCACTAATAAAGTGATTAACAAACTAAGGTGAGAAAAGAAAAGAAAGAAAGATTTGGTGGTTGACTGAAGCTCTAGTGCCTCTGTGGAGTCCGCTGCGTTATGGTCGATGGTAGGAAAAAAACTGAGAAGGACATGGGCTGTCCACGTTTATATAGGGAGGTCTTCAGCATCTGACATTGTCATGGGCGGCCCCAACTAGACAGCTGGCTAAAATATTTCTGTGTGGTCCTGGTACCATACGGTTGTAGTTCCATAGGTGTGGCCTGATGCAGGACACACCCCTCGGTGAAGATCTAACTGAATTTAGATGCAACCTTAGCCAAATTGACTGGTAATTCCTGGACTGTATCCCTGACATCGATCTGGCTTTCGATTACTTCTCCCAGGCTTTCTATAAAGCATGTGACCTCCTTGCCCCCCTAAAAGAGAAAAGAATCAGAGTAGAGTCTAGTTATTGACTCACCTCTGAACTAAGTGACCTCTTCAAAGAAAGAGACTAACAGTGAGCCCTGTATGGAGACCAGGGCTCCCACCAGCACCTGCAGAAATACGAGGAATTAAGGAACCACTGCAAATCTTCCATTAGGAAAGCCAAAAGTGAATGCTGCAAAATGATACTGCAGGATGCCTGTAATTGTCCCAGGAGATTATGGAACAATATCAAAAGTGTCTCAGGTAGGAAAACCATTTCACCCTTAACATACTAAATGTTTATGGCTCAGTCACCACCAACTCTAAGGTCACTGCAAAGTCCTTCAAATCCTTTCTTGTGAATGTAGAAAAGACCTGTCAAGAGGTACCTTGCCTGCTGTTCCTGACCCCCCCTGGCCTCCCTGGCTCATCCCGCTCCCTGGTCTCCCTGACTCATCCTGCTTTAAAAGAATAAACACTCAAACTGTTAAAATATATCTGCATAGGTCCACCTCCAAAACCAGAGATGGACCTGATACGGTGGACATGGAGCAGCTTAGAACAGCCACTGAGGAACTGGCTCTTCCTATCCAAAAACTGTTCCAAGTTCTCCCTTCAATGCAACTCCCTCCCTGTTGTCTGGAAACAAGCTAATGTGGTTCCAGTGTTTAAACTGGGGGATAAAGTGGTTGTCTCCAACTATAGCCCATCTTAATCCTTTCCCCACTGGTCTAAGGCCTTGGGAAAGATTGTCAGTAACCAGCTGATGGACTAAATCATGGCACATTATCTCCTAGTCCCTGAACAACATGGCTTTCAAAAGCTTCACTGCACAACCACTGCCCTAAGTGAGCAAGTAGAGGAGCTCCACATAACTTTAGATAGAGGGGAATATGTCAGTGCTGCCTTTCTCGATTGTTCCAAGGCCTGCAACCAAGAGAGCCAAGACCTCTTAATCAAAAACCTTTTGGAGCTGGGCCTGTCAGCTGAGGCTTCTGCATGATTCTCTGACTACCTGACCTACAGAACCCAAAAGACAAAATGTGGTAATGTGTTTTCTGCACTGCAGCTTCTGACTATGGGTGTTCCGCATGGCTCAATCCTGGGGCCTCTACTGTTAAGACTATTTGTCAAAGTCCCAGAGGTCTGTGTCTACTCTAAATCATTACTGTACACTGATGACACAGCAATTATCATCTCCCACTGCGATATGGAAACATTTGAAAAAAAGACTGCAACCCAATTTTAACAAGGTCTGCGACTGGTTAACCACAAACAAACTGGTCATCAACTCAGAAAACAAAACAAACATTACTGTTTAGGAGTACCCATGCCCTGAGGGGCAGCCCTGTGCCGCACATCATCACACCAAATGCAGATCTGACTGAACATGTCTAGGTCTATCTGGGTATATACCTGGAGCCTTCCCTGTACTCCTCACCTCATGTTAATTCAGTGGTCAAAATTATCCATCAATGGTTTGGCCTACTCTACAGAAATAGGCTAAACCTTACTACCAAGGTCGAAAAACTACTAGTCTATAGCCTCATCATCTTTGCCATTGATTATGGTTTGGTTATTTAATTGATTTAGTTTAAGGGGTTGTTTTAATTATTTGTGTGAAATGTGTCTGGGACAGGGATTTGTAAGGTGCAGCTACTCGGGACCACCTCCATGACCTCCATTCTTTGAGCTCCCTGAACTTCCAGCTGTGGCCTACTGGAGGTGTAGAGCCTTGGGAATAGCTTGGGGGTGGGGGATCTGGCGATGATGGTGGCACCTGAGTGGCTGTCGGGGTGTCTGGGATGTGGGTGATGAGGCCAAGGAGATGCCCTGGGGTGAAATGGGAATGGGAGAGGTGGTTATCTTGCTTGTTCCCATACCCAAGAGTTCCACTGAGGATTGTGGGCAGTTAGCGGGTTGGCTGCCTCACCTCATCCTACTGGTTTGTGTTATGCAATGCCATGTCAATGAGGAATAAAGACTGCCATAATGGCAGACTTGATATCCTCGGTTGACCTGGCTTGCATCACAGTGACCTAGTTGGAAAAAATGCCACCCCCATTTTGGAGGCGGTGGTTCCGGCTGGGTACTCTGTGATACACAACCCGAGGGAGGATCACAGGGACAGGGGGGTAGCCATTCATTTTAAAACCAGCCTGAACCTCACAGTGCTACCTGTAGGTCATACATGATTGTTCAAGGGTGTGGCCACCTGACAGGGTGTAGGGCAGGTTTCAGGGTCCTTGTGCTTTATTGTCCCCCTGGATTGCATGGGGATTTTGTTGAGGTCGAGAAGCTCCTCACCGGTCTGGTGCTGGAGTTTCCCAGGTAGTTAATTCTGGGGGACTTCAATACCTGGGTCGACGGTGGGCTCTCAGGTTTTGGGAGCAACCTCTTAGGAAGCATGGGGGCTCTGGGCCTGTCACAAAAAGTAACAACAGCTACATTGGATTTGTTTTTTTTCATTAGGTTTAGATGTGACCGACCTCAGTGTTGATCCTGTAGTTTGGTTGGATCATAGCACCATGAGTTTTACGCTTGGTGACACCCCCCCCAAGATGGTTCTGCTCCTGTAGAGATGGTTCAGACAGTACTGCCCAGTAAGAGGTTTCCTCGATGGGACTATTGGTGGTGCTGGATCTATCGAGTGTTGGGGCAGCCAGCGATTGGAGCAGAGAAGCAGTAGTAGCCCAATGGGACAATCGCTGCAGCCTTTGATTCCATCTCACCCATTTGTGTCCATCCCTTATCCACTCACTGGTTTGATGAGGATCTCTGGAGTTTAAAGACTAAGGGGCGGAGGTTAGAGAGTCACTGGAGGAGATCTGCCCTGCTGGAGGACAAATTGGCCCTGAGATTACATTATACCAACTATCAGGGGGCAATCTTCTGTAAGAAGGCAGGATATCTGTCTAGGGAGCTTGCTGCATCAAGGAACAGACCGGCTCAGCTTTTCCACACAGCAGACAGGCTATTACATCCAGCCTGTCTCTGTGTTGGGGGAGCAGGTTCAAGCACTAGGTGCGAGGAGCTGTCTATATTCTTTGCTGACAAGGTGTCCTTTGTCAGGGATGAGGTCTCCTCGAGTACCTCTCGAAGGGGATGCATGGTCCAGCCTGGAGTATGTCAAAAAACTCCTCCTGCCTGGGATGAGTTTGAGCTGGTTGGGATGGAGGAGGTATTGAAAATAATCTTGAAGCTGCGGTCAACCCAGTGTGATCTGAACCAAGGTCCGACCCGACTTTTGGTTGAATGTTTGGACCTGGTTGGGTGTGTGATTGCTGGGGTTGTCTGGAGTTTCTTGAGGAGTAAGGTTTTCCCAATGGCCTTGAAAAAGGCCTTGGTTAGACCCTTTTTGAAGAAACCCTCCCTGCACCTGGACTGCCTCAGCAATTACAGGGTTTAGGGTAGGTTACTGAAAAAGTGGTGGCCATGCAGTTCGAGAGACATTTTGCCTCTTCCTCCACCTATGAGCCTTTCCAGTCTGGGTTTCATGTGGGGCATAGTAGAGACAACGCCCTGGTGAGGGTGCTTAATGACCACCTGATGGTGAGGGATAGGAGAGACCGAACCATCTTGTCCTCCTGGACCTCTTTGCAGTATTTGACACTGTGGACCATGAGGTGCTGCTTGATCACCTGTGGTTTTGGCATGGCCTGTCTGGTAATGTCATCAACTGGTTCAGGTCACACCTGACAGGCAGAGTGCAGAGGGTGTTGATGGGGTTAGCCTCATCTAACCCGAAGCCTCTGTGCTGTGGGGTACCGCAAGGTTCAGTCTTGTCACCCTTGTTGTTCACGGTGTACATGCTGCCACTGGGGGACATTATCAGGTGGTAGGGGCTGGGTTTTCACTGCTATGCAGATGATACCCAGCCGTACCTCCCTTGTGCATCCAATACCCAGGTGTCAGCCTCTGTATTTAACAGCTGCCTCAATGAGATCCAGGCTTGAATGACTCAAAACTGGTTTAAACTTAACTCAGACAAGGCAGAGGTAATTGTGTATCCAGTTCATCGGGTGGAGACCGTTGTGAGGGGCTACTGCCTGGCCTTGTGTTGGTGTTGTTCCCTTACTCCTTCTAGACAGATGAAGGATTTGGGCATGATCCTAGATAATGGTTTGATGCTTGATGCTCAGGTGTCAGCCATCGTCAGGAGTGGATTTAATCATCTTAGGAATATTGCATGAATCCAAGCCCTGATCCCCCCCCCCCGGAGGATCTGACCACACTGGTGCATGCATTCATCACTTCCAGGTTAGACAACTGTAATACCCTGTACCTAGGGTTATCTGGAGGCAACTTCTGCAGGCTGCAGCTGGTGCAGAATGTGGCGGCAAGATCACTGACTGGAGCGAAACACGGTGATCATATCACCCAGTCCTCCACAGACTGCACTGGCTGCCAGTCAGGTGGAGGATTGTCTTCAAGGTAGGGCTCCTGACCTGCAAGACCCTACATGAATGGGGACCTGTCTATCTGCAAGATCTTCTTGCCACCTACCATCCACCCCGGGCACTCTGTTCTGCCAGGGAAGGCCTCCTTGGAGTTCCCAGAGTGAGGCTGCAGCATTCCGGGGACAGGCCATTTTCAGTGGCGGTGCCTACCCTGTGGAACTCCCTTCCTGGTTATCTTAGGGACACCCCTTCAGTGGAAGCCTTTAAGAAATAACTAAAGACATATCTGTTCCAGCAGGCTTTTAATGATTGATTCACTTTAATGCGATGGATAGAATTTGAAGTTTATGATGAATTGCTGCTTTGTGTATTCTGTTTTTGAATTGCATTGTACAGTGCCCAGAGTCCAAGGAATTGGGTGCTTTATAAATAAAATATCTATCTATCTATCTACTCTGGCGCCAATAATACTGTCCTTGAAAGAATGTGTTACCTTCAATCGAGCCTGCAGATTTGTGCTCAACCTAAAATCAGACTCCAACTGCTGTGATCTCTTTATCTCCTCCAAATGGCTTCCTTTCCAACTCTGGTCTACTACAATTCCACTTTGTATACAAAAAGCTTTCTTGGCCAACTGCTCTCACCTCAAGCCCTGAGGTTTGCAACCACTTCACAAAAACAAAGAGACAGTGCACATAAGCCATACTGCAAAAATAAAAGGGTTTTATTCAGTGTTACAAAGTGCAAAACATGTTTTCAGTTAAAAGGGCAAACTCGACCAGTGTCACAGCCCCTGGAGGATAGCCAACCAGATTCCCCTATGTTTCACATTGCTCTAACATTTCTGCTGGGGGCAGAGTCTGTATACTGGTATGCCTCCATTTATATGCCCAGTCTTAAAGCTATACGAACCATTATAGTTGTAGTAATGATTACTGGCACCACTAGGGGTCATATGATAGTGGACCATACAGAGTGCAAAGTGATCAATTATGAAAATAATACCAAAAAGACATACATCATACAAATACATATCAATGTAAAATAGTGAATGGAAGTGCAAATTAGTTAAAAACATACCTAGTTAATGTAAAAAGCACCAAACTTGAACAGCATCATACTTGAAACTGGGCTTAAACAGTAACAAGAGAGAGGCAGAATCACAGTAATAAGCTGTTGCGAGTAAAGAGAGAGGATGATGTGACTGTAAGGGTATAATAAAGAGGTAGTAAACAGAAAATAAATGAAATGAATACAGTGGAGTATGGAAAGCAAGGAGAAAGAGGGAAACAATGAGGGGCTGGGTGAAGGTAGGGACAAGTATATGATAACAGCAGGAAAATGAAGGGGGAGAGAGAATATTTAGTTGTTCATTTATTTATTTATTCAAGTCTCAGATTACAGACCTTTGAGCTGGGAACTCACTTGCGAAGGTTTCACGTCAAACAGTAAGCAATTAATAGGTTACATAACAAGTTTCATTGGTGGTACAAACATGAACATGAGATTCAGGCAAACACTTGGTACATACAGGTTACCATCATATTTACACAACAAGTTATATAGTTGGTTCAAGTGTAATAATTAGATTCAGACATGGCTTTAAGATGTAAATGGTTGTACAGAAAATCAAGGAAGATTATTTTGTTTTGATTCATAAAATAGGGAGTGGAAGAGGGTAGGTGGTCAGGTAGTTAGAAGAAGTTAGGGTAGCTGGTCAGCTAGTTGAGATAAGGAACAGTCCAGTGTAGGTATCAGTGTTTGGGACTGTGGACCATGGGTGCTGCTTGCTCACCTGAGGTTCATTTGTGGACTGTCAGGTCACGGTTCTCAAGTGGTATACATCATTCCTCATGGGAAGATCTCAGAGGGTGGTGTCAGAGGTTTTTTCCTCCAACCCAGTCCTATTAACGTGTGGAGTTCCTCAGGGACTCAGTGCTGTCCCCATGTTGTTCGTGAGTGTATATGCTGCCCCTCAGAGACATTGTAAGAAGGTATGGGCTGAGGTTTCACTGTTATGCTGATGATACCCAGCTCTACCTTTCTTTTGCCCCCAATCAGGATGGACCTGTCTCGGTCTTTAATAATTGTCTTGCCAAAATCCAGGAGTGGATGAATACCAGCTGGCTAAGGTTGAACTCTGATAAGACCGAGGTATTGGTAGTGGATCCTGGTCGCCGGATAGAGAGGTTGGGAGGGACTCACCCTCTGGGTTATATCTTGGGGGTGAGCCACTCCTAACCTCTGAAAGGGTGCAGAACCTGGGGGTAAATTTTGACGATGGACTAACCCTGCATGATCAGTTGTCGACTGTCATCAGTTCCTGGAACATCGCCAGGATCAGGCACCTTGTTTCGTCCAATGACCTTTCCACTCTGATTCACACCTTTGTGACCTTGTGTTTGGACTACTGCAACTACTTGTACCTAGAGCTGCCTGGGGTAGAAATCCACTGCTTGAAGCTAGTGTAGAACGCTGCGGCGTGGCTGTTGATGGGATCCTTGAGGTTCTCTCATATTTTGCCAGTGCTGCGCAGACTGCACTGGCTGCCAGTTCAGTGATGGATCACCTTTAAAGTCAGTTTGCTGACTTTTAAAGCACTACACGACTTGGCCTGGACTACCTGAAAGAGCTCCTGGTTCCTCACTGCCCCATGCGATCATTCCGCTCAGCCAATGAGGGATTGCTAGAGATTCCGAGGGTATGCCTGAAATCTTCTGGGCCCAGAACATTTATGTATGTGACCCCTACCTTCTAGAATTCTCTACCCCATTGGTTACATAAGCACACGACCACGGAGGGTTTCAAAAGAGCACTGAAAACTTGGTTATGGAGCCAGGCTTATGGCATTTAAATGGATGGAAAGAGTCTAAGACTGTATTATTATATTATTGGTTTTGAGAATTGTTATTGACTATGCTGCTGTGGAATTTTAATCATGTGATTTTACTTTTGTTAGGCACCTTGGTTTTGAAAGGCATCATAAAAGTAAAGTTATTATTATTATTATTAGATGTAAGACCAAAGCGATTAACAGAATATGCATAATGCTAATAACTTAAATACAATGTGCTGACTAGATGCTGCAATGTAGAACAACAGGGTAAGACATGTAAGGCCAGATATTCAGAGTCTGCACCTGGCACAAAAGTGCTTGCGCTGCACATGTTTACTGCACTGTTTCTCATACTGAGGATAGCGCTGTGTGTATCATTTGTGCTAGCACTCTAACACAACGTTAATATATGCAGCCTCAAAAATGGGTGGCAGCAACCTACATATTGTACACAGAGCAATATTCAAAGATATAGTGCTGCATTAATGGAAGAGCACAGCACAACAGTAACATGCAAACACCGCATATGAAAAGGAGGTCTTAACTTGAAGCAAACCCCAGAGGTGGAAGAGGCATAGCACACACACACACACACACACACACACACACACACACACATATACAGCTGAAAACAAAAAGGTTCATACTGTGTACTTGATGCAGCTGGTCATGCAAGACACCTCCCAACTCTGGATGACACTGTTGCCTTCTTCCAGAAATCTCTTATGAGGGCTGCTAACCTTTTTGCTCCAATGAAGACTTTCTGAGCTAAAGGCAGATGCTATAAATGGATCACTCCTCCACTAAAGGCCATGATGATCAGTCAATCAGGAGGACCTGACAATATCTGCCCCAGGTTGCTGAAGGATGGTGCCCCAGCCCTCTCAAGACCTGTGACCTGGCTCATAAACCACCCTTTCTGGTGGGTACCATCCCAGGCCAGTGGAAACAGGCCCATGTGGTTCCTATCCATAAGGGCAGACATTGGGAACCCATTGGTAGCTACAGACCTATTTCCCTGCTCTGTATCCTGGCAAAAATCCAGAAAAAGCTGGTCTATGGGCAACTCCATGACTAGTTAGAGGCTCACCGGCTTATTGCCCCAACCCAGCATGACTTCAGAGCCAAACATGGAACTGACACTGCCCTAACGAAGTTCTCGGCGGGACGTGCTCAGACAACTTGACAAAGGGACCCATACTGGAGTGGTCTTCATTGATTTCTCAAGGCTTTCGACCTGGTCAACCATAAACTACTGCTACACAAGCTGTGTAACATAGGCCCTGACCCCCATGCTCTCAGGTGGTTTGAAAGCCATCTAACTGGTCATACTCAGAAGGTTAAGTGGAAGGATGAGATATCGGACCCACTTCCCCTAAAAGAGAGGGTACTGCAAGGGTCCATTCTTGGTCCCCTCCTCTTCTCCCTTTTTACAAATTACCTGAACAGCCATTGTGGGGACAGTGCTGTTGTTCAGTACACTGATGATGCCGTCATCTACCAATCCTCTAACAACCTGGCAGGCCTTTGCCCACTCCTCCAAGAAGACCTGCTGTCAATGGAGAACTGTGTAATAGAGAACAGAATGGTTCTAAATACCACCAAACCCAAGGTCATGCTGTTTGAACCAAGATCCCTTGGCCAAGACAGAACACAACACATAAAACTTACCTCTAGATCTGGGAACCGTATGGAAGTGGTGGCCTCCCTAAAATACTTAGGCCTCACTGTGGACCAAGGGTTCACACTAAAGAACCATGTTGACCAAGTTACCAAAATCATACATGGGAAACTTGGAGCCCTCTACAGCCTCAAGGACCAGTTGATCCCCAAAGCTAGGATTGCTATTGCCTCTAGTGTCTTCCTACCGACACTGACCTATGCTGCCCCTGTCATTCAGGGTATGGCAAAGCTTGAGAGCAATAGACTACAGGTCTTGTATAACAAGGTGGTTCACTTAGCCACTCATTGCCACTCCAGGAGCCACCATTCTGACTCCCTAGCACTAATCAGTTGGCCTTCACTTGAAGCTCACCTCCAGTATCCACTGCTTTGCCTAGCATACAAGCTAATTAGCTCAACCCTCCACCTAGTCTTTCTGGACTCATTGCCACCAAGCTAAACCCTACTCAACCTTCGGACCTCAGGCCAAATTCTTCTAGAGGTTCCAAGAGTGAAGACCAAGGTAGGGGCAAGTCATTTTCTTACACTGCCCCTTCCTGTGGAACAAACTTCCACCTGTATTGCAGGAAGTTCTCTCAATCAAGACTTTCCACACAAGGCTGAAGGCCCACATACACACTGCTAGCCCATGTCAATGCCATGGTACTGGATACCTCCCTTCTCACCCATCCAAGTACATGCCTCGACCTACCAAAATCTAGGCACTCCAAATTTAATGCACCTTTTCCTGACCTGGGCTCTCTATTTGACAAATGCTCAATGTTGTTAACTTTACTTAACTTCTATGCGTTGTTTGTGTTCTCTGACTTGTTTTTTCACTGATAGAAATGTTGTTTAATCTGAAACCTGTTACATAATATGTTATTACTACAAGGTGTATCAACTGCTATGACTTATTTATTGTACTCTCACTGTATATTCTATTATACTATGTAATCCCAGGTCGCCCCTGAAAAAGGGACCTCCGGGGCTCAATGGGCCTACCCAGTCACCAAAACTTAATAAATAAATAAACAAATAAGATGAGGAAAGGGCCAATTCCCCATCTAGCACCAGGCACAGACTCCAAAGGTGCTATGCTGCAAACTGACAGTACCATTCAAAGTCCTCAGTGATGACCAAATCATGGGCCAGTACAGGCTAAACAGGCCCATGATCATACAGCCATGTGAGCTGCTGCATGACCAGCTCCAAACAGATGACCAGCTCAAGTTGACAGCAGTGCTATGCTTTCTGCCACCAGAACCTTCAGACACCAGTGGGGGAACACCACCGGTACTGCACAGTCTGCCACCTCATGTCTGTTGGGTCAGTTCCTAGATACACTCCCCAGCATGAGCCAGCAGGGTATCATATTCCTCACCATGCTATCAGAGTGAACCACAATCATGCAGTAGTTCTATCAAGTTGTGCACCTACCATCTGTACTTGGTGCCACTGACTGCACCTATGTTGCCATCGGGGTACCCACCAGTGATGGAGTGGACGTCTATGGGAATAGAAAGGGGTACCACTCCATCAGCTGTTAGGTGGTGAGTGATGCAGCAGGGTGCATTATCAATTTCCTGGGATGGTTCTCCAACAGTGCCCAAGATGCCTTCATCTGGCACAACACCATCCTGTGCCAGAGGTTCAAATGTAAGGACATCCTCAATGGGCACTTTGTTGGTGAGTATACCACAAAGACCTCTCTCTCCACCCCATTCTGTGGATGAAGACACTAACCCATGCCGTTTACCTACAAAGTGAAGAGTACATAACCCCTGAGACCCTGGCTCCTCACAACTGTCCTGTGACCCACATCCACTGCAGAGGACCAGCACAATGCAGCACACATTGCTACACGCAACATCATCGAGTGTGTATTTAGTATGCTGAAGATGCAGATCAGGTACCTTGATCATTCTGGTGGTGTCCTACAACACACTCCTCATAAGGCCTGTGCCATATTTTTTGCCTGCTGCATACTACACAATATGGCACTCAACTGTGGGATATGCATGGCAGCTCAAGAGAAACACCATGCAGCAGATGCCAAGCCAGAGAACCAGGGGATACAGAAGCAGCCTGACAGGCATGACAACTGGATGGCCCCAATGTGACAGAAGTACAAAGCCCACCTCTCCACAAATCTCTTCGAACCCAGAAAATGAGTACAAACCACACAGAAGATGCAATGCATTTTGTAAATGTATTCCCTAAATAATAATAGTTATCAAGAAAATATAAATATAAGGTCATACAGGTGGGTGGTAAAAGTGGGCTGAAAATAAATAAAATGCCATCATGGCAAGGGGGTGCCAAAGGGGTCTGAACACAAATAAGATGCCATCTTGGTAAGGGGGACTGTAAAGGGGGATGAAAATAAAGAAGGTGCCAAACCAAAAAGGGGTGTGTGTATCAAAGGGGGCTGAATACAAATAAGATGCAATCCCGGCAATGGGGAGGCAAGACATTGTAAAGAAGGCTGAACAAAATAAGATGCCATACCAGCAAGTGAGGCTTGGTTGTAAGGGGGCTGAAAATAAATAAGATGGCATACTGGCAAGGGGAGGGGGGTTGTAAAGGGAGATGGAAATAAAATAAGTTGCCATCCCACCAAGCTGGGTACAAAGGGTACTGAACAAAAATAAGATGCCATCCCAGCAAATGGGGCTTGTAAAGGGATGTCATATCACAAAGTGGGAAGGGTTGTAAAGGGGTCTGAAAATGAATAAGGTACAATCCCAGCAAGGGGGTACAAAGGGGACTGAACAATAAGATGCCATTCCGGCAATGGGGAACAGAAACATTAAGCCAGTTGGGCATAGGGTGGTGAAACATTGGTAATATGGTGGGGGAATGATGTGCCACATGTGAGATAGGGTGAGAGAGGTAATATGTACCCTAAGTGCATCCTTACCACCTCCCCAGACATGGATGGTGTGGGTGAGTTGCAACCAGGAGGGTAGGGGGGTCCTCATCCACACAATGTGGGATAAGTGTGGGGACAGTATTAACCACCCATTGCCATAGTCTTGTGGGCTACAGACCCTGCCAATGACCAAGCCATGGCCAGGGGTGTATGGCGTCATAGGTGTCCAGTTGCAAGCACTGCATGGTGTTTTGCTACTCTGAGGTGTTTGATGTGGGGTGACAGTCCTACTGGAATGGCCTGGGGTCTGGCCATCACCCACGGTGCTTGTCACAATGGCCACAGCCTCTAGCACAGTGGCACACAGTTGATCCATGCTGGAAGACATGTCCTGCATAATTAATGAATGGCTGCCATGTGCTCCACATGGCATGTCTCTGCATGCTGCTTGGCATGCTGCATGTTGTCATATGGGCATATGCATGCCAGTTCCTCCTTTGTGCTCACCAGTGCCCCCACAGCTGACTGCAGCAGCTGCCAGTTGGTGGCTGCTTCCTGCCATCACTGTGGACTGTCCACTGGGAGTGGGTCAGGCTACACCCTTGGCTGTCAAGTGGCTTGGGTTTGCACCATGGTTGGTGCTGTGGGCATTGTTGGGCCAGAGTAGAAAGGTAGTGGCTGGGCCAGTGGGACTGGCCGGGGGGCAGGGCAGTGGTCATGCGAGTGGTGGGGTCCTGGGCTTGCACAGTGGTGGCTGACCCTGTCTGATTGGCCTGGGGTGGGAGGGAGTGGCTGTGCCAGTGGTGAGGTCATGGGGTGGCGCTGCAGTGGCTGTACCAAAGAACAGTGGGTGGGTGCACCACTGCAATAGCAGTGCCAGAAAGGGGTGGTGACTGGGCCCCATTGGTAGGGGAGCCAGCAGGGGCAGGAGACTCATCCTGGTCCAGAGTGGACCCTTCTGTTCCCCACTCCTCCACATGTCTCCTCTACATCATTCTTCATACCCTCCTCCTCCTCACTTGAGTCACTGTCCTCTGCTGCAGGGGCAGACAGCAGTAGCAGTCACTGCCTTGATGGACCTAGAACATCTTGGACAGTGTCCACTATGATGGATTGAGCTGTCAAGAGAGAGAGAAGAGAGATATATAGCAACGTTATGTACATACCTGCGTGCTGACCATGGCAGTATGCATGCCCAGTGTAGTGTGTCTCGACACCCATGCCACTTTTGCAGAGCAGTGTCCATACACCCCCGAGGTCGTACACACACCCCACACCCCACACCCCATTGTCATTGAGACATAGGTCAGGAAGCATAGAAAAACCAGGAGCAGTTATAAAATTCACAAGTAGCATTTTATTATTATCAATTACAGTAAAATAAAAAATTAAAAATTGTTCAGTACAACTATTTACAAAGGCAGTACAAACAGAAAACAAACTCCTTCATGTGAGGGCATCTCTAATCCCAGGTTTCAGTCCCATCCCCAGCAAAAGATTGCTGCTCTTTTTTTAATAAGTCTTTGCCTGATAATTAACTTCTGCAACCTTCGCTCATTAACAGACATTCTGTTTCTCATAATATGTATTAGAACTTTGTCCACTGGTGTCCCGGGTTCGTGCCTCGAGTCCAGATGTCAGGAGTGTAGTCCGGCAGGGAGGGAGGGAGTTTACAGCATGCATTGAATGCTTCCCTCCTTGGGGGGCAAGTTTTGGACTGCTGTTTGATGGCTCCTGGTGATGGCTAATGGCTGCCATTCTTGGTGGCGTGTGGTCTTGACATGCTGCTGAACATCCCTGCCCCAGGACGCTGTCTCACCGAGACCAAATCATGGGAGGTGGGGGCTGGGGAAGAGTATGGGAAAATCAGCTGCTCAGCCAACCAGATGATAGTGGCCAGTCCCCACTTGCCACGAAGCCTGTAAGTGTCTGTGTGGACCCCTGCCGTACCTGGGATATGGTTATAATGTCCTTGGGTGACTCTCCTTTCTCAGATCCCCCCCCCCACAGGGGAGGAGCCCTCCCGACGAAGGGATACATTGGGTTACCCATGTTGCGGCAACAACGGGGCAGTGGATTACAGTTAAGATTCACATATGTTTTATAACTGCAAATATGCAAGGGGGAAGAAAAGTCAGAAACAGCAAGTGAAGGTAGAAAGAGAGCAAGAGGTAGAAAATCATGAGACCATCAGGGTGATTGGTTCCTGGGTCTCACAAGAACATTTGGTTGTGCAACCACACAAACAAGAGACAGAAAAGGAGAGGAGAAAACAGAACCTTGAGTTTAACTCATTCTATGTAACAATTGGGACGGGGCCTTATTCAACCCTGTCACATAGCCCCCCTCCCCCATAGGAGGGAACCTGTTTTTAGAAAACAAAAAAAAAAGTTTCCCAAAACTTTCTTTTCATCCTCTTTTACTATTACCTTATAACCTTCACAGTTCAGTGCATATGCAGTATAGCAAACAGAGAAGTTTAAACTCACACATATTGTTTTTTCAGCCTTCGGAATTCTCAATTCCTGATCCATATTTTGACATTCTCTTTCCCAGATTTGTGCATCACTTTAAATTTAAAATGGTTGTAATGCCATGTACCACCCTGTGATTCTGGAATTGTTATCCTTCATGTGGTTAAGCCAACAGAGAGGATTATGATTGGTTATAAGCACAACGTCAGCTCCTAGCAAATAGAACTTAGGGGACTCCATGTCCCACTTTGCCACAAGGCATTCCTTTTAGATGATGGAGCATATTTTCACTCTGTCATGCAATTACCTAGTAATATATAGAATGGTACATTCTTTCCCATCTATATTTTGACTCAGTACTGCACCTAGGCCTACCTCTGATGCATCTGTTTGTAGCAAAGATTGTTTATCAAAGTCTGGGCTTTTTAAAACAGGGGCTGAACATAGTGCAGCCTTATTGGCTTGAAAAGCTTCATCACACTCTGGGAACCATTTCACATTATTTGGGTACCATTTTTTCGTGAGTTCAGTAAGGGGAGTAACTAGCTGGGCAAAGTTGTGAACAAATCTCTGCCAATAACCAGCCAGCCCTAAAAATGACCTGACATGTTTCTTTGTTTTAAGGATAGGGTTGTTAGCTAGAGCTTTAATCTTAGAAATCTCTGGTTTTACTTCTCCATTTACCAAAACATATACTGAACATCTGGTTTCCTGCATGTCCAGTGCACATTTGGTAGGATTAATTGTCAGACCTGCCTTTTTGATAGACTGGATAACTGCTCATAGTTGTTCCAGGTGACTTTTCCAGTTTGGACCATACACCACAACATCATCCAGGTAAGCAGCACAATAACCACTGTGAGGGGCTAGAATTACATCCATGCACCACTGGAATGTAGCAGGTGCACCATGTAAACCAAATGGCATGGTGGTAAACTGTTAGAATCCAATAGGAGTGGCAAATGCAGTTTTGTCTCTCGATTCTTTAGCTAGGGAAATTTGGCAGTAACCCTTGGTGAGACTGAGGGTACTGATGTACTTGGTATTTCCCAATCTGTCCACCAAATAATCTATCCTGGGCATAGGATAACTGTTTAATTCGGACACTTGATTATGTAACCCCCTTGTTCCCAGGGGTTACTAGAATCCCAGTTAGAATCAGTGGCAGGCAGGGAAAGCAGCTAGTGAAATGCCAGTTAAATGGGGTTCACTCTGTCTCACTCTGTTCTCAGCCTCTGCTGAGCTCTGGAGGGATGATGTCATTTAGAACTGTTGCAGCTGCATAAGCCACTCTAGCTAGCAGCTTCTAAGGCTAGCTTTAGAATGTTGAGAGAGTCTGTAGTTGGAGTTCCAGGAGGAGGCTGCAGTTAGGCAGCTCCTCACTTCAGCTCTGACAGAGAGCTACCATTTTTTTTTGTGTGTGTTTCTCACCCTAGTGGTCGACAACAGTTCCTGTGTAGGAGTGGTGGAGACCTTGTTAAATGGTTTCCTCTGTGCCCCATCCCAGGAGGGATGGGGTGAACTCTAGGATTCAGGGACAATCTCCTGGTCCAATCTGGACTTTTGGAAAGCTGCCTTGTACAATTGCTCTGTGAGTACTTGTGTGATTTTTCTGTGTAGACCTAGGAGCACCTGCATTTCCTTCAGGGTGAATTTTCTCTGAAAGAGGGACCCTGTCCACCCAGTCTGTCTTTTGAAAAGTGTCTGCCTATGTCCTGTATGTAACTGTCCAAGTACAGAACTTTTTAATTCTGGCACCCCTAAGGTATTTAACGGTAGTATGTAAAGTGTAGTAAACATTTAAGACAACATCTACAAAGTTTTACAGTGTGTGGTGTTATTAACCAGATGAATGGCAGAGTATAAGTTGGAAACAAAAGGTGGGAGACCCCCCCCCCAATCTGGAGTAACCAGTTTACCTCTACAGGTTCTGAAGGGCACCTACTACTTTTTCTCCAGTGCATTTGGCCAATGACTGAGAAGAGTGTTTACCCCTGGA
Source organism: Neoceratodus forsteri (assembly GCA_016271365.2). Lineage (NCBI taxonomy): Eukaryota > Metazoa > Chordata > Ceratodontiformes > Ceratodontidae > Neoceratodus > Neoceratodus forsteri. The sequence continues at coordinate 697,894,187 of CM028129.1, forward strand.
TGTGGGTTGTTTTTGTTCAGTTTACCCCAGTATAGTGAGTTCTGAAAGTTCTGAGCCTGTATGTGCTCCTTTGTGGTCATGTGTACCACCTTCATTTCTCATGAAATATGGGAAAGTGTCCTAGTACTGGCTGTGAGTGCCTAGTCGATGGGAAATGTATCAGTACCTGGCCGGATGTGTCAATTTCCTGTAGGAACCAGTGTGTTCACTAGTGTATGTCTTCATCCTATGCTAAATGGGAATTCAGGAATGTCTGTACCTCAGTAATCTGCATTATAAGTGTGTGTAGCCCCATGGGGCTATCTAGCTTTGTGATTATTCCTACTTTGTTATGTGAATAAAAGCTGCACTCTAGAATCCCAACTTGGTTTGGACAGTGCTGTTATTGTTTCCTTGTGTCTGGAGTTACATGGGTGCCCCTGTCCAGAAGTGCAAACCTGGCACAGTCCTGAGCAATTGTTTTCTCCCAGGGACCCGGGTTGTTGGACATGGCAAGTGGTCCCTACCAGGTGTGTGCCAGGCAGTTGCCACACCTGGTTGTCTGTTTTGTATAGTAGGCTACATTCACCTTGTCTATGGTGGCAAAACAATGTACCCCCATCCCTCTCTTTTCCACTTGACTTGGGGAGGTGTGTCTTCTAGTTAAACAAGGGGCCAGTTGGGGGGGGGGTTACAATTAAGTTTCCTAAAATGTTTTTTGATCTGTATTTTAAATGATAGATAGAATTTTAATCTGGATCTCTGCATTATGTGTTGGAAATTGTTATAACCCATGTATGGAATATTTTAAACATTGCTAAGTGCCCTGGTCTCAGGGAAGGGCTATATAAATAACATTTCTAAAACCAAGGCAGGTATGCCCCTGAACAGTGACATTTCTACAGCGATATGCATAATATCGACAACAGCGCCATGTTGTCGTAGACGTGCCACTGGGATCTGGCTCAACCCCTTCCCCAACCTGCACCCTCTCAAACTAACTCCAACCTGGAGTTAGAATCTTAAAGTACGGGGGTGTATCGCGGGGCAAGAAGAAAAATATACAAGTCGCTGTCAACATGGAGCCTGGCACTGTGAATGCTGGTTGATGTTTTTCTTGTTGAACCGCATCGTAGAGCCATCAAGGCAGATTCTTACACCCCGTCTTTTTATTTACAATCACCACTGGTGATGACCAAGCACTTCTTGACTTTTCTATGATACCCAACTGTTTCATGTTTTGTATTTCTTAACCACATCTGCCCTTAACCACTGTGGTAATTGGTATGTCTTTTGTCTAATAGGTTGAGCATTCCCTGTTACTATTACATGTTCAACCCCTTTGCTCGGCCTGGCACTGTGGTAAAAGTACTGTTAAATGTCTTCAGTAAGTCACAAATGTCTGACGGTTTGTTCAGAGGTTAGAAACCTTCACCTTTAAAGCAGCAGCAGCAGTTACAGTTTGTTCCAGTCCGTCATAAGCTATATCAATATCTTCTCTAGAAGTTTCTGATAAAACTAACAACATCCTTTAGTGTTTTTTCAACCCATTTCTTCAGGAGGTTAGTATGGTAAATCTCAGTAAGATTTTTCCTATCAGGGGTCTCAGTCTCATAGTTAACTGTGCCAGTATGTCTAAGCACCTTATAATGCCCTTGCCACTTCATTAACAGTTTATTTTCTGCAGTGGGTAACAGTAGCAAGACCCTTTCACCTGGCTCCAAAATGTTTTTTTTTACCCCATGGTCATAATACGCTCTCTGCTAGTTCTGGGCTTCTTCCTGATTACTATGGGCGATTTCAACATATTTTGCCAGCTTCTTTCTCAGGGCACACATACAAAACATAATGGATTTTTTTCTGAGTGGTGTTATCTTCCCATGTTTCTTTTATTACATCTAGTGGCCCTCTATGTTGTCTACCATACAGCATTTTAAACAGTGAAAAACCTGCTGAAGCTTGTGGCACGTCTCTGTAAGCAAAAACTGGGTAAGATAAGTATTGATCCCTATCTTTCCCTTCCCCTTTTACAAACCTTTTTAACATGCATTTAAAAGTTTGGTTAAAACGCTCAACAAGACCATCTGTCTGAGGGTGATAAGAGGAGGTTCTTATGGCAGTGATACATAGTAGTTGGTACAGCACTTTCAGTAATGCAGCACCAAAATTACTACCTTGATCAGTAATGATCTCTTTAGGTATGCCCACTCTGCTGAAAATTTTGGCATGCTCTGCTGCCACTTTTATTTATTTATTTAGTTTTTGTATAACCCCTAGGTGGCGCAACCCCAAAGACTACTGCCTTATTGGCTAGCAGGAAGTTAAGGGGGCCTAGATTCTGTAATGGGTGCCTCCACCCAGAGGTCAGGGCTGGTAGTGGTCAAGCTAACCAGGGCACAGCCCTCCAAGACACTGTAACCCCCCTATTTCCCTGCTAGTGGCAGGAACAACACCCAATAGTCACTTTCACAATACCTCTGATACACTTCACAAGTACCCCCACAGTTTACACTTACCACCAGGGTTAGCTTCTCTGGCTTGACCCTGTGGACCCCCTGTAAAACAAGGTTAGACACAGCAAATAGCCACAGCACGGTACTCTTGGTACAAACTGGAACCACAGTCAGGTTAAATGCAGAAAAAATTAGATCTGATTTATTTTGAACAAGGAAGGGCATATTCAGGTTGATTTGCTTAAATGCTCTATCAAATAAGCAGTTATGCATGCACTTCAAAGTCCCTAAACAGTCACAACCTCTGGGTACCCAGGTGGAGAAGAGATGGGCTAGCCAGGACTGTTGCCTGGGGTAGGCCAGCGTTGCAGCTGGTTGGGGCCCTGGGATGGAATAAAACAACATGCACAAAATACACTATTTGTAATCCAGAGCCAGAGGGCTCAGTTTGAGAAAGGGAAAAAAAGAAAAGAAAAAAAGAACAAGACAATCAGATTACATACTAGATTAAGGTGTTGTTGCATGGAGCTACCCTGGTAATTACTCATGATACCTAAGACTGGACACAGATGGGACAAAAATAGAGACAGCAGGTGGTGAATCTGGAGTGCCAGGAGAAGCAGGGCCCACACGATTCGCCGAGGCATAGTTCCTGCTTAGACGTGGAGCAGGGGGCTGACCCCCAGGAAGGTCTCTCATCGATGGATTTCTCTGTGCAGTGGGGTAGTCTGGCAAGGCCCGGTCGAATGGAGATAATCGTGGATTCAGTCCGATTGGGCTGGATACAGCTTCCAGCAAGCAGATCACAGTTCACGCGTGGGGGAAGCAAATCATGACCCACCACCATTACACAGCACATTTATATGTAAGAAATCCTACAGCAGTACCAGGCAATCCCTTTCTGATTGGGCTGGATACAGCTTCAGCAGGCAGAACACAGTTCACACAGTAGGGGAACCAAATCACGACCCACCACCAAAACACAGCACATTTATATGTAAAAGTCCTACAGTACCAGATAATCCCTCTCTGATTGGGCTGGATACAGCTTCCAGCAAGCAGAACACAGTTCATGCAGTGGGGAACCAAATCACAACCCACCACCATTACACAGCATATTTATATGTAAGAAGTCCTACAGTACCAGGTAATTCCCTCTCCGATTGGGCTGGATACAGCTTCCAGCAGGCAGAACACAGTTCACATAGTGGGGAACCAAATCACGACCCACCACAAATACACAGCACATTTATATGTAAGAAATTCTACAGTACCGGGTAATCCCCTCCAATTGGGCTGGAACTCCTGACAGGCCGATCACATTCAGTAAAATTTTTTGTCTTCCTCAGATGCTGAGCCTGGAACTAGTCAGTGGCTCACAAATTGGATTTTGTCTGAAAAATACCGCTCCATTCCCTATTAGGGCAGCAGGCATACTAGCAGGCCAAACTTAGGCCTCTCCACAGTTCTCCCACGCGAACTACTCCAATGGCCACTTGACTTGCTCGAGCTGTTGCTTCTTTAGCTTCCATCTAAGATCTGCCTCCAGACAGCAGTCAGCGTGGTGATGTCCCCACGATCCAAACGGTTTGGTTCGCTGACTCAGCTGTCAGTCACAACAAGGCTCCCCCTCCAGGTGCAAAATATGCCAACAGCCCAAAACTACAATCCCCACAGTTTTTACTCCACACAGCCCCTGCAAGCAGGCTCCATTTTAGAGTCCCAAAGTACTGATTGGTCCAATTCAGCAGTTCAGGACCAATATGGTGGAGATAGGCAGAAAAGTCCTTGCTGCAAAGAAGGCGAGGTTAGAACAAACTACAATATTATTATTACTAAAGGATGATCAGTAAGCAAGCACACCTTCTAACAGCTCCTTCTGCACAATTAGCAATGGCAGAAATGGAGCAATGATCCAGCAGGCTGAGTGGGACTCGAGCATGAAAACACTCAGCCCCTTTCGTTTAATTATAACTGCAACCAGGCAAGAGACAGTAACCAAAGGCTTTACAGTCATTCTCCAACATTTAACCATTGTACAGCTAGAGCGCCAGACACCAGCCTGGCAGTGAGCATTTAGGCAAGCTCTGGGAAGACTTTTGAGAACCCCCATTTGTAGGGGGTTACACTCTTCTCTGCATGGAGAAACTTGGCGTCACGCGTCAAGTCAATACCATCACAATATTTGCAAATGCAAATTACACTATACATTTATACCATTAGCATGTTATGCAAGTAACATTTGATGCATTAGTCAGCATAAACTATACTTTTTATATATATATCTCTACACTTCACAATACTATATCCATTCTGACAACACATCATGCATATTTCAGAGGTAATTTACACATTACTATACAGAATCATGTAATAACTTCTTGTACATTAAACAATGTCAGAGGGGCCCTTCTCTATCAGCTATCTTGGGGCTAGAGGGTAGGGGCACCAGACCTAGAAAGCAGAACAACCAACCTGGAATTGGTACTTAGGCTCCAGTTTGGACAGTGAGCTCTGGGAAACATAAACCCCTTTGTGGATCACTTAGAGAGCAAATCCACTGGCCTCCCGGAGAATCATAACTGAAAGAGTACCACAGGCTTGACAGCTCGGCCAGTCCTTCTTGGGGAACAACCACAGTCTCTCTACTCTCAACACTGGTCCTGGAACTTTCATCACTTGTGAGGGTAAGATGTCAAACTTGGGCACTGTCAGCTCCTTGCTCTGTAAGCTCTGTTTCTACAACACTTTGCTCATTTGAATAGGCTCCAGGCACTGAAAGGGTTTATCAACACTCTCATAGGGTTCTTCAAGTTCTGGCATATCACCAGAAAGACTCATACCATCAACCCTTTCTTCAAGCAAGTCATACAGTTCCACAAAACACAGAGACTCACCATCTTCAGGCGTGATACTTGGCACTTCACTTTCAAGAACAACTGGCTCAAGGACAAAGCTGGGGGTTAGGCAGTCCAGAAGGCCCAGCTTCATCCCCACAATTAATCATGGGGTTACCTCAAAACAGCTGACTCAGTTCATAAGAGGGTAATGGGTAGTGGTCACTCATTTTCATCAAAGGTGGACTGACAGTCACTATCATTCTGGGCCAGCTTCGGAGGAAACCCTAAATCTGTGACCACTGGGGTAGGTTGACTCTGTTTCTCTTGCAGCAGCATAAGTCAGCAGCCCAGGGGGCTCAATTTCTGGGGGCTCAGCTTCAATCATGACTTGCCCGACAGGTAGCAAGTGGTTACGGTACATGGTCTTGATGGCTTTGGAGTTGTTCTCGGGGCACACTTTGTACACTGGTAATCATCCAACTGTCCAACTACTATATAGGGAAGATGGTGCCATCAATCAGCAATTTTATGTTTATCATACAGTCCTAAATTTCACAACAACACACGGTCTCAGCCAAGCTCTTGAGCCTTTACTTTTCTATCATGTCTCTCTCTTTGTTGACTAGATTTCTTTTGGCAGCCATCGTCTGGGCCAGTTGATAGGCATGGTTCGATTGGGCTTTCAGTTTTGTACATATTGCAGGTAATTTTCAGCTTGGACCCCATCTGGAGACCCCAAAACAGACATCAATAGGCAGCCCGGCCTCTCCCCGGAGCATGAGGTGGTAGGGAGGAGCCAATAACATGATTTTTCATACAACTGTATGCATGTACAAGGTGCTAATCTGCTGGCTCCATTTATACTTGTCTTTTGGGTGAAGTGTGCCTAGCTATGTCTAGCAGGGTGCGGTTAAAGTGTTCTAGTTGAGGGTTCCTCTGCGGGTGATAGGGAGTGGTTCTTGACTTCCGCATCCACCATAGAGAGAGCATTTCTTTGATTAGCCGACTCTCAAAGTTTCTGCCTTTTTCAGAATGAATCCACTGGGGGGGCACCATAGTGGCCGAAGAAATTTTCCACCAGTACCATGGCCACGGTAGATGCCTTTTGATCTTTGGTGGGGAAGCTTGTGAATACCATGTCAAATGATCCATAACCACTAACACATTGCCAATGTTTCACTGATCAGGTTCTAAACACAGGAAGTCTATGCAGACTAGTTCCATGGTGAACTGGTAATAATGTTGACCAGGGAAGCAACCCTCTGAGGCAGGGCTTTTCTCTGCAGGCAGTAAATACAAGTCCTTACATGGTGCTCAATATCAGCCCCCATCTTGGGCCAGTAGAATCGAGATCGTACTAGGTCAAGGGTCCTATCAGTACCGAGGTGGTCCATATGATTGTGGTGGGACTTCAGTACCAAATTTTTAAAGGCTATGGGCAGTACCAATTGTTGCTTTTCTACTTTGCCACTATGATCTACTGTCTCTTTATACAATAACTGATTGAGCAGCTTCAACTTGGGGCCTTCTTTAAATGATAAAGCAATTTGCAGATCAGAGGAACACAACCTGGACACATCTTTTCCTTTGTGCAGGGCATCAAGTGCTGACTGAATCATAGGATCTTGGGATTCAGCCCACTGAATGCTGTCATTGTCAAATTGGGGTAGTGCACTAATATCTAAAGCAAATAAATGGCAATAGGCAGCCAGTATGCAGGTATCAGAAGATCCCAAGCAACCTACTAAGCAGTCCACTGTGTCCGCAGACATCTGTTCATCTCTATCAAACTTTTGTCAAAATGCTCAGATGTCCAGTTCAGACAGCTATTAAATCACTCTTAGAAGTGGGCCCCTCATGATAGGGTGTCAGCATCAATATGGTTCAGGCCTGGTCTGTATTCGACCTGAGAAGGACATGGGCTGTCCACGCTATATAGGAGGTCTTCAGCATCTGACATTGTCATGGGCGGCCCTAACTAGACAGCTGGCTAAAATATTTCTGTGGGTCCTGGTACCATACGGTTAGAAGTTCCATAGGGTGTGGCCTGATGCAGGACACACCTCGGTGAAGATCTAACTGAATTTAGATGCAACCTTAGCCAAATTGACTGGTAATTCCTGGACTGTATCCCTGACATCGATCTGGCTTTCGATTACTTCTCCCAGGCTTTCTATAAAGCATGTGACCTCCTTGCCCCCCTAAAAGAGAAAAGAATCAGAGTAGAGTCTAGTTATTGACTCACCTCTGAACTAAGTGACCTCTTCAAAGAAAGAGACTAACAGTGAGCCCTGTATGGAGACCAGGGCTCCCACCAGCACCTGCAGAAATACGAGGAATTAAGGAACCACTGCAAATCTTCCATTAGGAAAGCCAAAAGTGAATGCTGCAAAATGATACTGCAGGATGCCTGTAATTGTCCCAGGAGATTATGGAACAATATCAAAAGTGTCTCAGGTAGGAAAACCATTTCACCCTTAACATACTAAATGTTTATGGCTCAGTCACCACCAACTCTAAGGTCACTGCAAAGTCCTTCAAATCCTTTCTTGTGAATGTAGAAAAGACCTGTCAAGAGGTACCTTGCCTGCTGTTCCTGACCCCCTGGCCTCCCTGGCTCATCCGGCCCCTGGTCTCCTGACTCATCCTGCTTTAAAAGAATAAACACTCAAACTGTTAAAATATATCTGCATAGGTCCACCTCCAAAACCAGAGATGGACCTGATACGGTGGACATGGAGCCGCTTAGAACAGCCACTGAGGAACTGGCTCTTCCTATCCAAAAACTGTTCCAAGTTCTCCCTTCAATGCAACTCCCTTCCTGTTGTCTGGAAACAAGCTAATGTGGTTCCAGTGTTTAAACTGGGGGATAAAGTGGTTGTCTCCAACTATAGCCCATCTTAATCCTTTCCCCACTGGTCTAAGGCCTTGGGAAAGATTGTCAGTAACCAGCTGATGGACTAAATCATGGCACATTATCTCCTAGTCCCTGAACAACATGGCTTTCAAAAGCTTCACTGCACAACCACTGCCCTAAGTGAGCAAGTAGAGGAGCTCCACATAACTTTAGATAGAGGGGAATATGTCAGTGCTGCCTTTCTCGATTGTTCCAAGGCCTGCAAACCAAGAGAGCCAAGACCTCTAATCAAAACCTTTGAGCTGGGCCTGTCAGCTGAGGCTTCTGCATGATTCTCTGACTACCTGACCTACAGAACCCAAAAGACAAAATGTGGTAATGTGTTTTCTGCACTGCAGCTTCTGACTATGGGTGTTCCGTATGGCTCAATCCTGGGCCTCTACTGTTAAGACTATTTGTCAAAGTCCCAGAGGTCTGTGTCTACTCTAAATCATTACTGTACACTGATGACACAGCAATTATCATCTCCCACTGCGATATGGAAACATTTGAAAAAAAGACTGCAACCCAATTTTAACAAGGTCTGCGACTGGTTAACCACAAACAAACTGGTCATCAACTCAGAAAACAAAACAAACATTACTGTTTAGGAGTACCCATGCCCTGAGGGGCAGCCCTGTGCCGCACATCATCACACCAAATGCAGATCTGACTGAACATGTCTAGGTCTATCTGGGTATATACCTGGAGCCTTCCCTGTACTCCTCACCTCATGTTAATTCAGTGGTCAAAATTATCCATCAATGGTTTGGCCTACTCTACAGAAATAGGCTAAACCTTACTACCAAGGTCGAAAAACTACTAGTCTATAGCCTCATCATCTTTGCCATTGATTATGGTTTGGTTATTTAATTGATTTAGTTTAAGGGGTTGTTTTAATTATTTGTGTGAAATGTGTCTGGGACAGGGATTTGTAAGGTGCAGCTACTCGGGGGACTACCTCCATGACCTCCATTCTTTTGAGCTCCCTGAACTTCCAGCTGTGGCCTACTGGAGGTGTAGAGCCTTGGGAATAGCTTGGGGGGTTGGGGGATCTGGCGATGATGGTGGCACCTGAGTGGCTGTCGGGGTGTCTGGGATGTGGGTGATGAGGCCAAGGAGATGCCCTGGGGTGAAATGGGAATGGGAGAGGTGGTTATCTTGCTTAGTTCCCATACCCAAGAGTTCCACGAGGGATTGTGGGCAGTTAGCGGGTTCGGCTGCCTCACCTCATCCTACTCGGTTTGTGTTATGCAATGCCATGTCAATGAGGAATAAAGACTGCCATAATGGCAGACTTGATATCCTCGGTTGACCTGGCTTGCATCACAGTGACCTAGTTGGAAAAAATGCCACCCCCATTTTGGAGGCGGTGGTTCCGGCTGGGTACTCTGTGATACACAACCCGAGGGAGGATCACAGGGACAGGGGTAGCCATTCATTTTAAAACCAGCCTGAACCTCACAGTGCTACCTGTAGGTCATACATGATTGTTCAAGGGGTGGCCACCTGACAGGGTGTAGGGCAGGTTTCAGGGTCCTTGTGCTTTATTGTCCCCTGGATTGCATGGGATTTTGTTGAGGTCGAGAAGCTCCTCACCGTCTGGTGCTGGAGTTTCCAGGTAGTTAATTCTGGGGACTTCAATCCTGGGCTCACGGGTGGGCTCTCAGGTTTTGGGAGCAACCTCTTAGGAAGCATGGGGGCTCTGGGCCTGTCGCAAAAAGTAACAACAGCTACATTGGATTTGTTTTTTTTCATTAGGTTTAGATGTGACCGACCTCAGTGTTGATCCTGTAGTTTGGTTGGATCATAGCACCATGAGTTTTACGCTTGGTGACACCCCCCCCAAGATGGTTCTGCTCCTGTAGAGATGGTTCAGACAGTACTGCCCAGTAAGAGGAGTTTCCTCGATGGGACTATTGGTGGTGCTGGATCTATCGAGTGTTGGGGCAGCTTGTGCGATTGGAGCAGAGGAAGCAGTAGTAGCCCAATGGGACAATCGCTGCAGCCTTTGATTCCATCTCACCCATTTGTGTCCATCCCTTATCCACTCACTGGTTTGATGAGGATCTCTGGAGTTTAAAGACTAAGGGGCGGAGGTTAGAGAGTCACTGGAGGAGATCTGCCCTGCTGGAGGACAAATTGGCCCTGAGATTACATTATACCAACTATCAGGGGGCAATCTTCTGTAAGAAGGCAGGATATCTGTCTAGGGAGCTTGCTGCATCAAGGAACAGACCGGCTCAGCTTTTCCACACAGCAGACAGGCTATTACATCCAGCCTGTCTCTGTGTTGGGGGAGCAGGTTCAAGCACTAGGTGCGAGGAGCTGTCTATATTCTTTGCTGACAAGGTGTCCTTTGTCAGGATGAGGTCTCCCCGAGTACCTCTCAAGGGATGCATGGTCCAGCCTGAGTAGTGTCAAAAACCCTCCTGCCTGGGATGAGTTTGAGCTGGTTGGGATGGAGGAGGTATTGAAAATAATCTTGAAGCTGCGGTCAACCAGTGTGATCTGAACCAAGGTCCGACCCGACTTTTGGTTGAATGTTTGGACCTGGTTGGGTGTGTGATTGCTGGGGTTGTCTGGAGTTTCTTGAGGAGTAAGGTTTCCCAATGGCCTTGAAAAGGCCTTGGTTGAACCCTTTTGAAGAAACCCTCCTGCACCTGGACTGCCTCAGCAATTACAGGGTTTAGGTAGGTTACTGAAAAGTGGTGGCCATGCAGTTCGAGAGACATTTTGCCTCTTCCTCCACCTATGAGCCTTTCCAGTCTGGGTTTCATGTGGGGCATAGTAGAGACAACGCCCTGGTGAGGGTGCTTAATGACCACCTGATGGTGAGGGATAGGAGAGACCGAACCATCTTGTCCTCCTGGACCTCTTTGCAGTATTTGACACTGTGGACCATGAGGTGCTGCTTGATCACCTGTGGTTTTGGCATGGCCTGTCTGGTAATGTCATCAACTGGTTCAGGTCACACCTGACAGGCAGAGTGCAGAGGGTGATGATGGGGTTAGCCTCATCTAACCCGAAGCCTCTGTGCTGTGGGGTACCGCAAGGTTCAGTCTTGTCACCCTTGTTGTTCACGGTGTACATGCTGCCACTGGGGGACATTATCAGGTGGTAGGGGCTGGGTTTTCACTGCTATGCAGATGATACCCAGCCGTACCTCCCTTGTGCATCCAATACCCAGGTGTCAGCCTCTGTATTTAACAGCTGCCTCAATGAGATCCAGGCTTGAATGACTCAAAACTGGTTTAAACTTAACTCAGACAAGGCAGAGGTAATTGTGTATCCAGTTCATCGGGGTGGAGACCGTTGTGAGGGGCTACTGCCTGGCCTTGTGTTGGGCGGTGTTCCCCTTACTCCTTCTAGACAGATGAAGGATTTGGGCATGATCCTAGATAATGGTTTGATGCTTGATGCTCAGGTGTCAGCCATCGTCAGGAGTGGATTTAATCATCTTAGAATATTGCATGAATTCAAGCCCTGATCCCCCGGAGGATCTGACCACACTGGTGCATGCATTCATCACTTCCAGGTTAGACAACTGTAATACCCTGTACCTAGGGTTATCTGAGGCAACTTCTGCAGGCTGCAGCTGGTGCAGAATGTGAGCAAGATCACTGACTCAAGTGAACACGGTGATCATATCACCTAGTCCTCCACAGACTGCACTGGCTGCCAGTCAGGTGGAGGATTGTCTTCAAGGTAGGGCTCCTGACCTGCAAGACCCTACATGAATGGGGACCTGTCTATCTGCAAGATCTTCTTGCCACCTACCATCCACCCCGGGCACTCTGTTCTGCCAGGGAAGGCCTCCTTGGAGTTCCCAGAGTGAGGCTGCAGCATTCCGGGGACAGGCCATTTTCAGTGGCGGTGCCTACCCTGTGGAACTCCCTTCCTGGTTATCTTAGGGACACCCCTTCAGTGGAAGCCTTTAAGAAATAACTAAAGACATATCTGTTCCAGCAGGCTTTTAATGATTGATTCACTTTAATGCGATGGATAGAATTTGAAGTTTATGATGAATTGCTGCTTTGTGTATTCTGTTTTTGAATTGCATTGTACAGTGCCCAGAGTCCAAGGAATTGGGTGCTTTATAAATAAAATATCTATCTATCTATCTACTCGGCAGCCAATAATACTGTCCTTGAAAGAATGTGTTACCTTCAATCGAGCCTGCAGATTTGTGCTCAACCTAAAATCAGACTCCAACTGCTGTGATCTCTTTATCTCCTCCAAATGGCTTCCTTTCCAACTCTGGTCTACCTACAATTCCACTTTTGTATACAAAAAAGCTTTTCTTGGCCAACTGCTCTCCACCTCAAGCCCTGAGGTTTGCAACCACTTCACAAAAACAAAGAGACAGTGCACATAAGCCATACTGCAAAAATAAAAGGGTTTTATTCAGTGTTACAAAGTGCAAAACATGTTTTCAGTTAAAAGGGCAAACTCGACCAGTGTCACAGCCCCTGGAGGATAGCCAACCAGATTCCCCTATGTTTCACATTGCTCTAACATTTCTGCTGGGGCAGAGTCTGTATACTGGTATGCCTCCATTTATATGCCCAGTCTTAAAGCTATACGAACCATTATAGTTGTAGTAATGATTACTGGCACCACTAGGGGTCATATGATAGTGGACCATACAGAGTGCAAAGTGATCAATTATGAAAATAATACCAAAAAGACATACATCATACAAATACATATCAATGTAAAATAGTGAATGGAAGTGCAAATTAGTTAAAAACATACCTAGTTAATGTAAAAAGCACCAAACTTGAACAGCATCATACTTGAAACTGGGCTATAAATAGCACAAGAGAGAGAGGCAGAATCACAGTAATAAGCTGTTAAGCGAGTAAAGAGAGAGGATGATGTGACTGTAAGGGTATAATAAAGAGGTAGTAAACAGAAAAATAAATGAAATGAATACAGTGGAGTATGGAAAGCAAGGAGAAAGGGAGGGAAACAATGAGGGGCTGGGTGAAGGTAGGGACAAGTATATGATAACAGCAGGAAAATGAAGGGGGAGAGAGAATATTTAGTTGTTCATTTATTTATTTATTCAAGTCTCAGATTACAGACCTTTGAGCTGGGAACTCACTTGCGAAGGTTTCACGTCAAACAGTAAGCAATTAATAGGTTACATAACAAGTTTCATTGGTGGTACAAACATGAACATGAGATTCAGGCAAACACTTGGTACATACAGGTTACCATCATATTTACACAACAAGTTATATAGTTGGTTCAAGTGTAATAATTAGATTCAGACATGGCTTTAAGATGTAAATGGTTGTACAGAAAATCAAGGAAGATTATTTTGTTTTGATTCATAAAATAGGGAGTGGAAGAGGGTAGGTGGTCAGGTAGTTAGAAGAAGTTAGGGTAGCTGGTCAGCTAGTTGAGATAAGGAACAGTCCAGTGTAGGTATCAGTGTTTGGGACTGTGGACCATGGGTGCTGCTTGCTCACCTGAGGTTCATTTGTGGACTGTCAGGTACGGTTCTCAAGTGGTATACATCATTCCTCATGGGAAGATCTCAGAGGGTGGTGTCAGAGGTTTTTTTTCCTCCAACCCAGTCCTATTAACGTGTGGAGTTCCTCAGGGATCAGTGCTGTCCCCCATGTTGTTCGCAGTGTATATGCTGCCCCTCAGAGACATTGTAAGAAGGTATGGGCTGAGGTTTCACTGTTATGCTGATGATACCCAGCTCTACCTTTCTTTTGCCCCCAATCAGGATGGACCTGTCTCGGTCTTTAATAATTGTCTTGCCAAAATCCAGGAGTGGATGAATACCAGCTGGCTAAGGTTGAACTCTGATAAGACCGAGGTATTGGTAGTGGATCCTGGTCGCCGGATAGAGAGGTTGGGAGGGACTCACCCTCTGGGTTATATCTTGGGGGTGAGCCACTCCTAACCTCTGAAAGGGTGCAGAACCTGGGGGTAAATTTTGACGATGGACTAACCCTGCATGATCAGTTGTCGACTGTCATCAGTTCCTGGAACATCGCCAGGATCAGGCACCTTGTTTCGTCCAATGACCTTTCCACTCTGATTCACACCTTTGTGACCTTGTGTTTGGACTACTGCAACTACTTGTACCTAGAGCTGCCTGGGGTAGAAATCCACTGCTTGAAGCTAGTGTAGAACGCTGCGGCGTGGCTGTTGATGGGATCCTTGAGGTTCTCTCATATTTTGCCAGTGCTGCGCAGACTGCACTGGCTGCCAGTTCAGTGATGGATCACCTTTAAAGTCAGTTTGCTGACTTTTAAAGCACACTACGACTGGCCTGGACTACCTGAAAGAGCTCCTGGTTCCTCACTGCCCATGCGATCATTCCGCTCAGCCAATGAGGGATTGCTAGAGATTCCGAGGTATGCCTGAAATCTTCTGGGCCCAGAACATTTATGTATGTGACCCCTACCTTCTAGAATTCCTCTACCCCATTGGTTACATAAGCACCACGACTACGGAGGGTTTCAAAAGACACTGAAAACTTGGTTATGGAGCCAGGCTTATGGCATTTAAATGGATGGAAAGAGTCTAAGACTGTATTATTATATTATTGGTTTTGAGAATTGTTATTGACTATGCTGCTGTGGAATTTTAATCATGTGATTTTACTTTTGTTAGGCACCTTGGTTTTGAAAGGCATCATAAAAGTAAAGTTATTATTATTATTATTAGGTGTAAGACCAAAGCGATTAACAGAATATGCATAATGCTAATAACTTAAATACAATGTGCTGACTAGATGCTGCAATGTAGAACAACAGGGTAAGACATGTAAGGCCAGATATTCAGAAGTCTGCACCTGGCACAAAGTGCTTGCGCTGCACATGTTTCGCACCTGTTTCTCATACTGAGGGATAGCGCTGTGTGTATCATTTGTGCTAGCACTCTAACACAACGTTAATATATGCAGCCTCAAAAATGGGTGGCAGCAACCTACATATTGTACACAGAGCAATATTCAAAGATATAGTGCTGCATTAATGGAAGAGCACAGCACAACAGTAACATGCAAACACCGCATATGAAAAGGAGGTCTTAACTTGAAGCAAACCCCAGAGGTGGAAGAGGCATAGCAGAACACACACACACACACACACACACACACACACACACACACACACATATACAGCTGAAAACAAAAAGGTTCATACTGTGTACTTGATGCAGCTGGTCATGCAAGACACCTCCCAACTCTGGATGACACTGTTGCCTTCTTCCAGAAATCTCTTATGAGGGCTGCTAACCTTTTTGCTCCAATGAAGACTTTCTGAGCTAAAGGCAGATGCTATAAATGGATCACTCCTCCACTAAAGGCCATGATGATCAGTCAATCAGGAGGACCTGACAATATCTGCCCCAGGTTGCTGAAGGATGGTGCCCCAGCCCTCTCAAGACCTGTGACCTGGCTCATAAACCACCCTTTCTGGTGGGTACCATCCCAGGCCAGTGAAACAGGCCCATGTGGTTCCTATCCCATAAGGGCAGACATTGGGAACCCATTGGTAGCTACAGACCTATTTCCCTGCTCTGTATCCTGGCAAAAATCCAGAAAAAGCTGGTCTATGGGCAACTCCATGACTAGTTAGAGGCTCACCGGCTTATTGCCCCAACCCAGCATGACTTCAGAGCCAAACATGGAACTGACACTGCCCTAACGAAGTTCTCGGCGGACGTGCTCAGACAACTTGACAAAGGGACCCATACTGGAGTGGTCTTCATTGATTTCTCCAAGGCTTTCGACCTGGTCAACCATAAACTACTGCTACACAAGCTGTGTAACATAGGCCCTGACCCCCATGCTCTCAGGTGGTTTGAAAGCCATCTAACTGGTCATACTCAGAAGGTTAAGTGGAAGGATGAGATATCGGACCCACTTCCCTAAAAGAGAGGGTACTGCAAGGGTCCATTCTTGGTCCCTCTTCTCCCTTTACAAATTACCTGAACAGCCATTGTGGGGACAGTGCTGTTGTTCAGTACACTGATGATGCCGTCATCTACCAATCCTCTAACAACCTGGCAGGCCTTTGCCCACTCCTCCAAGAAGACCTGCTGTCAATGGAGAACTGTGTAATAGAGAACAGAATGGTTCTAAATACCACCAAACCTAAGGTCATGCTGTTTGAACCAAGATCCCTTGGCCAAGACAGAACACAACACATAAAACTTACCTCTAGATCTGGGAACCAGTATGGAAGTGGTGGCCTCCTAAAATACTTAGGCCTCACTGTGGACCAAGGGTTCACACTAAAGAACCATGTTGACCAAGTTACCAAAATCATACATGGGAAACTTGGAGCCCTCTACAGCCTCAAGGACCAGTTGATCCCCAAAGCTAGGATTGCTATTGCCTCTAGTGTCTTCCTACCGACACTGACCTATGCTGCCCCTGTCATTCAGGGTATGGCAAAGCTTGAGAGCAATAGACTACAGGTCTTGTATAACAAGGTGGTTCACTTAGCCACTCATTGCCACTCCAGGAGCCACCATTCTGACTCCCTAGCACTAATCAGTTGGCCTTCACTTGAAGCTCACCTCCAGTATCCACTGCTTTGCCTAGCATACAAGCTAATTAGCTCAACCCCTCCACCTAGTCTTTCTGGACTCATTGCCACCAAGCTAAACCCTCGCAACCTTCGGACCTCAGGCCAAATTCTTCTAGAGGTTCCAAGAGTGAAGACCAAGGTAGGGGGCAAGTCATTTTCTTACACTGCCCCTTCCCTGTGGAACAAACTTCCACCTGTATTGCAGGAAGTTCTCTCAATCAAGACTTTCCACACAAGGCTGAAGGCCCACATGCACACTGCTAGCCCATGTCAATGCCATGGTACTGGATACCTCCCCTTCTCACCCATCCAAGTACATGCCTCGACCTACCAAAATCTAGGCACTCCAAATTTAATGCACCTTTTTCCTGACCTGGGCTCTCTATTTGACAAATGCTCAATGTTGTTAACTTTACTTAACTTCTGTGCGTTGTTTGTGTTCTCTGACTTGTTTTTTTCACTGATAGAAATGTTGTTTAATCTGAAACCTGTTACATAATATGTTATTACTACAAGGTGTATCAACTGCTATGACTTATTTATTGTACTCTCACTGTATATTCTATTATACTATGTAATCCCAGGTCGCCCCTGAAAAAGGGACCTCCGGGGCTCAATGGGCCTACCCAGTCACCAAAACTTAATAAATAAATAAACAAATAAGATGAGGAAGGCCAATTCCCCATCTAGCACCAGGCACAGACTCCAAAGGTGCTATGCTGCAAACTGACAGTACCATTCAAGTCCTCAGTGATGACCAAATCATGGGCCAGTACAGGCTAAACAGGCCCATGATCATATAGCCATGTGAGCTGCTGCATGACCAGCTCCAAACAGATGACCAGCTCAAGTTGACAGCAGTGCTATGCTTTCTGCCACCAGAACCTTCAGACACCAGTGGGGAACACCACCGGTACTGCACAGTCTGCCACCTCATGTCTGTTGGGTCAGTTCCTAGATACACTCCCAGCATGAGCCAGCAGGGTATCATATTCCTCACCATGCTATCAGAGTGAACCACAATCATGCAGTAGTTCTATCAAGTTGTGCACCTACCATCTGTACTTGGTGCCACTGGACTGCACCTATGTTGCCATCGGGTGTTTCACCAGTGATGGAGTGGACGCCTATGGAATAGAAAGGGTACCACTCCATCAGCTGTTAGGTGGTGAGTGATGCAGCAGGGTGCATTATCAATTCTGATGGTTCTCCAACAGTGCCCAAGATGCCTTCATCTGGCACAACACCATCCTGTGCCAGAGGTTCAAATGTAAGGACATCCTCAATGGGCACTTTTGTTGGTGAGTATACCACAAAGACCTCTCTCTCCACCCATTCTGTGGATGAAGACACTAACCCATGCCGTTTACCTACAAAGTGAAGAGTACATAACCCCTGAGACCCTGGCTCCTCACAACTGTCCTGTGACCCACATCCACTGCAGAGGACCAGCACAATGCAGCACACATTGCTACACGCAACATCATCGAGTGTGTATTTAGTATGCTGAAGATGCAGATCAGGTACCTTGATCATTCTGGTGGTGTCCTACAACACACTCCTCATAAGGCCTGTGCCATATTTTTTGCCTGCTGCATACTACACAATATGGCACTCAACTGTGGGATATGCATGGCAGCTCAAGAGAAACACCATGCAGCAGATGCCAAGCCAGAGAACCAGGGGATACAGAAGCAGCCTGACAGGCATGACAACTGGATGGCCCCAATGTGACAGAAGTACAAAGCCCACCTCTCCACAAATCTCTTCGAACCCAGAAAATGAGTACAAACCACACAGAAGATGCAATGCATTTTGTAAATGTATTCCCTAAATAATAATAGTTATCAAGAAAATATAAATATAAGGTCATACAGGTGGGTGGTAAAAGTGGGCTGAAAATAAATAAAATGCCATCATGGCAAGGGGGTGCCAAAGGGGTCTGAACACAAATAAGATGCCATCTTGGTAAGGGGGACTGTAAAGGGGGATGAAAATAAAGAAGGTGCCAAACCAAAAAGGGGTGTGTGTATCAAAGGGGGCTGAATACAAATAAGATGCAATCCCGCAATGGGGAGGCAAGACATTGTAAAGAAGGCTGAACAAAATAAGATGCCATACCAGCAAGTGAGGCTTGGTTGTAAGGGGCTGAAATAAATAAGATGGCATACTGGCAAGGGAGGGGTTGTAAAGGGAGATGGAAATAAAATAAGTTGCCATCCACCAAGCTGGGTACAAAGGGTACTGAACAAAATAAGATGCCATCCCAGCAAATGGGGCTTGTAAAGGGATGTCATATCACAAAGTGGGAAGGGTTGTAAAGGGTCTGAAAATGAATAAGGTACAATCCAGCAAGGGGTACAAAGGGACTGAACAATAGATGCCATTCCGGCCAATGGGAACAAGAAACATTAAGCCAGTTGGGCATAGGGTGGTAAACATTGGTAATATGGTGGGAATGATGTGCCACATGTGAGATAGGGTGAGAGAGGTAATATGTACCCTAAGTGCATCCTTACCACCTCCCAGACATGGATGGTGTGGGTGAGTTGCAACCAGGAGGGTAGGGGGTCCTCATCCACACAATGTGGGATAAGTGTGGGGACAGTATTAACCACCCATTGCCATAGTCTTGTGGGCTACAGACCTGCCAATGACCAAGCCATGGCCAGGTGTATGGCGTCATAGGTGTCCAGTTGCAAGCACTGCATGGTGTTTTGCTACTCTGAGGTGTTTGATGTGGGGTGACAGTCCCACTGGAATGGCCTGGGGTCTATGTAGCCATCACCACGGGTGCTTGTCACAATGGCCACAGCCTCTAGCACAGTGGCACACAGTTGATCCATGCTGGAAGACATGTCCTGCATAATTAATGAATGGCTGCCATGTGCTCCACATGGCATGTCTCTGCATGCTGCTTGGCATGCTGCATGTTGTCATATGGGCATATGCATGCCAGTTCCTCCTTGTGCTCACCAGTGCCCCACAGCTGACTGCAGCAGCTGCCAGTTGGTGGCTGCTTCCTGCCATCACTGTGGACTGTCCACTGGGGTGGGTCAGGCTACACCCTTGGCTGTCAAGTGGCTTGGGTTTGCACCATGGTTGGTGCTGTGGGCATTGTTGGGCCAGAGTAGAAAGGTAGTGGCTGGGCCAGTGGGACTGGCCGGGGGGCAGGGCAGTGGTCATGCGAGTGGTGGGGTCCTGGGCTTGCACAGTGGTGGCTGACCCTGTCTGATTGGCCTGGGGTGGGAGGGAAGTGGCTGTGCCAGTGGTGAGGTCATGGGGTGGCGCTGCAGTGGCTGTACCAAAGAACAGTGGGTGGGTGCACCACTGCAATAGCAGTGCCAGAAAGGGGTGGTGACTGGGCCCCATTGGTAGGGGAGCCAGCAGGGGCAGGAGACTCATCCTGGTCCAGAGTGGACCCTTCTGTTCCCCACTCCTCCACATGTCTCCTCTACATCATTCTTCATACCCTCCTCCTCCTCACTTGAGTCACTGTCCTCTGCTGCAGGGCAGACAGCAGTAGCAGTCACTGCCTTGATGGACCTAGAACATCTTGGACAGTGTCCACTATGATGGATTGAGCTGTCAAGAGAGAGAGAAGAGATATATAGCAGCGTTATGTACATACCTGCGTGCTGACCATGGCAGTATGCATGCCCAGTGTAGTGTGTCTCGACACCCATGCCACTTTTGCAGAGCAGTGTCCATACACCCCGAGGTCGCACACACCCCACACCCACACCCCATTGTCATTGAGACATAGGTCAGAAGCATAGAAAACCAGGAGCAGTTATAAAATTCACAAGTAGCATTTTATTATTATCAATTACAGTAAAATAAAAATAAAATTGTTCAGTACAACTATTTACAAAGGCAGTACAAACAGAAAACAAACTCCTTCATGTGAGGGCATCTCTAATCCCAGGTTTCAGTCCCATCCCCAGCAAAAGATTGCTGCTCTTTTAATAAGTCTTTGCCTGATAATTAACTTCTGCAACCTTCGCTCATTAACAGACATTCTGTTTCTCATAATATGTATTAGAACTTTGTCCACTGGTGTCCGGGTTCGTGCCTCGAGTCCAGATGTCAGGAGTGTAGTCCGGCAGGGAGGGAGGAGTTTACAGCATGCATTGAATGCTTCCCTCCTTGGGGGCAAGTTTTGGACTGCTGTTTGATGGCTCCTGGTGATGGCTAATGGCTGCCATTCTTGGTGGCGTGTGGTCTTGACATGCTGCTGAACATCCCTGCCCAGGACGCTGTCTCACCGAGACAAATCATGGGAGGTGGGGCTGGGGAAGAGTATGGGAAAATCAGCTGCTCAGCCAACCAGATGATAGTGGCCAGTCCCCACTTGCCACGAAGCCTGTAAGTGTCTGTGTGGACCCCTGCCGCACTGGGATATGGTTATAATGTCCTTGGGTGACTCTCCTTTCCAGATCCCCCACAGGAGGAGCCTCCGACGAAGGGATACATTGTTACCCATGTTGCGGCAACAACGGGCAGTGGATTACAGTTAAGATTCACATATGTTTTATAACTGCAAATATGCAAGGGAAGAAAAGTCAGAAACAGCAAGTGAAGGTAGAAAGAGAGCAGAGGTAGAAAATCATGAGACCATCAGGGTGATTGGTTCCTGGGTCTCACAAGAACATTTGGTTGTGCAACCACACAAACAAGAGACAGAAAAGGAGAGGAGAAAACAGAACCTTGAGTTTAACTCATTCTATGTAACAATTGGGACGGGGCCTTATTCAACCCTGTCACATAGCCCCCCTTCCCCATAGGAGGGAACCTGTTTTTAGAAAACAAAAAAGTTTCCCAAAACTTTCTTTTCATCCTCTTTTACTATTACCTTATAACCTTCACAGTTCAGTGCATATGCAGTATAGCAAACAGAGAAGTTTAAACTCACACATATTGTTTTTTCAGCCTTCGGAATTCTCAATTCCTGATCCATATTTTGACATTCTCTTTCCCAGATTTGTGCATCACTTTAAATTTAAAATGGTTGTAATGCCATGTACCACCCTGTGATTCTGGAATTGTTATCCTTCATGTGGTTAAGCCAACAGAGAGGATTATGATTGGTTATAAGCACAACGTCAGCTCCTAGCAAATAGAACTTAGGGGACTCCATGTCACTTTGCCCTGAGCATTCCTTTTAGATGATGGAGCATATTTTCACTCTGTCATGCAATTACCTAGTAATATATAGAATGGTACATTCTTTCCCATCTATATTTTGACTCAGTACTGCACCTAGGCCTACCTCTGATGCATCTGTTTGTAGCAAAGATTGTTTATCAAAGTCTGGGCTTTTTAAAACAGGGGCTGAAATATAGTGCAGCCTTATTGGCTTGAAAAGCTTCATCACACTCTGGGAACCATTTCACATTATTTGGGTACCATTTTTTCGTGAGTTCAGTAAGGGAGTAACTAGCTGGGCAAAGTTGTGAACAAATCTCTGCCAATAACCAGCCAGCCCTAAAATGACCTGACATGTTTCTTTGTTTTAAGGATAGGGTTGTTAGCTAGAGCTTTAATCTTAGAAATCTCTGGTTTTACTTCTCCATTTACCAAAACATATACTGAACATCTGGTTTCCTGCATGTCCAGTGCACATTTGGTAGGATTAATTGTCAGACCTGCCTTTTTGATAGACTGGATAACTGCTCATAGTTGTTCCAGGTGACTTTTCCAGTTTGGACCATACACCACAACATCATCCAGGTAAGCAGCACAATAACCACTGTGAGGGGCTAGAATTACATCCATGCACCACTGGAATGTAGCAGGTGCACCATGTAAACCAAATGGCATGGTGGTAAACTGTTAGAATCCAATAGGAGTGGCAAATGCAGTTTTGTCTCTCGATTCTTTAGCTAGGGAAATTTGGCAGTAACCCTTGGTGAGACTGAGGGTACTGATGTACTTGGTATTTCCCAATCTGTCCACCAAATAATCTATCCTGGGCATAGGATAACTGTTTAATTCGACACTTGATTATGTAACCCCTTGTTCCCAGGGGTTACTAGAATCCCAGTTAGAATCAGTGGCAGGCAGGAAAGCAGCTAGTGAAATGCCAGTTAAATGGGGTTCACTCTGTCTCACTCTGTTCTCAGCCTCTGCTGAGCTCTGGAGGGATGATGTCATTTAGAACTGTTGCAGCTGCATAAGCCACTCTAGCTAGCAGCTTCTAAGGCTAGCTTTAGAATGTTGAGAGAGTCTGTAGTTGGAGTTCAGGAGGAGGCTGCAGTTAGGCAGCTCTCCTCAGCTCTGACAGAGAGCTACCATTTTTTTGTGTGTGTTCTCACCCTAGTGGTCGACAACAGTTCCTGTGTAGGAGTGGTGGAGACCTTGTTAAATGGTTTCCTCTGTGCCCCATCCCAGGAGGGATGGGGTGAACTCTAGGATTCAGGGACAATCTCCTGGTCCAATCTGGACTTTTGGAAAGCTGCCTTGTACAATTGCTCTGTGAGTACTTGTGTGATTTTTCTGTGTAGACCTAGGAGCACCTGCATTTCCTTCAGGGTGAATTTTCTCTGAAAGAGGGACCCTGTCCACCCAGTCTGTCTTTTGAAAAGTGTCTGCCTATGTCCTGTATGTAACTGTCCAAGTACAGAACTTTTTAATTCTGGCACCCCTAAGGTATTTAACGGTAGTATGTAAAGTGTAGTAAACATTTAAGACAACATCTACAAAGTTTTACAGTGTGTGGTGTTATTAACCAGATGAATGGCAGAGTATAAGTTGGAAACAAAAGGTGGGAGACCCCCCCCCCAATCTGGAGTAACCAGTTTACCTCTACAGGTTCTGAAGGGCACCTACTACTTTTTCTCCAGTGCATTTGGCCAATGACTGAGAAGAGTGTTTACCCCTGGATGTGGGTTGTTTTTGTTCAGTTTACCCCAGTATAGTGAGTTCTGAAAGTTCTGAGCCTGTATGTGCTCCTTTGTGGTCATGTGTACCACCTTCATTTCTCATGAAATATGGGAAAGTGTCCTAGTACTGGCTGTGAGTGCCTAGTCGATGGGAAATGTATCAGTACCTGGCCGGATGTGTCAATTTCCTGTAGGAACCAGTGTGTTCACTAGTGTATGTGTCTTCATCCTATGCTAAATGGGAATTCAGGAATGTCTGTACCTCAGTAATCTGCATTATAAGTGTGTGTAGCCCCATGGGGGTCTATCTTCGCTTTGTGATTATTCCTACTTTGTTATGTGAATAAAAGCTGCACTCTAGAATCCCAACTTGGTTTGGACAGTGCTGTTATTGTTTCCTTGTGTCTGGAGTTACATGGGTGCCCCTGTCCAGAAGTGCAAACCTGGCACAGTCCTGAGCAATTGTTTTCTCCCAGGGACCCGGGTTGTTGGACATGGCAAGTGGTCCCTACCAGGTGTGTATGCCAGGCAGTTGCCACACCTGGTTGTCTGTTTTGTATAGTAGGCTACATTCACCTTGTCTATGGTGGCAAAACAATGTACCCCATCCCTCTCTTTTCCACTTGACTTGGGAGGTGTGTCTTCTAGTTAAACAAGGGGCCAGTTGGGGGGGGGGGTTACAATTAAGTTTCCTAAAATGTTTTTTGATCTGTATTTTAAATGATAGATAGAATTTTAATCTGGATCTCTGCATTATGTGTTGGAAATTGTTATAACCCATGTATGGAATATTTTTAAACATTGCTAAGTGCCCCGGGTCTCAGGGAAGGGGCGCTATATAAATAACATTTCTAAAACCAAGGCAGGTATGCCCCCTGAACAGTGACATTTCTACAGCGATATGCATCAATATCGACAACAGCGCCATGTTGTCGTAGACGTGCCACTGGGACTGGCCAACCCCTTCCCCCAACCTGCACCCCTCCCTAAACTAACTCCAACCTGGAGTTAGAATCTTAAAGTACGGGGGGTGCGGGGCATTCGGGGGGGCAAGAAGAAAAAATACAAGTCGCTGTCAACATGGAGCCTGGCACTGTGAATGCTGGTTGATGTTTTTCTTGTTGAACCGGCATCGTAGAGCCATCAAGGCAGATTCTTACACCCCCGGCTTTTTTATTTACAATCACCACTGGTGATGACCAAGCACTTCTTGACTTTTCTATGATACCCAACTGTTTCATGTTTTGTATTTCCTTAACCACATCTGCCCTTAACCACTGTGGTAATTGGTATGTCTTTTGTCTAATAGGGTGAGCATTCCCTGTTACTATTACATGTTCAACCCCTTTTGCTCGGCCTGGCACTGTGGTAAAAGTACTGTTAAATGTCTTCAGTAAGTCACAAATGTCTACGGCTTGTTCAGAGGTTAAGGAAACCTTCACCTTTAAAGCAGCAGCAGCAGTTACAGTTTGTTCCAGTCCGTCATAAGCTATATCAATATCTTCTCTAGAAGTTTCTGATAAAACTAACAACATCCTTTAGTGTTTTTTCAACCCATTTCTTCAGGAGGTTAGTATGGTAAATCTCAGTAAGATTTTTCCTATCAGGGGTCTCAGTCTCATAGTTAACTGTGCCAGTATGTCTAAGCACCTTATAATGCCCTTGCCACTTCATTAACAGTTTATTTTCTGCAGTGGGTAACAGTAGCAAGACCCTTTCACCTGGCTCCAAAATGTTTTTTTTTACCCCATGGTCATAATACGCTCTCTGCTAGTTCTGGGCTTCTTCCTGATTACTATGGGCGATTTCAACATATTTTGCCAGCTTCTTTCTCAGGGCACACATACAAAACATAATGGATTTTTTTCTGAGTGGTGTTATCTTCCCATGTTTCTTTTATTACATCTAGTGGCCCTCTATGTTGTCTACCATACAGCATTTTAAACAGTGAAAAACCTGCTGAAGCTTGTGGCACGTCTCTGTAAGCAAAAACTGGGTAAGATAAGTATTGATCCTATCTTTCCTTCCCTTTACAAACCTTTTAACATGCATTTAAAAGTTTGGTTAAAACGCTCAACAAGACCATCTGTCTGAGGGTGATAAGGAGGTTCTTATGGCAGTGATACATAGTAGTTGGTACAGCACTTTCAGTAATGCAGCACCAAAATTACTACCTTGATCAGTAATGATCTCTTTAGGTATGCCCACTCTGCTGAAAATTTTGGCATGCTCTGCTGCCACTTTTTATTTATTTATTTAGTTTTTGTGTAACCCCTAGGTGGCGCAACCCCAAGGGCTACTGCCCCCGCCTGCTTGGCTAGCAGGAAGTTAAGGGGGCCTAGATTCTGTAATGGGTGCCTCCACCCAGAGGTCAGGGCTGGTAGTGGTCAAGCTAACCAGGGCACAGCCCTCCAAGACACTGTAACCCCCCTATTTCCCTGCTAGTGGCAGGAACAACACCCAATAGTCACTTTCACAATACCTCTGATACACTTCACAAGTACCCCCACAGTTTACACTTACCACCAGGGTTAGCTTCTCTGGCTTGACCCTGTGGACCCCCTGTAAAACAAGGTTAGACACAGCAAATAGCCACAGCACGGTACTCTTGGTACAAACTGGAACCACAGTCAGGTTAAATGCAGAAAAAATTAGATCTGATTTATTTTTGAACAAGGAAGGGGGCATATTCAGGTTGATTTGCTTAAATGCTCTATCAAATAAGCAGTTATGCATGCACTTCAAAGTCCCTAAACAGTCACAACCTCTGGGTACCCAGGTGGAGAAGAGATGGGCTAGCCAGGACCGTTGCCTGGGGTAGGCCAGCGTTGCAGCTGGTTGGGGCCCTGGGATGGAATAAAACAACATGCACAATACACACTATTTGTAATCCAGAGCCAGAGGGCTCAGTTTGAGAAAGGGAAAAAAAGAAAAGAAAAAAAGAACAAGACAATCAGATTACATACTAGATTAAGGTGTTGTTGCATGGAGCTACCCTGGTAATTACTCATGATACCTAAGACTGGACACAGATGGGACAAAAATAGAGACAGCAGGTGGTGAATCTGGAGTGCCAGGAGAAGCAGGGCCCACACGATTCGCCGAGGCATAGTTCCTGCTTAGACGTGGAGCAGGGGGCTGACCCCCAGGAAGGTCTCTCATCGATGGATTTCTCTGTGCAGTGGGGTAGTCTGGCAAGGCCCGGTCGAATGGAGATAATCGTGGATTCAGTCCGATTGGGCTGGATACAGCTTCCAGCAAGCAGATCACAGTTCACGCAGTGGGGAAGCAAATCATGACCCACCACCATTACACAGCACATTTATATGTAAGAAATCCTACAGCAGTACCAGGCAATCCCTTTCTGATTGGGCTGGATACAGCTTCCAGCAGGCAGAACACAGTTCACACAGTGGGGAACCAAATCACGACCCACCACCAAAACACAGCACATTTATATGTAAAAAGTCCTACAGTACCAGATAATCCCTCTCTGATTGGGCTGGATACAGCTTCCAGCAAGCAGAACACAGTTCATGCAGTGGGGAACCAAATCACAACCCACCACCATTACACAGCATATTTATATGTAAGAAGTCCTACAGTACCAGGTAATTCCCTCTCCGATTGGGCTGGATACAGCTTCCAGCAGGCAGAACACAGTTCACATAGTGGGGAACCAAATCACGACCCACCACAAATACACAGCACATTTATATGTAAGAAATTCTACAGTACCGGTAATCCCCTCCAATTGGGCTGGAACTCCTGACAGGCCGATCACATTCAGTAAAATTTTTTGTCTTCCTCAGATGCTGAGCCTGGAACTAGTCAGTGGCTCACAAATTGGATTTTGTCTGAAAATACCGCTCCATTCCCTATTAGGGCAGCAGGCATACTAGCAGGCCAAACTTAGGCCTCTCCACAGTTCTCCCACGCGAACTACTCCAATGGCCACTTGACTTGCTCGAGCTGTTGCTTCTTTAGCTTCCATCTAAGATCTGCCTCCAGACAGCAGTCAGCGTGAGGATGTCCCCACGATCCAAACGGTTTGGTTCGCTGACTCAGCTGTCAGTCACAACAAGGCTCCCCCTCCAGGTGCAAAATATGCCAACAGCCCAAAACTACAATCCCCACAGTTTTTACTCCACACAGCCCCTGCAAGCAGGCTCCATTTTAGAGTCCCAAAGTACTGATTGGTCCAATTCAGCAGTTCAGGACCAATATGGTGGAGATAGGCAGAAAAGTCCTTGCTGCAAAGAAGGCAGGTTAGAACAAACTACAATATTATTATTACTCTAAAGGATGATCAGTAAGCAAGCACACCTTCTAACAGAGCTCCTTCTGCACAATTAGCAATGGCAGAAATGGAGCAATGATCCAGCAGGCTGAGTGGGACTCGAGCATGAAAACACTCAGCCCCCTTCCCAGTTTAATTATAACTGCAACCAGGCAAAAGAGACAGTAACCAAAGGCTTTACAGTCATTCTCCAACATTTAACCATTGTACAGCTAGAACGCCAGACACCAGCCTGGCAGTGAGCATTTAGGCAAGCTCTCGGAAGACTTTTTGAGAACCCCCATTTGTAGGGGGGGTTACACTCTTCTCTGCATGGAGGAAACTTGGCGTCCGCGTCAAGTCAATACCATCACAATATTTGCAAATGCAAATTACACTATACATTTATACCATTAGCATGTTATGCAAGTAACATTTGATGCATTAGTCAGCATAAACTTATACTTTTACTATATATATTCTCTACACTTCACAATACTATATCCATTCTGACAACACATCATGCATATTTCAGAGAGGTAATTTACACATTACTATACAGAATCATGTAATAACTTCTTGTACATTAAACAATGTCAGAGGGGGCCCCTTCTCTATCAGCTATCTTGGGGCTAGAGGGGTAGGGGCACCAGACCTAGAAGGCAGAACAACCAACCTGGAATTGGTACTTAGGCTCAGTTTGGACAGTGAGCTCTGGGAAACATAAACCCCTTTGTGGATCACATTGAGAGGCAAATCCACTGGCCTCCCGGGAGAATCATAACTGAAGAGTACCACAGGCTTGACAGCTCGGCCAGTCCTTCTTGGGGGAACAACCACAGTCTCTCTACTCTCAACACTGGTCCTGGAACTTTCATCACTTGTGAGGGGTAAGCATGTCCAAACTTGGAGCACTGTCAGCTCCTTGCTCTGTAGGCTCTGTTTCTACAACACTTTGCTCATTTTGAATAGGCTCAGGCACTGAAAGGGGTTTGTCAACACTCTCATAGGGTTCTTCAAGTTCTGGCATATCACCAGAAAGACTCATACCATCAACCCTTTCTTCAAGCAAGTCATACAGTTCCACAAAACACAGAGACTCACCATCTTCAGACGTGATACTTGGCACTTCACTTTCAGGGAGCAACTGGCTCCAAGGACAAAGCTGGGGGGTTAGGCAGTCCAGAAGGCCCAGCTTCATCCCCACAATTAATCATGGGGTTACCTCAAAACAGCTGACTCAGTTCATAAGAGGGGTAATAGGTATGGTCGCACTCATTTTCATCAAAGGTGGACTGACAGTCACTATCATTCTGGGCCAGCTTCGGAGGAAACCCTAAATCTGTGACCACTGGGGTAGGTTGACTCTGTTTCTCTTGCAGCAGCATAAGTCAGCAGCCCAGGGGGCTCAATTTCTGGGGGCTCAGCTTCAATCATGACTTGCCCGACAGGTAGCAAGTGGTTACGGTACATGGTCTTGATGGCTTTGGAGTTGTTCTCGGGGCACACTTTGTACACTGGTAAATCATCCAACTGTCCAACTACTATATGGGGAAGATGGTGCCATCAATCAGCAATTTTATGTTTATCATACAGTCCTAAATTTCACAACAACACACGGTCTCCAGCCCGAAGCTCTTGAGCCTTTACTTTTCTATCATGTCTCTCTTTGTTGACTAGATTTCTTTTGGCAGCCATCGTCTGGGCCAGTTGATAGGCATGGTTCGATTGGGCTTTCAGTTTTTGTACATATTGCAGGTAATTTTCAGCTTGGACCCCATCTGGAGAGACCCCAAAACAGACATCAATAGGCAGCCCGGCCTCTCTCCCGAACATGAGGTGGTAGGGAGAGAACCCAGTAGCATGATTTTTCATACAACTGTATGCATGTACCAAGGTGCTAATCTGCTGGCTCCATTTATACTTGTCTTTTGGGTGAAGTGTGCCTAGCATGTCTAGCAGGGTGCGGTTAAAGTGTTCTAGTTGAGGGTTCCTCTGCGGGTGATAGGGAGTGGTTCTTGACTTCCGCATCCACCATAGAGAGAGCATTTCTTTGATTAGCCGACTCTCAAAGTTTCTGCCTTTTTCAGAATGAATCCACTGGGGGGGCACCATAGTGGCCGAAGAAATTTTCCACCAGTACCATGGCCACGGTAGATGCCTTTTGATCTTTGGTGGGGAAGCTTGTGAATACCATGTCAAATGATCCATAACCACTAACACATTGCCAATGTTTCACTGATCAGGTTCTAAACACAGGAAGTCTATGCAGACTAGTTCCATGGTGAACTGGTAATAATGTTGACCAGGGAAGCAACCCTCTGAGGCAGGGCTTTTCTCTGCAGGCAGTAAATACAAGTCCTTACATGGTGCTCAATATCAGCCCCCATCTTGGGCCAGTAGAATCGAGATCGTACTAGGTCAAGGGTCCTATCAGTACCGAGGTGGTCCATATGATTGTGGTGGGACTTCAGTACCAAATTTTTAAAGGCTATGGGCAGTACCAATTGTTGCTTTTCTACTTTGCCACTATGATCTACTGTCTCTTTATACAATAACTGATTGAGCAGCTTCAACTTGGGGCCTTCTTTAAATGATAAAGCAATTTGCAGATCAGAGGAACACAACCTGGACACATCTTTTCCTTTGTGCAGGCATCAAGTGCTGACTGAATCATAGGATCTTGGGATTCAGCCCACTGAATGCTGTCATTGTCAAATTGGGGTAGTGCACTAATATCTAAAGCAAATAAATGGCAATAGGCAGCCAGTATGCAGGTATCAGAAGATCCCAAGCAACCTACTAAGCAGTCCACTGTGTCCGCAGACATCTGTTCATCTCTATCAAACTTTTGTCAAAATGCTCAGATGTCCGGTTCAGACAGCCTGACCCAATCACTCTTAGAAGTGGGCCCCTCATGATAGGGTGTCAGCATCAATATGGTTCAGGCCTGGTCTGTATTCGACAGCATATTCATAGGTTGATAATGCAGAAAACCACCGGTGCCCAGTGGCATCTAACTTAGCTGAAGTCTACACATAGGTCAATGGGATATTGTCAGTCCTCACCAATATCTTTGCCCCATAAAGGTATTCATGAAACTGGCTAACAATGGCCCATTTTAATGCATGGAACTCCAACTTATGCACAGGGTAATTCTGTTCTGACAGGGTGAAGATCCGACTAGCGAAAGCCACTGGTCTCAAACCATCCTCATGGTCTTGATATAGCACAGCTCCTATACCCTGTAGACTAGCATCGGTATGCAGCACATAGGGTTTGGTGGGATCAGCATAGGCGAGGATGGGTGTGTGGGTGAGCTGGTATATGATTTCATTGAAGGCTGCTTCACAGTCGGGCATCCAGCGGTGCCTGTAGAGTTCACGTGGGTGAAAGTATACTTTGGTTCTCTGACAGACACTTTTTTGTATTTCCGGTTGGTAGGAGGGTAACCCTGGGTAAAATTCAAGAGGGGGTGAATCATCTTTGAATAGTATTTTATGAACCTGCGATAGTAACCACAGAGCCCCAAGAAACATTGTAGTTCTTTAAAATTGTGGGGCTGGGGCCAGGTGGTCAGGGCTTCAACTTTACTGGGATCAGTCTCTATTCCCTCTGTAGACACTATGTGTCCCACATACTTCACAGAGGTTTGGAAAAACTGGCACTTGTTGATGGACAGCTTGAGGCCAGATTCTTCCAGTCAGGCTAGTACTTTAAACAGTCAGTTCTCATGTTCCTCTAAGGAGCTCCCAAACACAATGACATTGTCCAAGTACACCAGGCATTCCAGCAAATTCATATCTCCCACCACATGTTCCATCAGTCATTGAAAGGTGGCCAGGGCACCTGAAATCCCCTGAGGCATTCTCAGAAATTCGTAGAACCCCAAAGGACAGATGAAGGCTGTCTTCTCACTGTCCTCTGGGGCCATCGGAATCTGGTAGTATTCACTGCGAAGATCCAACACTGAGAACCATTTGCTCCTATTCAAACAATCCAGAGCATCTTGTATATGAGGCTTGGTGTATTGATCGGGGATGGTCCGCCGGTTCAGGGTTCAATAATCAACACACATTCTCCCAGACCCATTCTTCTTATGCACAACCACAATGGGAAAAGCATATGGGCTCTTAGATTCTTGTATTACACCAGCCAGAAGCATTTCCTGCTGGTGACTTCTCACATCATCTATGTCTGCTGGGGCTAGGCATCGAGACCTCTCTTGAAATGTCCATTCATCGTGCAGGCGTATGTGATGCTCTGCACCCAGGACACATCCCATGTCCCATTCCTTAAATGAAAACACTTGGTCTCTCTGAGCAAGTTTCTTGCTAATTTCAGTCTTCCATTCAGCTGGCAACAGAGTCACCAAAGTCAAACAAGTCTGGAGTCACTCTCTCTGTCTTGCCAGGGTGCTTGTTGCTGGGCAACACTGCAGTGTCTGCACAGTGTACAGTAGCTAGGGTGCACCCTCTGTTCACCCGCATCTCCTGATCTGACACATTGTGAATCTGGACCATCACTCATCGTGTGTAGGCATGGGCATGAGCAGGCAAGATGCTAGGCTTGACCAATAATCCTAATAGCAATTTTCCCCCACCTGGCACATCCAATATCAGTATTTTATTCTTGACCTTTTTCTGGAGGCGGACCTCCCCTTGAATGATACACTGGGCGTTAGGGGCCATTATCAATGAGTCGGGATCCTTCTTCTACACGATCCCCACCAGTTCATCCTGGTCTACTTCCTCGGGTTTCTGTTGTAAATCATAGGCCCTCTTGATCAGAGCTGGAATTCTTAGGGCTCTTCCAGTTCGTCACCATTGTTTCTCATGACAGAGTTGTGCTAGCCTCCCAAACATGTGTGCGTTTGTTCCAGTTAACAGGGTAACCCCATCATAAGTCCAGTGGGGGGAACACAATAGGGTCAATGTCTCTACTTGCTCCTCCACACCAGTTACAGTTGCAGGAAAAGACAACCAAAGGTGGACATATCCTTAGTAGGGATAAGACTTGTCGCTCAGCCCCCACAAGTAGGCCTTCCAGGGATTGCACTGGCATATCAGATAAGTATTTGTCATACCAGTCCTGAAATACAATGGTCACTTGTGACCCACTGTCAAGCACAGCCCGAGTAGGAATATCATTCACAGCCACAGTAGTCTCCATTGAAGGGCCCACTATTTCGGACCAGTCAGGAGAGACAGCAGCAGAGGCCTAGACAGATGATTTAGCCACAAAGAGGTTTGAGTTAGGATGTCAGAAACGTTCACCGTGATCATTTCATGCACCCCTTGACCACTGATTCGGTTTCCAAAGCACCCCTTGAAGCCGGTTCACCAGTCTCTCTAAGTCCTTCGGAGAACAGGATTCCTTCCTCATGTGACCTTCCTTGACACAATTGTGACAAATGACAGGCTCTTGGGGCATACTTGGAGAGAACATTGCAGGGGATGCTGGAGCACTGACAGGAGATTGTGGTCTGGCTCCTGCTGGTAGTGTGCCATGTCTCAAAAGTTCCTTTAGGGTAGCAGTCAATTCCTTGAGCTCAGCCAAAAAACTACCCTCAGTAGCGGATGCCTGAGGATGCACCCCCACCCCCATGGCAGTCAAGTCCTGACAGGGGCTAGGGTCTTTGTCAACAGGGGTTACCCTCAGTGAGAGCATCCAGTTGTACCTTTCTGACTTCCTTCAGCAACTCCTCTCCCCATCGTTTAGCCCGAGGCAGGACACCCTTAATGATCTCCATTTCGGAAGGGCCTTTCAGTGCCATGATCACTTGGGCTGCACTCACCCCATAATTACAATCTCCTTCTTCACCTTCAACCTCCCAGAGTTCTTTTGTCAAGTCACAGTAGTCAGGTGGGTTACCTCTCCTATTCTGGAGCCTTAACTGGAGGATCTGCAATTTAGAATGCTTTGCATGTTGCAGTATGTGCCCCAATCTCACATGGTTCAAGTCACTGGCTGCTACCCCACCTTTCTGGTAAGCTTTCTGCAAAGCGCTTTCTATACGAGTAACACACGTAGACAAACTTTCCCCTTTCCATTGTTTGGTACCTTGGAATTGCCACAAAAAATTCTCTCCTGACTCAATGCTCCCAAAATTGCCTTAGAGTGCAGATAGATAATTCTGAGCAGATGCATCAGGGTTTGTGGACCTCAAAAATATAATGGATTTGAGGGCCGGACCCCTCAAACTTTCTATGATTCTTTTCCACTTCTCAGCCTCTGCACACTGCCACTCGGGTACCAAGGGGGCAACATAGTCGATCCAGGTCTCCCAGTCGTCCTCCTCCGGGGAATGGGTAATATACCCAAGAAGATTCTCAGCCTCTGGTAGGAGTCGTGACTAATGATGAGTATAGATATAGGGGCCAGCATTGGCATGGGCACAGAAGGCAGGGCAATAACAGGTGCTGGAAGAAGAGGGAGTGTTGGGGAAGGAACACCCCCAGGTGGCAGGAACAGTTTCTTAAAGTCCTCTACAGTTTTCCCTTCCTCCAGCAACAACTTAGCAAATTTCTCCTCAAAAGTCTCAGATAATGGTGGAAGTTCATCCTCCCCTGGGTCTTTACTGTCTTTTGTTATCACTCTTCAGATGGCTGGGGCCCCTTCTGAGGCAATAATTCATGGCAATTTGGAACTGTCCACTGGATCACTGAACTCTACTAAGGCTATGAAACTTTGGGCTGTCAAGTCAACCTGTCGCCCACCACCACAGCATTTGTTAAACATTCAACTTTGGAAAATACTCCTTTTACAGTGTCTTTACCAATGCTCAGGGGAATACCCAATATAAGCAGGGCATTGTGGGGGTCAGTCTCCTGTCCTATTCACCACCCCACCAACTGGTGTACAGCCACTTCTGTTGGGGTAGCCATTTAGGTTTGACAATAATTCATAATTCTGGCCACTAGGGGGTGCTAATCCCAGTGGTGCTCTCAAGATGTAACCCCTAGATGGTGCTATCCCAAGGGCTACTACCCCTGCCTGCTTGGCTAGCAGCAGGTTAAGGGGCCTAGGTTCTGTAATGGGTGCCTCCACCCAGAGGTCAGGGTTGGCAGTGGTCAAGCTAACCAGGGCACAGCCCTCCAGGACACTGTAACCACCCTATTTCCCTGCTAGTGGCTGGAACAACACCCAATGGTCACTTTCACAATATCAGACACACTTCACAGGTACCCCCACAGTTTACACTTTCCACAAGGGCTGATTCTCTGGCTCGGCCCTGGGGACCCCCTGTAAAACAAGGTTAGACACAGCAAATAGCCACAGCATGGTACTCTTGGTACAAACTGGAACCAGTCGGGTTAAATGCATAAAAATTCAGATCTGATTTATTCAGGGGGCTTGAATAAGGAAGAGGCGTAATCAGATTGATTTGCTTAAAGGCTCTATCAATCAAACAGTTATGCATGCACTTCAAAGTCCCTAAACAGTCACAACCTCTGGGTACCCAGGTGGAGAAGAGACAGAAACATAGAAACATAGACTTTGACGGCAGATAAGGACCACTTGACCCACCCAGTCTGCCAATTTCCCTACCTACTGGATAAGCTGCAGATTCTAGTTAACCAACAGCCTACTTCCTGCAACTCCCAACTATAAGTGCCTTGTGTCTGTCCCATGCATGTTTGAATTCCCCCACTGTTTTAGACCCAACGACCTCCTCAGGAAGGCTGTTCCATGGTCCACCACTCTCTATGAAAATAAATTTCCTCACATTACCCCTGGAGCCGTCCCCTCTATCTTTAAATTGTGCCCCTTGTTCTTACACATCTCTTTTTCTGAAAGATACTACCTCCTGGACTTTGTTGATTCCTTTGAGGTACTTGAACATTTCTACCATGTCCCCTGTCCCTCCTTTCATCAAGAGTATACATATTAAGCCTCTCAGTCTCTCTTCATATGGCTTCTGCTGCAGACCCGCACCATTTTAGTTGCCCTCCTCTGGACTGCTTCCATCCTGTCATGTCCTTGCATAGATGAGTCTCCAAAACTGCACACAGTACTCAGATGGGGTCTCACTGAACTTTTTGTACAGAGGATAACCACTTCCTTTCTACTTGTGATGCCCCTTTCTATGCATCCCAGTATCCCCTGGCTCTCCTTTTACCACTTTTCACATTGCTTACCAACCTTTAGGTCATCTGATATGACTACCCCAGGTCCCTTTCCATTTTTTGTTGTTGTAAGTACCTCCCCTGCTATTGTGTACTTTCTCCTGGTTTTTGTTTCTCAGGTGCATTACTTTTGTTCTTTGTATTGAATCTAAGTTGCCACATGTCTGACCATTCTTCCAACCTTGCCAAGTCCCTTCTCATCTTTTCTACCCCTTGTGTATCAACTCTGTTACAGATCTTTGTGTCATCTGCAAAGAGGCATACCTTTCCTCCAGACCTCTGCAATGTCACTCTATAAAGATGTTAAGAGGACTGGACCCAGTACTGAGCCCTGAGGTACTCCACTAGTAACCCCCTTCTTCGGAATGTGTTCCATTCACTGTTACCTTCTGTGTCCTGTTGTGCAGCCAGTTTGCTACCCAGGCTACTACCATGGGACCCAGCCTCACGCTGGCTAACTTAATTATTAATCTTTTGTGCGGGACTGTGTCAAATGTCTTGTTAAAGTCTCAGGGTGGGCCATATCCACAGCCCCTTCCTGGTCTATTACTTTGGTCACCCAGTCGAAGAAATCAATTAGATTCATCTGACATGACCTTCCTGCTGTAAATCCATGCTGCTTTGGGTCCTGTGCCCGCTGGACTCTAGGTACTCAACAATTCTTTCTTTCAAAGTGATTCCATCATTTTGCTTACCACTGAGGTCAAACTTACAGGTCTGTAGTTTCCCGCTTCTGCCTTGCTCCCATTTTTGTGAAGGGGAATCACATCTGCCCTCCTCCAGTCCTCAGGTACCACCCCATCCTGCCATGATCTGTTAAAAAGTGTGGTCAGTGGTGTCACTAGGTCCCCCCTTAGTTCTTTTAGGATTCTGGGGTGAATCCCATCAGGCCCCATTGCTTTGTCCACCTTGAGTTTTAGGAGTTCTCTCAGGACTCTTTCTTCTGTGAATGGACTGGTGTCAACCCCCCTACCCAGAGTGCTTCTATTGTCTGGTTTAGGTAACTCCTCCTCATCTTCTTTTGTGAATACTGAGCAAAAGTATTCATTCAGTATTTCTGCCTTTTCACTGTCTCCCTCTGCCCACCTCCCTTCTCCTTTATTAATCTTCACTATCCCTCCCTTAACCTTTCTATGCTCCCTAATGTACCTATAAAAGGTTTTATCCACCTTCTTAACTGAGTTGGCTATTTTTTCTTCAGTTTGGGCCTTTGCTAGT
This sequence comes from Neoceratodus forsteri, assembly GCA_016271365.2. NCBI lineage: Eukaryota > Metazoa > Chordata > Ceratodontiformes > Ceratodontidae > Neoceratodus > Neoceratodus forsteri. Next base: position 697,931,432 of record CM028129.1, read on the forward strand.
CTGACTGCCTTCCTCACTTCTTTCTGCTTTAATTGATACAGTTCCCTGTCATGCTGCTCCTGTGATTCCTTACACTTTTTGAATGCAGCCTTTTTCTCCTTAACCTTTCCTGCCACCTCATTTGAAAACCATAGTAGTTTTTTACTCCGCTTTGTTTTCTTTATTTGTTTCACACAAAGGCTTGTTGCCTCTATGATGGCAGTTTTGATTTTTCTCCATTGTTCTTCCACCCCTCCTTTTTGGTCATTTGCTAGTGCATTTTTCAGGTATTCGCCCATTTTGCCAAAGTCAGCTCTTCTAAAGTCCAGTATCCTTGTTTTTGTATGGCTTATCTCCATGGTTGTGCTCATTGTGAAGCACACTTGTTCCCAGATGTCTACTGACTTCTAAATTTGTGATCCTCTCTCCACTTGAGAGTACCAGGTCTAATATTGCTCCCTTCCGAGTGGGTTCCAACACTAGCTGTCTAAAGCTTGCCCCCTGCAAGGCATCGAGAATGACCCTGCTCTTGGATGTGGCTGCAGTACCTGTTATCCAGTTAACATCTGGCATATTCAGGTCCCCCATCAACAGTATCCCCCCTTTTTCAGCCATTTTGAGAATGTCCTCTATCATTTTTGTTGTCCATTTTCCCTTGAGATGGGGGTCTGTATCAACCGCTGTGCAGATTGTGATGCCATTCCCTGTCTCCAAGGTGACCCAGAGTGCCTCTTGTTCTCCCCCTTTACTTTTTATTTCTGTAGCTTTTATCCCTTCCCTTATATATGGAGCTACTCCACCTCCTCTTTTACCTTCCCTGTCCCTTCTGTAGATTGTGTACTCTGGTATGTTGACATCCCAGTCATGGTTCTCAGTGTACCATGTTTCTGTAACTGCCACAATATCCAACTGTTCATCTTCCATCAGGGCTACTAGCTCAGGAAGCTTGTTTCCCAGACTACGGGCATTGGTACTCATTGCCCTCCATTTAATGTTGGCTTTATCCTTTTTTCCCCCATCCCTGCTCTTACTGTCCTTGTTTATTTTTCCATTTACCACTGTCCTGCCCCATGTTGAGCTCTGTACTTCAGTGTTTACCTTACTACCTGCCATGTTTTGTGGGGGGAGGCTTGAAATTTCCTGCCTTTTATCAGCGCCTCCCCCCTTGGCTAGTTTAAAAGCTTGCCAAGGAAGCATTTAAACCTATCACCTAGGAGCTTGGTTCCCTTCATGGACAGATGCAGACCATCATGCCAGTATAGACCTTTATCTCTCCAGGTGGCCCCCCCAGTCCCCAATGAAGCCAAAGCCCTGTGCTCTGCACCAGTTTTACAACCATTCATTAAACTGGATGGTGTGCATTACTCTAACCTTACTCCTGCCATGGACTGGTAGCACCTCTGAGAAGGTTACGGTGCTTGCTACCCATCTGAGGCCCCTCCCCAACTCCACAAATTCATTCTGCACTGCACTGATCCCATGCCTAGCTAGGTCATTTGTCCCAAGGTGGACTATGATATCTAGCTTCCTCTCCTGTGATGCTGCTTCTGCAATCCTGAGGATTTGCTTCCTGTCCCTCCAAGCCATGGTACCAGGCAGGCACCTTACTTCCTTCTCCTCTCCCTTTCCCAGGTTTATCCCCCTAACAATAGAGTCCCCTATCAAAAGCTGTTTCCTTCCCTGTGGTGTCCCTTGCCACCCTTTTGTGGGTCTCCCTTGTGGAGGTCCTCAGTTTTCTTCTGGGTCTCAACTGAGGGTGCCATCATAGAGGAACCTTGCTCTGCCAGAATGGCATATGACTTGTGTAGAGGTACAACTAGGGGACTTCGCCTCTGGTCCACCACCCACACACTTCTAGAACCCACTGTGGTCCAACTGCTTTTCATACTTGGCAACCTCTGAGGCAGTGGTTGTGGCAGTGGTGCTCTTTGGAAGGGGGAGGCCTCCTTAGCCCTTGCTAGTTCAGCCTGAAGGTGGGCAACCTCCTCCCTCAGAGCTGACAGTTGCCTGCAAATAGGACAGCAACGCAGTTTCCAGAATGTCTCCCAGAAAACTGCTGCCCCACAGCCAGTGTATTGCACCACTCCCTACATGTCCCTCTCTTATAATATACTATATACATATTTTTTATTATTTGTGGTGTGTACTACCCTTTTGCACTGTGCTGGGTTATTAAGGATATGACAGTTCTGCCCCAAGACCTGTTGAGGAAGTGATGTCAGAACTGTGGCTATAAAGGAAATGCCACACCTGGGGGCGGTGTGGGGTAGGGTGGGTGGGTGGTCCACAAACACTGGTGACTGTTAGGAAACAAAACACAACTGCTCCACCACCCTAGTGAGTATTGCCCTTTATAGTACTTCTTCAACTAACACCACACTTTACTAGACCACGCCTCCTGCACAAATCACTTACTGAGTCCAGGGATAAATATTAACTCACCCTCAGCCAGCAGGACACTTTTAAAATGTTGCAAAATATCCTTCCAAATCCTAGGTCTCAACCCCAACAATCAAGCAAATTCAGTTGTATCTCACTCCCTCTGGTTATAAAATTACTACATTTTAATGGAATCCTGCAATTCTCTGCTTAATGCCAATAAGGAAAAAAAATGAAACTTTTTGTAGAAAGCGTAGCTCCCTTTCTTTACAAGTATTATGCCTTACCAGGTTTCCAGGTCCTAAATGGAGTAATAGTTTGTTCTTTGCAGTGTAGCAAGGTTCTCAGCTTCCACAGACAAATCAAAGTCAGACTGACTGGCTTCTAACAGTGAAGGATGCTGAATACCATTGCCTGGGGTAGGCCAGCATCGCAGCTGGTTGGGGCCCTGGGATGGAATAAAACAACATGCACAATACACACTATTTGTAATCTGGAGACGGAGGGCTCAGTTTGAGAAAGAGAAAAGAGAAAAAAGAACAAGACAATCACATGACACACTAGATTAAAATGTTGCTGCAGGGAGCTACCCTGGTAATTACTCATGATACCCAAGACGGGGACACAGGTGGGATGAAAATAGAGACAGCAGGTGGTGAATCTGGAGTGCCAAGAGAAGCAGGGCCCGCACAATTCACAGAGGCATCGTTCCTGTTCAGACGTGGAGCAGGGGGCTGATCCCCAGGCAGGTCTCTCATCGATGGCTTTCTCTGTGCAGTGGGGTAGTCTGGCAGGTCCACGTGGCAAGATCCAGCAGCATGGAGATAACCGTGGATTCAGTCCAATTGGGCTGGATACAGCTTCCAGCAGGCAGAACACAGTTCACATAGTGGGGAACCAAATCACGACCCACCACAAATACACAGCACATTTATATGTAAGAAATTCTACAGTACCAGGTAATCTCCCTCCAATTGGGCTGGAACTCCTGACAGGACGATCGCATTCATCAAAATCTTCTGTCTTCCTCAGGTGCTGAGCCTGGTACAAGTAAGTGGCTCACAAATTAGATTTTGTCTGAAAAATACTGCTCCATTCCCTATCAGGGCAGCAGGCATACTAGCAGGCCAAACTTAGGCCTCTCCACAGTTCTCCCACGTGAACTACTCCAACGGCCACTCAACTCACTCGAGTTGTTGCTTCTTCAGCTTCCAACTAAGATCTGCTTCCAGACAGCAGGCAGTGTGGTGATGTCCCCATGAGCCAAATGGTTTGGTTGGCTGACTCAGCTGCCAGTCACAACAAGGCTCCCCCCTCCAGGTGCAAAAGGCACCAACAGCCCAAAACTGCAATACCCACAGTTTTTACTCTACACAGCCCCTGCAAGCAGGCTCCATTTTAGAGTCCCAAAGTACTGATTGGTCCAATTCAGCAGTTCAGGACCAAGATGGTGGAGATAGGCAGAAAAGTCCTTGCTGCAAAGAAGGCAGGTTAGAACAAACTACAATATTATTATTACTATAAAGGATGATCAGTAGGCATGCACACCTTCTAACAGAGCTCCTGCTGCACAATTAGCGATGGCGGAAATGGAGCAATTATCCAGCAGCCTGAGCGGGACTCGAGCATGAAAATACTCAGCCCCCCCTTCCCAGTTCAATCATAACTGCAACCAGGCAGCACTAAAAGAGATAGTAACCAGAGGCTTTACAGGCACTCTCCAACATTTAACCATTGTATAACTAGAATGTCGGACACCAGCCTGGCAGTGAGCATTTAGGCAAGCTCTCGGAAGACTTTTTGGGAACCCCCATTTGTAGGGGGGTTACATTTGTTTACTGGGTAGGTGCACTACCCAAAACATGACTATTTTCAGGCATGATCCAGGAGAGTACAACAAGGAAAACATGAACGTATTACATCAATCAACAGCTAGATAGAGAAAATACAATGACTTAACATGCACAAACAAATAACATTGGAAAGCAAGTTCACAAGACAGTGCAGTAAGCTCAATGAGAGTGTAACATAACTTTTGGGGCTGTGACAGTACACACTGGAACTGCCTCTGGGTATCAAGCAGCATAGTTGCACAGCACCAGAATAATTTGATTACCCTTTTTACTTTTGTCTAAGGGGCCAACCACATCCATTGCAATTTTCTCAAAAGGTACATCTACCAAGAGAAGGGGCACCTTGTCTTTTTTGGTCACTGAGGCTACGTTCTGATATTCAGCACAAGAACTACAATAGGTAGCAACATCTTCATGAATCCCAGGCCAATAAAATCTGTATAGCAATCTGGCAAGGGTGTGACCCCTCCCCGAGTGACCAGCCATAGGACTGTCTTGTACTATCTGGAACAACTCGGTTCTATATTTTTGTTGTATAACCAATTGTTCCATCAGCTCCTATGTCTGAGGATTAACCCAGACTCTGTACAGTAACCCATTACATTGATTTAAATATAGATTCATCTAGTTTTTGTATTACCCTCAGCTGCTGAAAATAACCTTGGAGATAAACATTGTTAGTTTGCTCTGAAACAAAATCACAATCAATAATCAGTTTAGTTTCAGCATTTTCATCTATTAACCTCTTCTGTTCATCAGTCTGTTGTTGCCATTGTTTCTTCAGGTGTCTTTTATCTTTCCTGGACTTCTGGATCTTGAAGCTGTGATCAAACAAGTCTGAATAAAAGTCACCCAAAGGAAAAGTGCCCCCACCATCCGAGATTTTCTTTGTCTGTGCTTTTGTTACCACCGCTACTGAAACTGCAGGTTCAACTTCCTCTGAGATTAATTCAGTAAAAAATCTGGAAAGTAATTTCCAATAATCACAGGTACAAGTAACTAAGGTATTGCCTCCACTTTCATTTGGTGTGACATCCCATTAATATTCAGTCACTTGGGTGGTGGAATAGTATTGCGTGTCCCCATGGATGCAGATGACACCAGTACCTGGTCCTTCTGCACAGTGTTTTCCTAGCACTTCAACATGCACTAGGGCCTGTCTGCTTCCCAAATCAGTAAGTCCCATTACAGTCTTATCTCCCACCTTGACATCTGTTAAAAACTTGTCCCATTTTACTAAGAACAAATCTGCTCCAATGTTACTATCCTTATTTTTATGGCACTTTCTTGCAATATGGCCTGGATTGTTACAGTTATAGCAAATAAAGTCTTTGGGTGCAGACTTGTTACCGCTGTCACAACCCCACTCAGCAATTCAGGCCCTCTGCTCCCACAGTGCCAACCTCCGAGTGCAGTATTTTGAACAGGGTAACCCTTCTGCCTGTTTTATGGGTCTGAATCACCTTTGGTCTCAAGTTCTGGAAGGATTCAAACTGTGAACCTTATGCTAGCGTACCCAAATGTACAGGTTCAGATAATTCTGCTCTTTGAGGAAATGCCAGATATTTTTCGCCTACGGGCACCTAACTAGGTATACAAACTGAACCCTAAAAACTCTATGAAAGACCTTAGGAAAATTCTTACCTTTTCCAAGTTTGGTATTACCAGGTAGCTTATGAACAGTGTCAACTTTAACCCTCTGTACTTCACTTGTAAAAGAAAGAATTTCAAAGACACACCAGGTAGTCTCTTTCTAAAATAAGAGGTTTACTAAGAAAATGGATAAAAATATGTAAAATGTAAATACAGAACACTACTGTATATCACAAAAAGAACAAAGTTTAAAGTGTAATTTCCTACCATCATACAGTTAGACTTTTCTATCTAATGTATACCTTTTTACAGTGCTTTATGTAACTGTTGTTTCAAGACAGTCCAAACAGGAATGTCAGAAAGTGGAAATACAGAATATACAGAATATAGTTTAAACCCTGTGTCTCCACCCCTTCTATGATGCCACCTAGCTCCTCCTTTTAAATTATATTAAAAATTATACAACCAGGATGTCTTATCACTCAGGAGGTAAATTTAATAAGGTGGCATCAGCAAACACTCATTTTTCAAATGACTTATTTGATCTTGAGTGGTTTCCTGCTTTTTCAAAGACATCAGAGAACTTTTACAACTCTGCAGTTTTCTCACTTAGCTATCCTATAGCTTTCTAACACCAGCTGAAATTAACTGTTCTTCCTCTAAACATCATAAAAGTTTATGATCTCTATCCTGGCAGCTGGTCAGCTACAATTAAATCAGATAAATAGGAGACCCTTAATTATGTCTCTCTAGCCTTTATCTCCTGGCTTTCAGGTTAACATCTTGTAGTGGAAACCTTGGGGGGGGGTTATCCCACAGGATGTCTCGTGAGAGACACTCAAAAACACATTTTTATATTACAAAAATCATACAGCGTCAGAACCAGCTGGTCAAGTGTCACAATCACCACCAGAGTTTTTATCTGACCTGGAAATAAACTGTTAAAAAGAGGGCCTTACTGGTCCTTGACTGTTATATCACTGCTGCAGTGTCTGTCTGGCCATCTGATAATCCTCAGCCAAAGAAACAGCTTTTTCCCTAATTTCTGGTCAGTGTTCTTTTACCCAAAGCTGCACATCTGTAGGCAGGATGATGATAAATTGCTCCATTGCAAGTACGTCAATGAGTTGTGGGACTGTTTTGGCCTCTGGTTGGAGCCATTTAACATGGCGTTCTCTGAGTTGGGTGAAGACTTCTTGAGGATTGTTGACTGAGTGGTACTTCAGGGACTGGAATCTTTGCCTGCAGGTCTCTCCTGAGATGTCATATCTTTTTAGGATTTCTCTTTTCACAAGGTCATAGTTTTCTGACTGTGCAGTGTCCATACTGCTGTAGACAAGTTGGGCATTATCTGAAGGTAAGGTGCCAGTCTGATTGCCCATTGCTATGTTGGCCACTGGCAGGCTGCGGCAACCCTTTCAACAGTTGTCAGATATGCTTTAATACCAAACGAGGGACACAACTTTGTAAGCTTAATGTCTTCTAAATTGTTTGTGTTTTGTTGCTCTGCTGGACCTGTGCCATATCCTGCAGCTTTGATAGCTTGCAAGGCATCCAACCATCACTGCTCCTGTGGCTGCATCTCTTCTTTTCTCTGCTGTTCCTGTTGCTACACCTCTTTTATCTGCTGCATCTCTTCTTTTCTCTGCTGCTCCTGTCACTGCATCTTTTCTTTTCTCTGCTGCATGATTTCTTTTTTCTGTCTCTCTTTGTTGTATAAACCACCATTTGAAAAAGGCAGACAGGCTTTTGGGTTCTGTTTCTGACTTTTCTTCTTCCATCACTAGTTCCAGCTGTACAGTCTCAGGCTGAACTTTTGTCCCTGCTAGTTTGGCTCCCATTCTTCTTGTAATCACTCCTGGGCTTGCTGTTGCAGGATCCATACATTTCTTTCATGCTTCCCTGGTACTTGGTTTAGTACCCACATACAAAACTCCCGGCTTAGAGTATGCATGGCATAAATCCCACTTAGTCTGACACCATCTGTCATCGAGACATAGGTCAGGAAGCATAGGAAAACCAGGAGCAGTTATCAAATTCACAAGAAGCATGTTATTATCAATAACAGTAAAATAGCAAAATAAAAATTGCTCCATACAACTATTTACAAATGTAGTACAAACAGAAAACAAATTCCTTCATCTGAGGTTGTCTCTAATTCCAAGTTTCAGTCTCTCCCTAGCAAACGATTGCTGCTCTTTTTTATAACAAGTCTTTGCCTGATAATTAACTTCTGCAACCTTTGCTCATTAACAAAAATCCTGTTTCTCATAAAATGTTTTAGAACTTTGTCTCCTTGCAGGTGTAACAAAACAGAACACGGTGTCCCAGAACTGACCTCCTGTTGACAGCTCTGCAGTGCTGCATCTCAGGGTTAACCCACTGAATTCCAAATAGCTTTTTGCCATCATTTCAACAGTATAACTATATGCAGTTTCAAACCAAGGGAGCCCAGTTTCATTTAGTTTTGCACAAAGACTCACATATGTTTCATAACCACAGATACACAAGTGGGAAGAAAAGACAAAAACAGCAAGTGAAGGTAGAGAGACAACAAGAGGTGGAGAATCGCAAGACTGTCAGAGTGATCAGTTCCAAGGTCTCACAAGAGCATTTGGTGGCACAGCCAGACAGACAAGATAGAAAAGTAAAGGACAGAACAGGGCCTTGCATTTAATGCTTTCTGAATAACAAATGGAAAGGGCCTTATTCAACCCAGTTACACCCATCACTAGTGAACACATGGGCAATGACACATGTGATACAGTGGGGGATTTCCCCACAAGTGGCTAACCCATCAGGACACATGGATACCAGCTCATGGCTTGCAATGAATGTGTCACACATCCAACAGTCAGGAACTTTTAAGGGTACTGGTGACCCAAAAGCCAAGCCGATGCAGTGGACAACACAGGCTATCAGTAGGGGAAACCACAGACACCCCTATATGAATACTACACGCAACTATGATACATAATACACCTTGTAATGACCAGGACTTTCTGGTGGGCCTGTATAGCCTTGCAAACAAGTACACCATGACAGACTGGGCATGCAGCAGTAGTAACCTACATGTATTGTGTCCCATGGACCATACAGGATGTAAGACACCTATGGTCTGATTGGTGCACCTACCACATATCTGTGCATTGCATTCTGTGCCTCCAGCCTGTGCTGGTCCATCCAGGACAAACAGGATGCCCCCCCCATTGTACACAATACCACCAATGGTGTATCTTTGCATGCATGCATACACCCCCCCCCGATGTGACTGTTCAAAGTCAGTCACTCACATGGCTATTCTGATCCTTCTTGGCTTTTGTAGTCACCTCTAGGCATACCCATCACCTCTTTTGCCCACAGGGCTGCAGCTACTGCTTCCTCTGCAGGGGCTAGAGTTGCTGCTGCTGCCTGGGACCCACCACATGCATTCTGAAAGTCCTGGCATGTCTTTGCCAGGTCCTGTTTTGTATGGCATGTTATGTCAACCAGCCATTTTTTTTTTTACCCTCTCCACCAAACAGTTTCAGCCACCAACAGCATTCACAGCCTCAGTGATGTCTACCCAGGCCTGTTGATCTTGACCTTGGTCCCCCTTCTCTGGGCTATGAGGCCCTCCTGGGCAACACAGGCCTGGGCCAGTGTCTGAACCTCATCCTCTAAAGACCTGCAGTCCTCCATGGTCTCTACTGGTAATGGAGAGAAAGAACAGAATTGAGCATTGCATACACAGAGCAGAGCACAGAACAAAGGTACAGTGGTGTGAATGCCACACAGACCTCTGGCAGAGACACGCAAGTGTTCCAGCATTGCTGGACACAGCATACAGCCAACTGTCTGCCTAACACAGGCCATGGCACTTACAGCTACAGCCACCATCTAGTCCCAATACAGCATAAACACAGTGCTATGAACACACATGTCCTTTTGAAAGCCATTGCACAATACACTTACCTCTAGACAACTGTAGTTCTGCTGTGGGATCTTGGTGGTGCACTTTGCTCCTATTATATGCTTCGGGTGCAGTCAAGCATGCTAATGAATGAATATTCCTGTAGTGACATGCTAATGTGGATTTTGCCCTCTGAATGTAAAATTAGTTCATTTGCATACTCTGAATATTGCAGGCTTGCTACAGGCACTATCGTAGTTGTGTTACCACTAGCATTAGTGCTGCAATTACGCTAGTACAACATCCATATGTGGCACTGACATCACAACACATGTTTTGGATGGCAACATTAAACAGCACAGACACGCATGCTATACTGTTGCACAATGGTCCTGCGCTTACACGTGCCACCCCATGCCTGTCACATGCTAAAGGCCCCCCACTAGAGGCACTAACTGCACTGCACAAAATTACTGTTGCACAGTGCAAATGGTGAAACATGTGCAAACAGAAGGGCCACACTCTTACAGCCAGGACACTGTCACCTGCCTGTTGTGAGTGCTGTGGTATTTCTGCCAAATCTGTGCTATAGCTACAATTTCAGATAGGAGGAGGCCTATCCTGCTAAAAGATTCTATGTGGTCAACTACTGGGCTGGTCAACTAGTAGTTGCCAAAGAGGACCAGCTGCTAGGCAAGGGGGAGAGTAAATAGCTTAGGTAAGAAATATGGCATCTGTGGCTATAAGGCTCACCTGCAAGTCAAGTCTCACCCACACAGGTACAATGACCTGTCCCAGAGGGAGCATTATCACATTCAGCAGCTGAGGGTGATGGTGCAGAGTGGCATGGTGCCCAGACCAAGTGAGTACAGAGGGCTGTATCTATGTTTCTGGTGGTGACCTGTGTCATTAGACAAACCTGGATAAGATAATTTTAGCATATCCTCTACTTAGTAAATATACACATTTAATAATGGAAAAAGAATTTAATAAGTGTATGCAATGTTTGATGTATAATGAGGGAAAGATGAAAGCGAGTATGTATTGCCATCTGATTACTACCCTTGAAGCAGAGATAGCGTTTCTGCTTAATATTAAACCAGTTTCTACTGATATTAGGGAACTGGAAAGTTACATTGATCTTATGGATGAACAGCTTCATTCTAATGAACAATTTCCTTCACATTTAGGTAGCATTTCTATACCTTCTGATGAGAAGACAATTGTAATGACTAGTACTAGTACACCTGTTGCCTCTGTCCCCTCTTATAAGGTGGATGATTATCCACCCTCTTCTCATGATAATGATGACTGGACCATTGTCACAAAGCCTCTTAAAAAAAGGAGGGGCAGTCAAATACACAATAGTGACCCTATTGAAACTCGTAATGGGTTTGAGCAATTGACTGTATCAAGTAATGAAGTGCTACATGATTTATCCTGTGCATCACCCTCTGTTGATAATAATGGTTTAAAAACACTTTTCAATCAGAAGTTAATGCCCATGAATATTTGTCCTAGTAAGTCTCAAGCTACCAAATCAATACCTATTAAGTTAATCGCTCCAGAGTGTGTTAAACGATCACCTGTTTCTGATTCTTGTACCCCTACTGTCTCAAAACAAGTGTTAGTCCTGGGAGATTCAATCATTAAGCCATTGACAGGGCTGGTATGACAGTGACAAGAGCAACCGCACTTGTTCTAGCTCCGTGGGGCCAAGGTATCTGACATTACCTCCATGATGCCTAAAATTTTACAAAATGTGGGGGAAAATCCACTGGTTATCATACATGCTGGTGTTAATGATATAAACAACACCCCATTTAATCAGTTACAACAGGACTATGTGGTGTTATGTAACCTGTTACTTGATAGGGGATGCTGTGTATGTATATCAGAAATTCTACCTGTCCCGACAGCAACATCTACCATGATGCAGAAAATCAAAGCCCTAAATGAATGGCTGAGAAAGTGGTGTTTTAAGCAGGATATACCCTGTATTACCCACTGGGAATCATTTTCAGATCGTTCTTCCTTGTTTTGCTGGGACGGTTTACATCTCAGTCATAGGGATAGTACACTTACGGGGAAAAGTATCACTAAAATCATAAATCATTGTTTAAACTAAAAACAATGGGGGAGAATGGGTCTATTCCCAAGTCACTGAATACTTACCAAAATATTATTACAACTAAATATAAATTCCTAGCTTTGAATGCAAGATCTTTAAACCAACTCAAATTAGCAGAACTCGAAGCCAAATGTAAAACTTTAAATATAGGTGTGGTGGCAGTAACTGAAACTTGGTGGGACACATCCTCAATTTGGTCCAGAGAAATTTCAGGTTATAAGTTATATCATAAAAACAGATTGGAGAAGCAAGGCAGTGGCGTATGTACATACAAAATGATATTCCTTCCTTTGAAGTGTGCTCTCCCTTTCCTTTGGATAGTATATGGGTTAAAGTCTTATTGAAGGAGCAGTCCTATATAACTATTGATAACATCTATCACCCTCCATCTGCAAATTCAGATTACACAACTGATATGTTTAAAGAAATCACACATTTTTCAGAATCTCAAGATACTGTAATATTTGGTGACTTTAACCTCCCTCACATTAACTGGAACTCATTCTCAGGATAGTCCTATGCTGAGAAAGGACTATTAGATGTGGCAGTTAGTACTGGATTACAACAACTTGTTACTGAACCCACTAGCGGGCCTAATATTTTGGATCTATTATTTACTAATATAGAGCTACAAATTAGCAATTTACAAATTTGGGATCCACTTGGGACCAGTGATCATTCATCTATTCTTTTTGAAATTCAACAGTTTAAAACTATACAAAGGAAGTTACACTGTACAAAAAATTATAATAAAGCACATTTTTCTAAAATCAATGAATACTTACAAAACATAAACTGGGAATCTAACCTTCTTAATTGTACAACACTACAAGCTTGGGACTTTTTAAAAAAACATTGTACATTATTAGGAAAATACCTTTATTCGATCTAAGAGGAAATTTAATAATAAAGGAAAAATTTCCCCTTAGTTCAACAAGACAATTAAAAATCAGATTAAAATAAAAATCAATCTTTTTAGGAAACTTATGAATAGTTCTGTTCCATTTAAAACTACTCAATTACATAAATACAGACTATCTGTGAAAAACTTACAAACTTCTGTTAAATTGGGAAAAATAAGCTAGAATTTAAACTAGCTCACACAAAACACTGTCACAAATCTCTTTTCTCCTATATAAATAGTAAAAAAGGTGTATCAAGGACCATTGGTCCCATTATAACCAATGGCTCTTCTCTATCTGATATAGAAACCTTGAATCTCTTTAATAAGTACTTTTGTTCCGTCTTCTCCTAAAAATCACCTGTTAGTACATTTAAAGTTCACCATGTAGATTATCATAGGTTCTATCCAACTGACATTATACAGGCTATCAAAAAACTAAAAAAAATACTAGTCCGGGCCCAAATGGTATTCATCCATGGTTTCTGATCGAAACCTCTATAAATATTTCTATGTCTTTGTCAATTATCTTCAACAAATCCTTACAATAAAGGATTGTACCAAATGACTGGCGTTCAGCAATAGTTACTCCCATATTTAAAAAAGCCAATAGAGGTTCTGTGCAAAATTATCGTCCAGTTAGCTTGACCTCAGTGGCTGGTAAATTAACGGAACAAGTAATGAAGTCTCTAATTGATCACGATTGTAAAAAATTAGGAATTTATGATTCAAATCAGCATGGGTTTACTCCCAAGTATTCCTGCACTACCAATCTGATATATTTTTACAATAATATAAGTACTCTACTAGATGTGGACTTTAGTAGAGCTTTCAATAAAGTTTCACATGAAAAACTCATTACTGAAATGCACAAACTAGGTTTGTCATCTGATATTGTCAACTGGACTTTAAACTGGTTGACAAATCATTCTCAGAGAGTCAGAATTAATTATATCTTGTCTGATTCAGGTAGTGTGACAAGCGGTGTAACACAGGGGTTGGTCTTAGGGCCAACATTGTTTAATCTCTTTATCAGTGATTTACAAACAGGGCCAAATAACTTCATGGTTAAATTTGCAGACAATACTAAATTGGGAGGCAAGGTTAATAGTCAAGAAAATATTTCTGCATTAAAGAAGGATTTGGAAAAATTAACACTTTGGGCAAATGAAAATCATATGCAGTTTAATCAAGAGAAATGTTTAGTAGTGCATTTTGGTGTAAATAATCCAAAAACGATATATTATATAAATGGACTACCACTTCACTCATCGAATTGTGAAAAAGATTTAGGGATATATGTTAATAATAAACCTACATCAAATGATCCTTGTGTTAGAACTGCTTGCATGACCAAAAGACTTTTGAGGCAAATAAAATGCACTTTTGTTAATCGCACTGAACAATGCCTTATTCCATTGTATAGGGCTTACATTAGACCATACCTAGACTTTGGCTCCCCTTTCTGGAATCCAAACCAAAAAAAAAGGCATAGCAATTCTTGAACAGGTTCAAAGGAGAGTAACTAGAATGATTCCAAGATTAACAAACTTGGATTATCAGAACAGATTAAAAGCTACTGATCTCTTCAAACTAGAAGATTAAGAGGTGATATGCTTTTGTTTTTTAATTTAATAAATTCACCAGATATAATGGAAAAATGTGGTCTAACACTCTCCAAAAGGAGACATGTTCAGGGACTGCATAATAAACAGCTTGAAGTAAAAACTTATTAAACTAGCAAAAGGGGAAACTTTTTCCCTAAAAAGAGCATCCATTGTATGGAACACCTTGCCACAAGAATTGGTAGAGGCAACTAGTGCCACTGTCTTTAGAAACAAATTAGATGTTTGGTTGAGGGATAATAGATAAATAATGTCCCACATAGTGTGGGGAACAGCCTCGATGGGCTCTGGCCTTCTTCTGTTCTTTCATACCAAGTGAGTAAAGCAGTACTATTTCCAGGATAATATATCTCCCTGGTTGTGTGCATAAAAGAATATGCATTGGATCACTGTATCCCTGTTGTGCCCCCTCTTGTCCTATTGGACCCTATTAACTGTACAGCCTCATCCTACCAATGCTACTGCATGGGAACACTGCCCCAATGGATATCTCTCAGTGCCCTGTACATTACAGGACATGTTATGGATCCCTGAGGCATGCAACTGCCATGGCAGCAAGGTTGTGTGCTGCTACAGTGACATGGCTGCAGTGCAGGGTGGGTGACTAAGTAACGTATATACAGATTTTATTTAGCTTTCGTTTACCAGGTAAGGTATACCAGACAAGTAAATACCTACTCATATTTTCAAGTACGACTTGGGAGGATATAATGTGTTCTACATATAGCTGTGATCGTAGATGTACACAAGAGCACTTGGATGTGGCCATCATCTGTTTCATGTACAATGTCCGTGTTATATTCAAATGCCATGTAATGCATGGTGTACTATTGCACTGCACAGGGTGTGTGTCATTCTTGGCCTGGCCACTGAGTTGGGCTACAGTTACGGTACCAATGCTTCTTGTGCCCTTGTTATAAGAGATCTGGTACTCCATGCATTCTACTGTATACTCTGAGGTGTACATGGCCTGTAGCTAACATGTATGGTTATGCTGGACAGGGATTGGGAGGATGGCTGATATGGGCACTACATGGGTTAGTGTACATTGTACCAAGTCATAGCTGCAACAGTGGGATGTAGCATTCTGGCTTCAACTGGGCCAAGGCATACCTGTCAGTGTGTGGTGTCACAGCTGTTCACAATGGTAATATGTGGCCTTGCATGGTTCTGTCCATCTACACCATGCACATGTGGCTGCTGGTGAACAGTACTGGCATATGGGCATGTATACCATCTAGGGCTTATGGTACTGTGCCATGTGTTCCACTGCAAACTATTGATCATATCTCCTTTGGCCTCCTCCACAGACACCAGTGCCAGCAGGGCCAACAAGCCCACTTGTGGTGGGTAATATTGGACCTTGTAATAACTAATGGGGACAGTGTTGCAGAAGTCACCATGGGTGGCCACCTGAGGACCAGTTGTCACTGTACTGTGTGGTTCAATATAAGTACAGGGGCAGAAATGAACCACTCAAGGACGATGGTCCTGGACTTCAGAAGGGCCGATTTTAGAAAAATGGGGAATGCTTCAGGGATGCCCTGATGGGGGAAGGGGGACTTAGATGGAGTGTAGGAACTTTGGACGAAACTAAAAGGGGGCATAGAGAAGGCAATAAACCTTTGCATCTGGCTAGTTAGCAAAGGCAAGAGGAAAAAAGAGACCACTATGGTTCTCTAAGAAGGTGGTGAAGGTAAAGTCAAAAAAGTTTGCATTCAGAAGGTATAAGAAGACACTGAAAGAAGAGGATAGGGAGCTGTATCTGGAGAAACAGAGCAAGGTGGGGAAATCAGTTAGGAGTGCAAAGGCACAAACAGAAGCAAAAATTGCCCAGGAAGTAAAGAAAGGAGACAAGACATTTTTAAGTATGTAAGTGAAAAGAGAAAGACCAGAGGAGGGATTGAAAGACTAAGAAGGGAAGGGGGGATTGTGTGGAGGGGGACAAAGAAAAAGCAGACATCTTGAAATACTTTTTTTCAGTGTTCACAGAAGAAGGGGAAGGAGAAGGGCCACAGAAAGTGACAGGAGCATCGAAGAAAGGGAGGTGGGCACTAGTCCATTTACAGAGGACAGAGTCCTGAAGGAACTCAGAAATCTGAAAGTGGATAAGGCAATGGGGCCAGATGGGGTCCATCCAAGCACACTGAGGGAACTCAGAGAGGTGCTGGCTGCACCTCTGTCAGTCCTGTTCAACCTCTCACTGGAGATTGGAAGGGGACTGGAGGTGGGTAGATGTAGTCCCACTTCACAAAAGTGGTAGTAGGGAGGAGGCTGGTAACTACAGGTCAGTCAACCTGACTCGGGCGGTGGGGAAATTATTGGAATCACTATTGACAGAAAGCATAGTGGAATACCTTGAATCCAGTGGTTTAAAGGCCCAGATACAGCATGGATTCACAGGGGGAAGGTCTTGCCAAACAAATCTAATAGATTTCTTTGACAGGGTGTCTAGGGAATTGGATCAGGCAGGAGTGGAAGATATGGCCTACATATAGTTCAGCAAGACTGTTCCACATAGGATATTAGTAAACAAGCTGAGTAGCCTAGGAGTGGGACCAAAGATGGTAAACCAGATAAGAAATTGTCTAAGGGATATGAGACAGAGGGTGGTGAGGGCAGGGATGAGTTTCTCTGGTGCCAGGTCTGTCCCCTCTAGATGTTAGTCAGGATGGTAGAGAAGAACACGTAGGTTATCTGGGTCCTTCCAGCTGCATTGCAGTTTCAGCTGCAGCAACTGCCCCACCCCCACCTGCAGCCCCTTGATTATTGGACATCTTTTATGCTGACAGGTGGGTGCCCCCTTTTTTTTTGGTTTTTAATGGAGGGAGCCCTTTATTTTATTTTTTGTAATTGGTGGGTGCCCTTTATTTCATTTTTTTGTGTAGGCAGGTGCCATTATCTTTTTTTTGAACAGGCGGGTCGCCTTTATTTTGTTTTGGTCACCCCTTTTATATGGGCAGTTGCCCTTTTTTTGTTTTGTTTTTCCCCTTCCCTGATGAGCAGTTGCCCTTTTTCTTTTGTTTCTTCCCTCACATGAGTGGCTGCCTGTTTTGCTTTGGTCCCCTTCCTCATTTATACGGGCATCTGCCCTTTTGGTTTTGGTTTGTTCCCCCTTTATAGGGGTGGTTGCCCTTTTTGTTTTGGATTTGTACCCTCCTTTATACAGACAGTTGCCCTTTGTTCCCCCCCCCACTTGTTTTTTTTTTTTTTACAGCCTGTTGCCATTTTTGCACAATAATGTTCATTTCTGACACCTATGCTGCTGTATTATATGTCTCTCCTTGGTGCCCTTTTCACATCCACTGCTGCTGCATGTTCAGCACTATCCTTGATGCTATATTCGGTGCTGCACAAATGCACTGCACTATTTATGCTGCACCAGTGCAATGCATTTGTGCAGCACTTGTACAGCCTTGTATTCAAAGGTATTAGCGGCAGTGTAATTCCTTTGAAAATACCTCTGATTGTGTACTAGTACAAGCACAGCGCTTGTGCTGATGGCTGACTATGGCATCCCTAGACTCTTAAATCCATGGTAAAGACACTGGAAAGAACTACATCTTGTCAGCTGAAAAAAATCAGGAGAAAATAGAAAGTAGTTATGCATAAGGTACAATGAAACATGCCTATTAAAGAAATGGTATGGAATCAATGACATCATTGAGTCCATGGGGTTTCAGAACCTTCAACTTGGGAATCCATCTTGATGCTTTGTGTAATAGCATTTGTAACCTACCACCACCCCAGGAACATGCTCCCACGCAGTAAATCTAAAATGTTGTGGATCACAGTCATGCGTCAGTGAGAAATGGTGTCCTAAAACATTTTCACGTTCATCATTTCTAAATGACCTCACATGCTCCTGTGCTCTGTCCTTAACCCTAACTGTCTGCCCCACATACACTTTAGGATAAGGGTACCAAGCTGCATATCCACAGACCTGGTACTGCATGTGGCATGTTGATGTAAATACATCTCACGGTCCCTGCCTGGTATGTCAAACTTTTTGCCCATGACTACATATCTACGAATGTTGCAGTGGTGACATTTATACATATCATCTGGTGCTCTCCTTAGATGGATTCCTTGCTGTGATTCAGGTGTGAAGCGGGTGTGAACTAGGATGTCACCAAGATTCCTTTCTTTAGAAAAAGTGATGCGGGGATTGGCACCCAGGGCCTTAGTTCTGTGCTCGCCCAGATTAACTGCCAACTCTTGGAGACAATTTTACGTATGAAAGTAGTCCACTCATTGTATCTGACCACTAATGACATAGGTCTCTCTTTGGGGTTCCCTTTCATATTTGGGGTCAACAGTGTTTCCCTCTGCATCTCTTGGGCACATCTGTATGTCCTATTTGTCATTTGTGCAGAGTACCCCTTTCTCAAAATCTGTGTTTGAAATCCTGTGCTTGCATCTCAAATATACTGGGATCTGAGTAATTTCTACAGATCTGCAGAAATATGAGACTGGTATACCCCGTATGATGGCATAAGGGTGCACACTGTTAGTGAGGAGAGTTACCTACTGTGGGCTTTCAGTAAGACCTAGGACTGAAGTAGAGAGCAAGACTAAATTGTCTGCATATGCTAAACATTCAATCCTTTGACCATTAATTTTTGGAGTATGAAAATCTGGTTTACCTAGCTGATCTAAGACTGTATTAATGTAGATGTTAAATAGAGTGGGGGCCAAAATACACCCTGTCTGCCCCCCACATTTGTCTCAAATCTATCAGTTAGATGACCATATTGATTATACTGGACCCTTGCCACATATTTTCATACCAGTTTATTAATAACATCCAAAGAAGTGAGGCATCTAACTAGATCCCTTAATGTAGCCCAAAGTTTTTCTACTAATGCTGTTGAAGGCCGAGGAGAAGTCCATAAAACAGCAATATAATCTGTTTTTATCACTTGAGTATACTTCCAGATCAGGTGCTGAAGCACATAGATAGTGTTGTGCTGCAGAATAGTCCTTCTGGAAACCGTTCTTGTGCCTCATTCAATACTGAGTTCTCCTTGACCCATGACAGCAATCTGCCCAAAATTATCTTAGAGAAAATCTTTTGTGAAACATTTTTCAAACTAATAGGCCTATACATCCTTGGGTTATTCGGATCCTCTTTTTTAAAAATTGGGAAGATAACACTACCTGCCCAACTGGCAGGGTAAGAGTGCCCCGAACCTGGCCATTAAACAGCAAAAGAAGAAAAGGAATCCATCAGTTGGTAAAAACCTTATAGAGATCACTTAAGACTCCATTTGGCCCTGGTGCTTTACTTGCCTTAAGGCCAATCAGTGCCATCAGGAATTCATCCTCTTTGATCAAGACAGGTCTTGGAAAAATTTAATCCTCCTATATTTTAAAAGCCTCAAGTGTCTCCTGCTCTTCATGAGAATAATAGAGCTTGAAGAAATAAGATGCCCAAACTTCAGGTGTAATACAGGCTTCAAGCCTATTGGCATATCTATTATATCCCTGGGCAACAGTATTCCAAAATCGCCTTCCATCCCTATCCAAAACAGCCAGTCTCAGTTTTCCCAAAGTCCCTGAGTATGTTTATGTCTCTCCCGTTTGAGAATTTTCCTGTATTTTTCTCTTTCAGTCTTTAGCAATTTAAAATCTGCAGGAGACTTATTTCTTTTCTTCTTATGCTGTCTTAGTTTTCCTCCAAACTCTTTCTTTGTCTGTAGGCATACCGAATTAAACTAAGATTTTTATAAAGGGACATAGGATGGTACGTTGTTTTACATCTAGGTCCAAGTAAAGAATGAATAGATCTTCTTCAAGATACAGCTCTTGCAGCAGGTTACACCATTAGGACTGAAGCCGTCAGGCGTCAGGACCCCATAGAAATCTTCTAGCTAGCAGTCTTCAGCAGGGGACTGCCTCTGACGTCGGTCCGCCCGGCGTCAGGTGTAGTCTATGAAGCGGTCCACAGGAATCCCCAGTTCTTTCCCGCCGTCAACTTGGATGTCTCGACCCTTCAGTCAGTACCTAGCGCGAGACATTTGGAAAAGTTCTTTTTCCGTTTCTTCGTCAAGAAACTTCTTCATTTTTGGTTGTCTGCCATCTGATGTCCTTACCAACATCCGTGGAGGGCCATCCATTTAAGTGTGCCTGTGGGAAGCAAATTCCTTTCAAAGATCCACACTCGGCCTGCGCGTGGTGCCTAGGCCCAGACCACGACACCCGGGCCTGCTCCTTTTGTCAAGGCTTCAGCAGTCGGACCCGGATCCGTCGTCAGAAGGCCCTCCAAGCTTACCTTCTGGAAGAAAGATTGAAGGCCATGGAACCTGCCTTCAAGGGGGAATCTTCTGAAAAAGCCCGCAGGCACCTCGAGAAACATAGGGAGATGGTGAGAACTAGATCCCCTTCTAGGGCCTCAGACTCCCGTAGCTCTGGCTCCCGGTCCAACCGCTCTCCATCCCAGGCCCGCTCTCAGCCTCCCCCGGTCACAGTCAAGTCTTCTACTGGTTCCTCCACTCTGCAGCCTGTTAAGACTCCCAGGCCTTCTTCTTCCTCGTCTAAGGGCTCGCCACGGTCAGGGGACCAACATTACCACAAGTCCGTCTCCCGCCACTTGGCTCCCGACGTCCGGTCAGTCTCCTTGCCTCCCCCCTCAATGGAAAACCAAGGAGCTGACTTCACTTAAATGGACGTCAGACCCGACATCGCCCCACCCGACGTTGGCCAAGCACCACCGGTCCCAGGACCCGATAGCTATACGCCCGTCGCCGGTCAGGCCCTCACCACCACGGACGCCGGCCGGGGGACCGACGCCCATTCCAGCAGATGGAGGAACCCCAACGCCACCTACTGATGTCGGCCAGGAGGCGCTTACGGAGGAGGAGTCCACCCAGCCCAAAGACCAGGCGGACGACCCCGGTCCTGTTGATCCCCTGAGGGAATCCTCTACTGAACCAGAGACCCCCGGGGTGCCGACGCCGGGACCCGATGACCGGCCACCGGCGTCTGGCCCGTCGTTGGGCCTGAATATTGCTGAGGTGAAGGAGTTATTCATTTTCTGGTGGGACACCATTAAAAAGGATGTGGTCCCCACACCCTCTCCTATTCCTCCTCCTCCTCCTCCTCCACCCATGACTCCACCGGCCCCAGCACCCCCCACTCCATTTGGGGCAGCAGGCTGAGTACCTCCCCCCCAGGATCCTGCTTAATCTCCTGGGGCAGACCATCGGGCAAGAGGAGACCTCCGTCCAGATCTTCTTCAGGGTCACCCAGTCCCAAGAGGCCCAGAAGATGCCACTACTCGCCATCGATGGAGGACTCGGGATCGGACATCTCTGACAGATCCAGATCCCCTTCTCCCATCAGCGTCCCCTCTCCGGACCCACATGAACTCCCAAGATCTCCTCCGGATGACCCATCGTTCTCAGAGATTATGAGGCATATCCAGGAGAACATGGGCTGAGACACAGAAGACCTTGACCCCGAGAGGCTATGCCTTGCGCGTTATCTTCAGCAAAAAGACCCAAAGCCTGTGGTAGTACCACCCTTGGTGGACACCTTCGTGGACTCACCAAGGCAGCTTGGAAATGTCCACAGTCACTCCCGGCAATGCCAAAGAAGGCTGACCGCCTGTACAAGGCCCCTAGGGAGGACCAGTACTTGGCATCTCATCCTCTGGCCAATTCCCTGGTCATCATAGCCTCACATGACCAGTCCCAGAGGCCGCAACATCTGAGCACCCAGCCACCAGACCCGGAGTCCAAGCAATTGGACACAATGGGTAGGCATATGTAAGCAGCTGCAACCTGCGCCATTAGGTCCCTCAATTATCTTACCCACATGGTCCAGTTTCAGAACGCCCTGTGGGAGCAGGGACAAGAGATGGCAGAAAAGCTGCCAGAAGGTTAGCAGAAGGAGGAGCTACTCCAGCTCCTCCACACGGGTTCAGACGTGGGAACCCAGGTGCTTTGAGCTGCATATGACTCCGTGGACTCCTCGGCCAGAGCGGCAGCCTCAGGCGTATACCTCTGGAGACACTCATGGCTCTGGTCTCCGGATTCACCCTGGATGTCCAGAAGAACATAATGGACATCCCCTTTCATGGCGAAGTTCTCTTTGGTGAGTCCTTGGAGAAGGTCATCACCAAGCTTCAGGAGGCCAGGAAAGCCGTGAGATCTGTCCAGGCCATGTACAGATCCAGGCCCGGTTCCTTTCGTAGGAACCAGAGCCATTTTTGCAGCCGGACCCACAGACAACAGTCTCGTTCCGGCCTGCAACAGAGGGGCTCCTTCCCTCAGAAAGCCCAGGGCAAGTCGTCCTCAGGCAGAGGCCAACGTCCCACCAAGTCA
Organism: Neoceratodus forsteri; assembly: GCA_016271365.2. Lineage (NCBI taxonomy): Eukaryota > Metazoa > Chordata > Ceratodontiformes > Ceratodontidae > Neoceratodus > Neoceratodus forsteri. The sequence continues at coordinate 697,954,112 of CM028129.1, forward strand.
ACCCAACCTGCAGGACCCACAGCTGCCACAGCATGACTCCTTTCTGGCCCCCGCCCCTCAGGATTAACGGGATACCAAGGTCGGGTGTCGCATTGCAGACCACCTGCCAGGGTGGCAGTCGATCACCACCGACAGGTCGAAAAAGGCCACTTTATAGAGTTCACAGACAAGCCACCCACAAGGCCTCCCCTGCTCTCCCGCTATTTGGGTCAGCACAGGTTGCTCATCAGGCAAGAGGTACTCGCGTTTCTACACAAAGAAGCTGTGGAGTACGTCCCGGGGAACCAGAGAGGAACAGGCTACTATTCCCACTTCTTCTTGGTTCCAAAGAAAACAGGGGACCTCTGTCCAATCTTGGATCTCAGTGACCTCAACATGTCGGTCGCTTACAAACGGTTCCGCATGGTGACCCTACAGGGCCTTATACCCATGCTGAAGAAGGATGCATTTCTGGCGTCCCTGGACATGCAGGACACCTACCTGCACATCCCCATAGCTCAAGCACACAGGAGGTTCCTGCGCTTCGAGTTTCTCGGCCACCACTACCAGTTCTAAGCACTTCCTTTCAGGCTGTCATCGGCCCCCAGGGTCTTTACCAAGTGCATGGCAGTCATGGCAGTGTCTCTAAGGAGACAGGGCCACTATGTGTTCCCATACCTGGATGACTGGCTTCTCATGGCCGACTCCCAGGAGGCACTGTTGAAGGCTATCCAGCACACCCAGTCTCTTTTTCAGTTGCTGGGCATACTTAACTACGAGAAGTCTTTCCTGGTACCCTCCCAGAAGCTGCAATTCATAGGCACAGTTCTGGACACTGTCCAAGGGAAAGCCTTTCTCCCTGAGGACAGAGTGGAAGGCATCAGGTCCCTCATCAGGGACCTTTCAGCAAAGAAGACCATCCCAGCCAGACTGGTCCTTCGTCTGCTTGGACATATGGCTGCGGCTATTCCAACCATCCCGATGGCAAGGCTCCACATGCGGGTAGCCCAGTGGATGCTCAGAGTGCAATGGGACCAGAAGCAAGACCATACAGCAGCACAGTCAGAATCACGAGGGCCGTGATTCGGGATTGGCAATGGTGGTTAGACCCAGGGACCCTCTCTGTGGGTCCCATTAGATAGCCATCCCTGGAGGTAATCTCTCCACAGATGCCTCAGGGCTGGGGTGGGGGGCACACCTGAACAGGAGAGGTCTCAGGGAACGTGGACCCTCAAGAAGCCCACCTCCACATCAATATTCTGGAGATGAGGGCGGTCCTGTATGCCCTGCAAGCCTTCCAGTCAGTCATTCCACCAAGTACTCTTCTGCTTCAAACAGACAACACGGTGCTGATGTATTACTTCAACAAACAAGGAGGCACACACTCCTACCCCCTCTGCAGGGAGGCCATGAGAGTGTGGGAATGGGTAATTCGACACGGCGCAAACCTGATTGCAGTTCACGTTCCCAGAGTGACAACACGGTCGCAGATGGCCTGAGTCGCTCCCAGGCCAGGGTCCATGAGTGGGAACTTCTTCAGGAGGTGGCAGAGGATCTGTTTCATCGATGGGGTATTCCAGAATTGGACTTGTTCGCTTCCCCATCCAACGCAAAACAGCCCAATTTTTGCTCGCTAGATCCAGGGCCTGGTGTTTTCTGGTGAGACGCGTTGTCCCTCTCCTGGGCGGGCAGATTCCTCTATGCTTTTCCTCCCTTCCCGTTGATCCAGAAAACCCTTCTCAGACTTCGCAGGGAGCATGCAATGATGATCTTGGTAGTGCCTTTCTGGCCCAGACAGATTTGGTTCCCGCTCTTGACTCAATTGTCCCAGGAACCTCCACTTCCTTTGCCAATCAGCTCCCATCTGCTGTCTCAAGAGGAGGGTTCACTAGTCCACCCGGACTTGCGCTCACTGAACCTGCATGCCTGGCTCCTCGAGACATAGCCATTCTGCGACACGGGGTCTTGCAAGAGGTGGCAGAAGTCCTTTCTGCTGCCAGGAAACTGGCTACACATGCTACATACGCCATGAAATGGCATAGGTTTTGCCTATGGTCTCAGGCACGTGGTCTCTCCCCTTTAGACTGCCCAGAAAAATTAGTTCTGGAATACCTGCTTTCCCTCTTTCATTCAGGTCTGGTCTACTCCTCGATTAAGGTTCACCTCTGTGCAATTTCAGCCTACCATTCCCCCTACAGGCCAATGCACAGTGGCACAACACGACACTTCTCATGACTTTTTGAGGGGGGTGCTCCACCTTAGACCGCCCATTAAGGATCCCGTCCCTCCTTGGGACCTGCTTTTTGTCCTGGAGCAGCTTATGCTGCCACCCTTTGAACCTGCCACAGATTGTGAGCTACATTTTCTATCATGGAAAACGTTATTTTTGGTTGCTGTTACTTCGGCGAGGAGAATCTCCAAGCTACATGCCCTTATGTGTAAGGAACCTTATTTGATTTTTCACCAGGACAGGGTGTCCCTGAGGACGAATCCAAAATTCCTGCCTAAGGTGGTCTCAGCCTTTACCCTTAATCAGGACATTGATTTGCTGGTGTACTTCCCTAGGTACACCAACAGAGGAGAGGCACTGCTTCACACCCTGGATGTTCACCGCTATTTAAGATGCTACCTGATCAGGACCAAACAGCATCGCAAATCTGAGCAGCTGTTTATTTCTTTCACTGAGAGGATGTTGGGCCAACCAGTCTCAAAGCAAACTCTTTCTCGCTGGCTTGTCCAGTGCATTTCCTTTTGCTACAACAACAAACAAAAGCCCCTTCCGGGTACCATTAGGGGCCACTCCACAAGGGGGGTGGCCACTTCCTTTGCAGCACTGAAAAATGTCTCCATTTCAGCCATCTGTGCTGCAGCCTCCTGGAGTTCAGTGCACACCTTCGTTAGGTACTACAGCCTCGACATCGCCTCACAGCAGAGAGCTGGTTTCGGCCTCACCGTTCTGCAGGGCCTCCTGTCCTAGAATCAGGATTTTCCAGGATCTCCATTTTCTGCCTCCTTCCTAGGGCGTTTCTATGCGCCACTGCTTGGGAATCAGTCCTAATGGTGTAACCAGCTGCAAGAGCTGTATCTTGAAGAAGATAGTACAGTTACGTAAGAACTTACCGTAACAGTAGATTTTCGAGAACAGCTCTTGCAGCAGGTACCTTCCCACCCACCATTCCCCCTTGGAGGAGGTAAGTCCTAGCCTATGCTTCGGCAGACTGTCTTCAACCTTGAACTTCTGATGGCGGGTCCTCGGTCTCCTTTTCTGATGTCATCCAGCGGCCGGAAGTCTCCGGCGGGAGAACTGGGGATTCTGGCGGGACTGCCTCCTTATGTACTACGCCTGACATCGGGAGCAGGACCGACGTCGGAGGCGGTCCCCACTGAAGACTGCTAGCTAGAAGATTTCCGTGGGGTTCTGACACCTGCCGGCTTCAGTCCTAATGGTGTAACCTACTGCAAGAGCTGTTCTCGAAGATCTACTGTTATGGTAAGTTCTTATGTAACTGTACTTTTCCCAATTCTCCAAAATATTAAAGGCCTTACTTTTGTCCAGGACCAACTTGTGATTATCACTTAAGACTCCTGTACTAAGAATTTCTTTGAAACTAGCTTGATGAATTGGCTCCCATCCAATCCTTCTCTTGTTTATGACTTCCAGACTCTCTTCCTGTTGTGCCTCACTCCGTAAAGTTCCAAAAGGACATCTGATGTTAATTACAACAGCACAGTGTGCTGATTCCAATCTATCCATGACCTCTAACTTTTGGATCAGCTTTACTGCTTCCAAATTGGTCCAAACCTGATCAGGGGTTGAAGAGCCAGTAGGTCCTCTACATGTTAAGGATCCGACTAGATCGACCTGAGTTCTACCATTTAAAATACAGAAATTTCTACTGGCCAAGCCCGCTAGCAATTCCCTGTCTCTGAGGTTAGATTTTAGATCCTGAGCAGTCCTAGTATATGAGATATTTGAACTAATTATATATATTGTATGGATCATATCTGAATATACATCCTCCAAGAAATGAGAAGGAATTCTGGCATTAAAGTCTCCCAAAATAATTATAGAACAAGATATACTCTTATCTGACAATTCGTCAAGTGCCATTTTCAGATCCTATATGAAAGGTCAGTGGGATCAGTAGCTCTATTGTGAGGGGGCAAGTATATATTGCAGAGAATGATCTTCTCTTGTCCCTTGCTAATCAATAGAGCCAAAATATCCTCTGACTTAGTAGAAATGTTAGTGATTGGAAAATTTAGCAAAGTTTTGATAAAAAAGGAAATACCGTCTTTAAACCTTCCAAACTTTTTATCTTTAGTTGCTGACAGAGTAAAGACAGACTATCCAGCCAATTTGGGAGTTACATTTTATGTCAGCCATGTTTCTTGCAGTCCAATAATATCAAAATTATCCAGAAATCTCACTACTTCATGATCAATTATTTTAACATGGATGCCCTCAATATTCCATGAAAGCATAGAAAGGGCATCCACATCTCGATCCCCAGCTCCTTTATCCAAATCCAGCTGGCATTCAGAGTTCATTTGTTTGATATTATCTACAGGCTGCATTTGTCAGGCTTAATCAATAACTGTCAGCGGTGAGTAGGTATTAGGGTCAAATAGGTTTCCAAAGTCAATCAGGGGGTTATCTGCCTCTAAGATTGATTCTGGACTATCCTTAGTCTGTTTAAACCATGAAAATACTTCACCTAAGTCTAACGTGTTAACTAAATATATTCCTAAACAATCCAGCTTGCTTGCCAGAGAAAACAAGCTGCTAGCTATATGAGGATTTTTAAATGTAATATCAATCTGTGTTGTGGGCTCAGGATCTCCATATAACTTTATGGACTCCACCATGTTTCTGGAGATATAAAATTCCAATGCTCTTTCCAAGAGCAGCAACAAATCTACCCTAACTTTCCTATGAGAATCCTTGTGTGAAACCTTCCACCCAAAGATAGTTATGGTCCTACTCAGTCATACTTCTCTCTGCTTCAGTACGTGATCCTCTATCACTCCCAAGATTTTCCTCTGTGCTACTGTAGCCTTCTCACTCTGCACCTCCCTATGGAGAATTTCTTCTAGGGAAGGATAAGACTGTGTAGGAACCTCTATACATGATAGCTTCATGTTTAGCTTGGAATGTAGCACATATATCAATAAGTTTAGCCACCATGCTGTACTGCATGTTAGTCAAAGCAAAGAGGATCATGTCAGTAAAGGATTTTAATGATCCTCCCTTTATTTTTTCAGCAACTATAAATCTGAAGTCATTGTACTGGCTAACAATTTCTGCCTGGTCCACTGATGAAAATGAATAGTCCTGATATTTGCTGAACGGTCTATCAATATTTGATAAGCCAAACTCAAAGCTGAAATGTGGCACTGCTGCAAAATCAAAGGCAAATCAGTCAGAAAGTTCACCTGCAGGAAATCAGCTGTCCAGATGGTCACACAACAGGTCAATTAATTGCAAAATTGCTGTTGTGCTTACTTTAGCTGTGCAATTAGCCAAAAACAGTTTTACTGGTGGGCTCCAGTAGATAGTTTCACCCAGGTACTGGCTTCTGATCTTTTTTTATTTTTGCCCTAGCAATCTGTACAGCTTCAACTGTTGTTAGACAACTTTCTGAAAGATCTTAGACAACTCTGCCAACTCCAAAAGTACATCATTTAATACTGTTATGGCAATGTCGTATTCAGGATTGGACAGCTTCTTAAAGCAGTACTTAGCAATGGAATCTTTGATGGATGCATGCATAATTATATGTGATGTCATTTACCATAGGTATGGTTTACAATAACTACCCTGGGTATTGTCAAGCTCAGTGGGGGGTTTAAAATGTATTTTTGCAATGTAGTGAGTGATTCAGTGTGACATGAGAGAGGAGATGCATTTAGGAGACTGTATTTCTCTTCCATTCTGGATCCATACTAAGCACAGTCTGAATTTATGAAATTAAATGAAAAGGACATTTTTTTGTGCTGCTATTTCTTGTTGTCCATTTTAGAATTACTATCCCCATGTAGCCAACATGGGCAACCTTTTACAAGCACTGATTCATTGAATCTCAAATATGTGTATAACGTGAGACTCTGTTTTAAAGAGAAGCGCAATCTCATCTCTCTAGACATATGTACAGTCAGTGTCTCAGCCTACTAATTGAGAAGGTTTACCCATCCCGGCCCCCAACAAATACATAAAAAAATTACACAAACAGTAGGTTGCTTTGATGCGTTCATTGTAAACAAAAACTATAGTTTTCCCATTTTCTTGTACTGAAAAAAAAATGAACACACTTTCAATGGTGAGGCTTTAAATCCATTATAAACACATTTTGTATGTGAGACGCTGCTTGGGGAGGAGGCAGATTACACTGAAATTGTGCAACTTTAAAACTGAAATAATATAATATACACCTTATGTCAGAGAATATCTCGCATTGCTTTGTTGGGGGGAATCTACCAAACAAATAAAACATGCCATTTCTGTGAACAGCAGGGGAATACTGTTCATTATCAAGTACTATCTTACTGAAAAGAGGTGTCAAGCCAAAAACATAGCTGTAACTGCAAAGCCGATTGGTTGGAATTTTGCCGATCAGTTCCATTGTGCAATAAGTGGAGCAAGAGCGAGATGTCTGACTCATTAACTGCTGGCTTGTTAAAGTTAATAGGTTGTGACCTCAGGGGTGGGCATACAATGTTTCTTTCCCATTCACTTTCATGTCCTGCAGTCTGAGTCTTAAATCTGAGTGATGACTGTAGTCACTACTTCATGAACATGAGAACCCCTGTCAGCTGCTTTGTGCGCTACTACTGAAGCTGTGTGTGGGTTATTTCTGACTGCTGTGAGGGTTCACATGTGCACACCTTAGGGGGAACATAGAACTGGACCCTTCCCGGTTTTCCTTCCCTTATGCAGACTCAGTGGAGAAAAGCATCCACAATAAATTTGGTCTTCTCTACAAAAATAGACTACATCTTACTATCAAGGCTGAAAAAACTACTAGTCTCTAGCCTCATCATCACTGTCATTGATTAAGATTTGGTTACCTACTCAGCAGCCAATAATACTGTCCTTGAAAGAATATGTGTTACTTTCAATTGAACTTGCAGATTTGCACCTAAAACCAGATTTGCACTGCTGTGAACTCTATATCTCCTCCAAATGGCTTCTTTTTCACCTCCTAGTTTGTGATAAATGCCACTACCTGATACAGGCCTGTAGCAAAAGTCAGTTTTGGAATGCTGATTAGTTTTGCACGGAATTAAACTAGAAGCCAGAGTGAAAATGCAAGTTATCATGGCACCCAGAAGTGAAGTTATCACAAACGTTGATGCTGTTCCAAGAAGCTTTGTTGTCTCATTTTAATTTAATAAAATATGTCTATATTTGAGACTGGGTAAGTCTACTACTCCTAACTGTAATACTGTTACATGGGCTATTGGAGTAGACTCCTCTCTTTTGTTGTTTTCACAGAGACTGTGAGGCCACCCTGGAATTGCCCTGTATCTAGAGGTATGGGGCTGTTCACATTAGGTAAAAGTTTGTGAGTGGTACCGATGAATTCCAGTTCCAAAAATGTGGCTCTTTAGAGTGAGATGTTTATAAAGATCTATCCATACCAAGGGCAGCTACATTCAATGTGTCTGGTAGAATTGCATATATGCTTGATGACTGAAGAGTGGCGCATCTGGTGGCAATATGTAAAAAAGGTTCCAGGATCTAGGGGGAAGGCAGCACTTGAATGTCAAGAGGCCCACTAACTCCAATCTGATGTCAGACTGGACACTGTTAGACAGGAAATGGACAGATCAGTCTGACCGAGTCTTTATGACTACCTTGATTCACTATCCACATTTGGGTAGTTCCACTGGGCATAGCTCAGTCACGGGCTGTCATCAACTCTGGCTCCCACCACCCTTGGTGTCATCCTCCAACCCATGCTGTCTGAAGTCAGATCTTCTTTTCTGCTGGAGGGGACTGGACTTTTCCATCACATCTCATGCTGCATGTGAGGATTTTTCCTTTTAAGAGCCTTTTTGGCGATTTTCTTTGACTTTTCATTTTTGTTTTTAACTGGTAGTGAGAGCCTCATTACTGCTCCATCGACAACTGCTCAGATGGAACACAGAAAGCCAGGATTCAAAAGGTGAGTTCACAGCAGGCAGAAAATGCCTGTTGCAGATAGCCACGACATGCTTCTCTACTGTCGGAGGATAACCATGGTGTTAATGTTGACAGGCTAAGCATCCTTCCTCGCTAAATGAACACTGAGTGGGTTTCCTCCAAGGTAGGCCTTAAGAATGAAAGGTCTCTGCAGCCACGGGTTCATCAGCTCAGCTACAGGCCATGGAAGACAAGGCGGTGGCAGCAGAGACACAGTCTGCCATGGCCTTGTTCCCGGTTGTGCCGGCCATGGAATATACCCTGTTCCAGGATTGCCCTGAGTTATGGGAAATTTTTTTTTTGTAGACTTTCTCTTTCTGTGCCTGCTAGGGGTGTACTTACCCCATTTCAGCTAGTTATATGGGTGCTCAACTTTCAACCTGGCCAGCCTCTGCCATGATCACAGAACAGGAGGACCATGGCTTACCCCCCATGGAGGGGCTCCTCCAGGTAGGGGGGAGAATTGAGAGAGGAGACTGCATCACCCTGGAGCCCCCACCCAACTTACGTCGAGCTTGTTTTGACCAGGCTGGGGGTTGCCCATTGGCAGCTTCATTGTGCATGGCACAGAAGGTTTTTCTCCTTCCTTCTGCTGCCTCAGGAGCATGGATATGCAGTGACACCCTGCACATGATGGGCACACTCCTATACCTGGGCATAAGGCATCTGCCGCTGCTCCAACCCCTGTAAGCAAGACACAAGTTTTGGTGCCCCCCCCCAGCAACTGCCAGGAGCCACTTGAGTTGTGCTAGCAGTCCCACCCTCCACCAGGAAGGGACAGCAGTTCTCCAGATGCTCAATCTTTTCCTGCCCCTGCTGACCCACGATGACCTGGGATCATTCCCGAACCCGGGTTGCTGGCATTGCATGAGGTGGGGCATCCAATGCCTCAACCATCGGTGCCACTGGGCTGACTGGAAAATATTGATGTTAATGTAAACTTTTGATGAATGTCCACTTTATTGGGGAAAAAAAGCATCACAAAAAATCAGGTTGAGATTTTTCTTGACCCGGCTGACCAGAGTCAGAAGAAGAGGCATTGTTACTCTTCTGGACACTGATGCTGCAAGGGCTTTCCCCCAGTTGTGGAGATGGGCCAGGCTGTGTCCTTGGCTGACCCAAACCCTATGCGTCCTTCACCGATCACTCCTCTGGTCCTGACTACGTACCACCCCTAGTGGCTATGGTGCCTCAGCATGTAGTGTATTCTACTCCATCACCATGAGGCTCTCCTAGACTTCATGGCTGATGGTCGAGAGTGAGGTCTTGATCTTAATCCCGTTACGGTTAATGCCACCACCATAGGCATTCCTCAAGCTCGTCCTCTTCCTTGGATGGGCGTTGACTGCACCAATGGTACAAGAATTTCTTGTGGCAACAATGGGCCCTGGCAGGCAAGGGGAGGGGCTGGCCTATGTTACTGACCACCTCAACTCCTCCTTGGTTGCCCATGCACGTCGTCTTTCAGATGAGACGTTAAACCAAGGTCCCATCTGCCTGGATTGGTGGTAGTTCAGGTGGATGTTAAAGATCTCATGGCACTTATTGAAAAGAGTAGGGGAATTTTTATTAAGACTGAAAAGCAAACCAACTACACAAGGTGTTACAGCACACCAAATCATAGTACAAAATTAAACAATTAATAGAAAAGGTAATACAGCATCCAAATGAACAAAAACAAATATAATTGTTTTTTAAGTCCCAAAAAAAGGGGAAAGAATAAATAAACAAAGCTAAAAAAACTCCACTAAAACAAAAATATGAGTAAATTATATATACAAAAGTATTACTATATACTAAATTATAATACAAATAATAAACAGAAATATGTATTTCATCATACATGCAAAACTCTGTCATTACAGTCCTAAAACCCAAGTTAGTAAATGCTGAAAGTCCCCCCCCCCTTACTTAAAGGAGCAGTGGATCCTATCGTGAGAAAACCAAAATAACAAAAAAAATTGTATGACAACATACAAAAAAAAAAAAAAGAAAGAAAAATAAGTATACAGCATACTTTTTGTCCCTTGTAAACCTAAAGGGAGAAAACAAAATTGTGATAATAAGATGACAAACATAAACACAACATCATGCCATACATAGTAAGCTGAAATAAACTCCCCCCTGCACATGCCTACCACTATATGGCAGTATGTGATCCCAATCCAAAGCACCTCATATAGAATTAGCCAGTATCCACAACATGCAATTTCATAATATACGGAGTCTTCATGTTCATATATATATATATATATATATATATATATATATATATATATATATATATATTTTAAATTAAACCATACTCAAAATCAAAAATACTCCTCACCGGAAAATAATTTGTTTCTACCAGAAACTGCCACTTATCATTAATTAAGACCAGAAGAAAATAACAGTGAAATTACAAAGAAAAACACTCAGTACCACATATTACTAATCATAAAGAAGAGTGGAATTATGCAATGACTAAAATGTATCTCAAAATATACCCTACCAACTCGTAGCCAATCTATACTGTACCACCAAGACTGGAAGATGTTATATGGCACTGACTTCCTTTCAGTATTTTTATGACTAAGAATTGCAGTAGTTATCATATAAAATAATTGTTCCTCTGCATATTCTAATTGTTGCAGTATCAGCCTACACCGCACATGCCACATATAGAATTTAAAACACACCAAAAATAACCAAAGTGTAACCCTAACATGTTTAGTCCATTTGAATGGAAGAATACCCAAGTATAAAATCTCAGAGGTTATATCACAAAAGGGTGATGTAGGCCATTTACCCCGTAAAAAATTCCAAAACCGTTTCATAAAAAGACACAGAAAGAACAGATGGTCCATGGATTCCACCACCTCAACACAAGTCTCCCTAGGGCAGTAACGATGTTCTACACTTTTATGTTTAAGTTTCCTTTGACATTGAGTTTCCCATGTAGGGAAAGCCACATAACATCCCACATATAAGCCGGTATACAGGTAGATGTCAACATTTTCCCAATCAATATTGTATCTGAAACAGGTTTAGAGTCAAAACAGGCTGTATCGTGAAAAAAAGTAGATGATGTGCATATAGTGTTTTTTGGTCCTGTTGTGAAAAATGATCTGGTACTAAACACCAAAGTTTTATTTTCCCAAAACATACCCTTAAAGTTTCTGGAATATTATACAAAGAATGCTGTTTTGGGATGCTCGAATGAGGAAGCCCGAAAGGGAGTATCCCTGCCAAGGAATCCAAAATACATGGGATCCAAATACCTTCAGATTTCAATAATAATGGTCTCAAGTTTACATTAGCAAAAATTGTAAAAAAGAAAACAACGGAATTATTCAGGTTAATACCCCCCAATTTTTTCTCTCTAAACAGTAAATACCGTTTAATTGGATTCAGTTTATTACCCCAAATGCCTGAAAAAAAACAACCATACATCTGGGTCTCCGGCATAGGGGGTAGACGAAAAACTGCAACTAAATACAAAAAAAATTGTGAGTAAGAAGGTCTTAATCATATATACCCTTTTTAATTTGGACAATCTCCACTTATTCCACAGTAAAATTTTTCCATATGCAATGTCCAATTTGGAGGACCAATTTAAGAAGGCCAAATCCCCTGTACCAAAAAGAAGTTCAAGAATTGTACAAGTCCCTGTCACAGCAGGGATCCCAATTACCGTAGATTCTAAGAAACTTTCTAATCCAAAGGGAAGGCATTTATTTTTCCTATAGTTAACTCTAGCTCCCGTGAATTCGGAAAATTCCCAAAGTATTTGTTCCACAAAACAGGTTGAAGGTACATCCCCCACAAGAAAGCAGATGTTATCTGCATATGCAATACTTTTAATTTCTTTGAGGTACTGGAAAAAGAAACCCCCTGGATAGCAATATTATCATTAACGCGACAAATTAAAGGGTCCAATATAAAAAGATAGAGAAGGGGACTCAGGGGTCATCCCTGTCTAATTCTCCGGGTAACCATGCATGCCCTCCCTATCCATCCATTACAGTATGCTAAAGCTTTAGCATTAGAATAACAAGATTTTATCCAGAAAATAAAAGTACTCAGAATCCCATAACTAGCCAAACAGTCCCAAAGATAATCATGGTTTACCCTGTCAAAGGCCTTTTCCTGATCTAAACTAAGAATGAAACCAATTAATTCTCCAGTCTCCACCCGGGACAAAATTTCTCTTAATAAAATTAATCCATCCATTATACTCTGATCAGGAATAGCACAAGTCTGAGAAAAATGTATCAGAGTAGATGTACAAAGCAACAACCTGTTTTTCAACAATTTGGTATACAATTTAAAATCAGTATTTAATAATGTGATGGGGCGCCAAATTGAAAGATCAGGCCTGTCCCCAGATTTATACATAAAAACCACCAACCCATTACCCATTGAATCAGGCAAATTCCCTGAAACCATCATATCCTGAAATAACTCTAGGATTTCAGGTAACAAAACTTGCAGAATCACACTGTACAATTCATATGGTATTCCATCTCTTCCAGGTGCAGAATTCTTTTTAACCATTGTAAAAGTGGTCATTATTTCAGATTGAGTAAGTGGAGACACCAGTACCCGTTGATCGGATGACAAAACTTGTGGTATGATACTTTTTTCCAACCAAACCTTAAGACCATCCCAAGAGGATTCCTGTTGGCTAAATAAATACTGCACATGCTCCTCTATGGCTGTCATAATTTCATACCTTTTGGAACAAAGACACCCCTTAGCATCCTGAATTAAAGACATCCGCTTTTGATATTGTTGTTGAGCACAGAATTGAAATGGATTCATAAAATTCTGTGAACCCTGGGTTCCAAATTTCCATTCCTGTTCTAAAGACCTAAGTCTATTATAGTGTAGATCATTCATTTTTCTCCTGGTTTCTGCTAACTCTGTAAGAATCATTTTATCTCCTTGGGAAGCCTGAAACACTAAGTTCTGAAACCGTGTTTTGTAAATACAATATTGGTCCCTCTTAAATTTCCCATTTAATCTACCTATGTGTTGAAAATATATTTTAATATCTAGCTTTGTATCCTCCCACCATTCCTGTAAAGTATCATAGAACATTTTAACTGATTTACGTGCTTCTAATAAGGAAATAAAACCATCCTTAACAGCTGGAAGAGACAACAGTTTCAAGTTCAACCTCCAATACCCAGGGCCTTGGTGCATACCATCACAATTAGAGACCGTCAGTTCTATGACAGCATGGTCAGATGGAGCAACAGGACGGGTCATGGTATTTTTAATCTCCAAGGCAGGAGATATAAACCAGAAATCGATCCTAGTAGCTCTGAAATAGGTCTTGTCTGGCCAGCAAAAAAAAAACACAAGCATCAACCAAACCAATTTGTGAAATCAAAGTAGCCAGGCAATTGGTATCACAATATATTTTTGGGGTTTGAGGACCCCTATCCTTTAAATACAACCCACAATTGAAATCTCCTCCCAAGAAAACATAACGAGATGTAAACAAATAAGGCTGTATAGTGTTAAAAAGCCCAATTCTAGCAGTCTTTGTGGGGCATATACATTAATAAACCGACAGTGCAATTTTTTTAATGTGACATCTAATAACAAAGCATAGCCCGGGGCTATGTTCACTACCTGTATAGATTGTGCCAAAGGGGAATTTAAACAAATTCCAACACCACAACAAAGATCCTCTCCAATAGACCAATAAATCATCCCCCATTTCCATCCTACAGAGGCTCTATCCATCTCGTCTGCTATGTAGTCGAGTGTCTTGAAAGAATATCGCATCATAAAAAAAAGAATCAAATAAAGCACATACCAGAAGTTGTTTTCTATCTGACTGAATACTGTTAGTATTTAAAGAGGCCACAGTAATATTAAATAACGTATCCATTGTGTATAAAAACACACACAAAAAAAAATTAAGTTTTTACTAGAGAAGAACTAATCCTGAGAAAAATTGAAAAACATTAAGAATTTTTTCTGACCCATATACGGGAACCCATCCTAGAATTATTTTTTGGAGGGATAGTCAAATCTTCTGTAGAACGCTCAGTGTCTGATCCTCCATCCGCTTGAGAGGAGTGAACCGAAACCGAGTCTGATTCTGTACCTACATCAGGTTCTTCAACCTGCAAGGTAGAAAAGGTGTTTTGCACTGGGAGATGGAAGACTTCTGAAACAGATGCTGCAGTTTTCTTCTGTAAACTCCTTCTTCAATTATTAACTACAGTGAAGGCACCTTCTGGTGGAAGGGGGAGCATAGAACCTACATCACCAGATACCTCTAGTACTAAAGGTTCTGCCTCAGATGGAGTCATGGGAGAAACCAAAACAGAAGTAGATAAGGCCACCAAAGGGGGATTATTAGGCCTTTCAGGAGGTGCTCTCTTAGGTAGGGGGGGCCCATATTGTTTCAAAGCCGTTTTTAGTGCAATATTCAAACAAAAGTCCTGAGTGGTATAATACTTGTCCGCAGTATTATGGGCTGCCCAAGGACAATCCAAGAGAGTGAAGTTGGGGGTGTTAGGGGACTGGAAAGGAGTTTGGGAGGATAAGGGACTGTATGCCAAGGACAGGCTTCATCTTGCCCCATTAGGAAAGGAAGTTCTTAAACAGGGGATGGTTGACTAAATTCAAGAAAGGTGGGGTTTAAACTTGTGAGGGGGGAAGAGATAAGGGAGGGGCTGACCAGAAGCCCTCTCCTCCAGATGAGGGGAGTAGCCTTCAAGCCCAGGGGGGAGGGGGGGAAACAGACTGGGGGTGGAGGTTTCAGGAGGAGCAGAAAGAGGATGGAAGTATAAGGAATCTGGGTGGGGTTTGACAAAGAGGATCAGGGATAAGGGGTGGGAGTTGGTGTTAGTAAATGCCAGGAGCTTGGGAAACAAGTTGCCAGAGTTCCAGGCCATGCTGTTCGGGGGGGTGGATGTGGTGGCGGTCACGGAGACGTGGGACAACAAAAACCATGACTGGGGCCCAAACACGCGGGGGTACACTATGCTTAGGAAGGATAGAAAGGAGGGCAGAGGGGTGGAGTGGCTATGTTCATTAGAGATGACATAGAAATTGCTAAGTACAAGAGGCAGAGGAAACATGGAGGCCTTATGGGTCACCTATGATCCCAGCAGGAGATAAGGTCAAGCTGGGTGTAGTACATAGGCCCCGGGATGAGTGATGTTCTAGAGGATGGTTTGCTGGACAACATCATTGCCCAGTGTGGTACAAAAGGGAAGGAGTGGTGTTGATGGGGGACTTTAATATGCCAGGTACAAACTGGGAACCATGTCCTCTAAGGTGGCCAGGAGCAGAGGCTGCTGGATGGCTTCCAGGATGTGTTCTTAACACAACATGTGATGGAGCCCACAAGGGAGGGGCATATCCTGGACGTGGTTCTGGCAGATGGGGATCTGGTAAGGGACCTGGTTGTACAGGACCCCCTGACTGGGAGCGACCACAATACTGTCTGGTTTCAAATAAGCATGGGGGGAGAGTGGATGAGATTTAGGACACTGGAGGTGGACTTCAGGGGGGCAGACTTTGTGGGCATGGGCAATATTCTCAAGGATCACTTGAAGGGGATTACATCAATGACAAGTGTGGAAAGGAGATGGGAGGTCATAAAACGGGGACTTCATGAGGCAGTCAGGATCTGCGCTAAGTTGAAACGTAAGGGAGCAAGGTCACATAAACCATGCTGGTGGTCCAGTGAAGTACAGGTAGCAGTCAGAGAAAAGGAGCCTACAAAAATATAAAACAACAAGAGGGATAAGGATAAGGAAATGTACCATCTTGCATCTAGAAAAGTCACCCGGATGGGTAGAGGCAAAGTCCAGTAAGAAAGCAGGGCACAGGGATACATGGAGGGAAAAGGGTTCTTCCGTACATTGGGGAGCAGAGAAAACTAAGGCCATCTCAGCAGATTGAGATCAGAAGGAGGGTGGGTGGAAGAGGCGAGGACCAGGCAGAGGTATTAGAGTATTTTGCCTCTGTGTTCACTAGGGAGGGATGGGATATCTACAAAGCAAGGCACAAAGGGATAGAAGCGGCAGTGAGTGGGATCAGGGCAACAGAAATGGAGCAAGAGGGAGGAGAGGTATCCCAGGGTGTCACATCTGGATAAGGATAAAAAGGCCAGTAAGGTGGAGGGGACGGATGATGCTATCTCCACCAAAAGGGTGTGGTTAGCCCTCAAGGCCCTAAAGAAAGACAAATCTCCTGGGCCAGATGGCATTCATCCGAGAGTACTATGGGAATTGGCGGACATACTGGCTGCACCCCTGGCGGAGCTCTTCAACAGGTCACTTGAGACAGAGAGGGTACCTAGGAATTGGAGAGGCACATGTGGTGCCAATCCATAAAGGGGGGTTGAGGGAAGTACCAGGTAACTATAGACCCATCAGTTTGACCTCGGTGGTGGGAAAATTAATGGAGAGTACACTAAAGGAACGATTGGGGGTGTACTTGGAGGAGGTGGGAGGTCTGGATAGTCGGCAACATGGGTTTGTGCCAGGTAGATCATGTCAAACCAATCTTGTGGAGTTCTACGAATGGGTAACATCAGAACTGGACAGGGGAAAGCCTGTGGATGTATTATTCTTGGACTTCAGCAAGGCATTTGACTCTGTCCCCCACAATGGTCTGGTGGAGAAACAGATGGGGTTAGGAGTAGGCCCTTTGATGGTCAGATGGATTGAAAACTGGCTAGCTGGATGCACCCAGAGAGTAGTGGTCTGTGGGGAGCTCTCGCACCCTAGAGAGGTTGGTAGTGGGGTACCGCAGGGCTCGGTCCTGGGTCCGATCCTGTTTAATGCATACATATCGGACATCAGGAGGTATAGGGTGAAATGAGTCTCTTCTGGATGACTCAAGATGGGAGCAGTAGTTGAGGGAGAAGAGGGAGGTTGGCCCTGCAAGGGGACCTGGACACCCTGGAAAGCTGGGCTCACACATGGAAATTAAATTTCAATATCACCAAGTGCAAGGTGTTGCATCTTGGTGGGAAACCCTAAACACAGGTACACCCTGGGAGGGGAGCGCTGGAGGCCTCAATAGGGGAAAAGACCTAGGGGTCATGGTGGATGCATGTATGAATAACTCTGAGCAGTGCAGGAGAGCGGCTAGCAAGGCAAACAGGATGTTGGGATGCATCGTAAGGGGATCACCTCTAGGAGCAAGGAAGTGATTCTGCCACTGTACAATGGACTGGTTAGACCACACCTTGAGTACTGTGTACAGTGCTGGAGACCACACTTGAAGAGGGACATACAGCTCCTGGAGAGGGTACAGAGGAGGGCAACTAAGATGATATGAGGCTAGGGGACTTGACGTATGAGGACAGACTTGAGGAGCTCTGCCTGTTTTCATTGGAGGAGAGGAGAGATGGGGGGACATGATTGAGGTCTTCAAGTACTTCAAGGGAAAAAATAGGGTAAACATGGAGGGGATCTTTAGACTAAAGCAGGTAGGTATCACCAGAGGGCATGGTTTGAAGTTGGAAGGGTGAGGGGGGAAAAAGGAGGAGGTTTTTCACTGAGAGGGTGGTGGACCCTTGGAATGCACTGCCTGGTGAGCTGGTTCAGAGATCCACAGTGGAGGACTTCAAGAGAGGGTGGGACAAACACAGAAAGTGGATGTATCAGATGATGGCCTGTCCCAGGGGGGTGGGGATGGATGATAGGGGTTTCTGGAGCACAAGGGATGGGAGGGTCATGGCACTCAACTAAGGGTCTGAGGTTCGAGCAGACTCGACAGACCGTAAGGCCTAATCTGCTGGCAAATAGTATGTTAGTATAAAGGAATGCTGTTCCTCACAAAGACTACACTTGGGAGGATGATGACAGTCAGTCATAATGTGCCCCACCTCCCCACATTGAGCACATTTCATCGTATCACAGGTTCAACTCAAATGTCTGCTGGAACCACATTTAAAACAATGGCGTGGCTGTCCAGGATAAAAAATAAAACCCTTGTCGCGTCCCAGGTAAAAACAATTTGGTAGATGTTGAAGACCATCCTCCGTTTGTGGTAAAGTCACCTTATACCTCCATCCTCCATTCCAAAAACCTTTAGAATCTAAAATTGGTTCTGGATTCCCTTGTATGTGACAACGTTTCTCCAGCCAATATGAAATGTCCATAATATTCACCCCTTCATTCCTGAATAAGACAGTGATCACTTTAAAAGCTTGTTTCGTTAAGGGTATAGCTTAAAAGTGGGTCCAAGCTGGGTTTGTTTTAAACACGGCATACTACATCCAGAAACGATTCAGGATGTCAGGAGAATGAAAACTTATGTCATATGTAGATTCCCCTGGTGTATGAATCAAAGCATACACTTCCAAGGAAGAAAATCCCAGCATTGCTTCAATAGCACTTTCACCACATAAAAGCGGTCTGGCATCGTATCCACTGGTCCTAAAAACTGTAGCTGAACTACATTCCTGCGTTTAGCTAAAGAAACAGGTTTCTGAAATAAACTAGTGAAAGTGGGAGCTGTCAGGGCTGGGGTCACTGACTCTTTGTCAGGAGGTACTATAGGGAGAGATCCCAGTGCTTCTTCTGACTGGGGGGAATCACTAGCCACAGTAATGTTTTCCATAGGCCCCTACTGTGCAGGAGACAGTGTAGGGGAGAAGGAAACAGAATCCAATTGTAAAATGGGCAAGTCCATCATAACCATCTCTGCATCTGTATTAGCAGATAAAGTGTGCCCTGAAACAGGGTCTAAAGCTAGCACATATGGTTCAGTAAACAGGACTGTATCAGGCCTGTGCATATTGTGGAGGAGGCCATCCACAGTTCCCCCCAGTACCCCCGTCACACTCCCCGAACCCGTAAGCAGAATATCGGGATCCGCAACCCACTGACCTGTTTCTGTTTGGATCCAGCCAGCTCGTTCCAGTGCCCATTCCAGAGACCATGCCGAATCATACTGTGAGTGATTTTCCAATCCTGTGTCTTTCCCTGATGTAGTATCCTATATTAGAGGGACCGCTGCAAAAACTTTTGCTGTAGGCACCGTAGAAGGCGACGGTGAACCTTGAATCAAGTGTTTCCTTTTTCTTTCTTCAGCATGCAATTTAGCTGCTCTGTAATCAGCCTCAGCCTTTAATAAGAGGTCCTGTTTCACACGGACCACAGAGTCTATATCTTCATTGCCCTCTGCAGGTACGGGGCCTGCTCTGGGATTTTCTGTAACACCTAGTGTCACCATCATAGAGGAGTGTAACAAAACTCAATTTTCAGCGGATCCTCCGCCCGTTGCTATCTCAGCAAGCAGCGGGGGCTGAGGTACAATATGCTGGCCACCCTAAGGGTACATTCCAGCTGTACCATGTTCCCTGCTGAGCCTTACTGACTCTCCAGCCATGGCATGTCCCCCTCCACTGTCCTCCTCCTCCGCCATCTTGGTCCCACAGGAAGCAGAGTAAGGGAATTTCCCCGGTGTCCTGGCCAAATTTCCATCATTCACTAAAAATACCACCAACAGCTTAATCTGGTTCAAGGTCAGTTGGCATTCACCTTTATCCCACTCCCCCAGGCCATGCCTGAAAATAGGCAGGATTTATCTAGTGCACTTACCCAGTCAACAAAAACGAAATAAAATAAAATAAATAAATAAATAAATGATGCAGTGGCCTGTGGTTATGCTCTTGGTGGTTCCAACTACTTGGTCAATCCTAATGGAGCTGCCCCCTCCACAGCCATGGGAGAGTGCTCCTACCAAGTTCTCCAGATCAAAGTCCAGCTTGCCCAGAATCATGTCTGTGGTAGTCACCACAGATATGTGAGTAGTCCACATACCAGAATGCAACCACCAACCCTTATTCAGAGGTCCTCAGGCTCAGAGAACACCTTCATGACATTCCCCTCACAGGGTAGGATGGAGGTTAATTCATTGACAGCAAGTCCTCTGGCAGCTCTTCCTCCTTTGCTGCTCTGTTGCCAGCCTTTGGAAGGCAGAAATCTTGCTTGTAGAGCAGAAAGCAGCTAACTAAAAGAAGCTACCATTTTCTCACTAATTTAACACTTCTAACTCAGCAGGAATCAGTGTCTGTTGAGATTAAGCAGACAGATACTTTATTAGAAGTAGAAGGGGTCTTATTTAGGGTTAAACAAAGAAAAGAAAGAAAGTCAGTGTGTTCCATGCTGGGAAGGGTACTGTATCAACTTACTTTGCTAAATCAGTAGGAGGAGAGAGAGACAGCTTAATTGGGGGTGAGGCTTAGACAATATAAAAGCAGGTGACTCCAATTACAACTTCCTGTTGCTAGCCTTTTTTCTTACTAATTGCCCTTCCTCCCACCCCTCCACCCATGCACACTAAGCCAATTCTACTTTTATAGCCACTGGATTTGACCGACAACAGGAACTTCGTGATTGGCCGTAGGAAGGGAAAGATCATAGAGAAACATTAATTTTGTCAACCCTAAAGGAAAAAAAGTACCTCCCCCCCGCCCATCTGCTGGTGGTCTGACACTGAGCAAGGAAGAAGGAGGCTACTGAAGAATATAGGAAGTTGCTGTCCCAGAACAGGAAGGGTGAGAGCTGTAAGGAGAGGACAGAGTAAGCACACAGAGAAACAGGGGAGGAGACACAGAATAAGACATGATAGGAGTGGTGCAGTGCAATGGCTGTGGGGTGGCAGTGTTCTGGGAGACATTCTGGAGGCTACGATGCTGCCCTATTTGCATGCACCTCTCAGGTCTGAGGGAGGAGGTTGCCTGTCTTCTGGTTAACCTGGCTAGGATTTGAGAAACCTCCTCCCCCACCCAGAGACCACCAGGGCCAATGCCACTACCTCAGAGGCTGCCAAGAAAGAGGAGAGGCTGGACCAGGGTGGGCTCAGAGAGGGAGAGGGTGGTGGAACAGAGTTGTATTCCTACAGCTGTACCTCTCCACAATTCATACATGCTTCTGGTGGATAGTGGTTCCTCTATAGAGACACCTGCAGTGGAGACCAAGGAGGATGCTGGCAACCTTCACAAAGGAGAGGACAGAGTAAGCCCACAGGAAGGTGGCATGGGACCCCACAGGGGAAGGAAACAACTCCTGGTGGGGGACTCAGTCATTAGGGGGTAGAAGTGGGGGAGGAAGGGGACAGGGAGGTAAAGTGCCTGCCTGGCACCATGGCTTGGAGGGACAGGAAGTGAATCCTCAGGAACATGGAAGCAGCTGCATGACAGAGGCAGCTGGATATCATTGTCAACCTAAGGACAAATGACCTGGCTAGTAATGGGATCAGAGCAGTGCAAAAGGAGTTTGTAGAGTTGGGGAGTGTCCTTAGACAAATAGTACACACGGTAACCTTCTCGGAGGTGCTGCCTGTCTACGGCAAGGGTGATGCTAGGGTACTCTTCACTAGGGAATTCAATGAATGGTTGAAAACTGGTGTGGAGCACAGGGTTTTGGCTTCACTGGGGACTGGGGAGCCACCTGGAAGGATGCAGCCCTATACTGGCATGATGGTCTGCATCTGTCCAAGGGGGGACCAGGATCCTAGGTGAGAGGTTTAAATGCTTCATTGGTAAGCATTTAAACTAGCCAAGGGGGGAGGCACTAAAAAGGATCAGGGAAATCCCAGCCTCCCCCAACAAAACACGGTAATTAGTGAGGGTAAACACCAAGGTAGAGAAGTCATTAGGGAGCAGTATAGAGGTAAATATAAAAAAAGGCAAAAGGCAGTAAGGACAGGATGGGGCTAAAAGGGGTAAGGCCATCAAAAAGTGGAGGGTGATGAGTACCAATGCCCACAGTCTGTATGACAAGCTCCCTGAACTAGTGGCCTTGATGGATGAGGGTTGCCTGGATATTGTGGCAGTCACAGAAACATGGTACACAAAGAACCATGACTGGGATGTCAACATACCAGGATACACAATCTACAGGAGGGACAGGGAGGGTAAAAGAGGAAGAGAAGCTCTCTATGTAAAGGAAGGGATCCAAGCAACAGAAATAAAGAGTAAACAGGGAGCAGATGAGGCACTCTGGGTCACCCTGGAGACAGGAAATAGCACCACAATCCGCATGGGGTTGTATACAGACCCCCATCTCAGGGGGAGGGAATGGACAAGGAAATGATAGAAGGCATCCTTAGAATGGCAGAAAGAGGGGAGATATTGTTGATGGGGACCTGAATATGCCAGCTGTTAACTGGAGCACCTTTGCTTTCTTGATGCCCTACAAGGGGCATGCCTCAGACAGCTAGTACTGGAACCCACTCAGGAGGGAGCAATCTTAGACCCGGTACTCTCAAATGGGGACGGAGAAAGGATCTTAGATTTAGAAGTGGGTAGCCATCTGGGAACAAGCGACCACCAAACAGTTGGGTTCATGATAAACACAGCCATACAATTAAGCCATACAAAAGCAAGAGTATTGGACTTTAGGAGGGCTGACTTTGGGAAAATGAGACAGTGCCTCATAAAAGCACTAGCAAACAGCCAAGAAGGAGGGGTGGAGAAACAATGGGGAGTAATCAAAACAGCCATCACAGAGGCAACAAGCCTTTGTGTAAAGCAAATCAACAAAACACTACGAAGGAAAAAAATGCCATGGTTCTTGAAAAAGGTGGCAGGGAAGGTTAAGGAGAAAAGGATAGCATTCAGGAAATATAAGGAAACACAAAAGGAGCAGGACAGAGAACTTTATCAGTTAAAGCAAAAAGAGGCAAGGAAGGCAGTCAGAATAGCAAAGGCCCAAACTGAGGAAAGGATAGCCAACTCTGTTAAGAAGGGGGATAAGACCTTTTATAGGTACATTAGGGAGTAAGAATAAGAAAGACCAATGGAGGGATACTGAGGCTTAATAAAGGGGAGTGAATGTGGGCAGAGGGTGACAGTGAAAAAAGCAGGGATACTGAATGAATATTTCTGCTCAGTATTCACAAAGGTAGAGGAGGTGGAGGTACCTAAACCAAACAAGAGAAACACTCTGAAGATGGGGGTCGATACCAGTCCATTTACAGAAGAAAGTGTTCTGAAAGAACTAATAAAATTGAAGGTGGACAAAGCAATGGGGCCTGATAGGATTCACCCAAGAATTCTAAAAGAACTAAGGGTAGAACTAGTGACACCGCTGACTACTCTCTTTAACAAATCATGGGAGGATGTGGTAGTACCTAAGGACTGGAGGAGGGTAGATGTGATTCCTCTTCACAAAAGTGGGAGCAGGACAGAGGCAGAAAATTACAGACCAGTTAGTTTGACCTCAGTGGTAGGGAAAATGATGGAATCACTTCTGAAGGAAAGAACTGTTGAGTACCTAGAGGCCAGTGGGGCATAGGACCCAAGGCAGCACGGATACACAATGGGAAGGTCATGTCAGATGAATCTAATAGATTTCTTTGACTGGGTGACCAAAGTAGTAGACCAGGGAGGGACTGTGGACATGGCCTACCTAGATTTTAGCAAGGCATTTGATACAGTCCCACACAAAAGATTAATACACAAGTTAGCCAGCCTTGGAGTGGGTCCCAAGATGTTAGCCTGGATAAAAAAATTGGCTAGACAACAGGATGCAAAGGGTAGTAGTAAATGGAATCCACAGTGAAAAAAGGAGGGTTACTAGTGGGGTACCAAAGGGTTCATTACTGGGACTGGACCTTTTTAATGTCTTTATAAGTGACATTGCTGAAGAACTGGAGGAAAAGTATGTCTCTTTGCAGACAATACAAAGATCTGCAGCAGGGTTGATACACAAGATGGAGTGGACAGGGTGAGAAGGGACTTAGCAAGGTTGAAGGAATGGTCAAATGTATGGCAGCTCAGATTCAATACAAAGAAGTGCAAGGTAATGCACCTGGGAAACAAAAACTCAGGAGAAGAGTACACAATGGGGGTGAGATACTGACAACAATAAAATTGGAAAGGGACCTGAGGGTAATTATATCTAATAACCTAAAGGTGGGCAAGCAATGTGAGAAAGCAGTAAGGAAGGCTGGGGGGATACTGGGATGCACAGGGAGAGGCATCAATAGGAAACAGGAAGTTGTTATCCTTCTGCACAGACAGTTGGTGAGACCCCATCTGGAGTACTGTGTGCAGTTCTGGAGACCCCATCTGCGCAAAGACATAGACAGAGTGGAGGCTGTCCAGAGGAGGGCAACCAAAATGGTGCAGGGTCTGCACCAGAAGACATACGAAGAAAGACAAAGAAGCTTAATATGTATACCCTTGAGGAAAGAAGGGAGAGAGGGGACATGATAGAAACTTTCAAGTACCTCAAGGGAATCAACAAAGTCCAAGAGGGTAGCATCTTTCAGAAAAAGAGATGTGCAAGAACAAGGGGGCACAATTTGAAGATTGAGGGGGGACGGCTCAGAGGTAATATGAGGAAGTATTTTTCATGGAGAGGGTTGTGGATGCATAGAACAGCCTCCCTGAGGAGGTCGTGGAGTCAGGAACAGTGGCGGAATTCAAGAATGCATGGGACAGACATAAGGCAGTCCTAGTGGGGGGTAGGAGGCAGTAAGCTGTTGGTTAACTAGGATCTGCAGCTTATCTGTTAGGCAGGAAATGGGCAGACTAGGAGGGCCAAGTGGTCCTTATCTGCCATCAAATTCTATGTTTCTGTAGAACATGTCCTTAACTCCGAATGTTCCCATAAACGAAGTCCAAAAACAAGAACTCTACTCACTGATGGACATTCTGAAATGGGATTTCTTACCAGGGTGGTGTTCTTGGTAGCCTATGCTGTCCTGTGCTTAGTGCTTGGGATCTGCGAGCACCCACCATCTTAAACAACACATCTTATGGTCCACAGACCATGTTGTATACATGTTACAATGTCCATGTGACAGACTATATGTTGGGAAGACAAAGACAGACTGGCAAACTTGCACCAGTGAGCCTAAAAGTGATATCAGGAGAAAAGACGAAAACTCAGCTGTTGTTAGACATTTTAAGCAGCTGGACATCCAGTGGCCTCCTTAAGATTTTGGGCCTGCAAACAAGTAGTGGAGCCAAGGCAGAATGTGAACTGGGACAATTTACTTCTCAAAGGAGAAACATATTGGACACACACTCTGGGGACTTTGAATTCAGACCAAGGACTAAATGATGAATGTGACTGGTTCTTTTATTGGCAAAAACACATGAGCTAATTGAGTTCTCCATACTACAGATATCACTGCAGTAGATGGCTCCTTGCTTACTATAAAACTATCTGAATGGACTTTTCCATGTGCACAGAATGGAAAGGTCACAGTTAATCTTTGTTAGCAATTTAACGTCTTTGAATTTTTGCCACACATTGTACACCCCCTAGTTCTGTTGAGAGTATATCTGGATCATAATACCAACATATGAGATTGCACTGATCTCCTTGATGTTACTAGTGTTGTATAAATATTGTACATATATCGTATACCATACATTGGTTAGGAGCGCGATAGAAATCATCTGGTTGTTCAGGGTTTTTGGCCTTGCCGGTACCCTGACAAATACTTATTAATAGTCAACCACAGCTAAGTGTTACATATGCTCACAAAACTGAGGAGACTACTATCATTAAAAGGTTTTTAGCCACTGTGAATATTTTACTTTAATTAAAAAGCATGAGGACCTGGAAGTAGGGCAAACCAATACAGTTTGTAGTTTGCTGTGACGGGGGTTTGCCGCCAGTCTGTCACCCTTCCTCTGAACCACAGTGATCAGACAGAAGCTGTCAGTTTAACAGCTCCTGTAGCAGCAGCAGTTGACGGGTCCACTGCGAGATGTCATTCATATCACGCTCCGCACTGTGGTGTAAAAAACATGCATATGCGTGCCTCCAGCCACTTGAGTCAGCTGGAGGCCAATATGAGTTTCCAGGAAAACTTTTAAGTTACCAAAATCACTACCTTTACCTTTGCAGATCTCAGTATTTTGCTTGACAGTACCAGTCCTTACAGTATTTTGCCCTTTGCAAATCAGAACACTGATCTATATAAACACTCACAGGGATAAGGTCCTGCAGTCTTATCAGGAGCATAACCTTATAAGGTATCTAGAACAGCATTTTCAAACAAATAGCAGGCATTCATTTTATGTTTATTTTTTAAAAATATGGACTTATTTAAAAGGCATAATATTTTCTGGAAGTCCGGACCTTTATAAAAAGAGAGATGTGAGAGTGAAAGATACAAATTATAACAACAACAGGAGGAAAAAGTAATATTTATAAAATGATAACCTGAACATAGGATTTAAAGGTTACTGTTCAGCAAATAAGTAAATGAATTTTACTTACAGAACATGAACTACAGTACTTGTAATATTACAGGATAAGACTTTCCCATAGACTTATAACAGGAAAGCTGCTTTGTTATACTCATGAAAGAAGCTGGTATATTACAAACCATACAGGAGCTCAACAGGAACTTAGTAATACATGTTTCAAATATTACGGGCATTGGCTAGCGATATCTGTAGCGCTAGGAGCACATTTTGTAGTGGTGGAGGTGGCACTATGATGCAATACGTGGTTATATAACTTACTTGTACTGGTTGATTAATTCATTATTTCGTAACACAGCGGGCCAGACAAAGTGAATGTTTGGCCATGAAGCACTGTCCACTATAACTATGTGTTTTGTGAATTAAATAAACATGAAGATTATGGACTGATTGGCGTTTACACATTTTTCTACATTACTGGTTGGATTCAGTCATGTGGGTGACCCAATATGAAACTTGACTGTTCTCCAGAAGAAAGAGCTGCCTGGACACTTTCCAGAATAGCACCTAACTTCTTACCAGGCCCCTCCTTACAGCACGGACCACAAATATGTGACCCCTATTGGAGGCTTCCTGGGTTTTTGGAGTGCCCCTAAGTGGAAAGGCTCATGGCAGGTCTTTCCTTTTACAAGATGAAGGTGCAGAGCGATACTGACAAGCTGCTGAAAGAAGAAGCAGGACTTCTTTGCTTGGCAGGTTTATATGGTGGCGTCACCGGGGATCTGTCAGGCCAGCTATAAAGCCCTGATGGACATTTTCTGTCACAAGCTCACCAATATGATCCTTTTGCTCCTGACAGCCATGCGGAGGCCCAGACCCTTCGGGACCTTGGACAGTCACTGTCTAAGCAGCAGCTGCAGAAAACTTTGAACTCAGGCAATGCATGCATCCGCACAGTGGCTGCCACGGTGTCCTGTACTGAAGAGTCTGGCTGCATCTCCTTATGTTTACTGTGAGACCCAGTACAGCTTGGTGGATGTGCCTTTTTTGGACACCATCCTCTTTAGCCATCGGGTGAAGGATCATCTCACCCACACAGAGAAGTCCTATGTCACCCTGGATTTGGCAGCATCATTCCAGCAGGCTAAGCAGCCACCTAAGCCCAAGTAGAGCTCCTTTCATAGATCAGGCTACCAACCACAGCAGCAGCAGAGGGGCCAGTAGTAGCACTACCATCTGGCACAATCAAATGGTCAGAAAGGGGGGGGGTGGAGAAGTGTCTGTAAGCCAGTCCTCTGGAGTCCTTTCAAGGGAAAAATATTATGGATTGTAAGGTGCTATCTTCCCTCCTACACAGTCCCTGCTGGAACTCCTGATTGGGAGTCTACTCTTCCACAGTGATTTGCAACCATGTTGGACAAGTGGGCTTTGGAGATGGTGGATTTGAGTCTGTCTCTGGAGTTCAAGACTCTCCCTCCATACCAACCCCATGTGCAAATACACACATTAAACATCTTTCATCTGTTAAACCTTTCTCCTCTGCTGTCCTTCAATATTTTAAGCGCCTTAATGTGTGCTCATGTAAACTGTATTTTGTGTAGTACTGCTTGTATTGTGGTGTACTACATGTAATTGCTTTTGTACTTTGTATTGCAAGTCTGATTTGCCACTATTTGTGACCTCAGGTAGTACCTGAAAAAGGAATGTATATTCTGGTGTACCTACCTGAAAACTAAAATAAATGAAAAAATGAAAAATACGCACAGGGAGTCCCATCACACTGTAAATCAATACTGCTCAACTCTTGGAGCGCATCACTGTCAAGGTTGTCCTGGATGCCCTAACCTCACAGCAATTTGTGTCTTGTTACCTTTAAGTACTGAAACATATGAGGCTGGCACCACATTCTCAACCTGCACATGCTGAGCAAGCTCATCTACAGAAAGAAGTTTTGTATGATTACTCTCAATCATATCATACAGTGGCAGAAGCCAGGGGCTTGGTTTTGTTCTCTGGAGCTCAAGGACACATCCTTTCACATCCCCATTTACCGATCTCACAGGTGGTACCTCAGGTTATAAGTGAGAAGAGTTCTGTACCAGTTCAAAGTCATGCCGTTCAGCATGTCCTCAGTACCCAGGGTGCCTGTCAGTCATGGTGGCCTACCACAGGAGTAGGGGCAGTAAGGTACACCTGTGACTAGCCAGTTGGCTCATCATGGCAGATCCATAGGGACAGTGGTGTGGTCCACAGATCTGTCCTTCTAGACTTTCTGGTACTTGGGCCTCTTAATCAACCTGGGGAAGTCAAAACAGGTTCCCAAGCAGGTGATCCTGTTCACTAGAGTGGAACCTGCAGAAGTCAGAACAGGTTCCCAAGCAAGTGATCCTGTCACTGAAGCAGAACTGGATTCCCTCCAACCATGGGCTCACTTACTAGTGGAGAGGGCGGAGGATCTTACCTCCTTCACCAGATCATTTCTGACTGGGAATCATGCCCAGCCTGGGAATTCCTCTGACTGCTGGGGTCCATGGCTGTCTCAAACAATGTGGTCCATTGGGCCCACTGGTGTATGCAGCCCCTCCAGGTTCATGACCAGTACATAAACAAGCAGGGCAGAAGGCACTCTTTCCCCTTGTGCCTGGAAGAACTCTGTAACTGGTGTTAGCACCCAGTTGGCCTTGGTAGATGCTCTTATCAGAGAGGGAGAGACATCATACAACTGGTTCTTGCACCAGGATGTGTCAACACAGCTATTCACCCCGTGCTTCACATTTCTCATGGATCCATTTGCCTCTTGGGAGAACAGAAAGCTTTTGTGTGCCCACCCAGATAGGAATGTTAATGGGGGATGCTGTGGACCCCTGGCCTTCTGCACGCCTCTTCACACTTTCCACTGATCTACAAGGTTGTGGTCAAGGCACACGGGAATAAGGCAAACCTAATCCTAATAGTTTCAGACTGGCTCATACAATTCTGGTATTAGGATCTCCTCAACCTCAGCAGCAGGTCCCCTTGGTGGCTATCCCTCTGCCTGGACCTGCTGACGAGACAATGGGATAGGGCCAGCCCCCGGACATTCAGTCTCTGAACCTGTCAGATTACCTGAGCAACTAGAGTATCAGGATTTGGGTATTTTGGAAGACACTGCCCATGTCTTGGAGGTGTCCCATAAGGAGTTGACTCATTAAACATACTCATTCAAGTGGATAAGGTTTCCGTGCTGGTGTGTAGGCTAGGAGATTGACCCTTTCACCTGTCCAGTAGCGCAGATCCTTGATTACCTCTGGTCCCTGTCTCAATCAGGATTATGAGACATGTTCCTTAAAATGCACTTGGCCATCTCTGCATATCAGGCATGGGACAGTTTGCCAACGGTGACACAGGAGAAAATGGTTGGGCATTCGTTCAAAGGTCTGGACCACCTGTCCCTCTGTTGTGAGAGCCTCCACCATGGTGGGACTTACTGCTGATGCTGAGTTTTTGGTCACTATGACCTCGGCCAGGTAGGTGTGTCATCTCCAGGCTCTCACAGTGGAGTCTCCATTTCTGGTTTTCCATAAGACAAATGTCATACTTTGCCTCTGCGTTAGGTTCCTGCCTAAAGTAGTTTTGGAATTTCACCTCAACCAGGTGTTCTAGCTCCTTGTCTACTTTCTGAAGTCTACTTCAGATGCTGAGCGTGCACTCCATACTCTAGGCCAGGTGCTCCTCTACTACAGCGATCGCACAGCAGGGGTTACTGATGAGGCCTGTCACCTGTTTGGGACATACGCTAAAGCCATTCTGGGCAGATCAGCAGCAAAACCAATGACTGGCCAAATGGATAACCTCCTGTATGGAGTTGTGCTATAGGCTGGCTGGTGGGAGTCGCCCACACGGTTAAAGGCTCAATCCACCAGACATACTGTTGCCTCTGTTGCTGCTGCTGCCAGGTACAAGTCAAGCATGGAGATATGCAGGGTTGTTACCTGGGCCATTGTACATACATTCATATCCTACAATAACATGCTCAGTCAGTCATGATGCTGTAAATGAGGCCTCAGTCCCCCTTGTCTCTGTTTGTCAAATAGATGGGATGCATGCTTTGCCCAGTTCACTCAGAGGAGTGGCTGTAGTTTGAGCAAGCATGGATAGTTAACGAAACCAAAGAAAGAGATGTTATTTACCTGTAACCAAATCTTACATTCGTAAAGAACAGGGAAGGTAAGTGTGCCTTAAATCTGTCCCCCAGTTTTGAAAGCTATGCTATAATCACTGCCTCAGTAGGCTGATTCACCAGATCGATGGTACCCAAATGTACCAGCACCCCATCTCCCCATCCCCTTCTTTACCATCCTTCCTAGCTTATCCATGTCCCAGATAGCTGATACACCACAAATACATCTAACCACCCTTCTCCCCCCACCTCCCACCACCTTTGAAACATCTCTAATAATGGAATCCCCTATGACTGGGATGCTTCTTGCTGTCACTCTCCTGTATTTCTTCACAGAGAGAGTTGTGGATACATAGAACAGCCTTCCTGAGGAGATCGTAGAGTCAAAAACAGTGAGGGAATTCAAGAATGCATGGGACAGACATAAGGAAATTCTAGTAGGGGGTAGGAGGAAGTAGACCTTTGGTTAAGTAGGATCTGTAGCTTATCCGTTAGGTAGGGAAATGGGCAGACTAGGTGGGCCAAGCGGTCCTTATCTGCCGTCAAATTCTATGTTTTTACATCATCACCAGAATCTACCAAGTCATCCTATTCACTGTTACTGACTAGCTTAGACCCCAACCCCACCCTCAAAGAAGTCAGGTGCCTTCTCCTCCTCCTCCTCCTGGAGCACAACATGATTTGCTGCCAGGATTTGGAGAGTTTGGACAAGTTCCTTGTGACTGTCCCCAACCCTTCCACTCAGTGGGCCCCTGGGAGATTGGTGGTGCGGGGTGAGCCTGCCAGCTCAGCTGGTATCACAGCTGGGGTACCTCCTCCCTTACTTCTAACAGCTGTGTTTGAGCTCCACGTCTTTACATATGGGGCAGTGCACCCATCTCCAGAGCGTAACCTCAGAGATGAATGCCCCACAGTTCCTGCAGCTATCTCCCTGCTGTATTTGTGTTCCACACTGTCTGCTAGCTCCCTTCACACAGTACCTATCTGACTCCGATCTATACTGCAATAACGCCCTGGCACTAAACTTACTGGGCCGGATATTCAAACTGCGCCCAAAAAGTGCGCAACAGCAGGAGCAAGCACAAGTTAATTGTGCATATGCGTAATAGACGTGATATTCAAACATAGAGCAAGCCAAATTGTGCAACAAGCCAGCGTCTGAATATCACACAACCTGCCCTATAGCGCAACCAGGAAGGGGAAGCTGAGCAGAGATGATGCGCCATAGCGCAACAAAGGCAGCCCAGCTGAACAGTACAGAGGCGCCATAGCGCAAGCAAAGAGACCCCCAGCAGCAGAGCAATGGAACTGCACAACCAGGGAGGTAGGCAGGGGCCCACCACCCATGCCACAGATGGGCACAGGGACACACTGCAGAACCAACAATGTACCCCCACACCCCAAGCACAGCATAACATAGTTCTGGCAGGAACATCTGCCAGAACTAGACTCATAGTGGATTCCCTGCAGGGGGAGGGCCTCAAACAACTGGTACAGCAGCCCACAAGAGACAGGGCTATCCTAGATCTAGTACTGACTAACAAAGAAGGGATCACAGATCTCCAGGTAGAAGGTCACCTGGGGGCCAGTGACCATCACATGGTATGGTTCAATTTGGCTACTACATCTAAATCATCCCATTCCAAGGCAAAATATGGGACTTCAGAGGAGCTGACTTTGATAAGATGGCCAACAGAGTTAAGCTAGCCCTGGCAAAAGAAACACAGGTGAGGAGGTACAGGCAAAGTGGGCAAGCATTAAGGATACAATACTTGAAGCAACATCCCATTGTGTTAGACAGAAAAGGAAGTGCAAAGAAGAAGGAAACCACTTTGGTTCTCAAATACAGTAGCAGAAAGGTCAGAGCCAAAAGGCTGGCCTTCAGAAAATATAAGGGAACACAGCGGGATGAAGATGGGAGGCATACCAAACTGCCCTAAGGGAAGCAGGTAAGGCAGTAAGGCAGGCAAAGTCCCAAACTGAGGAAACACTAGCACAAACAGTAAAAGAAGGTGACAAGACTTTCTATAGATACATTAGTGAAAGGAGAAAGTCCAGAGGGGGTATTGCTAAGCTTAATGGAGAAAAGGGAGCATGTGAGGAGGAGGACCCTGTAAAGGCATCTATCCTAAATAGATACTTTTGCTCAGTATTTACTGAAGAGAAGGTAGGGCAGGGCCCACAGCTCAGCATCATGGACACAGGGGAGGAGGTGAGCACTACTCCCTTCACAAAAGAAAGGGTCCTACAAGAGCTTGCTAAGCTCAGGGTGGATAAGGCAATGGGACCTGATGGCATACATCCCAGGGTACTTAAGGAGCTAAAGGAGGAACTAGCAGAGCCATTAGCAGAATTGTTTAGTGAGTCTCTGAGCACAGGAGAGGTCCCAGAAGACTGGAGAAGGGCTCATGTGATCCCACTCCACAAGAGTGGTAGCAGGGAGGAGGCGGGGAACTACAGACCGGTCAGTCTTACCTCAGTAGTGGGCAAGATTATGGAAGCACTCCTTAAGGAAAGGATAGTGCAACACCTGGAATCCATAGGGGCACAGGATCCAAGACAGCATGGGTTTACAAAAGGAAGGTCCTGTCAAACTAATCTCATAGATTTCTTTGACTGGGTAACCAGAGTGGTGGACCAAGGGGAGCAGTTGATGTTGCCTACCTTGACTTCAGCAAAGCTTTGTGACACTGTTCCACATAGAAGATTGATAAATAAGCTAGGTAGGCTCGGGGTGGGTCAGAAGTTGGTCAACTGGGTGGCAAACTGGTTGACTGGCAGAAAACAGAGAGTGGTGGTAAATGGTATACAGTCAGAAGAGATGCAAGTCACAAGTGGGGTACCTCAGGGATCAGTCCTGGGGCCAGTCCTATTCAACATCTTCATTAGTGACCTAGCAGATGGACTAGAGGTAAGGCTTGTCTGTTTGCAGATGACACCAAGATCTGCAACAGAGTAGATGATCCAGATGGGGTGGGCAGAATGAGAAGAGATCTGGATAAACTAGCAGAATGGTCAGAAGAGTGGCAACTGGGATTTAATGCAAAAAGTGCAAAATCATGCACATAGGAAGAAAACCCTGAAGCCACTTATAGGCTGGGAGGAGTTGCTAGCAGTCACAAAGGAAGAAAGAGACTTGGGCATCATCATCACTGATGACCTAAAATCATCCAAGCAGACCTCTAAAGCAGTAGGTAAGGCTAGGGGGTGTTAGGGTGTATTAGTAGGGGTATCACAAGTCGTAGAGGAGGTAATAATCCTCTGTACAAGACATTGGTTAGGCCCCATCTGAGTACTGCGGCAGTATTGGAGGCCACACCTTCACAAGGACATTAACCAAATTGAGGCAGTCCAGAGAAGGGCAACAAAATGGTGCAGGGACTGCATCAGAAGACATATGAGGACAGATTAACGGAGCTCAATATGTATACCCTTGAGCAAAGGAGGGAGAGGTGATATGATCGAGACATTTAAACACCTTAAGGGCATAAACAAGGTGAAAGAGTCTAACATGTTTAAATATAAGAAAAATAGCAGGACAAGAGGACACAGCATGAGATTAGAGGAGGCCGATTAAGGAGAATGTGAAATTCTTTTTCACAGAAAGGGTGGTAGATGCATGGAATGGCTTACCACAAGAAGTAGGCTATGAATACAGTGCAGGGCTTCAAACAGGCATGGGATAGGCATAAGGGAGCAATACAAATGACTATGAATAGATAGGTCACTGACATCGCAAAGGCGATGGCACATTTATAAGGTAGAAAAGAAATGGGCAGACTGGATGGGCCTTGCGGTCCTTATCTGCCGTCAACTTCTATGTTTCTATATAACTGGGGGAGGGATGGAACAGCCACCAGACCATGGGGACAAGCAAAGAAAGCACATCCCAGCCGTGTTACTGCAGCACACCCATTGGCAAGCTGAGAGTGCCACACAAAGGGGGCGGACCACCCCAGTGTCCAGCAGCCCCCATGTGCACAGCACTCCCAGCACTGTGACCCCAAGACACCACCCATGTATAGTGACCAGCACTGCAAGAATCCCCAGGCCCCCCCCCCGGCACACTGCAACCCCATGAACCACAGAACTATACCAGCCAAACCCACCATGAGCACCCAGCAGTGGGTGGCAGCACACGGCAATACTGACTGGAAGCCACACCCACACCAGAGACACCACCCCACACACACATACCCATGACCATACCAACCCAGATGCCATGCACACCACTGCAACTGAGCACCTATAGCCAGCTGCAAATCAGAGACCACCACAGTATTCATATCAAAATATAAATGTAATGCTGAAGACTAAACAACAAGAACAACAAGCAACTATCAACATATTTACAAAGCAGGATGGGGTAGGGTATGAGGTAGGGGTGGGTAAGGGGCAGGGGTGAACAACTGGGAGAGGGAAGGTGGGGTGTGCTGTCCTTCAGCTAGCACCTGGCAGCCTGCCCTCCTCCTGCCTGGTGCTGTGCCTGTGGCCTCCGCCGGCACCGCATCCCATGCCGCTGCAAATCCTGTAGGATGGTGTGGCTGTCGATGGCCACCTGAGTGAGCCTCCGCAGTCCCTGCTCAATACGTCTCAGGATCTGGATACCTAGGACAAGGGATCAGAGTCAATGGCTGTGACTGTCCACATCCCTGAATCCCACCCAGCATGCATGGCATACAGTCAAGTGCCCCGCTCCTGTGATGGACTGCACCCACCCACAGTGACCGTGCACAAGACATGCCCAACCAGGCAGCAACAGCCATGTGTACCACTGCACACACACACACCGCCCATGTCCATCACAGCACAACCAAGGCTGCCCAGTGATGTGGCTCTGTGGTGGGATGGCAGTGCCACAGCCATGTGCCCAGTGCATGCATGGACCACCAGTGACGCACACACACACAGGCAGTGCCACTGGACAGTGATGACTGTCACAAGTTGCGTGCATGGTAGTGTCGTCCATGGAAGGTGGCCGTGCCCCCCCCAGCATGCAATAGCATCCATGATGTAATGACACTCACCCTCATCAAGCTGCTGCTGCAGGTGCTGCTGTGGCTGCGGCTGCTGCTGCTGTGGCTGCTGCTGCTGCTGCGGCTGTGGCACAACTGCTCTACCAGCCACCCCGGCACCGCCATCCCAGGCCTCAGCCTGTGCCTGCCTCCGCTCCTCCATGCCTGTGGGAGACAAATGAAGAGGAACACATCAGTGAGATCCCAAAGCAGACAGCCCCTTGCCCCATTGAGTGTGCCTGCCCACACAACCAGACCCAAACAGCACACACCTACAAACACATTCACAGCAAACCATAGCCAAACCCACCCCTCATGCGCAGGTCACATTACACAGTGTCACCATGTGGATAATACTGCATACACAGTACACCCACCCAGTTGGCACAATGCCCTCCTGGCACGAGACCTGAGGCGCCCGTAGAGCATGCTCCCTCCTCCGCAGGTCACTGTAGCGTGCCTGCACTGCTCAGGAGTCCTCCTCCACCCAGTGGCCTGCTCCAGGGCAGCAACCACCTGCTGCCACACATGGGTGGTGCCACCTGCAGGGCACTCCCCAAACAGTGTGCCATGGTGATGTTCCACCACAGCCACCAGGTTTGCAACCTCCAAGCCCCCACAGTGGAGCTCTCCTCATGCCATTTCAATTTGTACAGTGGCACTACGGCACTCCGTAGCACGGCAACCCATGGAAATGTTGTGCAATAGAACTCATCAGTCCTTATCGCGCTAGCCAGACAGCGCCGCTATACCATCGCGCTTGTCACCAACAGCGCCGATAGAGCCGTACACATGCCAGACGACAGCGCCAGGGGCAAAGGTCGGGCACAAGGTCAGGGTCAGTGGCGCAAAGGTCACTTATTGCGCCATCGGATGTCTACACGCCCCTGCGGTGAATGGTCACCTGCGCTAGTGCCACAGTGGACTATTACGAGTCCAGCCACAGCGCCATTTGGTCTCTAGCTGTAGCGCCACTGGCACAATGGTAACCGCGTCCTGAATTGCTGATCGCCGACAGCACATCATCACGCGCAGACGCCCGCGAAGCTACCTGGGCATGTGCAATGCGGCAATATGACAGTCACGGAAATGCCATTGGCTCAGCCGGCCAATCAGATAAGTGCAGCGCAATGCGCGATATTCAGTCGACACATGCAAATCATCTGATCAGCCATTCAACGGCGCAGTGGCGTGTTGCATGTCATTAAAGTTGAGCCACTCCTAATTTGCATGCATTGCGCTATAAGTACGCGATACTGGGCTGCGCCTGGCCAGATTAGGGTCTGCAGGTGAGGGGTGAGTTACATGCTGTGTGATGTTCTCAGCCAATGGTCATGGGATAACGCTTGTAGACTGCATAGTGACAGGTGTCCACTTCCACCCATACAGACTGACATGACCGAGCAGAGTTTAAGGCGAGGATAGTGGGCGATGGAGGAGGCCCAACTTCACCATGGGCGGAGATAGAGGCCCTTCCAGGCCTATCTGGAAGAGGAGCCACTACTGAGTGGATGGCGGGCACCCCTAGCCTGTGCGGCTGCATGGGAAGGGTAGCTCAGGTTATAACCTGCACGGAAGCCACCGCGCCTCCGCAGGAATGCAAAAAAGATGGAGACAGACCGCAGAAGGGTGAAGGAGAAGGTGGCCAGCCTCAGGGTGGCACGCCATGGCACAGGCGGGGGCCAGCCAGCGGTGGCGGAGCTGACCCCGGCTGAGGACCGACTGGCTGCATCAATGCAGCAGAGTGCTATAGAGGGCATACCAGGAGGTGGATTCCAGACAGGTGGAAGCCCATCACTGCACGGTATGCCATGGTGGTGGTGTTTGGGGGGGGGGAAGGTTGATCACATGCACTAACCTGTCCCCACTTTCTATTACAGATCCTGTTCATCTGCAGGGGATGGTGGTGGTGGGACCATGCAGTGAGGAAGACCTGCCAGAGTTGGAGGAGGGTCCATCCACCTCTGTCGCCAGCCAGCATGCACTGCACCGGCATGCACGCCTGGCTGCCACCTCTGTTGTCAGTGAGTCAGGTGGGGGGTGCATAGCCTGTGTCTCAGCAGTCTGGCATGCAAGCATGCCAGCACGCCAGACTGTGGCTGTTGCATGTACCTGCACCATTGGTGATGCAAGGACTGCAATGGCAGTGACACGCGGTGTCCCATGACGGACACACAGCAGGCCAGCACGTGTCTTCCTGACCTAGCTGGTTCCAACGTGTGGTGCCAGCACGTCAGCACAGTCCCAGGCTGTGCCTGTCAGCACCGTGGCTGTGCAGGTCTCTGGCACTGTTGCAGCCACAGCAGTGGAACGAGTGGTCCCTGGGGCACAGCAGTTGAGGGCAGTAGCAGCAGCAGTCACCCACCAGGTTCGGGGTCAGGGTCCAGCGTGGCCATGCACACTGCCCATTGATATGCCCATACCTGGTCCTGGTGAACAGCGCCACCCTCAAGGGTGTTGAGCATCAGGACCTTCCATACCCTGGGGACAGGATGCCGATGTGGCACAGGACCCATTTGACGAGCACACCCGCCTGCTGCGGCAATCAGTACAGCAGCAGGGGTGGGTTGCAACATCCGTGGAGGCACTGTGCGTCGCTGTGGAGCGGCACAGCAGGGACATTGCTTTGATCCATGCAGAGATGGTCCAAATGCGGATGGATGTGACTGCTGCCATTGACAGGCAGACCCAGGCATTAGTCGCTGTCGTGGCTGCATTGGGCACATGGTCAGGTGCCCCTGTACCGTGCACTCCACACAGTATGCTCTCCACTCCCCATTCCTGGCGTCATGCGACACCCAGCCTGTCGATGCCGGGTTCTGATGTGGCCATCCCGAACACCCCTGGTGCAAGTATGTTTGGCATGCTGCAGACCCCTGTGCAGACAAGGTCGCGATCGCACAGTGGGACCCCTGGTGGTCCATCGGTGCCACCCCATATGGCCCATGCTCAGCCTGCCAGTGCTGCTGGGTCACGGCGGGGCCACCCACGCATCCAAGGTGGCTGTGGCACAGTGCAACATGACTGACCTGTCCCCCAGTGCGGGCCCTGTCTGGTGCTGCCCGTGTGTAATATGTGTCATGGTGGCAGTGCACTGGTGGGTGCCCTTCCAACACGCCGACACACGAACCACCTGCACACCCACCCAACTGCTGTCCACAGGTGCGTGTGCATGATGATGCCTGCATTGTACTGTACACCAAGGTGCAAGGGTGCCCAGCATCTGACACATGTACTTGGACAGTTCAGGTGGTGGGGGTGGTCTGTGGATCTGTGTGTTTGACATGTCTGTTCCTGCTCTGCTGTGCACCTGCCCATGTACGCTTTGTGCCTGGTGTGCATGTGTGTGTGTCCATATGACTGTTCACCCCTCCCTGATGGTGTGTCTGTGTGCCTGGACCTTCCACTCCCTTGCCATCATGCACCCTGGTGTTACCCTGTGCCTGTGGGTTGTGCCTGGACAGTGTTGGCTGCATATGGCCCCTTGACTTACCTGTAGTGTGCAAAATGCACCTCCGTGATGGTGTCCCGGCAGCTGGGCCTGCCGGATCAGTCGGGTGTCCCGCTGTCCAAGGGGGGGCTGCTCATCACCATCATCACCGGCGTCGCTGGCATCCCCATCGCTGTCCCCCTCCTCGACCTGTATGGCTATCCCACAGTCTTTGGCCATGTTGTGCAGGATACAACAGGCCAGGAATATCCCACAGGCCTTTGAGGGGCTGTACTGTAGGCACCGTGAGGTGTCTAGGCATCAGAAGCGTGCCTTAAGCATCCCAAACTCCCGCTCGATGATGTTGCGTGTGGGGGCATGTGCTTCATTATAGTGTTGCTGTAATGGGGTCATGGGGCGCCGGTACGGTGTGAGCAGCCAGGGACAGAGTGGGTATTCACTGTTACCTGTGTGGAGATAGTGGAGATAAGTATCATGTTCAGGTCCATATTGCCCATATCCCTGTGTGCCACTACCATGGCACCCGTGGCATTCCCACCCTTGACCCAGGTTTGCAATTCCTACATGTGTACTCACCCACTAGATGGCCTGTGGGGATGTCCCCACTCTCGAATCGATGGCACAGTGCGGGCTGATACCATATGAAGGCATCATGTGCTCCGCCAGGGTGTGTGGCACAGACATTGATTATGCACCCACTGGCATCACACACCACCTGGCAGTTGACACTGGAAAAGCCCTTCCTGTTCCTGTATGCGGCCCCATTGGGGCCAGGTGGCGTGCGAATAGCCACATGGTTGCAGTCTATGGCCCCTAGCATGCCAGGCATACGTGCTACCCTGTGGAACTCCTGCATGTTTGCTGTATGCTCTGCCGCGGTGCTGGGGAAATGGATGTACTCTGCAGCATGTGGCAGCAGTGCACTGAGGAATTGGGTGAGGATGCATGACGTGGCCGACTGTGTTATGCCTGTGGTGTCCCCTGTCGGTCTCTGGAAGGTACCCGTGGCGAGCAGGCACATGCAGGCTGTTACCTTTGTCTCCACTGACAGAGCGTGACTCCATCATGAGGGTGTCTGCATCACATCACTGCACAGCTCACAGAGCTGCCTCAGTATTGCCCTGTTCAGGCGGCACCGGGCCCACAATCTTTACGTCTAAATACAGCTCAAAGCTGATGCGGACACGGTACTGCCTGCTGGGGGCATACCACCAACGGGCCCTTCCATGGCCATGTCCCCCTGCAGCATGCCTTCTCACCCCCCTCATTACAGCCTCCATGTGGAAGCTGGCACTGTCCATGTCCCTGGCTTGTGTTCCCCCCCAGCTGTTCTTGCTGTGCTACCCCCTCTGTCCTGCCTGCTACCTCCACTGCACCGGGTACACCTACTGGCCCTGCAGTCTGTGGCCCAACACACCCTCCCTTGTCCCTCTCCTCTCCTGTGCACTCCCTGGCCTGCACTCTTTCACTGTCGCACTCGGTTTCTCCCTGCCTTATGTGGCTTCCCTGTAGCGTTCTTGCGCCTCTTCCTTGAGCCTTTTTATTTTGGCTCATTTCCGGCATGGCGCACGTTCCAGCTCATCCGCTGTTGCACATTGTGCAAGTCTTTGAATATCGCATTGCGCTGCTTATGCATGGGTCCACCCCCCTTCAGTTGCGCATTCCTTCATTTGCATTGCACTGTTGCTCAGCCTGTTTTCAGTGGCGCAACTGCCTCCTGCTGAATATCGCAGAATGGCGCAAATTCGGACTTGCGCATGCGCAACCCTATTGCGCATGGCGCAACCCTTTTGAATATCCCACCCACTGTCTTCTACCTATCTGAAACCCATTAGCTACTCCCTAAAACACCTGATGCTAGATAGGGAGTTAGACAAAATATGAATTTACACAGTTGTACAAATTATGCACTTGTAAACTGCAATGTTCAGTCACCCAATGTAAGGAACTGTAAAAATGACAAAAAGACTGGGGCGCAAAGAACAAGCCTAACAGTGCTGCCAGACAAAGAGCTCAAGCCACGTAAATGCAAAAATCCAGCACACTCCCTGAGAGGTCACTGCATACATTAGCACATATCCAGTAAAGCGCCGCATGCACATGGGGGCAGTTTTACCTGATATGTGCTTTGAATTAACAAAGTGATTTTCTGCCACAACCTTTTGTTGAGTGCACTAGATTTTTTTGCATTTTACCCCAGATAGGGACTCTCTAGTATCCCTTACACTAACTGCCCTGCCGCTTACAAACTGTATTGCCAGAAACCTGTACCAGAAGAGTCCGTCGGACTTACCTGCAGATGTCTCTTAGGCAGAAGTCCCACTCCTACCCTGTGCCACTCAAATGATGGGATGCCATACCACATCCTGGATTTTATTAAAGACAAAGACATGTAAGTAGTACAAACAATCACCTAATGACTAACGTTGCCTAGTATGTGTAGAGCAAGCTGTTAGTCAAGTATCAGGGCCACAATGAGGTTAAAAGGGAGGTTGGAAAGATTATGAAATATTCTGCCATTACAGAAAAGGGAAACCAATCTCATGTGAACCTGTTAAATCCATGGAGAACCAGGGAGGGGTTGTTAATTGATCTATAGGATAATAGTTTTGACTGGGGTCTACATGTTCTGTAAATGAGTGAAGGGTCTGAATCCTAATGAACAAACCAAAGCTGGGAAGCTGGTGGAAGTGTCAGGGAGTGGGTTCTTATACCTTTCTGGCAGGACACATATAACAGGACATCATATTAAGACTATACCTGGGGTGTCTGTGAAAGAGACCATATTGACTCCCAGAAAAAAAGTCTGAGCAGAGTAAGAGTAACAGATCCAAAGTATGCTTAATTAGGGATTCTTGAAGCATCTCAGAGTGAGTGATATAGTCCCACTGTCTTGGTACCAAAGTCAGAAGGAACTGTCTAGTTCTGCATTATTTAGATGAATCTATGCAGAATCCGAGTTTGATGCACCCCTATTGCAATGAAATTACTTAACTGTTTAGGTAAAGTTAGACATATAATGATTTTCAGACACTTATTCTGCCCCAGGTGCAGCTCCACCTTATCACCAGGGATTGATAGGGCAGCAAGACATCCCAAGCCTCCCTCCACAGAGATGGCATGCTACACCACTTGGGCCAGCTTGCAGTGGTGCCCTGGGGATTGGAACAGGATCCCTGGTCACCAGTGTCACAAACCCACTCCTGAGGGTCAGGTCCACTGAGCTCACAATGCCCACCCCTAAGTGCAATCCATCACAGGGAAGGGGAAACAGGGGGATACCCTCTTTATGTCCTTCTATAATGCTCGCTGAGTTCACAACTGAACAATCATCATGAAGTCCCAGGGTCCCCTCTTTACTCCGGATCAGGGTACAATACTAGTCTTGGGTCTTAATATGAACCCTTTTTGGTTGTTACACAAAGGGGGAAGATCTAGGCATTACAACCTCTTCGGGGTAGTGTTATAACCCTGATTCTGCCTTCTCCCACAAGGCGTGCAGTAACTTGGTTCAAATCCCCACACACCCTTCCTTGAGACTTTGGTATTCCCCCTACCTTTACCCAGACTCTCTTACAATTGGATTGCTAGCCTTGTAGTTCAATTAACAAGCAGCCAGCTACTCCCACTTCCTGAGCTATATAAGCAGTTCCTCTCAGCCTCATTGTGAAGCATTTTTTCTTTACAGCCAGAGGCTCTGTTGGTTTGTCCTCTGAGCTGGCTGGGGCCTAACCCCCACCCGGCCTGCTGTTTCTGTGCGTCTCTGCTGGACTTCAGTGTTTGTTTTCCTGCTTCTGGTTTGTAAATTTCCTCCAGCTGTGTGCTTCCCTGTGTTTTGTGTCTCTTGTTTTTGGGCCTTGTTCCATTTTCTGTTTTGCTGTGTTTTGGTTTTGTCTTTTTTTGGGGGGAGCTTTGTTTCTAAGCTCCTAGCACACTGCTACTCAGAGCTCATGCTTTCAGTTACCTACAACTGCAACCACTGCTACTGTTTACTCCAATTACTATTGTACCCAGTGCTTGTGTTTTTACACCATTGCTCACGATGCCCAAACTACTGCAAATGCAACTGCAATCATTATCTGTGTGTTTCAGCTCAACCATAGCTGCTCCATGTTGCATACTCAATTCTTCTTACCTGATGCAGTTTACTCTGACCCTAGTTGTGCTGCTCATCGCTGCTCTCATTCTACTTGCAGCTTCACTGCACTGCCTGGCTACACCTGCTTCAGAGCACTGTCTCCATGTTTTATTGCAGTTACAACTCTGAAGTCAGCCAATTAAGCTCCTGCTGAGACTGTTAATATAGCTTTATTATTAAATCCTGCTTTGCCGCTGAAAAATCCTCAGAGTAGTTGTCACCTTGATTTGGCTAGTCAGGTCTGTCTGGCTTGCCCCCAATTTAGTGCTGTTTCATTGCTATACAGTATGTTATGCAGACCTCCGTGCAGGTCCACCTATCACTACTACTGCTTATTGACCTACATACAGGTCCACGCTTGTTTACGCATATCATTGCTTCATGCCTACTGCCATCCCCTCAGCTTCAGCCCCTGGGTTTCTGCTGCACTAAGTTCTGGATTCGACCTCGCAAGTTCTCAGCACTCAATGCTCATTTTGATCTCAGCACACTGTGCTCATTCAGCTGACCAGCTATTCAGCTCTCAATCAATT
Organism: Neoceratodus forsteri; assembly: GCA_016271365.2. Lineage (NCBI taxonomy): Eukaryota > Metazoa > Chordata > Ceratodontiformes > Ceratodontidae > Neoceratodus > Neoceratodus forsteri. The sequence continues at coordinate 697,997,720 of CM028129.1, forward strand.
TTGGGGCATGCCAGCCATTCTATTCTGGTGCAGGGTTTTTGCAGCTGGCGGTCTCACTCTGCATTTAGTCCGCATCTTGAGTGTGTCCAACTTTGGGCAGGATCCTTCTCACCTGGCCCATAGCTGGGAATGTCCTTGCCCCGAGCTTGGCTTTAGCTGCCTGCTATGCGACAGCAGCTCCTGGTGTAGAATTTAAGACTGGGGTGAAGGGTGGAAAAAGTTACCTCCTTTGGCTCTAGTGTTCCACTATAATGGTTAGCCATTGACTTTAGTGGTTTCCCAAGCAAGGCATCTTCACCGCATTCTCCCTATGACTGCCGCTGGTTCACTTGGTTTCAGTTTAGGGTGGGTAGGCCAGGTGAGTGTCTCAGCAGTTGTTGCTCTCCTCCTGTGCCTTGGATGCACGTATTGCTACAGAGTTTTCTCAAAACCTTCCACAGCGTTCCCGTTTGAGGGTTTGAGTGAGAGCCTTCCTCCAAATTGGAATATTTTACACCTCCCTTTAATTGGGTTTTCCAAATTGCAGCTGCAGAGCCGTCACTAAATAAACTATCCCAAGCCTGGAGGGAAGGCAACCTAGGCCTTGGATCCCCAGAGATTTCCTCCTCATAGGGTTTTTTTCTCTCCTCCATTGCCTCAGGTCATAACTGTTAGTTAGCATAGTAGTGTACCCTAATTTCTTAGGTAGGTTCCGTTGCTGGATGGAGGTGGAGGATGTCCTGCCATTCCCTCTCTCCATAGAAGATCCCCTAATTCTCAATGCAAACCATTGGTATCATGCTACGCAAATCTGGGCATTTCATTACGTTATCAAACTGTGCATCTTATTATGTTATCAAACTGTTTATGCTTCTCTACTACTACGTCACAGTTGCTGCTACTACATCACAGTTACTGCTTGCTCATATGGTTTGTGTTGCCTTATTCTTTTGGGGTATGTTTATACTACATTTCTTTTGAGGATTCCTAAGGTACCTTTAGTCATGGGAATTGTCCAGTGGCACCTCTAGGGGTGGAACCCTCTCCAAGGGTTCCTTGCCTTTCGTACCCCTACAGGGTGGTAATTCCTCTGGAATAGAGAGTGTGAATGGCCAAAACCAAACTAACACAGTTGCACAAGCATAACACTATACTGGCTGTGCAGAACATTGAATTGGAAGGCTAGGCCTGTAGTTCAATGAACAGGCAGCCAGCCACTTCCACTTCCTGAGCTATATAAGCAGTTCCTCTCAGCCTCATTGTGAAGCACTTTTTCTTTGCCCCATCATCCTTCCCTCCTCCCTCGGCAGCACTTCTCTCCTGAGGGGGATTCCTAAGGTACCTTTAGCCATGGGAATCGTCCCATGGCACCTCTAGGGGTGGAACCTTCTATGAGGATTCCTTGCCTTTCATACCCCTACAGGGTGGTAATTCCTCTGGAATAGAGAGTGCAAATGGACAAAAGCAAACTAACACAGTTGCACAAGCATAACACTATACTGGTTGTGCAGGGCATTGAATTCCAATATCCTGCCAGCTAACCAATGTAATTGTACCATAACAGTTTCCTGGAATCTAGCAATGCCCTTTGAAATGTAGAGTTTTAGTTTTTTTTTTATGACAAAGCTAGCTGTTAACTCTCCTGAGTTTATAACCATTTTCCACTTTAATAGCTACCCCCAATGCTGTCTTCTGAAGCATCCTGGCTTTTCAAGTAACAATTTTTATTACAGGTGATAGATTTAGGACCTCTGTGCTAAGTTAGCCAGGAATACTCTTTTGAAATGCAATTTCCAGTTTCCCTGGGAAAACCCGTTTCTCTTAGGGGACATGGAATTTACAGACCTTTGAAAAAAACAATCCATTCTCTTGTTCCATGTGACCCTTTTATCCATTATTCCTCATGGCATTTTAAACATACACAAAATATAAGAGAATATAACACCATGTATCTTTACATCTGACTGGCAGTGGCATAGCTCACCACTGCCAGTATGGCAAGCAGCTGTGTTTTTAGGTCAGCCATGGCATATTGTCATTAACTTAATGATAGCTGTTCATTGTTTTTTATGTAGTATTTTGTTTCCACTGATTTTATTTCCCCTTTGGTTTATTCAGTCCTCTCAACACCTCAAAGCTCAGGTCACTGGAGCTGCATCATTCTGCCTTAAAGGTACTTTTTTTTTTTCTTTAATTTAGTATTACTGAGAAAAAATACCAAACACATATGTCATTTGGGTTACAGTAAGGCAATGTAATTTTGGTTGTTGAGCGCCCTGTCCAAAGAAGCTCAAGATGCTTCACATAAAGCGCAACTGTTAAACAGCTCCTGACACAGTGGAGAAAACTCTGAAAAAAATGTAATATTTAGGCATAAATGTAGTTTATGTTTCATATTTTATTCTGTAATTCTCACCCTTATTTCCTTATTACTAAGGGTATTTGCATGAATACAGTATATCTGCCCTTTTAGTTCTGGGTGCCTGCCTACATCTGACATCATAATTCTGTTTATGACATCAAAATATGTTGTGGAGATAATTATGATGTCATAAATGGGATTGTGATACCATATGTAGAGAAGCAGCCAGGGTATATGTCTAAGAGACAGGGATCTAGTTTTCATGCAGCTGTTTTCAGTAATAAAGAAAATGGGGACTTCATTATTGAAAATATTTGAAATAAGAAATGGAGTTGAATATAAATCTCACTTTTGTCAATGTTTTCCTAATGCTGTCAGGGCTCTTTAAAGCAACTAACAACTAAAATTCTGCAGACAATATAATACACTAAAATTACACTGGCCTGCCAGCGCAGTGGTACAGCAACTCCCTGCAGTACTGATAACCCATGTTTGGGAATGAACATGGTGCATTAGAAGGTCACCCGGGGGGTAGGATGGGCGTTCCATGAACAGCTCTCCTCCTCTTTGGAGGTGTGTTCCTGGGCAAGTCAGCAAAACCCAGTGGAGGCCAGGTGTACAACAACCGGGGCCAGTCTTCAGTGGGGGGGTGATGGTGACTGTCTGTATGTCGGGTGCGGGAACACACCCAACCTACACTGATGTCATTGCATGTCTGCACCTCTGGGGTAACTACCAAGGACAATAACCCATGGCCAGCAGCACCCCGTACCTCCGCCCAAATGACGCCACAGGTGCTAGCCTCAGTAGGGGCCTCTGGTGGAGCTTGGTATTTCCCCCTGCCACAGGGGGCAAGCTGCAGGCCGAGGCAGCCTGGGGAGTGATAGGTGTGAGGTATGAGTGCTGAGAGGGGGTAAATCCCCCAACCGAACCAGGAGCAGAAAAAGAAATAAAAAAAAATACACTAAGATTCATCTCGTGGTACAACTTAAATAACTCAAGATTCCAGGTCACATGCAGAATTAAAAGAGTACCTTTCAGACCCCTTTAAACACCTCTACAGAGGGGAAACTCCACAGACATAAAGACACGGGGTTCCATACTGCTGGGGATGCCACCATGAAGGCTCTATTGCCAAACTGTTTCAAATGTGATCACAGGCTGGCCAGCAATAAATCCTTGGTAGAGCAGAGAGAGCGCAGCCATAATCATACTAGGCCAAGAGATCTTAGGTAGGTTGAGGCGGAGTGATGCACGTCTTTGTATGTTAATATTGCGATCTTGAAGTTGGTGCGCTACCTAATCGGAAGCCACTGCAGCAGCTACAACACGGGAAATGCGTATGATGCCCTAGAGGCCAACCTGGCTGCATCATTCTGCATCAAACCACCAAACCTCCACAGAGCCATAGGTACACAGCAATACAGCTGTTGAGTCCTGAGGTCACAAAAGCAGGTACCAGGGTTGCCAGATCCTCTAGCCCTAGATACGGTGCAGTCCTAGAGATATTTCTTACTTAGAAAATTCCACTGCAGACTACGGCTGACACATAAAGTGCTAATGTCAACCTCAAGTCCACAATGACTCCCAGATTTCTCACCCAAGCCATGACTGTCAAAAGAGTGCCATTCAGAGATAATAACCTAAGGTCCTGTGTCTTCCAGCTGACCCTCAAAGACCTGGCTCCACCAGCAAGGTAAGCCCAAAGGCTCAGGGTGCTGTACAAAACCTGACAGGCAATTAGAACCAGTACAATAAATCAGTAAATAAACAATTTAACATAAAATTAGTACAAATCCAATATTTCTGTTAAAATTAGAACAGTAGCTGAATCACAGGGAATACTAGAAACTAATTTTAGTCCCCGAAGGCCTGACTAAACAGGTAGGTTTTTACCCCCCCTTTTAAAGGTCTCCACCAAGGAGGCCTCCCTCAGTCCCCTAGTGACCATCAAACAGTATGGTTCACAATAAACACAGCAGTAGAGTCAAGCCATACAAAGGCAAAGGTACTGGACTTCAGGAGGGCTGACCTTGCCAGAATGGGTGAGTGCCTAAGGAATGCACTAGCAAATGGGCAGGAAGGAGGGGTGGAAGAACAATGGGGAATACTCAAAACTGCCATCACAGAAGCAATAAGCCTTTGTGTGAAGCAAATGAACAAAACAAAATGATGTAAGAAACCACTATGGTTCTCAAAGGAGGTGGCAGGGAAGGTTAGGGAGAAAAAGAAAGCATCCAGGAAGTACAGGGAATCACAGAAGGAGCAGAACAGAGATTTGTATCAATTAAAGCAAAAGGAAGCAGGGAAGGCAATCAGAACAACAAAGGCCCAAACCGAGGAACAGATAATCAACTCAGTTAAGAAGGGGGATAAAACCTTTTATAGGTACATCAGGGAGTGAAGAAAGACCAAGGGAGAGATAGTGAAGCTTAATAAAGGGGAGGAGGAGTGGGCAGAGGGTGACTGTCAAAAGGCAGAGATACTAAACAAATATTTTTGCTCATTATTCACAAATAAAGAGGGGGAAGTACCGAAACCAAACAAAAGAAACACTCTAGATATGGGGGTTGATACCAGCCCCTTCACGGAAGAAATGGTTCTGAAAGAACTCTTAAAACTGAAGGTGGATAAAGCAATGGGGCCTGATGAGATTCACCCCAGAATTCTAAAAGAACTAAGGGTAGGACTAGTGACACCACTGACTACCCTCTTTAACAAATCATGGGAGGATGGGGTGGTACCTGAGGACTGGAGGAGGGCAGATGTTATTCCACTTCACAAAAGTGGGAGCAGGGCAGAAGCAGAAAACTACAGACCTGCTAGTTTAACCTCAGTGATTGGGAAAATGATGGAATCACTTCTGAAGGAAAGAACTGTTGAGTACCTAGAGACCAGAGGGGCACAGGAGCCAAGGCAGCATGGATTCACAGCAGAGGGTCATGTCAGATGAATCTAATAGATTTCTTTGACTGGGTGACCAAAGTATTAGATCAAGAAAATGCTGTGGACATAGCCTACCTGGACTTTAGCAAGGCATTTGACACAGTCCCACACAAAAGATTAATGTACAAGTTAGCCAGCTTGGGAGTGGGTCCCAAGATGGTAGCCTGCGTAAAGAATTGACTGGAGAATAGGACACAGAGGGTAACAGTAAATGGAGACCACTCTATAAAAAGGGAGGTTATTAGTGGGGTACCACAGGGTTCAGTACTAAGACCAATCCTCTTTAATGTCTTTATAAGCAACACTGCAGAGAGATTGGAAGGAAAAGTATGTCTCTTTGCAGACGACACAAAGATCTGCAACAGAGTTGATACACAAGGTGGGGTGGAAAGGATGAGAAGGGACTTGGCAAGGCTGAAGAAATGGTCAAATGTATGGCAGCTTATATTCTATGCTAAGAAGTGCAAAATAATGCACCTGCGAAATAAAAACACAGGGGAATAGTACATAATGGGGGGTGAGATATAAACAACAACAAAAATGGAAAGGGACCTGGGGTAGTTATGTCAGATGACCTAAAGGTGGGCAAGCAATGTAAGAGGGCAGTAAGGAGGGCTGGGGGGGATACTGGGATGCACAGGGAGAGGCATCACCAGTAGAAAACAGGATGTTGTTATTCCTCTGTACAGACAGCTGGTGAGACCCCATGTGGAGTACTGCATGCAGTTCTGGAGACCCAATCTCCACAAAGACTTAGGCAGGATGGAGTCCAGAGGAGGGCAACTAAAATGGTGCAGGGTCTGCACCAGAAGACATATGAAGAGAGACTTAAGGAGCTTAATATGTATAGCCTCGAGGAAAGGAGGGAGAGGGAAAACATGACAGAAACTTTCAAGTACCCCAAGGGATTCAACAAAGTCCAAGAGGGTAGCATCTTTCAGAAAAAGAGGTGTGCAAGAACAAGGGGGCACAATTTGAATATTTGAAGCAGGATGGCTCAGAGGTAATGTGAGGAAGCATTTTTTCAGTTGTGGATGCATGGAACAGCCTTCCTGAGGAGACTGTGAAGTCAAAAACAGTGGTGGATTTCAAGAATGCATGGGACAGTCATAAGGCAATTCTAGGGGGTGGGGGTAGGAAGAAGTAGGCTGTTGATTAATTAGGTAGGGAAATGGGCAGACTGGGTGGGCCAAGCAGTCCTTATCTGCCCTCAAATTCCATGTTTCTATGTTAGCACCTTCCACCTATATCCCCTCCATATGTTCATTTTTTTATTAAGTAGTGGCAAGGCCGTCACCTTCCTGCCACTCCTATTCTATTATACCTAAATTAGATTTCATTACCAACTTGTTTCTCACTTCCTTCAGTGTATGATCAATGGTCTCTGTGAAAAATGTAACTATGGATATACAGTATATTTGCATTTAGTATTGTGGCTCACCACCCAGTAGAACAAAATCCTTTATTTTGTGAGGTCTTTCGTTATCTTTGCTAAATGTGATCCAGAGGTTATTCCATACTACTTTTATCTACAGCGGAGTCCGACAGGATTCAACCATCTGTGGATAAGCATGTCAGACTTTCCTGCATGATAAATTGGAGTACATGTAACTGCCATTGGATAACACTGTGCTCCTGCAGTATTCTGCTGCATGTCACTGACAGAAACTATGATAAAATGATGCACCCTGGCTGAAACATAGAATTTCTCAGCAGATAAAAAGACCATTTGACCTACTCAGTCTACCCATTTTTTTCCTGCCCATACTGTCACCGCAGACCCTACCTGATCTCCAGCTACCACCCCCTTCCCCTACTTCCCAGCTAAGATTCCCTTGTGCCTATCTCATGCATGCTTGAAGCCCACTGCTGTTTTCACCCACACCACCTCCACTGGAGAACTGTTCCAGGCATCTGCCACTCTTTCAGTGAAAAAGTACTTCCTCACATCCTCCTAAATTTTCCTACTTCCAGCTTCATTGCACGTCCCCTTATTCTTGTACACCTTCTCCTCTGAAAAATACTCCTCTCCTGTACCTTGCTCAACCCTGGAAGCAGTATAGCGCAGCTGGCTAAGACTCTGAGCTGCAGATCTGGACACCTGGGTTTGAATCCCACAGCTGCCTAGGTGCATACTGTGTGATCAGGAGCAAGTCACTTAACTTCCTTGTGCTCCCAGGTCGCATCTGAAAACACGCTTCGGCTTAGTGAGCTACTCCTGGTTTAAAAATGTTCCATTTCCCAGTGAGGTATTCATAGGTCTCTATCATGCCCCCCTCTCTTCCAGGGTGTACATACCGAGATCCCTCAGTCTCTCCTCACAGAGCTTCTGATGCAGACCTGGCACCATTTTAGTTGCCCTCCTCTGTAGACCCTCACCCTGTCTATGTCCTTCAGATTTGGTCTCCAGAACTGGGTCCAGTAGTCCAGATAGAGTCTCACCAATGATCTATAGTCACAACACCGTCTCTCTCTTGCTGGTGATACCCCTTCCTATGCACCCCAGCATACAGCGAGTTGTTCAGCAGGGCTATCACAGGTGCAACCAGTATTTTCCTATGCTCCCTCAACACCCATGGGTGTACCCCATCTGGACCCATAGCTTTGTCCACTTTCAGATTTTCAAGTACTTTTAGGATGCTCTCCTCTGTAAATGGACTTGTGTCTACCTCCCTCCCTCCCCCAGTGTTCCTGCTGCTTTATGTGATCCTTCCTCTTCCACTGTGAAGACTAAATAGAAGTATCTGTTCCGGATATCTACTTTTCCTGATCCTCCTCTGCACAGTTCCCCTGCCCTTCCCAACCTCAAAACTCCTTCCCTTGTCTTCCTCTTCTTACTTATGTACCTCAAAAAGCTCTTGTCCCCTTTGGCTAGCTTTTCCTCAGTTTGCACCTTTCCACTCCTCATCACTTTCCCCGACTCTCTGTGTTTCTCCTGGTACACCTCCCTATCATCTTCCTTCTGCATCTTTTTGTACCTCCTGAATGCAGTCCTTTTAGCCTTAACCTTTTCAGTCACTTCCCTTGAGAACCATAGTGGTCTCTTCTTCCTCCTGTTTTTGCTCATGTCTTTTGTGCAGAGGTTTGTTGGCTTCACTATGCCATCCCTTATCTTGGCCCACTGTTCCTCCACCCCATCCTGGTCAACCCCACCCCACACTATGGCTGTCTCTGAGGCATCTCCACTTTTTTTTTTTTTTTTTTTGACTGTTTAATACATCTGCCCTCCTAAAGTCCAGGACCTTCATCCTTGTGTGGTCTGCTTCTGCTGCCATCCTTATATTCAAGCACACTGTATGGTGGTCATTGGTCCCCAGGTGGCCTCCCACCTTGACATCTGCAACACTGTCTGTTTCTAAGCACCAGGTCATGTACGTCCCTATCACAAATGAGCCCCCTAACTAGATGCCTGAGAAATGCTCTCAACAGGAAGCCTAGGCTGTCCCTGCTTTAATGGCCACAATATCCAAGTCCATGATGGCCTCTAGGTTTGGAATTTTATTTCCAAGACTCCTTGCATTTGCACACATGGCTTTCCATACCCTGTTCCCACTCTGCCTGCAACCCCCTTTCCCTTTTGCCCCACCTCCTTTTCCCCTCTCCTTTTGCAATGATTGTTCCCATGACCTTTGTTCTCTACTACACTGCTGTTTCCTTTATTCACCTCCTTAAAAAATTCTCCTCCCCTCAGGTCCTCCCTTCTTACTACTTCAGTCTGTGGAAGGGGGCAGTTTATGCCTCCCTTCTTCCTTCTGCCACCCCCAGCAACTTCAAATGTTTATCAAAGTAACATTTAAATCATACACTAAGGACTGTGGCTCCCCTCCCAGACAGATACAGGCCACCACCTCTATATAAGCCCATATCCTGCCAGGTTGGTTGCCAGTCCCCAGTGAAGCTGAACCCCTCTTCTCTACACCCTTCCTTCAACAATGAGCTGAAGCTCCTGGTGCAGAGTACTGTATCCCACATCCATTCATAGACAGGTAGCACCTCAGCAAAAGCCACCATGTGTGCTAACTACTTAAGACCCCTCCCCAGTTCCCTGCAATCTCCCTGCATAATCCTAGCCCTGTCCTTAGGCAGGTCATCGGTCCCCATATGGGCAATGACATCCAGCACCCCCTTCTGCCCCACTTCCTTAGTGATCCTTAGGATCTGCTGCCTAATCCTCTAAGCTGTGGTTGCAGGTAGGCACCTTACTTCCTTCCTGTTCCCAAATTTACCCATCAACAATTAAGTCCCCCACCACAAGTTGCCCCTCTCTGCTGGGGTCCTCTCCCTCCCACCTTGAAGCCTTTTCTATGGAGAACCCCCACATCCTCCCTTGCCACTTCTATGGGTGTCTCCGTGTCTCCTCCCAGCAGTCCTGCCCTGCACAGCAGTGAAGGAATTCTGTACTGGCACAGGCTAAGAAATGTGACCTGACCTGCCAGCCCACCTTCCCAGAGCACACCACAGTCCAGCAGGCCCTACTTCTCCTAGGCAACCTCTGGGGCAATGATGGTACACTTGGTAGCCCCTGGGTGAGGAAAACAAGGCCTCCAGATCCTAGCCAAATCAACCCACAGACCAGCGACCCCCTTCTCAGCTCAGAGGAGTGTACGCAGATGGGGCAACAAACACCTCAGTCTCCATAAAGTCTCCCGGTAAACTGCAACTACACACCCATTGCACTGCACTACTCCCATAACTGACTTTTAATTTCACCCTCTGCTATTACTGACTGTGCCTTTCCCTATTGTCTCCTTCCTGTTATTTTAGTCCTTTTTTGCCTATACTTTCCACTGGTATTTACTTTGTCACCCTACCCTACATAGGGTGTTTCTTGAGTTCCTCTTTTTTCTTTGCTCAATGGGCATTATCCGACCATCTCCACAGAGGCAGGCCTATAAGGGGGAGGGCTGGAATTTGAACCTGTGTAGTGATTGGACCATACGACTGGCTCCACCACCAAACTGAAGGACTCGATCCCCCAGAGGAAGACCAGATCAAGTGAGTGACCCCGATTATGACTGGCAGAGGCAACTACCTGTGTGAACCCCAACGATGACATAAGTTGGAGGAAATCTTGACCAAACTGCAAACGTTCATCTTTGACCCAGGCATTGAAGTCACCCAGGACCATCAGCCTGGGTGACTCCAATGCCACATCGACGACGAAGTCCACCAATTCCTGCAGGAACAGTTTCTTACCCCTGGGTGGACGGTACATGAGAATGATCCTGCAGCCCACACCTGCTACTGTGGTAAACTCAAATGATCTGGCCACCTCTACTGGTACACCAGCAAGATTCAATTGCGATCTAAAACAAATAGCCGCCCCCCCACCCCTGCCGTCCAATCTCGAGTGGCGTATCACCGAAAAACCATCTGGGACCACCGCTTCCAAAATGACGGCGCTGTCATCAGCTTAGATTTGTGATGCATGCCAGGTCTGCTGTCCCAACAAGATCAGCAATAATAGCTGTCTTGTTTCTAATAGACCTGGCATTGCATAACATTACTTGAGTCGGAGAGGTTTTTTGGGGCTGACTGAATTATCTGCCCAGAATTACAGGAGCCCTTGGGTATGGTAACCAGACATGACCGACCACAATCTAGAGACCATTTCACCCAAGGGAGTATCCTGGACCGTACAACCCCGATATGGCTGCTCCACTCTCCCCCCCCCGAAGTCCGGGGCCCCCAGTCCACCCTCCCCCCTCTCCTAACAATACTTAAAGCCCTGCATCAGTTATAAACCTCTGCAGGCAAAAGAGGAGAATAAAAGGGCCAGAGGTCCTGGAGTTCAGCAGGGGAGTAGCGCGCGACCAGGACAGCAAAGGGTCAGCACATCTTCTATCAACGCTACCCTACACTGCCCCTACCTCATAAGATTCCCACCTTTCCAAACTCTTCCAACTAACCACAAAATAAATAACAATTCCAAGAAATAAAACTGTATATAATATATAAAAATAAAAGGTGAACCAGATATGATATGTTGCGGTTCTCTCACAACTCCAGAGTTAACTGTCCAAAACAGTCACCTCCACTGCCTCTCACACAGAGGAGAAGGAAAAATGTAGTTCACTAGAGACCTCTCACCACTCCAGTTCAATATCATGAAAATCACCCCCACTACTTCTCACACAGCTGGATTAAGAAAACTAGCAGAAAAGCAAAATAAGAAATACAATTATTAGTCACTCAGTCACCCCCGAACAATCCACCACTCTCAGTTTCAGACCCTTATTAGACCAGCAGAGTTCCCTGCATGCCTATGACAGCATCACTTGTTCCACTCCTCTGTTCTGCTCATGCTCTGGAACACAAGTGTGATGGGACATGCTGGGAGTGGTTCCTTATATACTTTCATGGCTTTCTGATTCTCTCCTATTGTTCCTGTCCATGCAGTTTGACTTCTAGTCCAAAATAGGCTCTGAGTCCCGAGTTCAGCTGTTGTAGGAAGAAAAAGATCAGTTACATACTTACCATAACAGTAGATCTTTGAGAGAATCTCTTCTTTTAGGGCACACCTTTGGGACTATACCTGCATCAGCACTAGGACAACATGGAAGCTGGCTGGCTGGGGGCCACCCACAACGATGTCACGTGTCAGTGTCTATACAAACATGGGAGGCCCCATCCCATCTCAGTTCCCCAATGGAGATTACACTCAGAGGACCTTCACCCCGTGGGAGACCAGACCAGCACCAAGAACACAAGGTGAGATATGGTGCTGGGTATAACAGACATGGATTAGGATCAGGCACAATATCTGATGTTATTCTCACTGAAGCAGAAGGAGGGACGGAGGGAGGGATGGCATGATAAATAGGTAACTGTTCTATCTTCTCCAAGAATATCGTTTCCATTAGGCCACACCTTTGGAACATGTCTCAAGCAGCTCCAAAAGGCACTGGGAGGCTGGTACAGTCTGATTTACACTGTACATTCAAGACAGGAGGCCTTGCAGTACAGCAAGCCTGAAACCAGCACATCTACAAGAGGCTAAGACCAGACTGTAGTGTTTAGTGAAGGTGTGGACAGTGCTCCATGTGGCTGCAGCACACGTGTCAAAAGCAGAAACATGTCTAAAACAAGCACCAGAAGTGGCCATTCTACTTGCGGAGTGACCACAAACTGCACCAGGACATTCTTTATCATACTTCCAACAGAATGTAATACAGTGTGTCAACCATTTGGACAATCACTGTTTAGACACAGGTGCCCTCTTTCCTTGAGGCAAATGAAACAAAAACATTAGTGGACTTCCTGCAGTCCTTGGTGTGATTCACACAGTATCTCAGTATTCTACCTACATCCAAAGTATGGAGCAGTGCCTCACCCTGATTGGCTGGCATGCTCAGGTTAGCAAACAGGAAGATTTCTCTTTTGATTCAGTGTAAACTCAGAGATCACCTGCAGTAAAAACTTAGGATTTGTATGCAAAGAAGCTCTATCTTTGTGAAAAATCAAGTAAGGAAGCTCACACGTTAGAGCCTGCAGCTCTAAAACCTTTGAGCAGAAGTGACTGCAACCAAAAATAACGTTTTCCATCACAAGAAATGTAAGTCACAACTCACAGCTGGCTCAAACGGAGCCAATGTCAGTTTCTCAAGCACAATATTCAAATCATAAGGAGGAACTGGTTTACTAACAGGAGGTTTTATATGCAGAATACTCTCAAAAAAGTATGGGACAGCACAGAGGAAAATGGCTGCCTCCCCGACAGACTGGCTGAGGGGGAGAAATGCTAGCACTGTGAGGGGCATTGAATCTGTTACTAACAGGGGAGGTGGGTACCTCATTATTGTTTGCAAGACAGAGGTTATATGAGTTGGGGAATAGGGTGGGCACTAGTCTGGCAAGGCTGGTGAGGAGGTGGAGAGGGACGGAAACGGTTATGGCGATCTGGAACAAGCAAGGACAGATGGTAACCAAGAATGAGGCAATTAGAAAGGAATTAGCTCTCTTCTATAAATGATTACACCAGGCAAGAGTGTCAGGGGATGTAACAGTTGACAAACAATTATTTAGATGGACTCCAAATACCTAAATTGACACAGGCACAAAGAGAGAGACTAGGGGGACCCATTACCAGGGAAGAGGTGGGGAATGCAATAGCCCAGATGAAAAGGGGGAAGGCAGGGGGACCGGATAGCTCTGTAATGGAATATTATAAGGAGTTAAATGGGGAGCTGGCTGGACTCCTGGCGAGCATGATAAGAGAGGCAGGAGCAGGAGGACAGGTCCCAGAGACTTGCTTACAGGCTCTAGTATATGTAATACCCCAAAACACCCTACAGGCTTATTTCTCTCCGGAATTGTGATATGAAAATATACGCAAAGGTACTGGCCAAGAGACTGGAACTGGTGCTGACACAACTGGTGCACCCGGACCAAACAGGGTTTATCCGAGGGCATCTCTCATACCACAACATGAGAAGGCTACTGAATGTAATCCACTGGGGGGCACGGCAGCCTGGACAAGTGGTGGTGCTGACCATGGATGCCAAAAAAACTTCAATCACATTAAACGGTCATACCTATTTTAGGTATTGGGGAGATTTGGGGTGGGAGAAGAATGTGTGAAACTGGTGAAACTATTATACACCACTCCTGTTGCACAAGTTCTGGTGAACAGAGGGCATTCGGCAACCTTTAGGCTATATAGGGGGACAAGGCAGGGATGCTTTAACAAATCATGGGAGGATGGGGTGGTACCTGAGGACTGGAGGAGGGCAGATGTGATTTCTCTTCACAAAAGTGGGAGCAGGACAGAGGCAGGAAACTACAGACCAGTTAGTTTGACCTCAATGGTAGGGAAAATGATGGAATCACTTCTGAAGGAAAGAATTGTTGAGTACCTAGTGGGGCACAGGGCCCAAGGCAGCATGGATTCACGATGGGAAGGTCATGTCAGAAGAATCTAATAGATTTCTTGGACTGGGTGACCAAAGTAGTAGACCAGGTAGGGGCTGTGGACATGGCCTACCTAGATTTTAGCAAGGCATTTGATACAGTCCCACACAAAAGATTAATACACAAGTTAGCCAGCCTTGGAATGGGCCCCAAGGTGGTAGCCTGGATAAAAAACTGGCTAGACAACAGGACGCAAAGGGTAGTAGTAAATGGAGTACACAGTGAAGAAAGGAGGGTTACTAGCGGGGTATCACAGGGTTCAGTACTAGGACCGGTCCTTTTTAAAGTCTTTATAAGTGACATTGCAGAGGAACTGGAAGGAAAAGTATGTCTCTTTGCAGACGACACAAAGATCTGCAACACGGTTGATACACAAGATGGAGTGGAAAGGATAAGAAGGGACTTGGCAAGGTTGGAGGAATGGTCAAATGTATGGCAGCTCAGATTCAATGCAAAGAAGTGCAAGGTAATGCACATGGGAAACAAAAACCCAGGAGAAGCATACACAATGGGGGGTGAGATACTGACAACAGTAAAAATGGAAAGAGACCTGGGGGTAGTTATATCAGATGACCTAAAGGTGGGCAAGCAATGTGGGAAGGCAGTAAGGAAGGCTGGAGGGATACTGGGATGCATAGGAAGAGGCATCAATAATAGAAAACAGGAAGTTGTCATCCCTCTGTACATACAGTTGGTGAGACCCCATCTGGAGTACTGTGTACAGTTCTGGAGACCCCATCTCCGTAAAGACATAGACAGAGTGGAGGCTGTCCAGAAGAGGGCAACCAAAATGGTGCAGGATCTGCACCAGAAGACATACAAAGAAAGACTAAAGGAGCTTAATATGTATACCCTTGAGGAAAGAAGCGAGAAAGGGACATGATAGAAACTTTCAAGTACCTCAAGGGAATCAACAAAGTCCAAGAGGGTAGCATCTTTCAGAAAGAGAGATGTGCAAGAACATGGGGGCACAATTTGAAGATAGAGGGGGGATGGCTCAGAGGTAATGTGAGGATGTATTTTTTCACAGAGAGGGTTGTGGATGCATGGAACAGCCTCCCTGAGGAGGTCATGGAGTCAAGAACAGTGAGGGAATTCAAGAATGCATGGGACAGACATAAGGCAGTCCTAGTGGGGGGTAGGAGGAAGTAAGCTGTTGGTTAACTAGGATCTGCAGCTTGTCTGTTAGGTAGGAAAATGGGCAGACTAGGTGGGCCAAGCGGTCCTTATCTGCTGTCAAATTCTATGTTTCTATGCCCTCTATTGCCACCTCTCTTCACCCTAGCAATTGAGCCGCTGGTGCTGTATGTGAGGAATGAACCAAGATTAAACGGAGTGGTGGGCCCCAGAGGAGGACATCACAAGATCACACTGTACGCAGATGATCTGCTCTTGTTTGTCACTAAACCAAACACAACCATACCACTGTTGCTAGAGGTGGTGGACATTTTTGCAGCTTTCTCAGTATAAACTAAACCTTAATAAGTCAAAAATTCTCAGCTTAACAGGTCAGAGGACAGGAATGGAAGGGAATGCCTAGAGTTTTAGGGAGGAGAAAGACAGCCTCATGTACCTGGGGATTAAGGTGGGAAGAAACCTGGCAAAAGTGCATGGGATGAAGTATGGCCCACTGATCCGAGAAGTAGGGGCTGATATGGAACGGTGAAGAGCACTGCTCAATTCATGGATGGGGAGGATAAATTTGTTAAAACTGAATGTGTTGCCCCGCATCCTATATGTGATGCAAATGTTACCAACTAGGCCTACAAAAGGGGACATAAAAACACTGGAGAGAAACTGTAGTAGGTTCATCTGGCAGAATAAGAGGCCTAGGATGAGTCTACAAAGATTGAAGGGGAGTGTGGGGGGGAACTTAGCTTCCTCAACATCAAAGGATATTTTCTGTCAATACAGGGCAGGTACATCCAGGATTGGCTACACAGAGGGAGAGAGGCAAGTTGGGTGGAGCTGGAAGGAGGGGAGGCCCCTGGCAGACTATTAGCATACCTGGACCCGGGAGGTAGGAGGGCATACAGTTGCACACACAACAGAAACCCGATGGTGAAGTGGGTGCTGGAAGCCTGGGAGCAAATGGTGAAGAGAAGAAAAGCCAAAGAGGAGAATACATGGCTGGTCCTGGTGGTAGGGAACCCAGCATTTCTCCCAGGATTGGAGGATGCTGGATTTCTGACATGGGAAGAGGGGGGAGTGTGCAGCCTGCAGGATGTATACACAGGACAGGGGATCAAATCAATGGAAGAGCTAAGAGATCAGTATGGCATTCCGGTAGTGCACAGGTATAGGTATTTTCAGGTGTGGACCTTTGGGATGAGCAGGGGTAGATTGGTGGGTGACATGTCGGGTTTGGAACCCTTGGAGGAAAGTCTATGGAAAGCTCGATTCTCCCTGGGGGGGGGGGGACTAGTGGCAAGACTGGTACGCCAAGATAGGGCCATGTTTCCAGACCTAACGGGTAGGGTCAAGACACTGTGGGGAAAGGGACATGGGGATTCAGATACTTGAGGAATGATGGGTAACAGTACTTTTGACACACATGGGATTGCTATTGTGCAATGAACATAAGGAGTCCCAGTTTAAGTTTTTACACAGGTTGTACTGTCCCCCAGCTATGGTTCACAGGCTTCATCCTGCAGCGCTGCCCACTTGTGGACATTTAACAGTGCATGGGGGACATTTATGCACTACTTTTGGATGTGTAGAAGCCAATGCCCCTTCTGATCGAAGGTGGCACAGGTGGTAACAGACACTATAGGAATCCAAGTGGCAGATACAGCACCCTCACTGCCTTTCAGGGTTGAAGACTGGAGGGAGAAGGGGTTGGAGGCATACCTCAGAGTGATCAGAATCTTGCTGGCAATAGCCAGACAGTGCATACAGAATACTTGGGTTTCATATGCACAGCCCACACTGGACCAATGGAAGACCCTGGTGTGCAGAATCTGGCTCTGGAGAGGCTAACACACCAACTTAAAGGGAAGGAGGAGCTGTTTCTCAACAGCTGGGGAAATACATTAACTTGCTACCCCTGACAGAGGCAAAGCTACTACGGTGGGGGTGTTGTGACTATATCTAACTGTATTCTTCCAGATGGCTTGCTGGAGCACTGGCTGAAGGGCAGACCAAGAAGCCGTAGGAGACTACCTCACAACTAGGAGGAGGGAATTTTTACAGGTGAAAGGGTGTAATGAGTATGGAAATGCCGTGAGGGTAGGTACAAACGAAATCCACACACTTAAGGTAAGGAAATGTTTTGATATCTCCTTGAAGGGATAAGTTCAGAAATGGAGATGTGTCATATAATTTAAGAACCTTTGCCTCTGGAAGCTGTGGTATGTTATCTAATATGTGTGAAACCTGTGACCCCCCCCCCACTGCAGACTCTTCCATTATGGAAGTCGCCCAGGTTGGTGGGCAAACAGTTGATAGAGCTACAGTCATCACAAGAAGAAATAGGAGTATTTTTTTTTTTTTTGTTGACTGGGTAAGTGCACTAGACAAATTCTGCCTATTTTCAGGCACGACCCGGGGGAAGGGGATACAGATGAATACCAACTGATCTTGAAACAGATTAAGCTGTTGGTGATATTTTTAGTGAATGAGGGAAATTTGGCCAGGACACCGGGGAAATTCCTCTACTCCGTCGGTGGTGGGCATTGTGACTCTGTGCAAACGGGATCAGTGTCTGCTGGGACGTTGAGGAGTGTGGACATGTGGAACGATGGGGTGCTGATCACCTCCTTGGCCTTCCTTCTACTGCCTGTGATCATCACGGAAATGGAAAGATTTTTGGCAGGGGATGTTTCTACAGAAATGACCCAGGTTAGTGTCCATGCAGATCTTACCGTAGCTCGGTTGGAGTTTGCGGATCTGGCTGCTGTTCCTGCGGTGGATTTGATATGACAACAGTTGGCTCAAGAGGAGAGTCGGTTTCTTGAGCTATGGAACCGTTTGCTTCAGGATCTGGAAAGCACACGGGAGGCTTGTTTGGTGGTACAGGAAGAGGAAGTGGCTCCGATTCCTCTAACCGAAGACTGAATGCAGGTTGATGCGACTGGTGAGTCTCCATGAATCATGGTGACCTTTCTTTTCCCCAGTCTTTTGTCCTGGAACCCCCCTTGCCTGGAACTGACTCTACACAGCTTGGTACTGTTGTTACTTCTTGCACTTTGGACACACGTTTGTCTGCTGTTATTCAGCAGCCTGCCTCTTCCTTGCCAGTTCCCATTTTCAGTGCTCTTCCTTCAGGGGAGATTGCAGCTCCAGCGGCATGGGTTTCCCAGGCCTTGGAGGCAGCTGGGTAGGTGAAGTCTCCAGATGGGAAGGGGTTGGATGCAAACCTTGAGCCCTTATCTTCAGACATGTTACTTACAGACTCGGAGCTGGCTTCTCTTACAAGTGCATCTATCCCATTGGGACAAGGCTCCCCTGTTGTACAGTCTCAGTCCTCTGTTGCACAGGCTGCAGATACTCTCTTGGAGGATATTAAATGTTTGGAAGGAGAGGCTTCTTTGCCTAACTCCCCCGTGTCTCTTTCACATCTTGGGGAATCTCAGCCTGCTGTACAGCATTTGTCCCCTAAGGGCCCTGTCAGAGCCCCTGTGGAGACTGCAACTGCACCAGCTGCTGCACCTCCTGTTTGGCATACAGGTGTTAAGGAAAAATTGTTCCCTGCCACTTTTGGGCTTTCCTCTGAACCAGCAACATGGCGTAATGCGGTGCGTCTGCAGTTTGGGGTCCTATGTCAGAGGTCCCTAATAGACGGTTTGTTGGACAGGAATTGCTGAAAGGCAGTATGAAGTTCTATGCCTATGAAATCTATGCTCTAATCCATATGCCTGGGGATACTGTCTTTGACATTAGTTTTAAACATTCAGCTGGTTTAGATAGGTTTTGGAAACAATTTCAGCTTCTCAAGCATACTCCATTATGGAGTCCTTCTATTGCAATTCCTTTGACAAAACCAGTCTCAAAAAAAATCACAGTCCTGTTCCGTAATGAGGGAGTCAATGTGGCAGACATTACCTACTGGTTGCAGCAGCATTGTGTGGTCAAGGGACATACAGAACCTATCCTGAATGAAGAATGTTTATGGACTGGGGGTTGGACATTTTTGGTAGATTTACGATTGGAAAATGGTTTAACACGCCATTTGCCTAATTGTTTCTTCCTGAGGAGGGATAGAGGGATAGAGGGGTGATTTTTTTACCCTGGTCAACCATGGGCCTGTTATAAGTGTGGAGTTTTGGGCCATCTCAGTAATGTTTGCGACCAGCAAAATTGTGGCCTATGTGGTGATTTGGGACACGTAGGTGCACATTGTAGGAATCCTCCTAAATGTAACTTATGTGATGAACTTGGCCATACCTTTCGAACTTGTTCCTGGGTTTCCCATAATAATACGGATCCGCCCATTACAGCAGAGCAGGATGTTTATGTGGCAATGGCCCAGAAGGATAGTCAGAAAATTCAGGACCTGCTTTCTCATCCCCAGGCCTCCCCTTTGGTCTCTCCCCCTCGACCTCTGGTCCCATCTGAGGCCTCTTCAGCCCCCATGGCAGCCGTTTCTTCTGAAATTCTCCCAGTATTGGACATGGTGCTAGATCCAGCTTTTTCTGTACCGGATGTTCCATCAGTACCTGTGGTTTTACCAGTGGAAGATACCACTGTAATGACATGGACTTGGGTCCCCTTGCTGGCCCCTCGATCTCTGCAGCCCTATCTAATATGCCTCCTCCAGATATACAACAGGAGGCATCTTTCCAGCAAGTAACTTGTTCTAAATCAAGTAAAGCTTCATTGGAAAATCTAAATGATTCTGATCCCCTTCCCTTGCAAAACAGCTATACACCATTACAGAATCAGGAAGAAGAAGAAGATGGTTTGGTTTCAGATATCTCTTCTGTGGCCTCCTCACATGCAGAGACAGTCCTGGACATAGGTGTTTGTGATAAACCTAAGCCAAAAGAAAGAGAAAAATATGTGTTTCTGGTGGCATATTCTGATTCCTTTTTCTAGTATTTTCCCATTTCTCGCATGTTACCCATGGATCGAGGTGTTGTCCTGCTCACCATTAATGTTAATAGCATTAAAACTTCTCGTAAAAGACTGGTTACTTCTGCTAGTCTAAGGGAATGCCGGAGTAATATACTGCTGCTTCAGGATACTATGTTGCACTCTTTGTCGCAATTAAAAGCAGTTGAAAAAGACTGGAGATGGGGTATTTCCTTGTGGTCTTTGGGGGAAAATGTATGCGATGGGTTGGGCATTTTGTTCGCTGATATAAATGTTCAAATTCTGAAGGTTTTTGATATATTGCCAGGTAGAGCTCTGTTGGTGGATTTTGTTCATTCTAACTGTGTATATTGTTTACTTAATGTATATGCTCCCCAATGGAAGGCAGATAGGGCAGCTTTATTTAAGAGGATCTCTCCATATCTCCATACGTCTAAACTAGTGTTGTGGAGGGGGGTGATTTTAATTGTGGCCTAGGCCCATGGGATTGGGGTAGGAAGACGCAGAAGGTTTTTAGTTACACAAATATGCTTTGTGAGGTACTTACACACAATAATCTTGCAGATGTTTATGATATTTTACATGTTTCTCCACAACATACTTTCTTTAAGGGGGTTTTGTCGTCCCAAATAGATTTTTGGTTTTTATCCAGAAGACTTACCTGTTCGGAGGTTGCACTCTTGCCTATGGAAACCTCAGATCATCTGGTAGTTAAAATCCGGATAGGTCCATATCAACAACTTCCTATGGGTCATGCTTTCGGGAAACTAAATGTTGACTTGTTACATGATGCCATCACAGTGGGTCAGGTTAATGATTTATTTGCTGCATGGGCTAATCTTTGCTTTTTGTATGACAGGCCCATTGAATGGTGGGAAGATACCAAATTGGACTTGAAATTATTATTTCTCCATATTTCAAAGTGTAAGGCTAGAAGCCATTATCTGGAATATTTAGGATATAGGGCACAGTACATTAAACTCCTGAATCAGGTGTCGGTTTCAGATGGTTCCCCTTTCTCGAAACTTCAAGATGTTACACTTAAAATGTATAATTTTTTAAAAATTAGAGAAGACAAATGTTTTTACCAGCAAAAATATTTGCTCCCTGGTACTGAGCAGCAAGTAAATCCGTATGATTTTTCCTCACGGAGCTCGGAACGGTTTGGTATGTTTGCCTTATTAGATAGTGATGGCACACTGGTGCAGGATGTGAGGGGCATTTGTCGGGTTGTCCAAAATTATGTTATCTCTAAATTTCAGGATGTTTCCCCAGCTTTACCTAGCTCCTTTTCTCATGATTTAGTTATTCCTCCTTTCTTACCTGCAGCTTAAGAGGCTTTGGTGACTCCTATTACTGAAGTAGAAATCTCTTTGGCTATTAATAAATTATTAACTTGTACTACCCCAGGAATTGATGGTATTCCCAATTAATTTTATAAGCTTTTCTCCGATAGTGTACTTCCATGGTTCTGAGTCCTTTTTCAATCCATCTGGTTGGAAAATAGACTCACACCTAGTATGAGTAATGGGATAATGATAATACATTATAAAAACAAAGGCAATTCCAAACAGTTCACAAACTGGAGACCCATTAGCCTTTTGACTTCTGATTATAAAATTTTGGCCACAATTTTAACAGACTTTCTAGGGTAGCAAGGAGTTTGCTTATTTTGACCTAACCGTGTGCAGTTCCTGGTAGGAATAAATTGTACATAATTTGAATTATTTAAGAGAATTGGTCGAGCAAGGTCTGTCTAATGTTCTGTCTGGCTATCTCTTGTCACTAGATCAGGAAACAGCATTTGATGCCATCCATCATGAACATGTTTGGGTTGTTTTAAAATGTTATGGTATTCCTGAATCTTTTCTTACTTTGTTGGTAACTGTGTATTCTGAGGCACTGATTACTGCCTTGGTGAACGGATATTTGGGCATCCCTGTCCATCTTAATATTGGAGTGCAACAGATGTGTCCTTTAAGTCCTTTGTTGTTTGTCTTTGGACTTGATCCTATTTTGAGGTGGATAGACGTAGACCCTCAGGTACTGCCTATTACTTCTACAAAGGGTTGTATATTTCGAAAAGTTTTATCATAAGCTGATGATTGCATTTTCACTGTGGCAAATTTGGATTCTGACATGAGAGTTCTTCAAGTTCTTTAGGGGTTGCAACCTTATACTGGTATACAGATTAATTTTCTGAAAAGTAGGATATTGGTTTTAGGCTCTGCCTTTGTTCCTGATTCTTTTGTAATACCGATAGTTAAGGGTAATGTAAAATTATTGGGTATATATTATGGTACTTCTACTGCCTTACAATGTAATTGCGATATGGTTTTTGATATAGATCAACAGAAATTTGCTAAATGGCAATCATGGAAAATGTCACGGAAGAAAAAAGTATTTCTTCTTCAGTCATACATAACCCCAATTTTTCTGTACGTGTCACATGTGTTCCCTCTTCCTTATAGTATGCATACAAAGATTATGGGCCTTTTTGTCTCATTTTTATGGGGCAGCAGGCTAAATCCTGTCAAACGGGCTCATACATATAGAGCCTGGAAGTCAGGAGGCCTTAATATGATCCAGCCTTTAGTGGGTTTTTTTTGGTAATTTTTTTTATAGCACTATTCGTCCGATGCTATTGGATACTGAGGATATGGGATCTCTGTGTATGAGTTTATGGGGAACACAGTTCCTGGTGGTATGGGTTAGAGGTAAATGGCACCAGTCAGAAAAATTACTTCCTGATTATGTTCAATTGACTCTCAAATATATTAGAATGTGGAAGATTGAGCTTCTTTGGTTTATTTCTCATGAAAAAAATTATTCTATAAACATATTGTAGATTCTTGTTTTATTGAAGATCCTTTGTTTTTGGTTCCTGCTACTGTGAAAACTGACTTATTGCTTGCTAGCATGATAGAACCCAGAATACCAAAACAAATGCAAGATACGGTTTGGCTTTGTGGACACCAGAAGCTTAATGTATGGAATAATCAGAAACAAACAGGAGACAGGTACTGTTATGAACCTTCCTGTCAGGGGTGTTTAGAAACCATATATCATCTATATTTTGACTGTGTTCATGTGCAGGGATTCTGGTCTACACTGGCTACTACGTGGGGTGAACCAGTGTTTCGCTTTATGACTTATGATATCTTAATTTTGGGACAAATTCCAAAAGAATGGTATAAATGGAATCAGAGTACAGTTTTTGTGGTTTTGGCCTGTCTCAAATGGGCCATCTGGAAAGCAAGATGTTTACGATGTCTTCAGAATAAAACTGTTCACTTGCAGGATATTTTTTTTCACATCCAGAGTGACCTGGATAATTTATATGAGTATGAGTTTCATACTCTGGGGTCTGAAGTGGGGCATCATTTATGGCTTCATGTTGGGTGGTTGGGTTAGTCACCTTTTTGGATATTATGGTTAGCAGATGGCTGTTAATTTTTCTAATTTTCCTGTTTTGAGTCCCTCACTGTTCTTGCTTTTTTTTAGGTGATTTTATGTTGATTTGTATTAACTACTGGATGTGTCATGTTTTTGTTCTCCCTGACTTTTCCTTTTGTGTTGACTGTATTTTGTTTTTGATCTTTAATAAAAATGTCCCCTACTCTTTTTGATAAGTGCCATGAGATCTTTAACATCGACCTGAACTACCAACAATCCAGGCAGATACGACCTTGGTTTAACGTCTCATCTGAAAGACGGCACCTTAGAAGTGCAGCACCACTCTCATGCTGCACTACAGTGTCAGTACTGGGATATTAACCCAAGTGCCAGATGTAAGAACTGAACCCACAGTCCTCTGATCTCCCGGTCTCAGAGGCGAGTGTGCTACCTACTGAGCCACAGACACTGGCAATGCATGTATACATGTGAGGAGAGCCATGTTTACAGGGGGCGGTTAAAATCTGTTTATTTCTGTATATTTTTGTATTCTCGTTTGAGCACTTAAAGATATCGTGAATGTACAGGAAAGTTGATTTCTTGTCTATCGTGAACTGTTGAAAACAATAAAAAGATAAATCCAAAAAAAGTATGGGACACTTCCAGTTGTGCAGCCACACGTCCATCAATGAGGGCATGAAAAGCTGATCTAGCTGCCAAATGTATCTTTTTTTTTTTTGAATTTCAAGTTTATTAAGATCACTTCAAAAATATACAAACAGGACTGACCATCTGATTACTGCATTTAGGCACAATAAGAAAAACAGTTCTTTAATTATCTTTGTTTTTATAGGAGAAGTTATTTTCATATGTCCATTTTCTTCCAATTGAATGTACAGTACCTTCAATTTCTTAAATGTCTAGAGTCTTAAACATTACCATTCTTACAAGGACGTCTCTTCTCCTTACCACTTTAACATAGTCTGCACAGTTAAGTTCTTATTTATTACACCTTCTCTCCATTTCCTATTCAGTCTCTTATAATGTGTTAGTTATTAACTTAGCTAGAACAGAAATTATTATGCTATTAACTCGGTTAAACATTGAATTAGTTTAAAAAGCTACCTGTCTTATTTATAACCTAAGAGGCAAGAATACAATTGTTAAAAAGTTAAAATTAAGACCCACTGCTTTATAGTTTCTGTAAGTCCCTCCCTCATCCCCCCACACACACAACCCTGCTGGGGTGGGTGGCCAAAGCTCATGGGGCGACTCCTCTGTAAATTAGGATGGTTTGTTTTCTTTATTTTAATCTAATATTTGTTCTAAATATGGGGTACCTTTAGTTCTGGTCATGTAATGAAAATATAGATTCTACCTGGAGTTGTATTTTTCGATCCCTAACCGTAGTTTGGCTGTGATCACTTCCACTGCCTTGATCTCCCCCACCACCGCTCCATTTCCGGTTTCCTCTCACTTACCACCCCCTAGTAATGACTTTCAATGCAGCCGCCACCAATATCCTGTATAAATATTTATGGGTTTCCACTCTAAGTTCTTTTGGGACCAGTCCTAATATAAGATGTTTAAAGCACATTGGTTGTTGTAGATTTAATATCTCTTTTACTGTCTGGGCTACCTCTTGCCAGTATCCCATCACCTTTGGGCAATCCCAAAAGATATGGAGGTGCATCCCTCACCCCCCAAAGCTTCTCCATCTGTCTGTCCCATTCTTACCCTGATGCTTAGATATTATGGGAGTAATGAAAAATCTACCCGTCACCTTCCACCTGTATTCTCGCCATATGGCTGATGATGTGGAGTGGTGAATGTCTTTCCAGATTTTACCCCATTCATCCTCATCGAATTCTAAGTTTGTTTCTGTCTCCCATGTATTTTGTATTTTTTGTATAGCTAAGTTACCTTCTTCCTTTAATAAACTCTGATACACACATGAAATGAGTTGCTTTGTATTCTTTAGCCTCGCTCTTGTGTTTATTACCTGAATCATTTCTACTGGTTCTGAATCTAATACTCTGCTCCCTATCTCTGAGTGTATATAGTGCCTATACTGAAGGAATCTGTAAAAATCTTGGTGCAGTAGTTTAAATTTATTTTGTAGGGTCTTAAATCTAAGATTATACCCTGTTGTACAAATTTATGTGAGGTATGTCAGGCGTTGTGTTTCCCAATTATCAAAACATTTATCCAACTTCTGTGACGGAAAAGTCAGTAAGTTTTTAAGACCACATCCAAGATGGTTGTTCCCAGTATGTTCTAAGCTTAAGTCAACACTGTAATGTATGCTTTGCCCAGAGGATAATCCATAGCAAAATTCTCACTGGGAGCTCAGGATGAGCATTCCCTTCTAATGACCACCAAGTTCCATCTTTTGGTAGTGTCAATAATTTTATAATTGGGGTAACTTGGGCAGCTAAATAATAGTAATATAGGTTTGGTAAACCCCAGCCTCCCTTCTCTTTAGGGGTCATCAGACATGCCCTCCTTATCCTAGGCCTCTCCCCCCATTAAAAAAAGGAGAGCTTTTCCTGGGCCCTTATGCAGTCTTGCTGTGGAACTGTGACCAGAGGTGTGGAGAAAAGAAAAAGCAATCTGGGGAGAATATTTTGTTTAACTGTTCCAATTCTGTTTGAAAGGGAAAGGGGAAGTAAGTTCCACCTCTTAAGATCTTCAAATATGTGTTGCCATAATCTACCATAATTAACCTGATAGAGTTGGGATAGATTCGTAGGAATCCAGATACCAAGGTATCGAACCTTTCCCTTCACCCATTTTAAAGGGATGTTACTCTCCCCCATTTTCACCCCTCCCTTTCCTAAAGACAGAGCTTCTGATTTATCTGTGTTAATTTTGAACCCTGAGATGGTATTATATTTAGAAAGTAATTTTAATAGATGTGGTAAAGATTCCTGATACTTATCCAAATAAACCAAAAAGTCATCCGCATATAAAGACACTTTATAGACTTGATTACCCACTTCAATTCCCTTAATTTTTCATGTTTGTCTGATAGCTGCTGCTAGGGGTTCAAAACTCAAAGCGAATAACAGGGCGAACAAAAGACAGCCCTGTCTTGTTCCTCTCTGAATGGCAAAGGAGGTCGAAATGGTTCAGTTTATTTACATTTTGGCTATGGGACAAAAATACAGGTTACTCACCTGTAACAGGAGTTCTAGGAGTGGTATATGTTGTTCATCCACAATGTCTGGCAGGTTCCTTGCCGCTTTAAATCTTGCCAGAAGGTCTTCAAGATGGCTCCTCCCACCCACCTGGGTGGTAAAACTCTCGGCTCCACCCCATGACACCAGATCTAGCCCGCTGGAAGCCAGGTTGTGCGTCGAAGCCGGAGAGGCTGGGTGGATCGTGTGGGTGAACAACATATACCATTCCTAGAACTCCTGTTACAGATGAGTAACTTGTATTTCTAGGGACATGGATATGTTGTTCATGCACACTGTCTGGCAGACTCCTAGCAGTTCTCTGGGAGAAGGGAGGCAAGGCGCACACCCCGTACTTAGGGAATAATGACTGGAGAACCGAGGCCCCAAAACCAGCATGCTGGCGTGACTCAAGGTCGATGTGGTAATGGGTAATGAAGGTGTGTGCTGACTTCCAGGTAGCAGCCCTGCAGATTTCCTGGATAGGGACATCCCTGGAAGCAGCCACTGATGCAGCGGTATGGCGGGTAGAATTAGCTCTTATCCCTCTGGGATGCTCCATGCCTGCCAACCTATAGCAAAGATCCATGCAGGAGGTGACCCACCTGCCTATCGTCCGCTTGGCTGCAGGTCTGCGTAGGTGACAAAACAGCTGGCGAACCTCTCCCTGAACTTCAGCTGTCCGCTTCTTATAATAAACGAGAGCTCTTCTAGGGTTCAGAGTATGGAGCCTATATTCGGCCTCCGAGGTGTGATTGGGGTAGAACACCGGCAAAGTCAACACCTGATTAAAGTGAGACTCCAACACCACCTTCAGAAGGAATTTTGGGTGGGGACGCAGGACATTGTCCCTGTGGAAGACCAGATAAGAAGACTCAATGGAAAGTGCCTGGAGCTCTCCTATCCTTCTGGCTGATGTGATAGCCACCAAGAATGCGGTCTTTCATGACAGGTGAGAGATGTCACACCAGTGCATCAGTTCCAATGGCTTGCCCATGAGCTTAGCCCATACCAGCAGTAGGTCACATGGAGGTGGAGGTTCTTGCACCGGAGGAGATATGTGATCAAGGCCTTTGAAAAAGTGCCCGACTACCTTCTCCTGCGCCACCGACTGCTTCCCGATCCACACCCGGTAAGCAGAGATGGCTGCCAGGTGCACCTTAAGGGTCGTCGACTGAAGTCCTAGCTGAGAAAGGGACCATAGGTAGTCCAGAATGCTTGCCAAGGAACAGGCGGAAGGGTCCAGGCCCTTGCCCTGACATCAAATGGAGAATCTCTTCCATTTAAAGGCATCGCATTTCCTGGTCGACTCCTTACGGGAAGCCTCAACAATGTTGAGGACCTCGTCGGAAAGATCCAAGGCCTGGAACTCTAGCCACTCAGGAACCAGGCCGTCAGGTGCAGGGATTGAAGGTCTGGATGGAATACCTTCCCCTGACTGACTGAGATCAGGACCAGGTGGGCTGGGAGCCACCTCGGGAGCCTGGAGCTGAGGCTGAGGAGATCTGGATACCAGAACTGATGGGGCCAGTCTGGGGCTACCAGAATCACCTGTGCCTTGTCCCTCCTCACCTTGAGAAGCACCTTGTGGATCAAGGGAAATGGGGGAAGGCGTAGAAGAGGCCCGGGGTCCACGGCTTCGAGAAGGCATCCCCCGCAGCAACCCCTCCTGAGGGGGGCGGGCATGAAAGAGTCTCCGCTTCGCATTCTCCCTGGAGGCAAACAGGTCCACCTGAGGCATGCCCCAGTGGGAGAACAGATCTTGTACTACCTCCGGCAGGAGAGACCACTCGTGGGACACAGCTCCTATCTGGCTTAGGGCATTGGCCAGAATGTTGGAGGCTCCTGCCACATGGATGGCAAGGAGATCTGGCTCCAGGCTGCGCATGAGGGACCAAATGCGGAGAGCTTCCCTGCACAGAGGCATGACGCACATCCCGCCCTGGCGGTTTAGGTAGTACATGGTCCAGGTATTGTCCGTCTGGACCTGGACCACTCGACCCTGTACAAATGGAGTGAAGGCGGTGAGGGCTAGATGAACCACTCGAAGCTCCAGCAGGTTGATGTGGCATCAGGATTCCCGAGGGGACCAGTGGCCGTGCGCTCTGTACTCCCCCAGATGGGCACCCCAACCCATCAGAGAGGCATCGGTCGATAGAGAGACCGTTGGCTCGGGGCGGACAAACGGGATGCCCTCCTGCAGATGAGCTGGAACGATCCACCACTGGAGAGCATTCCACATCTCCTGGGTCACTGCCACTGGCTGATCCAAAGGACCGGAGCACTGTGACCATTGGCTGGCCAGTCCCCATTATAGGAGACGCATGTGCCAACAGGCCCAATGGACCATGCTGGTGTAGGCTACCATGAGGCCCAGGAGGCACAGGAAGTCCCGGGCAGGGTGCATTTGCCCAACCTGAAATGATTGGGCAAAGGAGGAAAGAACCTCGGCCCTGTCCGCCGGGAGCCGTGCTCTGGCTCGCAGAGAGTTAAGCTCTGCCCCAATGAATTGTATCACCTGCTTTGCCACGAGTTCCGATTTGGCCTCGTTGATAAGGAGGCCAACTTGAGAGCAAACCTGGAGGGCCAGATCCCTGGACCGCTCCACCTCCATTCTGGAGGAGGCTGCAATCAGCTAGTCATCCAGGTAGGGGTACACCCAGACCCTTCAGTGCCGCAGGACTGCTGTCACCACTGCCATGCATTTGGTGAAGACCCTGGGAGCTAGAGAATGGCCAAAGGGCATGGCCCAGAACTCGTAGAGGGACCCCTCTGCCCTGAAGCAGAGGAATCTCTGGAGGGGCGGACGGATTGGGACGTCAAAGAACACATCCTGGAGGTCCAGAGAACAGAAACTCGTTCCAAGGATGGAATGATCTGAGCCACAGTGACCCTCCTGAAGGTTCGAGACCTTAGGAACCTGTTCAGGTCGTGCAGGTCTAGAATGGGGCGTCAGCCCCCCATCCGTTTCAGGACCAGGAAATACCTGGACACAAACCCCGGGCTTGGTGTAGGATACGCCACCTTCCTGTTCACCTCCTTTTCAAGGAGCAGGGCAATGTCGGCTCAATGAGCTGACAGGGAGGCTGTGGACCCCGTAGCCCCCCCGGGACGATGGCTCGGAAGGGTGGGGCCTGCTCGAACTCCAGAGGCAGACCCTTTCCTACCACCTCCAACACCCAGCGGTCTGTGGTGATAGCGGACCAGGCGGAAAGGAAGTGGCAAAGCCGTCCCCTCATGAGGGGAACCCAGGGGGGAGCGACGAGGCTGAGGGTGACACCCCTCAACCCGTCACTGGGCAGGCCTGGAGGAAGGACCGGCCGAGGGACCTCCTAGGCCTTTTCCTCCCCGCTGCCGGTTGGAGGAAGCCGCAGAATTGGCTTTGGGGTGCCAAGCGCGAGCCTGCTGGCCCTGATACTAGGAGTCATACTAGGAAATATAGATGTACAGAAGGCCAAAGCCCATAAATATACATCTCCTTCTGTAGCAGGCATTAATCCATATTTTCAATATTCAACAAATACCTATCAAGATTTGATTTGAATAGGCTATAGGAATCAACTTCAACTGATGCTGGTGTTGCTAGGCCGGACGTGCCACAGAAGCAGAAGGTCGAAAGGACTTATGTTGCTGGCGACGGCCCTTGTCCTTCTGAGTGGAGGTGACCGAGTCCAGGGTAGCGTTGGACTTTTCTATCCTCTGGAAGTGGCCTTCCACTCTACGGCCGAACAGGTCGGTCCCCAAGAAGGGACGCTTCCGCTCTGTTGCATCCCGCAGGGTGGATATCCTCAGCCAGGCTCTGCGACGCATGGACACTGTGGCTGCTACTAATCGGGCACAGGAGTCTCCAATGTCTAGAGCTGTTTGGAACTGCTATTTCGCCACTGCCCTTCCCTGATCCTGCACCTGCTTGACTGTAGTCTGCAGGTCGGCCGGAAGATGAGGGATCACCTCATCTAGGAAGCCCATGAGGGCATGGGAGAAGTGCGCCATCAGTACGGCCAAGCTGGCCTGACGGATGCCAAGGGAGGATGCAGCGTACACCTTGCGCCCAGCATAGTCCAGCTTTTTGGACTCCTTGGCAGGGGGGCTTAGCCACATCCCTAGGGTTTCCGGAGCACCAGAAAAAGCTATCGGTGACCAACCCTTCCACAGAGGGGTGTTCCGAAAAACTGGACAAAGAGCCAGTAGGGACCGCATACTTCCTGGCCATCCTGGCTGAAGGTGCAGGACAGGAAGCCGGCCACTGCCAAAGCTCCAAGGCTGGGCCAACAATGGCTTCAGCCACTGGAAAGGCCTCCATGGGCGAATCCCCTCGGTCCAGTATCTCCGTGAGGGGATACTTGGCCCGCTTGGATATGGGCTCGAGCTGCATCCTGGTGGACTCCGAGATGAGCCAAAGAAGACCCACGAATGATGATGGGCTGTCGTCCATTGACTGCCCCCCCGGAGGACTCCAGGTCAAGGGGCCTGGAAAACAGGGAGGAGTCGTTGTCAGACTCTGAGGAGTCTGCGAAGTGTTGCCTGGGGCCTAAGCCGCCCTCCACCTGCCGAGGACGGTCAGGAGTTAGGGTGACTGACAACCGGTTGGGCAGAGCCTGACCTAACCGAGAGTCCTTGGTCGGAGCCCTCAATTTCAGTTGTGGAGGCAGAGGTTCCAGCACAATCGGTGGGGCAGCTGGTTTCAGCTGAACAACCGGCCCAGGCTTGGGCACCTCAACCACCGTGAGGGGTAGTTTTGGCTTTTCGGGTGACAGCCACTTAATGGCCAGGGAAGGCGACAGCGTTGGCTTGTTCCTGGACAAAAGGAGCTACTGCCACATTAAGTCCTCGTAGCGTCGACGCAATTTGCACTGAAGCCTCTCCTCTTCCGAGGAGGAAGATGAGGACGAGTGCTGCCGCTGCTTACCTCGGTGCTGAGACTGAGACCTCCGATGTTGGCTGGACTGAGATCGAGATCCTCTGCGTTTCCGAGGATGGGTCTGGGAGGGAGCTGGGGACACCTGCTCCTCCCTTGTCTCGGGAACCTTGACCGGGGACTCCGACACAGGAGGCACAGGCAAGTCCTCGGTTTCCACTGGATGAACCAGTGATGAAGGGTTGTCGGCTTCACCAGTCGACAGCCCATCCGACGAGTTGAGAAAAATCTTGACCGCATCGACGGGTGTCTTGGCCGGCTGACCTGACGGGGACACCATGAAGCCAGCAGCCTTAGCCGTAACCTCAACTGAAGTCAAGTGTCGACTGTCTGGGGAAGGGGACCTCTCCCGCTACCACGAACGTCAACGGTGGGACTTACCCTTTGAGTCCTTCCTTTTTGACTGAGAAGAGTGTCCCGATGGCCCCTCTCCCTTCGTGGAAAAGGAGTGGCAAAGCTCCTTAAAAGAACCTGTGTAGGAGGATCCCAGAGACAGCGGAATAAATGCTGCGACCGAGGAAGATAAGGATGCAGCCTGGGCCGCCTCCTCCTCGAGGGCGATCATCTGCTCGAGTTCCTCAGCCGAGCCAACCACTGCGGACACCGCCCAACTGGCCTCCTTGGACTTCACCGGCAGATAACGCTTCTCGGGGTGCCCAAGTTGTAGCCAGGCAGTGCGGTCTTCGAGGACGTTTGTCGAGAAAGATCTACACAACTCGCAGGCCTGTAGGTTGTGGTCAAGGCTGAGACAATAGACGCATGTGGAGTGCGGATCCATCCTTGACATCTTCTGCCCGCGTGGGGAGTCGATTTGTCCATCGCAGCCACGAGGGAAGAATGTGACCAAAGTCTTGAGAATTTTAAAATTATTTTCAGGTGAACCGAAGAGTTAGGATCCAGTCTATACGCAGAGCGTTAAGGAGGGAACCTGAGCTTCCAAGCGGTAAGGAAGATCTGACGTCATGGGGCGGAGCCAAGAGTTTTACCACCCAGGTGGGTGGGAGGAGCCAGCATGAAGACCTTCCGGCAAGATTTAAAGTGGCAAGGAACCTGCCAGACAGTGTGGCTGAACAACATATCCATGTCCCTAGAAATAATAAAGTTTAACCCATTTAAAAAAATTCCCCCCTAGCCCCATATGTTGTATTACTGTGAACAAGTACTCCCATTCTAGCCTATCAAAGGCTTTTTCTGCATCTAGAAAAAGGACTAATTGTGTGGAGATATACATGTTCTATATTTTATAATATTTAAAAGTTTTCTAATGTTATCTGTTAGTTGTCTAAGGGGAATAAAGTCTGTTTGGTCTGGGTGGAAAAGGTATTCAATATATTTTTGTAGTCTTATTAGCTAGAATTTTTGTAAGGCTTTTCAAATCTTGAGGGGCGATATGCCTCACAGGTTTCAGGGGATTTACCTGGTTTGGGGATTGTTGTAATGGTTTCCTGCCACGATTGTGGTGCTTTATTATCCATAAGAGAGGTGTTATACACACGTGAAAAGATAGGGGCTAATGTGGTAATGAATTTTCTATAGAAGGAAGAGCAAAATCCATCAGGTCTGGGGGTTTTAATTACAGAGCAAACTTCTGCCTCTAATATTTTTTTACCCAGATCTTTCTCCATATCTCCCTTCAGTTTAGGCAGCCTATATGTTTCTAAAAATTCTCAGACAGCTAGTTTTACATTTACTGTCTGATTCTCCTTTTGGTATAATTTTTGATAACAGTTTCTAAATTGTTCTGCTATGTCTTCCGGGTTAATCCATGGTTCAGATGGCCTCTTATTTTAAATTTTTAAAACAGTTCTGTCTGCTTGTTGTTTTTTTAATCTGAAGGCAAGAAGCCTTGCCACCTGTCCCCCTGTATCGTGGTATTTTTGACTGCAGAATCTTAAATTTCCCTCCACTTTTTATTATCATGAAGTGTCAGGGCTTCTCTAGCCTTGTTTAATCTATGCATTATTGCTGAATTATTTGGGCTTTGTTTATGTAGTGTCTCATATTCTTTTATTTCTTGCAGCAGTTTATCATATGTTAATCTGTTTAATTTATTTTTCACAGAGGCATAACTGATAATTTCTCCTCGTATAACTAGTTTTAGGGCTTCCCAAGTGGACATCTGTGAACAACCCTGCTCAATATTAATATCATAGATAGCATGAATTTTATCCACCAGTTGCGACACAAAGTGCTTATCATTTAATAAAGAGACGTTAAGTCTCCAAGTTTTTTTTTTTTTGCCCTTTCCTAAGATTAAGAGTGACTGACACCGGGGCATGATCTGATAATGTAATCTGATGTATCTGGGATTAATTAATAGTATATATTTCATTTTGCTGTGTATAAAAAAGATATATCCTTGAATATGAGACATGGGGATTTGAGTAAAAATTAAAATCCCATTCTCCCACGTGTTGCTCCCTCCACATGTCTTTGAGACCCATTTCTCTAGTCAGGCCCAACAAAGTCCGGGTCATTGTCTTGTTTGGAACTTTTGTCTTAGTCAACCTATCCAGAGTTATGTTTGGTGCAATATTGAAATCTCCCCCCAGTATGACCTGCTCTTGTGGTAATTCTGCAATCTTCTGGAAAATCTTCTTTAGGAAGGCTGTGGTCCCTATTATAGTGGCAAAAATGTTAATGAAGTATAAGGTTTCCCCTTGGTACTTTGTTGAGACCCTGATATAATATCCTTGATCATCTTTTTCTATTTCTGTGCTTTTAATAGCACTTCCCCTCCTAAATAAAATAGCAGCTCCTGCCTTTATAGGATTCCCAGAGGGAAGAGCCCCCACCTGTCCCACCCAACCACATCTCAGTTTCAAATGTTCTCCTTCTGTGAGATGCGTTTCTTACAAAAACACAACCTCACAATTAAGTTTCTTTAATTCTGCCAGCAGCCTGGATCTCTTAATTGGGGAGTGTATTCCCTTTACATTGTATGAAATAATTTGAATATCAGCCATTATCCATAAAAATGAGTTTTACCCTGTAGTGCCCTTTCTCAGATTTTCTTATGATCATTTTCCTTGTTCCCTCAAAATAGGTAGCATATAATTTCAGGTTAACATCAACAACATAATTCATAGCTTTTGTCCTAACATGGACTGTAACAGATGTCTCAATGAACAGTTGCTTAAACCAACTCTGCTGCATATTTTCTGCTATAGTTCTTTTTAAATGTACTTCCTGGGTGGTTGGCTTTGCCTCATCAGGCAAAAGCCCCCTATTTTCCCATTCTGTTGTTTCTTTGGGAAATAGGCCGAGCACCCTAGTCACTTACTTTACTATGTCCTCCCTAGGCCCGATTCTGAGAGTTGTTGTGACTCTCTTCTAATCAGCGCCCCAACACAGTTTTCATCTCTGGGCCACTCCTCTCTAACGACCCCAGGTGACCTGTCCTCCATTTTATCTTTTGTACCAATATACATCATGTCTAGTTTCAACAACATTACATCAGTGAGGATCCCCGTGAGGAAAGCACAAGAGTCTCATAATTATAATTGTTCCTGCTTCAAGTTTCTATGTCTTTATCTTAGTTCTGATTCATTCTTGCCTTTATTCTCCCCCCCCCCGAGGAAGTTCATGAAGACTGTGGTTATAGGCAAGTAAGAATCTCAACTCACTGTGGTGTCAGTAAAATATTTAGCCCTCCGCATTGGAGCCAAGACTCGGCTTTTTATCCCCAGAAGAGTCTTTTGCCACTTTCTTCACTAGCTTGTGGACATCTGCTGTAAGATGATTCAGTATCTGCCAGGGAGAATTTTGTTTTTTTCCCCCTTCATTTGAATGGACCAGATCCCTCCGTTCAGTTTCTGCTCAAGCGCATCCATCGTGAGGTCTGGAAGAATGATGTGGTGTTCCTTCAAAAATGGCACGGTCTCAACCAACGAGTTGAAGATTTTGATTCCTTCAATTGTATGAATTTTTAATTTTGCCGGGAACATAAGTTGTGATTTAATTTGATTTTCTTTTAGGTCCCTTATTACCGCTCTCATCATATTTCTCTCTTGGCTTGCAGCTCAGCTGAGTGGTCTTGGTCAAAGAAGATTTGGCTCCCTTCGTAGGTAAGGTTTCTTTGGCACCATGTTTCCTGAAGAATATACTCCTTCTCTTGGTACTCAGCATTTTTATAATCCATGATCTGGGGTGTGCATTTGGCTCTGTGGATTTTTGCTCCAATGAATGATGTGCCCTTTCCATATCCAACGTAAAATCAGATGGTATTGAAAGTGTGGATTTTAGTACTTGCTTGATAAAGTCTGGGCCTGTAGCATAACCTTCCTCTGCCCCCTCTTTAATGCCATATATTCTTAAGTCATTCCTTCTCGTTCTGTTTTTGGCATCCTCTAGCTGTTCTTGGACCAGCCTGTCCCTCCGGAGGAGATATAATAGGACCCGGTCTGTGGATTCTTGTGCCTCCGCGACTTGAGCAATTTTAATTTCGTTCTGCATCATTTTTTGATCTATGCTCTTCAGGTCACTTTTAAGGTCGGTGAATGCCATTTCTGCTTTATTGACTGTTTTCATAATTTGTTGTATGGCTTGGGCTGTGTTTGGTTGTTTTTTTCTTCATTTTCCTCAGTTTCAGATTTATTTTCGTCTCTGTTGTCAGGCCGTGCGTTAGTAGTAAAGCCTTCCATTGCTGCCCCAATAGAAAGTTGCTTAAATTTTGGTTTGGCTCCTTTATTTTTAAATTATTTTTGCCTCGGAGGTCTCCCCATCATTTCTGAGTGTAAAATAGCTGTATTTATAAGGAGGAAATTTACCGATGCAGGAAGATTGAGGTACATTTAAATGAGAGGTTGCCTGGAGCACTGAAGCTAAACTGCTTCCATGTAGGTGGCGCCACCGGATGTCCAAATGCATTTTAAGTGAGGAATGCTGTAGACCAGACTCTGACAAGGACAGCAAGTAGAAAAGCACTGCATTTACAGGACATGCAAACGAGTCCAAATTCTTGAAAGGAGCCCAAAAGGTGAACCACTTCCACTTCAAGAAATAAATATGTCTGATAGAAAGTTTTCTGGCCATAACCAGAACATCAGCAACTTTAGGGAATACCCTAAAACATGCCATGGCTATGTTTTCAGGAGCCTTGCATGCAGATTTAGGGATTTCAGGTCCAGTCTGTCCTGTGACAACAGATCCTGACATAATGGTAGAGGAACTGAAGGCTCCACTACCAGCTGTTGCAGCAGTGGAAACCATATCTGGTGAGGCCATAATGGAGCTATAAGGATAAGGGTGGTATCTGTCATCCTCAGTTTGAGTACAACTCTCTGTATTAGAAGAATTGGAGGAAATGCACACATTAATTTCCCTTTTCAAGGCAGGGACAATGTGTCTCACCACAAAACTCCAGTCCCTGGAGCTAGTAAACAGAAACGCAGCAGATTTGCATTGTGTGGAGATGCAAAAAGGTCCAACTCTGGATGACCCAATCTTGCAAAGAGGTCATCAACCATGGAGACCAGCAGTTCAATTCCCTTACATGCATCCTGGACTGTGACCTGCTTAGCCTGTCTGCTAAGACATTTTGAAGACCCGAGAGATGCACAGCTGCCAGCTGTAGGTCATGGCACAGAGCTCAGTACCACACTCTCACTGCTTCCCTGCACATGGGATAGGAATAGGTACTCCCTTGTTTCTTGATGTAATGCATCACACTGGTGTTGTCCATCTGGATTAACAGAGGACCTGGATTTAAGTTCTCCTGAAATACCTGGAGGCTGTATAGGACAGCCTTCATTTCAAAGACATTGATGTGTAACTTGGCCTCCACCTGGGACCATAACCCACATGTCTGGTACGGAGCCAAATGCACACCCCATCTGCAGCCCAGTGCATCTGTGGTAAGGATCTACACAGGAACAGGTACAGGGAATGGAACACCCGGTAAAAGGCTGTCGTGATCCATCCACCACAGTAATGCTCTGCACAACAAGGACATGACAAAAAGACCCTTTGGTCCAGCACACCCATCAGCTGATCCCACTGGACCTTGAGTGTCCACTGTGGTATCCTCATGTGTAAATGTGCCAGTAGCACTGTAACAATGGCTGCAGCCATGAGACCCAGAAGGCGTAACATTATCCTTGCAGGGGAATAATGACTTCTGCACACCTGCTGTGCTTGCACAATCAGGTTTTCTGCCCTGTCCTGTGGCAGAAACGCACATCCCTTCTCTGTATCCAAGACTGCTTCTATATATTGCAGTCTTTGTCAGAGAGTCATGTCTGACTTGGACACATTAACTGTGACCCATAAGTAGTTGAACAACTGCCTTGTCCACAACAGGGTATGAGGTAAAGCGTCCCCGTTGCTGGCCTTCAGAAGCCAATCATCCAGGTGGGGAAACACATACAAGCCTTTCACGTGAAGGGCTGCTGCTGCTGCTACTGCCAAACATTTGGTAAAGACACATGGTGCAGAAGACAAGCCAAAAGCCAATACTCTGAAGTGATACTGTTCCCTTTCCAGCATGAAATGTAGATACTGTTTGAGGGCTTTTCTGATCTTGAAATTATGGTAAGCATCCTTCATATCTAGGGAGCACAGCCAGTCCCCTTTTTG
This sequence comes from Neoceratodus forsteri, assembly GCA_016271365.2. NCBI lineage: Eukaryota > Metazoa > Chordata > Ceratodontiformes > Ceratodontidae > Neoceratodus > Neoceratodus forsteri. The sequence continues at coordinate 698,036,019 of CM028129.1, forward strand.
CAGAATGGGAGCAGAGCGTGCAGGTACACCGTGTGAAACTTCTTGTATTCTATGTAGAAGTTGAGATCCTTGAGGTCCAGTACAAGACACAGATCCCCTGTCCATTCTGGGACCAGGAAGTACCTGGAATAGAACCCTTTGTTTCTCCGTTTTGGAGGAACCAGTTCTATAGAAAGTTTTTGGAACAATGACTGCACTTTTTTCTTCAGAAGGGACAAATGGCTAGGAGGATAACTGGAAGGAGATGGACAATGATCTGGAAGGGTTGCTAACTGCTCCACAGAATCACCTCCAACACCCACTCATTTGTTGTAATCTCCCACCATTGTTTAAGATGCTGGGAGATCCTACCCCCCCACACAACCACCCCAGGAGTTAACACTGGAGGAGGGGTCCTAGTCTGAGAAGAGCCATGCGGAACTGGGGAGGAGGCAGAGCCACCAGCACTGATTGCTCTAGTGCTTTTGAATGGGCACCTGGGGAGAGAGTCCTGGCAAAGGGCCGCCACCCCTACCTTGGCCTTGCCGATGGTAGACATGACATCTGGCAACAGGCTGATGAAAGGATCACCTCCCATGTCCCCAAGAAGAAGCGGGATAAAGGGACTTAACAAATCCGATGATCGTTTTGGGTGTCTGAAGGCACCTCAGCATCTACACCATAATCAAACAGTTTTGAGCCCCTAAAGAGGGCATTCTAAGCTGCTGGCTGTACATCATTAGCAAAACCAGCAACTCTAAGCTAAAAACAGCATCTCATACATAAGCCTGAAGCAGCAGCTCTGGCAGAAGTATTCAAGACATCAAAGGCTAACCTAAGCGAATGTTTGCCAACCTTAGCTCCAGAAGTTAAAGTTTTAATTAACTTATTCTTGGCAGAACAATCAGACAAAGCCTGGGTTGCTATGGTATTTAATCATATGGGCTTGATAATAAGCAATTCTAAGATCCAGTGAGGTAAAAGCCTTTGTACGCCTGCCCGTCACATCCCACCTCCGTGATTTCTTGTCAGGAGGCAAAGTACTGTTGTGCTTAGATGCTCTGGACATATCATGAGCTGCCATGATGACAAATGAGTCAGTTTCTGGCTGGCTGGCATAATAAGGCTTAGCAGATGGGGCTGGATACTGCTTATCAGCCTTGCTGGGAACTACAGGCAGCAAGTTAGGTCAGTACCATGCAGCAAAGGCAGCATCCTCCAATGCAGGATACACTGGTGGAAATATAATGGAAGGTGAGCAAGGAACCTCCAAAAATTCCATTAAGTTATGTATAGTGGAATCATCTTCTTCTACTGCAGACCATAGCAGTCTGCATTTGCTGCATCACGGATTGAAACATAGGATCCTCAGGAAGAGATCTTGTGGTATACACCACTGAGTCCTCATTGCAGAATGAGAGGGCAGAACTAGAACAATGTGCTACATACTGTTCTCCCTCATAATCCTCCTCTAAAACCAAGAGGTCAGGATTATATTCCACCTTGTTGACCTCCCTGTCAATGACAGGGGCCGCTCAAGGCACCGAGATGATGACGGCAGCTGAGAAGGAGGAATTTGCTGTGTATTGGAAGCAGTCATTGATGGAGTTGGAGTACCTGTTGGCCCCACTGACAGGATAACTGCCTGCACTGGTATGCTATGCAGAATACATCGTATCATCTCTGCAAATGATGCCAGCACAGCCTGAAAGTCGATGACACCCTGGCCAGGTGCCATGACCAACTGTATCGACAACCAGACTCAGCCTGACGATGATGGCATTGTACCATCCATAACAGGTACAGCAGTGCCTAAGCCAGACCCCAACCTTGGTGTCTCAGCAACTATCAGGGGAGGCTGTCATCAATGCCACTGGAGCAGGCAATGAAGCTGTAGGATTACTTTCTCAACAGCGATGGGGATCTTGCTGAGGAAGTAGACTTTTCTTTGTCTCTTTGCTTATACTTCTGGCCCGGCAATGAGGACGGCCTTGATGATGACCTTTCGCAGTCCCAGTTCTCTGACTCTGGCGACTGTGTCTCAGCTGACTTGGATGCCGACAACAATTTTGGGGCTTTGTTCCTTCTCTAAAGCTGCTAATCCTTTTTAGAGAAGGACATTTTTTAGAGCTTTCTTACGGCGTTGCCTTGTTGCTTGGTTGAAGCCCTGGCAGATCTCACAAGTTCTCATGTTGTGAGACAGGCCCATACAGCACACACAGACTGAGTGTGCATTTTCTTAATAAATTTTATCTCTACACTTACAGTACCAAAGCAAAAAGTGTCTTTCAATTTCGGTGGCATGTAAAGATGATGAAAAAACACTTTGTTAAAGTAAGAGAACACTACACGGCAACAGCTAATTGACAGTTTCCTCAGCAAGTCCAGCAAATGTGATCGACAGCTTGAAAAGAACTGAGAATATGATCGACAGTGGGAAAAAAACTGAGAAGTGATGGGGCCACTTACATTTATACAGGCGCTGACACATGACGTCGTCATGGGCAGCCCCTAGCTAGCAAAAGTTTCCATGTGGTCCTAGCGCTGATGTGGGTATAGTTACAAAGGTGTGGCCTAATGGAAATGATATCCTCAAAGAAGATCAAACTTTACTTCCACAGATAAGTGAAATCATATGCATAGCACAAAATATTAAAAACCTGTCTCACAAGACTCATACAGCACAGATTTATTAAAAGTATTTAAACTGGGTTGGCCTGGTGGGGCTGAGGGCTGAGCTGCTGGCACCTTACCTCTCGCCACACCGCAACCTGGGTTCAGGAATGACCCTGGTCATCGGGAGCTTCGCCATGGGGTTGAGTGGGCTTGAGCTGCAACCTGTGGCTCTCCTCCAAGGGTGGACGCCTGCTCCTCCATAGTCCTGCTCCCACTGAGTGGAGGTCTGGTGGGATGCACTGGTGGCAAGGAGCGGTGACATGTCTAAGGAGGGGGGGAAGGGGCCACCAGATCCTGGCATGTGCGGTGCCTCCACGCACGCACATGCATGTGTATGCCATGACCTCGCGGTGGGGGGGCTAGAAAACTGGAAAATACCAAAAATGTACACACAAAAAAAGCATCTAAACTGCTTTTCACTTGTTTGATCTACATAACATTACAGTGTAACTTTTCTAACGTATCTGACCTAATCTTCCCGTATTTTTCCCTCAGAATTGCCTTGTTAATGTTACCTAAATAACTAGCTACTGTGGCTGTTGCCTTCCCTAGAAAAATAAAAGTTAAATTCAAAGCTTATCTCAGAGTCTTTGTTTTTGACACTGTATACTGCATGCCAGGAGGTTAAAATACTTGTACGTAAAATACATACTTGGGTGTCTAGATCCAGAGTTCATCCCAAAAGTAAACTTTGTTTTCAGTGATTTTAGAAAATTCTACAGCATATTTATTTATTTTATTTTATTTATTTATTTGGTAATTTGGACACAGCCTTTGAGTATACACTCTTTTACAAAGTTTCCACATCAGGATGTTAAACAGCAGAGACAACAAAAACTTGACAGTTAACACAAAACATAAGATTGCTATGCAATACAGAATAAAGACAAATAACACATTTGAGTAACCCAGACAACTGAAATTAAACAGCGGGAGGAGATTCCCAATTAGCAATGTACTGCATAACTGCCCCAGGGGGGCCCTATCAAGACAGAGTATCAGAAAGGGTAGGATAAAGAAAGGGGGGGGGAGTGCGAACTAGGGGTAGATTAGAGAGAAAGAGAGAGAGAGAGAAAGGGGGGGGAGAGAGAGAGAAAGGGATTAGGAGAAGAATATTTAGAGGGTGAGTGGGTAGAAAGGGGAGGTGTTGGGAGGGTATGGAGGGGAGGGAGCTAGAGAGGGGGTGGCAAAAGATTGCAGGTGGGGGTCCAGGGTAGGTAAAACAGGAGGAAAACTCAGACAGACAAGGGGGGTATCTGGGTTGAGGATATGGACTCAGGTAAGGGAGTCAGAGGTGATTAAGAGCGGTATCCAGGTTAAAGATAAGGATTCAGGTAACGCAGTCGCAGGCATTTGAGTTCAACAGGTATTGTTTCAGTTCTCTTTTAAAGGACCAAACATTTGTTGTATTAAGAGCTGCAGCAGGGATTTCATTTAGCCATAGTGGAGCTTGGTACATGAAGCAGCTTAGTCCTAGGAAAGTTCTAAAAAATGGGATATCAGGCTGTGTTGTCACTGTTCTTCGTGTGTTGTATTTGGAGCTTGCTTCCTTTACCAGGTCTGCAATGCAGGTAGGGGTTAGGAGAGCATGGCCTTTCTCCCTAGTAGGCAAGTTTGGTATCTGATTCTGGATTGAAGCGGTAGTAGGTGGGTCAGATCATACAGGGTACAAGTGTGCGTGAAGCGGTCAGCATTTAGCAATAGTCTGCAAGCCTTGCTAAGGGCAGTGGCAACTCTTTTGAGGGCCATATCAGTGGCAGCGCCATAAACCACCAGCCCATAGTCGACCAGGGAGAGGACAGAGCTAGAGACTGAGAGCTCAAGGGCTTCAGCAGTTAGGCTTTTCTTGTGCCTAAATAGGATCCCTAATTTAGTGTTCACAGCTTTCACCACCATGTCAATGTGCTGAACATATGAGAGGGTATCATCCACAATGACACCCAGGTACTTGAGGGAGTAAACCTGCTCCAGTGGGGCAGTCAGGTGACTTGTGATTGTTAGTTCTGGGCATCTCCTTTTTAGTTGGGGGCTAGAGAGGAGCACTGTCTTTTTTTTTTTTTTTGTAGTTTAGTAGCAACCTTTGGGAGTAGAACCAGGCCTCCAGCTGCTGGAAGGATGATTGTAGCTCGGCCTGTATGTGCTCTATGTGAGAGTGTCAGCTAAGTAGAACAGCATCATCAGTGTATAGAATGACTTTACTAGTGCAGGCATCAGGTAGCTCATTCAGGAACATGCTGAAGAGCAGTGGACCCAGGATGGACCCTTGAGGCACCCCTAGAGAGACTTCCTTGGATGCATATATGGAGTGACCTATCTTGACCCTTTAAGACCAGGAGGTTAGGTAGTCTTGGAACCATAGAGCAGCATTTGGGGAAACACCAAGGGCATGCAGTTGAGACAAGAGGAGTGGATGGCAGACTGTGTCAAATGTCTTTGTTAGGTCAATGAAGATGGACCCAACCAGTTTTCTCTCATCCAATGCCTTATGGACATACTCAGTGAAATCCACCAGTGCAGTGTCCGTGCTGTGGAGTTTCCTAAAGCTGTTCTTTTGGGGACACTGCAGCTGGTATTTGTGAATACAGTTAGTAAACTGGTCTGCCACAATCCTTTCCGGTGCTTTAGAGAGGGGGGAAAGGATAGAGATGGGCCTGTAGTTTGCGGTCAGTGACTTATCGCCTCCCTTATGCACCGGGTTCACCAGCGCTCGCTTCCAAGGAGAAGGGATTTTGGCAAGCTGGAGGGATTTATTGAAAATTGTAGTGATGGGAGCGATGACTTCTTTGATTGCCAGTGCCAGCAGTTTCATGTCAATGTTGTCAGACCCCATTCTGGTTTTCCCCAGGAGCTTTTTAACATGATCTAGTGCTTCTTTGACAGTGACTCTCTTGAAGTAAAATTGAGGGTGCAAGTTGATGTCTGGTGGGTGCCTATTATCAGCTTTGATAGGCTTGAGGTATTCAGCTGCTAGAACAGAGCTAAGATCCATGAAGGTGGAGTTGAACTCTTTGGCAATGGTGTGGGGGTCCATGGTATTTGTGCCATTAAAGTTTAGCATATGAAACCATTCAGAGCCATATCATACACAATGTCTGGCCCTACCCATTCTAGTGAATAACATGATTGGCAAATGCCGCAGTTAGAAGAGATCCAGGCCTAGCCCAATGGCATTGAGGATTGAGGCGCTGGACGCCACACCTCACGCCACGCTGGCAACCCATGTTCAGATAGGAGCCTGGGATGTCAAGGGTCAGCATGGGACTAAGCGTCTGGAGGACTGCTCTCTTATCCCGGGGAGGGATCCAGGGAATCATCGCTCTGTAGTGGCCCCTGGTGATGATCAGTGGCACTACTAGAGTGATGCAGAAAAGGGGTGGAGCGCGGCAGACGTCAGCGCTTCACAACGTCACTGCATGCTTGCACTCCAGGGGATCACAAAAAGGAGGAGGAAAATGGCAGCACAAAGCCCGCAGCTGCTTGACAGCCGCAGCATCACCGGCTGGCAAATGCCTGGACAAGCGGCATGCGCCAGTAATGGATCCTGGCCGGGCGCGGGGGCCCCTCTCAACAGTACAGTTGCGTATGCCAGCTGGGCAAGCACAACTCCGGGGTCGGCGGTGAGGAGGAACGGTGGCTGGAGGTAGCCAGGGACTGTGGCTGCAGGAGGAAAAATTGAGGTGTGATAAGAAAAAAAAGAAAAGATCCAGAAGCAAATGGTTTGATACCTTTTATTGGACCAGTAGATGTTACAACAAAAGAACAAAGTGCTCTAGCTTTTGGACCAACCAAGTCCTTCTTCAGAAGCTTTAGCAGAAGCAGTCAGATGAGATTAACAGTCAGTCTGAAGAACACCATTGGCACATAGCCCTTTCTGTGAACAGAGCTCAGGTTACTGTCAGAGGCTATAAACTGTACTTCACATTGTGTAAGGATAGGTTCCGGCAGCTGGGTTAGATAAGTATGTTTGGATTGTAACCACTATACTTGAAAAATAAGAACCTGCAGGTCTAAATAGGTTTGGTCTGTAAACCACTATTATAGATCACTAACACGATTTTGGCCAATCAACGTGCAGAGCCACTGTACCTCTTATTCAGTATACAGTGTGTTCTCATGCAGGAATGTTTGGAGGAGCATTCCACTTCAGTTCCGGGGCGAGGAAAACACTATAATAAAAATTAAAAACAAAACCCTCTAAATTTACCATAAATTACATAAGCTAAACTGGAGTGATTTATAATACTATAATACAGCCTCCATGTGGGGTGTCTCTTATGGTATAAGAGACTCCTCTTGACAGGTATGGGCTGACAGAACCAATCAGCTTCACTTTGTGGTCCTATCACCCATATTTCACACTTGGAATCTCTAATACCATAAGAGACATACCAAAGAGCGCATATTAACTTATAGTACTGTAGGTGTGGTAATGAAAATAAAAATCATTGGGGGGCAACACATTTGGTATAGGAAAGAACATATCCAATGGGGGCATATTTTCCCATACAGTGTTGCAGTTTTACACTGTATCAGGTGTGTCTTCGTACATTCAGGGCTTGGAGTGCATTTTACACAGCAGCTGTCCTTCCCCAGCTTTGTTTCTGGAACTGTCAGACTATTAATCTCACTTCACGAACTGTATTCATGCAAGTTTCCCCATTTCCACCACCAAGCATAAATGCAGTATTTTACAGGTCAAAACATAACAACTTCAATGTACCACTGGAAAATGTAATTCTTGTTGACAGGATGTCTGTGACCCTAATTAGCAACAGACTAGTCCGATATCCAGCGGCAGCAAAGCGTAACAGAGTGGAAATCAACAGTTACTTGAAACCAAGGTGCATCAACTTCCTCATAGGAGCTGGTCCGCCCCACAATCCCCTAGAAAAAAAATGGCACTAGAATTAGAGAAAACATTTACACTTACCACATTTCACAACTTATTTATGTATAACACAGTCAACTATTTTAATAAAAACAGAGAAAACAAACAAGAATTATGAAATAGGCACAAAAAATTCCAGAAACTTGACTGACTGTGGAGCTTGGTACCCAGTGCTAATATTTTGGCACAACAGCACTGGTAAAAGATTCATTATCTCTCTGCCTATTTTTATACTTTGGTAACTAAGCAAGGCCCATTGGGTACAAAGTCTGTTTACAGGGACAACCCGTGAGCACAGGGGATGCTAAGTGACTTGCTTCAGGTCACACAGCATTTAAGTGGAGGTTGTAGGAATCAAACTGCTATCTACTGGCCAAACAGCAAAATTACAATGGCTCAACAGGACTACTTTTTTTCTTTTTACTTGTTTTGTATTTTAACTAATGTAAATTATAAACATGTTTAAATATTACTTTACTTATCCTAATGGACCCATTCATAATCACAATAAGGCATCCCAAAGTGTGTTATGTTCTGACACTTCTCATGCAGTGGAATCACAAGGCATCAGCCTACCCAAAGTGTGCCATTATCCTAGCACATAGCACACCAGATCATGCCTTATTGGTTAAATACAGCAGTATTGTATGATTACACTGACAATATAAAACATTTTAAACCGAAAAAGGAATTATATGAATGGTTTCAGTGGACCACAGTTAACGTAAAAGTAAAATTATTCAAACTTTACAGTGTTGTAGGAGTGTGTGTGTATATATATATATATATATATATATATATATATATATATATAAATATATATAAAATCCAGAATCTGTATATATTTACTGGTGAGCGTTTTTCCCTAAGGAAAACCTGGTTATAATTTGCTGTTATAACCAGCCGGTTATAATGGCAAACATATACCAGGTCTCCCACGCTCCATGCATGCTCCAGCCTCCGGTGTTCTCTTCCTCACCACTATTCCCCAGAGCCATTCCTTGTTGCAAGAGACTTAACTGCCCCTCGAAGTCAGCGGTAAGTTACTTAAGAAAAAAAGTGTCTCTCCTCTAATGTTTACCCTAAAAAAAAAAAACTGAAAGTAAAAGTAATTTTGTTATTTTCTGCAACCTGCTTCAGACAGTGGACCATGCTAAAATCTGACCAGTCCACGGCTCTGTCGTTTATTTCATATAACTGCTGTGGAAAAAAACCACTCCCCCAACGATATAAGATAAAGGCTAGGTAGGTAGCAAACTTGAATTTATACGCACCTCCGTGTGGAATGTCATTAATCCCCTCGCTTTGCTCTCGGGTTTATGTGGTATCCCACACCTCGGGTGTGTGTAAAATTCTAATTATAAGCACCTACCCAGTCGTTATTCTATAAATGTTCAAACATACTTAGCACTAAGAGGTAACAGAAGCCAAAAGAAAAAGACTGACATTTGTAACATGTAATGTAATCATCAAAACGTAGTGTTTCATATCACTCGCTGAATGAAAATCCCAGCTTCTCCAAATTCTTGATACTTAAATTGCAGAAGAGTTGAAAAATGCTTTTATTCAAAAACAATTTCAAATTGTAATAAATTAAAATAAACAAACTCCTGAACACATCCAAACCAAAATGAATTAAAATGATTAATATTCATGGTGAATAAATTACCACTGTAACTAGGGAGTAATCAAACATGTTCTGTATTAATATTCATTGATGAAAATTAGCATAACAGAGATTCCAAGAAAAATTCATAATATATAATCAGTTTTGTTACAGATACATTCAGTACCCACAACCTTTATGATCCAGACCACTAAAGAACAATAGAAAATTGGGAAAGGAATAAAGAACTGCACTTACTTTAATAGTCCATACCAGTAGAGGATGGGCATTGCATCAGCTTTCATATGGTACATGGTTCTTCTCTCTTTACTCTGGTCAATTGGAAAGGTTTCCAAAGGCTGGCCAGTATAGTCAAACTCTGCTAACATTACTGTGTTGTAACTAGTCACCAGTGGGCAGGAAGTATAACCATCATACTGCAATTAGAAGCAAATTGAATACTTGTTTACTTATGTGTGTACACTTAATATGAAAGTTGGCATTATGTTGCTTGCATAGTTTTGTACTAGATATTCAAGGCCCACTAGCTGTTACGCACCCATGAGTTCAGATGTTATTCTCAAGCTTAAAAAGATATAGATATTTTCTCTAACTTTCTGTATCTTGGAAATACCCAGCTTCCTCCACTCCTGTTCTAGCACCAACCTCCCCCCCCCCTCAGTTATGTCCCCCTCAGCGCCTTTGTATTCAGTAATCCCCTACCAAAGTGGATTTCAGCCACCAGCAAGTTGAGTCCTAAATCCTGACCACTGCACAGATGTAGCTTCCCAAGAAGGTGTGTGTGTGTGTACATGAGTATGCAGATGTTTTATTTATTTTCTTAGTTTTTATTGACCAGATAAGTGCACTAGACAAAACGCTGCCTATTTTCAAGCATGACGGAACTGTAGTACAACAGTAGAACAGTCAGCAAAAAACAATACAGTTACAAGAAGGATGAGGTACAAAGCATGACATCTTGAATACTGTCTGACTCCGTCAAAGAGTACAGATGACAATGATACAATAATCAAGAGAAGACTAGTGAATATAATTGTACAGCCAGGAGGATTCAGAGGTAGGGGACACTTATTACAGAGAATACTAAAGGAGTACGAAGCCAGTGAGAAAAAGCAGCAGTTGGGGCTATAGACAAAGAGCACTGGGAGTCAGTTGCAAGGGCAGACGTTAAGAGTTGCTTAAGAATTTGTAAAGTGCTTTTTTGAAACAGTAGTGAGACTGAGCAACTCGGAGGTGAGGTGGGAGGGCATTCCAGACTCTCGGGACAAAAGTGGCAAAGGTCTGCTCACTCATTTTGGTGGAGCATCTACGGCCCGCCAGAAGTGATTGACTGCAGGAGCCCAAGGGGTAGGAATGGTCCTGTGGAGTCAACAAGGCAGCAAGGGTGGCTGGTTTGGAGGGCCTGACAACACTGTCGATCATGCAGCCAAGTGCATGTAGATGATGAGAGGGAAGGGATAACCAGCCTAGTTTTGCATACAGTGAGCAGTGGTGAGTCAGCCTGAAGTGGAAAAGGCAAACCTGCATATATTATAGTGGGATAAATTCCATTTGTCTAGATTGGGAGCACTGTACAGACAGTAAGGGGAAAGACTGTATATGAGGCTGAGTAGCAGGATTCCCCAAGCTATCACAAGCCTGGCAGCAGGAGTTAGTGAGTGTATATTTAATTTTACAGGCCAACCTGAGTTTGTCATTCACTGACTTACAGGTGTTCGAGATGTTCTGGTTGAAATCTAGGGCAGGGTCCAAAATGAGACCTAGATATCTGAATGAGTTGGTGTCACACAGGAGAGAGCCATCGAAGCAGTGAATGATCAGGCCATTGGGGCATGTCCTTAGCTTAAGCAAGGACCCAAATAGCATGGACTGGGTCTTGCTGGCATTTAGGATCAGTCCATTTTGGGTTACCCAGGTCTATACTCTCCCAAAGTTGGCATTCAGCCGGGAGTTGACCTCTGCTATATTGCTGAAGCTTGAATATAGTGCCATATCATCAACGTACAGAAGGGTACTGCAGTATGACAGAATTTTGGGTGCATCATTAATAAAGATGGAGAAAAGCAGCAGGCTGAGAATGGAGCCTTGGGGCACTTCTGCGTTGATTGTGGTTAGCGTGGCTTTATCCTGATTTACTTTGACAAACTGTTGCCTATTTCTTAGGTAGAGAAATGCCTAGGGTGGAAAGTTTAGATTCAAGTAGTGAGTGATTCAGAAGATTGAAAGCTTTTGTTAGACCAATAAAAATGAAGCCAGTAAACTTCCCTTCATCCATCCCCAGCCTGATATAGTTAGTGAGTTGGGTTAGTGCTGTGGAGTTGCTGTGGTCCTCCCTGAACCTGTGTTGTGCAGAGAATAGCAGGTCATATTTATTGAGGTGATCCGTGACCTGGAGGATGAAACATTTTTCTAACAGTTTACTGAGAACAGGCAGGATAGCTATAAGGCGGTAATTTGCAAGGCTCTTAGGATCACTTTTTTTAAAGACAGTAACTATTTTGGCCACTTTCCAGTTCTTAGAAACAGTTCCAGTTGTTAAAGATATATTAAAAGTCTGGTTAGTGGGGCAATTAGAAGTGGGGCAGCAATCTTGAGAAGCCTCAGTTCAAGCCCGTCAGGACCTATACTCCCACTGGATAAGATGGAGTTTGGGTGCTTTAGGACTTGTCCCTGTTTGACGGTTCAGATGTAGAAGGGGTGGGGGGAGGATGGGCTTGTGGAGGAATATTCTCATGGAAAGGAGAGGACTTATCTTTAAAACTGGATAAGTTAGCGAATTGCTTGTGAAAGGCGTTGGCAACTGTGACCATATTATTACACTTTACACCTTTATTCATCTTGTAGGATAGTATTTGTTTGGTTTCTTTACCAGTTCCCATGAGGCCTTTGATATGGCTCCAGAAACATTTGGAGTCCCTGGTAGAGGCCTCCAATAACTTCCTGTGGCAGGCACTTTTAGCTGAGCAGATTTCTTTTTTACATGTATTCCTCAAGGCCCAGCAGTCTAGCCAGTCATTGTGCAGAGATGAGGTTTTGAATTTGTTCCAACTTGTATCTCTTGTTTTTAAAAGAGCAAGTAGACTACTGTGAAGCCACCTTGTGGCTTTTCCCCTTACCCTGCACCTGATAATGGGGATATGTCTGACTTGAAGAGAAAGGAAGGTGGTAGAAAAATAGTCACGGGCCACATCAACATCATCAGCATAGTGAAGTGGGGACCAGTCAGCTAGGTCTAGCTCACTGAGAAAGGCAGAAAGATCAAGCCTTAAGAAGTCCCAAAAAGACCAGCTCTTGGGGGGGGGGGCATAGGCATTCCAGACACAGTAGACAGGAGCAAGGTGACTTACTGCATCTGCTAGGGAGCCTGCATTTGAGATCCTGTGCTTCCTGTTTGAAATAACCCAATCTATAGGAGTATGATTGTCTCCTTGGGCATCCAGCCTGGTTCGGTAGCAGATCAGCTGAGACTGGTGAAATTTACTTAAAAGTGAGTCATATGTATGATTGCCAAGCCAATTTAGATTGAGATCCCCCATAATTATAATTTCATTTTTTCCAGTGGTAGAGGACAGGTAATTGATTGCATCAGTCAGACCAGTTATACCCCTCCTGGGAAGATTGTATATACATACAATATAAAGTTTTTTTAGAACCACCCAAGGTCAAGAGTGAGTGTAGAATCTCATAGGAGGAAGTCAGTTGCATGTGATTTTAAAGCAGATGATGATCCCCCCACCTTCTTCTAGTAGAAGAGCAGTCAAGCCAAAGCTTACTGTAGCCTGTCAGGCAGCACATAAGTCGGGGAACCACAGCATTACAGAACTGAAAATTCAGATGAAGCTTATTTTCTGTCTTAACAGTATAGACAAGTACAGGAATAAAGAGGGTAGCAACCACAAGTAGAGGTATAATAGTAAAGCCAGTTAATGTAGTTGAGCCTAGGTACAGCATTCTGGAGGCCAGTGAAATAAAGAGTTGGAGCAATAGACAGAGGTAAGGCAGTTCTAAGAGTTAAGAGGTAGGGGGACCCTGTATAAGGAGTTGTATGACTGACTACGTGTCTAAGTACACCTTTTTGTGGGATTCTGCTTCTATTTATGGATGTGTGTTTTACAGTGCATCTCTGGGTGCATGTATGACTGTGTGAGTACACTTTTTGTGTCATTGTTCTGGTGTGTTCTGGTGTGCATACGTATATGTGAATTTGCTTGCACACCCTCAAACCAGGAAACCCACAATTATTATTGCTTGCCCTTGCTGGAACTATTGAACTCCTAGTAATTCATGCTGCACATGTAACTTTTGAACTGGTTGCAGTGGATACTAACCCTGTTGTGCCTTGCCTTTTGCCTGAGGTCACAGTTGAAAATTACACTATTACCACAGTTCATCTACCCAGAGATCACTAAACAAAATAACATCTTCCAATAGATAAATTCAAGGGGAAAGAGTACTCACAGCCAACTTTTGCTGAAAGATAATGAAATGCTGTTTGTTTTGTTAAATTTTGTTTTATAGCATTGTTCTAAACACCTTGGGCATGATTTTCAGATGGTCCTCTAGATCGGTGCATGGTGCGCTGATCCCTGCCTGCGGCAAACTCTGGGTGCATCAGGGACCCTATACTGGATTTTAGTACATCAAGGTTACTACATCAAAGTTCCTAGATTTGCTGCAGGCAGGGTGATGTGCCCAAACAGGTGGTATACTGGAAGGATTTGACGGAGGGTGCCGGCATGCCCCCCCCGCCCAAAGCAACACGCCCTAAAGCATGATGTGGGGGGGGGGGGAGCAGCAAGCCACCTGTGACAGTGGGCTAGTAGAAGTGCTGGATTGGGTGGTCTGGGATACGGCACAGTGTGGCAGGGACAATGGTGGCACTGGGCAGCTGTACCCAGTACAATCCCAGGGAACTGCAGACAGGGTACTCTGCAGTGTGCAGGCACTAACCCTGTCACGGACCTCCTGGGTCTGTCAGTCCTGCCAGCTTTCCCGTAGTTTGCAAAGGCTCTGACATGCAGAGACAGTCCATGGCTGCATGGCATGTGGCTCAGCTGTGGGTCAGGGATGTACCCTGTGGAAACGTGACATTACCCTGCTGCTCAACCCTCTGCATGCTGGCATACTGCAGCTACAGGTGCTGTAGCAGCAACAGCAGGCTGTTCGGGGCACCCTTATTGGCAGGTGCCATAATTGGGTCTGACAGATGGAATGTCACAAGGACTGCTACAAGATACACCAAAGTGGCAAAGCTCTTTCTCTGCCACCATACCATACCTTCTTTTTTTTAATTTATTTATTTTTATTTTAATTTAGTTGTTTAACCAGGTATAGCACACTAAGCTGAAAGCTTTTTTACAGGAGCGACCTGGGAGCACAAGGAGGTTAAGTGACTTGCTCAGGGTCACACAGTATGCAAGTGGAAGCTGTGGGATTCAAACCCAGGTCTGGTCTGCTGGATGTCACCAGATTTGCAGCTCAGAGCCTTAGACCACTGCACTATACTGCCTCCTATACTGACCTTCTTGTCAGAACCATGTCAGTGCCATGTCGGGTGAGTGGATGCCTACTGAACAACATCCACAGATCTCATGGCAACAGTCCCTGACTGTCCAATAGGGCATCTGCATGGATCTGCCTGTACCCACCAGTGCAGTTGTCCTCTGTCAGGCAGATCCATGCAGATGCCCTACTGGACAGCTGGAGTGCCTTACAATAATGTGTAGGAGTGACAATCGATAAATAAATAGAAAATATCATAAATTAACTCATGCAGTTAAAACAGATAAATCTCAGCTGGGATGGAATAATGGGGAAGATGTAACAGTTCCTTAAGGCTTGGCTGAAAAGATCTGTTTTTAAACCCGTCTTGAAGATCTCCATCATGAGGCTTCTCTGAGGGCCCTCAAGAGCGAGTTCCAGAATGCTGGGCCAGCCAACTCGAAGGCCCAGCCACCTGAGGTTTCCAACTGGCCCTCGGCACAGCTAAGAGGCCCACCTCAGTAGAGCAAAGAGAGCAAGTAAGGATACAGGAACACACAAAAGGATGCAGGAGGTCTAACAGGCAACCAGGATCACTTTATAGAAGCTCTGCCTCTCAATTGGCAGCCAGTGTAGCTCACATAGCACTGGGGAATGACTCATCCTTAAAAGGCCTGTCAGCAACTTGGCTGCTGCATTCTGTACCAACTGCACTGTAGACTACCTTCATTGACCCTGAGGTATAAAGCATTACAGTAGCTGAACTGAGACATCACAAATGTATGTATTAGTGTCAACGAGTCCCCAGGGGTATAAGGGATCTAATACATTTGATGTTCCTCCAAAGGTAAAAGCCACTCCGGAGGTACTGCTGATACTTGAGCATCAGGTGTCAGCCCCTCATCCAGAATGATCCCCAGATTTCTCATCTTTGTGGCAGCACCAGGCCTAAATGAGCTGAAGCCCTGTGTCATTCTCGGCAGTTACCACTCTCCCCTATGACCAGGGCTGACCACCAATACATTAGTCTTGTCAGCTGAGTCTCAACCAGCTCAATGACATTCAGTCCTGGATCCTGAGCAAACACTTATTCAGCACATCCACTGTCCCCGGAATCTCGGGTGCAGCCGAGTATCTTCTACACAGCAGTGAAACCCCAGTCCATGCAGTCATATAATCCCACCAGGAGGCAGCATGTACATTGTAAACAGCATGGGCGAGAGGCTCAGTCCCTGAGACATCACAAGGTAGCTGGGAGTGAGGAGAAATTTCTCAACATAACCCTCTGTGTCATGTCTGTAAGGTTAGACTCAAACCAGAAGGTGACTTGGCCAGTAAGACCTATGTACTCTCTGAGCCAATCCACCAACAGCCCATGGTCTGCAGTGTCAAAGGCCAAGGAGAATGAGAACTGACCATTGTCCTCTTATCTCTCACCATGAGAAGGTCATTATGCACCCTGACCAGTGCTGGCGTAGTGCTAACTGGAACTAAATCTGGACTGGAGAGACTCACATATGTCAAAGGTGAGCCTCAAGCTGCAACACAATCACTTTCTCAATAACCTTGCCCAGAAAGGCTACTGTACTCCATAGCCGAAGGCACCATGGATCTGTATAGGGTCAGAACAACCTCTTTTCTCCTGCTGGTGAACCCTCTTGACATGCAGCTCATCATCCTGTTTGCCTTTATCACCACCTTTTTGCATGGCACTGAAGGTTTCAGGTTGCTTGCAACTGTTATCCCCAAGTTCTTCTCCTTCTTCGAGACTGATTGTCACACACCTCCAAATTCTGTACTCAGCCCTGTGATTCTTGTTCCCTATGTGCATTATCTTACACTTTTTTGCATTGAAACCCTGTTGTCAGATTCCAGAACACCTTTCCAACCTCACCTCAGGATCACACACTGAGTATTTGGTCCCCCCCCAACTTCATTTCACTCCGGTCACAGCCTGGGGAACCTCCCTCAGGCATCCTGCCTGCCTGAGGTCCTCTCTGACTGTGCCTCCTCTCTCATCCCCTCCCAGCAGCCAGCACTCCCAGTTTAATGCATCTGGGGTGGGTTACCCTCTACTCTTGGGCACTTGTCTAAGTCAGTCTCTGGGTGCAGGTTAGGGCCCCAAGGAGGAACTGGAAGGCCAGTCGAGGTGAACCCGGCAGCAGGCATGAGGGACAGGTGCTGTCACCTGTCCCAAACAGCCAGTGTTTTTCTTGTTCTGGTGGTGCCCCCCCCCTTGCGTGGGCAACCCTGACGCAATGGCGCATGGTAACCCTACCTGCATCAGCCACGCTGTACAATGTGCAGACCATGCACTGCAGCACTCCCAATCTCCACTGAAAGCAACTGGTGCGCTGGACTATCCCCCCACCCTTCTCCTGGGGAGGAGAGCCGCCCCGTGGGCACTCATCCTTGACCTACCCCTGTCGACCCCAGAGCTCGCTCCCAAACTCTGGTCGCCGGCATGGCGCGAGGTGTGGTGTCCAGCACCTCAACCCTCACTGCCTGGGCCGTGTATTTGGTTTTGATAAGCTGCCATACCACACTGCTTCCTACACACATTACTATGATGCTTACTGACAATGGTTAGTGCTGGCAGGAAGTGGTCACAGTGCCCACTTAGTGCCAAGGGTGACTTGGGGATCCTTTTGAGCTATGCTAGTCAACTGGGGTTGCAAGCCTTCACTGCAATGTTACAAAAGTGTCTGAAACTACGCAGAGAAGGGCCTTTCACAGGTGCTGGCATCCTCCACCTGTAGATCTAATGCAGCAGTTGGTAAGATGCAAAGATACCAGTGCTGTGACCAGATGTGGAAACAGTGGGGGGGGGGGGCAGAGAATGGCATTCGGGGGGGGTGGGAGTGTTACAGAAATATGGCTCCTCATTTGGAATGGGCATATGGAGGACGTACCACTGAACAATCAGGAGGTCATCAAGGAGTGAGGATTCACTGGTCTGTCAGGGACAATGACCCATAAGAATCTGGAGCAAATTAGCTCATGAGGACCATAAGATAAGGGGGGCTATGAAGGGGGAAGACTTCCATGCATCATATCACTTCACTGCACATAATAACCCCATGAAAAAATATAAATGTCGCTAGCCAGTATATTAGCAAATGTTAACATTTTATTTATTCTACAATTTTTGGCCAGGAAAGACACACTAAGCCGAGGCTTGTTTCCAGGTGCATCCGAGGAGCACAGGGAAGTTAGTGCTCTTAACTGCTACACTACTGCCTCCCATTTAGAAAACAGAACTGCATAGTGACAGAGCTGCAGCAGGGACTCTCCACAACTTATATACAACTTGTAAAGCACAAAATATTGGCACAATAAACAGACACCCCTCATTCTGGGCCACTACCTTTTGTGGCTGAAAACAGGGCTCTTGATGTCTATCTTTTTTATAATGTGCATGAATCTTTACCACAGATTGAGTTCTTAAGAATTAATGATAATTACATGTTGCAATATGTTCAGTTATATAGAAATACAGATGTCATCAGAAAAAAGCCCTGCAGCCCATTGAGTCTGCCCTGCCCTACCTATCTAATGCTGATTTTGTGAGGACCCTAGCAACCCATCACTTCTCCATTTGTCCCTTCCCCTTTCACCACTGTCCTTTTTCACAGAAAGAGTAGTTGTATGCGTTAGACAAGATCTCAGAGACATTTGCATACTGGCACTTAAAAATTTCTGCTGACAATTTGGACCTTTCTTCTGTGTTTTTGATTTTAAGTATTTATTGGGATGTTTATATCCTATTTATTGTGTTTTAATTGTTCTGATGTTCTGACTGTATGGCGCCCAGAGCCTCTGGGGTTGTTCACCCGGAAAGTAAAAATTTGCCTTGCCTTGGAGCAGCCTCCCTGCAGAGGTGGTGGAGGAAAAAAACAGTAGTGGAATTCAAGAATGCATAGGACAGACATAAGAATACTTCATCAATAGGGAAAAGATGATAAGCTGCGGAACAGCTAGAGTCTGCGGTAATGCATTAGGTAGGGAAAAAGGACAGACTAGGTGGGTCACAAGGTCCTTATCTGCCAACACCTTCTGTATATCTGTGTCCTCACCAGTCCCATATGCATATCTGAATCATGCTTGAATTCCCCATCAGTTTCACTCGGACTACCTCCCTTGGTAGCCTGTTCCACCCCTCTACCTTCCCAGACTACCTCCCTTGGCAACCTGTTCCACTTCTCCGCCACCCCAAACTACCACCCTTGGCAGCTTGTTCCACTTCTCCGCTACTCCAGACTACCTCCCTTGCCAGCCTGAGCCACTCCTCCGCCACCCCAGACTACGTCCCTTGGCATCCTGTTCTATCCCTCTGCCACCCCAACTACCTCCCTTGGGAGCCTATTTCACTACTTCGCCCAACTCAGACTACCTCCCTTGGCAGCCTGTTCCACCCCATCGCCACCCCAGACTACATCCCTTGGCAGCCTGTTCCACCCCTACATCACCCTAGACAACTTCCTTTGGCAGCCTGTTTCAATCCTCTGCCACTCCAGACCACCTCCCTTGGCAGCCTGTTCCACTCCTCTATCACCCCAGCCTACCTCCATTGGCAGCCTGTTAAATTCCTCTGCCAACCCAGACCAACTTCCTTGGCATCCTGTTCCACCCGTCCATCACCCAAGACTACCTTCCTTGGCAGCCTTTCCACCCCTCCACCACCCCAGACTACCTCCCTTGGCAGCCTGTTCCACCCCTCCACCACCCCAGACTACCTCCCTTGACAGCATGTTCCACTCTTTTGTCACCCCTGCCTACCTCACTTGGCAGCCCGTTCCACCCCTCCACCACCCGTTCCATAAGAGGTGTCTCTTACGGTTATGAGTGCCTATTCACAGAATTTGTGTGAGAGAACTGTGAAGTGAAGCTGAACAGTTTTACTACACTAAGGATTTGAGAAAACACTCATAACTATAACAGACACAATAAGTGCAGAAATAAACATATTAACATCATGTTAATGACGTATGTTTTGAAAAAAGGAACTTAAATTTAAAATCAAAACATATTTATTTTATGAAAATTACAGAACCCTGTGGTGGAAACAGATTATGCCAACTGAGCATAGAACTACAAGCACAAAGAAATCTCAGTACTTACCATCACTCCTTAGAAACCACAAGGACATACCTCAGCTGGGTACAAAATGCAGGTAACTTTATTTTTAGTGAAGTGGACAGAGCAGATGAAAGTGCACCGCAGCACCAACTCTCAACACTTCACTCCACAGATATGGAGCTTTTTCAAGGGAATAGTGTCACAGGTCACTAAACTGCTTAAGGTAGCAACACTTGCCAAAACAAGAATTGGAAGGCTAAGCAAAGGCAGGCTCAAACAGTGCATACAACAGAAACCAAACTTGTTAAACAGTCAGGAGACCTGTAGATCCAAGGTTGATTTTGTAGTCAGAGCTGGAGCCAAAAAAACAAAGTAAAAGCATCTATTTAGTACACTGAAACTATAAAAGGCAATTTCAAGGCAATAGCAGCCATTAAAGACAAGTGGTGGAAAAAGAAGCGTAAGTAGAAGAGGTACCTGAAAATAACGTCATTAATATACAGATTGCTTTTGCTTACCCTTCCAATTCTTGTTTTTGCAAATATTGCTGCCTCAGGTACATTATTCAGCTGTATGTAACTTTAAAAAAAAACCAGCATATTTATGCAATTATCAAATGCATTACACTTCTATTTTTTCCAGTGTCTTTCAACTTTTACAATGTGTCCCTGCCTTTTATCACTGTCACTCTGAATTTATTCAGCACTTTGACAATGGCATTTAAATACAAATACTGCAGGTGGCACTGTTCCCTGGAAAAGCTCCATATCTACAGAGAGAAATGTTGGGAGCTGTGCACTGGTGCACTTTTACCATCTCTGTCCTCTTCACTAAAAATAACAAACAGCAGCAAGTGTGCCCTTGTGGTTCTTAGGAAGTGATGGTGAGTGTCGAAATTTCTATTTGCTTTCACTGTCTTTCCTGTTGTCACTGGCCCAGGCCTCAAGCAATGGCTTTTCCTGTGTTTCTAAAAAATGAACTCGGAACTTCTGAATTTTGTAACTTAGCATGCAACACTCTAGCAACATGTAAGCTGCCAGCAGAAAAAAGTCCCCTGGACCTATTGTGTCTGCCAAATTCTAATATGGAATGCAAGAGCACTAGTGCTCCTGACTCACCTTCTCCACCTTCCCTTTTTGATACCGTCTTCACCAAGCCAATGTATGCCCCACCTATGTTTGAATTCCACAACAGATTTTGCATAGACCACCTCTTTCTACAGCTTATTCCACATTTCTATCACCCTTGTCAATAAAAAATATTTTTTGGCATCTCTTAAATTTAACCCCCCCCGACAGCTTCAAGGAGTTACCCTGGTGCTTATGCACCCACTCAGTTTGAACAGTGCTCCCCCCTTTGAAAGCATTTATATGTTTTGATCATGTCCCCTCTCTCCTTCTCACCTCCAGCGTGCACGTTTAGATCTGCCAACTTCTCCTCATAAATCCTTTTGCTCTTGTCACTGGATCATCTTGGCCACTCTCCTCTGTATTATCTCCACTCTGTCTCTGTCCTTTAAATGTGGTCACTAAAGCTGCATGCAGTATTCCAGGTCGGGACGACCCAGTTAGCTATACACCAGCAGAAGTACTTCTCTTCTGCTGTTGATCCCCTCCCTATGCACCCCAACATCTTATTTGAATTTTCCACTGCCTGAATGCATTTTGTCGTTTTCTTCAGACTATCCACCATTTTTGCCCTCATTTTTCTCAAGTGCTGTTTTCCATTATTGTCTCCACATTCTATACTCAGTTTCAGATTTTTAAAACGAATATGCCTCACCCTTTACTCTTTAGCATTAAACTTTAACTGCCATACTTCCACCTCTTCACTAATCTGCCCATGTCCTCTTTCACAATCCTGACCTCCGCACTACTATCCACTTGACCAAAGATTTTAGTTTCATCTGTGGAACACAGAAATATAGAATCTGACAACACATAAGGACCACTTGAACCATCAAGTCTGCCCATTTCTCCATACTTATACTACTACTTCACATGGTGCCTGATCTACAGCTCTTTCTCCTTCCCCTTCCTTTTCACTATGATTCCTTTGTGCTTATCCCATGCATTCTTGAAACCCACCACTGTTTTTGCCCCTACCATCTCCACTAGAAGGCTGATTCAGGAATCCACCACTCTTTCTGTGAAGAAGTATTTCCTCACATCTCTCCTGAATCTACCCCCCTCCAGCTTCATAGCATGTCCCCTTGTTCTTGAGGACCTTTTCTTCTGAAAAATACTCCCCTCCTGTACCTTATTTTGGCTCATGAGTTATTTAAAGGACTTTATTATATCTCCCCTCTCCATCCTCTGTTTCAGGGTGTACGTATTGAAGTCCTTCAATTTCGTCATATGGCTTTTAATGCAGATCCTGCACCATTTTAGCTCACCTCCTCTGGACTGCCACCACTCTGTCTATGTCCTTCCGGAGACGTGGCCTCCAGAATTGGACCCAATACTCTAGGTGGGGTCTTACCAGCGATCTATACAGAGGCAACACCACCTCCTTCTTTCTGCTGGTGATACCCCTCCCAATGAACCCCAGCATTCCACTTGCCCTCCTTCCCTACTGCCTTGTTGCACTGCCTGGCCACCTTTAGATCATTCAATATGATTAGACCCAGGTCTCTTTCCTGCATGATAGTCATCAATAATACTCCACCCATTTTGTACTCCGCCCCTGGGTTTCTGTATCCTAAGTGCATTATATTGCACTTTCTTGCATTAAAACCCAGCTGCCATACCCTTGATCATTCTTCTGGTTTTCTCTGATCTCTGCTAATCACTTTCACCCCCCTGGAGTGTCCATCCTACTGCAGATTTCGGTATCATCCACAAAGAGACAGATCTTCTCTTCCAGCTCATCTGCAATGTCACTTATAAAAATATTAAAGAGGACAGGTCCTAGCACTGATCCCTGAGGCACCCCACTGGTCACATTCCCTTCCTTGGAGTGAACTCCATTTACCACTACACTCTGTCACCTATCCCCTAACCAATTTCTTACACATTTTGCTACCTTTGGATCCACTCCTAAGCTACCCAGCTTGCTTACTAGTCTCCTATGTGCAACAGTGTTGAATGCACTTTTGAAATCTAGGTAGGCCATGTCCACTACACCACCGTGAAGAACCATACTGCTCTCTGTATCCCTACCCTGATATCACTATGACATTTTGATGACCAGTCACAAAACTGATTCTTGTGGCACTTCATTAGTGACCCCCTAACCATGAATACTCATTGATTACTACTCTCTTGGTTCTGGCACTTAATCAGTTTCCCACCCATCTTGTGACTTTGTTCCATACCTCATGGTTGTGCTTCTTCTTAATCAACCATCCATGAGGGATGGAGCAGAAAGCTTTCCTGAAGTCAAGGTACAGTATGTGTACCACCTGCTTCTTGTTCACTGCCTTCGTGCCATACCTCTCAACTGTACCACATTACGAGGAACATTCCTCATTTTACTTCACAAAAGCTCCCTGATCCACATTGTGAGGACTTGTTCCACATTAAGTGTTAACATTTTAAAGCAAAAATCCATAGTCGATGCAAAAAATATATTATTCAATCAATAACAGACTTTCTGAACATAAATGCAAACATTTTAACAGTGTTCTGAGTCTCCTAGGTAAACATTTGTTTAAGTGTTCCACATTTTGAGAGGCAATGTTCCACATTTAAGGGACAAAAGGTTGAGAGGTATTTTTGTCACTCAACTGAAGAAGTCACGCAGGCTTGTCTGACAGGACCCTCACCTCCATCCCTTGAATCCATGCTGTTTTTTGTTCTGAACACTGTATGCCTCCAGGAAACTTAAAAGTCTCTCCCTTATTATGATCTCTAGTTTACCCACAATAGATGCTAGACTGACAGGTCTGTAGTTCCCAAGTTCATCTTTGCTACCAACTCTTGCACAGGGAAACTGCATTTGCTTTCGAGTCCTTGGGGACTACCCCTGTCTCCAAAGAGCTACTGAAGAGCTTAACTAGCAGTTCAGCTAGAACTTGTTCCATCTGTTCAAGCACCCAGGGAAGTAGCCCGCCCAGGCCCATAGTCTTATCCGGTATCCTGTTAGGACACTGAAGCTTGGAATCCCGATGCTCACAGGACCGACTTCAGTATCCTGAAACACACTTGCCTGTAGGCTGTAGTGTTCCGAGACAGGCAATGCCAACAGGAGTAAGGTAGTGGATGTGATGACCCACTACCTTACCCTTGTTAGGCACAAGAGAGGAGAAGATACACGTGCTGGTCAAGCTGCTCCTGTGGTGTGTAGGGCTTGGTTACTAGCAGCTCAGCGAGCATGGCCACGTGGACCCGGGTTCTGTTTCTGGTTGCAGGCAACATTTGCTCCCCACCATTCTACCCCCCGTAACTATTTTTTTTTTTTTTTACTTTGAGGTCCGCTACCCCTCAGAGTTGGTTAGTGTTAGTTTATGTGGGATGCAGGGGCAAAGCCCTGCATTAAATGGTGAATCCTTTAGGGATCCCGCATTTCCGTCTGGGGCACCTATCAGGATGCCGAAATTCAGTCTCCCAAACTCGGTCTTGTAGAGTTCAGGATATGGAGTTTCAGGATTTCATAGGTAATCTGTCTCATCCACCTTCAGTGCACGTAAGCCCGCTAGTACACTAATTCTGCTCTGAGATCCTCAACACCCTTACCCTTCATTCTAAGGGCATGGTCAGGCACTGGTTCCATTTCCTTCACTGTGAACACTAAACAGAAATATCTACTCAGGGTAACCTTTCTTTTATCTTTTTCCCACTCACCTCCCTGCTCAGTTTACTTATTGCTACTCTAGTTTTCCTCTTCTACTGTATGTATCAAAAGAAGATTTTGTCTCATTCCTTCATATCCTCTGCTACCTTCAGCTCCATGTCACCCATAGCCTTCCTTACGGTCCTGCTGCAGTGTTTCATCCCGATATGAAACTCTACCCCGTCCCCCTCTGCTTGGCTGTTCTGTACATTTTAAATGCTTTTTTTTCCCTTTGTCCTCACAGCTGCTGCTGCTTTCTTGTGAATAGCAGTAGTTTTTTTCCCTCTTATTTTTCTCCATTACACTTACATAAAGAGTTGCGACTTCTGTTATCTCATTTTTTTTTTTTTTTTTATCAATTCCCACTTCATTTCCACTCACTCTGCGCTGCTCTTACCCCACTCTAGTTTCCCTTGCAACAGCTCACTCATAGTATTAAAATCAGCCCTCCTAAGATCTTGGTCTTTAGTCTGGAACTGATTTCTCTCTGCTTAAAGTATGATGTCAAACTACATTGTGTCCGGTGGTCCCTATATCCCAGTTGGGCAAGCACTGTGACCTCCCCAACGCTATACCGATTTGTAAATACTAAGTCCAGAATGGCTACCTCCCTTGTATGCTCCTCTATTATCTGTACTAGGAATGCTTCCTGAAAGACCGCTACAGGCTGTTAACTTCTTGTACTTACCGCTACTGGGATCCTCCATTCCACATCAGGCATGCTGAAGTCCGCCCATTAGCAGCACCTCTCCTTGCATTGTTGTCCTGTTAATCACACCCTTAATTCCCAATCAGCTTCTTTATCGTCCAGAGAAGGTCTGTATACAAGCCCTATCCTTGCATTCCTCGCCCTTGTCATTGCTACTTCAACCATACTATTTCTGTGTGCTCACCATACCCCATATTCTCAATTCCTGAAGCCTTTATACTGTCCCATACATATAATGCCACCGCTCCCTCTCCTTCCCTCTCTATTCCTCCTGAATACTGCACACCGGGAATGGTCAAATTCTGGTCACTGTACTGGGTCACAGACATTTCCATACTCACCAACCGGTCCAGGTCTGCTTTTGCCACCACTGCTTCCAAATCACTGATCTTGTTCC
This sequence comes from Neoceratodus forsteri, assembly GCA_016271365.2. Classification (NCBI taxonomy): domain Eukaryota; kingdom Metazoa; phylum Chordata; order Ceratodontiformes; family Ceratodontidae; genus Neoceratodus; species Neoceratodus forsteri. The sequence goes on from CM028129.1 coordinate 698,061,628, forward strand.
TCAGGGTCCTGGTGTTTATGCATACAGCCGTTCAATTTACCTGCTTTCCCCCTTATCAGTTACCCTTCCCCCAACCTCCTTTCACTGTCACTGTCTTTTAGACATTGTTCCTGAGACATTTTGAAAGAATGGCCCCTTTAGGAATCTGCTGTAAGGTTAGACCACCCAGTTTGGGTGGTCTGCTTTTAAGTACTTTTAACTGATAAGTTTTGTATTTTAATTGTTATGTTTTAATTGTTTTCTAATGTATTTTATTGTACAGCACCCAGAGCCTCCAGGATTGGGTGCCTGAAAAATAAAACTTGCATTGCCTTTCCATCTTTGCCCATCTCTCTTGTCCCCCCCCCCTTTTTGAACCCCTTATAGCCCCTCTCCTGCATCTTTTCGTAATTTCCCCATTTCCTCAGTCTTTATGCCCAGTTGCTCCTTCCTTGTTTTTTAGCCGCTGAGGGGCACCTAGGCTTCTTTCAACTGAGTATGTGCTCTTATCACCCCTCTATACTGGTTTAAAGGCCGCTCAATGCACTCTTTAAACTTGAGCTCTAGCATTCTAGTGCCCCTTTCAGAGGGGTGAAGGCTATCTTGTATGAATGGCCTTCTATCCCTCTAGGAGTGGCCCCACTCCCCCAGAGACTCCGTCCGTCCTCCCTGTACCTCTTCCTCTGCCATTCACTGAATTGAGTGATCAGAAAATTTATCTACCTCTCCCCCCCAAAAAAAACTGTCAGGACCTCAGAGAAGGTAAGTTAGGCTGCTGCCAGCTTAAGCTTCCCCCTAGCTTTCTAAAGTTACCCAATAACTCACCCAGGGATCTGGAAACCAGATTGTAAGTCCACAGGTTGAAAACGATGTCAAGTCCATCCCCCCTCCCACTTCCCTAGCAATCCTTCCTATCCAGTTTACATTCCTCCCAGCTGAAACTCCCACAATGGATCTGACCGTCCTGCTCCTGCTTCTGCCCCTACTACTACTGCTGTACTTCTGTCCCATTACAATGAAGTCACCATCGCAAGTTGTTTCTCAGCCCTCTCCTTCCCTGTAGACTCCAATTATGCACAAAGTGTCCTCTCAGAGACAGACATGATCTTACGGGTGGTTATAGGCTCCAGACACTGAACTGCAGAGATATGAGCAACCAAATCACATACAGTAGATTCAAACCTCTGTTTGCTGTTGCCAACAAAGGTTCCATCCCTCATGGACTCCCCCCCCCCCCAAACCTGGAAGCTTAGCCTGTACTGAAGCCAGCTCCTCAGAAAGTGGTAAAAACTTGCTGCCCATTGGGCAACACTGTCACCTCCAGAGGACTTCCCTGGAGATGATGGCATCACAGGTTTTGCAACCTATCAGACCCCCGCCCCATTCCCTCTCCTCTGTCTATATCCTACTCTTTTGATTCTCTTATATGCTTGGTTACCCTTTTGATGTATGTTTCCCTTCCTTAATACTTCACCATCTCTCCTGAAGCTGCGCCCTTGTTTGGGATTGTTTTATCAGAGCACCCCCAAATAGCATTTCTCTAGGTATTCTTAAAACACCTGGGGCCTGATATTGTGTGGGGTTTGTCCCAAACTGCAATATTTAAAGGGGTCCGCAGCACATGCTAATGGTGTTAGCATGCGCACGCAAAAAAATATATGTGGTGTGCAAAGGGAGGGGTGGGGCTATGCATACCTGTGCAGTGCTATAATCAGTACAACGGCACTGTACAAAAGGGTTAGTACAGGACAGACAGTGCCACGTATATACCACTTATAAAAAGGCTGATCTGTAGCCAGGCAAATGCCAGAGGTGGGAGGAGACACTGCAGTCACAAATACAAAATGGCGTTTGGGGAAGCACGCCTACTGTACATGCTGTAGAAGGCTGTACAACAGGAAGAGAGGGGGGCAGATGCCCACCCAGGGCCAGTACATAGTCTGCGGAGGCACTATGCTCAACAGAGGCTTTAGCCGCTATGACTCACATACGAGGTGCTCTTCTTTGGCTAGTACAGGCTCAACAGGCCCAAGTTGAGGCAGCTCTGCGAGTTCCTGCATGGCCAGCTCCTTAGTGACACTCAGTACAGTGATGCCATGTCTGTGGCACTGTAGGTGATGACTGCAATGGGTTTCCTAGCCACAGGTACATTTCGGAAACTGGTGGGGGACACCACTGGTGTCTCATAGTCAGCCATCTCACACCTGCTGGGACAATTCCAAGACGCACTGCTGGAACATGCTGACAAGTTTATCTTATTCCCTGACAGAGCACAGAGTAAACATGCAGCAGTTCCATTGGGTTGTGCACCTAAATATCTCTGTGTGAGCAGCGAAGAGTTTTTAAAACTTATTTTTTATCATTTATGGGACAATTATGCTCCATGAGGTCACGTGACCTTGGTCCTTACGTCCTGGTTCCGGCACAGTATATAAGCAGCTCCCGAGCGAGCGGAGCGGTGTCTAGCATTATGCAAAGCAAAGTAATCCATGGCAATACTTTTATGAAACATTTTTACTGTGATATTATTGGGAAGGTGCACCATATATTTGCCCTGGGAGAACCTGCTGAGCAGAGACCATTGTTGAGGTAACTGCTAGCAAGGAAGGTGGGAATTATAGTTCTGAGACAAGCTAAAAAGGGACTACAAATGGTCTAAATCTACAACAATAGAGTTATAATTCACTGTGGGTTGATCCTTAGCAGAGACATCATATTAAATAGCTCTGTGTGAGCAGTGAAGAGTTTTTAAAAACTTTATTTTCATCACTTGTGGGACAACTGTGCTCTGAGAGGTCATGTGACCTCAGTCCTAACTTCCTGGCTCGGGCACAGGACATAAGCAGTTCCCGAGTAAGCAGAGTGGAGCGGTGCAAAGCAAACTGATACCTGGCAATACTTTTATGAAACATTTTTGACTGTGATATTATTGGGAAGATGTAATACATACTGTATTTGCTCTGGGGGAACTTGCTGAGTGGAGACTGTTGTCAAGGTAACCACCAGCAAGTGAGGTGGGAACTGTAGTTCTGAGATGAGCTCAGAGGTAAACAAACAGTCTAAACCTACGACACTAGAGTTACAATTCACTGTAGGCTGATCCTTAGCAGAGAAATTAACTTAAATAGCTCTGTGTGAGCAGCGAAGAGTTTTAAAATTTATTTTTTATCATTTGTGCTCTGGGAGGTCATGTGACCTCAATCCTTACCTCCTGGTTTGGGCACAGTATATAAGCAGCTCCCGAGCGAGCAGAGTGAGCGCAGGCTTTCGAGCATGTGAGGAAACATGTGCATTCTGACGCGTGTCGAGCATGTCTAGCAGGGAAAGCAGGGCAGGGCAAAGCTCTTGCTGAATGAAACTGTAAGTATTATAATAATCAATCTGAATAAGTTTGGAAATAACAGACAAAAATATAGTAACATCCTCTGTTACTAGAGTAACCCCCACCTCCTGGTGTTTGGTTATAAAAGCAGGGAATATTAATTGACACAATGAGAGCTAGTTTTTGAGGGACGTCCTAACGTGCCAAGTGGAACACTTTGAAATTAAGTGGTATAATCTACCAAAGTGCCTATTACTAACAACTAGACTGTGGAAATCAGAGTATTACCAGTAAACATCTATAAAACAGTGTAAGTAACCATGTTAATAAACGCAGCTAAAAATCTTACAAAATAGAGTTTATTAATCATGCAGATGACTTCCTACATATATTGTATGATACAGGTTCAGTGATAAAATGGCAAAACTGTTTGAAGTATGCCCCGAATGAGCAAGACAAAGAACCAATGGAGTATATTTGCCCCAAATGTCAGGAGCAAGCACATTTGTTACTTGAAATAAAATATTTAAAGGAACAGTTAAGTGAGAGAGAAAAAAACTTAGTAACAGTTAAGCAAAATTACAATACTCCAGTACACGGAAGAAAAAGACAAAGAGAGGATGAGGAAAACTCAGCATATAAATTCAGCTACCTATGATGGGGAAAAGGATGAGGTAGGATGGTACCAGGTACAGAAGAAATCAATCAGTAAAAAGAGGAGAATGGCAATAAGCAGAGAAGAAATCAGCCTTACTAACAGATATAAGGCATTGGATCAGGAAACTGGAGCACCAGAAACTCTAATACAAACAAATGAGGATATAACTTCAGATCTGAATAATGATAGACTGAATCAGGCTGTAAGAAAACAGAAGGGGTATGTGATAGGTGATTCTCTGTTGAAACAATGTGATACATAAATACATGGGGGATAAAGAAAATAGAATGGTTACATGTCTGCCAGAAGCCAGGACATATGATATAATAAAAAGACTTCCGAGAATATTAAATAACTGTGGAACAAATCCAACTGTGACGGTACATGTAGGCATAAATAATGTGGGTAGAGACCACGAAAAGTATATTGTGGAGGAGTTACTTGAAATTGGAATGTTTATAAAGAAAAAAGGCGGGAATGCGGTTATCTCTGGATTATTGCCAATACAGTATATAAGGGGCACCCATGAAAAAATCATACAATACAAAAAATGAACGCAAGACTGAATAATAGATGTAAGAACTTAGGTATCACATTTATCGACATGTGGGACGTGTTTAATGATAGAGGTAATTTATCTGCTAGGGATGAGCTACATCTCAATAAAGATAGATCCAATATATTAGGGAGAACTGTCTTGCAACACCTACTGATGGATTGTTTAAAGAGGCACTGTCAGCCTTGTCCCTCGTTTTATTACCACAAAACACCAGTGTGCCTCTGTGGACACAGTGATCACATATAGTCCACAGAATATCCCTATATATAACATAATCAAGAATTCTTACCAATTTTCTTAGTTTTCACAATATTTTACTTTCCCTCGGGTTCCCCATAAGTACGCTGTGCACCGGAAGCAGAAGCAAGATGAGAGCGCACATCGGACACTGTGCGCCAGCACATACATCGATTTTGCACATGGCCATAATAAAAAGTTAAACACAGCATGTATTTTCAAATGCTGTACTAGAGATGTCATTTTTAATTGAAACCGAGTGCTGGAAAAGAAACTAAATGCATTTGAAAGGAGCTGCCGAAATCTCGCGCATGCGCGAAAGCAGGACAACGCACCAATCACACGCATGCGCAGTAGCGTCCCACTTTCACACATGCGTGAGATTTCGGCAGCTCCTTTCAAATGCATTTGGGATAATGTTCTTGATCTGGTCCTTAGCAATATAGAAGATAAGCTGTACAGGTGTATAGTGCCTGAACCCTTATGTAATAGTGACCATAAGATGGTTCAGTTTTGGATTAAAGGAAATTCAAAACTCCTAAAGGGAAAAACTAAAATCAAGATATATAATAAAGCCAACTAACATGAGGTGAAATTTTATTTCAATAATTGGGAATAGTAAAATGACTTTGCTGGTAAATCCATGGAGCAAAAATGGAACATGCTGTATACAAAAATGCAAACTTGCATAGAAATGTTTGTACCAGAAAAAGAAAAATATACTAACACTGGTGGAATACCAGTCTGGTACAATAAAACTATAAAAGAAATTATTAAACAAAAAAGCTTATGCAATCTATAAAAAGGTACCAACCAACATCATCAAAGTAGGAAGTATACAAACAAAAGGCTAAACACTGTAAAACAGCAATACGGAAATTTAAAAGAACTTTCGAATTGCAACTAGCTACAAACACATCTGACGATAAAAAAGTGTGTCCTTTAAGGGCCGTGAAAGCTGTATATGTCTGTGTTGCCATCTCTTGCCAGTGCCGCTTTGTCCTTTCTGCAGCAGAGGACTAATTTTGCCAAATTTAAAATAAAAAAAAAAACATTTTAAGCATTTTTGTGTCCCTCAAGCAATTTGGCAATCTGCCACGCGGTCGCCTGAGCCCTCAACTCCCCGCGATCAGGAGGCCATATGTCCTGCCGGCACAAGCTCCCCGAATGTGGATACATAGCCTAGAATTCTGCCCTGCACCATTGATTTAGCAATTTTCCCTGCACCAATCATTTTTGTCTTACCTGGATTGTTTCTTTACTCCTCCCACTGTAGACCCTATTTAAAAACCCCTCTTCTTTCCACAGACGCTGGGACTAGGGTAGTGAGGGCCCCTTGGAAGGACGCAGCCCTCCCCTGACTTGACTGGACTCGACGTCGGTGGCGCCCGCCCCCCCACGAGGCACCCAGGTACAGAATCCAAAAGGAGGCTCAGCGTGGACTGTGGTGCCATTTTCAAATTGCCTCCAGCTCATCTCAGTCTTAGTGTGGTTCTGCCCCACCGCGCTGCGCGCCGGCTCCCCACCACCGCCCTTGGTGAACTCCTCCTCTTATAGGAGTAGTCACATGACTCTCAATAACCTATCAGTCCATTTTCCCATTTGCAGCTTATCAGCTGCAGCCACCAGAGGGCTCCTGCCTAATTATTCCCTGCCACAAAACATCTATGTCCAGGATGTTGCTGTTCACTGCCATTGTGTGCCTCTCTATGGCCTCCCCTAACCACCTTACCACCAGCCTACCCTCCATTTATGCCCCCCCCCACCTGCCTTGCCCCCTCGGCTAATTCCACAGCTTTTCTCTCTCTCCTACTGTATCACATCTGTACTCCTGAGTCGGTACACGTCCACTTTGGGCTTATCAGTGCCGCAATCCTACCCCCCTCATTTCATCCTGGGCTCTCGGTCTTACATACCCCAGCCCTTCGGCATCCACCTGGCTCCTCTTCTCGGCTTAAACCAATTACACACACAAATCAAGCCAGGACAAAAACAAAAACATTGCATTTTTTTTTTGCACTTCTGCTCCTGTCGGGGGACATATAGGTCAATCCAGGACCCAGCATGTCACATACCCACACCCCCCTCTGCTCTCCCCAAAGGCCTAAGGATACTGCATCTCAATGTCTGCAGTCTGCTATCCAAAATCTCATTATTACAACCCCTCACTATAACTCTGCGCCCTGACATCCTGGTCATCTCTGAAACTTGACTAAAGCCACATCATACTGACGCCATAGTTTCCATACCAGGATACTCAATCATCAGACATGATGGACCAGGTAAACGGAGAGGCGGAGGGTTAGCTATATACATAGCCAACAGACGCCAGTTCACACCTGTGATCATACCCTCTCTCCCTTCAAATATTGACTCGCTAATGATTAGAGTGGCGCTCCCTTATTCCGCCCCTGTGCACGTGGCAGGCACATATTGCCCCCCATGCACTCCCACTGATGATATACTCTCTCATCTAGCCACCTTACAGTCCTTAGCCATGGGTGGGGAGTTACATGCCGCAGGCGATTTTAATGTCAATTGGTTAGGAACCGAAAAATCCCTCCTCAAAACCAAAATAAAGGCCCTAAACCTCACCCAACTCATTAAAGAGCCCACCAGACTTAATCATAAATCCCACAACCACTCCCTTCTGGACTGGGCCCTCACCTCGCACCCACACCGAATTCTGAACGCAGGCCTTCTTCCAGACTCATTAAGTGACCACCACATGACCTACCTGATCAGGAAGGTACATAGCCCCCCAGCCCCACCCCCTAAAACTCTATGGACCAGGTCCTATAACTCCCTAAATCTAGACTCTCTCCTTGCAGACTTGAGCCAAGTATACTGGTCCTGCATCACCGAAGCTTCCACCATTGATGTTGCATATGACGCTTTTTAAACTAGGTTCCTGGAAGTATGGGACAAGCACGCACCTCTGCATACTAAAAGGCTCAGAGGGGCTCATCTCCCATGGATCTCGGCTGATATAATAAGAAACTGCCACTCCAGGGACCGTGCATGGAAAACTTACAAGAAATTAGGCACCCAGGCCTCCCTTACTGCCTATAGATCACTCCGCAATTTTTGCACGAACACCATCCGCCAAGCTAAAAAGAGCTATTTCCTATCGGCTTTCAGCGCCAACTTAAACCATCCGACCAATTTCTGGAAAACCCTCAAATCCCTGCTCTCCCCCCCAACACAGCCACCACCCCCAACCCTATCAGATCAGGGCACCCACATCTCTGACCCCATCCGCGTAGCTGAAGTTTTTAACACCCATTTCGCCAGCTGTGCAGACAAACTCCTAGCCTCCCTCAACCCCAGTCACACCCCAAGCACCCTCCACTCCCCCCACACCCCTTTCACACCAGTCTGGCCATTCTCTTTCCAATCGGTTTCCCCAGCAGATGTCCTCCGCTCCCTACGGTCTCTGAACCCAAATAAAGGCAAATGCCCGACGTCCCTCGATGCCAAAATGTTATTCTTGTCTGCCCCAGCCATAGCTACCCCCCTAGCTGCTCTTCTTAACCTCTCCTTTACACTGGGCAAACTACCTGCGGCATGGAAAAAGGCAACGGTCATTCCGCTCCCTAAAGGCGGTGACCCTTCCTCACCAGGTAACTACAGACCCATTTCCCTTCTCCCCATTCTAGCCAAGCTACAGGAGCAAGTTGTCCTCTCCCAATTGTCTCCACACTTAGACGCCTCCTCCTTTTTTTACACCTTACCAATCTGGCTTCCGCAAAAATCACTCTACTATCACCTCCCTGCTTCGAGTCTCTGGGGACATTCTCACTGGCATTGACAAAGGTAATATCACCTCGGCTATCTTTATTGACCTAGCAAAGGCCTTTGATACCTCTCATATCCACTGCTTCTCACCAAGCTTAGCGAAGCTGGGCTCGCTCCCCCAGCGATAGAGTGGTTCAAGGACTACCTGGTGGGTAGAATGCAAGTTGTCCGAATTGCATCACATACCTCCAACCCCCTTCCTGTCACATCAGGTGTCCCCCAGGGCTCAGTCCTTGGTCCCTTACTATTCTCCGTTTTTATAAATGACCTTCCCTCTGTATGCTCTCATTCCTCCATTCAAATGTATGCTGACGATACAGTCCTGTATGCCTCAGGCCCCACTACAAGCAGAGTGGCATCTCTCCTACAGGAGGACTTCACTGACATCCAGCATTGGTTTAGGATGAATCAGTTGTTTCTAAACCCATTAAAAACTGTGTCAGTCACGTTTGGCTCCCATCAAAGACTCTCCTGCCAACCCCCCGGCCCTCCGTTCGTAACCCTGGACGGGTCTACCTTGGAGCAATGCACTCGCTATAGATACCTAGGCATCTGGCTGGATCAGCACCTAGATTTTGCCTCGCACATTGAATCCCTGCACAAGAGGCTACTACCAAAACTGGGAGCACTCTTGCGTAACAAAAACTGCCTCCCCCCCAAGCGAAGCATGCCATAGTCCAAAAAATGATTCTCCCCGTTCTTGATTATGGGGACATCGTATACTCGATCGCTCCTGCGACTGCCCTGGCCTCCCTTGACACCTTATTCCACTCCTTCCGTCGTTTCATCCTTGACTGCCCACAATCCACCCACCACTGCACCTTATACAGCTCCTTATCCCTGCCATCCCTCCACGACTGCCGGTTAATAAACTGCGCCAGGTTCACTGCAAAATACTGGTCTCTCTCCCTCCCTCCCTACCTGGCATCTACCCTCTCCCAACAATCACCTTCAACTTACTCCCTAAGATGGATAGACCCCAGACTTCTCCACATCCCATTCATGCACACTACCAAGGGACAGGCAGCTTTTAGCTACAGAATTCCACAGCTCTGGAACGCCCTACCCGCCCCCATAAGACATGCACAAAAGCCCTAGCATCGATCCCAACTACTCAAGGCACATTTCTCCTCCGGCTGCTCCTGTTTAATTTAAGCAATTTCTGATTCTGGTATGTGTTGTGCTACTTCCTGACTCTAGCCTCCATGTGTACACTTTTTATGTATATGTATTCTAATTTACTACTGTTAATCATGAACTTTGTAATCTGCACCGGGCCTCGGCCCCGAGGTCGCATCTGGAATCGAGCATGTGTGCTCAGTATGCCTTCCTGGTAAATCTCGGAAATAAATAAATAAATAAAAGCTTGTTGGTTATATAAATAGTACAAAGTCTGGTAAACTTAAAATTGGACCGATTACAGTGGAAGGTAACATGGTTAATAATAGCACAGAGTTAGCTAATCATTTCAATAATCATTTCCTAAATATCTTCCAGGAAAAAATTAATGTAAATATAATAATAAATGAAGCAGCAACTGGAAAAATTAAAGTGAATGAAACACATATTATAAACAAACTACAAAATCTCAACCCTAACAAGTCACCTGGCCCTGATGGGATTCATCTCAGGTTTTTAAAGGAGCTAGCTGTTGAATTGGGCAGACCATTAACTGACATATTCTTTGACTCCCTGACAGAAGGAAGGGTACTGGATGCGTGGAGAGAGGCAAATGTGATCCTAATATATAAAAAGGGAAATAGGATGGTTAACTATCACCCCATAAGCCTTATGTCCATGATTTGCAAGGCTATGGAAGAGATACAGTAACCTCTCGCTATAGTGAACCCCACTACAGCGAAATCTCTGATATAACGAATGTCCCTTAAGGTTCCCGATGTGACTTCCGATGTTCAGCTGTTCAGTTCCTAATGCCGTACAGTAATTTCTACCTGGGTCTAACCACTCACTTGCACACTCTCATTCTCCCACTATCTGCCTTCACAACCATCAACCACAAATACATTCTGCATTTTCTTAATTTTGATTTTTCTTTTGCTGCCGCTCTGTACTTGCTGGTTCCTCTCCCGCTCACTCCGTACTCTCTGGTTCCTCTCCAGCTCGTTCTGCACTCACTCTCTGCTCACCATAAAACGAATACTGTACCAGTGGCCATAAAAAAGGCAAAACCAGAATATTGGTGGTAATGACACATGGGCATATAGCACAGCACAAGTTGCTACAACCTTGCTTGCTAAACACGACCGCCGATTGCAGAACTGTGTAGCAGAGCGGGGGCGAGCGAGGGGCCGGGCAGCGTGTTAGTAAAGCACCGTCTGTGTTCACTTCACAAAACAGAGAGATTAAAAGACACTGAATTACTGTACTCACTAGTCACAGGTCTTTCTTTACTTAAACACAGTACAGTAAGCAAATAAAGAGTAAGTGTGTGGATGACATACTGTAAGTGCTGGCAGACTGTAGTGAATTCTAGCATCCCTTGTTGCAATGAATGGGGAGCTATAACAATGCCAGTTTTGGCTCCCAAACCATTCGTTATAGTGAGGGGTTACTGTAATAAAGAAACAATTAGATAAACATTCCAAGATAAATAATCTGGTTGACATTACCCAGAATGGATTTAGGCCAGAGAGATCACGTCTGACCAATTTGATACATTTATTTGAACCAATAAGTAAATCATTGGATGCAGCTTTGCCTGTTGATATGCTATTTTTTGACTTCTCAAAGGTGTTTGACACCGTGCACCACAAAAATTTAATAAAAGAATTACAAGCACTAAATTATGATGCCAACATTGTAAGCTGGGTAAACTCATGGTTACATAATAGAAGGCAATGAGTATGTGTAACAGGGTGCCTGCCAGCATGAGGTGAGGTCACCAGCTGTGTGCTGCAGGGTTTGGTACCGGGGCCTACTCTAATATATATAAATATCATCAATGTAAACATCTGCCAATGTGTGGATGTGTAAATTCACAGACAACATGAAAATCGGTGCCATTGTAGAAAATGGCAATGCAGTTTAACAGTTTGAGAGAGAAATAAATACATTAGAACAATGGGAAATAAAACATAAATTATATTTTAGCTTGGACAAGTGCAAGGTGATGCACTTAAGTAGACATAATATGAAGTCAACAAATGAGCTGCGTGGCCAGGAGGTGTAAGCAACAAGCATAGAGAAAGACTTGGGAGTGATTGTTACTAATGACTTAACAGCAGAGGGACAGTGTCTAGAGGCTGTGAGAGGGCCAACAGGATACTTGGTTGTATCAAGCAAAATTCACAGCAGGAATGGGGAGGTTGTCCTGTCCCATATAGGGTGTTGGTCAGGCCGCAGTTGGAGCAGTGTGTTCAGTTCTGGGCACCCCACACAAAGGGTTGTATAAAATTATTGTAGGGTGTTCAAAGGAGAGCAACTTGATCTATTCACTTTATCACAAACAAAGCATATAAGCAAGGAATGAGAGACCTGGGCTTCTATTTCCTGGAGTATAGATGGCATAGGGGAGATATGTGCCTGGTGTATAATGCATTCCAGAGGGATGATATTATATTCAAGTGCCTTGGCTTGATTAGAAAACTTCCTAACACAGGAACTAGGTTACATGGACTACAGCAAAGAGGAGAGCTGTACCAAACCAATACACGAGGAGCCTGGTTCAGCCAGAGAGTAGCTGGTGAATGGAATAGTTTGCCAGCTGAAGTAACACACAGTAGTTTCCTAGCATCTTTTAAATCAACCTTAGATAAGTACAGGGGTGATGGAACATTTGGGTATACCTCTTAGATCAAGCCTTTGGCTAAACAGACTCATATCATTCTAAGATTTTATGATGCCTTCATATGGCACAATTCAATCCTGTGCTAGAGATTTGGAGGCAAGGATACTTCCAGTGGACACCTCATTGGTGAGTACATACAACAAGGCCCCCCCCCCATATGGGGTGTAAAGGTGTAGAACTGTAGAGAAACTCTTCATTGTGGGAAAGGTAGGTTGGAGAGGTGCTCAGAATGGCCAAGCGGGTGCGGGGCTGTTGCCATTATGCAGGTACATCAACTGTGATACATACTAACATATGCCCTTCCCTTACAGTGGACAGTGTCTCCTCCCTGTGCCTCAGGCTCCTCACACCTGTCCTCCACCCTGCATCCTTAGCAGAGGACAGGTACAATGCAGCATACATCATCACATGCAACATCATAGAGCACATCTTTGGCATGCTTAAGATGTGGTTTTGGTGCCTAGAAAGTCCTGGTGGTACCCTGCAGTATACCCTTCACAAGGCCTGTGCCATACTCCTAGCCTGCTGTACACTACATAGCATGGTGCTTACCTGTGGAATATGCCTACCAGTCACAGAGGTACCCAGTGCATCTGTTACAGAGCCAGAAGAGCAGGGGATACAAAAAAAGCTCAACAGGTAAGACCCTCGAATGGCCAGGAGTGCCCAGGAGTGAGTACAAAGCCCACATCATACGTGACATCTATCGATCTGGTATGTAAGTACAAACCACACTGGAGACTGCTGCATGCTTCACTACTGTACTATGAGGCAAACAGATTACCAGTAATAACAACAGTAATAGCAACAACAGAGGACGCATTAAAGTAGTTACGTAACAACTTACTGTAATAGTAGATCTGCGAGAGGATCTCTTGCAGCAGGCCACACCTAAGGAACCATAGCCACCAGGTACTAGGACCATTCGGAAACCTTTCTAGCTAGCAGTCTTCCAGGGGGCCACCCGCCGTGAGTCAGGCGCTGACATCCCCACATGCCATAAGACTGGGTGGCTCCCATGCCCTCCTCAGTTCTCCCACCACAGAACATAAACAGAAAAGTCCTGCAGAAGAACCAAGGAGGGACTAAAGCTTCCCACCGTAAAAGAGACAGAGAGGAGAAACAGACACAGGAGAGTCTCACAGGCTCAGGGGGAAGGAGGTAGGGATAGCATGGCCTGCTGCAAGAGATCCCCGTGCAGATCTACTGAAATGGTAAGTTTTTATGTAACTGTACTATCTCAAAAAAAAAAATCCCAAGAAGTTTCAGACATCAAGAAATGCAGTCTGGCCAGTGGGAAACCACGAGCCTAAGAAAGTAGGTCCTGTAGAACAGCTAGGCAGAAACTGGCCCTACCCCTAGAGGCAATGTCCAGACTGTAGTGCTTGGTAAAGGTGTGGACAGTACTCCAACTGGGAGCATCACATATCTCTGCAGCTAGGGTTGCCACCTATCATTTTTTTTACCTGATGATTTAATTTTCAGGGTCCCTATCCAGTAATCCAGTTTTGCTCAGTGATAGTCAAGTTTTTGAGACATTTTGAGTACTCACATACTTTTAAAACAGATTTTGTCATATCCTTCATTGTTTTATCTGCATTTCTGGGTTACAAACAAGTTATGTTGTCAGTATAGCCCTTTCTTAGTAAAAGCAGTCAACCTGGGAGGTGTAAAGTATGGCCATTAACTCATTCACACCACAAGAGCTCTTAGAGACTTCTATCACTTGTGCCCTACATACTCTAAGCACTGCATCCTGGGCCTTCCTAAGCAAAATCAAGCCATAATTAGCATGCCACAAGCAAATGTGAATACCTCTTGAACCGTAAGTGCTACACACAACGTATGAGAGGCAAAGTTGTTCAGCACAACATTACCTTTCTAGTGGTGCTATGCAACCAATTGTAATCAATTTGGTTTTTATTTTATACTAGCTGAAATACCAAACAGCTGTGTTTTTTTTCAGATATTTTCAAGGTGCTTAGGTGAGGCTTGAGAGACAAATGTCAGCCATGCACACCATACCTTAAACAAATGTGAATAACTCCTACTCCTAAAGTACATGTGGTGGTAGACACAAAGTATCAGTGGCAAAATTTGTCACCACAAAATTACCTTTCTAACAGTGCTATGCAATCAATTGTAATCCATTTAGTTTTTATTTTATGCTAGCTGAAGTACCAAAAAACTGTGTTTCCTTTTTAGATTTATTCAAGGTGCTTAGGTGAGGCTTGAGAGACAGATGTCATCCATGCATACCATACCTTAAACAAATGCAAATAACCCCAAAAGTATGCACGATAGACACAAAGTATCAGCAGCAAAACTGTTCAGCACAAAATTACCTTTCTAACGGTGCTATGCAATCAATTTGCTTTGTTTAATATTTAGGTAAAAACTGTTGACTTCCTTAAATGTTTCCAGGCCTGAGTATAAGTTAGCTGAGTATGTCTACAGGCATTATTAGCCTGAGTGTCAGATACTTTTACCTAATCCTTTCCACTGTGCATACAGGCACAGTAGCAACACAGGGCAAAAAGTCTGACCCTACCTTTTGTAACAGTAAAAGAGTCAGTTATCTTCTGCTTTCATTTGCTGGTAAACTTTTCCATCTCAAAAGAATTTAAGCATTTTTAAATGTTTTGAATTATTTTTTTAAATAGTGTTTTCCTCTAGAAAAAGTATGATCACCACTTTTGGCTTAAAAAGAAACTGTGGGCATGAAAAGGAACTGGAGCCAGAAAAAAATATAAAGCACACATTATAGGGAACAATGTGCTTATTATAGATCATTGTATACTATTTACAGTATTTTCCCTTTCCTCCGATCATATCTGTAGATGAGATTTCCTTTATCTCTGAATGTTTACCTGGTGAAATAATTTCAATGAATAAATGACTAAATAAATAAACAGATTAATAAATAGGAAGAACCTAGAAAAGCAAAACTAACAGGTAGACCACATAAAAGTTTCTGTTGAACTGCTGCTTTAAGTGTTGTTTTCCACTGCTCCATTAAAGTCTTCACTGATACAGCAAATGGCTTTGAAGAAGGAGCAATGCACAATCGGCCATGAAAAGGAGTGGGTCTAGGGTGGAATTTAGGGTCTGTTTAGTGTCCGGTTTTTGCCTCTTCCAAAGGTGGTAACCCTATCTGCAGCTGACACATTCCTGAAGAAGCGGTAGAAATGGTCATGCCTCTGGTGGAATAACCACAAACAACACCAGGAAGGTCCTTGCCATACTTTCTGTAGCAGTAAGTGAATGGTTGGCCAACCATTTGGACAAACACTGTTTTGAAACAGGGACGCCCTCTTTCCCAGGGCAAAAGAAACAAACAACTGTTTGGACTTCCTACAATCCTTCGTATGATAGGTATAATAACGCAGAATTCTATACACATCTAATAGAGTATGGAGCAATGCTTTCCCTGGATTGGCATGCTCCAGATGATAAACAGGAAAGTGGATGTACCGGTTTAAAGTGAATTCAGACACCACCATAGGAAGAAACTTGGGGTTAGTATGCAAAGAGACCCTATCTTTGTGGAAAATCAAATAAGGCTGCTCGCACATGACCACCTGGAGCTTGGAAATTCTTCAAGCAGCAGTAACAGCAACTAAAAATAATGCTTTCCATGACAGAAAGCACAGCTCGCATGTCACGGCTGACTCAAAAGGAGCCAAAGTAAGCTTTTCTGACATAAAATTCAAGTCCCAGGGTGGAACTGGATTGCAGATAGGAGGATTCAAGTGAAGAATGCCTTGCAGAAAAGTGCAAGACACCTCTAGCTGTGCCATCGCACATCCCACAATAGGCACATGGAAGGCAGAGTTGGCAGACATGTGCACCTTAAGAGAGAAGTACTTGAGACTGGAGTCTGAAAGGGACGGCAAGCACTCCAGAATCTGATTCACCAAACAAGTGAAGGGATCCGGTTGATAATGAAGCGACCCATAGTGCAAAATGCTTCCACTTCATAGAATAAGTGGCACTAGTGGAAGGCTTTCTAGCCACCACCAGGACATCAGCCATCCTGGGTGACACCCGGACCTAAGCCATGGCTATATCCTCAGGAATCATACATGATGATGCAGGAATTTGAGGTCCAGATGGATGAGGGTGCCCCGGTTCTGGGAGAGCAAGATGGTGCACACAGGAAGAGGAACTGCAGGCTCCACTGTTAGCTGCTGCAGCAAGGGGAACCAGATCTGATAAGGCCAGAATGGGCTACGAGTATCACTGTGGCCCTTTCCATCTGGAGCTGGATCAGTACCCTTTGGAGCAGGGGCAAGGGAGGAAATGCATACAGAAACCTCCCTTTCCAAGAGAGGGACAATTTGTCTCCCCAGAAAACTCCAGGCCCATGATCTAATGAGCAAAAATGCAGCAGCTTTGAATGGAGTGGGGACACAAAAAGGTCAAATTCTAGATGACCCCACTTGCTGAGCAGTCCTTCTATGACTAAGGTCAGCAGCTCTCACTTGTGTGTCCATGACTGACCAGATTAGGCTGTCCGCTAGGATGTTTTGGGCTCCGGGAACATGGACGGCCGACACTTCTAGACCGTGTTCCAGAGTACAGTCTTAGACTCTCATGGCCTCCTGACAGAGAGGGTAAGAATGAGTACTCCCCAGCTTATTGATGCAGTTGACTAGAAAGATGTTGTCTGTTTGCATCAGCAGAAGGCCCAGGGACAGCTGAGTCTGGAAGGCCTGCACGGCACACAGCACTGCTCTCATTTCCAGAACACTGATGTGGAGTGAGGGCTCTAGAGTGGACCAAGTCCCTTGGGTTTGGTAGGGCCCCAGATGGGCCCTCACTCCATCCCCAAAGCATCAGTGGTGAGAATTTGCCAAGGGGAGGGAATGAGGAAGGGAACCCCCTGAACAGGTGGCTGAGTTCCATCCACCAAAGGAGAACCCTTTTTATTGGAGGGGAGACCAGGACCTGCTGTTCTAGGCCATCTGTATGCTGGTTCAACTGGACCCTGAGCGTCCACCAGGGAACCCTCATGTGCAGTCTGGCAAGAAGCACTGTGGCTACAGCTGCAGCCATCAAGCCCAGAAGCCGAAGGAAGGTTTGGGCTGAAATATAGAGGCTGTTGTATAACAGATAGGCCTGGGCTATCAGGCACTCTGCCCTGTCCTGGTGCAGGAAGGCCATGCCTTGAGCCATGTCCAAGACTGCCCCATGTACTGGAGGTGTTGCAGGGACTCATAACTGACTTGGGCAGGTTCACAGTTATCCTGAGATCCTGGAATAGGTGGGTGGTGTGTTTTAGGGTCTACAGCCAGTGATCCCTGGATTGGGCTTTGAGGAGCCAGTCATCCAGGTAGAGGAAGACATAAAGGCCCTCCTGCCTGAGGGAAGCTGCTATCACTGCCAGGAATTTTTACCCAAGGGGCCAAGGGCAAACCAAAGGGCAAGGCCCTGAAATGGAAGTGTTCCCCCTGGAACTGAAACCCCATGAACTGCTGTAGAATGCGTGAAGCTTGATATGCATATCCATCTTTCGGATGAAACGTTAAACCGAGGTCCCATCTGCTTGGACTGGTGGTAGTTCAGGTGGGTGTTAAAGATCCCATGGCACTTATCGAAAAGAGCAGGGGAACTTCCCCGGTGTCCTGGCCAAATTTCCCTCATTCACTAAAAATACCACCAACAGCTTAATCTGGTTCAAGGTCAGTTGGCATTCATCTGTATCCCCCTCCCCCGGGTTGTGCCTGAAAATAGGCAGGATTTGTCTAGTGCACTTTCCCGGTCAACAAAAACTAAATAAAATAAAAATAAAATGCAAGTAAGCATCTTTCATATCGAGGGGAAAATCCAATCCCACTGGTGCAGAAGTGGCAACAGACCCTGAAGTGTCACCATCTGGAACTTTTTGCACTGGATGAGCAAACTGAGCTCTCAGAGGTCCAGTATAGGCTGGAGATCCCCTGTGCATTTGGGGACCAGGAAAAAAATGAAAATAGAATCCCCTGCCCTGCTGATTCACTGGGATGGGTTCCACTGCCTTCTTTTTTGGCAGGGAGCAGATTTCCTCCCAGAGCGTATATGGTCTGGAGGGTAAAAGGACCAAACTGGCATTTTACCTGGAGGCCACTCCAGAAGTTCTAGAGTGTAGCTGTGCTGTATGAGTTACAGCACTCAGCCATCATTGGTTATCTCCCTCCACCTGTCCAACTTAAATGTTTAACACAGAAACATAGAATCTGATGGCAGATAAGGACCGCTTGACCCAACTAGTCTGCCCATTTCCCTACCTAATGCATAGGCTGCAGATCCTAGTTAACCAACAGCCTACTTCCTCCCACCCCCCCACTAGAATTGCCTTATGTCTGTCCCATGCATTCTTGAATTCCGCCACTGTTTTTGAGTCCACTACCCCCTCAGGAAGGCTGTTCTATGTATCCACAACCCTCTCCATGAAAAAATACTTCCTCACATTACTTTTGAACTGCCCCCTCTATCTTCAAATTGTTCTCCCTTGCTCTTGCACATCTCTTTTTCTGAAAGATACTACCATCTTGGACTCTGTTGATTCCATTGATGTACTTGAAAGTTTCTATCATGCCCCCCCCCTCGAGTGTATACATATTAACCTTCTTTAACCTCTCTTCGTATGTCTTCTGGTGCAGACCCTGCACCATTTTAGTTGCCCTCCTCTGGACAGCCTCCATCCTGTCTATGTCCTTGCGGAGATGGGGTCTCCAGAACTGGACACAGAACTCCAGATGGGGTCTCACCAACTGTCTTTACCGAGGGATAACAAATTGCTGTTTTCTACTGGTGATGCCTCTCCCTATGCAACCAAGTATCCCCCAGCCCTCCCTACTGCCTCCTCACACTGCCTGCCCACCTTAAAGTCATCTGATATGACTACCCCCAGGTCCCTTTCCATTTCTGTTGTTGTTGTTATCTCACCCCCATTATGTACTCTTCATCTGGATTTTTGTTTCCCAGGTGCATTACTTTGCACTTCTTTGCACTGAATCTAAGCTGCCATATAGTTGACCATTCCTCCAACCTTGCCAAGTCCCTCTGCATCCTCTCCACCCCAACTTCTGTATCAACCCTGTTGCAGATCTTTGTGTCATCTGCAAAGAGACATACTTTTCTTTCCAGTCCCTCTGCAATGTCATTAATAAAGACATTAAAGAGGACCGGTCCCAGTACTGAACCATGCGGTACCCTACTAGTAACCCCCCTTTCTTCAGAGTAAACTCTTGTTTACTATTGCCCTCTGTATCCTGTTGTCCAGCCAATTTTTAACCCAGGCTGCCACCTTGGGACCCACTCCAATACTGGCTAACTTGTATATTAATCTTTTTGTGTGGGACTGTGTCAAATGTCTTGCTAAAGTCTAGGTAGTCCATGTCCACTGCTCTTCCCTGGTCTACCACAATGGTCACCCAGTCAAAGAAATCAATTAGATTCATCTGACATGACCTTCCTGCTGTGAATCCATGCTGCCTTGGGCCCTGTGCCCCACTGGCCTCTAGGAACGTAATAATTCTTTCCTTTAGAATTGATTCCATCATTTTTCCTACCACTGAGGTCAAACTAACAAGTTTGTAGTTTCCTGCCTCTGTCTTGCTCCCACTTTTGTGAAGGGGAATCACATCTGCCCTCCTCCAGTCCTCCGGTACTACACCATCCTCCCATTTGTTAAAAAGGGTAGTCAATGGTGTCACTCATTCTACCCTTGGTTCTTTTATAATTCGTGGGTGAATCCTGTCAGGCCCCATTGCTTTGTTCACCTTTAAGAGTTCTTTCAGGACCCTTTCTTCTGTGAATGGACTGATAGCGACCTCCCTATCCAGAGTGCTTCTATTGTTTGATTTAGGTACCTCAACCTCTTCTTCTTTTGTGAATACTGAGCAGAAGTATATTCATTCAGTATCCCTGCTTTTTCACTGTCATCCTCTGCCCACCCTCCCTTCCCTTTAGTAAGCCTCACTATCCCTTCCTTCATCATTCTTCGTTCCCTAATGTACCTATAAAAGGTTTTATCCCCCTTCTTAACTGAGTTGGCTATCTTTTCCTCAGTTTGGGCTTTTGCTATTCTGACTGCCTTCCCCACTTCCTTCTGCTTTAACTGGTACAGTTCTCTGTCCTCCTCCTTCTGTGTTTCCTTATACTTCCTGAATGCTACCTTTTTCTCCTAAACCTTCCCTGCCACCTCTTTTGAGAACCATAGTACTTTTTCCTTCATTTTGCTTTGTTGATTTGCTTCACACAAAGGCTTGTTGCCTTGATGGCTGTTTTGAGTTTTCCCCATTGTTCCTCCACCACTCCACCTTGCTAGTTTGCTAGCACTTTTTTGAGGCATTCTCCCATTTTCCCAAAGTCAGCCCTCCTAAAATCCAACACTCTTGCATTTGTATGGCTCAACTCTATGGCTGTGTTTATCGTGAACCACACTGTTTTGTGGTCACTTGTTCCCAGATGGCTACCCACTTCTAAATCTGAGATCCTTTCTCCATCCCCATTTGACAGTACCAGGTCTAAGGCTGCTCCCTCCCTAGTGGGCTCCACCACTAACTGTCTGAGGCATGCCCCCTGCAGAGCATCAAGAATAAACCTGCTTATTGCTGTGGCTGCAGCCAGGGTGCTCCGGCTAACGTCTGGCATATTCAGGTCCCCCATCGATAATATCTTACCCTTTTCTGCCATTCTAAGGATGCCTTCTATCATTTCCTTGTCCACTGCCTCCCGAGATGGGGGTCTATATACCACCCCTGTGCAAACTGTGGTGCCATAACCTGTTTTCAGGGTAACCCACAGTGCCTCCTCTACTCCTGGTCCTTTGGTACAGTCATGGGCTGCGTTAATGACCACTGAGTCTGCTCCAGGCAGCAACACATCATGCCCACAACCTGGCTCAACCACTAGCACCTCTGTTTTATCTGGGTTATGTCTCAGTCAGCTGGAAGCGCTCCAGTCATTGAGTTTAGCCAGACAGATATTAAGCACGTCAACAGCACTGGATGTTCCAGAAGCAAATGACAAATACAGCTGGGTATCATCTGCATAGCAGTGAAACTCCACGCTGTGTCACCAAATGATCTCACCCAAGGGTAGCATATACACTGAGAACAGCATCAGTGACAAGATCAAGCCCTGCGAAGCTCCACATAACAGAGGCACTGGAGAGGAGGAGAAATTCCCCATCACTACCTGCTGCACCCTACATGAGAGATAAGACTCAAACCATTTGATGACAGCGCCGGCGAATCCACAAAACTTACAGAGCCGATCAAGAGGCATAATGGGGTCCACAGTGTCAAAGGCTAAAGAGAGATCGAGGAGTACAAGAACTGACCTGTCTTCTCTATCTCTAGCCCTGAGTAGGTCATTATGCACCCTCACTAGTGCCATTTCTGTGCTGTGTCTAGCTTGAAAATCCGACTGAAATGGCTCACAGATGTCGCAGAACATGAAACAATCTTTGAGCTGATGTGCCAGCAATTTCTCAACAACCTTGCCCAAGAAAGGCAGATTGGAGATAGGATGGTAATTCATCAGGATGTCCGGGTCGAGGGAGTTGCTACTCAAGGAAAGAATACTAGAGTTTCTGGAAGAAAATGAGCAGCAGGACACAAAGCAGCATGGCTTCATGGCAGGCCGGTCATGCCAAACAAACCAAATTGACTTCTTCAAGTGGGTCACCAGAACAGTGGACGGGGGGCTTAGTGGATGTAGTCTACCTGGACTTTGGTAAAGCATTCAACTCCCACACAGGTGGCTGATCAATAAGCTGGAAAGCATGGGAGTTGGGCAGGAAGTGGTAAACTGGGTAAGAAACAGGTTGAGTGGGAGAACACATAGGGTGCAGGTTAATGGCGCCTTGTCTGAGGAGAGAGAAGTGACCAATGGAGTGCCACAGGGGTCGGTGCTGGGACCTCTCCTCTTCAATGTTTTCATTAATGACATCGCAGATAGGTTGGAGGGTAGGTGTGTCTATTCGCAGATGACACCAAGATTTGTAACAAAGTGGATACCCCAGAGGGGGTAAAGAAAATGGGAAAAGTCCTAGAGAAGTTGGAAGCATTGTCACAAACATGGCAACAGCGATCAAACAAGAAAGGGATCTGGGTGTCATTATATCAGAAGACTTAATGTGGCGGAGTTAGGCTACACCCTCAGCTGTGACTGATGGACCACTTTTCTATCTCCTTATTTCCTAGCTACCAAAACTTCTGTTGCACAACAGTTAATGCTTTTTTCTTTGCTTTTCTTCCTTTTCTCCCCTACCCTAGGTCGGCCACCCAGCATAGCTCTTTACTATCCCTTCTAAACTTCCTACTAGTTTTCTCCTTTCATTCTTTTTCCATTTCCAGTCACTCAGTCCCTGGAATGATGCCAACCACCCAGAGAGGTGTTGTGTAAAGTGCATAAGTGCATTTTGTGTACAAAAAACATAAAGGCTTTTTTAAATAGGAATAAATACAGTTACTAAAGCGTTTTTAAATAAAAAGGATTCAGAAGCCATATAAAACATAATAATTTCATGATTAGTACAGTTATAAGAAATCCTTAAGGTATTTTCATAAATTCACACTATAAACCTGTTACTGTACAAGGTTCTATGTATGAGGCTGAAAAAAAGAATATGATATGCTTTATGGAAGTGCTTAGTCACTGTGGATCAGAGATGTAGAGAGTCAGTATCTGTGGATATATACACTGTATCTTTAACTGAACCAGGAAGTCCCTGAACCCTCCCTCCCCGGTTTGAAACAACATGTCCAGAGATCCTCAATTATCCGCCTAACTCGGACCACAGTTTTGGGTGGATAAGGAGGGTGGTAGATGATGAATGGTGCCTGAAAATAAAAAACAAAATGTTGTGATGTTAAATACAGAACACTGTATCCGGTAGCAGGGTGTTATGGTGGTGCCAGTGACAAAATGGACACATTTTTTGATTTTCTGCATATAAAAGATATACAGTTATCTTTATTTTGTATTAAAAAACAGTGCAATAAAGTGCTTCTCAGTACTAAAAGCACAGCATAGCAGCTTATTATAGAAGAGCAGTATGAGGTTCATAATTACAGCATCACAATATAGCAGAGCAGTATGAGGTTCAAAATCACAGCTGTATAATTTTAGTTGCAAACTGGAGTTATGTAAGCTTGAAGTAGTCTGTAATAGACATTTGCTTAGCTCTCACAGAAGCAAGTTGTCTTGTCTTGCAATGTAGGAAAAGGCACTTCTGAATATCTGTCTCATCTGCAAGCTCATAAGACTCAAAAATCTAAACACAGTGTTTATTGCATCCCTTGCCTCCACTACAGAAGGAGGTTTTACCTCCTGTTTTAGGGTGTCATCATTTTCATCTTGTGATTCTGTGGGTTCTAAGAAATCATCTGGAACCTTTAAATTTGCCACCATTGTTACAATACCATCATCAGTGACATTTTCAAAAACATCACAATCATTTTCAAAAGACACATATTCAGCAGCTGAAATCTCATTTCTGTTTTAATAGCCATTGCACCATATACAGTTCTTATCAGATCATTTAATTCAATGCATTCTTGTTCTGTAACTTCTGACATCAATCTTGGCACTGACAAGGGCCTAGGAATTATGCCAGCATGAAACCAGCGGTTTTGAACTGTCTCTGCTGTAACAGAATCCCAAGCGATTTTAATAAACCTAATGGCAGCACTAAGTAGCAGTGCCTGTGGTTTACCAGAGTCAATGCATTCAATTAAATGCTGAAGGTGCTGCCTTCTGTAATGACCTTTAAAAGACTGAATAATGCCTGCATCTAGAGGCTGAAGGTGGCTTGTGGTGGTTGATGGGAGAAAATTAATTTTTACATTGCCAAAACATTTGGGGATGCTATGTGTTGGTGCATTGTCCAGAAGCAACAAAATCTTCCTTTTTTTTTCTCATAGATAAGCTCATTCAACCACTGTGCAAAAATAGAAGAGTTCATCCAAGCCTTTCTGTTTGATCTGTATTCTACATAAAGACCAGCGTTAAATGGTTTGAAGCGCCTGGGGTTTGCAGATTTTGCTATAACTAAGGGTTTCAGTTTTTCAGTGCCATCTGCATTGCAAGTTAGAGCAAAGCACAGTTACGTAAGAACTTACCATAACAGTAGATCTTCGAGAGAGGCTCTTGCAGTAGGTAATTACATATAGGACAGACGCTGGCCGATGGCAGGACCCCACGGAAAAATTTCTAGCTAGAAGTCCCTGGGGGGGACCGCCCCCACGTCAGGTGACCAGTGTCAGATGATGTCGGTATAAAGGGGCGGTCCCAGACGCCCGCCTTCCAGTTCTTTCCCGCCACAGGCCCGGAAGGCCCGGACGAGAGAGAAGCAGATACTTCCCTCAATGGAAAAGGAGCTGAAAAAGCCTAGGGGGATGGAGGGCGGGAAGGTATTACCTACTGCAAGAGCCTCTCTTGAAGATCTACTGTTATGGTAAGTTCTTACATAACTGTACTATCTTACTTCGAGAGGGCTCTTGCAGTAGTTAATTACATATAGGACAGAATCCCAAGCAGTCTGGAACGAATGAAAGGCACCGGGAGGAGGAACTACTCCGAGAAGTAGCAAACAACCTTGCAAACCTCAAGATAGGAGGCCTTGCAAGACAGCTAACCCGAAGCCTGCTCTACGGTTAGAGGCAATGTCCAAACTGTAATGTTTCGTAAAGGTATGGACAGAAGTCCAAGTGGCAGTAGCACAGATGTCTGCCGCAGACACATTCTTGAAACAAGCCACAGAGGTTGCTACCCCATGAGTGGAATGACCTCTGACTTGACCCGGAAGGGTCTTGTTGTACTTGTCATAACAGAAAGTGATGCAATGAGCCAACCACTTCGATAGGCATTGCTTGGAAACAGCATTGCCTTCCCTCCTGTGAGCAAAAGAGACGAACAACTGATCAGTCTTTCTGAGATCCTTCGTCCTATCCGTGTAGTATCTCAGAATCCTATGGACATCCATGGTATGGAGCAAGTATTCTCCTTGGCTGGAGTACTTCGTGAAAAAGGCAGGTAACTCAATAGACTGATTTAAGGTAGACTCCGCTACCACTTTCAGAAGAAACTTAGGATTCGTACGAAGAGCTACTCGTTCTTTGTGAAAAATCAGATAAGGGACTTTACACATAAGGGCCTGGAACTCGGAAATTCTGTGAGCAGAAGTAATGGCCACCAAGAAGAGTGTCTTCCACGATAAAAACTTCATGTCTGCGGAGGCCGCAGGCTCAAAGGGAGGAAAGGTTTCTCGAGGACAAAGTTTAAGTCCCAAGGTGGAGCTGGAGTCCGGACAGGGGGCCTGAGATGAAGGACCCCTCTGAGGAAAGCTTTGGATACCTCTAGCTGAGCAAAAGCCTTATCAGTAAAGGGGACATGGTAGGCTGAAATAGCTGCCATATGGACTTTCAAAGAGGAGTGACTGAGACCCAGGTCAAAAAGATGACGCATGTACTCAAACAGAATGGTCACAGGGCAGGAAAAGGGCTCCACATTCGTGGACGCAGCCCAGATAGAAAATCTTTTCCATTTCATGGTGTAGGTGGACCTAGTGGAGGGTTTTCTAGCCTCCACCAGAATCTCGGCCACCTTAGGAGAAACGCCAAAATGAGATTGAGCTAGGTCTGCAGGAGCCATGCGTTAAGATGAAGGGACTTGAGTCCCGGGTGGACCAGGGTCCCCTGATCCTGGGTCAGCAATCCTGTAGATAAAGGAAGAGGAAGCGGAGAAACCTCTGAGTATTGTTGAAGAAGAGAGAACCAGATTTGCCTGGGCCAGAAAGGAGCGATCAGAATTATTCTCGCTCCTTCTAGAGTAAGCTTCTGTAGCACATGAGGGACTAAAGGAATTGGGGGAAAAGCATAGACGAATCTGTCCTTCCAGGTTAGAGACAGAGCATTGCTCCAGAAAGCACCTCGCTCTGGAGCGAGCGAGCAAAAGATTGGAAGTTTTGCATTTTGGCAGGAGGCAAACAGGTCTATCTGACGAGTCCCCCAAACCTGGAAGATGTTTTTCAGAACTTCTTCGTCCAATTCCCACTCATGTGGAAGAGCCGATGAGCAACTTAATCTATCTGCCAGGACACTGTCGACTCCCGGAACGTGGATCGCCATGAGGTGAAGGTTGTGGAGAGTTGCCCAATCCCAGACCCTCATCGCTTTCCTGCACAGCGGGTAGGACCTGGTTCCTCCCTGCTTGTTGATGTACCATACCACGCACATGTTGTCTGTTTGGACAGCTAGGTGACCAGGAAGGATGAATTGGTGAAGGGCCTGGAGCGCATAAAGCACTGCTCGAAGCTCAAGCACGTTGATGTGGAGAACTATCTCTACCTTTGACCAAAGGCCTTGGGTTCGGTGAGGACCCAGATGGGCTCCCCAACCTTCGCCTGAAGCGTCCATGGTCAGAGTCTGATCGGGGGGAGGATGAAAAAAGGGGATCCCCCGGAAGAGGTTCTCTGGAAGCATCCACCATTGCAAGTCTCTTACCATCGGCGAGGAGATCAGAACTGGATGATCTAGGTCGTCTACTCATTGATCCCACTGAGATCGAAGAGTCCACTGAGAGATTCTCATGTGGAGGCGAGCGTGCGGAACCGTCGGGATGGCCACCACCACAAGCCCTAGTAGATGGAGCACTGACCTCGCCGGGACCCTTCTGTGTACCAATATGAGGGAAATCTGTGACTGGAGGGAGGCCCCCCTGTCCGGAGGCAGAAAGGCTTTGCACAAAGTTGTGTCGAGAATTGCCCCGATAAACTGGAGCCTCTGTGAAGGGTCCAGGTGAGACTTGGAATGGTTGATGGTAATAACCAGGCCAGTGAAAACCTGCTGGGTGAGGGAGAGGAAATGCAGGGGTTCCTCCCTGGACGGGGCCGCCAGGAGCCAGTCGTCCAGGTAGGGGAAAAACTGAGCTCCAAAAGAACGCAGGTGGGCTGCTACCACTGCCAGGCATTTGGTAAAGACTCGGGGGGCCGAGGAAAGACCAAATGGGAGTGCCTGGAATTGGTAGTGGTCCCTCTGGAACGCAAACCTGAGGTACTTTCGGTGCGAAGGGCGAATTGGGATGTGCAGGTACGCATCCTGCATATCTAGTGCACAAAGCCAATGGCCCGGCCAAAGCAGGGGCAAAAGGGATTGAAGGGAGAGCATCCTGAACCTCTTGTACTCCACATACAGGTTCAGAGAGCTGAGATCAAGAATAGGTCTAAGATCTCCCGTCTTCTTTGGTACGAGGAAAAAGTGGGAATAGAACCCCGTCCCGTAAAGATAAGGAGGGACGGGCTCTATAGCCTGTTTCACAAGAAGCGCTGAGATTTCTTCCCTGACCAAAGGAAGATGGTCCCTTGAGTAAGCGGAATTCAGAGGGGGGTGACGTGGAGGTTTCTGTAGAAACTCTATGGAATGCCCCTCTGCTATGATCTGGAGCACCCATGAATCCGAAGTTATCCTCTCCCAACCTGAAAGGCGGAGGGAGAACCTCCCTCCTACCGGTTCCTCTGGGGCGTCCGGAGGTGGTGGGAGAGAAAAGGAGTCAGGTGGTGTGAGGCAGCGCCGCAGCTGGGGCACCCATTGCTTTTTTGGGCGGCGGGGGCCTGGCAGCTGTGGGGGCCCGATGTTTAGTGGCCCGCCTTCCCTGGGGTTTCGCTTGAGGCCGGCTGAGTCTGCAAAAGGGACGGCGCTGTGGGGGATGGGGACAGTACACTGAATCAACCGATTTAAGGGCCGTGCCCTTCTCCTGCAAGTCAGTGATGATGTCCTTGACATCACCACCGAAAAGCACAGAACCTCTGAAAGGTGCTTCTTGGATGGCTGACTGCACCTCCGGGACCAGACCTGACACACGAAGCCATGCGTGACGCCGAAGACTTACAGCGAACGCAGAGCTCCATCCTGCAGTGTCCACTGTGTCGTAGGTCGTCCTCAGAATGGGACGACTGGCCGAACGAGCAGAACGGACCAGGTCGGCCAATTCCTGCTTGAGTTGAGAGTCAGGCAGAGAGTCGATCTTGGATTCCGCCTGGGTAAGGACAGCCTTCTGGTAATCCCCATATGTGCTACATAGTTCAGGGCCCTAATCCCCAGTGTGGAAGAAGCGTAGATCTTCCTTCCATACTGATTCAAAAGGCGAGATTCCTTATCTGGGGGAGACGAGCTCAAGTGCTTCAGATGTGCTGACCGGCCGTAAGTGGTGTTAATCACAACCGAGTCTGCACGGGGGTGAGAGTCTAAAGGGTCTACACCCTCCGGAGCCTGGTATAGCCTGTTCGACTTCCTGGGAAGTGGGGCTAAAGCCGACGGTTGTTTCCAAATAGTGGAAACAAGGTGGGCGTGAGGCTCAATCCAGGGTGGCACTAAGGTAGGAGCCGTAAGGGGCAAGTCCAGATGCTCAGCGAGTTTTACCCATTGAGGATCTGGTTCTAAGGAATACCACTGATGAACTTCCTGGATCTTCCTGAGCAACTCCGTGAAGGAAGGATCCTCCGGAGGAGACTTCGGAGGAGTCCTCGGCCGGTGTTTGGACGGAGAGTGTGGCTCGTCGTCTTTCTTGGAACCTCCATCGGAAGCCTCCGAAAAGTCCGAGAGAGAGAAGGGGAAGAAGAGTCTGAAGCAGAGTAAGACTCCCTAACTCATCTAGGGGGAAGAATGGGTTCCTTGGGAGGGATCCCCGAATGCGTGTCCTGCCCCTCTCTGGATCCTGAGGGCAAAGCCCGGGAATCCGGAGGTGGAGAGGGAGTGTGCCGTCTGGAGCGTACGGGAGCCGGGGGAGGCACCATCGCCGTAAGACAGCTCTCGACTTCCTTGGTGAGCTGAGCCTTGGCCTCAGCCCACCAAGAAGCAAGAGTCTCCTGCAGATCCACCGGCCGTCTAGGGGGTGGTGGAGGAGGAGGAGGGGGATAGTAGTACGGAGGAAATCCATAGGGGGAGTATCTGTAACCCGGCTGTGGATATCCCGGAGACGGGTACTGTGGCGTCGGGTACTGTGGCGTCGAAGGAGTCGGCACCGGGTACGGCGGCGCAGGATACTGCGGAACTAGGAAAACTGGCGTCGGATATGACGGTGGATACCCAGACGCTGGAGGAGCTGCCAGAGCAGACGGCCCAGCCGGGTACTCCACGGGCGTATCTGCCGGGATAGGCCCGTGGGATGGAGAGCCCAGAACAAGAGGAAAATTCCCTGCCATTGTCGGAGGGGCCGTTGTTGGAACCGGCGTCGGCGGGACCAGCAACGGGGCCGGTGTCAGAGGAGCCGGGGCTGGCTCCAGAGCCAGCATCAGATCCGGCTCTTCAGTAAGAGGATCAGACGGTAGCCCAAGGTCCCGAGCTTCGTCCGGGGACGGAGGGAAAAAATCCCTGGGGTCAGGCAGGGGGGAGTGGGGCTCCCCTGACGGCAGCAAAGGCTGCGGAGAGCCTGGAACGACAGAAGTAGAAAGTTCCGCCATAGGCTCACAGGCCCGGCGTATGTCGGAGGAGCCGACATGTGGCTTATGAACTGAGTCCCGGCGGACGCCAGAGGAGCCCGCGTCTGGCTTTAGGGGTCCCTCATCGGAGGTGGGCCGAGGATGAGAGGAGGCCCGGTCTGAGGGAGACGCTGCCAAGCGCCGCCCCGAAGGGTCGAGCGTCTTAGAGGCCTTTCCCAGCATACGCTCGAGGGGCCGACGTCCAGCTAAGGGAGGTGCCACACCAGTAGGCCGCAGGCCTGCAGCAGTACTGGGGCAGGAGTCTCCTTTGCCCGAGATGCCAGGCCGAGCTCGATCTCGAGACCCGTCGGCGGGCGAGCCTCTCAAACCTTGGAGGCTGCCGTCGGGCGATCCCGGAGGGATAAAGAGCTTGCGCAACTCCGGCCGGAGTCGCGGAAGAGGAGGCCTTCTCCCGTGCCTTTCCTTATCCCGCTTTTTGTGCCCTTCAGGGGAGGTCGACACCTGCTGAAGTTTTCTCAGCTCTTTCTCCATTGCAGACATCTTTTTGAGGAGATGTGCTTCGAGGGACTGCTGACGTCGTCTGCGGGTGGTCACGTTGAACCAGAGGCAATGCGGACACTTATCGACCGCATGGTCAGGGCTTAGGCAGAAGAGGCAGAGGGAGTGACTGTCTTTGTGAGGCAGCTGGGCGCCGCACAAGTCGCACTTATTCTTTGAAGGGGATGACATATACCGACGTTCACCTGACGAAAGAGTAAAATTCTGAAACTAATCGGAAAAACCGACGAAGTAACAGGACTGAGCGATAGGAACTTAACCACGAGGCGCTGCATGAGCTGACAGCGGGAAAGAACTGGAAGGCAGGCATCTGGGACCGCCCCTTTATACCGACATCGTCTGACGCCGGTCACCTGATGTGGGGGCAGTCTCTGCCAGGGACTGCTAGCTAGAAACTTTTCCGTGGGGTCCTGCCGCCGGCCGGTGTCAGTCCTATATGTAACTACCTACTGCAAGAGCCCTCTCAAAATAAGATCTGTAATTCTGTCCTTGCATCTCTTGACATCTTTCTTGAAATCGTTAG